>CM055640.1:66384354-67739354 GCA_029378325.1 Elaeagnus macrophylla | reverse complement strand
ATTAGTAAAATTTTATGTTATATTAATATCAATAATATATGATCAAACATACTATTTTATGTATGATTCAAATAAGATCATAATAATATATTTAAATATTAATAATGAAATATATTACATTCATCATGTATATAAATAAATTTACTATAACATATTCAAATATTAAATATGAACGTTGTTACCATATATGTGCTACACACGTCAATTATTAATTATAACCAAATGTAACTATAAATAGATTATTAATTTTAACTAAAGTCAAATAATGACATATGTTTATAGAGCATTATTAATTATCAGTTTTTTAGAAAAATATTTAAAATTTTCAAATATTTATATTAATAAATTTAAATATATATATTTTATTATATTTATAAATATATTTACAATATATTTAAATATAATATTATTAAATGATTGCAATATATTTAGCAGGAGGATAACAAACAAATAAAAATTATATTTGCTAATATCTTGTAATAAATTAGTTTCAAATTTTATTGCTGACCAAAACATTGAGCTTAACTAAAAAAATTTATTATTAGATAATATTTATCTTCATATCAATGTTAAATTTTAATCTTAAATAATTTGTAGTGTATGATAAAATAAGAAAGTTTAATTTCATACTTTTTTTAGAATTTGTTAGCTTACTAGCATAATTTGATATATGAGAATACTTTTCAAAATTTGTTGACTTCTTAACATAATGTGATATCTGAAACTGTTGAAGACAATATATATATATATATATATATATATATATATAAACTAAATAATTTAATAAATTTTAAAAGTTTGATATATAAATAAAATAACTTAATAGATTTAAAAGGTAAATAAATCATAAATATTGTTGATTATGATATTTAATTAAAATGATCAAGAAATAAAATTTTTTTGATAGATTTTGAATAAAAAGATTTAAGAAATTGTAAATTTTGTGATCTCGTATTACACTATAAAAAGTTTGTGACATATTATAGCGAATGTCATTTCACATGCATAAAACTACAAGTTTTAAATAAATAATCGTGCTAATAATATGTTATAAAAGTAAAGAAAATAAGTGAAGAAAGTAAAGAAAATAAATAGAAGAAATAATTCTCATTAATTGTTGATACATTGTCAAATGTCTATTTATAAGATTTACAAGATATAATATAATTTTGAATCTAAAATATGATAGATATTAAAAAAAAATTTATTAAATAAAAATTTATTATATAATAGAATTAAATTTTTATTTAAAATAAATTTAATTATAAAATAAATCTACCATATTTAAAATTTGAATATTCAAATTATAATAATCCGCATAAAATATATAACAACTCTAAGATAATTATTAGTAACCGGAGAAAAATGAATAAATAATGGATAATTAATTACCGGAGAAAAATGTAGAACACTAGATGGCTCAAATAGTCAAATATTACGTGGAAAGGTATGTAGAACTTGTTTCAATGAATGGTACGTAATAAAAAATGTGATTATCCTATGATATTTCCTTCTAGAGAGAGAAAGTACTAGACAGAGAAACACACAGCAAGTGTGCAATCGGAGGATAGAAACGAGCTCGGAACAAAATCATGGCGTTGGAGTCTACCGGTGCCAAAGTCACAGAGCTTGCCAAGAAGCCCTCCGAAGACCGAGAGGAAGGCGAACTATCTTCCGCAGAAAACGTAGACGATGACGATGACAACAGCATCGAGGTATTGTTCTCCAAACCCTAACCCATCCATTTTCTTATAATTCAAGAATAGATGGTTAATTATGAATTTATTTTTCAATTTTTAATTGCCATGTGCTTATTTGTTCTGAAACCGGGGGAAATTAAAGAGTGGAAGACTAAGAGTGCTGAATCCATTTCCTAATATTGTTTTCGTTTACTAGGCCATTAAATAACAACTAATGAATCTGGTGCAACAGGTTTAGTTGAGGGGTGGAATTTTATTTTTAAAACCTTTTCCTAGTGTCAGTTTCTCCCCGGTGCGGATTTTTAGATTTAGAAACTTCAAACACATTCCTATTCCATTGACCGTCTACCTTGAACCAGTACTAGTAATTAAAATTAAAACACACATTTTACGTTATTCTTACTATTGTCAGGGGTCCATTTCTGCGACCAAATTTCATGGTTTAATTTGTTTGACTAGTAATGGTAGTTATTAGCTATTGGTTTTGTATCGCTATTTTGATATTTCTTGGTTTTCTTATTCATTATACCTTTTTAATGTCTTTATTTCTTGTTTATTATTACCTATTTGCTATATATTTGTATCTGAATTCTCTGGTTCTCGAATTTGTTGTTGCTTTTCAATCAAATGCCGATTGGTATTACAATCCTGTAAGGACCATCCACATGTTTCTTTGATTTTAGTCGGTAGTATATTAATCTATTGATGTCATTATTCTCCTTCCCTTTTCTGATAATATTGTTGAAATCGTTAAAAGGAAGTTTGTGCACCTCAGGAGAATCATAAGCCTTCTAGCCCACAGTACACCAGTGCCAATGCTTCTTCTGCAGTATCAGTTCGTGTTCCTTCAGACAATATACGCCCCCAAGACTTTAAACCCGGTAAGCCTTCCCTGTCATCATTCTTAGTTAATTCGTTGAGAAATCAGAATCCTGGTTATTAATGAACCACATGATCTTAAATCTTAATTAGCATCAAATGTCTCTCTCATTCTGAATGAAAATAAATAATTCTCTATAATTTCTTAACACTTATTATTCGTCTTGGAACCACTGGGTTTCTATTTTCCCTCCAAAATTCAAACTATTCTGAACAATTATGAATTATTAGTTTTACTTGCTGCTCCCACTCAATGCGGATTGCCTATGGACTTATAGATGTTGATCCCCACGTCCCAGCATATGTTTGTTGCTTTTGATAAGACTTTGGTTGCCTATATGACACTCTATTTTTTTATTAGTTTGTTTTTCCATTTACATGTATCTTCTGCGATGCATTCTTGTAGCCCTACTGATTTTGGTTCATCTTTCTCTGACAGTGAAGGCTGTTACTGGCAATAACCCTCCAACTTCTATTGCTATTCAGTCTCGACCATCCATGCAATCCATTATACAAAAGAGCATTGATAATAATCATGTACCAATGAAAACTACTACTCCTGGATGGTGTTCCTCTTCAGGAGCAACTGATAATCTTGTGATAAGATTCTCGGATGACGACAGTGGAAGTGACTCTGAAGAGTGCATGAAAGAAAAAGTTTCAAAAACTAAAATGAATACAATTGGGGTGGCCAGCAATCGAAAACCACCTGCTCTTTCATATCCAACTTCTTTGCCTTCCAAATTTGATAAACAAACTTCCACAACTGCAACAAAAACATTGTCAAAGAAATTGTCTTCTGATCGCCCATTTAATTCAACAACCAAATTTCGTGGAGCTAATTTTAGAGCTTTTGAGACCTTTTCACTTGAGCAAGGAACCCGAACCATAAAATACAATGCCGTCAACAAAAAATTAGATAGCCGAGAGAGTTACTATGATCAAGATGTGAGTGTGAAGAATAGTAAGCTTCAAGACTTGCGCCAGCAGATTGCACGTAAGGAAAGCGCCCTGAAGCTCAAGTCTATTCAGCAGAGTAAGGAATCAGTTCCATTTAGGGAGGATATTTCTGGAAGCATACACAATGATGCGAGGAAGCGAATAGTGGCTTGTGCTGAAAGTGTGCAGACTGAACCAGAAGAGCCAAATAATAAACGTTTAAAAACCAGTGGATCTTATTCCTATGAGCTCAATTCAGTCCGACCGCAAGTAGCACCAGTTAAAAAATTTACTTTACCATCAAAAGTACCAGAATTGGAGAACAACACTATGCAGAATGTTATGAAGATTCATCATGCATACAAAGGGAAACCTGTTGGTAGAGCAGAATTAAGTACTGTCAAAGGGCATAAACGTGGTGATAATCAGGTGGTTGGTGTATCAGGAGACAGATCTGTTGGGATGGAAGATGGTAAACGATGTTGTATCATTTTAATCTTTGGCATAGATAATTCCTTCATATGACCTAACGGATGCAGTGATTTTATTCTATAGGTGCTGCTCTTTTGACTAAATGCATTGGGTCTGAAAGTAGTAAGCAAATGCATCCTTCTTCCATGTTAAACAAGGCCTTATCCCCAGGAAATACAGATACCAATATTCACGCAGAACACTTAGTAAGTGGCCACCTCTAAATGTTGTACTATTTCCAGCTTATTAAGTTGCGTGTCCTTTTAGATCATTGACCCATTCTGACTTATGTGGCTTGCATTGCCCAATTTGTACTATGATTCATGTGCTTGTTCATAGAATATGATGAAATTTGGTATTTTTCTGCAACAAGCATTACCTATTTGGAGTAAACATTAAATATTGTAATAAGAAGGAAAAATTCAATATCGAAAACTCATGTCAATAAATTTGTCCTTAGATATTGTATTGTGCATCTTATTGCATCTACTGGTATTAAAGGCACAACCTATTTTGAAGGAGGCTTTTGAATTTGGCCCAGATTTTGGTAGTGATTAATTCCTAATGAAATTTTAATAAATCGTTAGAATAATACTTCATGGAAGTTCTTTAATATTTCTAAATTTTATGTTTTTTCACTGATTTTATGCAAGTTATAAAATAATCTGGAGTTGAACCATCTCTCTGAAAACAGTTGTCGCTAACAACCATGCTCTTTCATGAAAAAGGCAAGACCTCCAATAATTTAACTAGAAGTAACCATCTTGAAGTTTTTTCCAGTGACAAGATGCTTGATACTGTATTTAGTAATACGTATAAGGTCCATTCCTAGGCTATAGTAACATTTTGGAGGCTTCTAGCATGTTTTTTCACTTATAAATGTTTTAGCTTTCTACTCACTTGTTATTTGCTAATATTCTGATTATATTATGGTATTTTACGGATTATATTCTAGGCATCCTTAAGGAGTGAAAGCCTCTGGAATTGTATGGGTACAAGTTTCTCGGGGCTTAGCAACATAAATTTACATTCTTTGGTTGAAATGGACGAATCACTAGACAAGGATCTTGAGGATGCACAGGAGCACAGGCACAGGTGTGAAATTGAAGAAAGACATGCTCTGAAAGCTTATCGTAAGGCTCAGAGAGCTCTGGTTGAGGCCAATGCTAGGTGTACCGAGCTGTATTGCAAAAGAGAACTGTATTCTGCACACTTGCGTTCTCTTACTATGGAAAATCCCAGTTTATTATCGTCCTCAAGGGAACTGTATGGTCTGCCAGGGTTTAATTCAAATATTCAATGTCTAAACAGTGCTCCAGTTGATGCTTTCTATGAGAATGCAAGCGGACAAAACTTGGGGTCCGAACCTTGCAGTGAACCAGATGCTAGTACATCAGAGTTATTGTCTCAGAGGGCCAAAACTGCTGCACATGGGATTCATTCTCCATCTAATGACCTGAATATTTCAGCAGATGAAGATGAAGATACATTTCCATTTGATCATAGATCTCTTCAACCCAATTCTGAAGGTCATATCAAAGGCAGGCTATTTGAAGATGGGCAAAAAGGAATTAATGAGGAGTCCAGTCGAAGGTTGGCAACTGATAGCACCGAAGATACATTGCGTCTTGAAGAGAAGTTAAGGTCAGAACTATTTGCAAGGTTAGGTGCAAGAAAATTGTCCAAAAACAGCAGTTCGTATTGTAATGGAGAGCCTGCATTGGAACTTGGGGCCGAGAATGATGTCAGAGTTGAAAAAAATCAAAAAGACATGGAGAGTGTTGCATTTTTGGGTGATGTAAAGAGTCAACAAACTAATCATGAAGGTAAGTTTGAGCGAACATATTCTGATCTAACCCATATATCTTGTGAATTTATCTTGAAGTTATTGAAATATTAGATCAATGCTTAATCAGCAAAAGTGGTTGTGACACTTGAATAAACTTATCTTAAGATCAATACATGGCTAATAGCTTTTTAATTTTATGTTTTAACTTTTAGTTGTCTTTCTAGTTCTTTTGACATGCTAGATTTTGGATGCATGCACAATCTGGTGGTGATAAATGAATTTTAATAGAAGTGGTGAATGGATTTATCTGCCTGTGGAACTTGATTTATCCAAATTCTGATCTAATTATTTATTGCTTGGACCATCAAAATTGAATGGTAATATTGAACTCTTTATTTATTGCTTTTAGGCTCTGGTAGACAGGAAGGTAGTAACTCTGAGGTTCCTGCTGGGATAATAAAATCCCTTTCTGATAATTCTGGGGACGATAAGTCTGCTAGTAGAGACTGTTACTGTTCGTTTAGTCCTGAGACCTTTTTGTCTCCTCACATCTTAAAGAGTGCCTTTTGTCATTTGAAGATTATGTCTCCAACTAGTATAATAGAATTTTGGGCGAGAAATAGGAAGGTTTCTACTTGTGAAAGTCATGATAAAGGAGGTACTTCTGTCAACTCTGACAGTATCCTGTGGAGCCATACTAAAGCAGACTCTTTGCTGGAAACCGTTGGGGAACTTAACAGAGATGAACCTGGGTCTTCTATTTTCAGTGCTTCTGTTGACCCATTTTGGCCACTTTGCTTATTTGAACTACGAGGGAAATGCAACAATGATGAATGTCCTTGGCAGCATGTTAAGGACCACTGTAATGCTACTCAATCCCAGAATCAGCATAATGGTTCTGATGATGCTGGTATGAGGAATTCCTTTCATTAACTCTTAAACTTTGTATTCTATTGGTTTTTTATACTATCAAGTCAAGTTTTTGCAGATTGTCTGGTTGGATTAACATCGCGCCAGAAGGCTTGTAATGGTTCAATTGCTCGTTCCAAGTTTGAGAATGCAACAACTTGTCCAAAATATCTCGTTGGCTTAGATATACTGAAAGGTGATGTTCAGTCGCGCAGATCCATCATATCATGGAGAAATAGTGAATGCTGGCAGAAGTGCTTCAGTCGTTTCTTGGCATTATCAAGTTCTTTTCAAAAGGACTTGCCTGCAGATGCACCATTCTTGCTGGGCACTGATGGTCGAATAAAGGTCCAGGGAAGTTGGATTAGACAATCATCTTATTTCTTGAGTAATAATGGCAGAGTGGTTTGTCTATTGACTCTGTTCTTTCTTCACTCATTGGCAGTCATCTTATTTCTGTCACTGCTATGTTTTGGTGTGTTGCATGCTTTTGGCTGTGGCTTGCTTGTAGTTCCCTGGTTATAGTTACATTTTTTGATTTCTGCTTTCATTCAAGTTGTCTATAATGTTTCTAAGCATATCATACAGACACATTCGTGCATGGTTCAATTATCTTGTAATTGTTTAATTTATAGATTTTGCTGTTTATTTTATGAAATGCTTTCAAGCGTTTATTTGTTGGGAAATTGCTTTATTTGTTGGAAAATTACAAAAAATAACACCCCTAAAACTTATATCTAGAAAAAGAGTATTCTAATAACATTGAACGATCTCCAATTGGAAGTAGTTCAATATTGGACAAGTCTAAATGACCGTAATTTAACTTGAACAACATCCAATTGAATAACATTCAATTTAAAATGATAAGCTAGACTTTTTTGAAGTATAAAAATATATGAGTTATACATAAGTGGTGCTATTTTGTTGTTACAAGTTTTGAGGTGCTATTTTTGTTGTTTTTGCTTATTTATTTTGATAAAATATTGTTGAAATTGGAAATTGTAGTTCACAGCAAATACTTGCTACGTGTCATATACTTTAATATTTGTTAGATTACACCTAATTACCTCAAGTATCCCAGAAACTCAGAGCTCTTGTAACTTTCCTGCATATATTTCCTATTATTACTATTTTACTTTACCAAACATGACTTTCAATTCTGTGCAAGTCAATAATTTCAATGGAAGTTTTTCTTTAGTTCATATAACTGATGAATACTGCCTTTTATGTTACAATATTTTAGCTCAGGATTTTTTTTGTGCTAATTATCCCTTCTTATTGTGTATGCTTAGAATCAATCGAGACAGAATGTGTCAGATAATGAGCAAGCTGTGGAAGTTGCTATTTTAATTTGCAACCAAGAAGTTGACAAATATGAGGGCATGAGAAAGGTGACTAAATTGGAGTACATCTGGAATATATTGTGCTGTATTCAAATAATGTCCAGACACTTCACTACTATTATTTGCATTTGAGTTTTGTAGGCTCTACCTGTACTGGCTCGAGCTCTTGAGGATGATCCAACTTCAGCAGTTCTCTGGATATTGTATCTTTTTGTTTATCATAGCAATATGACGTCTTTGGGGAAGGATGACATGTTTTCTTGTGCGGTATGTTATCACATGTTTACATTAGTTTGCTTGTGTCATGCATAGTATGGTAGTACTGGAATATTATCTGCATATGTGGGAGATGTCCCTCAAGATTTTGCTTTAATTATGAAATAATTCTCTCTTTTCAGTGTGTGATTCCGTAATTTTCATTGATTTAGGTATATTATGGAGATGTTTCTCTTGATTATTGATCTTGATTGTGTGATGATATTTTGATTATGGTACACTTTTGAACAACGGACAGAATAACAATTTATTTTATAAGTATGACCATATCTTGGTTTAGTAAGTGGTTTTTGAGTTGTAGCTTGATTTAGAATTACAAAAGAATAATGTGATAATATATAAAATAGGGAAAATTAAGGAGGGCTATATTTCTTGAATTTTTTATAATTACTTACAAATGTTTAACTTGGCATTAGAATCCTTATTCTTCCAGCAGCTATTCCCTTCTTTGATTTTCATTTTTATCACTTCTGGATTTGCAATAATTGGGTTATGAGTAATATTTGCTGTATTTTAACCTTGTTTTTCTCGTTAGAGGTATGAAATTGTAAACTTTCTATGTGGAACACTTCCGCTCTTGTCTATCAGGTCAAGCACTGTGAAGGATCTTATGAACTCTGGCTCATGTTCATCAACAGTCGGGTGCATCTGGATGATCGTTTGGCTGCATATGATGCTGCACTTGCAGCACTTTTTCACCATGCTTCCTCTTCTAACTGGGATTTGAAGCATGCAAGTGCTTGCATCTTAGACCTGTTTTTGCAAATGGTGGACTGTTTGCGCATGTCTGGGAATGTTGAAAAAGCAATCAGTAGAATTTTTGGACCCTACTCTTGTAACTCTAGCTCTGATGAGTCATCTCTTCAATTTTGTGATATTCCCACATGCCTCACAATTTCTGACAAATGTATATTTTGGATTAGTTGTGTGTACTTGGTTATATACAGGAAACTGCCAGATTCTATAGTACAACAGTTTGAATGCGAGAAACAACTCAGTGAAATTGAGTGGCCTTCAATTCATTTAATAAATGATGAGAAGCAGAGGGCTATTAGTTTGATGGAAAGAGGAGTGCATTTTATTGATTCATGGATGAAAAAGGAGTCATGTAAGATTGATGAGGATCTCATGTCTGCCCACTTTTTCTCTCTCAATCATATCAGGTGCATGGCAGCACTTGACAGTTTAGAGTGCTGTGGAAATTTGTTGGATAAGTATCTTGGATTATATCCATCCTGCTTAGAACTTGTTCTATTATCAGCACGAGTGCAGAAACAAGATTTTGGGGACTTGAGTTTTGAGGAAGCTCTAACTAAATGGCCGAAAGAAGTGCCTGGCATTCAGTGTATTTGGAATCAATATGCTGAGTATGTCCTCCACAATGGGAGATACGATTTTGGTAAAGAACTCATGGATCGGTGGTTTCAGTCTGTTTGGAAGGCTCAGTATCTTGAGAAAGGTGCTTTAAATTGCAATAATAATGGTTATGCAGGCACATTGCTAGGATCAGGATCAGATTCAAATCTTAACACTCGGAATTCAAATCTGTATCAGGTTGATATAATGTTTGGATATCTTAATCTTTCACTCCACAAGTTATTGCAGAATGATCTTGTTGAAGCTCGCTTAGCTGTTGACAAGGCATTGAAGTCTGCCATTCCGAAATATTTGAATCATTGCATTAGAGAGCATGCTATGTTTCTCCTCACAGATGATTCATTACTGAAGGCTAGTACCCCAACAATTGACGTGCAGGACATTTTGGAGGGTTACATTGGTGATTCCTCCAGTTCTCTTATAATCGAACCTTTGCCTAGAAAGTTTATTAACGATATAAAAAAACCAAGAGTAAGGCAGCTCGTCACTAACATATTTAGCTCAGTTTCATATGAGTTTTCTCTAATAAACACAGTCCTTGAGGTGTGGAATGGACTGCCTCTTTTACTTGAAAAGTTCAGTGAGCCAAAGTATCTTGTGGATATTGTTGAAGCCATCTTGGATATCTGTCCATCAAATTACCCATTAGCTATTTCTGTATGTAAGATGTTATGCAGGCAGAATAATTCTACCAGTATTTTGTTTTGGGCGTGCTTTAACATGGTCCATGCAATTTGTCATGCTATACCAGTCCCGCCTGAGTATCTGTGGGTTGATGTTGCAGGTATCTTATGCAATATAACGGGTATTGGGGCCATTTCTGAAAGGTTCTTCAAGAAAGCTTTATCTATATATCCATTCTCTACTGAGCTGTTGAATTCCTACTATAGACATTCAATGACTACTGGAAACATGGACTCTGTTTTAGAGGCTGCAAAAGAAAAGGGCATCGATCTTCATTAAAATGTTCGCTTCTCTGTGCTTAGATCAGCGTTTGCTACAGGTTTTGAGGATAGTTACGTTATGTAAGTGGCATGTGGAGATTTAGTTTACATTTTCTTGTATATTCCTGGCTAGCTATTTTTTTAGTTGCCAATTTTGTCAACCGATGGTTGTGAAATTTTGAGAATTTAGTTAGAATCTAGATATGCTTGTGTAGCATAGGAATACAGTTAGAGCATGTAGATTTTAGCAACTTAGGTCAAGAGGGTCAAGATGGAGATATCACTAACCGCATTCACAGTAGTCAGGACTACTACTGATGTTTTTCTCTGCTGCACTCTCCTTTCAAGTTTATACCTTTTAGCCGTTTTTGTCTTTCCTCTTTGCTACTCAACCAAAAGTTGGGATCTTAAATTTGTCATCTGATAGAGAGATTACCTGGATCTTTGTACTTGAAGCATACGAGGGTATTATGAAATACAGGATTTCGTTACTTGAGCTACTTGTCTCTTAGTAGCCAACTACAATTTACTTGTTACTTTTTATTTTTTAAGTACTTTTTCTTGTTATCTCAAGAATACTGCACATTTTCTTGCGTACAAAATTGAAAATACCAAAGATTGGACGAGGAAGGAGGCTAACTGTAACTCTTGTTAGTAGCCTTTGATATATACTAGTTAAACTATGTGCATTGTAATTGAATTATTTTATTTATTTTAATTTTTTCTTTAGTTAATTTGTACAATATATTTGAAATAAATAAGAAATTAATTTTTTTTATGCTTCTAAATTAAGTGTGAAAATAAAATAATATTTGAAGTTCTTATTAAATATGGTTTTTATTTAATGTAATTTTTATTCAATTATCATTTTTAGAATTTTTATTTAATGTAATGTAATAATAGATTTTAAAAAAATAACTAATATTATTAGCTTAAATAAATGAAAAATTTTGTTAAAAAATATTAGGCATCGTTTAAGTTTTAGCAATTTCAGTTGGCTTTTGATCTATAGTTGGCATTTCTATTAATGCTTTGAAACTGTAGAATATTGCAACTTAAAAAAAAAAAAAAAAAAAAATCTAAATATGCTTTATAATTCTGCCTTAAAATAGCATGAGAAATAGTATTGTTTTATATTTGGTGTGATATTGTTTATGCACAATTTTTTTTCCTTCCATTTTTTCAAAAAGAAATTAAAATATTTTCTAGTTTAATATTTAAAGTAATGAATTGGAGATGAAAAAAATTGTGCAATTTCTATACTTAAATAGTGCAAAAGTTGCACTTAGAAAAAAAACATAAAAGAAAATATTTTAAAGAATATATTTTTTATTATTGATATTTAGTGTGTTGGATTGTAGGCGAAGAAAATGACAGTGTAATTTTTGCACCAACCAGTAAAAAAGTTGCAGGATAATAGTATTTTGGATCGGAGATGTTCGTTAACCTTCCAAGTAAAAGTCAGCTTGTTGTATTTTCCACTTTCATTTTCAATACTTTGTAATCAAGTTTTATACGGAAGATGAACTTGCCTACCACATGCATATAAACCAATTGTGTTAAAATTTGATATTACATGCGTAATAGTATTATAGTATTATACATTAAAATTTGATCCTATTGCACTAGGCCAAATAGGACTTATCCATACAAAATTTGGTCGACGATGGTTAAATTTTTAGTTCAAAATGAGGAATTGATCTTTTGCTAGAAGGTAGTCAATTTATGTCGTGCACAAGAAAATTGCAAGGCACACTTACTGCTACCTTAGCAACACCAAAAGTTGATTGCATTTAGTACAAAATATAACTAAATATTGAATTTATATATAATGTGCAGTAGATCAGCTCTATGATCAAAATGTAAATGAGAAATAAAAAAGGAAGGTTCAAACGTAAGGCTGAAATCGTTGGCCCTAAATTTTATTAGGTTTTATACTCTTAATTTTTTTTTTTTTTTAATATTAAGTCTATTATATTTTTAAATTTAATAATTTTGGTTTAAATTTGAAGATAATTGACTAAATATAATAAAATTTAAAATTTAAGATACTAAATAATGCAAAAAAAAAAAAAAAATTTAACACATTAATTATAATTGCTACAACAAAATTTAGTTTAAATTTTAAAAGATAGTAGATATAACATTACGAAAAAATAAAAGAACTAAAATGTACCATTTGATAAAGTTTAAAAGAGTAAATAATACGAATTTGTACGAGTATTTTGTATTGTCAAAAAAAGAAGATAAATTTTGAATTTTCTTTTTAAAATTTATTACCAAATGTCCCACTAATTATAAAATATTTTAAATCAATTAAAATTATAATAAAATAATTTTCTTATCCTTATATGCTATAATTTAATTAAGCTATCTTACTTTTTAAAAAAAATTTCTTCCCCAAAAAATAAATATCTAATTCAATATATCTCGCTTTTTTTTTTTTTTTTACTTCATTTCAAACTCAACATCTTTTCTATCACTTCTCTACTTATTAACATAAAATTTAATATTTTTTTATTTATTAACATAAAATTTAATATTTTGTTACTTAAAAACTTATAATGATAAAAATAAAAGATATATATATTAAATATATGAAAAAAAAAAAAAAAAACTTCAAAAAAAAAAAAAAGCTAACAATCAACTCAAAGACGCCATTTTTACTATTTTTTTTTTTTTTCAAATTATCAATAAATTTGGTAGGTTTTATTGACAATCTTTAAAAAGTTCGTATATGTTACCAACCTCTTATGGGTCCAATCTTTTTAGAAGGTTAAAGTACGTTTTATCGAACCTCTTATAACCTTGGTAAATAGTCAAATTTACTAATTTTTAATATAATTTTATTTTGTTTAAATTAGCATAATGTCACTAAATCAAAAAAAAAAAGCGCCGTCAAGTAAAGGTTTTTAGGGCCAAACTTCTAGTAAGCTCCTGCTTCAACCCAAAAATCACTTGTAAGGCGGAGCAATTTACCTAAAGGCACTTTGGTTCCTCTCATGTTGCGTCTCTCTAGTCTCCTACTTTCTCTGTTTGGCTTTAGGGTTTCATTTCGAGTTCTGTAAGCATTGCTGGTTCTACATTAAGTTAAAGTAAGCAAAGATGAAAAACCTGAAACTGTATTCGGAGGTCACATTGAGCTTGGATTTGCAGTCAAATGATGAAGTTATATTATTCTCCGCATCCGATATCGAGCGAAATCGCTTCTTCTTCGCTTCATCTGCGAATTTCATATATACTATTCATCTTTCTTCATTTCAGGTTAGCTCTTATATATATATCTTACTTGAATATCCTTTTATGGAACTCCAAGTCTGTTAGCATGTAGAAACGTTCACGAGCGTATATACCACCGAATCACAAACTCATTTACTGGGGACTCAAGCTGTGTTTGATATTTTGGATTATATGTGTTAAGAGTATGAAATTACCGGTCTGTAAAGCAGTATATAGCCTCTTCAAAGTTGTTTTTTTCCATGCAGTCCTTCATGCTTTATATGCGTAGCCTGCTTTTTTTTTTTTTCAATGCTATATAAAAAGGAACGGGGGAAACGTTCCTTTTAAAGCAAATATATATACTAAGCTTATGAGAGAGATGTCTTTCCGGACTTTAAACTTGTCAATAAGCAGCTCAGAGGTGGTGGGAAAAGAACTGAGGTTTTATGACTGCATAGGCTTATGGATTCACGTCTCCCTGTTGACTTGAAATAGCTCACGCATGTTTCTCGGTGAACTTGAGGATATAATTTTAAGAGTAACATGGATTAGATTTTAATTTTAGGCTGTTCAAGAAAAATGTTGGTGGATTCACTTATTTTAATATTTATGCACTACAGTGGATACAGTATGGGTTGTTATGTCATTTATTATTCTTTGATGCTCTAAAATTAGTTTATTCATGTGTTAGAATGAAGAAGCCAGGAAGAAAACCTCTACAGAAGTTGCCTGCATTGATTTGGAGTCTGGGGATGTCATCACTTCATTTGATTATCTCATGGAGAAAGAGGCATTGATAGTGGGAACATCTGATGGGCATCTATTGCTGCATAATGTAGATGATAATTTCACGGAAGTTGTTGGTCAAGTAGAAGGTGGCGTGAAGTGCATCTCACCCAGTCCAGATGGAGATTTGCTTGGCATAATTACTGGTTTTGGGCAGATACTAGTGATGACTTGTGATTGGGATTTATTGTATGAGACTGCTCTGGAGGATATTCCAGATGGTGTTGACGTATGTAAGGACTTTTTTCCATTGTTCCTAAATTCTTGTGTAATATCTGCAGCTTGCTTGGCAGAATGCCTCTTACAAGCTTCATGCCCATTAAGGGAAAAAAATGTTTACTTCTGTAAATATTCTTTTTAAGTTTTTTTTTTCCCTCCCCAAGCTTGTCATATGTAGATTGATAGGCAGCTATTTGATTCTAAGATGCAAATATCTTTTGCCATGTGGGATCTGAATTCTCCGTAAAGGAAGGGAAAATAAATCAATAGGACGTTGTTCAGAAAAAATGGTAATATTTGTTGCATTTGTTTGTTTAGTCTAGTTATTTTGTCATTGAAGATACTGGGTGCTGACCTTATATTATCTTATACTATTTTGGATGGTGGTGTTCTTTGATGTAGAAAATTGATGTGATTCACTAAATGGGACTTGAATCCTCAAGGAAAGGATGCAAATCCAATGTAAGGGCAACTGAAAAAAGGAAAAGAAAAAAAAAGGAACACTCTGTAGAAATAACGGCTTATCAAAGTACTCATATGTACAAGCTCACGGCCAAGTTGTAGGCATGATTGAACTTGGACAGCAAGGAAAAACTTCCCTAACCTTAACTGACACTTACCTAGTTGAATCATTTTTTTACCTTAATAGTTGAAGCTGTTGGAGCGTATAAAGTTTTGATATTCAAGTAGATGGTTGTAATTGGCATGTGATCCTTGTCTTATAAGAGGTTTTCTAATGTGGTTTGATAGTATTGGCATTTTAATTGACTGGATTTTGGTTTTAGGTGAACTAAATTTATCATCTAAGCATGATTTGGGGAGTGCTATTTCTTGGCGTGGCGATGGAAAATTCTTTGCAACACTTAGTGAGGAGTTGAACTCTACATCCAAGCTTAAAAGGCTAAAAGTCTGGGACCGAGATTCAGGGGCTCTCAGTGCTGTTTCAGAATCAAAGATGTTTGCCGGATCAGTTCTTGAATGGATGCCCAGTGGAGCAAAGATAGCAAGTGTATACGATAAGAAGACTGAAAATATGTGTCCTTCTATTGTCTTCTTTGAGAGGAACGGGCTAGAGAGAAATTTCTTTAGCATTAATGAGCAAATGGATTCCACAGTAGAAATTCTGAAGTGGAATTGTAGTTCAGATCTTCTTGCAGCTATAATCAGATGCAAACATTATGATTGTGTCAAAATCTGGTATTTTAGTAACAACCATTGGTACTTAAAACATGAAATTAGGTACTTGAGGCAGGATGGAGTGAGATTTGTCTGGGATCCAATGAAGCCGTTGCAGTTGATTTGTTGGACTCTTCGTGGACAGGTTACACTGTACAATTTCATTTGGAATACAGCTGTCATGGAGAACTCAACTGCATTAGTTATTGATGGCTCCAAAATACTTGTGACCCCCCTGTATTTGTCCCTAATGCCACCTCCTATGTATCTTTTTGACCTCAAATTTCCAAGTTCTATCAGGGACATTGCATTATATTCCAGGAATGCTAAGAATTGTTTAGCTTCCTTTCTTTCAGATGGAAGCTTTTGTGTTGCAGAGCTACCGCTTCTTGATACTTGGGAAGAGCTAGAAGGTAGGTGTTTTGATGTTGAAGCCACCAGATCTGATTTTCCATTGGGATCTTTTATGCATTTTGTATGGTTGGATTCACATATGGTCCTTGCTGTCTCTCACTATGGGTTCAGTCACAGTGATCTAGCTCATGGATTATTGAGTGAGAATGGACTTAATGGTTTTTATCTCTTGGAGATTGAGGTTATATGTTCAGAAGATCATGTTCCGGGTTCAGTGACGAGCTCAAGCTGGCATGCAAAAGTATCCTGTCGAAACTCTCTAGAAGAGCAGGTCATTGGTATGGTACCTGATCCTACATTAAAAGGTTCAGCATTTGTCCAGGTTTCCGGTGGAAATATTTTTGAGTATGAATCAAAGCTGGGCATCTCCAGAGCAACTCAGAAACAAAATGAGTTGTACTTCTCGGCATCGTGTCCATGGATGACTGCATTTCCTGTTGGAAGCACTGGTTCATTGAAGCCTTTGCTCACAGGTGTTGATGAGATTGGTAGGTTGCATGTTAATGGGAAAATATTATGCAATAATTGCAGCAGTTTCTCTTCTTACTCAAATTTGGCTGACCAAGTGATCACACATTTAATTCTTGCAACTAAGCAAGATTTTCTTTTTATTGTGGACGTCAATGATATATTGTTTGGTGAAACAGAAAAAAAATATGGGAACTTTGTGCGTGTTACTAACAAACGTAGGGAAGAAGACAATATTAACTTCATAAATATATGGGAGAAAGGTGCCAAAATTGCTGGTGTGTTGCATGGAGATGAAGCTGCTGTCTTATTACAAACAACTCGGGGTAACATAGAATGCATTTATCCCAGAAAATTGGTTCTTGCATCTATCAGCAATGCATTGGTCCAACTACGTTTCAGAGATGCGCTGCTCATGGTGAGACGGCATAGGATTGATTTCAACTTTATTGTTGATCATTGTGGGTTGCAAGTGTTTCTCCAGTCAGCTTCTGAGTTTGTCAAGCAGATTGACAGTTTGAACTACATAACAGAGTTTGTCTGTGCCATAAAGAATGCGAATATTATGGAGACATTGTATAAAAAGTTTACTTCTCTGCCATGCTCAAGAGAAGTTAAAGATCAGCAACCAAGATATTCCATTAATTCTGACAATACTACCAAGGTTGCATCTGTTCTCCTAGCCATAAGAAAGGCTCTTGTGGCACATTTGTCGGAGAGCCCTGCAAGGGAACTTTGTATTTTGACAACTTTAGCTCGCAGTGACCCCCCAGCACTTGAAGAGGCTCTTGAGAGAGTGAAAGTTATCCGAGAAATGGAATTATCAGGTTCTAAAGACCCAAAGAAAGTGTCTTATCCCTCTGCTGAAGGGGCCCTGAAGCATCTATTGTGGTTATCTGATCCTGAGGCTGTTTATGAAGCTGCTTTAGGCCTTTATGATTTGAACCTTGCAGCTATTGTGGCTTTGAACTCTCAGCGGGACCCTAAAGAGTTCCTTCCTTTTCTTCAAGAACTTGAAGGCATGCCAGTCTTGTTAATGCGTTACAATATTGACCTCAGGCTGCGTAGATTAGAGAAAGCTCTGAAGCACATTGTTTCTGCAGGGGAGGTTTATTATGCAGATTGTATGGACCTAATGAAGAAAAACCCTCAACTTTTTCCTTTAGGACTTCAAGTGATAAATGATCCTGACAAAAGGAGGCAAATTCTTGAGGCCTGGGGAGATCATCTTAGTGAGGAAAAAAAATTTGAGGATGCTGCTACAACTTTTTTGTGTTCTTCCACTTTCGAAAAAGCATTGAAGTCATATAGATCTTGTGGCAATTGGAGTGGGGTGCTTACTGTTGCTGGGCTTCTTAAACTGGGTGAAGAAGAGATAACCAAATTGGCTCATGAGGTTTGCGAAGAACTTCAAGCTCTTGGAAAACCAGGAGAGGCTGCAAAAATTGCATTGGAGTACTGTGAAGATGTTAGTGGTGGAATAAATTTGTTAGTTAATGCAAGAGAGTGGGAAGAAGCTCTGAGAGTAGCTTTGAAGTATAGACTACAGGATTTGTTCTCAGAAGTGAAGAAATCTTCCTTGGATTGTTCATGCTCACTCATTGGTGAATATGAGGAGGGTTTGGAGAAAGTAGGGAAATATATGGCACGATACATAGCTGTGCGACAGAGGAGATTACTTCTTGCTTCAAAGCTGCAGTCAGATGATCATTCCATGAAGGATGTAGATGACGATGCAGTTTCTGAAGCTAGCAGTAACCTTAGTGGAATGAGTGCATATACAACAGGGTATGTCTTTTGCATACTGCTTTATTAGTTTCTCTTATGAACTTCAATATCTCCGATCTTTTGCAGTTAGTCTAAAAGAGGCCTTTTGGTCGATACTGGTTTAGTATCTGTTGTATTTGCTTATTTTACATTGCTTTGTTATTCATATTTCTGAAAGTTTCTCCAGTGTGGATACTCTTGAGTTTCACAGCTTTTGGAAATTTTTATATTTGTTTTTGTTAAAAGGGTGTGTCAATCTCATGGGCAGGACAAGGAATAGTTCTGCCGCTTCCGTCAGTACAGGTGCAACAAGAAAAGCAAGAGACGCAAGACGACAGAGGAAGAAAGGAAAAATTCGTCCTGGCAGGTACCTGTCTATCATGTTCACCTTGTACAGGATGCTTTCTGCCTTCCGTATAATCTAATGGTTGCTTAAAATTGTAGCGCTGGAGAGGAGATGGCTTTAGTAGAGCATCTGAAAGGTATGTCTCTGACAGCTGGAGCGAAACGAGAGCTAAAATCTTTATTGCTTGCCCTTGTAATGCTCGGAGAAGTAGAGAGTGCAAGGAAGCTGCAACGTGCTGGAGAGAACTTTCAGCTGTCTCAAATAGCAGCAGTAAGACTAGCCGATGATACAATGCATAATGATTACATGGATGAGAAGATGCATACTTTGGATCATTACATGCAAAAAGTAAAAAGTGAAGTGCAATGTCCTGAAGATTTCTTTTGGCGGTTTAAAGTGTTTCCTTCTCCTTAACAAGTGAGTATAGGGACACTTTGTGCCTGATAATTCCACATTTCACTATCAGCATTCCCTATACTATACTCTAGTGTTCTGGCTATGTGAATGAGCTGTGCATTTAACAATTCTTCACAGTTTGAGTCTACACTGATACATCCACAATGACATATTTTCACCCAGTGTGGCATATAACTTGTAAAGAAAACAGACCGGTTTTGTATTGTAATTGTTGTTTTCTTATGTGGTATTTGCCAAAATGATGGTGCTTAGTTTGTCCTTTTCTTAGGATGCTGTTTTATCCCACAATCCAGTATCATCACATAGTCAATGTGGCACTCATCTACTCAGTTTAATTATCTCTATTCGTAATGCGTGGATTTGGAATCTTTGACGGTAAATTTTTTTTGCTTTAACTTTTTGAAAGCTGGTAGTAGTGCAACGATGTCTAGTCTGTTTGCCAGCCGCAGCTTCGATAGCTGCAAGGGAAGATTGCAAAGAAGAGGATCAAGGAAAAAGGAGGGAGGGAAGCGGATTTTATCAAACTATGACTACTCTTTTCCTGTTATAATCATTTTATTTTCATTGGAGCTTCTAATACCGTTGATTATTTAATTCATAACTGTAACTGTGTTGTATGACCGTCGAATCGGATTTCATGACCGTCTTGACTAGGAGTGACAATTAGTTCGGACCGGGCTTAGTTTGGTATAGCTTGAATTTAATTTGTGTCATGCATCGTAAATTTTAACCTAAATTGAATTTAATTTGTGTCATGAACCGTCAATTTTAACCCAAATTGAATTTAATTTGTGCAATAAATTGTCTACCTTAACTCAACCTAAAAAAAGTTGCGCTGCTTCAAACTAGTGCCCACATTTTTATTTACATGTATTAGTTAATCTTTTTTATCTTATTCAATCTAATATTAATTGAAAATATTATATATATATTTTTTATAATTTTTAATCTAATTAGAATAATAAAATATTTGAACCAAATTTAATACATTCTATTAACATTAAATATACAAATAAAAATTAAAATGTAAAAGTTTTAAAGTTATAATTATATTACAAAATAATTTAATGAATTACTATATTAAATTAAAGTAAATAAATATTTTAGATTTAAACTTCATGTAATTGTGATTAGTGATAACATAATGTATTTGCACATTATTAGTAAGAAAAATGCAATAAATTTTCTATGATGTGAATTAATAAATTTAACTTGTAGAAAAAAAATAATAGTAATAATAAATAATAATTATAATTATTTTTTATTTTCGTATTATCGGGTTGGATTCGTGTTTAGTTTGAACAATCTTACCGCAGAAAAAATTGCCACACCTAGTATTTGGCCATCTGAGAGGTCTCCTCCCTCCGTCCGTATTTCATGTATTGTTATTATTATATTAATGCATCGATTTGCCTACAGCTTCAACCAATGGTCGAAATATTTATTGACAGGTCTGAACAACTCATAATTGGAGTAAATAAGTAGAAACATTTAATTTCTGAAAGAGAGGGAAAATAGGCATTTATTGAAATGTATAACAGTGGAATGAGAAGAGCATAAACTGGTAATAGATTTGAAGCAGGGACTTGTAAATCCTTGCATAGAGTGAGGAGGCAAATGTTAGGCTGTATGAACCAAGTGCCAAAGAGCAAAGGGTACTTGCAATCTGCAAATCATTTAGTTGGTTTTTAGCACATAAAGTGCGTAAATAGTGTAGTTTGGCCTCTTTAAAATAATTTCAAAAGCGTGTATGAGCTTGAGTTTGAACAGTCTATTCGTGCAATTTATCTGGTTTAGTACTGGTTGCCGGACATTTATAAGCTTTGTTATTGTTATTATTCAAAACGATGCAGGAGTTTTGAACCTCGAAAAGGTATCAAATTTTTACCATTTTACTTGACTGTTATTCTATATTCTTGGAGTATACTTTCTGGTTGCTTTCTTTATTAATAGATAATTTTGTGTTTCAAAAAAACATTTCATTAATTTTAAATATTAAGTTCTATTTCATTAGATTCCGGCAAGTTGTTATTTTCAGTTTCCTTCTCCTTTTCAAAAGCTACGAAAGTTTCTTACCAATTAAAAAAAATATTCTAATATAAGATTTATTTTTTATTGAGCAATTTTCAATTTTACTCCCTTACAGGCTTACACAATGCTTTCTATTTATATCTCTAATCAAAATGTATGCTTAAATCTGAATATATGTTCATAAATAAACTTCAAATACATATTCAAAATAGTGTTTATAAGACAATGTTTTGGTAATTTGGTAATTTGAAAATAGTGTTTATAGCATGTTTTGGTAATTTGACAATGTTCGTCACCTAATTTACTAGAGCACTGGCATTTTTTTTTTCTTTTCTTTTGAATGCATATTCGAAAGAAAAACTTTTTTAAATATGTGTTCAAAATATTGAGAATTCAAAAATAAAAAAAGGCCTCTTAAGTAGTATTTATATTTTATTTTTAATTTTCACAAAAAGTTCCACGAGGGATAAACGTTGGAAAGAAAATCCCTTTGGAAACTGCGTGGATCCTTCAAAAGCTTTTGAGAATTAGAAGTTAGGATTTTGAGAAATGGAAGTTAGGAATCTGATCAAAGACAAGAAATTCTGGTTCGCTTCGTCCCTGATTGTTTGGGCTGCAGCTTTGCAGGTTTAAACTATTCCCTTTTTTTTCTTTGCTCTCGATATAGCCAGTTTCATGAAAATCCAAAACTCGACTTGAATGTCTGCCCCTCGACGATTTGACTAAGTTTAGAATTGTCGTGAGTCTCAGGGCCATATGATGTGGATGCAGAGACAGGACGCCTTTAAGCAAAAGTTTGGGGATCTTGGCCAAAACGACGAGGATGTTGATAAATAAAGGAATGCCTATTTTTGGCTATTCTCGAAATGCAAGATCTGTTTTTCCTATTTGAAGATGTTAACGACCAGAATGCTTGTGAATCCTCTCAAATTTGTATGTAAAAAAAAACCCATTTTTTGTTGTTGGTCTCGAATGCTATGTGACTTTCATGGGCTCAGCTTATTAATCTGATTTTCGATTCAGATATTTGTTGAAAATTTTCACAGATTTTAAAATACGAAGCTTAATCCCATGTACTGAATGTTCTACAGTTGCTGGAAGTGAAGTGGAATTTGGTATTGGGGTTAAAAAGTTTCATATATTTGCTGGTCTTATATGCAACATGATTATGGATTTAGCTGTTAGTTTAGAATGCAAAGCTAGCTCAATCCTTAATACTATTGGAATGTAGTCATAAAAACCATGTGAAGCCCGGATAATTAAATTTATGTAGGAGATCTTCTATGTTTTAAAAATTGCTTGGAATTTAAGATCTTGTATACAAATTTTTGGCGAGTAATTTACAAAAGATGCAGATGAATTTGAGGGATTATTTGTCTCCTTTTTTCCTGTAAGCGATTATTAATCTTGACATGATACTTGGTATCTTTTGATTTTTATGATCATCCGTTTGGATACCTCCATGATTAGAGATTGTTTTGTGATTTTATCAAAGACTTAATGTTATGGATCTTATTTAAATGGAGATTAGAGTTAAACATTCTTGTGGCACTCCCAATCCTTCCTGGATGTTTAAGGTTTTTATGTTTCTTATTGTTCCTCTATTATGAATAGACGTGTAGCAAAGACCTTAGACATTTGAGAGCATGTATAAATGTATAACGTACTCAATTTCTTCTACTGGTTTTATGTTGTTAAAGAAAGACACTGATGTTGGGTGTTCTGAGGCTTCTGAATTGAAATGTTGTTTAAAGTTCTTGCCTTTGCTTAGTCGATTTGATTGTGAAACATATGGAGGATTCTGCTGTGGACTATTATTGGTTTCCCTGCTCCTTGTTTTCGTTGGTCCTTGTGCTTTTTTTTTTCCTCTCTCTCTCTCGTTAAGAGTGTGCTTATAATATTTTACACAATGCCGGAAGGGTGTTTTTGCTGCTATGTATCCTCTTTTGGCCTTTTGGTTTGTTTCCCATAGAGTTGTAATCCTGTCATGACATAACACAACACGACACATCAATAGGGCATGAAGACGAATACAATTATGACACGACACGACACATCAATACGGCATGAAGACAATTACAATTATGGTATGATAAAAACACGTTTGGATTAGAATTTATCACTACATGTTTATAAACTTGAAGGCTATTTTAACTTGTCAAAAAGTGGTCTAAATTTGTATTGTGTCAACTAGCACGACATAAGTTTAACATAAACATGACATGAGCTTTGAATCTCACTCACTCACTTAGTGGTCAATGGTCTAGTATTACGATTTTTTTTTCCATTCATTTTAAGTCATAGGTTCGAAACACATTATTTATTGACATAAAAAAGACCTTGGAATCTCACCTATTGTTATTTAGCCTTCTATGAAAACCATACAAGTACTCAGTACATTCTTAATGCTTTTAAGAGGTTCATATTTATAGCAAAAATAGAAGTTAAATAGATTCATAATCACATGGATTGCGATTTGGGAAGAAGTATAAAGACTAAGCATTTGCCTTTTGGTGTAGAGCATATACAATGTCGCGTAGTGCCAAAGGAATGACACCAGACCACTACCCCATTTTTATTAACGATTTGGGAAGAAGTATAAAGACTAAGCATTTGCCTTTTGGTGTAGAGCATATACAATGTCGCGTGGTGCCAAAGGAATGACACCAGACCACTACCCCATTTTTATTAAATATCAGTCGATCACAAACTAGTGCACATGAAGCTCAGTCCAAATGAGGATGGAAAATCTACGCAGCACCTACTATCAGAAGGCACCATTGTACACCAACATTCAGTCCACTTGAACAATATTCGGTCCTAAAAATACTTTTTCAAAGGAGGATAAATCAGAAAATGCCAAAAATGGTCCTCTTAAACTTAAGGCAGAAAAAGGTGCAGTAATGACTATTCCACTCAAATAAATAAATAAAGGAAGACACTTTATCTCACCAGCAGACCACCCGATATCACTTATGTATCACAAACTATAATTTGTATTTTGGTAAAATTTAATCAATGATAGATAGCCTACCTACTTAAGTGAGATTGTTGCATAGTGATACTACATGGAATTTTACTCATAAATAAATAGTGTGATATTTTATACTATTATATTGCTTACTTTTTTAATCAAATATTAAGTAATGGTGTTTTTATAGAAAATAAGAGTATCATTTTATTATTTGCTCTAAAAAAATTTAAATAATTTAGGATTTAGTATTATGTTGGTCTTTAACCTTTATTCTTTTCAAAGCATAATTTAGTCCTTTAATTTTTTAAAATTTAACAATGTCATTGCAATTTAACAGAATTTGGTCCCTAACATTTTTACAAAAATAGAATTTGATCCTTAGCCTTTAATGAAAATGGTGAAATTGGACTAAAACTATTACATTTTAAATTATTATGAACTAAATTATGCATTTTAAAAAATTAAGAACTAAATATTATTTTTAAATAATGGTTATAAACCACATAATACTAAACCCAATAACTTTTTTTTTTTTATCTATACGAAACCCAATAACTAATCGTATAGGCATCGAGGAAGTGTAAGTATTGAATTGTTAATATTTTTTTCTATGGTAATCTAGTAGCTATTTATTAGTTACTAGCACAAACGGGATGAAAAATGTGACTATAGTGAACATTGATTCAATTATATGTCAATAAAATTTTCATGATTACGAATTATATGTTTGACATTAAATATCAGATAAACAAGAACTTATAATTTGTATGAAAAATGTGACCATAGTGAACATTGATTCCAATTATATGTCAATAAGTTTTTCAAGATTACGAATTATATGTTTGACATTAAATATTAGACATACAAGAACTTATAATTTATAAATTACAAAAGTGAATCAAATTTACATAAATATAAAACATGTAAATTACAACAACGAAAACTTAAGAAATAAGAAATTAAAAGAGGATCGAGGCCCGTGTAATACTGTGTTCTTAAGATAAATTTTTTTTCCACGCATACGGGTGTTTGAGATTAAGGAAAAAAATATCTCCCAGGATACAACGATTAATAATAGTTTATGAACACTAATATTAGGGGTGACAATTTCTGACATGACCCGATAACACGAACTGAATACGACATGACACGAAATATTTTTTAGTAAGAATTGATCAATAATTTTTTCATGTTCTTAAAGGTTTCGTTATTTCTTACTATTATAAATAGGTAATACGAAAAAAAGTCGAGTAAATTTTCTCATGTGTCAACTGAAACGAAAATTTGACATGAATAACACGAACCGAATCCAGTGCCGACACGAATAATACGACACAAACACAACACGGACATGGCTAACACGACACGATTGCCACCCCTAACTAACATAAACTATTCCATCGAACGGAATTGTGCCCACTTTCTATCACACTGGACCTAGCTCTAGATTACAAATATTTCTGGAAAAGAATGAAGTTCGCTGCTGGGAAAATATTGAGTGAATGGAATTTTTGTCTTCTTCTTTTCCTTAAGCTCGGAGCCAATTTATATTAATTCAAATATGGCCGTTTGAAACCAAATGAAACTGTTGTAATTAATTTCCATTAAAAACTACAGAAATTAATTTTCATGAAATTGCTAAAATTAATTCATTTATAACAGCTGTCATAACTCTTCAATAGTCACATAAAATTTTAACATTTATTTTTTATTCCGAGAAGGAAAATAAAAAATTACATGTAGCAAAAACTAGACCGTGCAAGGCCCATTAAATTTGGATAACATTCATGTCCGTGCTTAGAAAGTCTTTTTTGCTACACAAGCTTACCTATCATAGGAAGCAAATGTTTTATTAAGCATTCCATGTGTTGTTGTTTTTTTCATGTGGGACAAATACAAAATACTACATTTTTCATTCTCAATGAGTTAATTTTGAGACTCAAATTTTCATTTACCTCAATATCATTTTGAGCATATAAATATACTATTTTTTATCCCTCACAAAGGAGAACTCAAATAAATCATTATCACACACTTATATTAAGTAGGTTCCACTAAAAAATGACACCTCAAAATGGCATTTAAACATGAGTTAAAAACCCATTTTTTCAACAATCTTCCACATGAATGAAAATTGACAGAGTTTTTTAAAAGAAAATTGACTCAAATCAATTTGACACGCGATGATAGAGTTCAACGGTCTGAGACCTGCATAGAATAGGAAGATGTTACCCTTTGAACCTTCCCTTATGAAAGTATGTTTACTTTATTAGTTGATAGTAGATGCAATATCCTTGAACTGTTCTACTGTTTATGTAAACGATGACATACTTTACACATGAATCATTCATGATACAATTCAGTTCTCACTGTTATGTTCGTTTTGACCATGAACATACGCATGATTTTGTGAGAGTTTCTCAAGAATCGAGCCTAACAATTCTCTTTCGAAGAGGCCTCACTTCTCTCTCACATAGGTGATCTTTTATTTAAAATAATAATTCGCAAAGAGTAACCTGTTATACTCCTCTCGGTATTCTCTACGTAAGAATCATTAAAATTATTAGCTTAACCTTTACTTACGGGTGTCACTGTTTTCATCATAGGAACAGACTTGAGGGTAAACCCCTCACAGTGTCTTCACTAAGTCTTTACAACTAGGTTGTTCCTTTGAACCTAGATCTTAGGATCTCCAATCAACTAGGTTGGGTTTCCTTTGTAAAGTCTTATTCATTCATGAGCTTTAATTCCATTCTTTTTGATAATGTCTCAACTAACTCTCTATTTAACCCTTTAGTTAATGAATCGATCCACTATGTTATCCTCTAGATTCACATAGCCAACATAGATAACTCTAGTTGAGAATAATTGTTTAATGGTTTTATGTCTACGACCTATATATCGAGACTAACCGTTATACATTTTTCTCTGTGCTTTGCCAATAGCAAATCACAATGTATGCAAATTGTAAGCACAGGCTTCGCCCATTTAGGAACTTCATCAAGAAACTGCGTAGTCATTCGACCTCGTTGCCACATTTATCTAAAACGATGAATTCAGATTTCATCGTGGAACTAGCTGTGCGTGTTTATTTTAGAGGATTTCTATGATACAAATGCACTACCCATTGTAAATACGTATCCACTGTTAGACTTAAAGTCTTTTATATCAAATATCCAGTTTGCATCATTGTATCCTTCTAATATAGCTGAATATCTGTATAGTGCAGTCCATAGCTACGTATTTCTCTTAAGTATTTAAGTAGTCTTATAATACATTTTCAGTAATCAAATCTTAGACTGTTGATATATCTACTTAGTTTACTTATAACGTAAGTTATGTTTAATCTTGTACAACTTATTAAGTATACAAGACTTTCTATCACTCTAGAGTAATTCAATTGAGACACATTCTTACTTTTATTATTTGATAAGTGTAGATTAATATCTATATGTGTTCTGACAATTTTAGAATCACTATTATTGAATTTCTTAAGTATTTTGTCACCATATTGACACATTCTTAGAATGAGACCATTTGATATCTATGATATATTTATGCTAATATTATGTCAGCTAGTCTCATATCTCTCATCTTTAAATGCAACATCTTTGGTAGATTTGATAAATACTACCCACAATGTGAATGTCATCAATGTATGAACACAATATGACATAACCATCATTGATTTTAGAATCTCGTAAGATTCAAGGTGGTCAGATAGAACATCTTTTGATGCCACTTCTTGAAACCCACTGAACTTCTCAGGTTTCATATTATGATTCACAAATGAACATTAACCAATTATGTTGAAATTACATAGTATGTTCACATACCTTGAATTTGACATTATAAAAATAATTATTTGTCTCACTGTTGGATCTCCACTCTAAACTGTTCTGATTACCAAATTCGATGTCATCTCATAAATAAATCATAAATTTGTTTGATGTAAAAGTTTCAGAAAAGAAACAAAATTAATTTTAGAATTTGAAAATAACTTATAGAATTAAAAATATTATATTTTAAATTAATTTTTCCAATAATAAAAAATTAACTTCTTGAAACCAAATTCTAATTCGTATTCAACATATACGAAATTCCAGTAATCCATAGATGACAAAATTAAGTAATTCAAAATTTATGAATTTACAAATCTTTATTTTGCAATTACAAAATTTACATTTATGTGAAAATAAAGTTCACCACTTTGTGAATACCAAATTCATTATTTTGCTATTTCGAAAATAAATTCTTTCAAAAAATTAGCAAAATTCACTTATTTCGTAAACTACAAAACTAACAAATAAAATTTGCTATTTTGCATATACAAAATACACAACTCTAGTGAATACACAAATTCACTAAGTCTATATATACAAAATTTACTTATTTTAAAACTCGAAATCAAACAATTTTTTCATATGCAAAATTTCATATTTTCACAAATACGAATTTACTTATTCCTTTAAATGAAATCAAGTAATACGTCAATTATAAAATATCACAATTCATCAATTACGAATTCATACAATCCGTCAATTGCGAATTCTTTTAGAAAAAATTCTAAATATTTTGACATCTTAATGCTAAAATTGGTTAATCCACAATTTTAATATGCAAATGGTTAGTACATAATTTAAATGACAATAGCTACATGCTACAGTTCCATGACTCAATTTGTAGTTTTTTAATAACTATAACATGAACTATAAAGATTAATCAAAATCACTTTCAATGGTACATACAGCTAAGATTATTACTATAGCACAACCAAAAAAAATTAATTGTTCAAAAGTAAACATGTCATAATCTAATGCCTCTATTATGCATTGACTTCATTATAAAAATTAGCAATATATCCTTAGCAACAAATATTAATCAATATAAGTTGCAATTAAAATATTATGATCTATCTAATCAACAACATAACAATCATGATTTTAAAATGCAAAACTATATAATAAGATCATATATGTAGTCACATTAATATTTGAAACCAATCATGTAGGGAGACATTAATGAAGTTATTTACAATTACGAAATTTTAAAATTTGTAAAATACAAATTATTTATTTTTTTTAATAGCAAATTTCTATTATCCTAATATTGAAATTCAATTCATGAATTTAATTTACACAAGAATTACATAACGTTTACAAATGATCGAATTATGAAACACATAATCTTAAATTGATCATTGCACTTTAACATAAATAAACTCATAATAAATTCATGTGAGTCATCTATCTAGATAAAGGTAATCAATGTACTTACAAACCTTCATATGTAAACATGAATTAATTCAAATATCTTTTTGATCGGTGAAAATAAACAAATTGCTAGTATTAATTCAAATAAATCATATATTAACATATATAACATGTTAGGCAATTAGATATTTTCTACTGAGTCATGTGTATCAATCAAATTGCGCAACATAATTACAATACATACAAGTTTGTAAAGACCAATGCTAGTAAGCAAGCAGTTAATCTGATAGTCCACATATTAACAGTTACATCATCATATGAATTTATTGTCCATAATTGTCATCATATTACTTAGGTAAGCACTCAAGTGCTTTCAATTTGATACGAACTCTACACAACATTTTATGACAAAAATATAGATTAGATTATCTATGTTTAAAATTAATAAACATAAATAAATTGTAGCATTGAAACATTATATATAGTCTTGAAAAAACAATCAAAGTTTCTTACTTTTGCATAGATAAATCAACTTCTAAATAATAAATATATTAATTCATTATAAGTTAAAGAGTCAAGTTATGAAAATTAACCATACGAAGACCAGAGCTTAGACTCTTGAAACCTTGTGGGACATTACCACTAAAATTGATTAGTACTGTTTATACTCACTAAAATTGAGTACATAAGCTCAAAATTCATTCAAATAAATTAATTAAGCAATAAATAAATATTCATTTCTGATGCACAAAAACTTGATAACCAAATTTGTAATTTATAAAAGCTCACAAGTGCACGAGTCACTTGTAGTAAGCGACAAGTATACTCCCAAGATCGTCTCTCAAAGGAATTGCGGTGGTTTTCAAAAGAGTCAAATATAATCCCAAACGTAACAATAAAATAAATTCTAAACACTCTAATCGAAGGTTGGTTTTGTAAATGGTTTCTAAAATCATAAAAATACTAAAACAATAAAAGTAAGTGCGTGAAAGTTTTGTTGAAACGATGAGATGAACGAGTGTGGGAAATTGGTTAGTAAACTAATCATGGATGAGTTGATTTATGTGGTTTTGACAATTAAGCACGAAAAAGTAGAATTTAATGATTATTTTCTCTAACCCTAGAAAATCCCAAATCAATGGTGATTTTCTCTTAATTAACTAATTAGCTTCTTTGATCCAGACCGTTAATTAGTTAATTAGCCTTAAACCTAGGAAAATAGTTTAATCACCTAATTCAAGACAGATCAATGCACTTAAACTAGACTCATGCTCAAGAGTGCTCAATTGAATTCAGATGGCATTTCTAAAACTCAACCCTAAAATGTTTCATACATTCACAAATCAAATTAGCCAGAAATAATTGATGGACATACGTATTAAGAACAATGACCATGAATTAAATTACTTAATCATAAAATTATCCACACAATCAATCATCCAATCATAGTTACATCACCAAAATCCCACACATAAAGAGTTTAGCTACTCATAATGAAATCCAAATCAATATTTTTCATTACAAATAACATTCTATGAGTTCTTAAAGAGAAAAGAGATTACAAACAATAAATTACCCCACTTCCACTTTTAAAACAAGCCCTTGATGTTGGATGATCACCTTCTTCAAGATTGTTGATGGAGCTTCAATGGAGGAGCTTTAATGGAGTAATTTTCTCTCTAAAGAATGTGGAGAAAAAGAAGAAAAATACTATTTACGCTACTGTTCACGAGTTGGTGGAGGCTGAATAATCATATATTCTGTTGGAGGCTGGAGATCATAATGTGTCCAATTAGGTTTTCCTTTTTGTAAGGGTTTCCAAAAAGAATTCGTGCGTGTGTGGCTGGAGGAATTGCAATCTGCGCGCGCGCGCCGCGGCCCGCCTTTTTTCATGCCGCGGCGCAGCATGTGATACTGATTTACGAATAAAAACAGAAACCTCCCCGCCGCGGCATAACTTTTCCTCGCCGCGGCGTGCAATGTTTTTATGATTTCCCAACATGAAACCCGAGAGCCTCTCGCCGCGGCACACAATTCCTTCGCCGCGGCGCGCCTTGCATGTAACAGTGTACATGGTATGTACATGTATGTACATGCTTTGCTGATTCTCGATGTAAGGCTTACGTCCCTTAATGTAATGCTTACATTTTTAAACACTTTTGCTCTCTTTTTTCACATTTCTTCCCAAACCTACTTTGACCTGCAAAACAATAAAATACCCTCCAAAACAAGATTATATTGAGATTAAATGTAAAATAGATGCTTAAAAACATAACAAATAGTAGGTCAAAATAGTGTTCATCAAATACCCCCAAACCTACATTTTGCTAGTCCTCAAGCAAAACTAAAATTAAAAAGCCAAATAACAAAACTAAAATTGAAGTTAACAAAACTTGTCATGCTTTAGTTTCTTTCCAATTCATAATAAAACATTTATGCACCAATTTATCCAACATTTTAACACATCAAGGTTCACCATTTAGATCAATTTCACTTCACAAGTCTAAATCCCAATACTAAAAGTGTATCAACATTGATTCCCCCAAACCTAGTGTCAAGAATGTGAATTCGTTTCAACTCTAATCCTCACGAGAATTACTCTCTAAATCACACTGATCCTATGGGTTCAAGCACTCATCAAAATATATGCAAATAGAAGTTATGTAAAGAAACGAGCTAATAGGTTCGCATATGATTAAACAAGAAAGGCTCAAAAGTGCATAACATTGATCTCATGAAAGGAATCAAATGATAGGATTTACGAAGAAATCACATTACTAATCTCATGCATCAATTAAAATCCTCAAGCAAAAACTTCAAGTGTGCCATAGAATGAAAATGCTTTGACTTTAAGGGAACTTATTTCCTATTTCTCTCTTTTCTTTTTTTTTTGTTAACCATTCATACTTGAAGAACTTAGGGTCATAATAAACTTATTATCTCTTCTTCTTTTTTTTTAGACCCATATACATATGTAATTTGTGAATGGCTACTTCTTAGCTCTTTTTGTGTTTGCTATAGGAATTCCCTTTTATTTATTTTTTTTTTAAAGTCAAGCATGAATGAATTAGGCAAATACTTCAAATTTTACTCAAATCATTTAATCTAAACAATTCAATTAAGCACATGATCCCTCATTAAATGTTTAAAATCCTAACATTCAATGCAAAAACCTATAGAGATCATCTAACAACTTGAAATGATATGAAAGGTGTTTAAAAGAGTAGAAGAATATTTATCTCTCCGAATAAAACGTTAAAGGCTCAACAATATTCTCACAAGGTAGTCTCCACTATTCAATTCCTAAACACAAGATTTGGGTTCATCTCAGTTTCAACATCAAAAGCATGAAACACAGATTGCAAATTAAAACCGATCCTTACAACAAACCTCAAACATTTTAAAAATCAGATAAACAATGCATAAAGACTAGTTATTCATCAAAAATTGACCAAAGCATGAAAGTATTGTTACCAATCAAAAATGCAAAATGCACCCCCAAACCTAAACTAAACATTGTCCTCAAGGTTTTCAACTACACACATGTTCAGAAAAGAATTTAGAGAGGGCAAACAAAAAAAAACTAAACTAAACTTAAGTAAATTAAAAGAAACAATAGATAATACCTAAAACGGTGGGTTGCCTCCCACCAAGCGCCTAGTTTAACGTCTTAGCAAGACGATGCTCACTCTTATCATGGAGGTCTCAATGCATCCTTGAAGTGCTTGCTTCCTCCTCTCCCTTTGCTCCTCTTAAAACAAGGCTTCATGTCACCTGAAAAAGACTTAAAACGAGTATTACATGCATTACAATCTTTTCCAGGATAGATAAACTCACAATCCAGGTTTTTAATTTGTGAACACTTGACATGGTCTTTGTAGGCATTATCCTGAATTAAGTTTGTAAGTGTTTCCTTCACCCTCCTATCTGTAGATGAAACAATAGTTTTATGGCATGTATCCTTCTGCAAATGATTGTCAAAAATAGGTAAATCATTAGAATCTGGAACAACACAATTATTAGCAGAAGAAATAGGAGCAGTAAGTGAAGGGTTAAACACTTTGAAGTTTATAGTCTCTCCTAAGACTCTCATTGTCAATTTCCCTCTTTGGACATCAATGATTGTATTGGTGGTAGCCATGAATGGTCTACCAAGAATAATAGTGTGTTCATTGTCCTTAGGTATGGTGTCTTCCATTTCCATGACTACAAAGTCGACCGGTACAATTATGCTCTTCACTTGTACCAACAAACCATCAACTATTCCCTTGGGATATCTAATAGATCTATCAGAAAGGTGAAGTGACATATTTGTGGGCTTAAGATCCCTCAAACCTAGTTGCAAGTACACAGAATATGGCATGACATTAATACTTGCCCCTAAGTCTAACATAGCATTCGACACCATCTTATCTCCCAAAGTGATTTTGATATTAAAACTACCTGGATCCTTTAGTTTGGGGGGTAGTTTTTATTGCAACACTACACTAGCCAGTTCTGAAACTACTACTTTCTCCTTATTCTTATACTTCCTCTTGTTGGAGAGTAGGGTTTTGAGAAATTTTGGATAAGATGGAATGTCCCTAATGATATTCAACAAAGGTAAGTTAATATTAACTTTAGAAAGTGAAATAAAAGTTTCATGAAATAGCTTATCCTGATCAGTCGCCTTTACGGGATGTGGGAGTGGAATCGGAGGTCTGTATGGATTAGGTGACTTGTGAAGGGATGGACGTTCGGTTAACTCTTTAAGGCTCTCCGTACACTTTACAGAAGGTCTTAGGACTTCAATGTCCTCAGCTTGACTTTCCTTGGGAATTGCATGTTTCCTTCCTATATCTCCTGCATCTATAAACAAATCATCAGAATGTTCAGTAAAATTATCGTTTAGGACCTCACCACTTTCAATGACTGTGATAGCATTCAATTGTTCAGGCATCTTTCCTTTATCTTGCTTGTGCACGTACTCAGTCAATTGTCCCACCTGAGTCTCTATCCTTTTCATGGAGGCCTCTAAAGAACCTATTCTTTGATCATTCTTTTGATTTATATCTTGACTTACTTGAATGAAGGAGTTCAAATTGTCCTCCAAACTTGGCTTGTTTGGCGGAGTGAGCTGTGGATTGTTGTTGTTGTTTGGATGGTGTGGGAAATTATTCGGAGCATAGCCTTGATTGTTATTTCCCTTCCAAGAGAAGTTGGGATGATTGATGTGTTAAAATGTGTACTCGCAAGTGTACGAATCACTCGTAGTTAAGTGATAAGCAACTTCCAAGGTCGGTCTCTCAAGGAATTGCAGTGGTTTTAAATAACTAACTTTTAACTTAAACAGAGTTCTAATGAAAACAAAACACTAATTAAATAGAGTTCTAGTGAAACTAAAACTCTAAGTAACTAGAATCCTAACGCTAATAAAACTGTAAAAAGGTTGTTTGTTTTTTATAACGAGAACAATCATACGACACTTAAACGAAAACAAGATCGCAATCAAACAATCAATTCAATTAAATCAAATATCAATAGAGGATGTATGGACGTTTAGCTTGGTTGACCATGTTTGCATCGAAAAGGTAAGGTGAGATACATGAATGTCCTATATAAACAAAACTACCGGCTTTCCTTTTAATTACGAGACTCCTTTTGGCGAGGGTAGGTCTCTTTATTGATTAATTAATTAATTGCCTTTGGCGGGGGTAAATCAAATAGTAATCAAATTATGCGCAAGGAAAACATGCCAATCAAATTAATGCTATGACTAAGTCACTAACTTGAAGCTTCGATTAAGTGTTTCGGAATAAAGTTAAGGTGATGTTCCTATAACTAAATTCTCAGATTTTTCAACCTAACTACGAACATCAAATGGGCCCATGATTATTCATAATTAAATATCTAAACATGCTCTTAATCAAAAAGTAATTCGTTTATTCCAAATCAATAAAATACACCATACACAATTCTAGCAAACATGGCAACACAAACTAAACATCCATAATAAAATTAGCCAGACATGTTCATATTAATATTCATAGACAAATAAAATATGATCATACACTTTAACAAAAAGAGAAGAGGAATTAATTCTATAACAACAAGAAAATCCTAGATCTAAATACCGCTTATGGATCGAATAGCGTTCTCCTCCGTAAGCTTTATCTTCGATCGTCGTTGGCTTCCTTGAATCCTTAGAATAGTGTCTCTCGCTTCGTTAGAGTGTGGCAACGCTCTCAAAACTGATTGAATGTAGTGTTTGGGTCGCAAAATTGAGAAGAATAAGAGTTGTGTACGAATTGGTCGAGTTCTGTTGTAAGGGGGGTCTAAGGGGGTATTTATAGATGTAAGGGATTCCTGATTGCAATAGGAATAGGCGCGCCGCGGCATGCATTTTCCACGCCGCGGCGCAACACAAATTCTGAAAATAATGTAAAAACCCGAGAGCTCCCCGCCGCGGCATGCATTTTCCCCGCCGCGGCGCGCGTTGTCTTCAGTTTCTTCACATGTACCCCCTTACATATGTGCTGGCTTGACATGTACGGCTTACATATTTGACTCGTTTTGCCCGTAACTCGTGATCCGAGCGCCGTAAGTGTTCCGTCTTTGCGTGCTTTCATTATTTGACTCATTTGACGCTAAAAACACCTGAAATGCACTAAAACATATCCGTGACTTCGAATGGATAGATTTATGAAAATAATCAAATAAACAATAATAATAAATCTATATATCAAACAATTAAGCACAATTAATCATGAAATATTAGTGCTTTTCGAGCACTCATCACAACCCCCAACCAGCTTCTTGCTAGTCTCTAGCAAGTGAAGCGACCTAAAAACTAAAATAAAAACAAATAAAATAAACTAACCTAACCTAAATCACTTCCGTAGATTGTCACGGTTGCATTTAGCGTATGCAACAAGCCTTTAAACCCCTAGGTGGCCCTAGTGGACGAGTTATAGTCTCGTGAGGGTTTCCAGTGATGATACCCGCAAACATCGTAACTGACACAAATAAATAAAAGACTCAAAACATACTTGAATCAATCCATGCATACATCTCAAAAATTGTTAACAACGAATGATACATGAAATAATTAAACATCACCTAAGCTCAAAAACAGTCCAAACATCAAACTCATCATGGTAATCGAATTTTGAACAACCAATCACACCACAAACCCGTTAGTTATACTATCTGACCGTGTCATGCATGATATTCATAGATTACATTTCAATGTCTCATAAATGTGCAAGTAAAATATGAATGTGAATTTTTGCACTTATAAACTCCATATGCTCATTTTTCAAACTCATCTCCACTAATATAGAAACTAAACTACCTAGAATCAATAGGACTTCATTAAGCTTGTAAAGTTGTGGCTAGGTGTGTGATCATGAAAGTACAAAAATGATGTTTTCATATGATAAGAGTACTTTTTATTTCACAAACATATTTTCAACTTTTTCTACCAAGTGTTCTTTTCCATCCTCCCTTCAATTCAAATGTCCTTTGGATCTTTTGCTTGATTTTCTTCTTTTTTTTTTATTCTTGCTTACTGTTTCAATCATCATCATCATTTTTTTATTTTTTTTATTTTTTATTTTTTATGATGAAGCAAGATAAACACAACATAATTGCTCATGAAAATCAAATATTACATTAAGTACTCTTATCACTAAGGGTAGTTCAATGTATGTCAATGTTGAGTTCAAGGGTGTGCTATTGATAAAATATTGCGGGGAAGCATGAAAAGTTCAAACGGTCCAAAGATGGCCTAAATCATTTTCTAAGTGGTGTTTGTTTCTATTATTTCGCTTCAACGTGTTTTCAAATGAGTTCTAGAGATTGTTGAGACTTAAAAGATATCATGACATGCATACATTCCACAAATCAGAATAGTTATACTAACCATGCAAACTACCACAAGTACCACAAAATTCTCAAATTAGATGAATCCAACATTTATGTGCTTCGTTGCCTAGGTAAAAGCCTAACATCTCTCACATGTCATCGTCATTACAATTATGTTAATATCATAGATTTCCGGATTGACTCAAGTAAACACGACACTAACCTAAAATAATTCAAGTGACAAAAGTTAAAAATTTAAAATTGGTCATATTTCATGCTCATGGAATATTCTTCCCACCCCCAACCTAATTTATGCATTGTCCTCAATGTTGAAAAAGAAGAACAAAAGAAATAAGAAAAAAGTGTGAGAAGTTACCCCCCTTTCGTATGAGATTGTGTCATTACTCGTTATGCTCCGGTTCACTGTTCCTCGCTTTTCTCATGAAGAATTTATGTGTATGAACATATATTGAACCTCAAAGTGTATGCAACACAATTCAAACTCAAACCCAATTTTAAATTATAACTAAGTTAGATGAAAACAGAAAAACATTAAACTAAGTCAAACAATCAAAAATAAATAAAATAAAGGAAAATAAAAGAAATAAAAACAACGAAAGAGATACGATACCGAATGGGTGCCTCCCATTAAGGGCTTAGTTTAACGTCTTAGCAAGACGTGACTGATCTCGTGTCAAGGGGGGTTAAATGTGTAATTGTACTGTTTATCTCCGCCCTTATCTTTCTCAAAATGAGCTTTCGTCCTCCAAGTCGAGTTTTTGTAGTTAGAATGCTTAATGCATTCTTTGTAGGCATCATCCCGACTTAAATTCATCAGTTTGGCCTTCCCTCTCCATTCAATGTTTTGAGCCTCAATTCTGTTACTTATGCTATCCTGCAATCGAATGTTAGAAAGAATAGGGGAGGGTTGAAAAATTTCAAACTGTACAGTCTCTCCAAAAACTGTCATTGATAACTTCCTATTATGGACCTCAATAGTTGTCTTGGTCGTGGCCATGAATGGTCTACCAAGAATAATTTTATGTTCCTTGTCCTTAAGAAAATTTTTGTCCATCTCAAGCACCACAAAGTCCACTGGTACAATAAACTTGTCCACCTGTACTAACAAATTTTTCACTATTCCTTTTGGGTATTGAATAGAACCGTTTGCAAGTTGAAGGGTCATCCTTGTTTCTTTAAACTTTCCTAATCCTAGTTGCAAGTACACTGAATATGGCATTAGGTTTATACCTGCTCCTAAATCTAGCATAGCTTTGAATACCCTCTTATCTCCCATAGTGATGTTAATGTGGAAACTACCTGGATCTTTCATTTTGAGAGGTAAGTGCGGTTGGATTATTGGACTACCAATTTTTGACATTTCATTCTCTTTGCTTCTATTCTTCTTGATGATAAAGTTCCTGCAAATTGGATCATAAGTTGAACTGTTCTTTATAATATCCAAAAGAGGTAGATTACAATTAATTCCAGAAAATAAAGCAAGAGTGTCAGAGTATTGCTCATCCTGATTTTTCTCCTCAAACTGGTTTATTGGTGGTATTGATGGTCGGTATGGGTCCATTGACCTGTGCAATCGAAAAATGTTGGATGTTTCTCCAATTTCTTTCTTGGGAAGTTCATTAGGAGTGGTATTAGACTCATCATCTCCCTTGAGAGTTGAATTCTCACCTTCCAAGTTACCTGTACTAGACAACAAAACATTAGAATTATCAGGTAAATTTTTAGGTACCTCCTCATCACTTTGAAGGACTGTGATCGCCTTTGCTTGTTCAGGTTGACTAGGCAGCTTTCCTGTTTCTTGTTTGTACATTTGTTCCGCTAGCTGCCCAACCTGTATTTCCACTCTCTTCACTGAAGCTTCTATAGAGTCCATCCTTCCATTACAAGAGTGTATGAAATTGTTTAGGGTTTCCTCTACGGTCGGCTTATTTTGTGGAAATTGTCGGTTTATGTTTTGGCCTTGTGTTTGGTTTTGGACAAATGGTTGGCTATTGTTTTGTTTCCATCCAAAATTAGGGTGATTCTTCCATCCAGGGTTGTAGGTATTTGAATAAGGGTCGTTCCTAGGTCTAGGTTGGTACCCTTGCATTAAATTCGCCTCTTCAGTAGTACTTGTGTAAGGATCACCTGCAAAAGAACAAACGTTAGCACCATGTCCATATGAACCACAAACTCCACATACCTCGTGTTTTGGCATTTGATTAACATTGGAGGTTGTGAGAAGTTGCACTTGTTTCGTCAATTCAGCAAGTTGCATGGCCATTTCATTGTTGGATCCCAATTCGTGGACTCCAGCTCGTCTTCCTCTAGCGCTCTTTTGTTGGGAATTAGCTCCCAACATCTCGAATAGTTCGTATGTTTCATCCGCTGTTTTCTCACCCATAGCTCCTCCTGCAGCGTTGTCAACTGTGAATTGACATTGTAGCGTCAATCCGTCGTAGAAAAACTGATTCTGTAGCTGCAACGGGAAGTGGTGGTGTGGACATTGTATCAACAGCAATTTGAATCTGTCCCAAGCCTCGTGGAAAGGTTCTCCGTCCATCTGCGAAAAAGTAGCAATTTTTGTTCTTAGGTCAGATGTCTTTTGATGGGAATAGAACTTACCCATGAATTTATTGTAAACATCGTCCCAAGTGACCAAAGAACCGGGTGCCAACGTCATTAGCCAAGACTTAGCTCTATCCTTGAGAGTGTATGGAAAACACCTCATGCGTAGTTGATCTTCACTAAGTCCCTGCAGTGGAAAGGTTTGCACAGTAGCATATAATTCACGCATAAAATTTAAAGGATCTTCATTAGGGATACCGTAAAAGGAGGGAAGCATGGAATAATGAATATTTTTCAATTCATAATTCCTAGCCGCCTCTGTAAGTCGAATGCATGATGTGGCGGTCCCAATGATAGGTCTTGCAAACTCTTTGTTCATCATTTGCCTAGCTACGTTGTCACCCATTGTTGCTTGCAATTGTTGTTGGACTTCCTCTTGAAATTGAATATCCAGTTTCTTTGATCGGTGTTTGACTCTATGTATGTTGTCAATGAAAGGAGAGAGTACCTTGTTAAGTGATCTCCTACCCTGCATGCACAAATAAAAAGCAAACGAAGATCAAGGTAGCAGTGAAATTTGAAATTTAAGCACTATTTTTTTTTTGATTTTTTTTTGATTTTCTGATTTTTTTTTTTTGAAATTTTTTTTTTGAATAAAATAAAAAAAAATAAAAATAAAAATAAAAATAAAAATAAAATAAATAAACAAATAAAAGATAACAAATAAAAATAAAATAAATAAACAAATAAAAATAATTAAGAAACTCTAAAAAGTTAAAAAGAAAATTATTTAAAACGCCAATTCCCCGACAACGGCGCCAAAAACTTGATGTGTTAAAATGTGTACTCGCAAGTGTACGAATCACTCGTAGTTAAGTGATAAGCAACTTCCAAGGTCGGTCTCTCAAGGAATTGCAGTGGTTTTAAATAACTAACTTTTAACTTAAACAGAGTTCTAATGAAAACAAAACACTAATTAAATAGAGTTCTAGTGAAACTAAAACTCTAAGTAACTAGAATCCTAACGCTAATAAAACTGTAAAAAGGTTGTTTGTTTTTGATAACGAGAACAATCATACGACACTTAAACGAAAACAAGATCGCAATCAAACAATCAATTCAATTAAATCAAATATCAATAGAGGATGTATGGACGTTTAGCTTGGTTGACCATGTTTGCATCGAAAAGGTAAGGTGAGATACATGAATGTCCTATATAAACAAAACTACCGGCTTTCCTTTTAATTACGAGACTCCTTTTGGCGAGGGTAGGTCTCTTTATTGATTAACTAATTAATTGCCTTTGGCGGGGGTAAATCAAATAGTAATCAAATTATGCGCAAGGAAAACATGCCAATCAAATTAATGCTATGACTAAGTCACTAACTTGAAGCTTCGATTAAGTGTTTCGGAATAAAGTTAAGGTGACGTTCCTATAACTAAATTCTCAGATTTTTCAACCTAACTACGAACATCAAATGGGCCCATGATTATTCATAATTAAATATCTAAACATGCTCTTAATCAAAAAGTAATTCGTTTATTCCAAATCAATAAAATACACCATACACAATTCTAGCAAACATGGCAACACAAACTAAACATCCATAATAAAATTAGCCAGACATGTTCATATTAATATTCATAGACAAATAAAATATGATCATACACTTTAACAAAAAGAGAAGAGGAATTAATTCTATAACAACAAGAAAATCCTAGATCTAAATACCGTTTATGGATCGGATAGCGTTCTCCTCCGTAAGCTTTATCTTCGATCGTCGTTGGCTTCCTTGAATCCTTAGAATAGTGTCTCTCGCTTCGTTAGAGTGTGGCAACGCTCTCAAAACTGATTGAATGTAGTGTTTGGGTCGCAAAATTGAGAAGAATAAGAGTTGTGTACGAATTGGTCGAGTTCTGTTGTAAGGGGGGTCTAAGGGGGTATTTATAGATGTAAGGGATTCCTGATTGCAATAGGAATAGGCGCGCCGCGGCATGCATTTTTCAAGCCGCGGCGCAACACAAATTCTGAAAATAATGTAAAAACCCGAGAGCTCCCCGCCGCGGCATGCATTTTCCCCACCGCGGCGCGCTGTCTTCAGTTTCTTCACATGTACCCCCTTACATATGTGCTGGCTTGACATGTACGGCTTACATATTTGACTCGTTTTGCCCTTAACTCGTGATCCGAGCGCCGTAAGTGTTCCGTCTTTGCGTGCTTTCATTATTTGACTCATTTGACGCTAAAAACACCTGAAATGCACTAAAACATACCCGTGACTTCGAATGGATAGATTTATGAAAATAATCAAATAAACAATAATAATAAATCTATATATCAAACAATTAAGCACAATTAATCACGAAATATTAGTGCTTTTCGAGCACTCATCAATGATTTCTCCAACCGGGATTATATGTGTTCGAGTAAGGATCATTCCTTGGCCTCGGTTGATATCCTTTCATAGCATTAGCTTGCTCGTAACTCGTACCTACATTTTGATCACAAACAAAAGGACAAATATTAGCACCGTGTCCGTAAGTACTACAAATACCGCATACCTTTTGAGTCGGTGTGTTCTTGGAGGTGAGGAGCGCGATTTGTTTTGTAAGCTCCGCAATTTGCATTGCCATGTCATTTCCTGGAGCTACCTCGTTAACTCCCATCCTCCATCCTCTAGAGCTCTTTTGTTGGGAATTAGCACCCAACATCTCATATAGGTCATACGTCTCATCAGCGGTCTTTTCTCCTATTGCTCCTCCCGCGGCATTATCCACAGTAAATTGACACTGTTGTGTCAACCCGTCATAGAAGAATTGATTCTGGAGTTGCAACGGAAAGTGATGGTGTGGGCACTGTATCAGAAGCAATTTGAAGCGATCCCACGCCTCATGAAATGGTTCTCCGTCCATTTGGGAGAACGTTGCAATTTTGGTCCTTAGGTCCGCAGTCTTTTGGTGGGAATAGAATTTTCCCATGAACTTGTTGAACACTGCGTCCCAAGTTGAAAGAGATCCAGGCGGAAGAGTCATAAGCCATGACTTAGCTTTGTCTTTGAGCGTGTACGGGAAACATCTCATCCTCAGCTGATCCTCATTTAGCCCCTGTAGCGGGAAAGTCTGCACAGTTGCATAGAAATCACGAATAAAAGTTAGAGGATCTTCGTTAGGAATCCCATAAAAAGACGGTAACATATTAAAATGTATGTTTTTAAGCTCATAATTTCGAGTTGCTTCCCCTAGTTGGATGCAAGAAGTTGCAGTGCCAATTATTGGCCTTGCATACTCCTTCATCATCATCTCTCTGTGTGGAGGTAGATGTTCTCCCATTGTTGGTGGTTGCTCGTCCTCCAAAATGTTAGCGCCGGATGTCTCAAATGTGCTCGTTTCCTGTTGACGTTATCTATGAACGGTAAGAGTGGATTTTCAAGAGATCTCCTACCGTGCATGCACAATCAAAAACAACAAAAAATTAGAGCACCAGACACTATACGACTCTAACGAGTAACAAAAACACAAAAAAAATATAAACTAAGAAAGAAAACTAAAAAGAAAACAAATAACAATTTCAAAAACGCCAATTCCCCGGCAACGGCGCCAAAAACTTGATGCACAAAAACTTGATAACCAAATTTGTAATTTATGAAAGCTCGCAAGTGCACGAGTCACTTGTAGTAAGCGACAAGTATACTCCCAAGATCGTCTCTCAAAGGAATTGTGGTGGTTTTCAAAAGAGTCAAATGTAATCCAAAACGTAACAATAAAATAAATTCTAAACACTTTAATCGAAGGTTGGTTTTGTAAATGGTTTCTAAAATCATAAAAATACTAAAACAATAAAAGTAAGTGCGTGAAAGTTTTGTTGAAACGATGAGATGAACGAGTGTGGAAAATTGGTTAGTAAACTAATCATGGATGAGTTGATTTATGTGGTTTTGACAATTAAGCACGAAAAAGTAGAATTTAATGATTATTTTCTCTAACCCTAGAAAATCCCAAATCAATGGTGATTTTCTCTTAATTAACTAATTAGCTTCTTTGATCCAGACCGTTAATTAGTTAATTAGCCTTAAACCTAGGAAAATAGTTTAATCACCTAATTCAAGACAAATCAATGCACTTAAACTAGGCTCATGCTCAAGAGTGCTCAATTGAATTCAGATAGCGTTTCTAAAACTCAACCCTAAAATGTTTCATACATTCACAAATCAAATTGGCCAGAAATAATTGATGAACATACGTATTAAGAACAATGACCATGAATTAAATTACTTAATCATAAAATTATCCACACAATCAATCATCCAATCATAGTTACATCACCAAAATCCCACACATAAAGAGTTTAGCTACTCATAATGAAATTCAAATCAATATTTTTCATTACAAATAACATTCTATGAGTTCTTAAAGAGAAAAAGAGATTACAAACAATAAATTACCCCACTTCCACTTTTAAAACAAGCCCTTGATGTTGGATGATCACCTTCTTCAAGATTGTTGATGGAGCTTCAATGGAGGAGCTTTAATGGAGTAATTTTCTCTCTAAAGAATGTGGAGGAGAAGAAGAAGAAAAATACTATTCACGCTACTGTTCACGAGTTGGTGGAGGCTGAATAATCATATATTCTGTTGGAGGCTGGAGATCATAATGTGTCCAATTAGGTTTTCCTTTTTGTAAGGGTTTCCAAAAAGAATTCGTGCGTGTGTGGCTGGGGGAATTGCAATCTGCGCGCGCGCGCCGCGGCGCGCCTTTTTTCATGCCGCGGCGCAGCATGTGATACTGATTTACGAATAAAAACAGAAACCTCCCCACTGCGGCATAACTTTTCCTCGCCGCGGCGTGCAATGTTTTTATGATTTCCCAACATGCAACCCGAGAGCCTCTCGCCGCGGCACACAATTCCTTCGCCGCGGCGCGCCTTGCATGTAACAGTGTACATGGTATGTACATGCTTTGCTGATTCTTGATGTAAGGCTTACGTCCCTCAATGTAATGCTTACATTTTTAAACACTTTTGCTCTCTTTTTCCACATTTCTTCTCAAACCTACTTTGACCTGCAAAACAATAAAATACCCTCCAAAACAAGATTATATTGAGATTAAATGCAAAATAAATGCTTAAAAACATAACAAATAGTAAGTTAAAATAGTATTCATCAATTTCTCAAGTTGAAAGTTAAAACAAATATCTAAGCTTAGTAAAGAATATTTGATCATAACTGCTCAAACCCAAAATAAAAAAGTAATTAGCAGTTACCAATTTATTAGAAATTCATCTCTTGAACACTAATAAATTTTGCATATAGTTATAAGCACAATAAAGATCATAACGTAAAGAGCTAATATGAAGTTGTCAACTAGATGTCCACAATTTTAAATGAAAAAATCATAAGCTGTACAGTCAGAGTTACCAAAAACCATTGGTATAGGTAATATACCGGTAGAGTTTCATAACCAATACATGCAAGAAATCTCCATCAATTTAGAGGTAAACCTGTCAAAAACCCAAACTTGACAAAAAATATTAGACAAGTCAGACAAGGTTTATTGAACAGCATTAATTCTTTACTATTATGTAGAGAGATAAAAAATGAAGGGAAATTACCAAAAATAGCACCCCCTAAAAATTATAATAACAAAACTAGCACCCCTGTGTTCAATTAAAATTGAACGTTTAATATTGAACGTTCAATATTCAATTTGAACGTAAAATATTGAACGTTCAATATTAAATAGGTCTAATTATCGTCATTCAATTCTAATTGAACGGATAATATTGAACGTTCAATATTGAACGAGTCCAAATTATCGTCGTTCAATTTTAATTGAACACAGGGGTGCTAGTTTTGTTATTATAATTTTTAGTGGGTGTTAGTTTTGTTATTTTCCCAAAAATGAAAAACAAAATAGTTTCATAAATAGAAACTGATTATTATATAAATAAAGTAACAAAAATTAATATGTAATAAAATCAAAAATAATAACAACTAAAAAGGAATATAAACCGAAGAACAATAAAAAGAAAATAAACTATTACAGTAAGTTGAAAATGGTAAACGGAAAAATAATAGATGAAAGATATTTAAAATAGTAGAATATTGAGAAATTATTGTTTTTTTAATTGCACATAAAGGAATTATCCGGAAAATAAAAGAAAACAAATAATATAATATGTTATAAAATAAACCTGCAAAAATAAAGAGTAAAATAATATATAAACAGTATCTAGAAAACATGTATTAAAAACAATTTAAAACAAACAATATCAGTAGGAATATTAGATGATTAATACTGTGAAGAACATAAGTAGCATTAGAAAAAAAAAACCTCCACCAGTTCTGAAAACACATACGACAAAAATAAATATGAAGGCAACAAATTTATATTATTATATAAATGTAAATGCTGAAGAAATAAATTACAAAAACTTATAATAAAATCAACTATTAATCAAGAGAAAAAAAAAAACAATGAAGTAATCGCAAAAACATTGAAGGAACTAAAGTAAAAGAAAAAGATAAAGGCCAATAAACAAGTACTGATGTACAAAAACAAAAATACCAGTATCACAATAAGTTCGAAAGTGAAAAAGAAGGCTTAATCTAAAGAAAAGAAAATGGTAAGTGACAAGCCTAGTGATATAAGAATTACGTTGTAAAGCTCTAAATAATATAAACTAAAGAAGTTAATTACTCAGAAAGAAAATAGAAACAGTAATGCTATCTTAAGATTGTTTGACATTAAGTATTGGAAAAACAAGAATTTATAATTTATAAATTATAAAAGTGAATTAAATTTACATAAAGTATAAAACATGTAAATTACAACAACGAAAACTTAAGAAATTAAAAGAGAATCGAGGCCCGTGTAATACGGTATCTTTAAGATAAAATTTTTCTCTCCAACGATTACATGTAGCAAAAATTGGACAGCACCAATGCCCATCAAATTTGAATTTGGATAACATTTATGTTTGTACTTAGAAAGTCTTTTTTACTATACAAGCTTATCTATCATAGGAAAACAAATGTTTTATTAAGCATTTCATGTATTATTATTTTTTCCATGTGGGACAAATACAAAATGCTAAATTTTTTCTTCTCAATGAGTGAACTTTGAGACTCAATTTCTCATTCATCCAAATATTATTTTGAGCATGTAAATATACTATTTTTTAGCCCTCATGGAGGATAACTCAAATCAATCATGATCACACACTTATATTAAGTGGATCCCACTCAAAATGACACCTCAAAATAGCATTTAAACATGAGTTAAAAACCCATTTTTTTCAACATTATATGTACTTGAATGATAGTAATGTTAATGATATATAAATTCATATTTATTTTTCTACAAATTAATTATATTGTGGTAGGTAGTAAAATTATCTTAAATAATGAATTGTTTTTAAATTTTTTAAAACAACTCTATCATGTATCATATTATAAATAATTTAAAAATAAAAATTGGTACAATTTTATATAATATTAACATTTCTCATTTGAATGATACATGTTTACTAGCTGCCTTTAATAAAAGTTTAATACCTTCTCAGAAAATCCTGATTTTTCTATCCGTTAGGACAATGGTATATGTTTTATTTTTTTAAATTACGGATTTAGAGTTTTGGGTGTGTTATTATTATTCGAAAAAATAAATAAAGGGTCATAATAGTTCATGTGTTATTTTAGTTCATTTGTTTTTATTCAGTGTTATTTAGTTTTTTTTTTTTTTTTAATGTGTTAATTAATGAATTTTTTTTAACATTTTATATTATTTAATAGTTTTCATTAATTACGTGACAAAATTAGAGAAAAATAGCAAATTATTTATTTTTTTTATATTAAAAAATGGTGGGAAGAAAATAAATAAAAGATTGAATTGTTTGTGTCGGAACAGAAATATATTAAATACCAAACTACCTCTTTAATAAATTTTAAATAATCATATTGTAGTAATGTTTGTCATACTATGACCCATTTTCATAACCAAAATAATTAAAAGTACCAATTAACTTTAAAATTATATGACTAAATTTGAGCCTTGTAGGTCTAATATTGCAAGATCTAATTAACTGTTATACAAATATATTAAAGCGTATCTCAACAGTTTGGGATAAAAAAAAATTAATTAATTTCCTTCATAAGGTTTTTTGTTAGAAGCTCCAAGACTAAGTGCATGACATGGAGATATTAGACTTATAGCTGAAGGGGAAAAGGACGATAAACTCCTTGGCTGTTCAAAAGTCAACACGTTGTCCTCTCTGCTAGTGTTTTTTCTAATTTCAAATAGGTTGAAGTCAAACCGTAAGTGGAGTGAGTGAATTTAGAATGAAGAGTTGGATTTAGATATTGCTATTGAAGGTTTAGCATTAAACGGCACCGCATATAATCCATTTCACATTAAAATCAGTCAGTTTTACGTCAGCACTTACTCTATAATGACAGTATGGCATGGGGTGGCTAATCTAATCTCTTTGTTTTTTAATCGTAATAAATTTAACATAACTGTCACAAGCAACAAGTAATATTTTAACCTAGAAAAAATTATAATCTTCAAGTTATGAGATACCACGTACATATATATCGACGAATGAGTGATGGTCGGGCTAATTTCAAATTTTGAATCCGGTGACTATTTCCAACTAATTTTCTAGAAGACATATATTACTTGTTTGACTTGCTAATAACGATCAAATCTCCCTCTCTCTAGGTTTTCAAAACAATTAAATAATAATAATAATTAATATTTATAGACAATCTTACATAAAGCATGCTCTAAGCATCGATCTTTCTATTCCAACACCACAATACTTTGACTTGCAGACTAATCTAAGTATATTGAGGAAAGAGAATAAAAAAGTGACATGATACACTGGTTGTTCAGCTACAATCTTCGTCTTCAAGCCTCATGTGTGGGTATGTATATAGTTAGTCAAATGCACGTGTCTTGCACACGTAATATAAAATTAAGTTTATAAGATTAGGTTCACAAATGTTACAATATGATAATGATATAAACAAAAATAAAAGATATTCATAGGTTGTAAATGTGCATCTTAATGTTATTAAACAAATTTTAAACAAAATAAAATATATTATTAATCGAAAAATTATTATTTGTTATATGTATTCTTTTTAAAACAAATTTGAAAAATTAGAATTGTTATTCAACTGAATCTAGTATTATAAGTTACGTATAATTTTAATATAATAATTGTATCCAAATATAAAACTATGAACTTATCTAAGGTTAATGTGATATGGTATGTATATTAAGATAAGATAAACATTAAGTAAAAAAAAGGGTTATAATGCTTTATTTATTATAAAATTAAAGAGCAATTGTAATATTGTAATTATAGATAAATTGTAAGGATAAAATTATCCAAAATAACAAATAACGTATAGGATACAAAATATATATAGCAATAAGATAATAAGATATGTTCACACCAAAATTCACGTATATCATCTTTTTTTTTTTTTTTTTTAACAAAAAAAAATCTATCTCCTTTTTTTGTTTGAAACTTAAACGTTAGTCCCCAAAAAAGAAAAGCAAGCCCGAGTACTCTTAATTTCGTAAGAGATACATTTCAGACATTATTCTTGACCTTCATAAGAATAAAAAAGAGATACACCCTTTCGAAATTCAGAAAGGGTAGAGTTCAAATCTTCACTATATCAAAAAGTAGTTTTAAGGAGGTTCCATACTATGATGACTTAAAAAAAATATATAATAATTAACCATAATATATCATAAAATTATGATAAATAAGTATTTTTATGATAGTTGCAACCATACATCATAAAAAAGCGAAAATGACAGTCACGAAAATTTTATATATATATATATATATACCCGTTACAAATACAAATGAATTCAACAAATGGTATGAACAAATGATATCAACCATTAAATTACTTTATTTAAAAGTATTGATGTTAACACATTTAAAAAATAAAATTTATAAAAAATTCTTAAAATTAAGAAAAATTTTAAGTTAAAATAAGTTGACATATATACCATTAAATTTGAATATTTCAATAGATAAAATAACTTGTTAAAAAAATTTGTCTAAATTATTTGTCTATTTGTATAAGAACATTCACACACACACATATATATATATATTAACGTGACTATTATTATTCCATAATGGAATTGAGAAATAAATATCAGTATTCCCTATTTTGTCATTAATACATTTCAATACATGTCTACGTATGATCACGATGTATGTCCATAATGTATTTCCAAATTAAATTTGAAATACAAACACTATCTATCAGCAAATATTATTATTTACTTGGTCTAACGTCATCACTCGTCACATGGAGGAAAATAGTGCCATTTTTTTTATTTTAAGCAAACAATTTATCACGTTGAATACGTTCTAGTGGTAGGTGTTGGAAGTATATACTCTCTCCAGTCAAAATTTCCCACTTGTGTTGGTTAGAGTTTTGTCAGACACATATTTACCATAATTTAATTAGGATCATAATTAATATAATATATACTTTGTTCAAAAAATAATAAAAATATAATATATACAGTACTATAATGCCAAAATAGTGTACACATGAGTTAGTTTTCTGACTTTTTAACCCATTTTTGAAATTCTTTATTGATGGTTAATTATTTCCAAATTATTGGAAATATCTTTCAGAGAAGTCTAGACTTTTTTTTTTTTTTTTTTAAAGAGGTCTAAATTTCAATTCTTTTTATTAATAAAAAAAAATATACTCACACACTTGGCTGAGATTCGAACTTGAATTTTTGGTAAAAAATTTAGAGTCTTACTACCTGAACTACAAAAAATTTTCAAACAAAAATAGGATGAGATTCCCAAACTTGGTATGGATATTATTAGAAAATATATAAAGAATTCGAAGAAGTTACAAAATGGAAAATGCAGTAGGAGGATTATTAAATTATAATAATTATAAGAAGTAAAAAGTATAACATGGTTCCTAAATTTATATTTTTGAAAGTTTTTAAACTTTCAGTAATTATATTTAATCTTTAAATTTTAATATTTGAAAATATTATGTATAAAAATAGGCCATAAATTATTACTTTTTAAATACTTTAATCTTTAAATTTTATTAAGATGAGATACTTTAATACCTAAAATTTAGATTAAAGTGTATATTTTTTCTAAAAGTAGGACCTAAGTATACGTACAAGTTAAAATTTAAAAGACTAAAGTATTCCAAAAGCACAAATTTAAGGATTTTATTATCACCCCACACCCTTATAAAAAATGCTAATATTAAAAAAAATTATATCTATTTTTGTATTACTCTTTTTATCATGTTATGTATCATAATTATTTAAAAATTTAAAAAATTAATTCATTGTACACATCATATGAATGCAAAATGTATGTCTTTATTATTTCTCTAATAATTAATGTTATATTTTAATTAATCTTGAACTCATTAATCTTGAACCAATAGTCTAAGTTAATAGCATGAAGAGAATAAGAAAATTTAAAAAAGATATTTTTTATTTTATTTTACATATTTAAATTTAAAATTTTACATTATTATTAGTTTGACCAACAAGATAAGCATCGGTCTAAAGGAGAGATTATTATATATAATGATTATATTAATTGGTAGCACAATAAATTAATACTGACAAATTTTTTTTTTTAAAAAGGAAAAAAATATTTTACTTGTAGCTAATAAGTTAAATGCATTATTATTATGCGATGCAATATGTACGCGGTTAAGGTGGCGGCCACTACGGGTATATTCTAAAACCGTTGTAATTTCTTGTTGGCTTAGCCAACCACTAAATTTTTTCACATTTTTTAATTTGTAAAGATATTTGAATTAGAGAAAATTAAAAATTTTATTGTTAGTAGACACGTAGTGTTGGAATCATAACTAAAACCCCGTTCTTAGTTTGTAGTTACCTAATTTACTGAATTACTGATAAGAAAAAAATCGACAAGTTTGCTTCTCGATCGTTCGGAAATTTTAATTTCATTGCATGAGATCGTGAGTATATGTGTATTATATTAATGTTTTTGTATTTATTATTTTTTAAGTTATTGGTCTTCAAGTTATTAAAAATGTATATTTTTATATCAAAATGAATAATAATATTTTACATTTATTTATTGTAGTGATATTATTGTCATTTAAATCCACGCTCTAATTAATAAATCTACTACTATATATAAAAAATAGGTTTGCTCCATTATATTTATTTGATTTTTATTTTATTTGATGAATTATTTATTTTGTCTATTATTATTTATATAAAATGTGTTATTTTTATATAAGTGGCTATCATTTGTTTTACATTATTTGTTAAAATTTTAAAAATAAAAATAAAAAAGTAAAGAGAGTTTTTTAAGGTATATTTTTATTATTCTTATATCTTTATTATTATTAAAAATCTATTTGTATTTATACACATTTATCTTATTTTTAATATATACTAATTTTTTTTATTATCTATTAGTATCTCTGTTATCTATATTTAATTATATTTTATACTAAAGGAGAAGTTCAGTTTTTATTTACTTGAAAAATATTTTTTTCTACATTTTTTTACCTTATTTTTTTAAACTCATGTATTTGTTTATTTTTCTTATATCAAAAAGAGTTCGTATATGCAATATATATTTAGGAATCATTCGGATTGAAATTTTCTTTAACAATTTTATTATTTTGAAATATTATATACTAAAAAGAGAAGTTGATTCCTTATATATTTGATAAATATTTTATTCAATTTTTTTTTTTATAAATTTTTTTGAAAATCATTTTTTAGGTTTTGTTTTCTTCATTATATCAAAAAGAGTATTTATAAGTAATCCAGAATTAGAGTTTATATGTAATAAATTTTTCTTTGACAATTTATTATTTTTGAAATTCATTTATGTTTTTTATAATAATTTTTTTTTTATATTATAACTTAATACATGCATTAATTAATATGTTATAATATAAATAGTTATATTATAAGTGTTCTTTTGATGCATGGAAAAAAAAAAATTCAAAAAAATTTCAAAAAATGTAAAAAAAAAAAAAAAAAAAAAATTTCAAATATATAAGGAGTTAGCTCCCAATATAAAATTATATAAATATAAATTTTTAAACAAAATTTATCAAATAAATATAAAATCAAAAACTCTCCTTTATATATATACTAATAAATATATTAAAATAATAAAATTGTCTTAGAAAATTTTAATCTGAATGATTCCTAAATAAGTATTGCATATAAGAACTTTTTTTTGACATAAGAGGAAAAAAATTAATAAATGAGTTTAAAAAAATAAAGTAAAAAAATGTCAAAAAAAAAATAATTTTCAAATAAATAAAGAGAGAACTCATCTTTTTGGTATAACTAGTTTTGGTCATGTGCGTCACACATAATTATATGTCAATAATAATCGTAAATTGAAATTATCAATTTTAATTAAAAAATAATTTTTTATTGTTTTAGTAATATATTTTTTAAAAATAATTTTAAAAATATTTATAATTTTACAATATTAAGAGTAAAATTGACAACAGTTACAAAATTCATATGCTATATTTACAAATAAAGTTTGTTCATGAAATAGTAATATAAAAACACATATATATAAATATTATGTGCTTGCACAAATTATTAAGAAAATAAATATATTTTGATCATATCATTTCTAGAAGTAAATGTTATCTAATAATCATGTGTATTATTTGAGTTATTGTGTTCATATTGACAATATAATAGTTATAATCTTTATTGCAGTATTAAAATTGAAAGCTCATATAAGTAAATAAAACATATTTTTGAGATGTTATGTTTTGACGTGTTTAAACTCTAATTTTATAATATACTATGAGCCATAAAAGTAAAATAAATGAATTTTAATTAAGATTCAACACCTTATTAACATTATCCAGTATATGTCTTCCTTATGATCTTGATTGATAATGATTATTCATAAAGTTATTGATGAAAAAAATATAAAGTGAGTTTGTAACTATTGTTTAATAATTGAAATGATGAACGCTTGATAATGATATTTGAGATTATAAGTAAAATATAATTACATTACATCTAAAATGTTAAATGGAAGCTTAAACTTTAAAGATAAAAATTGGGTGCATATTTTGATCTAAATTTATAATGACACAAATACATTACTTAAAATTAATATTTGAAAAGCTTCTTTTAATTTATATCACAAATATAAAATAAATTTTAATATCTAAAAGCTTAAATATTTATCATGATTAAAATTAAGTTATGAAGAATCAAAATTAATTCATTAAATAATAGAAAGTTAAATAGTTATGGACTAATATCTAAATATTTAATTATTTAGTAACTATATATGTTATATGTTCCTATGGCAAAATGAATTCAATATTTTTGACAAAATTTAATAATAAATCTCACATCTTTAAATTATTTATAAATCATCTATTATAAACATAATATTATCAGCCTTATTTTGGGAACATAATATACTTTGGATTTAGTTTAACTTACAAATTTATTATTAAATTTTTTTAATTAAAAATTACATTAGTAGCAAAATAAAGTTGTATTATTCTTCTTGCATCAATTCAACACATTGAGAAAGATCAACTAATAAATTCAAATATATGTGTTTTGAGTTTTATTATTTATTTATTTATTATTATTCAATATATTGGACTCTTTTAAGGATAAACAGGTTTTCTAAATAATTTTCGCTATTAGGGAGAGATAAAAAAGATAATGGTATGAAATTACTTAAAATGCATTTATCTTATAGAACATTAAGTTCAGAAAATTACTCGATAATAAAATACTATATATTGTCAATGCATTTAAACAATGAAAAATTTAGCAGCAAAATACTCGAGTAATTATTTAAGTCCTTATAGAACAATGAAATAAAATGACAATAAACATTCATAATTTGTTTAAAATTTGTTCATTATATTGGTGCAAAAATAATAATATTATTGTTAGCATGAAAGGAGTTAACATTTTAAGAAATAATATTTAAAAAATTATAACAATTATTGACTCCTATAGAGTTTCGGATACCTAATATAAAATAATGTCATTTCGATTAAGAGAGAAATAAAATATTAATATATTAACGTTATAAAACATATTTTTTTCATACCTCTCTTAAATAAGTAAGAGATGATAATGATTCTAAATAAAATTAAAAGTTAATAAATGTCAGCAAAACAAAGTATTGGACAAATAAAATATTATTTTAGGTATATATTATATTCACTTATGCTCAAAGGAAAATAAATATAATATGAATACTTAAGTTGTTCATTAAATATTTACAAGAACCAATTATCCAAATGCCTAAAAATGCAAAACATGTTGAAAATATATGAATTTACTTAAAAAATGATGAGACTGTGATATACAAAATTTTACTTCATTAGTCACATAATATTGATTTATATAGTTATTGACATAAATGCTAAATTAAAATGCCATTTATTGCTATGATAATGTTAAGAATGTACCATTAAAGCAATGTGAATCATTACATGAATTTTAATAATTATTTATTGCATTCACTTTACACTATAAGGAAAAAGACTTTTAGGTACGGTTAACAGACTTTTAGGTACGGTTGTCTTTTAGCGCGTAACCGTACCCGTAGCCCGTGTCGCTATAGGTTGACCTACGGGTACGGTTGTTAACCGTACCCGTAGAGTTTTAGGTACGGTTAACAACCGTACCCGTAGGGTTTTGTAACCGTACCTAAAACTCTACGGGTACGGTTAACAACCGTACCCGTAGGGTTTTAGGTACGGTTAACAACCGTACCCGTAGGGTTTTGTAACCGTACCTAAAACCCTACGGGTACGGTTGTTAACCGTACCCGTAGAGTTTTAGGTACGGTTAACAACTGTACCCGTAGGTATTTGTAACCGTACCTAAAACCCTATGGGTACGGTTAACAACCGTACCCGTAGAGTTTTAGGTACGGTTACAACCGTACCCGTAGGATTTTAGGTACGGTTGCGTAACCGTACCTGTAGAGTTTTAGGTACAGTTAACAACCGTACCTAAAACCCTACGGGTACGGTTGTCTGATTTATTACATGGTTTTAGGTACGGTTAACAACCGTACCTATAGGTTAAATTTTTTTTTTTTTAATAATTTTTTTCTGTGATTATATTTTTTCCTGTTTTTATCCCTGCTCACTATATTTTGTGGCATGTTTGATTCTCGTCAGTTTTATTCAAATATATATGTAATAAAATATTTACAACAAAGAGGAACTAGATTCATCAAATTGCTAAAAACAATGAAAAGTTTATTTTCGAATTGCTGGTTTTTAGAGTTTGAGCGGGAAAAAACAAAAACACATTTATATTTATATTTATAAATGAGTAATGTGCAAATTCGATACATTTTTATCCAAATTTTAAAATTGCACGATTTATCATATTTTCTTTGAGATGGGATTTATGGATTATTTTTTTATAATAATTATACTATTCACATAATTTTTTTTAAACCAAATTAATGAACCAATATTGTACTAGCATATTAAGCAATTTGAACAAAAAATAAATAATAATAATAATGAACCAATATTATTTAAAAATCTGACTATGAAATCTTTACAAAGCCTTAATATTCCAGCTTCCTTCTTTATTCCAGTCAATAATATAAATGCAGATTGCAAAATAATATTTATACATATCCAGAGAGACAGAGGAAAGAACATAAGAATTAAACTACTCTCATTGTCATATAAAACTAAAATTATTGATAAGTAGAGACTGAAGAAATGAAAAATAAATAGAAAAACCTGAAGCTTGGAGCTGAGAAGAGTGAAGACTAAATCAAAAATGAGAAATGAAGCTGGCGGTGGATCTGCGGGCAGGAGACGATTCTGAAAATTAAACACTAGCTCAAACACAAGGGAGATAGCTGAGGGGGAAATATTAATTAGGTTTGTGTAGAGGGAGGCGGCGCTGGGGACAAGGGGGTGAGAAAGAAAGTTATATATGTGTGGAGCCCGTGGATATATATATATGATTTGACCTACGGGTACGGTTGTTAACCGTACCTAAAAGGCTACGGGTACGGTTAACAACCGTACCCGTAGGTTAATTAAAAAACTTTTAGGTACGGTTAACAACCGTACCCGTAGAGTTTTAGGTACGGTTGTTAACCGTACCCGTAGAGTTTTAGGTACGGTTGTTAACCGTACCCGTAGAGTTTTAGGTACAGTTAACAACCGTACCTAAAAGTTTTTTAATTAACCTACGGGTACGGTTGTTAACCGTACCCGTAGCCTTTTAGGTACGGTTAACAACCGTACCCGTAGGTCAACTTTTAGGTACGGTTAACAACTGTACCTAAAAGTTTCCGTAATTTTCCGAAAAAGTTCCGCGTTTTGGTTCACTTTTAGGTACGGTTAACAACTGTACCCATAGGTAATTCTTTTACAATACACGGGCAACCGTACCTATAGCTATTTAGGTATTGTTGTTATCAAATTTTTAATTTAACAACCGTACCTATAGGTATATTTTGTTGTAGTGTTAACATTAAAATTTAATATTTTCACGTGAGGTATAAAACATGGTTTATGGCCTCCTAAAAATATAGCAAAAATAAGTAATTATTTAAAAGAGAGATAAACTTGTATTGAATTACTTATTATGAATAAAATATATACACATTATTTATTAAATTATTTGGTTGCACGATATGAAAATTGTCTTATATTATTCTTCTTTCTTTTTATAATCTGTTGACACTATTTTGTAAGATAATTAATGTTCAATATATTTATTAATATTGATAAATGTTATCAAAATATATACGAATATTGAATCTTAAAATAATAATAATAATAATAATAATAATGAGTTTTATTTTATAATATATTGTAATAAGTTAAATATATGGTAATCTAGTCACTTTACAACGAATTTTATAATACCTTTGGTATATGAATGTGAAGAATCACGTTTATTTGTAGATCGAACAAAACTCAATATTTATTTCGAACGTGTAAATTAAAATAATAAAAAAATGTGTCTTATTTACTATCAAACGAGATTATCAAGTGCAATTATACCAGTTAGACTTAGTATTATATTGAGAGATCAGTGAAGGAGAAGATAACTAAGTCATAGACTTCCAAGCAAAGTAAATAAATAAATGAAAAAGTGAAGGTTACTAGCGGTATTATAACTTTGCATAAATAAATAATTTAATCTCATATTTTTAATTAGAATAATTTAATCTCATATCTTTATAATAAGGTACACTTTAATCTCAAAAATAAAAAAATAAAAATAAGAGAGAGAGAGAGAGAGAGAGAGTAAATTGCACCTTATATCAAAGATATATGAGACTAAACTTCTTTAATATATTAAAAATTATAAATTTAAATTGTCTATTTATTTAAAATTATAAGACTATTAGTACCATCACCAATTAAAAAATAGACTTTATTAAGCATTGAAATTATAAATAGGCCTATGAACTTGGTATAAGAAACCAGCAAGTCACTAGATTGCTTGTAGTTTCAAGAGATTGATACAAATAAATGACCATGACGGAGACAGTGAGGTTATTAGTGTTAGATAATGACCAATGACAACTACCTAAACCACCTCACTCATCTATACTTTTTATCCCTAATTAAAGTCAATATTTACTAATTATTCTTGTCTTAATGGCCAAGTAATTTTGGCTTAAGCATAACACTACACAAGTATTGTACTATTGAAATATTATAATTTAATATATATTATTATGAGTTATATTTATCATTTATTATTTTAAACGATTTTAATTTTAAATTTTTTCTTTAATTACAAAATTATCATTATTATTTATTTTAATTATTTAATAATAATAATTGCATTATTTTATTATAAAAATAAGATTATATGAGTTTTATTTATTGTTTAATTTTTATAAGAAATCCTATATAACCTAAAATACATATTTAAAAAAATGGTTTTATTCCCAAATTTTCTCTTTGATTGCAAAATTATCATGATTATTCATTTTATTTATTTAATGGAAATGATTGCATTATCTTATTATAAAGATAATGGTCTAAGAGATGCATTGTTTAGGTTTTTATAAGTCTTAGATAATTTAAAATATATATTTAAAATATTTAAAATTTAAATCAGGCTGGTAGTATACTTTCTACCCCAGTCTGGGTGTCATAAGGGTATGATTTGTTGTTGTGGCATTCTACTTACAATGGGGTGTTTTCTTTTAAGTCTTCCTATGGTCTCGAGTGTGGCCTAGTTGGTCGACCGTTACATGGTACCACCAGCCCAATGGATAAACTCCTTTGGAAGGTTATATGAAAGATAAAGGCACCTTTGAAAGTTCATCATTTCACTTAGAGATGCCTTCATGGTACTATTGTTGTTCGTTATTCTCTTCTTTAGCGCCATTATCCTATTAAGGTTCTTTTGTGCCTTTTATATGGCTCTATTGATAAGACCATTAGTCATAGATTGATCGGTTGTTCAAGCGTTAGCCCTATCGTAATTATGCTTTGTTTTGGATTCCCATTCCATCATTACAATAATGGTTATTTTTTACACTTTTATAGAGTTTTTTAGGCGGGTTTAGACGAAATCTGATGGAGATAGAATGTTGGGAGTTGTTACCCTTGTTTTTTGGGGTATTTGGAAAGGACAAAATTTTGTCATTTTTTAGCGAATGGTCTTTGATCTAGATACAATCATCCATGGTGTTCGTCATGATTGATACATGTTTGGCTTAGCTTTTAGTTTGAGCGACCACTTCCTTAGTCGTGGATGTTTAAGTGGCCTTTTATTTGAGATTGTTTATTTTATTATCATTTCTTTTGTGATTTATTATTAGCCTAGTTTCCTTTTTTTTTATTTTATTATTACTAATTGAATAAAAATTAGTATCCTATCGTTTGATCCAAATAAATAAATAAATAATAATAAGCAATCGTATAAGTGCTCGATTGGAGGTTAAATTAGAAAAAAAATATTATGAAATAATTACGAGACAATTTATTAAGAATAGTGTTAAATATCATAAATTATATATTGAGATTTGATTTGCTCTTACATACAAGAGCCTACATAATTTTACTATTTATTAATATTAAATTTTTTAGGAGTCAATTATAAATTGACTAGTCATTTAAAATTATTACAAAATCTTGATGGAAAGAATTTCTCATTTACTAATAGTTTTATTAGTTATGAAAGTAACTAGAGCTTACGTAATTTTGCTATTTATTAATATTAATTAAAAATATGTGTCTTATAATAAATTATTTTACATGTTTTAATTTTGTTTTTTAATTAATAACTTAATTTTTACAATATATTTGAAATAAATAAAAAATTAATTTTCTTATGCTGCTAAATTAATTATAAAAGTAAAATAATATTTAAAATTCTTATTGAATGTGGTAATTATCATATGATTAGAGTTCTTACTTAGTGTAATAATAAATCTTAAAATAGAAACTAATATTAATAAGTTAAAATATATGGATAATTTTGTACAAAAAAAATATTAAACATTATTCAAACTTTTATGTATAATATAGATTATTTTTTTTAAAAATTAATTAAAAATTGACACATTCTTTAAAATAATCATAATGATAGAAAGAATTTCTCATTTACTAATAGTTTTATAAATTATGAAAGTAAACCAGACTGAATACAGCTTGCAAAGCAAATAAAATATTATGTTTTAGTTTTCACTAAAAACTTAATTAAATTGAGAAAATAGTGAGAATGAAAGAAACAAACAATTAATTAATGGACTGACTAGAAAAAGAGAGAGAGCAACATGAGAAGAAATAAGGAAAAGATAAGGCTTTTAAATGTTTTAAACTGCACGGCACTATACACGACTTAGAAAGTAGCTTGTTAATTCTCTTCTAGAACTGTGACTTGGAAGGAAATTAAACTCTGGCTTCTATATTATTGAATGAATAAGAGCGTTGATGCTTTGCTAAATTACTACTACTACAAGCAACCTTTTGCGTTACATCATTGAAAATATATTTTATTTATTTTTTTAATTCTCATTTCTTTAAATTTGCTAATGAAATTTTGATTGTGATTAATATATATTTAAGTTACATCACTAAAAAAACAAAAAAAAAAATTTAAAGAAATATCCATGTAACTATAAATATTTACATTTTGGTTGAGAAATTACTTATATACCACGAGGCAAGAACATTTATTCAATAATAAATTTTGATCTTGAACCTTTTTTTTTCATATAAAATAATCTATTATTTTTTAAAATTTCATACTTTTAATCCAATTTTATACAAAATAATTTTTAATATTTTAAAATTTCATATCTTTAGTCAAATTTCATACAAAATTGACTAAAAATGTGAAATTTTAAAATATTATGGATCATTTTATATGAAAAAAATGTTGAAGACCCGAAGTCTATTATTGACATATTGCCATTACCAATCAATTATGTTTAATTTCTTTATTTTTCACCCTAATTAGTTGATAGAATTAAATCAGAAAGTGATATTATAACGTGTGAAGCTCTGTCACTTTACTTGATTTAAATGGATGGTGTCGTTTAACTAATTGTGAAATATACATTCTCTACGAATAAATTATTTCTCTGCTGAGATATTTATCATTTGATTTTCCAAAGCACTACTTATTAAATGTTTGGCTTTTTTTCTTTCGATATTTTTTAGGGTTTCGTTATTCGATCCTTTTCTGATCTTCGTTTTTTCTCCTCTATTGGGTCACTACTCAATATATAAGCAGTACAAATTAGTTAAAAAGTCATTAGGTGAATACGTAATAGAAAAATCTTTTTAAAATAAAATACTGCTTATTCAAATATATATTTTTTTTTAAATAACTCAACATATATTTTAAAAACTACGTGTTTAAAATGATCAAATAAATATATGCTAAAAAATATTATTATGTTCAAAAAAACATATATATTTTTTTCCTCCATGTGTTTATATTTTCTAACATATGAATGCATGTTTATTCGAAATTTTAAGAAATTTAAACAATTATTTTTAGAATTGTAAAAAATAAAAAAATAAAAAAAAGAAATATAATAAGATAATTTTTTGAAGTAGCATTTCACAACTCACACACTTTATTATTGAACACTTATCTAACAATTACATGCCTCACAACAAAGTCTAGTAAAAAGATAATGTTGAAAAATAAAAAAAAGAATTGAAAAACCTAAAAAAATAAGGAAAAAAAAATCATTTTATGGTGGTGCTATTATTGCATATGAAAATCAGAAACTTATTTTATTTTATGTCCAATAAAGGAACAAATATACGCAAGTATTGCATACACAGTAAGGCAAGAGAGATCATAAGGAAAATTCAAATAATAATAAATATAAATAAAAAGAAATTAAGAAAGAGAAAACCAGCTATCTGGGACCTAAGTGCATATGAAATGAGATGTATAATTACAAGAAATGGTAATAAAAACGATATGATTATTAAAAAAAGCAATCAACCAAAGGAACTCCATCCCCTAATTGAAGGACCTTAATGTCATTTTCTAAAGGAGTGAGGTTCAGATCCATAAACAAAACTCTCCTACTAGTTTTGTCAGACGTACTTTTCTTCACAGCTGGTAATAATTGGGAAGATTTAGAAGCAACAACATTAAGACCCAATAGTAATTGAGGATCTTGGTGGTTTTGATCAATAATAGAGGCTCTATGTCTCCTCATATGACCACCCAAAGCCTGACCAATTGCAAATTCTGAGCCACAAATACTACACTCATGCGTTTTGGGCTTTACTGGACTAGACCCTAACCCATCAATATCATGTGATTGATTGTTATTCTCTCCAACGAGTCCCATTAACCTTGGCTTCTTATGACTCGCTCTGTGCCCACCAAGTGCTTGAAATGATTGAAATTGACGATTACATGTTTTGCACTCAAATACTCTGCTTATTTGTGACGATGATGACGATGAAGAGTTTGAATTTGATGATGAATTATTCGAATACTCAAATATTTGATCGCCCTTACCAGAGAGAAACTTCAAACAGTTAGCCATGGTACTTAAACCATGATCAAGCTGTTGTTGTTGTTGATGATGATTATCTCTTTCTGATATACTTCTCTTCATTTTTTTGATTTTTTCTGTATCTCTATATTATATTGGAGAAGATCAAGTCTCAGAGAGCTTTGACAAAAAGGCTTAAAGAGTTTAGACTTAAGACTAACTGAACATTATCGTGTTTGTGGTCGCTTTTATTTATAGGCATTGTGCGTATGAGTTGGTCAATTAATTCAATTTTTGAAAATACCGTTTTGCCCTTGATTGAAGTGCTAACGTCATTACATTAGTGAAAGAGTAAAAAGTTGTTAAGACTATTGTGAGAATTTTTTTTAAAGTTGGGAAATTATTTAAATTAATATTCTTAAAATTTATAATAATAAAAATAATATTTTAATAATATTGAACTGTGTCTAATTTAACGATATTTAAATGATATCAAATTGAATGGAGTTCAAAGAAAAATGATGTACTAATCATTTTTTTTTATTTGTGAAAATATATAATTTGAACATAAATGGTACTATTTTTATTATTATAAGTTTTAAGTGTACTATTTTTATTATTATTTTTTCTTTCTATTTTTTTTCCTATATTACTACTACAGTATAAAAAAGTGAGAACATTTTAGAAAAGATATAGACTTAAGTTTTTCTGAATTGATTTACCTATATTTTTAATTTTTTCACATTTTTCTCCCATCAAGATAGTACATGATATCATTGTACTGAAATTATTTCCATGTTGTGGAGACAATGTTGATGTTTGGGTTAAAATATGTATTAAATTATTATATAGATTAATTTCTAATTATAATTAAACGTGAGTTTCGTTTTTTTGGAATTTTGGTACTGAGTGTGAAAGAAAGATGAAAAGAACAGAAGTATGCCAACCAAATGGAAGAGCAAAAAAAAGATGAGCTAATAAACAGACTAACAGTAACAGTAACAGTAACAGTAACAGAGCCATAAAAAGTCTGCAGTGGTGAGGTCTTTGTTGGGAAGTAGAATCTTCAATTTTTCTAGAAGATTTTGGTGTTTCTTGCTTGTTTAATTTCTAAGTATATTTTATTCCTTCAATTTTTTTATAATTATAAAAAAAATGTATATTTACTGCATTTATAAAAATGTATTAGATATATATTTTCCACGTTAAAAAAAAATTTGCAAGCTAAAAATAAGAGTAATAATACTATTCACTTATTCCATCTTTTTTTTTTTTTCCTTTCAATTTTCCAACCTAACCGGGTGAGTCAACGCTGGATAATACCGGTACCAGCTTATTGTGACTTTTCTAGTTTTTAGTTTTTTTTTTTTCTTTTAAAAAAAAAACACAAAAATAATTCTTAAAATTTATGATAATAAAAATAAAAAATATTTTTATTATTATAAATTTTAGAGATATTATTGTAGGTAATTTCCCTTTTTTTAAAACATATTTTCTACTTTTAAAAAAATCTAAATGAGAAAAATAAGAATTTCTACACAACTAATAAATGATCCCTTCATTACCTCATTTTATATAGGATTCTCAAATCTCAGATAAATTAAAACTTTTTATTAATTTATGCTCGGGAGAGGGTTGTATAGTGCTGTAATAATTTCTTTTGATGATTAAACAACAAGTAATATACAATACAATATAAAGACAAAACTAATTAGAAAGACAAATATAAAAAAATTATGTAAAATAACGATCCTATGACATAAAAATAAAAATAGTAATTAATATATAATATTGAATGTGTTATAATTTGAATGTCAAATTTTAAATATGTTATATCTATCAAGATTTTTTATTTATTTATTGATTTAATTGAGTATCATAAATCAATAATTTTTATGATTTATTTGTTTTTTAAATTTATTAGATTGTTTGGTTTGTATACAAATATCTATATATATTTATATTGTAATCTTATCTCTTCTTATTTTATATTTTTCAAAGATAGAGATTTGCAAGTATACTATTTGAGATTTAATGGAGATCAATAACTTCTACAAGGATCCTACAAAGTATATATTTTATATTTAATCATATGTTATATTATTGAAACAAGTCTTATTGTTTGTGATTGATTATTTTAACAATGGGTACGAGAGCAATTTGTTTCCATGTATTTTCTAACAATTTTAAATTTTTGTAAAATTTAATATCCTATTATTTTAATCATACGTTGCGTAATGTTTTCTGACAATTTTAAATTTTTATAAAATTTAATTACTAAAAAATCGATATTGATTGAGCCGATTTATGGTTAAAATTGTGGCTAGAATTTAAAGTTTTGGGTGAAAAGTTATCTAATGATACCTTAATTATACAATTATTTATTTATTTTTTAAATTGTATATATGGGCGTGCTTATCTTAATGTTTCTTTGCTAAAGTGATAAGTTGCTAAAGTGATATGTATATTGCTGTTAATGAATCAATATCATCAAGTTAGTGAAATAATAGAATATTAAAGTTTTCTATATCATTGATTGACATACGCAATTTATTTTCTTATAGATGATATATGATTTGTTTGTTGTATATTTTACATATGATGCTTGTCTTGGGTTATTTCTTATGAATTTATAAAACCTTATTTTCATATAAAATTGATGCTATGTATATTTTATTTTCTTCATTTTAAAAAAAATTTAAGTTTGACGTGCAGATACTATAATTGATCCTTAAGATTTATGCTAATAATTTTAATAAGCTATATGTTATTACTTATCTTCAATTGCTTTCGATACTAGATATATAATAATATGATATACGATAACCTTCGAGTCCTATTATTGTTATCAATTCCAAAATATGTGTATTAATTATTATGATTGAACTTATTACTTGAATTAATTATCAAATTAATTTACTTAGCATTGGATTAATCTGTTTATAAGTTGTTATGTTGTATAATCCATACATGCATATATATTACTTAAATTGATTTTCAATTTGATTTTTTTTAGTTTAGATGTACAAAGAAAAATTATATAATAAAAAAAAAAGAATAAGAAGAAGAAGAAGTTATGTATATGACTCTTGATTATATGATTTTGATTAATTCTAATTTTGGTAGCAATATGCAGGAACATGGTGTATGACTTTTAGCTGTGGAGTTATGGTTTATTGATTAGCAAATTTTGATGTTATTGAATTACTTGAATTTACACATCTTATATTATTTAGTGCGTAGTTGCATAAATAATAGGATCTAAGCGAGTTCTGTCTAGGAGACTAGTTCTTGAAAGCCTTTGTACCCACTAGTCTTTCTTAGAAATATTGCTAAAGTATTCCAATTTTTTTTTTTACATATATATAAGAAAATAAAGAATTTAATTATTCTCTTAAAATAAAAAATGCAATATTTTAGAATTGTAATGTTATTAATTGAGAGTCCACATGCTATGATGCTAATAGAAATATATATTTAAATTATAAAATTTAATATTTTAGAATTACATCTATGTCATTGATTGAAAGCCCACAAGCTACATGCTGACATAATATATGATGAAATATATTCAGTACCTCGTGTATGCTATTAAGTAGCAATATTGAGAGAAAAATTGACATCATAAAAATATTTATATGTTATTTTAAGAATAAAATATGCTAGTAAAATAGCAAGATAATAGCATCTATATAAACAGTATATATCTAAATATGATTATGGATATAAGGGCATTTTGATTATATGATCCTTGAAATGAATGTCAATTGATGTTGGCATTGAATTGAATATAATCAAAGAAGAAAAATATATCTTGAAAGATTGCAAGTGATTAATTTGATAATCATTATCCAATCCTGATCATTCAAGATTTTTAAGTGCTTAATATCATTAACCTTTTATTTGATAAATTTTAGAGAAAAAAAAGGTTATTCAATCATATATTTTATTGAGAGCCAAAAGAAATATATACATAAATCTCATGTATGTTTACATAGCAACATTGAGAGTGAAATTAGCAACAATTATGAATCCTTTATATACTATTTTTACAAGTAAAATTTGTTTATAAAATAACAATAAAGAAACACACACATATATTTAAATATTATGTGCTTGTATAAATTATTAATAAAATAAAGACATTTTGATCATATTATATAATGATCATGTACTTGGTTTAAGCTATTGTGTTAATATTGTCAATATGATAGTTACAATTTTATTGTATTATTGAAAGCCCATACAGATAAATAAAATTTATTTTAGAATTGTTATTATATCATAAAATATTTGAGCTCTAATTTTATAATTGATCATGAGTTTCTACAGAAGCAGAATATTAATTAAGGTTTAATATTTTAACAATATTATCTAGCATACATCCTCCTTTTGATATTGATGGATAATGATGGATGAAAAAATATAAAGTGGACTTGTAATTATTGTCTATCAATTTAAATGGTGAATACTTATGTGTCTCAAAAACAATGCAATAATATTTATTATTGTTGAATAATATATGAGTTAACACAATTTCATGTATAATCCAATAAAAGGCTTTGAAGAGCTAAAGTATAATGAATTGTATTATATATAATTGTGCTCAAATTTCTTAAAGTTGATAAAAAATTTAATATTTTAAATAAATTTAGTGATAATGACATTTGAGACTACAATCAAAATATAATATATAAAGTCACAGATAGAATATATATATATATAATATATATGTTACATGTTCCTATGACAAAATGAATTCACTATATTTAACAAAAGTTGTTAGTGAATCTTATGCCTCTAAAAAATTGTATATTATGAAAATAATATTATCAGCATTATTATGGAACATGATATATTTTGTGTTCAATTTAAACGACAAATTTATTATTATTATTTTTTTAATTGTAACTTATATTAATTGCAAAATAAAGATGCTTTAATTGTACCGACTCAATACATTGAGAGGACCCATTAATAAATTTTAAAATATGTGTTTTGAGTTTTATTTATATTGAATCCTTTGAAGGGTAAGCAAGCTTATTATATAATTTTGATAAATAAAAATATTTTTTGCCATTAAAGGGAGAAAAAAAGTTAATGGCGTGAAATTACTTAAAATGCATCCATTTTATGGAATATGAGGTTCAAAAAATTACTCGATAATAGAGTATTATATATTGTCGATGCATTTAGATAGTGAAAAGTTTAGCTGTAAAATGCTAAAACAATTACTGAAGTCCTTATAGGACAATGAAATAGCAGCAAATATTTATAACTTATCTAAAGCTTGTTAATTATATTGGTGCAAAAATAATAATATTATTGTTGGAATAAAAGAGTTAATACTTTAAGAAATAATATCGAAAAAGATTATAACTATTGACTCCTATAGAGTCTTAGGTACTTGATATAAAATGATATCATTTCGATGACGGAATGAATAAAATATTAATATATTAATGTTGTACAACATATTTTCTTTTATTATCTCTTTAATAAGCAAGAGATGATAAGAATCCTGAATAATGTTAAAAGTTATTAAATGTCGACAAAGAAAAGTATTAGCCAAATACAAAATATTATTTCAAGCAGATATCCATTCACTTATGCGCAAAGTGAAATAGATATAGTATGAACACTTGAGATATTCGTTAGATATTATAAGGACTAATTGTCCAAGTGCCTAGAAATGTAAAATGTGTTGAAAACACATGAATTTGTATAAAATATGATGAGGTTGTGAAATACAAAATTTTACTCCCATATATATATAATGACTTTAAAATGTGACTAATGCTTACATAATATTATTTATATATAGTTAATGATTTGAATAAATTAATAGTACTTATTGCTTATAAAAGCATTAACTTTAAATGCCATTTATTGCTATGATAATTCATAGGCATGTACTATTAAAACAATGTGAATGACTATATGAGTTCTAATATTATATTCTACATTCACATTAGCATTAGAATTTAATATTTTTACAAGCCATATGACTTTGTTATGGATACAAAGCATGTTAATTGTTTCATGTGCTCTTAAAAAAAGATAAGAAAAAATAAGTAATTATCTTAAAGAGAGATATACTTATATTGATTTACTTTTTATGGATAAAACATATGCACATTATATATCCAGTTACTATTTGATTGCATAATATAAAAATTATCTCATATTGTCTTTCATTTTATAATCAGTTGATACCATTTAGTAAGATAATTGATGCTCAATGTATTTATTAACATTGATGAATGCTATTAGAGCATATATAAATATTAAACCTTTTAGAAGAACAAAATAATGAATTTTATGATAAATTGGATATATTAATTATTATTATTACTGCAATATGTTTTATAAGTGCAAGGGTTTTAATGACTGACAAAATAAATTATTTTTGTAAAATAACATGTACCTTATAAATTAGTATTTAAATATACTATTGTTATTGAAGTAACTACATTTAGCCTACAACTATGAAATTGTACTACATATAAAGTCAAGTGACAACCAAATATGCTCACTCGATATGAGTTATTACATTTACTTCAACATTTGAGAGATTGTCATAGGGATGTTAAAATGTGCCAATTAAAAGGGCATCTCATATTGAATGATTGTCATCATCAGGGGAAGCACATTTGTATACACTAGGGGTGGACACGGTTCGGGTTGGGTTGGGTAATGCTCAACCCATCGTGTTCGGTTTCATGTAATCCAAAACCGAAACTGGCAACATATTTTTCAACCCAACCCATTTTAGACGGGTTGGTCAGGTGCTTTTAAATTATTTTAAGGGCTTTCAAATATGAAGCAGCAAATGCACAAAGGATTAGATTTTGATGAGGAATATGAAGTTAACTTGTTTGAAATTGTGTTGGATAGTCATAGAGTTGTGGAAGATACCCAACATATGTTTTCTGACCAGGGCATTTCATGTTTTCTTTTTAATATAAGTGAATTCAAAAGAAGTCAAATAAAGGATAAACTTGAAAAGTATTTAACATTCTAACATATGTTCTTGCACAAAATACGATTCTTGTAAACACAAAATACCATTCTAATCATCTATCACCTTCCAACTTCAGTAAAGTACTAAATCCTAATAATTAACAATACAAAAATATTATACTACAATCTATGGATATCCAAATAAAGGAAATATTAAAGCGCAAATACAAAAGATAATAATCACTAAATATCGAATAAAGCAAACCAAAACAAGCTCCAAATTCAAGCAAACCAAATAGCCAACCAGTTTGTATGAACCTACATTATAAACATAAAATAAAATGTTAGTTTCAAACCAAAAGTTAATATAAAAAAGAATATCATCCTAAAGAAGATGAAAGGATGATGCGATATAATCTGAATGCTCAAAATTCAACAAATATATAACTTTTCTGGTTACTCATCTATAGTGATACATGAAGTAGGAACCTCTAAAAATGAGAAAAAAAAAAATAAGAATTAGTAAATGAACATAATATGAAAAGCTAAAATAATAAAATTAAAGAAATAAAATAAATACGACTTGATTCAACATCTTTACATAATGACAAGCCTTCTACATCTTCCACCCATTGAGCACAAATAAAAGGAGATCTTAGCCAATTTTGAGTGCATATTAGAGCTTCCACCATCTTTGGACTTAATGAACTTCGGAATGGATCAAGAATACGTCCACTAGTACTAAAGACATTTTCAGATGCCACAGTGGAAACTTGAACAGCTAACACCTCCTTAGCAAGCATAGAAAGAATAGGATATTTGGTCTCATTAAGCTTCCACCAATTGAAAAGATCAAAATTTTGATTTTTTGCATCCTCACATAACTCACACAAATACTTATCCAAATCAGACTTCCCCCTCAGTGATTCAGTTTGTTCTTGATAATTAATATAATCGTTATCCAAATCACAATCACCATAATCATCCAAATCCACAATGGTTTTGGAAACCTCATTACTGTTTTTCACTTTACCACTTGATTGTTTTACCACATTACCAAGTTTTGAATAACAATCATAAAAATCTTCCAATGATTTTTTCACCCCTTCTACTATTGTGGGAACAAGATCACTTGCATAAACTCTTTCAAAACAAAAAACCAAGTATTTCATCTTAAAACGAGGATCAAGAATCACAACAATAAACAATAATTTATTTATATTTGCAATTTTTCTCCAATACTTATCATACTTAGTTTTCATGCTTGTAGCCATGTTTTTCAACAGTTCATTTTCTAAAGTCCCCTATTGAATCAGATTTCTTTGAATTCGAAATAATTCAGTAAAACAAATATTAGAAGTGACTTGTAAAGATGAACTAAACTTTAAAGTCACATCATAAAAAATTTTCAAAAACTTGACAAAAACTTTAGCCTTTTTCCAATCACTAGAAAGTGGAAGCCTATCCACACTAGTCATATGATACACATATTTACCATCATCATCAGCCAATCTTTCAAAAGCCTTTTTAAATTTAATAGCAGATTGTAACATTAGGAAGGTTGAATTCCATCTAGTACTCACATCCAATACAAGCAACCCTTTTGATTCAATTTTTTCCTTTTCTATGCATGACTTAAATTTTTGAGACCTTGCAGGAGATGACCTAACATATCTAACAGTATGTCGAATAGGAGAAATTGAACTATTAAGTTCTTTTAATCCATCTTTAACAATCAAGTTTATAATATGTGTAGAACACCTAACATACAAATAATTACCTTTCAAAAAGCAAGCATTCCAACTAGGTAATTTTTTCTTTAGATAACGTACTGCCACATCGTTTGATCCAGCATTATCAACAGTTATAGAAAAAAGATGAGTTATTCCCCAATCATTTAAACAAGCCTCAACAAGTTTTCCAAGAGCTTCACCCTCATGGGTTGGAACTTGACAAAAGCTTAATATTCTTTTTTGCAATGTCCAATTATCATCAATAAAGTGAGCAGTGACACACATATAACTTATATTTTGCAAAGAAGACCATAAGTATGTGGTGATAGAAATCCTTGGCTTACTTTTTACAAAAAAATGTTTCAACTTCTTCTTTTCAGCCACAAATAATTGCAATATATCCCAAGCCACTGTTCTCCTAGATGGGGGAATAAATTTAGGACAAGCAACTGAACAAAAGTGTTTAAACCCTTCACCTTTAACAAATCTAAATGACAACTCATCTAAAACAACCATTTTCGTCAACACATCTCTACATGCCTCTTTGCTAAATAAAACAGCAACCAAGTTATATTTATTCTCATCATCTACACCCAATTTACAACTAGTGAAAGATAAAATCTTTTGTCTTTTATCCTCTGGGCAGCTTTTGCATCCATTAAATAGGTGATTCCACATACTAGTAGTTCCAACTTTTCTTGTATCACATGCATAATCTTTTCCACAATAATTACAAGTAGCCCTAGGATCATTGATATCTATGGGTGGAAGAATTTTTGAAAAATGATCCCAATTTTCAGATTATTTCCTATTTTGATTCCCACTTTTCTTTTTTGGTTTGGGCATGGATGTTTTACATGCAACTATAGATGCCTCATGTTCTAAAATAACATTTTCATCAATGGTGGGCAAATGATCAGAATCAACATCCATAACTAATGATGAACACGCAAATCAACCTAAGGATTAAATAAAAACATTAAAAAAGTATAACAAACACATCAAAACTAGTATCAGTAGAATGACAGCATGTTGTTCATGTTACGAAATATACATGAACAATGTAACAAACACGCATAAAAAAAAGTAATTACCAGTGTGAACTGTGAACTCAATAAAAATATTGCGAGAGAGAAAGGTAGACTTCACTCTTCAGAGCCTCACTCAATAAACCTGTAAAAATAAGAAAATATATGAATATAGAGATAAAAAAAAATATAACGTACAGTGTGAAAAATATAACAAACACGCGTAAAAAAAAAAAAACTACTAGTGTGACAAAGTTTGGAGTGAATGTAACTCAAATTTTTAATAAAAAGGTAGAGAAAAATAGATTTGGAGAAATAATATATCTAGAGAAAATCAGAGAGTGATATACATATTACATAACAAAAGAAAGCAAAAGAGAAAGGTAGAGACAGGGTTTATTCATAAACACACCTTAAAAATTTGGATGAACAATGAAGATTGAGGGTTATTCAAGGCACTGAGGATTTAGATGAGTAAAAGAAATGAAGGGAGGAGCAACTGAGGGTTATTCGCAGTGCTGGAGTGAAATGAGGGAGAAGAGAAATGGAATTAATATATATACTTAGGTTAGAGGGTTATAGGACTTTTTATTATATCTTTTCAGTTTTCATTATCATCATTAAATTTATATATAAAGCCATATAAATCACAAAGTAAAACTAGCCTAGTGGGTGAGGCGGTGAGCTAAGCGGTCTTCGACCTTCGTAATTCCTGAGAGACCTGGGTTTGAATCCCAGGTAAAATCCTTTTTCGTTATATTCGGCCGGGTTCGATTCCAACCCGTCCATTAAAATCACAACCCTCGCCCGGCCGCTATCTCAATGACTGGGTCGGGTTCAACCCGAATTACACATATATACAGATGAACCCGGCCAACCCATCATGGATTGGGTCGGGTTGGCAGGTGGGCCGGGTTAAGAACTTATTTGTCCACTCCTAGTATACACGTTGTACTCTTTTTTCTTTTTACGATTTTATTTCACTGAATTTTTCTGTAAAAATTTTAATGAAGGAATTTAAGTGTATTATACGAGAATAAGTATGCCGATCAAATGGAAGAGCAAAACAAAGATGAGTGAATAAACAGACTAACAGTAACAGAGCCATAAAAAGTCTGCAGTGGTGAGGTCTTTGTTGGAAAGTAGAATCTTCAATTTTTCTAGAAGATTTTCGTTTTTCTTGCTTGTTTAATTTCTAAGTATATTTTATTCCTTCAATTTTTTTATAATTATAAAAAAAAAATGTATATTTACTGCATTTATAAAAAATTATTAGATATATATTTTCCACGTTAAAAAAAAAATTTGCAAGCTAAAAATAAGAGTAATAATACTATTCACTTATTCCATCCTTTTTTTTTTTTCCTTCCAATTTTTCAAGTACTTTGTTTTTGTTTTAGACCGAAAGCGGAAACAACCTAACCGGGTGAGTCAACGCTCGATAATACCGGTACCAGCTTATTGTGACTTTTCTAGTTTTTAGTCTTTCTTTCTTTTTCTTTTTTTTATTTAAAAAAATACTCTTAAAATTTATGATAATAAAAATAAAAATTATTTTTATTGTTATAAGTTTTAGAGATATTATTGTAAGTAATTTCCCTTTTTTTAAAACATATTTTCTACTTTTAAAAAAATCTAAATGAGAAAAATAAGAAATTTTACACAACTAATAAATGATCCCTTCTATACCTCATATTATATAGGCTTCTCAAATCTCAGATAAATTAATTTTTTTTATTAATTTATGCTCAGGAGAGGGTTGTATAGTGCTGTGATAATTTCTTTTGATGATTAAACACAAGTAATATACAAAACAATATAATGACAAAACTAATTAGAAAGACAAATATAAAAAAATTAAGTAAAATAACGATCCTAAGACATAAAAATAAAAATAGTAATTAATAATATTGAATGGAAATAATTAGAGCTTATTCTCTCTCTCTTCTCTTATTGTCTTTTAGAAAACCTACTCGTCTTTTTAAGTTTTGATTGTTACCTGAGGGAGAGTACCCCATTATAAGAGCTCTCTTTTTGATAGATTTTTTTTTTCTTATTTGTTTGATTCAATAAATATATTAAAACCAGATTTCGATTTAGTATGGTTTTCTTTTAACCTAGATTTACATGTAGACAGGTATTTTTGGCATGTTTGTTTTAGCTTTTTTTCTTTTTCTTTCCAGGTTTAGATCTAGATTCGATGTTTTTAGTTTAGGTATTATTGTAATTCAAATTTCGAAGATCTCAAGTAATAAAAGGCCAAATTATGTTGAAGATTTAACATTCTATTAAATAAAAAAATCATATATGATGATTGAAAAATTCAAATAGCACAAAAAGAACGCTCGAAAATTGTTTGTTCCAGTGCCACATAAGAATTCTTATGATAATTTATTGTATTTTCAATTTCTTTATTTAATTATTCTTGTAATCTTGATTTGAATTAATATAAATCAATATTTCTCAAAAAAAAAAAAAAATGCTAAATGAAGTTTAATTAGCGAGAATTTAACAATAAATGGATATAATTAGCATGAAATTTAACTTAAACATTATCCAACTTAATGACATTTAGTATGAAAATTTTAGGGTAGATTTTTTCATTTGTAAAAAAATACATACATATATATATATATATATATATATATATATATATATATATATATATATATATATATATATATAATGGGTTCTATAATTATCGTTTCAAGTTTTAAGGACCGTTGAGGAGCCAATAACAAGAAACCCTAGCCAATTTTGTTTTTCTATTTTTTTTTTAGATCTATAGCCTTCAAGAATTTAATTTGCATTATGTGGGGAATTGATCTTTTTCTACAAGAGTCCTTCTCTAGTAGGTTTGTTTTATTTATATTCATTTTATTCTTATTAGTTATTTTGAAAAAAAACATATACTTGTATTTTTTTCACCTAAATCTTGCACTAGTATGATTTTTTTTCATCTAGATATTTATCGAGGATAATTTGTGTCATGTTTATGTCTATAAAATTTATTTTTTGTTGTCAATTTATATCTTTATCTATCTTCATATTGTGGGAGATTACGAAGATTACTATGGTATCGAGATTTTAATTTTATTAGTTGGAGCAACCAAACAATCGATTGAATAATTTTAACATCAAAGCGAAAGATAAAAGCTCAAGTTTTTTTTCGTGCGCTTAAAAAAAATTAATTTAAATTTTTAATTTTTATTATTGATGTATTTAAATTGGTAATTTTCGTTTTAAATTATGCCTTTTGATATTTAATAAATTATGTTTTCACAAAAGAAAAAATATATACAAGGGCTGTTTCCGGGAAGTTTTAATTAAAGAGTAGTACGAGCTAGGTACACATGTACTATTAATTGGAGCTTTATCTTGTACTATTAATCGGAACTTTCTCTCTTTAATTTTTTTTTTTTTTTTTTAAGGATTAGTATCACTGTAGAACATTTATAACTTAATTATTTAACTGAATTATAACATTAAAAAATATGTATTTATTTACGTAATAAAAATAAATATATATATATTTTTTTATAAAATTAAAAATAAAATTTTATATAAAAAAAATTATCTCATATAATTAAATTAATTATTAATTTAAATGGAATAAAAATAAATACAAATTAAGAATATAATTAACATTAATAATGTTCAAAAAAGGATTGTACCGTGTAAAGGGAGCGTATATCGTGTACAAGGTGTTGTCTTTAATTTACGTGTCCATCACATGTATGCTTTTAGGACATCTAGTCATAGTATATATGTATTGCCAAGTGTGTCATCCATCTGACGCACCTAGTCATAGTAGAGTTTGGTTTTGAAGCCAAATGTAAATATAAGTTTCGTGTCAAAGAAGATCATGAAGTTGGTGAGTAATTTCTTAAACACCGTGAGCCTGTATTTATCTCTTCTATCTTCAAGACAATGTCAATTGTCAACTACTCTATCTAGTTGTGCTTAGTCTGTGTCCGTGTGGTGGTTAGATCTTTTTCTCTAAAATTCTAGGGCATCGAATATTATTTTAATTTAGTCTGGTCTAAAACATTGTGCTTGATTTGAAAATTAATTTAGCTCGAAAAAGTTGTTCAACTAAATTTTATTTGTTATTTCCTAAAAAAGTTCCTTATAATCTGTGTATGTACATGAAGAACCAAATAATTAAATCCAGCTGCTGCACTCCCATCAAAGTCAACTATTTCATAGTTAGTTAGTAATTTCCGTGAAGGTTCTGTCTCTCTCAGTTAACTTGTTCTAATTTGTCTTTTTTTTTTTTTTTTTAATAAATAAAACTCAAAAATAAGGTTATCAAATTCTTCTTTGACAAATTTTAGTGTAAAATAATTCTTTAAAATTTTTCTTATGAGATTGTCTATTAGGTATAAAATACTAAAAATATAATATGTATAATAATCTAAAAGAGTATCAAATCTTTAAAATTTTCTAAACAAGTTTCATAATTTTCGTTATCAAAGTATTGTTCTAAAAATTTTAAATATTTTCTTTCAAAATCTTCAATTTTGATTATAATTTTTTTTATTTCATTTTACTTTTGTTTATACAAATTTTTCCATAATGGAGCTAGTTAAACATTAGTTGTTTTTACTTGATTTTCAAGCTCAAAATTTTCGAATTCTTTGTCTATCCAACGACTTAGTTCTTGAATTTATTTATTTTTTCTACGTCCATTTTTACTAATTCAAAGCTTGCTTAAAAATTCAAGTATTTCTTATTTTGATTATTTACTAAATTATACATTTTTCTTGTTTAAAAAAATATTCAATTAATCATTGTAAATTTTTAATTATCTTTGACATTCCTGTACTTATTTTAAAGTTATCTTTCACATATATTTTAAAACAAACAAAAGTTTATTTGAGATAAATTGTATCTTTTAAATTCTCTCGAGTTTCAGGATATTTCTTAACTTTACTTTTATATAGATTTGTCATTGATTTCTTGGTTTTATTATAATTCATTTTCATGTTGAAAGTTTTTAATTAAGGATCAAATATACCTAGAGGGGGTGAATAGGTTATTTTCAATTTTAACAAATATTAATTATGTAACCTAATCACAACGGCCAGACATGCAATCGCGTGTAAAGATAAAATGCGGAATAAAAAATAACACACGATATTTTTAAGTGGAAACAACATAGGCCACTCCAATGGCCTAAGAGGAAAACCACCGGTCCACCGAACCACCTAACTATCCACTATGAAAATCAATGTTTAATTACAACCATAGGTCCTAGAACTACCCTTCACAGATAGATCCCCCCTTTTTGTAATTTACTTACGAGCCATCGTTCCTTTCATAGCCTCCACAAGCTAGGTGTCTGGATCCGGACCAACGTTTCGATCTACTTGAGTCCCACAAGATCAATCGAACCCGTCAACTTCGATAATTTCGAGTCACACGAAATACCGAGCACGTCACCTGAAACGTTAGCACAAATAGCACAAGTACAAAGTGTGTCCTAAAGCGGATTCAAACAATGAAAAACCCTAACTAGCAGATTCAACAGCATATGATATAAAAAATAAATCAGCTAGTAAACTATAGAACTATCATGCAATTCTAAATATCATGAAAGACAATTAGGCACGTGAATTATTCAAACATAACCACACAGTATGTTTGAACAATTAAAATAAGAAAGTGTCTAAGCTTAAAGATGAAGAGAAAAAGATTTTTCTTTGAAAACACAATTCAGATATGGAAAATATTAGTTTTATGTGTGGTAAAATATTTTGCACAAACAAGCGTTGCTTATATAGAGTCCAGTTTGACTTGAAAGAGAATTAATAATAGAGTACAACTCTACTCATATCAGGATTTAGCTTTGACAACAATTCTACTCATGTTAGGATTTTGCTTTCACAACAATTCTACTCAAACAAGGACTCTTCTTTCACAACAATTCTACTCATATAAGGAACTTTCACAAGAATTCTACTCATATCAGGATTTCGCTTTCACAAGAATTCTACTCATACCTGGATTCTACTTTCACAATAATTCTACTCATATAAGGATTTTGCATTTAACATTAAATGAGTCAAATTGGTAAAAGTAACATATGGGCCAAATTAAAAACAGAGTTATAGTAGAACTGAAAAACTACCTCGATCGATCTAGCAAAGAACTCGATCGATCTAAACAATGCTCGATCGATCGACCAATACTTGATCGATCTAACCATGCAATTTCAAACCCGAGAGCAGCTAGATGGAAGTCAGTCTATGCTCGATCGATCAAACATGCCTCAATCGATCAACAAATTAATCGATCGATCCAGTTTAACCTGAGAGCACCTAGATTGAAGTCGATCCAGACTCGATCGATCGACCAACATGTGCACAGTTTATTTTTCGTTACAATCCAAACTAAGTGTAGTGCACAATTGTGTGAGGATGTATGCATGAGATCATATTTTACCTTTCATATGAGCATTGCAAGCTTGGTGACTCCATCATCATGTATCATCTGATTGAACGGTGAACACTTATGTTAGATTATAATTAAACATTTTGTCCACGAAAATTGCCAATACAAATAAACCTTACACATGTTATTATGTTTGTTTTCTAATTTCTCCATAAATCAAGATATAACTATGAATTCAACAATATCAATGAAATTCAAGGTATATTAGTCTCTAGATGTAAATTGACTTGTTTCTAAATATGGGTACATCTCGTACTTTTGCTTTCTAGCTATCTCTTTCTTATTCTAAAGAGCTAAGCAAAACTTCACTCTAGATCCAAGCTTATAGACCTCCTGTCCCTGATCTTGTTGAAATCCGTACTTAATTTCCTAGGTTTAGAGTAATAACTAAATTTGAAATTTAAGCTGTACTTTTATTCATTAAGCAGTATTCAAGGTATATTAGTCTCTAGATGTAAATTGACTTGTTTCTGAATATGGGTCCATATCGTATTTACACTTTTTAGCTATCTCTATCTTATTTCAAAGAGCTAGACCTTACTCTAAATCCAAGCTTTTAAACCTCTTGCCCCTGATCTTGTTGAGATCCGTACTTAACTTTCTTGGTTTAGAGTAATAACTAAATTTGAAATTTAAGCTAAACTTTTATTCATTAAGTAAATAGTTTACAACCTAGAGAACTAGCAAACTTAAAAAGGTTTATAGTTCATAATCATTCTAAGATACAAATACAAATATAGATAGAAATGTATAAGACCTAGAGTGATTTCATATCCTTTTTATCTTAAGAGAGTTTCTTTTTGTAGACATAAGCTCTAGTGTTTATATTGGTGGAATATTACTATTTCACCTAACCTTCCTTTCTGGCGTCTAAAATGCCTACATTATTGGTGCTTCTAACGCTAACTTTGAGAGTGGTCTCTACATCTATTATTCCTTATCTGCTGACACTGAACTTTGTGAAGATTCTGAGTCCATGTAAGCTTTTTTATCTTTAATGAAATAAATGCATTTATGGTCTTTAGATTGCTTTTTTGAATAATGACAAAATATCTTCTTAGTTTCTTTACTTACTTTAAGCTCATTGTAGTTAAATTTAATTTTATATCCAATTACTTTTTCATTATCTTCCTCAGTTATGACTGTATAATGAAAAGTAATAATTATTTTATTGGTGCAATAGTTGGCCTTAATTTCAGAAGAGTTATTAATTCTTCTAATTTTATGGTAAATTTGACTTAGTATTTGTCCTCTTTCAATACATAGTTCCTCAGGATTGAATTCCTTTTCTGATAAAGCCTTTGGATGAGAGACTTCTTATTTAATATTAGCTAATCCAACCTTAATGAAATGGTAAAGACTTACTAGTGTTTCCCGATTTCTGTCCATTATTGAACTAAATCATTTTAAATAGACTGGCTTATCCATAGCCTTAATTTTTCTTTTAAATTTTTTAATAGATTTCTTGAAGTTTTTAAGAAAATAGTTTAATTCCTTTAAATCATTTATTGGGTATAAGTTTTCTATTAATCCAGCATGAAAGGCCAGATAGACAAACATTGGATCAACTTCTTCTAAAATGTTAAATTTACTACCTAATGGAAAACCTTTTTCTGTAGTATAAAACTTCAAATCATCAAGTTATTCCTCAGCAATTTTTCTGGCTAAATTGTATAAACTTAACCATCAAGATGTTAGGAGTTGTTTATTGCTTCTTTAAAGATTATTGGTCTTGGAAATTTTTCTAGGTTTCTTAATCTACTGATTCCTTCTATTGGTTGTTGTACTATTTGAGAGTAGTTCATTACTACTTCTATTGGTGATAGAAGTTTTGAGACTTTATAGTTAGCGTAGCTTCCTTCTACTTCTATCATGTTGGTAAAAGCTCTATGGATAATTCTACTAAATTGTATTATTGCTCTGCTTGCCTCTGTCCAGTTGGTGTAGATTCCTGATTTTGGTCCATTGTATACTACATAAATCTTTTTTGAATCTTCATTTTTTGCTCCATCTGTCCGATCAATCTTTTTTTTTTCTTTTTTCTTTTTTGAGTTATTAATACTAATTCCTTATTACTTATTTTTGGAATTTTAATTCCTTTCTTTTCAATTTCTTCTAAAGTTTCTACTTCTTTCATTTTAGAAATTTTCAATTCTTCGGAGATTTTCTGTTTAGTTGAGTCAGCCAATGTACATTTACTATTTAAAGACTTTTTTAGGTATAATACTTCAAGTTGCTCTTAAAGAATTTTGATTTCCTTTTCCTTAATCTTGATTTCTATGTCAAAAGGATCTATTTCTGTAATTAAAAACCTAGTTAGAGGGGCTAATTTTCTAGTTAAAGCATCTGTCAAACTATTTTTAGTTCCTTGGTAAATGTTTTACGTCGAATTTATAATGGTTAAACCATTGTTGCCACCTAATGAGTCTTCCTTACTTATAGTCACCTACAATATTGGTTCTTAAAAAATGTATAAAATTCTTATTATCAGTTCTAACAATAAATTTTAAACTTATGACATATATTGCAAATTTCTTAATGATTTTTTTAACAACTAAATATTCTTTTTTATTACTGTGATAATTTAATTCAGGACATTGAAAAGATTCTGAGATAAATATGCGAAGATATTTATCTTTGTCATTAACTTTTACTTTTAGTATTGCTCCCCAATATTCATATAAAATATTAGTTCTATTATCATTTTTTTCATTTGGACCTAGATGATATAAAGCTAGTAAATCTTTTACTTGTGATTTTACTTTATCCATATATTTAATGTCTTGATTAGTCCATTAACAAACATAATCTTTTTTAAACTTTGATTGTAATAGTTTTCTCATTTATGCTAATTTCTTTATATTTGCTTCTACATTAGTTAAACATCCTAAAAATCTTTGTAATTGATTTTTATTTTTTATTATACTAGAAAAATTTTGTATGTTATTTAAAATATGAGATTGTAAATAATATTTTTCATCTTCTATTTCTAATCTTAAGTATTTTATTTTTTGTTGAGCAATTATTATTTTTTCATAATAGTCATATTCATGATTTTCTACATTCTTATAAAACATTAATAATATCTAAGTAATATCTAGATAATTCATTATTGAATACTAAGATGTCATCTATGTATACATAACAAAAATTGTGATATTTTTTGAAAATATTATCTATGTATTTTTGAAAAATACCTGATGCTTGTTTTAATCCAAATAGGACAATTGTTCATTGAAATTGTCCTTGTAAGCAACTAAATGCTATTAATTTTTGTGATTCCTTATCAAGTCTTATTTTTTTAAAATTTACTTTTGCAATCAAAATTTGAAAAATGTTTCTTTCCTTTGATGATTGATAATAATTATTCTTTCTTTGAAAAAAGTAATCATCATTAATAGTTTCTTTATTTAAGGCTTTGAAATTTATTATCATTTTTTTTTTCCTCTTCTTTTCTTAGCTTCCTTTTCTACTAAGAATGCTGGGCTAAAGTGTAGTGAATTATTAGGAATAATTACTTTCAATTCCAAAAGCTCTTGAATTTAGTTTTCAAATTATTTTCGATCATCTGGAGTATAAATCATTGATTTTATCCTAATAACCTTTGAATGTTTTTTTTTTTTTTTTTTTTATGTTTGCTATTTCATTAGACCTATTAATATTTGAATTTAATGAATTTTCTGAACATATTGTTCTTAAATTTTCTTATTTTTATTAAGATTTTATCTTCTTGTATTTTATTTAGAAAATATTTTAATCAACCTCTATGTCTAAATAAATATTTTCTAGACATGGTTTTTATTTTTTTTTCATATTCTCACAACATTTTTTCTTTTTATGTTGTAACATAAAAGTTGGTGATGAAACTGTTAATGTTTTCCTAATTTTTGATATGTAGATGGTTTTACTATCTAGAATTGTCAGACTTATTTTATATAGTTATTGGGTAAAAGGTTAACATATGTTTAAGAAGTTATTTCCTAGTAAAATATCAACTATAGTTTTCTGTTGATATATTGTTGGGATATGTAATATTTCTCCTCTTATTAATATATCTGTGTCTTTTAAGACTTTGTTAAAGTTTATCATAGTATTATTTTCTATTCTTATTATTAATTCTTTTAGTGATTATTTCCAAAATTATTCTAGAAACACATATTTATTAGCTACAGATGTACTAACTCTTGTGTCTATGTATGAATGTAAATGGTAATTTATGTATCTCTTAAATTTTAGTCATACTTTAATATATGTACTATTTAGATTTGTAATACTATACAAATCATTCATCATCTGATGATGAGTAATTATATTTTGAGTCAGTGATATCTTCTTCAGTTTCTTTTAATAGATAAATGCTACAAGTATCACATATATCTGATTCATCTATTAGTTCTAATTCCATCATAAAAGCTTCCTCTATGATTTTTATTTTTTGTGAAAAAAACTTCTTTTTAACTTCAATTTTATGCTGAAGCCTATTAAGGTATTCATTAACATAATGTCTTTCTTTATTGCAGATCCAATATCTGCATTTCCTTTTTCCTAATGAACAATCATTTTTATTTTTTTGGTAATTTATACATTGTCCTTCTAAAATATCTTTTAATATAAGATTCTCGGTTATATCTCTTCTTATATTTTTTAAAGTCTTATTTTCTGAATTTATATCTTTTAAACTTGTTATATTTTTTATGCTTTTTATTGTAAGATCTAATATTACACTTATATTTTTTTAGCATTCTAAAATCTTATACTTTTTATTGTAAGATTTTATATTACACCCATATTTTTCTAGCATTCTAAAATTTCTTGTATCACAATAGATTTTATCATTTCCTCTTACTTGTTTATATTCTTTCCTTTCTTGACATGTTATAACTATCCAACTTTTAAGGCTTTTTATTATTTCTCCTAATGTATTAGGTATAGTTTTTCTATTCATTTTATTCTATCATTTTGTCATGATTTTATGTAATGTTTTAGGTAATTTTTGAAAAAATATTTACTTATAAGTTTCTTACATAGAAAGTAGTAACTTATGAAAGTACATTTCATATTCACATATATAAGAATTTATATAACACATTACATATTTTCATATTACTAGATGCCACTTAGCTTCATTTATTTTATTTTCACTATATTCGATAGTATGCCTTCCTTTATCTTCTCTGATAAATTTTTTATATATTTTATTTACTATAGTATCTAAATATTCTCTTCCTGTGGCCGCATTTTTTTGCATTAGTAAATGGTGTTGTTATGCTAAATTTACAAACCAAATTTTTACATTTTCTATCATCTTAAACCTTTAAGGTTTAACTTTGATTTTCTAATTTATTCAAATTTATTTATGCTAAATATCATTTATTATGAAAAATATCCTAAGATGTCTTGTGTTTCTATTTTCATTATGTCTTTATTTCTTATTATTTATGTCATTGTAAGGTATAATTATTTTTAATATATTGGATGGATTGTCAAGAAAAATAATATATTTGTAAGGCTTATAAATTTTTTTCTTTATTATATGAGGCTTACATAAATGTTTTATATCTTATAACCTCTTAGAAGATAATATAATAAATTGTATATATGAAAAACGAAGTTGTTTATTGACTACTGTCAAAATGATGAAAACTTTATTTTCCATCAATTTCGCGTCTTTATTACATCCCTTTCTCTTTATTTTTCGGTGAAGTTTGAGTTTATCCATTAATTTTGATGGCTTCTTAGGCACTTATTATTAAATTAATGATGTGTAAATTCGTTGAGCTAAAATCAAGTTTATTCATTGATTTGAAGCTTTATTTTAATTAGTTAAGTTAATTAAGGTCTTTCTTTATTGGCAGGAGTTAATTGGCTAAAGTATTAAATTAATTCTCACAAATAAATAAGCTAAAGTGCTGAACTGCATGTATTATTCATTCATGTATGTATAGATTAATAATCAATTATTTTTGGGCAAAAATAAAATTATTATTGTAATTTCAATTTACTATTAAAACTAATTTTTATCAACTTAATACTTGAACTCTTTAATTTTGTTTCAATTAGGTACTTACGTTAATTTAACATCCAAAATAACCCCTAGCCCCCAAATAGAAACCTGTTTTTCGATCAGCTGTCGCTAGCCCCCAAACAAAATCCTAAATTTTTAAAACCCATTCTAGCCATCTCCATCTCCATCTCCGTCTCCATTCCAAGTTGCCCACTATCTCTCTTCGAACCCAGCCATCTTTCACTCCATTCCGAGGTTGTGCCACCACACCATCTACATTTCTAACTTAATGCCAAGACTTACAATTTTAATGAATTCCTTGGTCCATTTTAAGCATAAAAAAGTTATATTATTTGCAATAGCAAGGACTTGGATTTCTTTATGGACATAGTTCATCAGCTCATGTTTCTGTTTGACAAAAGCATTAAAATGAATGAAAATTCTATCAAACATGGGTAGCCAATGACCTCCTCGTCTTGTAATTAAAGCTCTATCTATTTTAATTTCTAACATCAATCTCCTTAGTCAAACCATTTTTTTTTTCTTGTATTTCAACAATCACGTTATTAGACTATGAACTCAAAAAATCAAAAGAATTGAAGATGAACTGTTTTATGATAATCTCATTCTCAGTCAACACAACTTTCAGGCATGTTCATAAACAGAGAAACTTACTAAGAAATTACCATGAATGGGGATGGAGATGGAGATGGAGATGGAGATGGAGATGGAGATGGAGATGGTTGGAATGGGTTTTAAAAATTTTGAATTTTGTTTTGGGGCTAGCGATAGCTGTTCGAAAAACAGGTTTCAGTTTGGGGGCTAGGGGTTATTTTGGATGTTAAATAGACGGAAATACTTAATTGAAATAAAATTGTGTGAAGAAAAAGAGATGCTACCTCAGCAAGTTTGTTAGACTAGTGCAATGCAATTTGTTGTGGTCTTCAAGTTGTTAGCGTGAATTGTGCAAGTAATCTCTTTTTCTACATTGTTCTTCTCTTTTCTTTCTTGCTTATTAAACAAGATGATTTGAAATTTTTAAAAGGAAGAAGTGCAACCTGAGAAACAAGATCTTATACCTTTTCATAATCAAATAAATGCGATCAAGCTAGATCACACAAATTTTGTCATTTGGAAGAAACAGATTCTAAGGATCTTGCATAGCTATGAGTTTGATGACTTTTGTGTTAGAAAATTTTCAATGTCTTTTAAGGAAAGATAGCAAAGGAGGGGTCAATGTTGAGTTTCGTTACTGGATGAGACAGGACCAAATGATTGGGTCTCGGCTCATTAATTACTTGTATGGAAGGTGGCTTGATTAAGGAAATTTTTTACTGTTAAACCAGTGCTGAAATGTGAAAAACACTAGAGAACTATTTTGCCTCTCATTCCAGAGCAATTTTTTTTTAATATAAATTAGAGTTGAGTAATATCAGGAAAGGATCAATGTCCATCGCTGACTATATTATGAAAGTCAAAGATATTGTGATGCAGTAATCAGCTTGTGGCTACAAAGTTTCAAAGGAGGATCAGGTACATGCTTTGTTTAATGGAGTGGATAAAGACTATGATCTTGTTCATGCAACTATTTCTAGTAAGGTTGAGCCGTGTACCTAGTTCTATCTCAATTCCTTGTGAATAGTCATCTACTGTTTCACCTAGTCTTATTTCTCAAACTTGTCCTAAGGTCTTACCGGTCTCTTATTCAGTCAATTCTAACCTTATTATAACACGAACCAAGCATGGTATAAGAAAACCAAAAGCATACAATACTTCAATTTTTTTAGATCAGATTGGGGAGCCTGTCTCAATACAGGAAGCACCTTAAAATTCTAAATGGTTTAAAGCTATGCGAGATGAGTTTGAGGCTTTGATTAAAAACCATACATGGACATTAGTCCCTGAGCCCCAAGGCAGGAAAGTGATTGGCAACAAATGGGTCTTTTGAATTAAGAGGCTCTTGGATGGTAGCATGTTTAAAGCTCATTTATTAGCTAAAGGATACAATCAGGTAGCTGGTTTTGATTTTAGTGAAACTTTTAGTCTTGTCATAAAATTTACCACAATTCGAATTATTCTCACTATTGCTCTCACTTGTGGTTGGGATGTGATACAAATTGATGTTAATAATGCATTCTTGCATGGTATCTTAGAAGATGAGATGTTTATGGAGCAACTACAAGGATTTGTTAGTCCACACTTTCCTGATTTTGTGTGCAAGTTAAACAATGCTCTATATGGGCTCAAACAATCTCCTAAAGCTTGGTTTGAAAGATTGAGTGGAGTTTTGCTTAAATTTGGTTTATTCAAAGTAAAGTTGATTCCTCTCTTTTCATTTTCAATTTTGATGGGGTCCAAATGTTTATTTTGATATATGTGAATGATGTGATTCTAACTGGGTCTAATCCCCAAGCTGTGCCGCAACTCATTCAATCTCTTCATCAAGAGTTTGCCTCAAGAGACCTTGGGCATTTGCATTATTTTCTTGGTATAGATGTTCATAAATTGGAAGATGGTAGTATGTTTCTTAATCAAAATAAATACATTGATGATCTCTTAAAGAAAGCCAATATGGTTCATTGTAAGCCTAGTCCCTCTCCCATGTGTTCTACCACATGATTTTCAGCTTATGAAGGTCATTCTTTTTCTGATATTTCCTTGTATCGAAGTATTATGGGTAGCTTGCAATATATTACACTCACTCGACTTGATTTGGGATACTTTGTTAATAAAGTGTCAATTTATGTCCTTTCATACATACGAATGTGCATTGGGGGGCAGTAAAGAGGATCTTGCGTTATTTGCAAGGCACTAAGGATTATGGTATGCTATTTCATAAATCTACTTCTCTCCATTTTATAGCATTTGCAAATGCTAATTGGGCTTTTTGCCTTGATGATTGCATATCTACCGATGGTTATTGTATGTTTTGGGTGCAAATCCTATTTGTTGGTCTTCTAAGAAGCAACCTACTCTAACAAGCACAGAGGCTAAGTATCGCAATGTTGCTAATATTGCTTCTGAATTAATATGGATACAATCTCTTTTAAGTGAGTTACATCAGTTTTTGCCTCATGTGCCTATTATCTGGTGTGATGATTTGAGTTATGTTGCTCTTACTTCTAATCTTGTGCATTATGCTCGGACCAAACATATCGAACTTGATCTTTATTTTGTTCGTGAGAAAGTATTGGCCAAGTAGTTATGTGTTCAACATTTGCTTGGTTCTGAGCAGATTGTAGATGTCTTCACAAAAGCCTTACTTGAACTTGGTTTTCATCGTCTCTTATGCAAACTCAATGTTCTTCCTCTTCCACTAAGTTTAAGGGGGAATGTGAAGGAAAAAGAGATGTCACCTCAGCAAGTTTGTCAGACTAGTACAGTGCAATTTGTTATGGTCTTGAAGTTGTTAGTGTGAATTGTGCAAATAGTCAGACTAGTGTACTAGTGTAGGGTATGGCTATATATAGAGCCTAAGTGACTATAGAAATGAGTACATATACAGAAAAAAGAAAAATAAAAAATAAAAAGAAGTATTATTCAGTTTCTCTTTCGTGTTCATCTTTCTCTTCTTCTACATTGTTCTTCTCTTTTCTTTCTTACTTATTAAACAAGATAATCTGAAACTTTTTAAATTGAAGAGGTTAAGTATTAAGTTGATATAAAAATTAGTTTTAGTAGTAAATTAAAACTAAAAAAAAAGTTTTAGTATTGAATAAAATGTTTGCTTACTATTTTTTAATATTTCAATAAAAATTATTTTTAAATACATTGATAATTTAATATAATATTAATTTGAGAAAATAACAAAAATAACACTACTTAAAACTTATAACAACAAAAATAACACACCTATTATTAACCCAGCATTAATTCATATATTCCCAATTCAAAAAAATGATGTTATTTTTGTTATTATAAATTTTAAGGAGTATTATTTTAAATAATTTTCCTATTAATTTTAGTTTATTACAAATTTAGAATAACCACAACTATTACAATAACCAACCATCCTCTATGAATTATTATAACTTAAGAGTATATTTACTAATCTGTAATGTGAATCAATCGGAATACGAATGACTATGAATCATAATGTTGAGAGAAGAGAATGTAAAATTCATTCATTTTGTTTATATTTATTAAAAAACTATAAAAAATCATAATGAAATTATTAATTAACTTAAATGTCCTTTTTAAAGTAATAATGAAAAATATAAAATAAAATAAATATTAAAATAAGTGATATTTTTGTAATTACATCTTGTAAATTTGTAAAGAAAATCAATACCAAAGAAAGTAATGAAACAATCAAAGAAAATGACTCCTAAATTTGCAGGGTCTTAATTCTCTTTTTATCATATTTTTAAAAAATAAACAACAAAATGAAAATAATTTTCTTTTTCTTTCATTCACTTTCACGAATGGTAAACACACCCAACACCTAGGTAACAAATGAAAATATTTTGTTTAGGATAATTGATCCATACACCACCGTACACGTACACATGCCTAATAAAAAACAAACTCAAAAGTAGGTGTTTTGAATTTTGATGATGATGATCATATATACATTTTTCTTTTTTTTTTTAATTTAAGCTATTAAGAGTGCCTTAAAATCTTCAAAATTTGAAGCATCGGAAATTACCAAATAAGTCAATATCTATCATGTTTATATTAAATTACATGATAATATTATGTATGTTAGTGTGATATATCTAGCATTCTTTTATCTTAGATTTATTATAAACTTAATTTTATTATAATGAAATACAATTTAATATGGTAACAGAGCATCAAAGATCCTTAAAGATATGTAAGTACGGTATCCATTGTGCGGTTGCCTTTTCCAAGCAAATAACCCTCCTATTCTGTTCATCTACTCTTTCTTCATTGGTGCTTCGTTTTTCTATTCTCTCCCAGTTTCAGAGAGTGTGTACGGTGACTTCTTCGTCGTATCTTGTGACCTGTCTTTTACATTCATCAGCTTCATCCTTGCACTGGTTCTCTCTGGTTTCATGCTTGTAGTGCCTACGCATACATTTTCTTTGATAAAGATCGTCTTCTTATAAAGAGAAAGGAAAAATTGTACTGCTGCTTCAAGAATTGGCGAGGTTTTTCAATAGAACTCTGCATCAGATTGGAAGTATTCGGCACCTTCTTTTTTTTTTTTTTTTTTTCTTTTTTTTTTTTTTGAGATTTTTCCGATTTGATAGCAGGTGAATTGGAAGGAGTAGAAGACATATTCGACTTCAAATTCTCCCAAGTGCCTTTGTGTTTTCGAACAAGACACTAGCGTTGGCGTTTCTTGCGCTTGTATGTTTTGCCGCCAAAGTCTTCGTCTAAGCAACGGAGATCGATCTAGCATGCCATGGTTTTGAGATAAAATCCTATAGATTTTGGAATGTTTGAATCTAATTAAATTTTTTTTTTGTTCAAAACTGCAAGAATGTATAGAATGGGTTGAGTGAAGAACTATAGAGAGTATGATACGGTGATGTTTGATTTATATGATGATGGTGCTGCTAATCAGTGGCAGTTGTTTGAAGCTCTTAACATGGCTGCCCTATGGTATCTGCATGCAATTTTGGGTTGTGAGACTAGTCACTTTGCGATGGGTACGATTGATTAGAGAGCTGCAAAAAGTTCGTCCTATTACAAGCATGGGGATTATGTTCCAGGCTTGAAGGTTGATGATGTGGATGTCTTTATTGTAAAACAGGCATGGAAATTGGCTAAAGAACATGTTTTGAAGAATGGACCTATTAATTCTTGCAATGGACATGTACAGGTACAATGGTCACTACTGATATGATCCAAGATCAGGGCGGAGCCAGAAATTTTCTTTAAAGGGGTTAAAAATTAATTTTTTTTTTTATATAAAGTAAAATATTAGTAGAAATTATAATCGATTATATCCAATTTAACACTAAATTTTTTTTTTATATTATATTATAATAAAGATATATAATTAGCATTCAAAAAATATAAAGTTAATACATTATAATTAACTTATAACGAAAATTAAACAAAAATATAACAAGTTAATAAGTATTAGTATCATTCATAAATAAAATAAATTTATTAACTAAAAAATTTAAGTAAATTGAAACCTCAATCAAACACTTCAAAATTTAAAACTAAAATATGATTTAGAATTTTAAGCCTGAAATTATATTTAAAAATATATGTTTATTAATAAGAATGAATAATAATAATAAAAATAATTTCAAATAAATTATAAAAGATTATTAAAATAAAATGTCAAATATAATATTAAATAAAGTTAAAATTTGAGTTGAAATAAAATATGATAAACATAAACTTAAAAGCTTTAATACGAAGCTTATTATATACTTATTTTTTTAAGTTTATTTTTATAATGTTTAATCTAAAGTTAAATTTTTTTTTTTTTTTTATTATCACATTTAAGAAGAATTTTTATGTAGTTATGACTATAATTTCATTTTTATTACTAATAGTTACCAAATACATGAAAAAAATTATATACTTGACTACTTTATTTACAATTCATGTCATTTTTATCTACATATTTTTTGAATATTATTAACTTATACCAAAATATGTACAGAAAAATTAGACAAAATATATTACTACAAATAAAATATTTATTTAATGCTAAAAATATGCAACTCAGTCCAGCCCCTCACATAGCTCCGCCCCTATCCAAAATGCATCTAATGTACACATGCTGAGGTCTTTGGTCAGATTATTTTTTTCTTCTTGATTCTTTGCCAATGGTGATAAAAAAAATTGTAATATTTTGTATAGAGATGTGGTGTCATCTCTAGTTCTTCATCCAGTATTATTGCATGCTTTTACGGATGTATCTCCAACATCACCATTGTCCAATGTTGTTTTCGAACTTCTATTGATGAATTGAGTATTGGTGTTTTTTTTTTTTTTTTCTTCAGACTCCTAAGGTTATTTTTTCAGATTGTTGCTTATATTTTTCTTGTGAGTGTTTCTTTATTAAGATACTTAACTGACGCATATTATGTATATTTTGTCACCAGTACCATCAGTGTCTTAGTAATGTCAAGTTTAGACCTCTTTTGGAGCGTCAAGTGTTGGCGTTCCATTTTTCAGACTTCTTAGATTGATTTTTAGAGAGATGTTTATGTTCTTTCTGTGAGTATTTTCTTGTCACTATCAATGAAGGTCTCCATGTGTGTGCTATATTGTTGCATTTAATTTTTTAAAGAGTTCATCAATGATATATCTCCACCGATGCAACTTTTTTTTTTTTTTATTCCTGAGATCACCATTGTGGATTGGGTTTTGGTGTAAAATGGGTTTTAGATGTTGTATGTTCTTCAATTTTTTCTTATATTTTTCAAATTAATGATCTTGTTAGTTTTATTAGTTTAAAAATAGGCTGTTAGACTATATAATAATATTGTATACTTTAATGTAATGTACTGTATCTATTATATGAAGTATTACTTTGTATTAATTTTATTATAAATTTAATATTATAATAATGAAATATAATCGATGTTAAATTCTAGTATTCTATACTTAAATTTAAATAAAAACATGCAAAATAATATAACACAACTTGTGAACAAAGTCACCATAGAATAATATATAGTCTAAATGGTAAATATCACTCGACATCTAAGTTGATGAATAAACTCAAAATAATTGTGATATATTCAAACTAAAATATTTATTAAAAAAAAAGTAGAGTAATTTTTTTTTTTTTTTTGGGTAGTACGGGTAGAGTAATTAATATACCATAGACAATGGTGGAAGGTGGGGTTGACTGAGGTGAGCTACGGCCTTCCTCATCTCAATAAATTTTCACTATTATATAAAATTAATTTTTTAATTTTAGGTATTTTATATAAATAATTTGATATTTGGCTGTCTGTTACAATAAAATTATTCATCTTTATATAAAGGTTAATAAAAATAGAACAACTTATCATATAGACACCTATTTGTATTTTTTATACATGTAGGAGTTATCTTAGAATAAGAATAACAAAAGGGGGGCCTATTTTCCTATAATTTTTTGTCTTTTGGAGCACTTATAAATTTTAACCTCTCTTGTTTTTTTATCTACTATATAATTTAAAACATTCATATATATATATATAATCATTATCATATATTTCTGCTATACCACTTTATATTTAGTGAAAAAAATATTACTTTATTTAAAACTAATAAAATACAAAAACTTGATTCTAATTATACTTACGCATAGTTTTAATTATCATAATTTTTTTTTACAACTATTACTATATATCACTTGTCCTCTTTGAGAAAATTTCTGGTTTCGCCTCTTACCATATAACTATGATGGAGACAATCTACTTTCCCAGCAGCAAACTTGAAAAGGTCAAGTAAAGTACTTGAGAGAAGATAGTTTTTAGAGAATAGAGGAGGAAAGTTGGAACATGCCACTTATACTGACTTGGGAGTACAATAAAATTTACAAATTTTATTTCTATTTTCTTTAATACGTACGTAATGAGATTTTCAAATCTCAAGTTATGTCAATAACCTTTTTGTTGGGAAAGTGGCTCAAAAGTCGCATTAAAAAATTGGTTTTTAGAAGTTAAAGAGCAAAAAAGTCATGTTAATTTATGATAACTTTTGAAGTAAGAAGAAATGAAAGGTCATTTTAATAGATGTTATGACTTATTAATTAGTCATAAGAATGTGTAAGGGTTGGTATAGTTTGATCTTTCAGTTGCCTTAAGTTAGTGACTCACCCTCTTATATTGATGTGATGTTAGATGACCATAAGGTGTAGCAAACATACAAGTTATGTACGTGAAGGGGGTTTGGTACATAGCCAAAGCCAACATTATGTGCAATTTTAGGTTTTTTGTTTGATAATTGTCATTTTCTGATTTGAAAAATTGACATACAAAGAAGGAAACTATGTTTATTGGCAGCAGGCCAAGATTTTAAGCGAGAGTCAAATTACAATTTCAAAACCGTACACTTTTCAATTAGTCTTCGCTAATATAACTTAAATTTATACTTATTTTTAACTTAAAAATAAATTTAATTAACACCATATTTTAAAAATGACCAAAACTAAAATCGTAGATAAAAAATGAGCATTTTAAATATATATTTTCTTGTATCAAAATTAGCATTAAATAATTTTTTTTTTTTAATAATGAGCATAAACTTGCATGGGATATATATTCATAAATAATCATTAGTAAAATAAAAAGGAGCCAAGAAAAAACCATGTATGTAAGACTCTTGTCACTTGTTAATGTCGTTACATACTTACTAATTATAAACAAATTTACACATATTTATATAAATTAATTAATACACGTATTTTTTATAAATTATTTAAAATTTATTTTATATAATGACTATTATATAAATTTAACACATATTTATAAGTTTTTTAGTTAACTAAAGATACATTATTATAAAAATTCTTTAATTAAAACTATAGATATATAAAAATATATATAATAAAAATTTAATACAAAAGCTCTTCCGTCTCTATCTCTCCTCATATGCCAAATCTTGATCTTAAAAGTTAAATAGTAGATATATGTATTAAATTATGATATATATTAAATGATATATTAATTATTAATTGAATATAAAATTAAAAAATATGAGATAAAAAATAATTTTGAAATTTTTTATTAATAAATAATTAATTAAATTATAATATATATTAAATCATCATAAAAAGAATTATTATAGTGAGAAAACAATTTCACAGAGTGAATTAGTCGTACCTCGTGTGGAAAATTGAAATATTTATGGCAAGGGTTAGTAAAATTAGATGGAATTAATTCAAACATACATACCTTGTGACGAGGTGCTGACTCGATAATTATATATGCTGATAAAAATAAATAAGGAAATTTATAAGAAGAAAAAATATTATTCTTACTTTTAATTGAAAATAATATAAAATTGTATTATAAATGTTATTTTTTTATTATATATTTTAAAGATATTAATTTTATAATTTTCTTAAAAAACTATATAATTTTTGAAGATGTGTTGAATTCAAAATTATAAATTTAAACTCTCTTTCGTTCATAATAATAACACTTTATTAATCTAAGATAAATAAATAATTTATTGTCCTGATCATTAATTTAATCAATTAATTAATGAAAGCGTCAATAAGAGCTTGCTTCGTGTATTTAGTAAAACTATCCCAATTCATGCATTGAGTTTTTATTCAATTTTGGCCACTTTTTTTTTTTTTTTTTAAAAGGTACTAAAATTTTCTTTTTTATTAACAAGAGAAAATATACTCACATACACAAGTAAGACCTAGTAGAAAAATTGAAAATCTTACCACCTAAATTATAAAAAATTCTCAATTTTGACAGCTTACTTTTTAATTCATATTATTTAAATTCTTAATGTTACAAATTTATTTCAAAATTTTAATTCCCGTAAAATTGGTTTATTAATATTATACTCTTTAATTTATCTAATCCAACTAAACATATAATTTGATTTCTTTAAAATTGGTTTACTAATATTATTGCTTCTTTCTTTCTTTTTAATTTGTTTGAATAAGTTTATTGATATCAAACAGATTGGTTTATGATATTAATTTTTTTAATTTTAGATAGTAATTTGATGAATATATTGTGATTAATTAAATAAAGAAATTGATGGTTCATGTTTATTTATCAACCAAAACAATTTGATTATTTAGTATAAAAAAAATTTGTAGTCTGGCCCCAAAACAATGTTCAGCAAAAGAAATTGATCAACCAAAAGGAATGTTTAATAATTAAAAAAATTGTCAAATGAGCTTAGCTCCTATGCTAGGTTTTTTCAACTTCAATGAACTAATTTTAAATCAATTAGATCGAATAGAACAACTCATTTAAAAATATAATAAATAAGTTGTACATTTTTGTTGTGAAAATATCATCATCTTAATTTATTAGAATTTATTGAATGTCATAATCACACTCATATATGCTCATCCCTTTCATAGAATCAGCAGTAACATTTTTTTTACGTAGAAAATCAGCAATAACTCTCTTGTAATAACATTAAAATGAGTTTTCATTCATTTTTTTTAAGTAATTATAAAATAGCTATCGAGTTCACCTAACCAAATATAAACTTTACGAGACATTAGTTCAAAGAATCTTCCCTTTGTGAATCAGCAATCACAATTTTATAAGAACCATTGTAGATCAAGGTTTTATACAATTGTCTTGCCAGTTGAGATGAGAGGGTACAAATTTCTAATATAAAACTTAACCACTGACAACGTTGTGCTTCGAGACAGCTTGATAAATCACAAATAAAATAAAACACTTGACATTACTTGGCATATTCCAACCGTTCTTTTACAAGGACAATGGAGCTAAAATTATTACACTCTAAAAACTTATGCTGCATCTGCATCTGCTGAAAAGAAACAAAAATCCAAATATAAATGTTGCATGCCATGGACCTCCCATGAAATCTTAGTTGGGAGGTAACTGGGAAAAAGATGCCAAAATATTTGATCAAAAGTTTGGACAAGGAATTTCAAAAAAGAAGAAGGAAGTTTTAGATTGTTATCAAATTAGCATTCAGAAAGGGTAATTGATTGGTTCGGGCTGTATTGCTTTCTGAACAAGCTCGGTTTGTTCCTTGACATGAACCTGCAAGAAACCAGTAGCTGAAGCAGCTGATGGAGCCCGACCAACGTATTTTATGTCTTCTATAGAACCTCTGTCCAGTGCTTTCACGGCAGTGCAGAGGCGGGGTGCAATGTAACTGTATGCACCCATGTTCATTGGCTCTTCCTGGCACCAAACTATTTCGGCATCTAAAACAATAAGAAAGCATATGTCAACCTCCTATTAAATTATGCTAATATCTATACTATGGAAAAATATGGCATAGTTAGGGTGATGTCTCAAACAATGAAAAGTATCGTTTTCCAAGTTGGAAAGTACGAAGTTCAAACTACATACTTGGATATCGCTTGAGCTCTCGCTGGATAAGGTCATATGGGAAGGGACAAAGCTGTTCCACTCTACATATTGCAACATCCTTTGCTTCAGCTTTCTTCCTTTCTTCGTCAAGCTCATAATACACCTGCAAAAAAAAAAAATTCAAACTTTGTACAAGTAATCGAAGTACAAGCTTTCTTGTTGTGGATGAAGCAAATAGGAATTATTTGTTCTCCCAAGTCTATCAAAATAAAGCCCTATTTGACAGTATAAATAATAGAGGTGAAGGGCAGAACAGGTTTTATTTCTTTTGCCCGGCCTTCATACCAGAAAAGTTTGATAAAGGAAAGAAGGCAGCGAGACAAAAAGCAGCATTTGCAGCATACCTTCCCAGAACAAAGTACTAGTCGTCTAATGCCCTCCTCATGGTCAGAGTGGTCATTCTGGTCCTTTATAAGTCGCTTAAATCTGGTTCCCTGTTTGTCAAAACCTGGGTGGCCTTGGACATCATCAAACTCAGATAAATTTGATTTACAGTCTTTATGACGTAGCAGATTTTTTGGGGACATCACAATGAGAGGCTTACGGAAATCTCTGTGTATCTGGAAGCAGTACAACAATACATAAGAAAATGCATGAACCTAAAGTTAATAGTACTTGATATTTCAATTGGTTCACTCACCTGTCGACGAAGAACATGGAAGTAATTAGCAGGAGTAGTAACATTCACAACCTGCCAATTGCATTCCTGAATTTGCTTTCGAAGAGTTGTATCCATCTCAGGAATAACATAAGGATTGTCATCACTCATCTGCCACAAAATTAATGAACAGGTATTAGTTAGGATCTTATCTACATAATGGTATCTCCGTATCTGGGACAGATCAGGGGAATGGAAGAATTCCACAAACTGAGAAAAGCATAACCCACATACTTTAGCAACGTGGCATTCCTCATATATGTACTAACTATTAAATAGTAAATATAAAAGAGCTCCATTAGAAAATTTTTGATTAAATACAGATCTCCTTTAGCAGTAAAATGAAAGGTAGAAGCATGTCTTTGGGACTTGATAAGAATGTGCAATACATCAGTTTGTCCAATCACTGAGCTCATTTAATTTGGCTCACTCATGGAAAGTCATAATAAAATTCTACCCTTTGCAAGTTTACTTCCTAACCCAACAAAAGCACAGGTCAATCCTGGAACAAAATTTATAAGGACCGATGATGCATGAAAGAGAGAGAAAAATGGGGGGTTATGGGAAATAATGACTTAGTGTGAGAGAGAGAGATGACAGAAGCTGCCAAAAAGTATTCCAATTGGAAAGTACCTGAAGAAAACGCTCCAACCTTGCACTAGAATGTTCAGGGCCCTGACCATCATAGCCATGAGGAAGTAGCACTACAAGACCAGTTTGACGAAGCCACTTAGACTCACCACTGCTCAAGAACTGATCAAATATAACTTGTGCTCCATTGGCAAAATCACCAAATTGAGCTTCCCAGAGCACCAACGAATTTGGGCTTTCCATTGAGTAACCCAATTCAAATCCAAGAACTCCAAACTCAGAAAGTGAGCTGTAAGAAGAGCATTTACACCATGTCAGAGCCAAATTAAATGGAAAAGAGAATCTAAGGACTACTTAACTTGCTGAGCACATATGTAGTTTTATCTTAGGTGAGCCTGATTATGCACCAGTTGGGGCTTATTAACCCAAGGGAGGGCCGAGGGTCAGTCGGCATTCTTTTTCTTTCTAGAACACACTTTACCTTTATTTTCCTAAGAGGGTACACAGTCTGCCTTACATAACATCAGAATATATGTATGCAGTTCACATTATGATCATAGGGCAAAACAATCACTGAAAGCACGAACTAGGAACTAAAACCAGTTCCACTGAAGCCAGAAGGATCAGTGATGTCAGGGATAACAGGTATTTTAATCTTTACTTAAGACTAGGGGTGTCAATTCGTGCGAGCTGGGTTAGTTCGAACTGGCCCAAACTAGCCCAGTTCAAATAGATTCAACCCTAGTTCAATTCAAATTTAATTCGAGCTAGCAAATGTGAGCTCGAACCCAAACCAAACATAAACGAGCTGGCTCAAACTAGCCCAAATTGTTAATTATATATATATATTTTAGTTAATATGACTTTTTTTTTATTAAAAAAATATGTTTAATAATTAAAACTCAAACAAAATTACATAAAACAATAAAATATATATATATATATAATAAAAAATTAATTATTAAAGCAAAAAGTTAATTACTAAATTAATTAGACAATGAGTAAATGCATTAAACCCTACTCATGTAATAGTTAGAAATCGTCATGCTCTTATGAAAACTCATATTTAGAATAAAGAGTTCTCATCTTATGAAAACTCATATTTAGAATAAAGAGTTCTCAAATCCAAATCAAAATTCTTATAGCTATTAAACAAAATAAATAGAGATAAGTAGATTAAATAGACATACTTATTAAAAATTGAACAGTTAAAGTAAATTAAAATGTTACACGATAATATAATTTTTTTTATATACACAAGAATAAAACTTTGACTATTACATAATATATAAGTCTCAAGACAATAAACAAGTGGAAAAGAGAATAGCATAACACAAGTATCAATTTAAAAATAGAAACTTCATAATACTAATTTAAATTAAATATAAATATTATTATTTTTTGTTTAAAGAGTTATGTAGATTTAAATGCTAAATGAATTAACATCAAAGAATGTAGCATAATATTGTGACAAAATGAATAAATTATTACTATTTATTCATTATCAGCTTATTTTTCAAAAAAAAAGGAAAAAAAATAACTAATATATTATAAAAGAGAAATACTGAAATACATGAAAGATTATTTTAATTTTAATATAGTATTTTTTATTTTTTTTATTTAAAATTTAATTTAATTTAATTTTAGTTCGGGCTAGGCCAGCTCAAATTTGTTCGTGTTATTTGAGCTGGGCCGAAACAAGCTCAAATTAAATTCGATTCGTGTTTTTCGATTCGGTCAATCGAGCTATAGCACAAATTGCCACCCCTACTTAAGACCACCAAAAAGTTCAAGTGGGGCAAAAACACATTGATGCAGAAAATCATTACAGGAATTAAAAATAACTATCCAATGAATTCCGCCTCACTCATACAGACTGCTATTTCTAAAATCATAAAGTATAAAATTTCAGAACTAAAACATGCCTTACAACCTTCCTGTTTAGCTCACTACAGCAAAACACAACAGAAGTTGAATTGTAGACATTTAATCTAAAAGAAAGAATTATTATAGTTGATTTCAGCACGTTCAGGGATAATAAAGTAATATTTTAATGACAGGTTGAGAAACGAGAGCACACTGTCTATAATACCTGTTGCTAACAGTAAACATCTCCTCATCTTGGTTCATGATAACGTGGTCCAGAGGACAATATTTCTCCCCTGTTTCCTGGTCATGAATTACAGAATGCCGGTGACTAAATGTGCCTCTTTCAACGTCCTGACCACTCAACCGAACATGATTGCCTTCCACAAGTAATGTGGCAAAAGCAAGTGCTTCCCCAACAGCCCAGTCAATTCCTTCCCCAGTTTCAATCATTTGTGCACGTTGTTCGTAAACCTTCTTTACTGCTCTGTGAGGCTTGAAATTTTCTGGCAGACTTGTTATTGCTTTACCTACATTCTTCAAAATCTCTGGTTTTACCCTGTGTATATCATAATTTCAGGTGAAAAAATATTCAGTCATACAACCAAGAAAAAAGTTTAGAATAACTGACATACCCAGTATTACGAACTCGAGAAAGTTGTTCAGGTGACTTAAATCCAGTCCAATGAGACGCAAGCCAGTCCCTTCTTTTGGGCACATAATCTTTGCTTGCTAAAAATTCTTCATTGAGGATTGTATCAACTTTTTTTTGTATCCTATCTATATCTTCCTGACTTGCTTGCCCAGACTCTAACAGCTTCTTTTGGTAAATTTCAAGAGCAGAGGGATGACTCCTAATAACCTGCAACGATCAAGACAAAACATGAAACTCCCTGATGATTATGACCAAATGAAACATTACAAATTGACCTACTTCAATTTAGGAAAAGAGAAAAAAAAAAAAAACCCTAGAATGAGAACGGAAATAATATGAATTATAGCACAGGAAAATATTATAAGGAAATATGATATTATGCAAATTATCCTCAATTTTGCAAGAATACCAAGATGCAAGGAACAGAAAAAAGTAGCTAACCTTGTACATTTTAGGTTGGGTGAATGATGGCTCGTCAATCTCATTATGACCATACCTACGGTAACAGACTAGATCAACCACAACATCAGAATGGAAAGTCTGGCGCCACTCAGCGGCAAGCTCACAGACATGAACAACAGCTTCCAAGTCATCAGCGTTTACATGAAAAATAGGGGCATTCAAGGCTTTTGCAACATCAGTGCAGTATTGAGATGACCTGCCTGACATCGGATCCGTTGTAAATGCAACTTGGTTGTTCACCACAATATGTATCGTTCCACCAGTAGTGTAGTTTGGAAGAGCACTAAGATGAAGAGTTTCATAGACTACACCTTGTCCGGCAAAACTACCATCACCATGAATCAATATGGGCAAGTTCTTGGTCCTGTCCGCATCATTTGAATAATATTGTTTTGCTCTAGTTTTTCCAACAACTACTGGATCCACAGCTTCCAGGTGACTTGGATTTGCAACCAGAGACAAATGAATTCTCTTCCCACCTCTTGTTGGTCTATCATAAGAAGTTCCCAAATGATACTTGACATCACCAGTTCCAGTGTAAAGTCCCTCTTCATCCACAGGCTTTGTACCACTGCTAAATTCACTAAATATTTGAGCCAGTGGCTTTCGAACAACATTCCCCAATACATTGAGTCTTCCTCTATGAGGCATTCCAATAACTATGCTCTCAACCCCAAGATCTGCAGACCTATCAAACATCTCCTTCATTCCAGGAATAAGAGTTTCTCCACCTTCAAGCCCAAATCTCTTTGATGTTTTCCACTTTTGGTCCAAGAACTTCTCAAACTGTGTGCTCCATATAAGTCTGTCAAGCATAACTTCACGGCGCTGCCGATTGTACTGCATTGGTGTTGGAGTTTCAATCTTATCTCTCAGCCAGTTACACTTATTGCGGTCAGCAATGTGCATGTACTCATAACCAATGCTACCACAATAAGCCTGCTCAAGGCGGGTCAATATGGATCTAAGAGTCTGCACTGGCCGATTCTCAGACAAAAAGCCGGCCATCTGCCAAACACCTAAAAAGAATTCCCTATCAAGATCAGCTTCAGTAAAGCCATATAGAGCAGGGTCCAAATCCTCCGGGATTTCTCGCTCTTCTAATCCTAATGGATCCAATTTGGCTTTCATGTGACCGTTAACCTGGTAAGCCCTCACAAACAAGAGCAAACGCATACTCTCCTGAATTGTTTGGCCTGAAATTCCTGGAGATGTGGAAGCTTGACCAACAAAATTTCTAAAGAAGTTGTCCCATGACTCATCAACACTATTTGGATCGGCTTCCCAAGCCCTTTGGAGCTCTTCCAAATAGACACTGCTTGTTCCATCTAAAAAGCTATCAGTTAGCCTAGACAAGGGCACAGGGCGAGGGACAGGGGCTGCTTGCGCCTTTGTTTTGAAGACAGTGGTGTGAAAATAACGACCCTGCGAAGGAAGGACACGAGACCTTGCTGCATACAATCGACCTTGACATAGAGTTCTTCTAATGGCAAGCTTTGCCAGGCTAGACCCAGCTCTAAACCACGCCATAGGTATCAATTCAAGCTATTAAAAATACGAACTTCACCAACGATCTTCCTAGCAGTAAGATAATATCTACGTTTTTCCTGTTCACGAATTATCAAATGCAGGAATAAGAACCACCGAGAACAAAAATCACGTACAGAAGCATTAGCAAAAAAAAATCAGTAAAACTTTAAACAGGAAACAAAAACCAACTTAGTAATTAAAAAAACAAAGTCCAACAGCTGTGAAACAAGGAAGAAATACTCAAAGAACCACTTGGATTTACAGAAAAAAGAGAATTCATTACTCCAACGATCAAAGATGACCGGGAAAAAACCAAATTTGGAAAATGTAGAGTCAGTCATGAAAATGGGAGATGTAAATTGTGTCGATCGGGGATATAGTTACCTGAAAAAACGCGATTCCGACAAGGGACAGAGAAAACCTAATCGCTGTAGAAGCAACCTCGAAAGGTCATCAACTCTCAGCTCTACAGGGTGGCGTTTTTATTCTCTTCTTTCACACATTTCTTCTCGAACCCAAAATCAATTTGCTTTCTACTGTTCTTTTTTCATTTTGTATTTTCACCGCTCATAATTAGTATATTGTAAATAATTTCTTTTATCAAACGTATCATCATAGTATATTAATATTTTTAAATAAATAAATACTCATAACATGCCTTAACTCAATCCATAAAAAAAAAAATTAATCATAACATAGTCATTGGCACAATGATAGCAAGAAACCAAACATATTAGCTAAAAATTAAACAAATTTCAACAACAACAAAAAATTCACTGACCAAGCTGCAATAGCTAAGCCAATACCAAATTATTCATTTCTTTCTTAATCTCCCAAAAAGCACATATAATATTTGATTGCAACAAATTTCTATTGCTCATGTTACTAACCAACTGACAAAAGACCAATAGAAATTTATGACAGTATCTCTCAAAATGAAGAAAGTCAAATATAAGATATAGAATAGTTTGATTATAGTTAACTTTATCACAACCCAACAACAAATAGAAGATAGTTTCCATTGTTTAATTTCACAAACGGTAACTAACACCATCAATAACACAACATTTTTTCATCAAATAATATTTAGTAATAAGAGAGTCTTGTAATCAATTCTAAATAAAATGATGCATGTTAAGAGGATTTTTTATTTAAGTTGAGATGAAATCTCAATTTATGTAGAAGGATATTATTATTGAATGTTAAAAATGAGGCCATTGTTTTATTCAATTATGTTATATTACATAAGCTAATAAGATCATTTAAAGTTGAAATAAGTAGAGTTTTTCTTTTCGCAAACTATAATTAAAAAGTTACTGCATTAAAAATGACTTAAAATTTTTATAAAAAATAAAAAATAAATAAAAATAAGAAGAAAAAATAACAAAAATAATATATATTAAAATTTATAATAATTAAAATAGCACATTTTATGTTCACATCATATATTTTCACAATTAAAAATGACTGTTACATCATTTTTTTAATGTTCATCTAGATGAACGTCGTTTAAATTAAACTGTAATAATTTAAACTCGTAAATGTTGAACATTCAATGTTACACGTTTAATATTAAATATTCAATGTTAGTGGAGTATTATTTTTGTTATTATAAATTTTAAGGATGTTTTTTTTTAATAATTTTTCAAATAAGAATTTTAGAGGAGAATAAATAAAGGATATCTTTGAATAGTATTTCCAACTAATAAGAATAAAAAAGATTTATCACTTTGAAGATCATGAGATGTTGTCGAGAGAATTAGTTCAAAGTAATATGTGTAACATATTACTAAAAAAAAGAAAGAAAGAAAAATCAACAAACCTTTTACTAAAGCAAGTTATTTAAAATTAAGATATAAAATGAAAATATGTGAAAAATACGTGAATTTTAGTTGAAAGCCAAGTATAAATAAAGTATACATCGAATTAATTACATTTTTTTTTTTATTTATCAAATTAAATATTACATTTGCACTAAATGACTGTATTTAGGCTAAATACAATAATATTCTAGGATTGCACAAATATCAAGCATTTACCTGAAGTGTTGATAAAAAAAAAAAAGCATTTAGCTCGAACTTTGAAGTTCAATGAAAGAATAACTTAAAAAAGTACAATAGTATATAAAAATATAAACAAGATGAAATAAAAAAAAAATGAAATTTGAAATTATTATTAATTTTATTTTAAATAGTTTTTCTTTTATTTGTAACATTGTGATAATATATACTTTATATATATATACATGACCCAACAAAAATGAAATAGGTGTGGCTTTAAATTTATTAAGAAATGATATATATATATATATATATATATATATATATATATATATAAACACATCATTAAAAAAAATTTAAATGAATGACTTGTCTATCGAGAGGACAATAAAATTGTTATTATTTTAATAAAAATATTGATGGTTGTGACCTCATTCAGTCATTCATATTGTTTTGAAGAAAAATGTCTCAAAAGTCAAAAACTAAACTACGAGAATTTTCAAATTCAATAGTCATGATTAATTCTGTCCGATCAATACTAGTCAACTAGCACCAATTCCACAATATTTCTAGATATTCTTGTCCTAGGCTGGCAATCATATCGTATTATTTATATTCATATCGTATTTATTCGTATTTATGTCGTATTCGTTCATGTTATTCGTGTCATATTTTCGTATTTGTTGACACACTAAAAAATTTACTTGAATTTTTTTTATGTTACTTATTTATAATAGTAAAAAATAACAAAACTTTTAAGAAAATAAAAAAATTATTGATCAATTCTTATTAAAAAAAAATTCATATCGTGTCGTGTTTAAATCGTATTATTATATCGTGTCAAAAATTACCACCCATCTTGTCCCCCAAGCCTGCCTCAATAAATAAGCAAGAAATACCATAACGTGGGTGATGACATATGCTGGTCTAGAATTTTTTTTTTCTTTCCAAAATATGCGGATATAGATTAGAAAATGACTTTTGGTCGTCAAATATATATGGGTGAGATTACCACGTCTAGAAAAAAAAAAAATTAGTTCACATGAGCGAGCTTTGTTTGAGAATAGATTAGCATTTCTCTTAGCAACAGTTGCTCTAATCACAATTAGAGTAACATAAGGGAACACCTAAACATTCCTTCATAAAAATAGAACAAACCTGCTTATCTATCTACATCAAGATAAAGCAAAATAAGCTCGCAAAATATAAGAGAGTAACAGTTATGTCATAAATTCCAAAAATAAAATGGAACAATAGGATAAGAACTACCTCTTTTATACTAAGGCTATAAGCTGAAAAAATATATATATTTGACCACCATTTTGAGGTCAAAATTTGTTTTGAACAACCTGCAGAACCTTTTCCCCCCTTTATATAAGTTTCATCTTCCTATTAACCACAGCAAGCTGACTTTTGTGAGGCTTCACCGCTGCTTCCAGCTTGGTCGGGCTGGTTAATCTTTATTGTCTGAGGCTGGCATTCACCAAACAGAACAATCACTTTAGAAACATTTGAGGGTAAAAAAACAGAAAGAAAAATAATTGAAATTAATATTACTATTTTGCATGGAAGAATCATCTGCTTCTGAAAAGAATAAAAGAATGGAGGAAATTAAAAGTCAAGAAAGGTTTTTTTTTTTTTTTTGGTACACACCTCAGCACCCTTTGAATCAGAATCTGCAAGTCTTTGCTTAATATCCCTTGCTATTGAAAAGAAGACTTCCTCCACGTTCATGTTTGTTTTTGCACTCTACAGAACATGGTTTGTAAACACATTTGTACCATATGTGATTCATTGCATGTTAATTATCTAGGGACATAGTTTTACTTACAGTTTCGAAGAACTTGATGCCATACTCATCAGCAAGAGCTTGACCTTTGGAGGTAGGTACAGCCTATGGAAAGAACAAATTTAAAGGAGCATAGAAAGCATGAAATCAAGTAGACACTAAATAAAAATTCAATCAGGGACATTAACTCTAGAACATCAGTTTCAATATAGATCCTAGATCCATCACGAGTTTATCCTTGTCATATAAAACAGGGAACACATTAACAGTATGTAAACCAACATAGTCACTTTACAGGTAGACAAAAATAGATGTTGAAAGGAGATCATGCCTACAACCTAACATTTATTTCAAGCAAAATCAAAATTTATCAACAAATTATGTTATGTTAAGCCAGTTTTCAAAGCAAACAGGAAGAGGGAACCTACCCTTTTGCTTTCATCCATATCAGCCTTATTGCCCACCAAAATCTTGTTTACATTGTCGGATGCATGTTGTTCAATGTTGCGAATCCAGTTTCTAATGTCTGCACATTAAGATAAATTAACCAAAAAACTCATCAACATTATTAATTATAATGAATTTAACTCAGAGGTGGTAAAAGTACCCTAGCGAAAATAAAGATCTAAAATCACCAGCCAGCAACCAGAAGAATCAAATATTCTAAATACCACTTAGCATGCCCAAAATATATAAGATAAAACACAAACGATATTTGATGAAATTTTCCATTGTTCCTACAGGTTGGAATGACTTGGGAATCCATGAAATTTTAGGGGATAAAAGCTACTTGAAAATCAGGCAACCTATTGAAATTCAAATGTTTAGAGTAAGGGAAGATGAGAGATTACTATTGAAAGATGACTCATCCGTAACATCATACACCAGCAAAATTCCCATGGCTCCCCTGTAGTAAGCTGCATAAAATAGAAAAAGACAAGGAAGCAGATGAATGTATTTCAAAGATAAGCAACCAAAACTATTTTGTGTTTTTTATGCTGGAACTTAAAAAATCTCCCAGGTCAGATGTATACTTGAAAAAAATCATCCCAACCATTTGAAAGTCTCCTCTTTCGATTCAAAGTTTCCAATACATTCCTACATCTTTGTCTTAAAAATAACATGAAACAAACTTAAAGGGCAAAACAGTGTTTATCTTCTACTTCATGGCAGCATGAGTGTGGACAATGCAGCAAAATGTCAACTGCATATAAGAGGTCATCTATGGAGCAATTAACAAGATGTGAAATCAAAGTAAAATTGTTGAAGCTTGAACTCATACCCGTTGTAATTGTCCGGAACCGTTCTTGACCAGCTGTATCCCAGATCTGCAGTTTGATCCTTTTGCCATCAAGCTCAATAGTTCTTATCTTGAAATCGATTCTGTAGAAAAAGAAAAGATCCAGAAACGTGTTTATCAAATAAGTAACAGGCCTTAAAATATTGGTTTGGTTGCTAGGTTGAATGCCAGAAATGATCCCTTTCTTCGCATGAACCACCCCCATTTTGGACTTATGTTTAACCAGCCTTGACACACCTTCAAATTTTGCAGGAAAATGCAAGACAGTAATACTAGACATAGGCACATCAACACTGATGGTGCATGGACCCAATAAAATAGTAGTAAGCAGCAGTGGGACAAAATGACCATATCCAAACATATCACACAGGTTCATTTATTTAACCATTTTACCTGAACATAAATGGTTCAAACATAATAATTGAACTTTATCTCGGTTTCCATCAATATTTTCTAATTTGATCATATATACAGAATTACAAATTAATCTCATCTTATTATCATTCCTATCTGCACAAACAGAAACATAAGAGAAGAACTTCAACACAAAAGGTTTTCACGGCTCTAAAGGATACAAACCCGATAGTGGTAATAAAACTTGTTGTGAAAGAACCATCGGAGAAGCGCAAAAGCAGACAACTCTTCCCAACACCTATTGGGGAAAGAATGCGATGTCAATTAAAAAGAAATCAAATTTTCAGCCTAAAAACAAGCATACTACCCATAATAGATTGGGTGCACAAAGTATAATTAACAGCTAACATGATTACAATTAGTTCTAAAAAGACCCAACAGATTTATAAACATAACAGATAACAAAATGTGACTGCCTGGCTGGGACAGATAAACAAAACATCAAGCGAAGTAGAAAATGACAAACTAAAAATAAAAAGTTATCGGAACAGATAACAAAAGCAAGACCGGTATTTTTCAATATAGAGTGAAAGTAGGAATGGTGAACAAAATGTGGCTGCGTGGCTGGGAATCAGACAGAATGAGGCGTTTCTTTCCTGCTTTCATTTCAAACTATAATGCAACAAAAACTTTAGAGCACCAGACAGAATTAAACTTTTTACGAAACCCATCCCGTGGAAATTGAAGTACCTAAATACTGCCCAATTCCGCTAATGTCATTATGAAATAAAAGAATTAAAGAAAAGAATCCAAGACATACAATTTAAAACAAATGAAGTGATAGAAAAACAAACTATAACATATTGTACCGGGTTAAGCAGAACAAATAACAAGAACATGAAACAAACATATTAGATCATGAAACATAACCCAATTCCTAAGTTCAAACCAACTAAAAACAACACTCACTAGATCTCAAAATTTTCTACTTCCATTTTTCATTTTCCATCATTTTCGCGAAACCAATCAAACAGACAGATAACTGACCACTGTCGCCGATAAGAAGAAGTTTGATAAGGTAATCATAATCGGCCCGAGCCCTTGCTGGTGGAGCAGCCATTAATTATATCACCAACTCAAAATCACAAGGCCACCAAAAATCGATCCCTTTCTGTGCCCAAAATTGGAGGAAAGATAAAAGCCCAAAATAAACAAATAAAAAGAAAGATCAGGAAGAGAGAAAAGAAAAGTTACCTTTTGGGCTTTGGAGAAGCTTAGCAAGTGGTCGGCGACATGGGAGTGAGATCAGAGTGCGATCCAATCAAATTGTGAGCAGTTTGGGTTCTTTTGCCTCCCCGCGTGTAATACGTGATCACTACCGTTAGAGCGTGTTATTTTTGACACGGCATTAAGTTTTCATTAATATTATATAAATTACAAAATCGGGTCAATTTATTTAATTTTTTCTACATAAATAATCTAATTATTTAATTTATTATTTTTATTTTTTTAATAAAAAAATATATATTTATTTTTTTCTAACACTAAAAAAATATATGTTCATTTACGTTATAAGAAAAATAAACATATATTATTTTTCCCAATGTAAGTTAAAAATGAAACTTTATACAAAAATAAAGGCTTTAACATACAATTAAATATTTATTTAACTCATTTAAAAAATAAAATTGTAACAAGTTAATCAAGATAACCAATAATCTGTATAAATAATTAAAATTATTAGGATATGTAGAACATTATTTATAATCTAATTATTTTATAGGTGTATACTATAAAATATTCTTAGAATAATATTCAAATTTATTTTATTTTTTATTTTCTTTATTTTGATCAATTTATGTAATATATAATTTAATTTAATTATGTATGTTTTGATTATTGATTATTTATTTTAAACTTAAAACAAGTTTTTATTTACAAAAAAAATTATAATATATATTTTTGTTTAATCTTTTTGTTGGTATTTGAGACTTTAACACTTTAAATTTGATGTATCACAGTATTTATAATTATTAATATTATTTTAATTTTATATTAGTTGAAATATTATATTAGTAGTTAGTTTCCTTGTTAGCATTGGAATATATTATTATTAGGATATTAGAATAATTATTCTAATATTTTCCTATTAATTTAGGAGTTTTATTTATAATCCTACTAGGATTAAGATTTTAGTTTATCATCCCAATAAATATCAATATAATCCTTCAGTATTATTATGAATGAGAATTAAAATGTCTTTATTTGACTTTTTGGTTTTCTTCTTAACCTACTTTAATTATCTATTATTTTAGCTTTTACATTCATTCTTTCATCTATTTTATATCTATATTTTCTTCCAATTTATATTTTAACATAGTATCAGAGCAGGACTTTCTATGGTTCGAGATCCGAAAAAGACTTTATCTTTTTTTGTTCGGTTTCGTCATTCAGCAGACTGCCACCGCCATCGTCCAATTTTACCACTGTAACTGCTGTCGTTCAAGTCAATCTCATGGCCTCACGACTGTTGGTATCAATCTTAACCTCACGACCTCGTAGCCATCATTTTCTAGAAAAATCAATCGGCCCACCGTCATGCGTCGTCATTACTAATTCCAAATCTCACTGCTGCTACAAATACTACTAATGCCTTATAATAAGGCTCTTTATTATTGGAAGATTTTTCATATCTCACTATTTAAGTTGAGCATGTGTGATATTTATGTCCAACTTGAGTGAGAGAGTTAAAGTGTTTCTTTCTGCTACGTGCAGATAACTACTTACACCAGCCTTTCAATCAATGTTAATGTCCTCCACAAAGTGGTGTATCCTATGATTTTCAGTTATTTTTGGTTGGTTCAGTGACTACTTGCTTTTACAATTAACAAAACTACTATAAGCACCATTAAGGTTCAACATCATCTATGACAAATCTATTCTAGTTTTTTGCTTATTTCTATTTATGTATGTTGTAATTGTCCAAGCTGAACATAGATTATGTTCAGCTTGAAAGAAAGAGTTGAAATATTAGATTAATAATTAATTTTCTTGTTAGCGTTGAAAACTATTATGATTAGGATATTAAGATAATTATTCTAATGTTTTCCTATTAATTTCGGAGTTTTGTTTATAATCCTATTAGGATTAGGATTTTAATTTATCATCCCTATAAATATCAATGTAATCTTTTAGTATTATGAATGAGAATTATAATGTCTTTATTTGACTTTTTGGTTCTCTTCTTAACCTACTTTGATGATCTATTATTTTAGCTTCTACATTCATTCTTTCATATATTTTATATCTATATTTTATTTCGCTTTATATTTTAACTTGATATCAGAGTTGTGTTCGATCTTGAATACTTTTAATCCCTAGTACTGAAGGTCACTCATTTGAGGTATGTACACCTACTGATACTAATAGCATTGAGTCTAGTGTTTGACAGTATGTGTTACCAAATAAGTATACTTGGGGTCAACTAGCCAAAAGATATGAATTAAATATTCATGCAAAATCAAAATATCCAGTAGCCAACTACATGTCCTCTAAAAGATTGTGTAAGTCATATGAATCGTTTGTAAATCAAATATTTGTTGTATCAATACCTAACAAATTGCAGGATATGTTGGGAGATCCAAAGTAGAGAAAGAGATGGAGGCATTACAGAAAAATAATATTTGGCAACTTGTGCCTCCAACACAAGGCAAGCAGGAAGTTGGTTATAACTAGGTGTTTACTATGAAACATAATACTGATGGATATATGAATGGTATAAAGCCCGCCTTGTAGCAAAAGGGTTTACTCAGACGTATGGTATAGACTATGATTAGACTTTTGCTCCTATTATCAAAATAAACACTATTCGAGTTCTGCTCTCACTTGTCGTCAGCTTAAATTGGCCACTTCGACAGTTTGATGTCAAGAATATTTTTCTTCATGAAAAGTTAGTTGAAAATGTGTATATGAGTCTTCCACCTACGTATGTAGCTACTTCTCCTGATAATTTTGTATGCAAATTGAGGAAGTCTCTGTATGGTCTCAAGCAGTCCCTTCATGCCTAGTTTGGAAGTTTTCACAGTTCATGCAGAAAATTGGTTACAGACAAAGTAATTCAAATCATATGATGTTTCTCAAATATCAACAAGGAAAGGTAACAGTTTTGATTATTTATGTTGATGATATGGTAATTACTAGCAATGATACTATCGAGATGGATAAATTACAGAGACAATTAGCCTCTGAATTCGAGATGGAGGACTTGGATAAACTGAAGTACTTCTTAGGAATTGAGGTAGCTAGAGGCAGAGAAGGGATTTACCTGTGTCAAAAAAAGTACATCTTGACTTGCTAACTGAGACAGGTATGTTGAATTGCAAACCTATTGACACCCCTATTGAGCAAAACCATTGTTTAGCAGAGTATTCAAACTAAGTACCAACTGATCGAGCTCGCTATCAAAAATTAGTTGGGCGCTTAATTAATTTGGCATTTACTAGACCAGATGTTGCATATTCAGTGTGGTATATCAGTTCTTGCATAACCTGAGCGAAAGTCACATGGATGCTGTTGTGAGAATTTTAAGGTACTTGAAGTCAGCTCCAGGGAAAGGAATATTGTTTTCTAAACACAACAACACTCTTAAAGTTTGTGGCTTCATAAACGCAAATTGGGTTGGAAATATTATAGATTGAAGGTCGACATCAGGTTACTTCACCTTTGTGGGAGGTAATTTGTTTACATGGAAAAGTAAGAATTAGAGGTATAGCTCATAGGGTTTGTGAATTTTTGTGAATAAGAAGTTTGCTATTTGATTTAGATTTCAAACTCAAAAGTACTATGCAGTTGTGTTGCGACAATTGGGTAGCCATTGATATATCACAAAATTCAGTACAACATGATCACACTAAGCATGTAGAGGTTGATCGTCACTTTATAAAAGAGAAGTTAGATGCCAAACTTATTAGCTTCTCTTTTGTTTCTACTGAAAAGCAACTTACAAATGTGCTCACCAAATGAGTTTTCAAGAAGGCATTTTATGACTCACTAAATAAGTTGTGCATGGTCGATATATATGTGCCAACTTGAGGGGGAGTGTTAACGTGAGTTGTGTAGTTAGTGTGTGATATGGTATAATTAATACTTATCTATCTGTAATAGAACTCTAGTTTATATATAATTCTAATTTATACAGGACTCTTATAATTTATTTTCTATATATACCTCCACTGTGAGGTAAGAATCAATGAAATGATAATTCATTCACATTAAATTTAATTTTTTTTAAATATTGCTTAAATAAATTTAGATTTTAGAGTCTAATTAGAATTTATTATGTTAACAGATTACATAAGCATATATTGGTATTTGATATAGTATGTTAAATTTCTTTTACGTTATAAAGTGTAATATATTTGAGAAATAGGTTGAGATAATCCCCTATCACTATTTTTAATCTAATTTGGACACCTTACTTACATTTTTTTCTAAAATTCTTATTATACCCCTCTGATTGTATTTTAGTTTCTAACCTGATTTCTCATTGATTCCATTTTTGCAACCTCCATCCTCTCGCATTCTCCATCCTCTCACGGTTGCCTTCTCCGACAATGACGATGGACGATGGACGACAAGGAAGAGGTGGAAGCAACACCACCACTCGGGTCTAGAAGAAACAACTATCGTCCGGCGGCAGCTGTAGAGGCAACAGACCAAGCGCATCCAACCAAATCCCAGCCGTAACAACCACTTGATGCAACACCACCAGTCCCATGTCCAGCCACTGTGACACCACCATTCCTCACATCTAGCTGTAGCAACGCTACCAATCATAGTGGTTGTCGTTGAAAAAGACTTGAAGGAACTACTGTTCATCTCCATCATTATTTCCAATCATTTTAATTTTTTATTATATTTTTAAATATTTTTCCCAAGATACGGACTATTTGTTTGTTTGTTGTACTTAATTTATCACTAGATTCATGTGAATTAAAAATGCCTTTGTTTATTATCTATTAGTTTGGTATACTTGAAATATTTATTGAGGTGAAATCTGGCTAGTTGAAACGTTGGTATACTGCATATTTGTCCATTGTTTATGTATTAGTCGCAAGATAGACATTATTACTTGAAGTTACAATGCATTGTTTGTTTTAAGTTGAAATAAACTCGCTGGTTTTTAGTTGAACATACGTCTAACTCTGTTGTGTTAAATTAGATGTATGTCCAACTAAATATGTCCCAAATGAGCTCGCTGGTTTTTAGTTTGACATGTATCTAACTCAGCTCCAGCAAGTGACATAATCGAATGATCAAAATATGGTCAATTGGACAATTATCCAATTCAATTAGATATGTGTCTAACTCAACTTCGACAAGTGGGGTCATCAGTCAATCAAAATTTGGCCAATTGGATAGTCGTTTAATTCAATTGGACGTGTGTCTAACTCAACTTCGGCAAATGGGGTCACCGACCAATTAAAGTTTGATCAGTTGGACAATCGACTAATTCTGGACAATTTAATTGGACATATGTCCAATAAAAATTCATCACAATTGCTCAATAAAATTAAGGAGATTTTTGTCACAATGTCTAAAAAAATCAAGTGAAATGGGTTATATTTGATTTTTAATAAATATAGGATCATAAGAGTATATAACCCAATATATGTTATTTGAGTTTAGATAGACATATGACCAATAAAAATTCATCACAATTAGCCAATAAAAGTAAGTGTATTTTTGTCACAATATCTAAAAAAATCAAGTGAAATGGATCATATATGATTTTTAATAAATATAGGATCATGATAGCATATAACCCAATATATGTTATTTTATTTATAACAAATTAGTTTAGGATTAAACTTTTTGATTTATTTAATAAAATGACTATATCTGAATCAAGCTTACACAAATTAAATTATAACTAGATCGATCCAAATTCAACACGATTCATTTATTTAACAGCTCTATCTACAATACACAAAATTACCTAAGCGATATTCTCAGCTGCATTATAATTTTTTTTAATAATTATATTATTCGAGTATAATTAAAACTTAAAATTGAGATCTTCTAAATATTCAAATAAATTATATACTATTAAACAATTTTTCTTAAAAAAATTGAACGTTTTAAAAAAAAAAACAACAAGAAGCTTTAAAGTCCCCCTTGTTTTTTATTAATAAAGAGAAAATACACACATATATTCAGGTGGGATTCGAACTTGAGTTCTTGGTAGAAGAATTTGGTATTTTACCATCTAAACCACAATAAATTTTCTTTTTTTTTTATGGCTCTAAAGTCCTATTCTTTTTTATTAATAAAGAAAAAATACACTCACACACTCAAGTCTGCATTAAAAAAAATTGAACTTATTAAACCACAAACTTAATGGTTGGATTATGTCTTTTTTATTTTTATTTTTTATTAATGCATAATGCTTTGTTAAGTGAGAAGAAAAAAAAAAAAAAACAAAAGAGCTTGGCAGAGGAATTACAAATCTAACCCTTAATCATTTACTTTCACTTTTTATTCTCTTAAGTCTTTGGAAGGGAAAAATTAAAGAAACATTACATATTAACAAGAAAATTATAATTTTTTTTTAAAATCAAACTTAAATGTATATTTTAAAAAGTTAAGAGACAACATATTTGATACACTATATCAAATAGGTTAATTATAATCATATTAGATAAAATTGTATTCAAGTATATTATATTTAGTTTGTACAGTAGTGACAAGCCGTATAATATAGTCGAACAAAATTGATTATAAATATTTTAATAAAATAATTATGTTTAAATAATTTTTATTATAAATTTTATTTAAATCAATGTTTAATTCATTTTTGTATTTTTATTGCATTTTAAAAATAAAAAATATTATTTTTAATTTTTGATAAAAAAGTTAAGACATACAACTTTATTATTGAAAATTTAAACAGAATAAATTAAGTGTTTAATACGATTTAAACCCAAATCTCATAGTCGTACAAAATTTATGTATAACCATACTATTTTTATATTTTACAATATGATATAATTTAACAGCCAAATGTATGATTATATATAGTCATTGTCTTTAGTACTGTGTAACTAATATGTCCATTAGAGTGTACTACTTGAAATAAAAAATATTAAAATATATCTTGAAAAGGTAAGGGAATAATGGAGTACAAAATTCCTAATTTGGTCACATTTCTTTAACATTGTAGGATGACATTATTTTAAGATGTCATCTTCTCATTAGATAGAGTTGTCTTGGTATGTTTATATATATATATATATATATATATATATATATGGATTTCAAATTTTAAGTGAAATAATCTTGGTCTTTAAAATATCTCAATCAAAGGAATATATGAAATGTTAAAATAAAATGTCACTCTACTATATTAAGAGAACAAGTTGCTTAAATTGTATCTTACTTATCATACATCCCTTACCCAACACATGTTGGATGGTTACTAAAATAAAATAAAATAAAGTAATATTTTTAAAATAAAATAAAATAAAGTAATATTTTTAAAATAAAATCTATGAATGATATTGTAAGTCATGTAAGTTTTTTTTATGTCTTTATTAACGGTTTCGTATGCAAAATATAAAATTTATTTATTTTACTTAATATTTTTGTATACCTCTTTGTACTGTATTTTACTTGTGATCAGTATCATACAGACTCACCTAGATTTTAACACTTTATTTGTTCACATGTTACACATACTATGGGATGGTTAGGAACATGTAATTTTGCATATTTAAGTGTGTATTTTTACCTTTCTTTATGTTATACTAAATTTGGGTATTTATAAGATTTTTTCTCTTTAAGTTTTTAACTTAAAAATTTCTTTTTTCTTAAGCTCGCTAAGTGCTCGCCAAGGTAAGTCGTCTAGAGGTCGACAAAATTATTTTATTCATTTTTCTGACCGTTAAACCTCGCAGAGGGATGTTCTTGAGTGTCACAGTACTTGGAAAGTTCTCTACAAATATCCATTCCCTTTCTTTATTTTCTTAAGTTTTAAGAACAAAAACTCTGCCATTTATGACCCTATATGAAATTCAAAATATCTCTTGTCTTATCAAATCATTAATACGTTGAGTGCTCTTTTCCATATTAGTGATTTGATGTTTTAAAAAATAAACTTCTTATTTTCAAAAATTTTGATTCCTTATTTGCAATACATGGAGTGTGTTTTTGTATTGCAATACAAAAATTTTATTTTAAAACATTGTTTGATTTATTTGGAGATTTTATGTCAATAATACGTTGAGTATAATTCTGTATTGTTGATACGAGGAATTTTAACAAAATTTATTTCTTGGGAAATAATAATCTTGTTTAAAATTCACGAATATTGATCGCATGTACTAGATCACACGGCATAGTGGTGTGGCTCTGGAGGTGAGCCAGATTCAGTGTGAATCAAATTAATTGTGGTGACAGCAGGTGATAGCAGACTATCAGCTTAGGCAGTTAGGGTAGATGGTCCCGACTGATAGAGGTATTAGCATTTATCTTTATCGAGTCTGTATACTATTTATTTTCATTTATGTGAATTCGGCTGCTGAATAAGCAACCTATGGCCTAATTGGGTTTACCACATTATATTGTTATGTTTGAATGTTCTGATGCTTGTGTGAGTACAATTAGGTTATTCTTATATGTGTCAACATATAAGAATTATTTAATAATTGGAAAACATTTATTTTCTTATTACTTTTTGTACTTACTTTTGTTTTGTTTTACTATTATTTTACTTTGGTTCTTCGTAAGAGAAGAGTGAGTCATTCGGTGTAAGTATTACCTGGACTTAGTTGTTCACCGTTGTAAGTCCCTATTACACTCCCAATTCTACACCAAATACTCTGCTCTAATATAAACCCTCTAGAAGTATTTAGATATCATGTCAAAAGAAATTATTTCAAATAGTACTTTTGAAGCCACAGTCCAAGAATCACATCTTCTTTATGAAGATATCAACTTCCATGGTGAAGCTAAATGGTCTGAAAATTCTTCTCTTATACCAACCAAATGTCCTCTCAATCCTTTGAACCCTTATACACATTACAATATCTCCCAAATTTCATCCTTTAAAAATATTATCCCTACAAAAAAAAAAAAAAGCAAAACTTTTGCCTGTATATAAATCCTCTACTGTTGTTGGTATCAAAATCGGTACATCTTTTTCGAGCTTAACTACTCTAGTGTTTCTTTCCTATCCCTCGTACATGTTAGTCTCTTCTTTCCCTAATGACTTTCGGTGTAACAGGTTTGGTTTCTAGACTACCTTTGTTTGAGGGCGTAAGCTTTGCTTTTTGGAGATCTCATATGTATACTTATCTGAGATCCTTTGATTATGAGGTTTGATCCTTAATTGAAAATGGATAGAAGATTCCATTTCAAAACTTAGATAATTGGACTAGTGTTCCCAAACCTTTTCACCTTTGGACAAAAGAAGGACTTTAGTTAAGCGACAAGAATTATCTTAGACTCTACACTATCATTAGAGTTCTTCCTTCTTGTGAAAAAGATCATAATTCAAGCTTCATAAGTTCTAAGAAAACTTGGATACTTGAAAAGCATTTATAGTGATGATTTCAGCACTACTAAAGTTGATATTGAAAGGATTAACTTCTCATCAAAGTATAAGATGTCGATGGCTTCTCTTGTTGAAGAAAAGTCTACTTAATCCATTAGTTGGGATGATGTTGATGATGGTTTCTCTTTGCAAGACCTCTAAGACAATTTGGTTTATGAACATCTCAAGTAGAAGAAGATCATGGGTGATATTGAGCATAGAACTAAGAAAAAGGATAAATGTCACTTAGAGATTACCAGCCAATTGTTAGATGTTACTCTTAACAGTTAGAAAGATCTTGAATTTTTGAAACTCAAACTGGATAATCACATCAATTCTCTTCATATATTGTTGGGTGATAATAAAAAGTGCTTGTCTCAGATTGGGAAAATTGAGCAAACAATTCATTAAAAAGAACTTAAGAAACCTTCGATTCTAGTGGTACTAGACACTTCTTCTGTTAACTTTAAAAACAGCGCTCAGTTGGAGGAAGAAATTTTTATTTTTGAAAATGAAAGGGCCTACCTAGAATCTGTGTTGGATGATAGAGAAAAAGAGATTGTTATTCTTAAGAAACAATTTGAGGTAGATTCATATTCAATTAAAATCCATGAATCTTGTTTACTGAATAAAGTCAAGATGGTTGGTTCTTTTCTCATAAGCAATCTTGATCTGGGAAAGAATTTCTGAATCAAGAAGTATTCTTCAAAAATTAACTCTTAGAGCATAGTGACCTGATGAATTGTTAAAAATTGGTAAAATTCATGGTGATATGAGAAGCGTTGGTTACACTAATGAGGTGACTACTCTTTCTCCTTCCTTTCACTTGTTTGTTCAAGCCAACACTTCTGTACCCCTACCCCTAGCCTTACCTAAAATTTCTCCTAAAGTTCGTACCTTACTTTTGAACCTTCCTCTCTAAGTTCTGTAGTTAATCCGTGTGACTTTCTATCTCTTTCTCCTACCCCTAGTATCCTTTCTCTGTCTAATACTGACATCCTTTGTCATGTTGAAGATCTTTTGAACCGTTCTCTCTCTTTAACATCTGAAGTCATTTCTCTTCAAAATGAAGCTATTTCTTACATAGAAGAACTCAGAATTTCTAAAGATATCCTTAACCCCTCACCTGATCACCTTTGCAATGTTGTTCACACTACTCTCAAGGCTTAAGTTTTTAATCTTTGGTACTTCGACAATGATTTCTCCAAACATATGACAAAGGTTAGATCATTCATTACTTCTTTTGAAAAGATTGTGAAGGGTTAGTACTTTTGGTGATGGCAGTAAAAGTAGAATTCATGGAAAAATGTATTTCCATACTCCGGGGATTCCAGAATTTCAAAATGTTCTCTTTGTCAATGAACTTAAAGCTAACCTTATCAACATTAGTCAAATATGTGATGATAATTATTTTGTTAAGTTCTCTAATAGATAGTGAGGGAATGTCAATATCAAGGGTATCAAATCTATTGATAACTGTCACTATGTTGGTTCCTCTTCTCTACAACAAGGCTATCCCGAGTATTGAAGAATTATGGCATCAACATCTTGGTCATGTTAACTACAAAATGCTAAAGAAACTTTCTAACTTTGAGACTGTCAAAGGGGTACCTAAGTTTTCTTCTCTTTTAGACCATGTGTGTGGACTTTTACTAGTTGGGCAAGCAAAATAAAAGTCAACATAAGAAAAATTAGCAACTTTCTACTTCAAGACCCTGAGAGTTGCTCCACATGGATCTGATAGGATCAATGTGTATTACTAGCATTGGAGCTAAAAAGTATTTCTTGGTGATTGTTGATGATTTTTCAAGGTACACTTGGGTTTTACTTCTTAAGAAATTAGAAGCTTTTATCAACTTTAAAGCTCTTTGTATTAAACTTCAGAATAAGAAAAATGAAACCATTGGTAATATTTTAAGGATAATAAGTGACCATAGAAAAGAATTTGAGAACTTTGGGTTTTAGACTCTTTGTAATGATCTTAGTATTTAGCATAAGTTTTCTATTCCAAAGACTCCTCAGCAAAATGAAATTGTTGAAATAAAGAACATAGTTGTTCAAGAAATTGTCAAGGTAATGTATGCTAGTAAGAATCTCGTAAGACACTTTTGGGGTAAAGTTGTTAACATTGATTGTTATACTTTAAACTATTGCTTCTTAAGACCTGGCACTAGATAATCATCTTAAGAACTGTTCAACAATATGAGACCCAACATTAAGCATCTTACAGTGTTTGAAAGCACTAATTACATTCTCAGGGAAAGAGGGAATTTGGATAAGTTTGAGGCTAAGAGTGACAACGGTATCTTCTTAGATTATTCTAGTAATAGTAGTGCTTACAGAGTCTTCAACTTAATAACTTCCATATGGAATCAATCAATGTGGTGATTGATGATTCAGAGCCTACTCATATGATTGAGACTAATGATTACAATTTATTTGAAAACTAGGGTTCAGTTGAGTTTACTTCGGTTAATGAAGATCTACCTATTGTTGATTGTTCTACTCTTCCCACTACTTCTATTTCTGTTGCTACTGGTTCCTCTAATGTTTTTGATGAAGAAAATGAAACTTTACCTAAATGGGCAAAAGGTGTTCATCCTCCTGATAACATTATTGGAAATGTTGAAGGAAACGTTAAAACTTGGAGACAACTTTAAAATTCTCCCAACTACATGTGCTACACGTCTACCATCCTTTCTAAGAATATTAAAGAAGTCATGCAGGATATATACTAGGTCAAATCTATGAAAGAATAATTACTCCAATTTCAAAGAAATGACGTGCGGTATTTTGTTCCTAGACCCAAAGATAAACATGTTATTACTATAAGATGGAAGTAAAAGAATAAAGAAATGAGAATGGAGTCATTGTCAAGAATAAATCAAGACTTATTGCTCAATGCTACACTCAAATTGAAGGAATTGATTTTGAAGAAATCTTTGCTCTCGTTGCTCATCTTGAATCTATTAGGTTGTTGATTGGATTGGCTTGCTACTTTGGATTTAAGCTTTGTCAAATGGATGTTAAGAATGCCTTTTTGAATAGTGTAATCAAAGATGAAATTTACCTTGTGCAATCCAAAGGATTTGAAGATCCTCACTTTCTCAATCATGTAATGAGACTTAAGAAAGCCTTCTATGGCTTAAAATAAGTCTCCCGTGCTTGGTATGAAAGGCTTACTTCTTTTTTTCTCAATAGAGGCTTTCAAAGATGTGGTGTGACAAGACGTTGTTTGTACATCGAGACAATGGTCATGTGTTGGTTTTCTAAATTTATGTTGATGATATCATTTTTTTACTCTACAAAATATACTTTGGATCAAGATTTTGCTCTCACTATGCAAAGTGAGTTTGGGATGAGTCTGATTGGTGAATTAAAATTCTTTTTAAGATTTTGAATTATACAATCTCGAGATAGTATCTTTTTGTCTCAAGTTAAGTATGCTAAAGAACTTGTCAAAAAGTTTGGCTTAAAGTCTACCAAACTTGCTCTTATTCCTATGAGTACTTTAGTTAAGCTTTATCAAGATCCCTCTAGTAAAGAGGTTGAGCAAACATTATATAGAAGTATGATTGATAATCTTCTCTATCTAACTACTAGTCGTCTAGATATCTCCTACAGTGTTGAATTTTGTGCAAAATTTTTAGGCTTGTCCTAAAAAATCTCACATTGTTGCGGTTAAAAAGATTATCAAGTGTGTCATTGATTCTTTTGAGTTTGGTATTTCGTATCCGCCGAATACTATAGCAGAATTGGTTGGGTATTCAAAAGTAGATTGGGCTGGGTGCAACGACGACAGAAAAAGTACTTATGGGGTTGTTTCTACTTGGGTAATTTGTTGATCTCCTACCACAGTAAGAAGCAGAATTCAGCTTCCCTTTCTACAACCGAGGCAGAGTATATTGTAGCTGGTTTATGATTGTTCTTAACTTCTATATATGAAATAGAAGTTGAAAGACTATGGTATAATGGTAAGAGACTTTGTTCTTCTCTATGACAACACCAGTGCTATCTGTATTTCAAAAAACTATGTTCAACATTCAAAGACCAAACACAATTACATTAGGCACCATTTCATTAGAGACTTAGTGGAGTCCAACACTTTTTCGTTGAAACATATCAATGTTGATCAATAGTTAGCTAATTTGTTCACGACACCGTTAGACTCTCTCAGATTTGAAACTTTGAGAAAGTCTATTGGTGTTTGTCTCTCTCCTTGAGTTACAGTGGTTAACCTTTGGGAAGGTTTTGTGTTTGTTGTCTTTATTTCTTTTACTTATGTCTTATTTACTCTCTGCATGCGTTGCATTAGTGTATAAGATTATTGTATGTTGTATGCCTTCTCTCCCTCATGTAGGGGTCTTTATTTGACTTTTTGTGTCAAAAGGAAAAAAAAAAAAAAGTTTGCATGTTGTACAACATTTTCACTTATGTTTTCTACACTGTTTGGGTTGTAAGTATAGGTTTGCATCACATTATGGTGTTTGACTTGCATGCATTTAAAAGGACTGTTCTATGAAATCGAGGAGAGTTTGATTGTTTAATTGTGCTTAGCCTATTGGTGTGTACCTATGTAGAGGAAACACGATAGTATTTGGTTAGATTATACGTAGGTCTGCAAGATAAGCTCACATATATGTGTTTGTTTCGTGTGTGCAAGATACAAATATAGCTATGGAGTTGGAGTTAGCATCAAAATGGATGTGTCTATTCAAGAAAATGAATGGAGTACTATAAGACGGACTCACTTGGAGTGTAGATATGTTGGGGGTGTCTTATTTGTGTCAAAGTTTATTCACTAAAATGAATTTCTTTAGATCATCTTACATGTATATATTGATTTTGATGCTGGCCTTGTACAGGTTGTATAGTATTTTGCTACGAAAAGCCAAAGAGAGAAATCGTAAGTCTTGTTAGAACCTTTGAGTCTTTGTTGGCGTTCTCGTGTGTAAAACATGAAGTCTATTTATTTTACTTAGTGTTTTTGTCTACCTCTTCGTACGGTACTTTGCTTGTGATCAGTATCGCACACACTCACTTAGATTCTAACACTTTGTTTGTTCGCATATTACACACACCACGGGGTGGTTAGAAGCATGTAGTTTGCATGTTTAAGTGTGTTTTTTTTACCCTTCTTTATATTTTACAAAATCTGGGTATTTATGAGTTTTTTTCTCTTTAATTTTTTCACTTAAAAAATCTTTTTTTCTTAAGCTTGCAAAGTGCTCGCCAAGGTAGGTCTGTGAGAGGTCATCAAAGTTATTTTATTTATTTTTCTGACTGGTTGACCTCATAGTGCGATAGTTGTGAACTTGCAGGGACCACCTCGAGGGAAGTCCGAGAAAGGCCTACATGGGTCACGATGTTTGGAAATTTCTTTATAAATACTCATTCACTTTCTTTGTTCTCTTAAGTTTTAAGATCAAAAACTGTCATTTTTACAACCCTATTTAAAATTCAAAATATCTTTTTTCTTATCAAATCATTAAAACTTTGAGTGCTCTTTTTTGTGTTAGTGATTTGAATTTTTGATAAATAAACTTCTTATTTTGAAAAATTGTGATTCTGTATTTACAATACATTGAGTGTAATTTTCTATTGCAATACGAATGTTTTATTTTAAAACACTGTTTTAGCTATTTAGAAATTTCATGTCAACAATACGTTAAGTGTAATTCTATATTGTGGATACAAGAATTTTTTTAAAAAATCATTTATTGGGAAATAATTATCTTGTTTAGAATTCACGAATACTAATCGCAGGTACTAGTATTACACTGTATGGTGGTGTGGCTTTGAGATGTGTTAGATTTAGTCTAGACCAAAGTAACTATGATGACAACTAATGATAACAGCCTAGGCAGTTAGGATGGGTGATCCCAACTAATGAAGGAATTGGCATTTAGCTTTATGAGTCTATATAATTGTTTATTTCAATTAGTGAATTTGATTGCTGAGTGGTTGCCTTAAGCAATTGTGGATGTTGCCACTTATGATTGTAGCCTAAGTGGATTTCTCACGTTATATTGTTGTGTGTGAATATTTTGATGCTTGTGTGAGTAGAATTATTGGATTATCCTTATATGTGCCAATATATAAGAATTACTCAGTAATTGGAAATCGTTTATTTTCTTATTACTTTATGTGCTTACTTCTTATTCAATTTTACTATTGTTTTACTTTCGCTATTCCTATTAAAGGAGTGAGTCTGTAGGTGTCAGTGTTACTTAGACAGGTTGTTCACTGAGTTATGACTCTTTTAGAATGAATTTAAAAAATTATGATAATAAAAGAGATGTTGATGCTATAAAACTAAATAATTAAGAGCTAAGAAGTAGAGAAAGCAAATAGAAGAAATGATTCAGATTATTGTTTTACTTACAATACACTACTAAAGGAATCCATTTAAAAGGTTGTCAATATGCAATACGAATTTTGAATCTAAGATATGATGGAGATTTAATCTCCATTTAAGATACAAAATAGATCAAATCTTTATTTCAAACTTCAAATAAAGAATGTTATAATAAGAGATGAATCTAACTATCAAATGAATAATATCATATTTAAGATTTTATATTCAAATTATAACACTCTCACTTAGATGTCAAGCACACGATGAAATAAGCCTCATTAAAAATCTTGTTATAAAAACTCAGTCGAACAAAACCTAGCGAAGGGAAAAAGAGTATATAATTCTAATGTTGACACAAGATATGCCTCTTTAAAACCTTACCAAAAAATCCCATAGGACAAAACTTGAGTGAAAGAAAAAGAGTACATCGAGTATATGAGTTACTCTCCCTAATGATGATAACTGATGAATATTAAATGTCTTTGAGTCTACACATTTCGATCTTTAATATTGGTTTCTAAAAATCTATTGTCAAAAGTAATTTAGTGATTAAGTTAGCTATATTGATTGAAGTTTTAGACATCTGTGTCACCATTCTTCTAGAGCTTATGAGTCCATAAAAAATTTGATGAGGGGTGTTTGGTCTTATCGCTTTTGATATAATCTCCTATAATCAGTGCAATACAAGTCATATTATCCTCATACAATATTGTGGCATTTTCCTTGTATCATAGGTATATTGGATCATAGATCTCAACCATATACATTCACAACTTGCTTCATGTAATGCAAGTATTACAAAGTAATTTGATGATGTGACTATCATAGTTTACTTCGTAGATTGCCATGATATAGCAGAATTTTAATATGTGAAAATATATTTAGTTTTTGATCTTGCATTATGTGGATCAGATAGGTAGCCAACATTTGCATATCCAGTCAATTGCATTTTTTACCCTTTTGAGTAAAACATGTCCATATCAATTGTTCTATGAAGATAATGTAGTACGTGCTTAACAGCATTTCAATGCCTTTTTATTGGTATTGAACTATATCTTGCAAGTAAATTAACTAAAAATGCAATATATGGGTGTGTACAGTTTGTAAGATACATAAGGGCACCAATAGCACTTAAATATGGGTACTTTAAGGCTGAGACCTTCCTTATCATCTTCTTGGGAGTTAAAGAGGTCTTTTTTTTTTTTTACATCAAGTGATCGCACAACCATGTGAGAGCTTAATGGATGTGTTTTACCCATATATAATAGTTTTAAAAAAATTTCAGTGTATGTCGATTAGTGAACAAATTTCCCATTTGAAAAATGTTCAAGTTGTAATTCCATGCATAATTTTACCTCTCCAAGTTCTTTCATTTTGAACTCCAATTTTAAATAATTACACATTTTATTTATCTCTTCAAGGATTTTCAATATTGATCAAGTCGTCCACAAATATTGCGACAATAGAAAAACCAATGTCTGATACTTTGATGAAAACATAAGGACATCTTGCACTATTCCCAAACCATTGCTTTAAAAGATATTCGTTGAGGCGAGTGTACCACATATGACCAGATTGCTTTAACCTATATAAAGATCTTTGTAGTTTAATAAAATACATGCTACTGAGTTTTGAAGAGCTTTCATTAGGTAATTTAAAGTCTTCAAGAACTTTCATATATATATGTCACTGTCAAGTGATCCATATAGATAAGCAGTCATTATGTCCATGCATATCAAGATTTTTTTAATTGCAAGATTGATTAAAAATGGAAATATGATCATGTCCATTCCAAAAGAAAATATTTCTTCATCATCAATTCCTAGTCTCTGAGAGAAATCTTGTGCTACAAGTCTTGCTTTGCATCTCATAATTTCATTTTTCTCATTTCACTTTCTCACAAAAACTCATTTGTATCCTACAAGTTTGATTTTTTTAGGCGTTTGGACTATAGGCCCAAAGACTTTGTGATTTGCAAGTGAATCTATTTTTTGGCCTAAATTGCTTCTTTCTATTTTGACCAATCTTTCCTTTGTCAACATTCATTTCTATCATTTTAGCCTGAATTGGTTCAAGATCCTACTTTTCTTTTGACACTTCAAGAGCTATATTGAAAGCAAAAGTGTTGTTAACAATAATTTCATTTCTCTCATATTTTACTCCGTATCAATATAATTTATAGAAATCTCATTATTTTTAGGTGCCAGTGACTCTTCCTGAGTCATTTGTTCTATAAGTTTTAACTAATCATTAGTCTATTTATTCTCTTATATTCTCTTTGATGGCAATTACTTGCACCTTTCTTCTTTGAGAATTTTTATCTTTTGCACCAATGGGTCGACCACATTTTAATTGAACTTGAGATTCATTTGAAGTTGAGTTCATAAATTGTCCTACCGGAACATCTATTTTTTCATGGGCATTTACTGTCGGTGTATGTGATTTTGTTACTCTTTTTGAATTAGTAAAAGCATCAAGAAATTTATTTACCAAACTTTATAAATGAACAATTTTATGAATTTCAAGTTCTCATTGGTTTGTTCATCGATCAAAATGAGATAGCAAATATGCATCCAAATAAATTTGAAGACATTCGTTAAGTTTTGGTTTTCTCTCCCCCTAATGTCGTGAAATTTGTTTCATTAAATTGATAGTATGCAAAATGTGCCATGAAAATATCACCCCGTTAAGGGTTCTAGAAGCTTGATAATAGATGGGGAATCAAAACCAGCATAAATTCTTAATTTCCTTTAAAAATCATCTTAGTTCGATTTGGTGGTGCAATTTAAACATATACAGCGCAAGAAAAAAATTCATAAATGAGAGATGCTTAGTTGTTAACCAAACACTAGTTGTAATAGAGAATGTGTATTAAAAGATGTTGGTCAAATACAGACTAATGCTTTAGCATGTAATATAGCACGTCCCCACACAAAAACAAGAAGTTTTGTTATCAGGATCAATGGTCTAGCAATTAGTTGGAGACGTGTAATAAATGATTCAGGTAGACCATTCTAGGTGTGTATGAGGGAGATAAATGCTCAATATCAATCTCAACTGACATATAGGATGCATTAAATGCTTATAATGTAAATTCTCTTGCACAATCTAGACAAACTTTCTTAAAAGAAAAGTATGAAAATTGTGCTCATAATCTAATAAGATGAGCTAGGGGCTTAGCAAATGCATGATTTTGAGTAGATAAAAGGCAAACATATGACCATTATGTTGATGCATCTATTAATATCATAAAATATATAAATGGACCACATAGTAAATCAATAGGTCTACAAATATCTCTATGAATTCTTTCTAAAAATGAAAAAGACTCAACATTAACATTAGTTATTGATCGTCTTGTAATAATTTTTTTCTTTTGTACGTACAGTACAAAGATAATTATTTGACAATTGAATCTTTAGATCTCTTAGTCGATCTCCACTTGTATTTCCTATTATTATTTTCATCATTGTGCAACCCAAATGACACAACCGATCATGTCACAATGTCAAAACTTTAGACTCAGAATTGTTTTGACTCATTATGGCATTGAGTTTTTCTAAAACAAGCTTCTGATTAGAGACAATAAATGTAATATAAAGATATTCTATATCATTCTCATTGCTTGTCTCAATATGATATTCATTATTACTAACATATTTAAAACTCAACAAATTATTTTTGGATTTGAAGGAATATAAGGCACAATTTATTTTCAATTTTATCCCATTATAAAGGATAATATTAACTCTTCTGAAGCCTTATATTAATTTTATTTTGCTTAAGATTATGCTCACATTTGCTTTTGCAAATTTCATATAGGATAAATATTTTGCATCTCGTAGAATTGTAAATGTTGCTGCATTATCCACCAAGCACATATTATCATTCTCCTCAAAATAATCTGATTTGTTTTGAAAATTCATTTTCTTTTTACATGCAAACACAAATGAAGTAAATAAGGTCATATTTCTTATGATTTTAAAGAACTAATAAAAAATTAATAATCACTAAATAAATTGAACCAAGTGTTACATAAAGCTTTATTGATATTAAAACAAATCGGGCATTTTGTTATGCTAATATTGGAAAAAAAAAGTTAAACAATTAAATAAATAAAGGTTAAATAGCATTTTCTAGATCTTCAAGATAATCTGAAATGTCTAATGGATTAGAGACAGTTAGATTAAATTTTTCCATAGTAGGGGTAGTATTTGGTTGATCATTAAAATCAACAAAATTTGTTTCCATTTGCTTCCCCTTTTCATTAATTGAAACTTAGTATAGATCTACAAGTTAATTGGGGGTGTGACAATTTTTAACCCAATATCCTTTTGCACCACAACGAAAGCATGGTTGTCCATTAAATTGAGGGATTTTCTCCTTTTCTAACTTGCTTTCATATTTATTCCATTTTTTATGGTATGTGGATGAATTCTTAAAGTTTGAATGATGTCCACTATGCCTATTATTTTTTCCACGAGTACGACCAAGTCCATTTCTTTGCCTATGATTGTGGCTATTAGATGCAACGACATTTACATTAGGTAATGGTGTAGAAATCATGAGGCATGCCTGATAGTTTTTCATTAACAACTAGTTATTTTGTTCAGTTATGAGAAGACACAAGATTAACTTAGATTACATTTTATAACTTCTCTCTTGTTACTACTGTTGTAGGACCATATTAAAGGCATGAAAAGTGGATAATGTTTTCTCTAACATGTCATTTTCAATAATTATTTCACTACAAAATTGTAATTAAGAGCTAATTTTGAACAATGTTGAATTACATTTATTAACACTTTTAAAATCACGTAGACGCAGGTGCATTAATTCATAACGAGCTTTAGAGAGTATGACAATATTTTGATGATCATATCGCTCTTTTAAATCCTTCAAAAGGGTTCTAAAGCCTTCAAAAGGGCTAAAGGATATTTCACTGTTAAATACTGGACTTTCAGTCCATCATCGAGATGATACCTCAAAAAAGTTAGTGCTCTTACACAATCCAATGAGAGGCTTGATTTTCATATTTTATTGTTTTTTTTTTCAGTTTGTTAGCCACAAGGTAGACCTGAGTATCTAGAATTCTTAACAAGTAATTCTTTGTAGTAATATCAAGAGTATGAAATTTCAATTTATTAAGACTTGTCATGATAACTATTAAAGTAATAATACAACTAGTTCATTTTTAATATTTTTTTTAAAATAACAATAACAACAATAGAAAAATATAATTAGTATTCATCAAGAGTAATTTCAAAAAAGAATGGTGGTGCGAGTTCTCCTTAAAAATCATAATCTTTGACAGAGTAACGTTTTCAAAAAATACTAGTAGCATTAAGGCTTTCAAGAACTAGCCTCTTAAACATAACTATCTTAGATCGTATTGTTTCATGCAACCACACAGTTTATAAAATGAAACATATATAATATTAATGATTATTAGTAAAACAAATATTTAAAAATTTATATATAAAAATTAACAATTAATTAAATTTTATGGAAAAATGTCACAGAAGTTTATTAGATTAGATGATTTGTGCTACTTAGTTCATTTGATTAGAAACGGTGTCATTTAGTCACTTAACTTTGTAAAATATGTCAATTAAGGACAAATTATACCATTTTAATGATTTTTTATTAAATATTATTATTTTTCTGTTAAGTAATTAAACACGAGTCTTTAATTATGGTAAAGTCACAATTAATATAAAAAATTCACAAAATATTCATTTTTAATATTTATTAATTGCCATTATTTTAATTTAATTTTTTATTTTTATTAAAATTTAAAATATATATTCAAATAACTTTATATTTGAATTTTATTATTGTTGATTTTTTTTTAACAACAATTTCATATTAAATTTTACTTTTATTCGTAATTTTATTTTAATCATGTTTTAATCACTTAACAAAAAACGATAATATTTTAATTAAAAAATTATTAAAATAATATAATTTTTCCTTAATTGGTCCTTTTTACAAAGTTAAAGGACTAAATGAAATTATTTCTAATCTGAATGACTAAACAATACAAATAAACTAGTGTAAGTGACTTCTATGACTTCACCCTAAATTTTATTAGTTATGATAATACGTAAGTAACTATTAATAATAATTTTAAAATAAAAGTTAACAAATGAAAAAAAAAAAAAAAAAAAGATACAATCATATATTTAGTATGCAATTAATATTATATAATAATTGTATTACAACATATATATATATATATATATATATATATATATATTGACAAACCATAATTCTCTAGCTGCTCAGGTTAGCGAAGCTAAATATCTCTCAAGGTCTAACATCTTGCAGTTTCCGGTGGCTAATAATTCCTCTTTTATTTGGAAGAGTTTATTGTAGGGATGAGACCTTCTTGTTAAGGGGCTAATTTGGAGGGTGCCGGGTGGGCAACGGACGTCATATTCCTGTCTACAATGACAATTGGATACCTTGGCAATGCAACGCTGTGGCTCACTCACTTGGCTCACTCACTAGCCAAATTGGCTTTTACAATTTCTAAACAGTTAGTTTGGCTGGAGGATTATCCTCCTCAAGTGACTAATATTATTCATGGGGATATTTCCCATGGCAGTGAGTTACTTAGTTGTTTCCTTGTTCTTTCATCTAACTCTTTAATGTATTTTCATATTTGATGAAATGAAATGAATTTTACTTTCCTAATAAAAAATAATAATAATTGTAACTTACACAATAAATAATTAAATTAAAGTATAATAACAATTATTTTATTCTAAAAAATAACCATATGATTTTTGAATTAAAAAAAGAAAACAAAAGATAATAAATAAAAGTAATCATCGACAATAAATGAGGAAAAAGCAATATAGAGAAACTAGAAAGAAAACCTTCTAGATAGTTATTACCAAAAGTTTAGAAGCATAAGAACTTTCGTGTTAATAATGTATCATAAAATTAAATAATTAAGAGCATAAAAGTAGAAAAAATGTCATAAAAATTTATTAAATTATATCATTTAAGTTATTTGACTTCTTAAATTACAAATAGTATCATTTAATTTTTAAAAAAAGAGTCAATAAAAAACAAAATACATTATTTTAATAATTTTTTATTTAAATTTTATTTTCTAAAGGCCAATTATGAACAAATTACATTATTTTAATATTTTTATATTAAAAAAATGAACTTTGTCCTTAATTGACCAATTTTTCTAAAACTAAAGGGCTAAATGACTCAACTTATAATTTAAAGAACCAAATAGCACAAATGACCTAATATAAAAGATTACTACGACCCTACTCCCTATAAAAATTATTCAAATTATTGTTGTGTTCCTTATAAAAATTATTCAAATTATTATTGTGTTTATATTAAACTACTTTGGGTTATCAAGAGATAATATAAATTTTAAATTTTAAATATGATAGAAATTAAATATCCATTTAAGATACAAAATAGATCAAATCTTTATTTCAAACTTCAAATAAAGAATGTTATAATAAGAGATAAATTTAACTATCAAATAGATAATATCATATTTAAAATTTGACATCTAAATTATAATAATAAAGATATCTTAGGATATATGTATGTTAGAATCATGTAAATATTCGTAAGAGAAAAAATAATTATTGCTAGTAGAAAGTTATTCTTTATTTCTGAAAGTAATGTATATTAAGATTGGACATTTTTGTGAATCGACTATCTAATTGGAGTGCTTGATTAAATTGAGCCTATATGTTTTCTAGAGGTTAATTAGTTTAAGTAAGTCTAAATATTATGTAAACTAATTTGATAGATTTGGTTGTAATTAAGTTTTAAAAAAGGCAAAATCAACATAATCGAACTTAACTTACCTTTTCAATACACTTATTTTTAAAATATTTTTAATTATTTATTCATATTATTATTATATATATATATATATATATATATATATATATATAAACTATACTTAAAAGTGAAAATGTAAATAACATGTGGCTTAGAGTGTTATCTTAAAAAATATAGAATTTTGGCATTTTATGTATCTATTAACAAGTTTTTTTGGCAATGTACCTTTAACTTACTGTGAAGCTAATATAAAAATTACACATAATTATGCGGCATGTTTTCTCTGCTTTAATCAAAAAAGGCTTTTAAATCATATTATGATTATTATCCTATACAGCCTCTAATGTATGTCACACTACCCCATCTTGCATGTTTGGTAGGTATTTATTTAATTAACTCGTTTTGAACCCGTGCATATTGCTACATATAGTATAATTACAATATTAAAATTATTTATTTTAAAATAATTATTTAAATTAATATGTAATTTATATTATAAATTTATTGTTTTATATTTTGTGTTAATATTTTGATTTTAATACTTGATTTAAAATGTTAATATTACTTCTAAAAAGAGCATAAACAAAGATCGGTTATTCAAATGAGATAATTATGTATGGAAATTTTAGTATTTATTAGTGTATAAAAAAAATTAATTTATAAGAAAATGTATTTATTATAAGCATATTTTGATATTTATTATTGTTTTAAAAAATACAAACAAAAAAAGTAAAAAATAATCAAAATAGTACACAATAAATATTGGTGTATGAGAAAATGTGTTTGTTATAATTCTAATTTGATATTTATAATGTATTAAAAATAAAAAGTAAAAAAAAAATATACAATAAACTAACAAAATAACTATTTATAATAAGTGTATTTGTTTTACAAAAAATTGTGTATTTATTGGTATAGAAGAAAAAAATTATAAGTATTAAAACAGTACACAATAAAACTAAAAAAATAATTATTTATAAAAAATATATCTATTAGTGTAGAAAAAGAAAACAACAAGTATGTAGGAACATTTTATTATCTATTAGTCTACAATAAAACTAACCAAACAATTATAAAAACTATAAAATGAAAAATGAAAAATAATCCAAACTGTATTACTTCTAAAAAGAACATAAATAAAAATTAGTTATTCAAATTTAATAAGTACGTAAGTATATTTTGGTATTTATTAGTGTATAAGAAAAAAATTAATTTAGAAGAAAGTGTATTTATTATAAGTATACTTTGATATTTATTAATGTATTAAAAATATAAACTAAAAAGGTAAAAAATAATCAAAACGGTACACAATAAATATTGGTGTACAAGAAAAATTAATTCATAAGAAAGTGTAAATATTATAAATATATTTTGATATTTATTAATCTATTAAAAAATAGAAAGTAAAAAAAAAAGGGTACAAAATAGAACTAAAAAAATAATTATTTATGATAAATGTATTTATTTTATAGACAGTTTAGTATTTATTGGTACATAATAAAACTAACAAAATAACTATTTATAATAAATGTAATTATTTTAGAAATATTTTGGTATTTATTGATGTAAAAAAAACTAACAAAATAATTATTTATAAAAATTGCAATTATTTTAAGAACATTTTGATATTCATTGATATAAAAAAAAAAAAAACTGCCAGATAGGGAGAATAACCAAACACTATTCATCCTCCAATTCTCACTTTTTATATGTAGTACTAGTTTTGTTGGCACATGCAATACATGTGGCTAACTTTGTACGAAGAAGTCTATATTTTATAATGATAAAAAAAAAAAAAAAAAATTTATATTTCAAGTAACAAATAAAAAATATAAAATTATGAATATTTATTTCATTATGCTAGTTCATACAATATCATAGGTTCCATACATATAGCATTTTTTTTTTTTTTTCACGCTATGCATGTTGCATCCATCTGAGTTTGATTAGTATAAGCAAAGCAAAATTAAAAGGATACAAGTGACGGAAAAAAAAACATTTACATATGCTTTTACCAGTACAAAATGCATATTCATGAACATTAATCTTCTTTTGATAGATCATAAACCGTAACAACATTAAACTTATTCATAATTTTGCCATTAAGCTTTGATGTGAATCACTCAATCTTTTGAATTGGATGTATTGCAACACTTTGAATATCACCATCCGGTCACATTTGATATTTCAAAGTCAATTTTTTTTTTGTTAATAACTTATCGATTACTTTAGAATAATAATCAGCATATAATAATAATAATAATAATGTATAAAATATCTAATCTACTGTTCTTATTTATACAATACTTTCATTAAAGTATTAGTTGATCATATTATACCTCATTTATTTTTCTAATAATTGTTTTGTAATGCATGATATGTATGTTTCAGTATGCTTGTCAAACAGTGTTGCCATGATAAATCCAAAGGAATCATGAAGGTCTACATTAAGGTGGCACCTATAAGTTTGAAAATAAAGCCAGAAAAAGAAGTTGTAACTATATATAATATTTTTAGGAAAGGAAAGATATTATGTAGTGATTCAAAACTTACGATATCAATTTTAGTAGAAACGCTATATAGTGGTTTGATGGAGCCAAATTCAATCTAAGACATTTCCGTGATATATAGCATATAACTTTGAATATAGGATAGTCATTAAATTAGTTTACTAATAATATCATTTAGGATAGTCATTAAATTCGGTCTATGTTTAGAGCATATAATATCCTTTAGTTATATTTATTAAACTTCTTGTGCCTTTCATCCTGAAACTAATAAGAAAATATGTGTAATTGTTCCTTTATGAATTGGAGACTTGTGAGAGGTAGGTGATCCATAATTCTCCATTGGGCTTCCTACCTCTGATGTAATACCAAATCTAACAAATATTCGTTTCCAACTGATATTAGCTAAGAAAAATAATCATTTTGTACAATTTCTTTGGCATTGTCAACTGGAACAAGACATTGGTTCTCAAGATCACACTTATTCCCAATTAGAATAATGAAAATGTTTTTATTGGCATGGCTTCGCAGATCTTCCAACCATCGTGGTATGTGATCAAAAGTTTGGTGCTTTGTTATGTTAGCCAGCATTGCACCAACATCGATCCTGTAGTATGCACTTGCAACTCTTTTATATCTGCTCAATCATCATATGAGAAGTAGTAGAATGAAAAGTATGACCAAACATTATTTGTGTAAGACTGTCAGTTGATGGAAGGACATGACTAAATTCAACAAAGGAAGATAATACTATTACAGTACATTACATGTGATTGACGCCAAAGTTCAGTCTACTACTTAATTTACATTTTAAATATAAAACAGAATTCATAGAATATTTTTCTGACTAAAAAGTCCATAAATCAATACTCTAAACTCTCCATGACAAGAAATAATTCCAGTCAAGCCTACTTAAAAAGATTTCTTACCTAACCCGTTAAAATGCAAAAGCTAATCAATGAAAGGACATTGCAAACTTTTTTCAGCGGAACAAAAAGACTCTCTGTAAGACTACTTTTTAGTGACAAGAAGAAGATGATCAGAAGGAAAATTGAGACATTTACCTAATAAATGTTGGCCAAATGAAAAACTAACTGGTGAATCATGTGGGCATTGATTGGGTGAGAAAGGGGGCTTGATCTCTATTTTTGTACATAAATCTTGATATTCAGCCGACTTGTGGGTTAATGGAGAAAATTTCAAGAGAGGAAGAAAGAGCAGAAAACTTGAACGATAGAAAAGGGAGAGGAAAAGAGAGTGTGATATTTCAATGGAAGAAAAGAGCGTGGGTTTGCATTTGTTAGTAGGGACTATGGAGCACTTCTTCAAGGGGCATATTGGTAATTTTGATGTATATGGAGAACAACCAAAAACATCACGCTTTTATACATAGAAGATATATAAGATATATAAAGATTAATTATAAAAATTCAAAATAATCAAACACTATTCATCCTCCATTCTCACTTTTTGTATATAGTGTATATAAAGATTAGTTATTCAGAAGCTTTTGATTTGATTATGTTTCATTTGAATGAATTGGGGCGGTGGCATTTTAATAATTTTGTTACACAAGCTTCTTATTTGACTATGTTTTTTTGAATGATTGTGAGGCATTTTGATAATTTGATTGTACTTGACGAACGATCAAAATTTTTTACATTATACTTTTTATATGTAAAAAAATATTTTTCTAAAGAATATATAAAGATTAATTCTAAAAAAAATCAAAATAATACTATTTCATCCTCCTATTTCTCACTTTTTGTATATAGTTTATATAAAGATTAGTTATTCATAAGCTTTTGATTTGATTATGTTTCATTTGAAGGGGGGGGGGAGGGGACATTTTAGTAATTTCATTGCACACGCTTCTTATTTGACTTTTTGAATGATTGTGAAATACTTTGGTAATTTGATTGCACTTAACAAACAACCAAAATTTCTTACATAATACTTTTTATATGTAGAAGAATATTTTCTAAAAATATATAAAGATTAATTATAAAAAAATGAAAATAACCAAATACTATTCATCCTCCCATTCTCACATTTTTATATATAGTGTATATAAAGATTAGTTATTTAGAAGCTTTTGATTTGATTATGTTTCATTTGAATGAATGGGGAAGGGGCATTGTAATAATTTCATTGCACATGCTTCTTATTTGTCTTTTTGAATGATTGTTAGGTATTTTCGTAATTTGATTACACTTGACAAACTACCAAAATTTCTTACATGATACATTTTATATGTAGAAGAATATTTTTCTAAAGATATATAAAGATTAATTATAAAAAAATCAAAATAACCAAACACTATTCATCCTCTCATTCTCACTTTTTGTATATAGTGTATATAAAGATTAGTTATTTAGAAGATTTGAATGAATGGGGGAGGGGGGCATTTTAATATTTTCATTGCATACGCTTCTTATTTGACTATGTTTCTTTTAAATGATTGTAAGGCATTTTAGTAATTTGATTGTACTTGATGAACGACCAAAATTTTTTACATGATACTTTTTATAAATAGAAGAATATTTTTTTAAATATTTTTTAGATAATTTAAATTAATTTAAAAAAAATACAAAAGTTGAGAAACAAATATGAATCTTACAACAAATGTATTATAGAATAAACCTCTAATATGACTTTAAAGGTAGGAAAATTAGCAACTTCTTCCTCTCTTGAAAATTACATGTATCATACCATTATCAATTATTATTTGATAAAAAAAAAAATTGTATTTATCCAAATCATTAAAACAACTAAAGGCACTTTACAAAGCACAATTAGTAGAAAGCTAATAAGTAATCACTAACTTTACATGTTCAACAGTCTGTTTAGATGTCACAATTTTTTTTAGAATAATTTTATAATTCCTTAAAAAAAATATTATTACCTTGGCCATTAATATTTAGATGTTACATATTACTATTTAATATATTATAAAAAAAAATGAAAATAGAAAGGTAAAAAAAAAATCCCCAAGAGAGTAAAAGAGAACCCTAAAATAGTTCTCCAAGGAATATGCGAAAGAAGATCCTTTCCTCCACCATACTACTCCCACAAAACCAACCAAACATAGTCATGTCCATCATTACCTTTTGAAGCCTTACGAGAGATCTTCTTTCTTCTCTCCATTTCAAGACTACGATCAAATTTTTCTTGCCCTAATTTCTCCTCACAAGGTCCATATGGAAGCAATGGCTGGTATTGATAATGGAATCCAAGATAGGAATTCAGGAAGCAAAGACAACGAAGACGGTGAAGATTGAAGAAGAGCATGATGCTATGGGGCAAATTTTAGGGCAACTGCAAATCTTTGGCAATAACCACAGGCTATCTATATTAAAAAAAATGTTAATTAATCCCTTGTTCCTTTTTTTTCTTTATAAGAAATATATATCATATGTACTTGAGTATGAAAACATAAAAGGACTTGTTTTGCTGAGAGTCATTAGGTTCTTATATATGTTTGAATAATATTTGATGCTTAGATCCGGTTAAAGGAGTTTCTAAAACTAAGTCTACTTTTGTTTTTTTTTCTTTCCTTTATATTATGTGTAAACAAGCTCGCAATCAACCTAGTTTAGTTGATAATATGGCCTAAAATAAAGTTTTGACAAAAAAACATAAAATACTTCAGTTCTCTAAAGGTTCCTTCACAGATGGTTTTTCTTCTTTCTTCTTAATTTGTTCGATTTCTTTTTTCTTTTTTCTTATGAGAGAGAAAATGGAGATCATGAGTTATGAATCGTGATGGATCTCTTGTAGAATTTGAAAAGCATGAAATAGAAGAGTTTTAAAACAAGAAGGATTGATCGGCCTCAAATAATGATCGATCCCCTTCTTGATATGGCTCAGATTCAATAGTTTTTTAAGGCTATTTTATAACTATTTTTTTTCTTTAGTAATTTTGTTTGATTAATGGTGTGTTGTAGTTCATGTTAGGAGGATTGTGTACCAAGACTTTGATTCTCTGCTATGCATATTTTGTTCCTTGTAATCTAGACCATATTTTGTTTAATTGTAATCTAGATCATATTTTGATAATTAATTTTTAATTTTAAATTTTTTATGCTTTAAAATTTAATTTTAAATTTATTTATTATTATATTTAGTCTCTTTAATCATTTTGAGTTATTAATTTTTAGTGTCAAGTAATAAAAAATATAAATTTATTTTTAAAATTTATTTTTTTTAAATTTCAAATTTTTGCATAATTTTAAAACTAAATTTTAAATTTTAAAAATTAAAATTATAAATAAGTTATTAAACATATTTAATTTTAAAATTTATAAAATTTAAAATTAAAATAATTATCAAACTTACCTTTATTTACTTTAATTATTTTCACTCGACAAGGATTTAGTTTGGTTTGAGAAAAGAAGGATTTAATCTGGTTTCATTGTTTATGAAAACTAAAAATATGTCAGACATTTTTGAACAAGAAATAGAAATAGTGGAAATCAGGTAAAATAAAAACCCAAATTAAGGAATTTTTTTTTAAAAGACGTAAAGTTTCAGTAAAGCACAAATTGAGAAAAATAAATACTTTTTATCTCAACTTTCTATTTTATATACAATGTATTTAATAAATTTGTGATTATTAATAGGTTATATTTTGATTTAATAATATAGCACAATTTTTTAGATAAAATTTTATTTTTAAATTTCACTCCATGTACGAATACTATTTTTCTTATAACTTTTTTTCGCATATTTAAAATATAATACATATTTTTTTATAACATAAAAATATGTATTTTAAAAAATTAAAAATAAAATTAATTAAATAATTAAGTCTTTAAACAAATAGGGGGGGTTTATATTTTTGGAAGGTTGCTATAACAATTTGATTCATCTAACAATTAAGATAAATATATATCACTAAAATAGACAAGGAAAAATAATGAGATAATTTAATTCATGTAAATATTCTTACATGGGGCACCCACATGTAGTATTGTATTCATCTTAGCTCTTCATTTTCATAATATGAGATTAACTGTAGCATTGGTCTATCAATTTTTTAAACGTATGATTTATTCAAACTTATAAGCTCTCAAATATAAATCTTTAATAAACTTTTAAATCATATAATTTAGTCTAAATTTTTTAAAATTTTGTAGATAGGTCAAAACTTAATTGATAAAATACATAATTGTGTTCAACATTTTGATATATATGTGTAAAGTTTTAAAAAAATTTAAGATTAAATCATATAATTTAAAATTTTGAATACATTAATATAGTTAAAATGGACGAAATCAGTTACTTACAGCAAGAACATGGGTATAAGAGTCTTATCTTTCTTTTTTTTGCTAAATGGATAAGACTATTGAGAAATTATAAAAATAACACCCATAAAATTTATAATAATAAAACTAGCACTTTAATAATATTGAACGTTTAATATGAACGTGTAATATTGAACGTTTAACTTTAAACGGATTTAAATTTTCGTCGTTCAATTCTAATTGAATGTTTGTTAAAAAAATGATATATTAATCATTTTTTTAATTGTGAAAATATAAGTTTGATCACAAAAAGTATTATTTTTGTTATTATAAGTTTTAAGGGGTGTTATTTTATTATTTTTTCAAGACTATTTAATTCATGATAAACATGTTCAATGTCACTCATTCAATAGATGACCTAAGCCCATTGATTAAAACCTCGGATTCTTTCTTTTTTTTTTTTTTTTTCCTTCTCCCTAATTACATATCTGAGATAAAAGTGGCATGAGAATTGTCTAATTAAGTGATCTAGAAGACAATAACCAAAATATACATCGTAAAGAATTCAAGTCGGATAGCAACTTATTTTTTTTCCTTTTGTTTTTTCCTTGGCAAAACCTTCTATACTTCTCCAAACATGAATGCTTATATATATATATATATATATATATATATATATATATATATATATATATATATATTGACTATTTCCGATGCAAATAGTTTAGACAAATTTTTTTAACAAATTATCTAACCTATTAAAATATCTAAATTTAACTATATATATGTCAATTTATCTTAACTTCAAATTTTTCTTTATTTTAAGAAATTTAACACAAAATTATTTTTAGTTTTTTTTTTTTTTTTATCAATTTTATAATCATAATTATTTAATTCTAAAGACAATTTATAAAATTGATAGCTTAATAATAGTTGAAAAAATATGAGGAAAAAAAATAATTATTTGTTAATGTCACTTATTCAAAATAAAACTACCAAATTGCTTTAAAAAAAAATAAATTAAAGTGCTATTTTTAGACCCATCCTAAAATAAAATAAAATAAAAAAACCAAGTTAAGTCAACCACAGAGTAATTTTGATTTAGTTAAAGGTTTAAATTGTTGACTGATATTAGTATATTATTTACTCTCCCTCCCCACCATCCTTTAAAAACATAAACAAAACAACTTTCAATAAGATTTTTTTGCTTGAATAATCATTGAATATTTGTTATACATAACTAACATATATTATTCAACGTTAGGGGACTACCAATGCAATCGAAGCCTCGAAAGTCGAAGGAAATAATTGTAAAATGAATTATTACTCGAAAAATAAAATGTAAATAACATATAAATTTGCATCCATTTTTGTCCTATTTACAGCAAGGAATGTAAATTTAATTACAACGAATTAACCAAAGGCATGACCTTGAAGCTTGAATCGGGTTCAGGACATTGTCGAGTCCTGGTGTTTTTCAAATTAAATATATTACCAAAAACATTCAGGTAAGCTCCAAACTAATTTTTTAAAACTTTGCATTGACGTTCATAATTTAAATATTTAGCCTGAACCCAGACAGATCTTGCAGATCACACCGAGTCGTTTAGAATTTTATCAAATCGGCCAAATTTACCTACCTATTTACTTAAAAATGGACTACTTTTTGAATTACGTTTGTGCTACATATTAACGTTTACCAAAATAAAAAAATCACTTAAAAAATGTTTAATTGATAACAATTTTAATTTAACAAATTTTGATATTACCTTTTACAGTTATAAAAAATTCTTACTATGAGATAAATTCAAAAATCTTTAAAAAAAATATACTTTTAAATTAAATTTTTTATTTTGACCAAATATTTTTGTTAAAAGAATCAAATATTATATTAAAATTAAATAAACTTTTTTTTAAGTAATTTGAAAAAATAAAAAAAATAAAAATCCTTACCCAACAACTTGAAATATTTTTTTTTTTTTTTTAAATCACCAAATATAATTTTTTATCAAAAATATTAATTATTATTTTTATAAAAGAATCAAAAATCACAAAATTAATTTTTTAATCATAAATTATAAATCATAATTGTTATCAAATATGGCACAAATAATTCTAACAAAGAGAAAGATATTAAAAACGTATTATAAATTTATGTAATATTAGCATTTTACTTGAAAGTTAAATGATACAATAGAATTCGGTTGAGTATTGATCTAAAATTCTCAACAAATATAAGAAAAAGGTCATTTAAAGTGCACTTTGCGCAAAACAAAATATAAGAAACCAAATACAACTATTGGGGTATATCAAGAAAAATGCAACAATGAAGCTAACTCCAAAGAATGTGGGGGAAAAGAAATTGATTTCATAGAACCCTACAGGCTACAGCCAACATTAAGAATGCACTAATCCTTTCTTATGTCAAGAGAATACCTACTTAAGCGAGTACCTTGTGTGAGATAGCACCAATTCATTCACAATTTAATAAAATCCAATGACATAAAAGGACTGGAATGATCTACCAAGCCGCACAATAGCAAGAGAAACACCAGATAATACGAGAAAAACACCATTGCTGTCTTAAAACATGGGAAAACTTGTATATCAAGACTTAAAAGAACAGAATAAAAAACATAATGTTCCGAATACATAAAATATCACCTCTAAGAAAAATTTGGGCTCATCTCAAAATCTAATCTAGTAGAAGAAACCAAGCACTTTACCACCAACATTCTTCCTTCGGGCCTCCTCATGATCCATAATGCCAGCAGAAGTTGTCAGCACAATGTATCCAAACTGCAATATTTAACAATAGACAAGAAGCTTAATGAGTACAAAATACACAGGCATTGAAACAGAAAAGGCAATCATTTCTGTTGTTAATTGTTATCATATACCTTATTTATCAAAACTATTTGTATATCATAAGCCCAAGAAAGTGAAAACAATTCTCATACAATAGTACTTGCATATTGCAAGGATAACTAAAAATAGAACAAGCAGTATCAAGAAACAGAACAAGCAGGAACTAAGGCGATAACTTTCTGGTCAAACATAAAAGTATATTATTATCCTACAGCAAGAAGGAATTGTTAGACCCCCGGTACGTTTTACGTACTCACGGAGAAAAGAGACACGTGGAAGGAATGGTTGATCGGGTTATATTTTTATCATTCTCTTTATTAGCTCAAATGTTTCCTTACTTTCTGTTTTATTTGTTGTTGCGAGTTGTTATTTCTTTTGCTTATCATGCTTGGTAAGTTTGTTAGAATCTTGGGGACCACATCCTTTAGTAACTAACAAAACTACACGTAGGAAGGGAGGTTATAAGTAAGGGAAGTTCAGTGTATGAGGGCAGGAAATATTTTTGTAAGTGTTCGAGCTTTTAGGAGAGATCCCAAGCCTCTCGAAAGCTTGGTAGCACTCATTGAATTTCCCAAATTAATGAAACCTACTGATTTCTACTGATTTCTTATATTTCACTACAATTGTTGTGCAATCAGTTTCTTATACAGCAAAGGGTGTTCTATCAAATTGGTATCAGAGCAGTTAGATTCTGGTGAAAATGGCAAAAAACACGAATCAAAGAATGGAACTAATGGAAGAAGTGGTTAACGGACTACAAGGAGAGCAGGAGAAAATAGCACGAGAGGTGGGAGTATTAAGGAGCGAATTACATACCTTAACTCAGAATTTGAACAAACAGTTTGAGCAGATGTTCAAGCTGCAAGAGGAAGCCCAGAGACAAGCGGCGTCCTCCTCCAACCAGGCTAAAGAAGCTGCGATGATCAGTCCAGTATTGGGAAACTTACATGGTGACTCCCAGAATATGGGAAACTCTAGTGGGACGATGAACCCTAGGCATGATCTACGCTACCGAAAGCTAGATATGCCCCTGTTTGATGGAAATAACCCAGACGGATGGATTTTAAGGACAGAAAGGTATTTCGCTCACCATCGAATGACCAACGATGAAAAGATTGAGGCGGCGATAGTAAGTTTCGAAGGAGACGTGTTGCTTTGGTATCAATGGGAACAAAAAAAAAGGGCGTTCGCATCTTGGGAGGAGATGAAGTTGCTGATCCTGAGGCAATTTCGACCAACCAACAATGGCTCATTATACGAGCAGTGGTTGGCACTTGAACAGGTTGGAACGGTGAAGGAGTATAGGCGAAGGTTCATCGAGTACTCAGCTCCATTAGAGAATATTACAGAAGAGGTGGCGATGGGTAACTTTCTTAACGGACTTCGACCCGAAATTAGAGCGGAGCTCCGAATTTTAGGGCCTAACAATTTGGGCCGTGCGATGGACTTAGCCCAGATGATTGAGGAGAAAATAACCCTCACTAATCGCATGAATCACAGAGCCCATGGGTTGAAACCGAGTGCTGGTTTCCAAAATAAATCCTCACTCGGACATTCCACTCGCGTTAATTTTGAGCAACCATCAACGGTCACAAAATCCACCGGTGAAATAAGGCGATTGACCGACTCGGAGTTACAAAGGAAGAGAGACAGAGGACTCTGTTATCGTTGCGACGAGAAGTGGGCACCAGGACATCTTTGCAAGAAGAAAGAATTGAGTGTGCTACTCACAACTGATGAAGAAGATGAAGGAACAGAGGAAGTCGAAGAAGTTGTGGAAAATAAAGAGTTAGATGGGGCTGAGATAGACTCGGAGGTGGAGGTGTCTCTTAATTCTGTGGTAGGATTCACAACCCCTAGGACCATGAAGATGCGAGGGCAAATTGAAGGCCAAGATGTTGTGACGCTGATCGACCCAGGAGCTACACATAACTTCATCTCAATGGCTTTAGTCAACAAGATCCACTTGTCTGTTAGTGAAACAAAGGAGTATGGGGTGACCATGGGTTCAGGATCAATCATAAGAGGAGCAGGGGTTTGTCGTGGAGTAACCTTACACTTGCAAGGCATCACTATTAAAGAGGATTTCTTACCTCTCAATTTGGGAAGTGCTGATGTTATCTTGGGTATCCAGTGGCTCGAGACCTTGGGAATGACCCATACAAACTGGAAATTGCAGGTTATGAAATTTGTGCTGGGTGATCAGACTGTTACCTTGAAGGGAGATGTTTCCTTGGGAAGATCTCTAGTTTCCCTCAAATCAATGTTGAAGACTATTCGACGAGAAGGGGTTGGTGTGTTGGTGGAACTGAATCATCTGAGTAGTGAACAAGAAGAGAAGAATGTGACTCCTGAATTTATGAAGCCCTTACTGCAAAAATACCAGACAATATTTGAGCTCCCAAATGGCTTACACCCATCAAGAGGTAGAGAGCACTCGATCACTCTCAAGGAAGGAACAGGACCAATCAGCGTGCGGCCTTATCGTTACCCCCACATACAAAAAGATGAGATTGAGAACATCATACAAGAAATGCTACAGGCAGGAATTATACGAGCTAGTGTCAGCCCATTTTCTAGCCCCGTGTTACTGGTAAAAAAAAAAGACGGATCCTGGAGATTCTGCGTTGACTATCGAGCACTTAACAAGGTGACGATCCTCGACAAATACCCCATCCCAGTTATAGATGAGCTACTTGATGAGCTACATAATGCTAGAGTATTCACTAAGCTTGACCTCAAGTCAGGGTATCACCAAATAAGAGTTAAAGAAGAGGACATTCACAAGACAGCCTTTCGCACGCATGATGGGCACTATGAGTTCATGGTAATGCCCTTTGGTCTCACCAATGCACCTGCCACATTTCAATCTTTGATGAATGAAATTTTCAGGCCACTTCTCAGGAAATTTGTGCTGGTATTCTTTGATGATATTTTGGTTTATAGCAGTGATGAAATCAGCCACCTCAAGCATGTTAACCAGGTGTTTGAATTGCTGCAGCAGCACCATTTGTTTGCCAACCTAAAGAAGTGTGAGTTTGGAAAGCATCAGGTAGCTTACTTGGGCCACCTTATATCAGGATCAGGGGTAGCTGCTGACCCACAGAAAATTCAAGCTATGCTTGATTGGCCTCTACCACAAAACTTGAAGGAATTAAGAGGATTTTTGGGCCTCACCGGGTATTACAGAAAATTTGTAGCCAACTATGCGCAGAAGACACTTCCTTTGACTGAGCAATTAAAGAAAGACAGATTCCAGTGGAATGAAGAGGCAACCAAGGCATTCGATCAGCTCAAACAGGTCATGACACAAGTTCCAGTTCTGGCTATGCCTGACTTCAACAAAACATTTTGTGTAGAGACTGACGCCTCTGGATATGGCTTAGGGGCTGTGCTAATGCAAGAACAGAAGCCTGTAGCGTATTACAGTCAAACCTTGGGCCAGAGGGCACGCATGAAGTCTATTTACGAGAAAGAACTCATGGCAATAGTGTTTGCTGTCACTAAGTGGAGACCCTACTTGTTGGGAAGGAACTTCTTAGTAAGAACAGACCAACAAAGCTTGAAATTCTTATTGGAGCAGAGGATTGTAGGCAATGAATACCAGAAATGGGTAACCAAATTAATGGGGTATAGCTTCGAAATTCAGTACAAACCAGGGGCTAGTAACAAGGTGGCAGATGCCCTCTCCCGAGTAACACCCCTACAGGCTGAATGTGCTGCAATAACCTTACCCCAATGGAAACACTGGGCAGCCTTATTAGAGGAGATTAACAAGGATGAATTTATTCAGAAGATGTTACTCTCAATTGCAGCAGGTGCTGCACCAACTCCAGGGTTCTCTGAGATGCAAGGAATGCTGTTTTTTAAGGGCAGGTTAGTCATTCCTAAGAACTCCATACTCCTCAATCAAATTCTTCATGAATTTCATGCTACACTTGTGGGAGGGCACTCAGGGGAATTAAAAACGTATATGAGAGCTGCCTCAGAAGTATTCTGGGAAGGAATGCGCAAGGATGTGATAGCTTATGTGCAAAAGTGTTCAATCTGTCAACAAAACAAATATATTGCCGCAACCCCTGCTGGACTGCTTCAGCCTCTACCAATTCCCAACCAAATTTGGGAGGAAGTTTCTATGGATTTCATTGAAGGCCTTCCCAAATCAGAGGGTATAGACACGATTCTAGTGGTGGTGGACCGGTTGAGTAAGTACTCTCACTTCATAGGGCTTACACACCCTTTTACAGCCATTACAGTGGCTGCTGTTTTTACTAAGGAGGTGGTAAGATTACATGGAATTCCTAGCTCGATAGTCTCTGATCGTGACAGGATTTTCCTTAGCCATTTCTGGAAAGAGTTATTCAAACTACAAGGGACAACTCTCAAACTAAGCACAGCCTATCACCCGCAGACTGATGGACAAACGGAGGTTGTCAATAGGAGCTTAGAAACATATCTCAGGTGTTTTGTTTCTGAAAAACCACGCACCTGGCACAAGTGGCTACAATGGGCTGAATACTGGTTTAATACCTCATACCATACTGCAACAGGAACTACACCTTTTAAAACAGTCTATGGTAGAGATCCACCACTAATGATTAGGTATGAGAGAGCCACAGCAACTGTTTCTGCAGTTGATCAACTCTTGGAAGATAGAGATGCCAACCTTGATGACATGAAAATGCATCTCCTGAGGGCTCAGCAACAGATGAAAAAATATGCTGATAGTAAAAGGCACCACAGCACTTATGAGGTGGATGACTGGGTTTTCCTCAAACTGCGGCCTTACCGCCAACAGTCTTTGGCCAGAAGAAAATATGAAAAGTTGTCAGCTCGCTATTATGGACCGTATAAAGTATTACAAAGGATTGGACAGGCTGCCTATAAACTTGACTTGCCTAGTTCTTCCACTGTCCACCCGGTGTTTCATGTTTCTCAACTTCGAGCAGCCAAGGGGATTACCCAAACTACCTCCAATCTGCCAACTCAACTCTCCCCTGACTTAGAGCTAGTTGTAGAACCTGAAGCTCTTGAGGGAATTCGCCACAAAGCATCAGGACAAACTACAAATTTGGAAGTCTTAATAAAATGGAAGCATTTGCCGGCCTTTGAGGCTACCTGGGAAGATTATTACACGATTCAACAACAATTTCCTGATTTCCACCTTGAGGACAAGGTGAAAGTTTGGGAGGGGGGTAATGTTAGACCCCCGGTACGTTTTACGTACTCACGGAGAAAAGAGACACGTGGAAGGAATGGTTGATCGGGTTATATTTTTATCATTCTCTTTATTAGCTCAAATGTTTCCTTACTTTCTGTTTTATTTGTTGTTGCGAGTTGTTATTTCTTTTGCTTATCATGCTTGGTAAGTTTGTTAGAATCTTGGGGACCACATCCTTTAGTAACTAACAAAACTACACGTAGGAAGGGAGGTTATAAGTAAGGGAAGTTCAGTGTATGAGGGCAGGAAATATTTTTGTAAGTGTTCGAGCTTTTAGGAGAGATCCCAAGCCTCTCGAAAGCTTGGTAGCACTCATTGAATTTCCCAAATTAATGAAACCTACTGATTTCTACTGATTTCTTATATTTCACTACAATTGTTGTGCAATCAGTTTCTTATACAGCAAAGGGTGTTCTATCAGGAATATAGTGAAATGTAAAGTAATAATTATAATATTACACAAATAAGAAAACAGGTCATGTTAAGTGTCAAAGAAAACAATAAATCTAGAACTGTTCCAACCTGTCTAGATGGAAGCAACCTTGCAGTCCATCCTTCAATTTCTTTGACACCTACATCAAAGCGGGGACTAATAACCCCACACTTGTTAAGCCTTCCATTCAATTCAACAACAATCTTCCCAGACCTATGATCGTCAACATACTCAAACTCGCCAATATATCCTATAAAAGAAAAACATTAACAAATATTAAAAAGTACACAACCACAATATAACTATAGAAAATAATATGATAAACAAATAACGTTCAAGAGAGAAAATTATACCATGCTTTTGCATCACTATAAGAAACTTGATAATCACTTTGGAAGAAGGTCTGATCAACACCTGACGCTTTCCCCTTTTCTCAGCATTGTACATGCACTTGAGAGCATCATTGAGAACACTAACTCTCACCATTGTTGCTGCTAGATTTTTGGAACAAAATATAACAAACATTGAGATCACCAAAGCTTTGAGGTCAAACTCAAACTAAAGAATAAAAGAGACATTGATAAAAGGGTGGCAATATTATCACAACCAAAATTATTATTGTCACAGCTGAATGACAACTTTACCGATAAAAGTGACACTAATATGTAATTAATTATAAAAATAAGAATATAATGGTAAATACATACACGACAATGACAAAAATGGTTGTAGCGATATTGGACTGAAAAAAAATCAAATACCTACTAAAATCATGCCATTCCACGTGGCATAACTAAAATCAGTGTTAGTGAACAAAAACTCGAACCTTTTTTATAATATGGTTAAAGAACGAACATAAATATTTAAGATTTAGAAATTTGAAAACCTTTCTACTAAGACACAAAATTTGCAACAGCAACAATGAGCACCTGAACGTCTCTAACCATAATATGTATCGCTACTTGCAATAAAGATACACAAAGGCCTAGAAAGTACGCAAATTTCCTAAAGCGATCGATGATCTAGAACCAAACCAGATCCGAAATAATATTTACCATCACGCAAAAATCATATATAGGATAAGAAATTGCTTAAATCAGACCAGAGGTGTCATGGAACAGATAAAAGGGATTGAGAATTGGGTCTGAGATTTTTACGTACCTTGTTCAACTATCCACAGAGGCGCCTCCTAGAGCTTACTGCTACTTATTAAAGCTGGCGCCTTTTAGAGGATTGTGAGAAGGAAGAAACATAAAACCCTAGTCGTATATATTTGTTGGTATCGATTTCAAAATTACTGTGTTACCCCTTTAGGCTAAAGTCCATTTGCTTTAGATTCTGGGCTTCACGTCCATCGGGCCAATATCTAACACTGTGTTATGGAATAATGACCTGAAATAGTACGAAATAATGACGTCAAATAGAACAATTTAAGTTATAGGTTCATTTTATACAAAGTATTTTATCCGAATAAATTTATCTTTTTGTCCTTTATTTATTTATTCAATTTTTTGTATTCTATAGTCCAGATACTTCAAAGTCTTCTTTCGCAACCCCGTCTTCCTTTCTCTGCTATCTGTTAAGTGAAGTTTGATTTATTAAATGTAAAAATAATAAGAATAATAATTATAATATAATTAAATATAAAGAAAATAATATTATTATTATAATATTTTATTTAAGTAGTGTAATTAAAATAAATAATAATATTAAAATAAATATTATAAAATTATAAATGAAGTAAAATTAAAAAATAAACTTTTTTTATTATTAAAAAAGATATAATGAGCAAAAAAAATCATAAAATGATTATACAAATTGTGAGAAAAATAGAGCATTACAGCATATTCCTAAGGGCTGCAGGCGTAATGAGAATTACTACTACTGCTGTAATCCCTTTACATTTCATTATAAAATACAGTCAAACTAAACACATAATACCCTGAATAATTCTTTTCACGATTAAGATTACTGTCAACCAAACATGCCATTAGTCTTCATCGTCGTTAGCAATAACTGCAACTAATTGCTCCATAAACACCATCGACAATATTTTTCATTATGATCGGTCTATCAGCGCTATCAATGCTCTTTCTCATTTCTATTTTTTTTTTTTTTTTCAATTCTCCTAATTTCTATAATATTGGTTAAGCCAATTGTATGTGAATTTTTTGTGAAACTCTTTTTAGAAAACAACTAATAGGAACTGCAGAAACTGGATCTAGTAAGATTCGATATTTTCCCACTACTACAATATAAGCAATAGGACGGCTTCAAATTTAGAGTGAGAAACAAATAGGACAGTCACATGTATATGGCCGTCGTTTAAGAAATATAGCACGGCTATTACGGAAAAAAATGGGTGTTACTTTATAGGACGGCTTATAGCCGTCTTAAAAAAAAATTGTAAGCTTTCTTTTAGGGCGGCTATTAGCCGTCTTATATTCCCACATATAGGACGGCTAATAGCCGTCCTAAAAGAAAGCTTTCAATTTTTTTTTTTACTTATACTCTCGATCCCCTTTCACACGTACAGTACTTCTTTTACAAACAAGCTAATTAATATCAAGAGCTGGTACTCGATTCTTCCCACTAAGAGAGCTAGATCTGCTTTCATTTTAGATCAGAAAACACCCACTGTCGCCACCGCCGAAGAGAATAGGAAAACTCCTCAAGAAATGCGCAAGAGTACTCGCATAAGGTTGAACAGCGACTTTTTCATCCCCTTTTCTTTGCATCTTGGGTTTTCAAGTAGAAATTTTTTTAAGGTTGAACAGCGCCTTTTTCATCCCCTTTATTTTTTGCATCTTAGATTTTCAAGTAGAAAAAATGTTTTAAGGTTGAACAGAAACTTTTTTCCCGCCCTTTATTTTTTGCATCTTAGATTTTCCTCTAGAAAATTTGTTTACTAAGTACTTGTTCTTTTTTGTTAAAGTTCAAGTGGCCGATATGGAGGAAGCTTCAGGAGAACTCCACCAAGATCCCCGAGACGTCGATATCATTGTTAGTTGATGTTTTTTTTTTTTTTATTTACTATATTTATAGTTGAACTTGTGTATTTGAGTGATTCATTAAACTTGTATGTCCCATCCTGCTTAATCTTTTGCTGAATATTCATAAAATCTCTGTTTACAACTTATTCGCGATCCCCTTCACCTGTGAGGCATGACTCAAGGTTTGTGTTTTATGATTAAATGATTTTTTAATTTGCACTATGGTATTGTATTTGGGGATTGTTGTTACCTTTTGATGCAGTTACTTTCTTTTTGTCTGAGAGTGGAAATTATATGGTGGATGTATATGAATGATGTGACAAAGAAATTGTATAATGTCTATGCTGTGGTGGCCTTGTTTGTGCAGATTTAAAGTGAAAAAGGAGACTTTAAAGACTTATGGATTAATAAAGTATAACGGTAAAAGAGATCATAAAAGTGATGGGCTACTTGCTTATTGTTTTTAAGCCGTCCTATATTGTGTATGTTACTGTAATCTATCTATGTAAATTAAAGCTAGCAAGTTTTTGAATTTTAGATTGTATATATGTTCTTGAACATTATGATAATCTGTACATGTAAATTAAAGCTAGTTAGGCAGCTTTGAACCACATATTTGTAATGTAAATTATGGATATTTTTTGAATGAAATATTGTATTCTAAATCTGAATTGTGTTCTTGGAATGACTATAATTTGTACAGGTTATATAGATTTTAGTCCGGACAAACAAAAAATTTAAAAAAAAAAATTAAAAAAAAAAAATTATATAGGGCGGCTTTTGACCGTCCTAAAAAAACTATATAGGACGGCTATTGACCATCCTATAAAATTCTTTTAGGACGGTCAAAAGCCGCCTTATATAATTTTTTTTTTTTTAAATTTTGTGGCTGTCCTATAAAATTTTTTTTTACGACGCTCCGCGAATGTCCTATTTTTTTCGATTCTTTTAGGACGGGACTTTATAGGACGGCCACTGACCGCCCTATAAAGCCACTGACCGCCCTATAAGTCTTATAGGACGGTCAGTGGCCGTCCTATAAAGGCAATTTTATAGTAGTGTCCTATCTCCACTCCACAACTCTTCTTTGCTTATATACTTTCTCCAATAATGTAAGATTTATATTTCTTAATTTATGGTAAAGAACTTTTTCACTATTTGAAATGCAGTTTAGGTGATATGTTTTTTTTCTTGTTTTGTCTAGCATCTAATTATTTGCCCTCTTGAAAGAGCTTGCTATCCAAATTTGAACCTTAGGATTTGAAATTGGGGTTAGATGTACGGTGGTGAGCGTTTCGTTTTTTTACTTTGCAAATACAAAAATATTAAATGTATTTTGGTACTAAATCTCGATCTACATGCTAAACCTTTCACCAAGAGAAATGTATTCTTGGCTTAGAAATTTTATTTTGTTGTGAAGTAAAAGAAAAGCAAAGGGTAAATTTTCAATATTTTTTACATAATTACATTTGGAAGGCATAACTTTTATGCAGAAGAGGGTTTATGTCTCTTTGAAAATGAAATTATTTTGTATCTGATTTTAATAAAAATGTAAAATGTGAATAACTTTTAGATATAACATGTTAATATGATATATTTATCTATAGTTTTGTATTTAATAAATTATATTTATATTTATCTTTAAATATAATATATTATGTTTCATTTATTGTTGTATTTATAATTACTAACTTTTATTAATGCAGTTTATGTGCATTTTGTAGTAGATGATATTGAAAAGTTCTTTAATACCTTTTCTTCCCCCGTATTTTTATTTTATTTTATGCAGTTATATTTTTCAATATATTTTTGATATATAAATTTGGACAACAATTACTCATAAACCGAAATGAGAGGGAAAGTCCCTTTTAGCAAGGAGTAATGCTATTATGAAATGTTTTAATTTAGCTCAATCTTACTAGTGATTATCACCCATAAACAGAAATTACTTGCTACAAGACCATAAATGTATCTTTTTTGATTATGCAGATTGGGTACTAGGAATCTATCTTAATTTGTGCATATATATATATATATATATATATATATATATATATATATATATATACATTTTTTTTATATATAATATATTACATATATTTTTATTATTGTATGTAATATGTTATATATACTGTTGTTGTATGTAATATGTTGAATACACTTTTGCTGAATGTTACATACATTTTTAGTGTTATAGATTGGGTACTAGAAATCTATCTTAATTTGTGCAATTTTTTGTATCTAATATATTACATACACCTTTTTCATTATATGTAATATGTTACATACATCTCTAATGAATGTTACATACACATTTGACGTTATATGTAATATATTATATATACTTCTTTAATTATATGTAACATATAACATCTTCATTCAACAAGGTCGCCAGAGCTCCAATGTATTTGTTTGTTAATTTTAAAAGACATTTTTAGTCATTTTTATGATTTTTATATAACTAAAATATATAATTTTAAATATATTTTTGCTAGTTATAAAAAATATTAGCTTATAATTTAAATATAAGCTATTTTAGACTCAAAATTCAAAATAATACTAGTTTAGAGCGCGTTTATAATTTGTTTAAATTTATTGTACAATTGCGTTTTATAGGCATGAATTTACTATTATCAACTTTAATAATATTTATTTATTTTTTTCTCTCTCTCTCTGTTTTTTTTTTTTTCAATGCTTGATGTTACTGATCATCCTTACATCTATTCTCAACTTCCTTTTCGCACCCTAACTATGTATTCAATTGTTGTTCTATTAAAGAATCAATTACCACTGATTTTTTTTTTTTTTTTGTCTCATTCCAATTCTGCTTGGAAGTTTTTTTTTGGGATTTTGTTACATCTACCGTTTCAAATTTGAATACCATGAAAATGTTATTGTTTATTTATTATTTTTTTGTACAGCTCTATTTGTTATTTTGTACGTAATATATTATATATATTTTAAATTTTGTATGTAACATGTAGCATGTTACATGATAGATGTTATATTTATCTCTATTTTTATATGTAACATGTTGCATCAATCTATAATTTATCTATTTTTTATATGTGATATGTTATATTTATGTCTACCGTTGTATATGGATATAACATATTACATCTACCTTTCTTTTTTAAGTGTATTGCATGAGAATAATATACTCTTTTTTCTTTACTAGTTTTTGTTCAATTGAGTTTTTCTAACATGATTTTTAACGATCATATTTGATATCCAAAGAGAGTGTTATAATTTGAATATCAAATCTTAAATATGGTATATCTATATTATAATTGGATTTATTTTAAATAAAGATTTATCTCTATTGTATCATATATTTTTATTTAATTATAGATAATTAAATATTTAATATCTATTATATCTTCTATTTAAAATTTATGTTGTATCTTATAAATTCTTATAAATAAGACTTTTAATAATATATTATTTATATAATAATAAATAAAAATTAGTTTGTTTCCCTCTACTTTTTTTTCTAATAATTTTTTTTTTTTTTAGTTTTATAACAATAAAGATAAAAACTGTTTTCAATAGCAATTTTTAAAATATTTATGTGTTGAGTAGCTCGTGAGCAACGTGTCAAAATATAATTAGCTGAGTCCCTGTCTATGCAGCATTCACCGTAAGTTTAGCGAGAGTCACCAAATGCAAATGGCCTCAACATTTTCAAGTGGTAGCCTACTGTTACCGAAAGTCTATCTTTATCATTTCTCTCCCCCTCTCTCGGAGCCCTAGATTTCATCGATCTTATCTCTCACTCTCGGTGTTTCTACTCTGACATTCTTCGGTAAAATGGTGAGCACCTCCGCTACTTTACTTTCTCTTTTCTGGGGCTTTTTTTAATTCATTTTCATCGATTTATAGTTTCTTTAAAAACACATTCAAAATATTCTGATTGGTACCCGATCTATCGAATACCGTGGATGGAAATTCTCCTATTATTTGGTATTTAAGAAGATCTGTTTAGGCTTTTGAATTGTGGATCGATCTGAATTAATTCGCTTCGCATTGAAGAATTTTTGTATTCTCTTCTGTATCATTAATTGATTTGCCCCTGCCATGGTGTCCTTAACAATTACATTGAGCTCTCTTTTGTAAAATTTTTTTTGCTGCTCTTCATTACTTTAGATGGTATGTCTATTCCAGGCTAGGCAGTGTATATTGTGTTCAAAAGTAGACCTTTAGCATGATTTTTTGCTTGTCTGCTTAATTGGTGTATTGGGCTCATAACTTGCGAATGGAATGCTACGTTGTGATGGCAGCTGGTTTCATTGTAACTAAGACGCTATTTAGACGATTCTTTTTTAAAATTATTTAATTATTAAAATTTAGCCAATTCTTACACGGAACAGATTCATGACCACTGACCAGTAGCTTTCGTTAAAGAAAGAAAATTTGATGACAAAATAAGGATGACTTTGCAAGTAGTTTAGGAGGTATCAGGGGAAAATGTTTATTAATTTGGGAAATTTGTTTTCTGCTCTGAGATAATTAGTTCAAAAGCATCAAGAATGAATGACCTTTGGAGTTGAAAAGCAATTATTTTAGAAGCTTGGTAGAGAAAATCTGATGTTTTGGACTTTTGGTGAATTCTGGTTTAAACATTTTTTTTTTTATTTTTCTTGAAAGAAAAGTTTTGGTGATGTTTGGGTTCAGAATTGGGTTTGATTTGTTTGATATTTGATGCTTCCTACCCTTTCCTACATTCTAGGCAAACGCAGCGTCAGGTATGGCTGTGCACGATGATTGTAAACTTAAGTTTCTAGAGTTGAAGGCAAAAAGAACTTACCGCTTCATAGTCTTCAAGATTGAGGAAAAGCAGAAGCAGGTTGTAGTGGACAAGCTTGGTGAAGCAACTGGTAGCTATGAGGACTTTGCTGCCAGCCTCCCTTCAGATGAGTGTCGATATGCTGTGTATGACTTTGATTATGTGACTGAAGAGAACTGTCAGAAGAGCAGGATCTTTTTCATTGCCTGGTATTGTTATAGTTTTAGGGTTTTCTACCATTTTTTATTTTCATATTATTTTCCACAACCGGAAGTTAAATGATTAGTTGAGTGTTTGCTTTGTTTGTACTTGATGTATGTGAAGGTCTCCTGACTCGTCCAAGGTTAGAAGCAAGATGATCTATGCAAGTTCCAAAGACAGGTTTAAGAGAGAGTTGGATGGCATTCAGGTGGAGTTGCAAGCCACCGATCCTACTGAGATGGGTCTTGATGTTATGAGAAGCCGCTCCAACTAATGTAAAGCGTCAATCATGCAATGGAGAGTCATCCTTAGTATCTGTGTTTTATGTGAAATGTTTATAGTTTATGTGACATGAATTTCATTTACTATGATGTTGGTTTGTGACATGATTTGTAATTTCTGGATTTTAATGGTAACCTCATTTTGGTGTACCAAACGAATATGGTGGTTTATTAGGCTTTGCTATTAAGATAGCACCACTTATGCTGTTAATATAGAGTGTAAGCTTGTTTCAGACAATTTAATCGTTATATATCCTGTCAGTATCGTTTGCTTCTCATAAACGACAAATTATTCATTGTTGCTTGAGTATAAATGATGCGGTACTCCATCCTAACTATATGCTAGGCGCTAGCTTAGTGCAAGCATTTTTCTGAAATGGTTGTAATTTGTTTGGGTCGAAACTACAACCAATGGGAGGAGAGTCTCATAATCGGTGGTACCTCAATTTGTAGACATATTGTACTGTGAAAAATTTCTGAATGAGTTTAAAATTGTCATCGTCTCCTCTTGAGCAAACTGATGTTTTTCCTATCAAACAAATCCATATTTGCTAGTAGTAAATATTCTGAAGGATCATAAGTATTAATATAACAGCGGAGAAGAAACTAAATCTGTATCATCACATCTTTACTAAAGTGTGTTTTTGAACATTTACCAACTCGCTGTTATGTGAAGTTTTCTATCCGACAATGATCGTTATAAATGATCGAACCTTTTCTGAATAGCGAAATATAACATAAAGGTGCAAGAATGACAACTATTTCAGTGTAGTTATAATAAAGACATGAAGATTCATGAGTTCTACATCAACCATGTCCATTTGTTAGGACAGAGAGATCCTTTTGTGAAGGCAACCTGCCAGATAAGTATAAAGACAGATTCTCTCTCAAAATATAGGCATGCTTGTCGGCAGATTCACAAGTTTGCTGTTTGTAACCCGAATCATGTCGGCAAGACAATGGCATTTCTTTTTGCATCTCATCTTCCATATCAATAACTATATTGTGTAGAATACAACAAACAAGAATAACCCTTGGCAGTTTATTCTTATCAGGCTTCCACATAACTCCTTGAATTATCTTCCACATCTCCTTTAACCTTGCCAATGCTCTCTGTGCCACCATTTGTGCCATATAAAGCCGTTTATTAAACTCAAGCTGAATATCTGACAGGTCTTTTCCGGGATATGGAATAAGAAGCCATGGCAATAGAGGAAACCCAGCATCTCCCACAATATATTCCCTTAACTTTGTTCTTTCTGAGATAAGCAACTCCATCCCATTCAACCTCTTCCCTCCTTCAGACATTCTGAAAAAACTCGAGCTTTGAAGCACAAGGGCATCACTCAAACTTCCTGGCCACCCGGCAATTATGTCACAAAATCTCATTTCTGGATCAACAATTGCCTGCAAGATCATGCTGCAATTTTTCTCATAATCAAGCCACACATCATTTTCTTTATCCGTTGTAGGCAGAGTCATCATAATGTGTGTAGTGTCGAATTGCACCACAACAATTTGGAAGTCCAGAAATTTTCTCAAACTTGGACTTTATTTTTTCCATGTCTCTTTTAGTCGAAGGCCAATGAAGATGATGGAGCCCTCTTTCTTCCATTGATTCAACAAACCGCCATGTTATTTGAGAAACAGTTGACTGGTTCATCCCAAACGAGTCACCGATGCTTGATAATGATTCACCACAGCTAAGCCTCCTAAGAGCAACAGCTACTTGGTCGTTTAAAGACAAAGGTTTTCCTTTCAAATCAGTAAATTTTGTGGTTTTGGCCATCATATCTTCCTCTACAAGTGAGCAGATATAACTGAATGTCTTTCTCGAAATATTGAAAACTGATTCAAATTTCATTGAATTCTTTGACTTAGACAAGGGCCCTACAAAGAAGGAAATTATAAGACAACCATTACCAAATCCTATCAATGGAACACTTTCAATTTAAAGTTCTCAGTAAAAACTAGACATTAGATAAACCTTTGCCCCATATGACAGAGTTTATTCAAGAAAATCTATACAAAATAAGATTGTGAACTCTCTTATCTAAAGCAAGTCTAAAGTTAATATCCTGCTACATACTATCTCAAGTGAACATTTAAATGCCACTAACAACCAGGTTGACAAAAACATTGGCTTAGAATTTCTTAACCTTTCCTCTAAAGTTAATAACTCAGGTGTGCAGTTGTGTGATAATAACAAAACTAGAACTTTGTACTATAATTGTAGCTTTTTGGTGGACTTGGTATATATACAATGGAAAAGTTTGTTTGCTTTAAACATACAATTCTACACTGTAAAATAATGAAACTCATGTTGAAGCAAGCATGTCAATAATTCAAAAAGATACAGAAAACAACTGAATAATGAAAATTGGCTTGCCGGCAATAAATCCACCAAATCAGTTTTCTTCTGATTGAAAGAAAGTATATTTGGACCTCTGCATCCAAATCCAAAGCCCCTTCACTCTCCAGTTAATCCTATTCCCACCAAAGCATATGTTGGGCCCATTTGGATGTGCTTCTCTTAGAAGTGGCTTTTAAAGAGATGATTTAAAATGAAGTAATTTAGTTAAAAGTGATTTTAAGAAAAACAGTTAGGTGTTTGGGATAAAAAATATTAAAAGTTATTTTAATTGACAATTTAGTACTAATTTTAAGATAAAAGCATGAAATTCAAAACTACTTATCTCAAAAGTTATGTATTACTTGCTTCTTTTAAAAGCACAAATAATATTCTCAAACTTTTAAAAATACTTCTCATAAAAATAGTCCAAACACCCTTGAATGTGTTTTGATCCATTTGAAAATGCTTTAAACCAAAAGAGAAGTGGTTCCAAATGGACCCCTTTACTTCTCATCATCTCTCCATTTCATGTTTTAGATATTTTACTCACGTGAGATTAGTCTCACCTTTTCAATTCTACAGATAATCACATTTGAGCTCCTTAAATGTCATTTGGTTGCTTAATGAAATTTTTAACTGCAAGGATGTGTATGGAAGATACATGAATCACATGCCAATTTGAATTAATCATCACCTCTTTGTTTAATAACTACCTTCTAAGAAACCAAGGATATCAAATATTTCAAAATATTGTCAAGACATACTTCAGAAAAAGTAAAAGATAAAGTGATTTATGAGAAAAAGCTTTTGATATTGAATGGAGAAAATCAAAATACAAAACTTAATATGTTTGTTAATCTGCTAATGTGTTGTTTATCAGAAACACACAATCATCCTCATTCATCGTCTTTCACTTATTCTTTTTCTGAAACTTGTTTTCGTAACAACATATAAAAATGAATAATTAGAAATTATTGATTTATTAACCTTTTGGAAACAATGCTGAAGTTAATGAACCTCTGTTACATATGATAGAAGGCAGGAAACGAAGTAAAAAAGTCAAGGAGTTGCTAAAATGGTTCCACATCAAAGCAATCTAAGAAAACAATTGTTAACCAAGTTAGATTAAAATCAAGTTGGACCTGGTTTCTCTTTTGGCTTTCTCACTCTTTAACCATGTTAAATAGCAATAAAAAAGGGGTTGAAAAGTCGGGAAGGAGAGACTAGAGAGTTTGGTCTTTCAAAATATATATACAGGAATAACAATTCAGTGGAAGAAAAATGCAGAACAAGTAGAAAATATCACGGTATGTTGGTTCAGTGATCTGAATATTCTGAAGAGAAATGAATGATTAATTGTTTCTTTCTTTAAGATTAAGTATAAAGAATAGCAAACTTAATTATATAGACAAAGATTCACAGAAAAGTACATATAAAAATCGTTCTAATCTCTGCAGGAAAGACTGAGGATTTTGCTTAGTTGTTGAAAAGGAAAAATCAATGCCCTTATGTTTAACACAGAGCAGTGCCTACGGGAAGCCAGAAAATCCCTATCAAACCTATTAACCAGCAGAAGAAAAGAAAGCAATCAAATCTATGTTATGCGAAAACACCAAGAGTCATTAATTTTTATATACATATTCATGTGTAAGACACACCCATTTTTTTCAATTTTTTGTAAATTTTCACCAAATTAGGGTATTCGAGTACCACATTCATATTAATGTCATATTGATTCACGACAAATGATGAGTACAAGTAATAATGTAACCTTCAATAAGAAAGTAGTTAAAGGTGTGTTAAATATACCGTTAAAGAATTCAACTTTTATGCATCGCAATTGATTCTAACAAATAAATACAGGACAGACCCATATCACCAAGTTTCCAACTTTGAGAAAGTATCAATATCTCTGAAAACAAAGTAAAGTTCGAAAACACATATCACCAAGTTTCCAACTTTGAGAAATATCAATATCTCTGAAAACAAAGTAAAGTTCGAAAACACATATCACCAAACACTTGAGAAGCAAATTAGATTCAATCTGAGTATTACATTAATAACACCTTTCTAAAACTCATTCTATACGCGAAATCGATATATAGAAAAGCATATAATTAATGAAAACTGTAACAATGAATCTAAATGTCCTAAATTTAATTGAATTAATCTACAAAGAAATCCCAATCACTGCCCTCAAGAAGAGCAAACATGGGATGCCCATATCAAGAACAAAGCCAATGAGTACAATCAAAATCAATAAACTGGGGATGGGCATGGCAAAATTGTCAACTACCAAAGCAGAAGAAAATGCATAAACATAGAAGTAGAAGAAATATTTACCAGTAATTCTCTGAGAGAAGTCGTCCCACCAATCCAAGGGCTGTGATTGGGAGCCCAGAGAAATAACCAGGACATTCTGGTCAACCTTATTCTTATATTTCTTCTTCCTTTTGAATCCTCTGACGGGTCCCATTGCAAAACTCAAAAGGAACTCAGGAGAGTCGAGAGACAAGCTAGTTAGCGTCTACTAAGAAAATCAATTAACCAACCCAAAAAAAGTTAACAGAGAGAGATGAGAAATAAAACCCCCATAAATCAATAAGAAGGGTCAGAATTGAAGACAACAAAATCAAGAAAAGCAAAACGAATTAACAAATTACATGTCAAACAAGTGGAAGAAGAATGGTAAGTTTCCTCTTTGTTGAGTTGGGTTTAAAAGTTGGAGGTGCCGTGCCTTATGTATATGATATATTGATATTGCTCGGCGTTTTTTTTCTTGTTAAAATTCGAAGCATGCAACAACAATTAACAAGTTCAACAATAGCGAGAAAATTAAATAAAAGTTGAAACTGAGGTGATCATCTAACTAAAAACGCGGGTTAAAATTTTTTCACGGATTATGGTAGTGAGCTAGCGTTATATGGTTATTAAACTTTTTCACTTGATCTTTTTTGGATTTTTATGTGCATTAATATGAATCTATAATTATTTAGAGTATAAAAGGTAATGTAGTATATGATATTTTGATCCTTAATTGATTTTTTCACTTGGATTTCTTTTAATATATAGAAAATTTGATTAATTTACTTAAATTGATAAATATAATTTAATTTCTTTAATTTAGATCGAATTAAATTAATTGGATAGAATTTTACTATGATTGAAAAAATTTATGATATGCTAGAATGTGATATGGATGAAATTATTATTAAAATTATAAATAAATATATATTTTATATTATAATATGTTGTATTTAAATATTATATATTATACGATTATATTAAATTTCTATTCTAATTTTAAAATAAAATATAAATTTTAAATCTTTATAATAATGTAATAAGTCTTCGAACATACTTCTTACTAGTAATTCTCTTAATTGTAACTATAAATAATTTTTTTTAAATATACAAATTAAAAATTTATATATATATATATATATATATATATATATTATGTTTTATACGTGACAATAACTTATAAATAAATTTCAATTAAAATTTAATTTGCTTGAATTTGGATTATTTGAAATTGTAAGCATTCATCGGATCAGTTTCAAATTCGATTGAAATTGATAAAAAAAAAAAATGCAATTTCTATCCGTTAAACATGATACAAGTAGAATAAACATAATTATGACATATCAAACTTATTACTAATTGCAGGACATGAACACGATCGTCACTCTTAATATATCTTTTTTCAATTATTATAGTATAGCCTTCCATAATGTCAAATTATGAATTAAATAGTGCACATAAATATATATATATATATATATATATATATATATATATAATATTATTGGCTAAAAAACATGTGTGATCCCCTAAATTTGATCAATACTATGCTTTATTTTTCTAATTTTTTTTTTCATAATATTTAGTCTCATATTTTAACAAATTTAATCTAAAAGTAAAAATTATATCTAAATTTCACTGCAATCAAATTTAATTTGTTCAAAATATTATTTTTCTTATAAATTAATCTTTTAGCTTTACAAATTTAACACATGTAATCCGACCAAATTTGTTAAAAAAAAATTGTACTAAATTAATGAAAAAATAGTTAGGATACCAACCTGCAGAATTTGTATATGAAACCATAAATTTTATTCTATTCAGTACATAAATAATCAAGTTATTTAACTGAATTTATTTTTAATTCCTCTCAGTAAAAAAAAATATGTTCATTTTCTTTTAACATTAAAAAATATATGTTTATTTACGTTATAAGAAAAATGAACATATGATCTTTTTCTTTAGGGAGCTTAAAAATGAAACTTTATACATGAAGGAAGATTATGTTATACAATTAAATTAATTTTATTTAACCAATATATTTAACTGATTGTTATGTGGTGGTATTATTTCTTCTTATTTTGTGACGTGTGAGTTTTTTTTTTGCTCAAGGAGAGTGACTCACTTAATAAAGGGAACAATCAGTTAATTAAGGCGTAAAAATACAACTTAAAAAGTTTTTCTTATATAGAAAATATTTGTTGTATAAAATCGATAAAGCATTCTTTAACAAGAATAATATAAAAAATGTAATTGATAATCATATATATTTTTATACAATAATTATATTTGTTGTATCTCAAATTTGTGAAGCCCGACGAACTCTTTAATATGGGGGTTGAAGAAACATTTTTGACTTGGAAGTTTTCAAATTTCTAGACCCACCACATTTGAGTTAGAGGTAGGGTATTAATTCCTTGATATGAGACATTTTTGACGAAAATTGATTTTTTGCCTCATATAGTAAAACGATTGTGTTTTGATAAAATATAAATGACACTTTTAACCCAGCTTTCGCTTCTTCTTCTTCTTCGCTTCTTCTGTGTTCTAGAATTGAAGATGAAGATTTCTTCGCTGCTTCTTCTTCGCTTTCGCTTCTTCTTCTTCGCTTTCGCTTCTTCTGTGTTCCTGATTTGTATGAAATCCTATAAGTTTAAATTTTAATATAAATTAATTGTGATTTTTTTATTTCTTGCTATTTTTTAGTGTAATTTGAAGCTTTTTGTTGTTTGATATATGTAGGAAAGAGTGGAGCAGGTGAAGAATTGAAGATGAAGATGAAGTCATGTGAATGTACAGGTTACATACAAATTTATTTTATATGTAACCTGTACATTCACTTGAACCCACTTGAAGAAGAAGAAGAACAGCTTATGTACATTCACATTTTGTATGTACAGGTTACATACACATTTATTTTGTATGTAACCTGTACATTCACATTTTGTATGTACAGGTTACCTGTACATACGAACTGTTTTTCCTGCAAAATGTGAATGTACAGGTTACATACAAATTTATTTTGTATATAACCTGTACATTCACATGAAATGCATTGTACCTGTACATACGAACTGTTTTTCCTGCAAAATGTGAATGTACAGGTTACATACAAATTTATTTTGTATGTAACCTGTACATTCACATGAAATGCATTGTATTGTTTGTATGTTATTATTGTTTGAACAGCTTACAAAATGTGAATGTACAGGTTACATACAAAATGTGAATGTACAGGTTACATACAAAATGTGAATGTACAGGTTACATACAAATTTGTATGTACAGGTTACATACAAAATAAATTTGTATGTAACCTGTACATTCACATGACCTGTACATTCACATGACCTGTACATACAAAATATGAATGTACAGGTTACATACACATTTATTTTGTATGTAACCTGTACATACAAAATGTGAATTCGAAGGAAACACGAAAATGGGGAAGTTTTTATGAATACTCAAATAAAGGGATATTTTGGTAAAAATCATATATATTATATAAATAAAACTCACCGTTTAAGTCTAAAAAATGCTATCTAGGTTCAAAAAGCTTTTTTGTTTAAATCTGTGCTATTTAAGTAATTCACTGGTGTTTAGGCTCTAATTTGATTCAACCTTTAGCTAAAATAATTAACATAACTAAATGATTTAAATTAAATTAGATCGAATTATTTATTCAATAAAATTATTAAAATCAAACAATTTTGTCCGATTTGATTAATAATTTTTCATAATTTTAAAATTTTTTCCCTCCAAATTATGTAAAAATTTGAAATTAACATAATTTTTTTTTTTAAATCTAACCAAATTACTTTAGATATATTACAAATATAAATCATATAATATCCTACATAAGTTAACAATTAAGTTGAAAAAATTTATAAAATGTAAAATCATCATAAACTACGTGCAACTGAAATTTGCAAATGATAAAGAGTTAAAATTGCAAAAAATTTAAATTTAATATTTAATAATAAATAATATAATATATTTTAAAAAATAAGATCTTTTATACATAATATGTAACTGCATGTGACTTGGTTTGAATGGTTAAAAAATTCAAAAAATTGAACTAAATCGTTTGAGAAATAAATCAAACTATTTGACTCGTAAAAGCATTCAACTTATTCTAATTTTTTGATTTAATTTGATTTAGTCCGGTTCTTAGTCACTTCTACGTACAAGCGTCAATCATTATCAACCGTAAGATCACTCAAAAGTCGATGACTGGTTGACTAACCATCCAAACCATCAAATCTGTAACTTATTGAAAGCAATGAAGAAGGCTCTCTAATCAGCTTTCACAGCATCAGTACCTATCCCTGGATGATCATAGAACGCTTGTCTTTGGCTTAGGTTCTTGCACCTTGTCCTTGCATAATATTATGTTTTTCAGGACTAGCAATTTCTGTCTTACCACTTCTCTTCTTTTGTACATGAAGTGACCAGCATTGTGTTCTAACTTGTGAAAATAGAGAAGAGGGATAGAATATGAACCAGAAATGCGAACCTGGGTTTTTCGTAAGAAGAGAGTATTCAAGTTATATAATTTCAACCAGAAGTTATTTTAGAATTTGAAAGAGGAAAAGGGCAAAAAAAAAAAAAAAGAACACTTCCAGAAAGCAATAATTTGTGCTCTTGTCAAGAAGCACAAAATCTACTTTCTAAGCCCTAAAATGACTTATGGCAAGTTCTTTCCTATTTGGTTCAAAAGCGTTGTTTTTGTTAGCAAAAGCACTTTTACAAGATCTCAAAAGCAAAAAAAAAAACAAATCCTAAGATAGGTTTTATCAATGATAAAGAATTACATGAATATCCTGCTCTTTCAAATACGCTCCTAAAGAATCAAGATCAGCTGATGGAACAAAAATCCAGAAAATCTAGTACACCAGCATCCCTAAGGATTTTCAGCCTGTTCCGCAAAGCAACCTATTCTGAAGCAAATATTTTGCGTCCACAAGCGTTTCATAAGAAAAATATGATTTACCATCCTTGGAACTTTTTTTTTTCAATGCTTAACTTGCATTAGAGGCTGCAGGTGCACCAGCTTGGTTCTTTGGACAGTCGGAAGAAAGATGGCCCTTCTCTCCGCATTCATAGCATGTCCTCCGCCTCAATTTACCGCTGCTGATGCCCGACCCAGTATCAGCAGCTCCTGTATCTACTACAAGCACAGTTTTTGTCTGAGTCCCTCCTTTTTCCCCTGTACCTATGGGCACAGGTTTTGTTTGGGTCCCTCCTCCTTTAAGAGGAACTGCACATCTTATCCTAACAGGTCTACCGTGTAAAACTTTTTGATCCAATTGCAATGCCATTGTTAGTGAGAGATTGTTGGAGAAATCTACATGGGCATACCCTCGGAATTGACCTGTTACCTTGTCCATACCAAATCTTATGGATGATATTTTGCAATCTGAAAAAAGCTTCTTAAGGTCTTCCTCAGTAACATCCCATGACAAGTTTCCAATATAGATTCTGTTGTAGCCCTCCACAATTTCGGGGGCAAAGTCAGAATTTTTAGTGGTTCTATTGGCCTTGTAAGGCTGAATTTTCAAAAACAGTCCACCCCTGAGATGTCAAGAAGTAAACTTTACATGATGTACGGAATAGGCAATATCAATACAAACTAGGGTATTGAGGAGAATGCAATATATACTTACATGTCAGCTCCATCAAGAGCCAAGGCTCTTTTAGCAGCAGCTTCAGTCTGTAACAAACAGAAGCCGTGAGATCAATGCAAACATGTTTCATCTAAATATAGGAAAAAAAGAATTATTAAGATTTCATTTTGTTTACTATTGAATTAAATTTAGATTTTATCTTTGCTGGAAATTCAGGTTTTTCATCAAATAATTTAAACATGAATCAACAATATAGCTTATGCTTCATTCACTCGTAGTTGACAAGTAAATTTTACACGTCCAGATCAATAATCTAGACAAGCTTCTTCAACAGGTGAAGCCATGCAATTTCCAACATAACGTTAGAGTCTTTCTTGAGCACTAATGTTCAGCCCATCGTTCAGTAGGCTAAATACTACAATGGAATCTTTAAGGTATAATCCACAGGGATCAATCTAACACCAAAAACTAAGCTTAAGATGAACGCTTTTCAATCACAGATTGACTTTACCATAAATAACTGGCATCGAGTTTCAAGAGAAGAACCAAAATAACAGCAATAATGTATCACAATGATCAAGCAAGAGTGAGAGCACAAATTGAGGCTGATAGCAAGTCAGGGGCTTCACAAATTCTTCTCCACTTTAATGTACAAATATTTGAATTGAGATCATGCAAAAACAGAATTGTTTTTTACATTGCAAAACAATATGTTAAGAATAAAATATTCACAAATTTTATGGCAAAGACCGCACAGAGTTGAATGTAACCACAGCAAGATTCAAGATTTTTACTTCCAACAAGAAATATATCCAACATCCTCTATTTTGAAATCCATCAAAACACATTGTGCCAGTTTGTGTATAATATAACTTGTCAAGGATGCTAAATTTCTTATTTAACATAACATCACTATCATCCTATAGCAAGTGACCACATATGAGTTCTTAAGTTAAACAAGGACTGGTCAAAATCATATATATTTACAACATTACATAATTAAATGCAAAGATTATATAAATACTAACCTTGAAGCTGATAATGGCAATTCCTCTAAATTTTCCACTCTCTGGAAACTTCATGCAATCAACTTCAGTAATTGTACCACAGCTTTCAAAGTAACTTCTGATATCTTCCTCGGTTGAGTAATAAGGAATGCCCCCAACATAAACTTTTGTAGAAACATCTTCATTTGTTTGGCTATACAATGACAGAAAACATTTAAAATCAGCCAATAAGCAGGTTCAAATGCACAGGTGAGCAAGAGAGAAATTAGAAGTCCAATCAGAGTTTCTGAATATGAAATATCTTTTATCTTAAAGCGGAGAACTGAAGTAACAAATGGAAGGCTCAACTGATTCAGTCAATAGTTTCCTGAATACTATATTAGATTAAACATAACACTATATCCTTTTTATCTTATATATCCATATATAGGCTGTATATGCATCCGCATCCAACAGAAGTTTTTGAATTGTCTAGTGGAAACTAAGAAATAAAATTTACATGAAAGTTCAACTCTTTTCCTTCTCTTCAGGTTAATGTTCTTTTCTTTGAACACAAACCGAAGAGAGTTCCAATCTTTACCAATGAAAATGTCATTTTAAAAGTGATGAAATGACACCATGGAGTCTTAGCATACTAGGAAAACATTGAAGTCGTTCAATCAACTTTTGAGTAATCTTCCTTCAATTAAAGCTTGTCAAAGCGAAAAGATAATATCCAAACACAACAAAACAAATTATAGACAGCAATTAAACAATTCCCAAATAAAATATTAAAACAGAGAGAAGTTAACTTAAAAAGATCCAATTTCGGCAAATGGGTATTTTCTTAAACTACCTGTTACTGTTCTCATTATTCCCTGTGTTCCTTAACTCTTCATTCTGAAGCTCAGCAGCTTCCTCTTTCTCAGTATTGGCTTTCTTCTGCTTCTTTTTATTCTTCTTCTTCTTCTTCTTTTTCTTATTATGAGTATTCTTGTTCGTCTTCTCCATAACAACCCCATTTTCCTCCGAAGCTGCGACTCCATCTTTTTCCTCCTCATCTCTTTTCCTCTTCTTCTGTTTCATTTTTTTCTTATCCGGCAAAATTTCAGAAGGTTTAGGTTTTCCCTTTTCTTCCTCCGCCTTCTCTTCTTCAGTATTACCATTGCTTGCCACCTCTGAGCCTCGTAAGCATGAATTTTTCTACGTTTCTCTCTTTTAGACAATATGGGTCTCTGAGATGCTGAGCCTAAAAGGTCCCTAAAAGAATAGGATTGTGAGCTCCATTCAGGGTTTGATGTGCCATCACTAATGGGTTCGGTTTTAGCTATTAAAGATTCGGCTACTTCAGCTCTGAGTCTTTGCTTCAGCTTCTTATTCGACAGAACCATCTTTTACGCTCTTTATGTAGTGCGTTGATCTTCTCTTCGGATACAGAGAATTTGCGAAGTGGCGACTGAAAAAACCCTTACGGCCCGAGGTTTTGCTTTGTAGTGAATTAATGATAATGATGGCGGCTACGGGTGACTTCAGCCGCTTAACTAGGCCCGTTAAAATTTTTCGGAACCAACTAATCCAATATATATATATATATATATATATATATATATATATATATATATATTGTTGAGATTGTATTAGTGTGCATTTATTTTTAAATTAAAAAAAATAATTAATGTTATATTAATTTAATTTTTATTTCTTAAAACCTACCCCAAAATTGAATACTTCAATCCATATATTATTTTATTTTAATTTTTTAAATATTTTTATTACGTTTTTCTTATCTCTCATATCAAATATTCATTAATTAAGAAATTCTCTTTTTTTAAATTGTTAAATCTTTATTATAATTAGTGATTTTTGATGGCACTTAAATAGATTAATAGTTATATTCAAATCAATATTAACTTATTTATTTATTTTATCTTTAATTTTATTTATTAGTGATATATGACATTCTACATTTAATAATTTTATTATTTTTACTTTGTCCAAAATAAGGCAATTAAAACTTACTAGCATTTTATAAGTTATTTTGGAATATACTAGCTTGTTCAAATATAGTTCTTTTAATTTCATATTATCTTTTTGTGTGATTATTCTGATAATATAAGAGTTAAAAAAGCAAAAAGGAGTGGGGGGAATTTCCTTAACCCATCCTAATAAAATTTATTTTAGTTGATTTTATAATTATTGATTTAATTTGATTATTATTTTTTAAAAAATCAACCATATTAAATTATTTAAAATTTTATTCTAAATTCAAACGAATTACAGCCTTACGCTTAACTCATCATAATTTCAAATCTAGCCTTTTAGGACATCGTATTGTTTCCTCATGCATTTTGCCCTTTCATCGAAATTTTTGTTTTAATACAATAGTTTTTTTGTTTTAATACAATAGTTTTTTTTTTTTTTTCAATGAAAAGGTTAATACAATAGAGTTACTTTGTCTCACAAAGATACAAATATTTTATGTTGTTCCACGTATGTACAACTAATGCACAAGTTTTGAATTGTATGCTTCCAACCATTCATTTCCGTTGGTAATAGGAGTGTCTCACCTCAAAGTAGTGATGAGTTTGAGTCTCTTATCAAATATAAATTATAATTTGGCTAAGCTACATACCAAAGAGGTCTAATGAAGTCTAAAGATTCAAAATCCACAGAATCTGTAGAGATCATATTCTAAAAGGTAAACTTCAAAAGTCTTAAAAGAAAAAAAAATTCTAGTAAGATACAGTGCAACTGTTGATAAATCACGATTAATAATCTAAAGATTATACAGAGGAAGAAAACCACATAACAGAAGAGAGAGACAATACAGCTAGAGGCAGGTCTTTCTATTATTGCAACTTAACACCAAAAGTCTCAAAACAAATAAAAGAGCTACAGAAAAAGTACCAAGGAAATTAATTAAAGTATTCTAAAAGTCATTGCCTGCAAGAGGTTGATGAGTAGTTTCACCAATAAAGATAATGTCATAGACAATTGCTGCAATGGCAGCTCCAATGAATGGACCAGCCCAGTAGACCCAATGGTGAGTCCATGACCAGCTCACCACAGCAGGACCAAAAGACACTGCTGGGTTCATAGATGCACCATCAAATGCACCACCAGCTAAGATGTTTGCACCAACAATGAAACCAATTGCAATTGGGGCAATTAACCCTATATTTCCTTTCTTTGGATCCACTGCTGTGGCATATACTGTGTACACCAACCCAAAGGTCATTACTATCTCAAATACTAGTGCATTCCATACTGACACTCCAGATGATAGTGCAAATGCTGATGTTTCCTGCATTTATAATGATTTGAGACACTTAGCTCAACACAAATAAGGGCCTTGACAAGATTGAACATTTTGTCTAAAGTCTAAACTACTCAATGATGCTTAAGCTTTATTTGTTGTGCTCATGTTAAAAGTGATTTCAGGAGAAAGTGCTTTAGAAAAGCACACAATGTGTGCTTCTATCAAGAAGACAATGGATCCATTTGGAATTTCTTTTCTTTTTGGTTGAAAATGCTTTAAAATGAATCAAAGCACTTTTAAGGGTGTTTGGCAATCTTTATGAAAAGTGCTTTTAAAAGTTTGAGAAGCACTATTTGTGCTTTTAGAAGAAGTACGTAATACTTACTTTTGAAAGAATAAGTTTTGAATGTATGTTCTCATCCTAAAATAATTATCAAAATACCACTCAAAACTACTTCTAAATTTTTTATCCCAAACACCTAAATGCTTCTCTTAAACGCACTTTTAATCAAACCGCTTCATTTGAAACCTCTTTTTTTGAACCATTTCAAAGAAAAGCATATCCAAATGGGTCCAATGTCTTTTATGATTCCTAAAATCAATTGTGATTTTTTTTTTTTATGTGAAAAGCGTGTCAAATATCTACACAAGCATAAACAAACAAAACTTCTCTTCTTAGTTCTTACCATTCCACCAGTGGCAAACTTAAGTAACAGACAAGCAACAACAGATCCAAGCAACTGGCCAATCCAATACACAATGGCTCTTAAAAACGTAATGTTTCCACCAATGAATGCACCAAATGTTACAGCAGGATTCACATGACCCCCAGAAATGTTTGCACCGATCGACACCGCCACAAATAGTGCAAATGCATGCGCCAATGCAGCAGCCACCAGACCTGATGGTGTGCTCGACCCACTTTCAGTCAACTTGTCTGAAAAAAAAAAAAAATCAACTGGTTACAGACTTCAGACTTGGATCAGGGAAAAACCAAACCACCTAAAAGTAAGTCAACAACTAGAAAATAATATTCATTTCCTGCTTTTCTATTAGCAAAGATATTCACAAAAGATTATTCAATGTCTGAATCGAGGGTTTTTTTTTATTATATTTAATTAATTAATTTAAAGAAAATTGAATCATGTTATTAAGACTTGAGATCAAAGAAGTAAAAGTAAAATTCACGGTACAGTTTCCTTATCAAATGCAACATGTTACTGAAATTGTTTTAAAACACAAAAGGGTTTTCGAATTTAGTTGTAAAAGACTAAAAAAGTGAGTGAAAGGGGCACTAGAAATCTTACTAAAAGCCATGCCAGAGCCTTCCCCAGCAAAAACAAAAATAAGCATAGAGAAAAACTCAGATAAACCAGCTCTGATTGCATCGGGGTGACCAGCCTCTCCTGGAGACCCAATTGCAATTTTGGAGATAGGCATTTTAGTGAGTGTTTAGCTTAAATCTGTAGAAAAGTGTTTTGTTTTTAGAAGCACTCTTTCTACTTACGGTGGATGTATATGACACTATGAGAGCAAGAGTGTTTTTCCCCTCCCCCCATTTAAATACCTGAAATAACGGCTTCGAAACCGGTATAGCCGGTTGTCAATTAGACCACAGTAGCAGAGTGACTAAGATTTGGTTTTTCCTAAGATCATGCGTTAGTGATTCCACAGCGAACAAATGGATATGGAGGTACCACGTGTATGGCTCTGATAAAGTTTAGCTATGCGCTGAATAGTCAACTTGAAAATTTAAGATTGCCAACTAAGTGTGGGGCCCAGCTTTTTTGATGTAGTGATTTCGGCCACTTACTTCTCTTTGGCACGCTTAATGTCCGGCTAGTTATATCGTTGGTTTGGACAAACCGACCATTTGAAATTTTGAATATTCAATTTAAATGTGGGTTTAATGGGAGGAGTTCTTGTATGTTAGCAGAAGCATGGAGCTTAATCTGTGTCGACTCTAGTAGACCCATACAAGCCAAATATATTAATCGAAAAATTATATATTGGTGCTATATTAAAATAACAAAAGAAATATATAGTAATATATATAAGCTTACATTTTTTTTTTTCCTTTCATTTTGTTCCTTTTAACATCTTTTTACTATGTTGTTGTTCACTAAGTAATTTGATTATAAAAGTTCATTTTCTTCCATTTCAAATTGATGATTTAAGTTATTTATTTATTTATTGAAGATGATTTAAGTATTTCAAGCCTTTAATGTTGTGATCAAAGTTGTTCATTGGTTTGAGCTAACATATTTCATCAAATATTTAGGCAATGTGAAAAAAATAATTACTTTGTCACTAAATCAAATGTTAGTTTTTTATTCTTCTTTTTTATTATAAATTTATTTAAATTTACTCTCTCTAAAAATAGAAAATTTTATTTTTAATTTATTTTTGAAAAAAGAAGAGGAGACATAAAAGTTTAATTTAAAATATATAAAATTTATTAAAAAAGTATTTAGTTTTTTGTTGTCTTAAATTTATGAGATTTTACCTCCCTTGTGGCATTATCAACTAAAAAGTAAAAAAATCAAAATCAAAATGGTGAATTAAAAATAAGGTAAATCAAAAGTATATATATAATGTACAATGATCTCATACTAAAACATATATAGTATCACAAACAACAACAATGACATTTTATAATTTTTGCAATTTTAAAATTTATTAATAAAGCTTTATTTATTGCTAAAAATACTTAAATTTTATATTTATTAAATTTATTATATATTTTGATGCATGACTACACAATACATTTCAAATTAAAACCTAAAATAAAAAATATCTTGATATTTTTTACTTAGACTACAAGATTTGTATTAATACCTCAATACATTCAACATAAACCTTCATATTATGAGGAAAAAATGTGAAAATATTAAAATTTTCAAAATATTAGATGCATTTTAAAATTATAGAAGCAAGTAAGATGAGAGTGTATATTTTATAAATTTTTAATTACATTTTGTGGATTATAATATTTTTTAATTATACTAATTTAACACATATTTAGAATACTTTTAATTTCATAATAATACACAATTATTATAATATTTATGAGTATTTTGATTTTATTTGTAACTATTAATTTCACTAATTTTTTCACATAGAAACAAATATTCTAGCCAAAAAAATCAAATATCTTAGGAATTTTTTAGTTTTCTCTTTCTATTCTTCCACTAATATATAAATAATTATTTTTACACTAATTTATATTTAGAAAATAAATTAAAATTTAACATATATTTAAAAGACTTATGATTTAGTTTTATTTTATTTTTCGTAATAATAGATAATTACTATAATAATCATGAATCTTTTAATTATTCCTTTTTTTAATTTTATTAATATAGATTTTATAGATTTTAATTTTATTCACATAGAATCAATTATTTTAGGAGTATTTTAATTTTCCTTTTAATTTGTCCACTAAAAGATAGTTTAGTACATATAATTAATTTTTTTTACATTAAATATAATTTAGAAAATAAATAAATTAAAATTAATTTATAATTAGATTATTTTACATATAAAAAAATACATTAATATTTTTAGTAAATATTACAAACAAAAATATAATATATCACTTATAATATTAAAAATGTCATTTTTATATAAAAATGCAAAATAAATAAAGAAACACCCTTATTCGTTTTATTATAAGCTAATTTTGTACTATTATAATAGTAATACACTGCATTCCAGCAAGAGTTAAAAGAAAACCCTAACAATGAAAGTGTGTTATCATGGATTTGAGTCTCTCAAACCCCAGCCATAACCTTTATTTCTTGTATTTTTTGATGCTTTTGATCTTGCATCATTTCTAGTTGTCAAATGGGGATCTTCTTTTATAATAGTCACACTTTTATAAAAGAAAAGAAAAAATCTGCATTGGTCCATTTATTATCAAAAATGTATATTTTTGTTCTACTATTAAAAAATATCACAAAAATTACTTTATTTTTTTAAAAGATCATATAAGTCAAAAATGATCACATAAGCTTTTTATACGTGGAAAATGGTTATTATAAAAAATAACTTAATTTTTTTTTTTTGAAGAAGTCATCCAACCCCTAAACCATTCATTTTGCTGAATAAGGATCGTAGATACCGACATCCCTATTTCACATCTTTGGTGAGTGTAGCCTCTTTACTCATTAATTATTCAAGCACAAGGTCCATGAAATCATCAAAAAAACCAAAAAAATTTGAATCTGTACATTAGAAAAGAGATGATGATTTCGATGAAGCCAGGTGACAAGAATACTTGGGTTTGATTGATCGACAATTGGCGTGGCTGCACTCGCTAACAATGTAAAATGGGGACATCTGTTGACGATCAATGAGATGAACAATTTGGATTTTTTGGTTTTTGAGTTGGCTCGTCGACCTGTGATGGAGATATTAATGGTAGGGGTTGGATGACGAAAAAAATTTGGTTCTGAAGTTAGGGACATTACCAGGGATGGTGACCAAAAACGGCAGTGTAGGGTTGATAGTGAATGATGACAAAGGAAATCTGTTTTAATTTCTATTAGTTATTTTTTTTTTATAATTACCATTTTTTTCCTTATAAAAAAAGTCCATGTGGTCATTTTTTATTTGTATGGCCTTTTTAAAAAATCAAAGGACTTCTATGACTATTTTCAATAATAGAAAGACTAAAGTACATCTTTCTAATAACAAATGGACCTATACAACCATTTTTTCCTTTGATAAATTTATTTCATTTCATTTTCAATGTTCTATTCAATTTCTTCATTTTTTTGAATAGAATCATAAACTTATGCTAAAATATTATCTATACATTATCAAAATCTTGGAGGCTATTGCTTGAGGGAATTTATTATACAATGAGGTCACACTACACAAGCAAAGGCACGTTGCGGGAACTCACAAAGAAAGCTTTAGATGGAAGATTTCTCCTTGTTTTGTGTAGATATGTAAATTTGGTCTGGCTCAATCAAAACTCAAATGATCAAGCCTAATCTGGCTCTACTTGAAGCCCAATTAGGCCCACATAAGTCTAATTCAACCTTATCCAAATAATTTTAGGGTCAAGTTAGAGCCAACATTTATTTTTCGAGTTTGGCCTGAACTTGATTCAAAGTGTAAGTTTAATTTAAATTTTATGAAATATATACATATTTGAATATGATATGTCCTTATCTTATACGTATCATTTAAATTCAAGCATTAATTTAAGTTAATTGAAAGTTTAAAAAAACCATGGCCAAATGTTTTAAGGTTGGGCTTTGGCCTTACATTTAATTTAAAAAATTCAACCAACTTTGAAAATATACATTATCCCATAATACCTATTCTAAGTTCTACCAAAATCTAAAATTTTGAGCTTGGGCTAGCCGACCGACTCAAATTTTTATTGTATGAAATTAATTGCTCTTTTCGAAATTGTGTACTTTGATTCTATTTCTTGTGAAATTATTGACTTTTTGAATTTTGATGTTTATCTGATATTATGATGAATATTTAACACAAAAATTTATAACTATATTTGTACTTATTTTAATTAAATTATAACACAAATTAATATCTTTATAAAAAATTGAATCATTCATCACCATATAAAAGACTTAGGCCGGAAAAGTGAGTTGTTTTAATATTTCTCATCATATTATATTCTCATATGAAACTATTTTTAAAAAATTCTTCTTTAAAAGTAATAAGGGCGGGTCTTTGACCACCTTATTTAGAACAGAGTCAATAGTTTCTATTTTTTCTAATAAACATTCAATCCAACAACAAAATAGATAATTACAGGAACTAATCTAGCAAAACTAATATCAACTTGAGTTGGGTTAAAAGCATGAAATGTACTAAGGATGGGTATAAGGCAACCAATTTTAAAGTAAATTCCTCATTCATTACATAGAGAAGATAACCAAAACTTTGAAATTTATTGCCGTCATACTAGTCAATGGATACTTGCACTAAAAGATAGGCGATTGCAACAAGCACCCCAGTGGTGAATGCCTAAGCAGTTACTCTCCTGAATCTTAGTGCAAAACTTGACAAAAGAATAAATTTTCGACCTTTAACTTTAAAAAGTCTATTAAAATTTTAATAGCAAAGACTAATCAACTGAGTAATTTGTGTTATTATTGTTTTCTGTTGCGTTAACTTGGGAAAATTACACCCTTATCTTTTAGGCCTTCGCAGTTTTGTCACATACATGATATTTGACATATACAGAACTCACCTTTTCAACTATATACTAGATCCTTTGAAGAAGAAAAAATCTTGATTTTGTTCCTGTTAGACTGTTAGGCTTATGATACTTACTATAAGCTATTAGTGGCTAATTACTTCTTGTAGTTAATTATAACTGATTATTGTTTAGTAGTCTCAAGAGTCTTATACTCAGTGTAAGAGCTACTAGTATATATATACAGTTAATGTAACTGAGTTAATACAACGAAGATATTTTTTCTTCTTCATCAGTTTCTACACTCTTCTCGGCTCTCGCTATAGTTTACCATGGTATCAAGGCGAGAACAAAATCAAGATCCTGAGAGTTCTCCAATGGCGGCACCTTCTACTGTTGCTAACACTGGTAAAATAGTTGCAGAGAGCTCAAGCTATCAATCAACTTACTTTGCAATAGGTACTCCTCCTGTAAATCTAGCTTTTCGGTGAAGTTATATCGCACAAATTATCCAATTTGGCTTGAACAAGTTTTGGGCCTTTTGGCTATGATAATTGCGCATGGATTGAAAACAATCATCGATCCTCTTTCTTATCAACATCAACAATTTCGAGGAAATAGAAAAAATAGTATAGATTATGTTTACAAATTAGTATTTCTATAACTAACAAAATCAGTACTAAAATTGTGCGTTTTTTATACCCATAATTTATGTAGATTACATAAATGCCCTTTAGGTCTAACAAACAACTACAAACAAACTATAAAATAGATCTGTCGCGCTATTTTGCATTCACCATTGCCCTTTTTTACCTGATGAACATAATCAACCGAATCAGCATATGTACTCTACGTAAGTGATTGATTTTCACACGATATTGTCTCACAACAAAAGATTGATTTTAGAAACAGGAAGAAAAATAGATTCTATAATTTTAGTAGGAATTATGATCCAAAATCTAGCAGAGACAACTTCAACTAGTAAGAATCATCGACTTGTTACATATATAAAAATTGAATGTATATATTTGTGTATGTAATCCTTGCAATAATCTTCTTTTAACAATACCTTCCTGTGTTAAACTACTTCCCATTCAATAATCGTGTATTAGAGATCATGCATTGCAGGTATTCGAGGTATGTAACGCTTGTTACATACCTGTTACTCTTATATGCAAACTGGTATGTATCACAGTTTACAGACTATGTAAATAGTTTACAAACCATATCGTAGTTTGCATTCTTGTTTGCAAACATGTATGTATACTATTAACATAATATGTAAACTGTGTTACATACTAGTTTGCATACTATGTAACACATGTTACATAGTATGTAACTTATTTACATACCTATTACTAAATTATTCGAGGTATGTAACGCTTTCATACAAAGCTATATTCGAGGTATGTAACACTGTTACTCTTGTATGTAAACAAATGCAACAGATTAGATAGTGTTATCGTGTACATGTATGTAACACATTTTGTTTTGGCTGTTATACAACAGTTTACACTATGTAAACTATTTATATAGTATGTAAACTGTATTTACATAGTATGCAAACTGGTATGTAACACAGTTTACATACTATGTAAATAGTTTATAAAACCATGTTGTAGTTTGCATTCTTGTTTTCAAACATTTATGTATACTATTTACATAGTATGTAAACTGTGTTACATACCACTTTACATACTATGTAACTTTTGTTACATAATAAGTAGCCTATTTACATACTTGTTTTATACTTATCATTGTAATATACAACAGGTGATCTAAAGTTTGGAACACTACTTATCTATAGTGAAAAATGAATATTTGAAAATGGAGAGAAGACTTATGTAAATGGCATTCCAAAGGGAATATGTATAAGAAAGGATGTGACCATGCTGCAATTAAAAGAAGAAATACGTTTTGCTTTACACTATGAAGGAGATATCAACATCAAAATAAAGTGTAAGAATGTTCATATAGCTTTAACCATTGTGGATGATAGGGATGTGAAATATTTCCTGAAAATTAATGTAGACCAACAATCTGAGGAATATAACAAATTGTATGTAATACATACAAAAAAGCAATCATCCCAAATGTGAGATAAGTCTACAAGTGTAGAATTTGTAACTGTAGATACAGATACAGAAATTGAAACTAACTCAATAACAAATTCAAAAGATGATGAAGGCTTATATAATGGAAAAGTGTACAAAAGTAAAGAAGAGCTCAAGTTATAAACATTGGCCTTAAATAGAAGATTTCATTATAAAGTTAGCAATTCCAACAAAAAAAACATAAGAATGAAATGCAAGGATGATAGGTGTAAATGGAAGCTTGCAACAAACAAAATAGGTAAATCTAATGCAATCAAGGTAACAACTTATGTCAGAGATCATACATGTTCACAAATTTACAAAGATTAACGTGAAAAACATGCTACTTATAAATACATAGTTGAAAATATCAAAGACATTTATCGAAATATCAGTTGGCAATTAAGACCCAATGATATCATTTCTGACATCAAGAGCAAAAATGGTGTGCAAATCACATACAAGAGGGCAATCATGGGAAAAAGAGAAGCAATAAGAAATGTTAGAGGTGATCAAAAGAATTCATATATGAAACTTCCTGAGTTCTTCTACATGTTAGAAGAAGCTAACCAAGGTTCTTACATAGAGATAAAAACAAATATGGACTCCAACTTCAAATACGGATTCATGGCAATAGGTGCATGCATTAATGAGTCCATCAAATATATGAGACCTATAATAATAGTAGATTGAACATTTTTAAAGGAAAAACAAGGATGAGTATTACTTGTTGCTGTAACAAATGATGAGAACAACTAGGTATGAGGTTATGTATATATAAATATTGTTTATATTTTCAATTACCATGTTTAATATTGTTTTATTTTCACCTTGAGTAAGTAAATACATTTTACATAGTAGTATATAGTTTACAACAAACCAGGTCCATAGTATGTAATATTGTATTATGTCATGTTGGTACCATGTTTGCTTAGGATTCGTGTCTTAGCTTGAGCATGTATCACATAATACATATAAAATATCATGTATGTAACATAATTTACATAGTATATAAACTAATTACATATTATGTAAACTGTGTTACATACTATGTAAACTGTTTACAAATGAAAATCACATTACATATCTACAGTATGTTAATAGTTAAATATATTACGTAATGCAGATTTACCCAATTACATTTGGAGTAGTAGATGGGGAAACCACAAAAACATGAAAATTGTTCTTTAGAATACTAAAAATGCTTATTGGAAAAAGGGAAAACTTGGTCATAGTCTCAGACAAAAATCCAGCAATAAAATCAACAATCAATATTGTATTTGAAAACAAGGCACGCGATTGTTATTGCTATTATCACATGAAATAAAACCTTGTGACTAACTTCCACAACAAAGCAATTAACAAATACTTCAAGCTAGCAGCTTATGCCTACAATGAAGATTAGTTCAACAAGAATGCAAATATGATCTATGAGGGATCCAAAGGAGCAATGAAATACTTACTAAAAGCTGATTTGTCAACATGGGCAAGGATCAAATGTCCAACACCCATAACAAGGTATGATTTCAAGACACCAAATAACGTTGAACACATAAATTTAGTTTTGAGACATGCTAGAGACACTCATGTTACATACTTATTGGGAGAAGTATGAGATATGATCCAAAATTGGTTTACAAAAAGAAGAATAGCTGCAACAGAGATGGGGATACTTACAAAATGGGTAGAAGATAAGATTACAAAAAGAAAAATCAAAACAGAACAAATGCAAGTGGTTGACATTAGCAACCTTATATCACAAGTCAAAATAGAAAATGATAGTTACATTGTACACCGTGAAGCTAAAACATGCAAAACTTGTAGCTTAAAACAAGCGCTACAAATACCTTGTACACATGCAATTGCAACATGCATGGTGAGGAAGCAACCAATAGATCCATGTGCTCAATATACTACACACAAGCACCTTACAACTTGCTTATGAAGCTCCAATATACCCAATACAACACGAAAGCAAGTGAAACTTACCAACTTCAGTAAGAGATGTCTTAGTGTTGGCACCAGTTGTAAATGCAAGTGATGGCATGTCACAAGAGAAATCAATAAGAAGGTTAAGGAAAAAAAAATGCCCTCACTTGGTGAGTTTCAATAATTGAAAAAAGCAACCAAAAGAAACAAGTATAAAAAAACAACAAATGACAAATAAGACTTTATATTTTATTTTAGGTCATACTATTCCTCAACGAGTATTACATATATTTTAAAACTATGTAATAAAATTTTACCTTACGTGATTCTATGATTTCAATTTCTTCTTTACATAATACATTTTACATTTTTTTTATTAAAAAGTTATAATATTATTAATTATAATAATAATTATGCATTTTGTTACATACTTCATACTTTGTATGTAATATGTGTTACATAATACCATAGTATGTAAACATGAAAGCAAGTGAAACACAACTTATATACTATATAAACTGTGTTACATACTATGTTACATATATGATATCTTATAAGTAAATTGTGTTATATATATAGTATCTTATATATTTTATGTATTACATACTTAAGCTAAGACACAAATACTAAGCAAACATGATACCAACATGACATAATACCATATAATCAACATTTTGAACCGTTTACCACAAGTCGTAATAGAAAATGATATTTACATTATAGAGCTTAAAGCTAAAATATGTAATTGCGGTAAATTTCAAGCACTACAAATACCTTGTACACATACAATTGCAACATGCATGGTATCTTATATGTAAACACAGTTTACCTATTTTGCATACTGTTTATGTAAACTGTGTTACATACATGATCTTATATGTTTTATGTATTACATACTCAAGTCAAGACACGAATCCTAAGCAAAAATGGTACCAACATGACATAATACCATATAATCAACATTTTGAACCTTATATGGTGGGTGTCTGTAACACTTATTACATACAAGTTTAAAATATGCTGTCTTTTATCCTTCAACACAGTAAACTATTACAACATTATCCACAAATGAAATTAAGATATAACATATATTTCAAATGAATATTGTCGTTACATAAAATTAATATGCTGGATCTAGCATACCATCATTACAAATAAATTGGATACAATACCTACCTCTAATTTTTGCTTGGGAATACCCTCAACAACAAAAATAGGCCAAGCTACATAAGGATCAGGCTGACAATCTTTGCCATAACCATGATATCCAATTGTATACAACAAAATTTAAATAACAACTCCTATATGGCTACAGTTTTCTTTCACATTGGGTGTGTTCAATGAATCATAAATTTTAATAAATTTTTTTTTATCTAAATAAATTACACAACACACTCAATGGTTACCATCAACATTGACTGGAACATATAACTTCTTCCAATTTCTTCCAGTCCTCTGCCCACAGCTCAACCAAATAAGGTGCACCAGTAGCAAACTCAAATAAATATTGGTCAGGACTAATTACAATAGACCGTGGATTTCCTTCACACTCAAAAACTAATCTCAAACATTTTTCCTACAAAAAAAATATCAACTTCCAATCAACATCAGTTACATACTTGTTACATACATGTATGTTACATACTCATGGTGAGTATGTAATCTGATATGTAGACTGTGTTACATACATGATCTCTTATATGTAAACTGTGTTACATATTCACCATAATATGTAAACTGTGTAACATACATAACCTCTGATATGTAAACTGTGTTACATACTATGTAAGGTATTAATTACACTGAACAATGCCAAAAAAGATTATAAATCATACACTGAAAAATGTCTCTAAAGTAGTATAGAGCTTCAAACCAAAAGTGTCTAAATACCTAGCTCTCCATGCTTAAATCTCATATAAAATGGCATCCATATGCTGCGACAAAGCATGTAAATTTATGAGTAAAATATACTACAAAATAAATAAAGTAAATGTTATAAAATATATTGGTTGACAACAAATTACTGAATAAATTAAAAATGAAACATTTAAAACTTATTGTACTATGTAAGTTTCCAGCTCCACTTTCAATGTGGCAAAGAAATACTCATTACCAACAGCCAAATCACGATACTGAAACTTAATAGGTTTACTACAAATAAGAGTAAAAATTAAAAAAGCTGGCAAAAGTCCAAAATAATAATAATAATAACGCAAATAATATAAATAAATGAATAAATATACATATGGTGACTGTCTCCTGATCCAATTCGTAAAATTCTTTTCCCAACCAACAGGTAATGGTTGATATAGGTAAGATAGACGCTCTAAAATTTTATCATCATCGCATATATCTGAAACCTAAACTGAAGTAGCGACACATCTAACTGAATCACAACACCAACTTCAAGTCTGTCATATGCAAGAGAAATACCCTTCTTATCAGGGCACAAATATGGACTACAAATAACTCTTGAAGGTTTAATTTTTCTCTTATCCCTCTCCATTATAAAACTATATATAGATTTTGAACAATGAATTATAGGATCAAACCTTAATTTAGAACTAGGTCTATACAATTCTGAAAAATGATCTAACTGATCAAGAGTTTCGCTATCAAAATTGGGGTCAGAAGAAGCTGATGGAGATTTGGTCACAACAATCTGAGAAGACGCAAATTCTACCCAAGATCGAAAGAAGGCCTATCTACATCATTAGCTTTACTTGCCTTCCCATACGTTTCAGACTTTTTAGGAGAGATAGGTGTAAAATAGACATTTGATGGAGACCTAGTAGGCCTGGTTGTCTGTTGTGACTCCAAACAACCAAATTTAAAAAATGTAATTAGTTACCTAAATATTTGAATTAGTTGTAAGCTCAAACACTAACAAAAAAACTTACCGACCGAGATAATTTTGAAGCAAACAGATTCATATTTGCAAGCAAACCATCAAAAATTGTTCTTGAAAGTGAAACTTCTCATCAATGTATGCTTGCTGTTTCTCAAACTTCTCATCAATATATGATTTTTGCTTCTCAAACTTCTTATCCATATAAGATACCATCTTTCCCAACAAGCTGTCTAAGCCATTTGAATTATCCTTTAAACCTTCATCAACAGGTTCATAATTATATTTCAAACAATCCAATTTTTGCTTCAACAATGACTCATCCTCTGGCTGTTCTTGGGATTCATCCCTCTAACTTTGGCACATAACAATGTCATCAAAATAAACAGCTTCAATGTAGGAGAGAAAAGATCTGAAACAAGGAGTATTGTCGTGTGACAGAACAATGTTCACACGAACCTATAAATAACAAAACACAAAAATAATAACTAAAAATATAACCAAACATAAACTACTACATGTAATTCGTGTTACATACACCCACCATGAGTATTTCACATCCCTATGCAATTAGTTTACATAGTATGTAAATTGTGCTATAACATGTAATCTATGTAAATTGTTGTATTTAAACTATTTACATAGTATGTAAACTGTGTTACATAGTATGTAATCTGTGTTTACATACATGTAATCTATGTAAACTGTTGAATGTAAACTGTGTTACATACTATGCAAACTGAATCCATGCTATTTTTGCCGCTTACTCTAAAAAGTTACATACTCATTTAATCCATATATGTAACCATAAAATTTTAAAAAAAATTCTACACATAAATTTACAAAATAGGTTAACAAATTATTACCTGATATGGGTTATTAAGGATGGCTTGCACAGTGCCAAAATTAGGAGTAAGTGTTGATGACCACCTCAACATTGTGGGGAAACGATCATTCAAATAGATAGCCAAGTCCTTTGCAATCTCAGGAATGGCATCATAGATCCAAACTTGGAAGGCTAAACTTAAACCAACTATTTGATAGCAGACCCTCTCATCCTCCCCTGGTTTTAGCAGGTTGTGCATCTTCTTCTCAACCAACGCATTGGCAACTAGACGCATATGAATATAATCTTTCCTCAAACTATCAAAAAGATAGTTGAATATCACATCACCCCAGGGATAACTATTAAATTTATCCCAATTGGAAGCTAACAACAAAGCTTCCCTAGATATGGAAAGCCTATTAGGCCTTCCGATTAAACCACACTCCAAAAAATATATAAGGCATATCATAACTGTATCATCAGGGCTGACATAAACAAAATTGAAATTAGAATGCTGCTTCTTAAGAGGGGATTCACCAACAACCACAATATTTTTACAAGAATTTTTCTTCCTCTTACTCTCAAACTGTGGATTTGGCTTCCCAATACATCCAACCAAAAACTCCAAATATTGAATGGATGTATATGTACCAAAATATTTCTTCATAAAGGAATATAGACCCTTGGTCAACATCACATGGCTCATCATTATTCAACATAGGCAACACGGTCGCCACCCAAAATTCTATTCTTGAAAACCTGATAACCTTGAAATTAATCCAAACCATATCTCTTTAATAGACTTGTATGACAAGCATCTTTTGAGGAAGAGAGAGTGAATAAGCTGCCCACTAAATTTACAGACTGGTAAATTGAAAAAAATTTTCCAAACAAGATTGTATAAACAAATCCTTTTGTTCTTCATTCATAATACTCTTTATACGAGATGTAACATTATGTGGTTGTGAACTACAACCACAACATATTTGAAAAACCTCTTCGAGGGACAAAAAATTGGGAAACGATCTATTGTCTTCAAGAAATGAAGCCTACAAAAACAAAACAACTTATGCACTAAATTACATATTATACAAACATGTATGTAAACTATAACATTTCTATGCAAACATAACTGTTTACATTGTATGTACACATAACTGTTTACATTGTATGTAAACATAACTATTTACATTGTATGTACTAATTATATACTAAACAAACATATATGTAAACTATAACATGTATGTAAACAAGTATGTAACCTATTTATATAGTATGTAAACTATTTACATACTATATAAACTATTTACATACTATGTAAACTAATTACATACTATACAAACATACTATTTATATAGTATATTACATACTATATTAATTAGATAGTATATAATACAGTTTATATACTATGTAAATAGGTTACATACTATCTACTATGTTCCATAACATCCAAAACAAACAGAAGAAAAAAGAGAAAAATTATTAAACCTCATTTAAATCATCAATAACTTCATGACGAGACTTCATAGTGAAAGGAGAATTCAATTTCCTCTTAGACATCCTATAACATTGAAAAAAATGATGAACTGATACAACACAAACAAAGATAACATACTAAAACATCACAAAATAAAACTAAATAAAACTTGTTTTATAGTAAAGTACATGTAAAGCACAAATGAAGAACATTAAATATGTTCTAATTACGAAACCAACAGCGATTGAAAAATAAACAAAATAAAAGAACGAAGACGTAAAAAAATAACGAAAACAAACATAATACAAACCTGTTTGTGATATTAAATAACGAAAAAAACATAATACAAACCTGTTTGCGATATTACAAAGCGAAATGGAAGGCGAAATGAAAAAGCAAAAACCAGAGCAAAAACGAAGGGGCGTAGAGGAGAAACGTGGTTATGTGTTTCGATAACTGAACTTGTTTCGTGTGAGATGGGAAAACGGCTCGTTATGATTAAAATTTGAGAGGTTTAAAATCGTAAAATAAGATAACGCAAACGGTGTCGTAAAGCGAGATATAAAAAAATCATCAATCAGCCCAAAAATAATATACAATAGGTCATTTAATTAACAATTTCTGACAAACACCTATCAAGCTATTCCTAAGTATTTGATTTGGAATCGGCTTAACAACCTAGTGAAAAGCTGGTTTTATGGATCTGTCTCTCCTAGCATGCATTCTTACCTCAAACATGGTGCAACTGCTTCAGATCAAAAGAGTTACTGGAGAAAGTGCACTTTGCCTCTTCTCATGCTCGCATTATGGAGCTGCGTATTCAGTTGCAAACTCTGTTTAAAAATGATCTCTCTGTTGAAGATTACATCATGCTTATGAAGTGTGTTGCTGATCGTTTAGCTGCAATAGGTGTTCTTTATGCCATTAATGGACTGGATTTAGATTATAATCCTTTTGTGTCCTCACTGACTATGCATAGTGATGATGTTAGTTTTGATGAATTTCATAATTAATTGATGACTTATGAAAGGAGACTTGCACACTAGAACTCACAAGATGCAAATCGACTTTTACAAGCAAATTTGGTTTAATTTTCAAGAATCATAACAACAGTTCAGGTTCTTCTAAGTCCTCGTCTTCTAGAGGCAATGCTCCATGGAATCTACGAGATTTTATGCAGAAAAGTGCTAGCAGTCTAAAATGAATTCTCCTAACAATCCTAAGAATAAGAAACCAAGTGGAAGTGGTGGAAGCACTCGTATCCAATGCCAGATTTGTGGACAGTTAAGATATCCTGCCAATAAATATTTTCAATTGAGAGATCTTCTTCAAGGACATAGTTCACACTTCAATTCTCCTTCTGCAATGGTTGCTACTGGCACTACATAGTGTCAAGGCACTACACAAGGTAATGTGGAGTGGTTGCTTGACTCAGGAGCGACACATTATCTCACACATGATGCTGATCAGAGTCATGAGCATGCACACACATTTAGTGGACCTGATGCTGTCACAATAGGAAATGGATCTAACTTACCTATTGCTAGTCATGGTTCGTCTAAGGTTAGACCTGTAGGTTCTAACTCAATTTTACAATTGAATGATCTTCTACACCCTGTTTGTGCAAAAATTGAGTGTTTATAGTAGTGTCTTTCTTGAATTCCATGCCAATTGTGTACGAGCTGAGCAAGAACATCTTGGCCAAAGGACATGCTAAAAGTGGCCTCTACTCACTTGACAGTCAAGTGCAAGACAGTTGGGTATCCAGTTGTTCTATTAGTACTGGTAGTGGCACATCTCCTGTTGCTGTTTTCTCTATAATAAAAGCCAATGTTTGGCATAACAGATTGGCACATCCTTCTACTGATGTGTTCAATAAATTTGTTCAAACTTCTTTGATTGAATGTACTAAGCTTTCTAGTAGTTCTCTATGCGAAGCATGTTGTGTGTAAGCATAAACATGTTCCCTGTGATACTCCTTTTGCTTTACTATATGTAGACCTTTGGACATCTCCTATTGTTTCTAACACGGGTGCCAATTATTTTTTATTGGTAGTTGATTATGCTACACGTTTTATTGTTTAGTAGTCTCTAGAGTCTTGTACTCATTGTAAGAGCTACTAGTATATATATACTGTTAATGTAACTGAGTTGATACAACGAAGACATTTTCTCTTCTTCATCAGTTTCTACACTTTTCTCTCTATAGTTTACTAGTTCCCTTCATACGATAGAATATGTTCAGATACTACACTGTTAGATTTAGGTACGATACAAGATATCTACATGTTATTAAGCCAAGACCATTGGATGGTTGCTTAACCTTTGTGCATCGTATTACCAAGCTCACTATCATTGTTGTGGTGTTGGATAGGAGTGTGGGGTACGTAGGGCCGTTGGACACATTATCCAAAGGCTGGGTCCCCTCCAGCACATGGAAGCCAAAAATTAACAGAAATATATGTCATAGCACATACAATCACGAGGAACCAACCAGGCAAAAATGAATACCATTAAATAATTTATATCTGTACAGCAGTTTACAACAGCCTTTCTTCTCTTCCTCCATCTTAAGCATTTTACACAAAGGGAATAAAACTTGCACCAAGTAAATTCAACTTCCATATGGTTGACAGAAGAATGAAGTCAGATATGTTACACTAACAACTTCAGAAGAAAATCCACACAGTGAGTCAAAGATTTTAGAATTATAATTCCACCTCTTTTCTGAAAGAAAAACAAATTCGATATACCATGAGACAAGCACTTACCAAGCTAATGCATGCCCCAAAAGAATAAGCAACTAGCCCAGAGAAGAAAACCACAAAGGGCTGCCACCCAAATCCTACTCCTACATCCTACGACTAAACAACATAGCTATTGCTGCCGTCTCTGCATTCCTTCCACTCACCTTGCTGTATAAACACACATCGTCATAAGGGTCATCAGTTTCTTTCTCCCCTCCACTTGGAAGCCCATCAGCTGATATTCAAGGATAAAGCCACAAAGGTCAAGAAAACTCGAGCATTTCTGCATGGGATGAATGAGAACCAAAAAGAGCCAAACATTAGTTAGAAAATTATGTACTCATCCTAAATAAGTCGATGCTGCCGCAAACCCTTCCCAAAGTGAGGTTGCATCAACCTGACATATAGACCATTCTTTGACACCAAAGAATCGTGGGTTCCTTCCTCCACAATTCGCCCTCCATTCAGAACAACAATATTGTCAACATGCCTCATCATAGCAGCTCTATGGGCTATCAAAATGGTTGTTTTGTTCCCCATGATCAGCGTATCAAGTGCCTCCTGTATCACACGACTTGATTCAGACTCAATGGATGAACTTGCTTCATCCAATAATAGAATAGGTGCATTTTTCAGCACAACACGAGCAATAGCAATTCTCTGTTTCTGTCCAGGTGTCAGGTCTACACCCCTCATGCCCACATGTGTGTCATAACCATGAGGCAAGCTACTGATGAAATGGTGGGCGTTTGCAATTCTTGCAGCCTCCTTCATCTCTGCCTCGCTAGCATTATGCCGTGCATATATGATATTTTCCCTTATGGTTGTTGAGAAGATAATGGGTTCCTGCTGGACAATACCAAGGTGGTTCCGCAACCATCTCAAATTATAAAGTTTCAAATCTCTCCCATCCAGTAAAACCTGACCAGCAACTGGATCGTAGAATCTCTCAATCAAAGATATTATAGTGCTCTTTCCTGATCCTGAAACTCCAACCACAGCAACAGTTTGTCCCCCATTAACTTTGAGACTGAAATTGCTCAGAACCAACACTTCTGGCCGAGTTGGATAACAGAAATCAACATTTTTTAATTCAATGGTGCCGTATACATTAGGTGGCTTCATTGCCGAATTATCATCTGGGTCAATCTTAGGCACTCGATCAATAATTTCAAACACCGAAATGAGAGATTTCCGGCGCTTAAGAATATAAGGAGCCAATCCAAAAGGCTCCACCAGCGCAAATGTTGCGAAAGAAAAAACAATATATTCCTTGAGAGCAGTAGGTAGATCCATATGCCCCTTTTTTACTAAGAAGGCAGTGTACCAGAGAAGAAGGGCATTACAGGCAAAAAGAAGAAATTGTGAAAAGCCAAATGCAAAGCCGATAGCCATTCCATGAAAAAAACTCTGCTTAAATATTTTCTTCAGCTGCAATCTGTAGAGTTCCATCACCTTGTTACCAGCACAGAAAGCCACAACAGTGTATATATTTCTAACAGCATCCTCGAGAACCAAAGATGCCTTCCTGTGCATCTCCTGAATGCCTCTTGAAAATCCAGCTAGCCATAGTTTCTGCAAAATTTATGTTCAATTATAACAAAAATTTGGAGGAAAGGGTCAAAATCTACTATGGTAATTCATGCTATGTGCAACATTTGGCATAAAAGAGAGAAAATACTATCACAGTAGAAAATCTAAACAAGGGCACCTATGTCTACAATAAAACCAAAAAGTAACCAATTTCTGTTCCCAATAAATAAATAACGAAAAAAACCCAATCAATCCATGCAAGACGAGAAGTTAAATATATAAATTCAACTATACTTTATTTACTTTACTACAAACAACACAATGAATTTTAAGGCTAAGTAACAACAAAATTGAACTGCTAGAAGCAACAGTAAGACCAATAGTTCCTGAAGCATCTGAAAGAACTATAGACAAGGTTCAAATTGTTTCGTATCATACTAATCAGTTTTCTTATAACCCGTAAAGGTTACTATAAACTTGAACGTCTTAAAGACCAGTAAAAGTTTCAGCACATGTCAACAAGCAACCCTAAACGTAGTTTATGTTTTAAATCTCTAGAGATGAATCAGAATGCTTCTCTTACGGGGAATCAGAAGGGCCAGGAATGGTTCCAACTTAGTGAAGGATTAAAAACTGAATGGGAAGCTAATCATGCAAATGAGGTGGCTCATCCAAAGATGGTGACTCATCGTTGGCATTAGGCCACAACAGTAATGAAGACATTTGTCTACGAATCATAAATTACCAAGACCAAGGACCCAGGATGATTCCAACTAAATCAGTAATCCCCTCATATACAAAAAACAATTAAATAAAAAAAAATAAGTAGAAGTTCTATGTTTCTCTAATTACAAAATTAAATTCAAGAGTCAATCTGGTCCAACATTAGATATCCACAAATCGATTCATCAAAGCACTAATAATAGGCATCATAACTTGATTCTCAAAAGAAATATAGAAAAAATCATCTTTGGAAGCAAGTATACAAGTTCAAACCTGTGCAATTGCAGAAATAGTTAGAACTGGAAGAGTAGCTAAAGCCACAAGTGCCAACCGCCATTGGAGCAACATCCCAATTAGAACAGCCACAATCACGGCAGTACTGTCCTGTATGAATATGGACAGCCGGTTACTAAAAGCAGCTCGCACAAATGTAGCATCATTAGCCAAGCGCATGGATAATGTATCGGCACTATTTTCCTCTTCATCAAACCATCCAACTTCATTACGCAGCATTGCTGTAATATGATGGAAGTAGATAAGCTAAATTGCTAGACGGAATAATCACAGGAAAACTGCAGAAAAACAAAATTAAGAATATAGACATGCACCTGAGAACATCATTCTACGAACCCGTTCAGTCATTTTCTCCCCCATAATACCAAAGTAGAAGTGCTGCAAAAAATTGGCAACAACTGTCACTACACCCATGCAAGCAATGATCAGGCACCATTTATCTACTTCCTGCCGTAAATGATGATCTTCATAGACTCTATAGTATGTTGTTACTATCAGAGCAATAACATAAGCAAGAAGAGGATTAAAAGAACCAAAAATAGCCGCACCAATGCTGCCCAACACAGCATAAAGCCATTCTGCAAAACTAAGTTCTGCAAGCCTCCATAATGATGGTGCCTTCTATGCTGTGAATCTTCTGCTTCATTCATTTTCATGGGATCATCATCTGATTGGCTATGAGGTCGGCTAAAAGACTGTGAATGAGAACGTTCACTTTTGGGATCAGATGTGAGAAGGGGTGAAATGGGAGATTCTGGATCTGAGCCATTTGATTTTTGTCGTTGTGCAGACTGCACATCAATTTTGGGCAGTTCTGGTAATCTCATTTCAAAACTATCCTGCCTTCTGATTGCCGGTTCTTTATGCGTTACATCCAAGGGCTGACCATTTTCCACCATTTTTTCAGGTGGTGGACTCTGAACTTTTGGCGATTCCTGTGAGCTAAGGTTCATATCAGAAGGACGGAATATGCCTGGAACTCTCTGAAGAGAGGGTGATTTAACCATTTTGGGAGAAGCTGGTTCTTGGAAGCTTTGACTTGCTGAAAAATCTTTCTCAATTTGAAAGGATGCAGTCTCCTTGTAGTTTCTCACAGGCATCCTGCATAAAGAGAATATCCAATATAAATTACTAGTTAACAAAAGAACTGAAATTTTGCTATGAGAGAGATATAAGAATAAATTATCACAGCAACACTAAAATCTAAATCTAGATAGTTAAACAGTTGTGTTCAACAATACCTCCGAGGAAGTTTTGCTGCTTCTTCACATTTGAGGAGCTCAGTATAAAGACCATCAAGATTCAATAACTCATCATGGGTACCCATTTCAACAAGTTGGCCTTCCTCCATGACAGCTATGTAATCAGCATTCCTTATAAGACTAAGCCGTCTAGCTATTATTATAGTTGAGCGTCCCAACATGAGTAGATCCAGAGCCTCTTGAACAGCTTTTTCAGCCTCAAAGTCAAGTCCCCCAGTGACCTCATCAAGTAGAAGGATTGATGGATTTAAAAGCACTGCTCTAGCAATTGAAAGTTTTATTTTTTGCTCTTCTGTTAAGAGTAAACCTGCCCTTCCCACCTATAATGCAGGCAAATCATATTAAAACTTAATAGAAAATTAGAAAAGAAATCATTCAGGGCATAGTATGTTGTTATCTACAAGTTAAAGCTTCACCTGTGTCTCATATCCTTTCTCAAGTGAGCTAATAAATGTATGCGCATGAGCTATCTTAGCAGCTTCTTCAATTTGATCTGCCGTGGCATCCCGTCCATAGGCAATATTATCTCTTATACTCAAACTTAGCAACGCAGGCTCCTGGGTGACTAGTCCTATCTGGCTTCTAAGCCATTCCAGTTTCAAGTTTTTAATATTCTCTCCATCTAAAAGAACTTCCCCTGCACCACAAAATGTAAAAACCATTGGAATCTGCAAGCACAAGTTATCCCCGATAGTCTCAGAGGAACCTTTGATGCCATGGCTACATAAACATTCAATGGGGAAAAAAATATTGCAACTGACATACCTAATGTTGGATCATAAAACCGCTCCATAAGTGGTATAATACTGCTTTTTCCAGACCCATTTCTGCCAACAAGAGCCACAGTTTTCTTGGCAGGTACAGTGAGGTAAAATCCACTCAAAATAGGGATTTCAGGACGAGAAAGGTAGCTGAAATATACATTCCGAAACTCAATATTTCCTTGAACAGTTGGTAGTGTAGTTCCCTCATGATTAACTGTAGAAGATGACCTGCTTATCATCTCATAAAGTCTATAAGCAGCAATCCGCCCTTGATCAAAAGAATAGAAGTTTGTTGCCGCTTGATTGAGACCACTTTAGAGGTGAAAAAATTAAAAAAGAAAAATCATCAAAATGGTAATCTTGAGTTCTTGACCACACAAAAAGAATAAAAAACAGTGATAAATATACTCACAGGCCACTTAAGATTATAGCAAACAGGGCTGTTATAATTTCACCGCCATGAGCTTTTCCATGTATAACAAGGAACCTACCAACCCACAATTGTAAGGCACACGAACATATTGCTAGCCCATACGTAAACCCAAGTCCAAGTCCTTGCACAAGACTTATTAATATGCCATATCTCAGAGTTGCTTGGAGAGATGTTGCATAAGAGTATTTGGCCAAAGATTCATTTGTATATGCATATAATGTTCTAACGTATGAGACAGCCTGCATATTTAAGGAATAATTGGCATTCAGAAAGATTGGGTTTCACTACTAGGCCCTAAAATTAAAGACTAATTATAGTCATAATTATATGGTACTTTTAGTCATCTGCAAGCAATTATATAAATGAAACACTCAAAAGAGCCAAAGGTGTTGCCAACAAATGCATGAGACAAATAGATATTTTTCTTTTTATGGCTAGTTGCAAGTTTTGTCAAATTATTCCATAAATAGTTACTGTCAATATTTAAACTACTAAATTGAGAAAATTATGTGAAAAATGCAAATAATCAGAATCTACAATCCCATTGCATATGAAGAAAACACAAGCTGAACAACAAGTTGGTAATAATATCTGTCTACTTAAAAGTACATAGCACTATAGCAGCTAGTCCCATGTGTAAATAAATTCCAATCTGTAAATGTGTACAGCCTTTTCAAACTCTCCAATAGACACTTGTTTCTTACACAATGTGAAAAGCTGAACATCATCGAGAGTTTATTGGGAAAAGGAAGTGCAAAAATTTTCCTTTGATCAATGGCCTTAGAAAGCTTTTTTTTTTTTTTTATGTATTAAGAAAAGGGAGTATTTTGTAACTTGAAAGACATGAATCAGAAATAAACCTGTTCAGCAACACTAGCTGCTTCAGCATATGCATCTTGAATATTCTCTGCCAGTCTATGGAGAAATATGTTAGAAATTCCTCCAGCAGCAACAATAAATGGGCCAGTGGCCAATGTTATGAGTGCAATCTGCCAACAGTTGACAAATGCGATAACAAGGCCAGTGAAAAATGTAGCCATATTGTGAATATAGTTTCCAACCTGTAATAGAAGAAACAAAGTACATTACACAAGCATCAATATATGTATAGAGAACCAGCCAACATTCTGAAGGAATAGAAGTTACAGATATATAAACTTGCTCAGTTGAAGCATACTTTTTCACTTAAAGCAGACTGAATGAGCAACACATCACTCAATACTTGGCTCACTATGTCTCCGTTGTTTCCATAGGTATCAAAAAAACTCATATCTTGGTTAAGTAATACTTGAACATATCTTGACCTGATGACAGCAGTCTGCCGTTCTCCCGTCAATATCCAGCATGAGACCTCTATTTCATAGTCAAGTTAGTAATGGATGATGAAAATAAATCAAGAATGATGAAGTGGAAGGAATACAATAATGATATTAAATTTAACATTTACCAATCCAACCAGCACCAAAAACAGCCACCGCAATATGGAGCATGGTTAAAGCAAGCTGCCAAGAGAATAGTATAACACATTATTGCAAATAGACTTATAAAAGATCATGGAAAATAATGCTAACAAATTGAACATAAAAGTATTAAAAAAAATGAAAGAGATGCTTCTAACTTGACAGCATGAACTTAATGTTAAACAGCGAGAAATGTAAGCCTCCCTAAAATATAAGGTCACCAATCTGTCACTAGATCTCATTCTACTGTAAACTAATGATAGCACGTGATAAATCTTATTAATTATAAAATGATTGCATCAAAATTGATAATTTGACATAAAACTCTTTCATTCAGCTAGACAAATCATATTTCTATAGCTAATTTGTTATGCAAAGTTCCCCACCGAAAGTGACAGGCAGCAAAGTTAAAGCAAATACAAATTCAACCTCTCTCCCGACTCACCTCCCAGCAAAAGTAGAAATAACAATGGTAATTATTGTACTTCCTATGATAACAATGGATAAACAGTTAAAAGATACGTTTAGCGCCTAAGCCCAACAATCATCAGATAACGTATCAAGACATTTTCATAATGCTCTATCCCAAATGGTTCATTTTTTCCTTCTACCAAACATGTTCTTGTTCGCAAGAAGAAATGTTCATCTGCTCCAGTATTTCTCAATTTTCAATTTACATCACTTCCACCGCATCTTCCTTAGTTAATTGATACTGGCCTAAGAATCATGTCATGGGAAATTGGAAAAGCACCAGCTTTAAACCAACTAAGCTAGTCAATTGCGATGATAGCAAGTATAATTATACAAGCATCTCTAAAATTTTCTAGGAGATTTTATATAACTAGTAAGCGTTTACAACACACCTTTGTAGAAGAATTCAAGTATCAAACCAAATCAGGTGAGGTGTGTCCATAGACTAACACAGAAATTTACTTCATTCTATAAGGTATTAGAGTATAAAAAGAATATCTTACATTACTAAAAACAATAATATTAGTGCAGTGTTTGCAAGTAGCCTGAAACTAACTTTTTAGAAGTGGATGTCTTATGTCGCTTATATACTATATAAAATTTACATGGTGAGTTTCATTCGATCAAATGAGCCAAACAAAAAAATTCTTATAGGCCTCCTCGCAAAAGAAAATATAAGGGCCTTGTAAAAATAAAAAAGATAAGATACCTAATTGAGAAATCTCAATTCTTCATTTCACAATAACATAAACTATACCAAAGTCATAAAATGAAATTCCTATCCAATATGAAAACCAATAGAACAGTGCAGAACATCTTTAACGGGAAACACCATCCCCACAGCAGGTAGTCTCTTGAAAGCAACAAGTTAGTTCAGCTACAGAAACTAAACATAAATCAACATCAACCACAGCAATAGAACTAGATATTTCAAGTTCATTATGCAGAAATTCAGACCCGTCCTGCTCTAAAACCATGAAAACCTAAAGAATAAACAATCTATATTTCAATTGCCCCAACAACCAAACTGAACACAAACACAACTCAAACTCCGCCAAAGCAAAAGCAAAAGCAAAACCTCCCACAACTTAGGGTTTGTTATAAAACTAGAGCGAGACAACTTACATCAATAAATTTGTCATATTGCTGCTGAAGCTGATCATCGGTCAAGTGTCCAGGAGGTTTCCCATGCGGACCGCGACCAATCGAAAGGACATGAATGATCTCAGCGAAGTAATGCAGATAAACAACGAGTGCCGCACCGTGAGCCGCAGCAGCAAACGATCCAACGAACATGAGAGCCCAATCGAACTGGTCAGCACAAGCGAAGAGTCGCGAGAATGGTACAGCAGCTGGCGGGGGCTCGATCTCCTCGGGCTCGTCGATCTCTTCCTCCTGCTCCATAGGAGGCATCGCGGCCTCGGTGCTGGCATCCAAGTAAGGCGACGGCGATTCCGGCGGCTCCGAAACCTCCGACACGGGAGTCAATGGCTGTATGTGCGGTGGGGACCATCCGAACAGTCCCCGAGAGATCATCATATTTTTTCCCCCTTTCTCTAGCGCCAGAAAAGGAAAGATCGAACTGGACTCTTCTCTGAAACAGAATACACAATCTTCACTCTTTTCGAAAAGCCCTAAATCTAAAATTCGCCGCTAAAATTAACAGATCTTCTAAATTTAGAACTTTAATACGAAATTTCTCCCAACAAGGGAAGCAAAAACCGAAAAAGCACAGCAAAGCAAAATAGTTCTTTCTAAAAATGTAATATCAATATGTCGATTAAAGTGGTTTTAGTGTCTATTTTTCTTTTCTTTTACTTCCTCTTTTTTTTTTCCCTTCTAAAAGTAGAGAGGAAATTGGGTCGTACAAGGTGGGTGGGCTGAGTCAAAGAAGGCGAGAGAGGATAGATCAACTGATCCTCTGTGACAAATACACGGAAGAAGGAAATAATGATAACAAATTGGAAATAATAAGGAAGGGAAAAAAAAGAAGAAAACTTTTATTATTCCTTGGACTTACATCTAACTAGTTGTTATAATTTGAGTATTAAATTTTGAATATATATTATTTTTTTATAATTAAATTTATTTTAAATAAAATTTATTTTTATTATATCATAAATTTATATTTAATTAAAAATTTAATTTTTATCATATCTTAGATTCAAAATTCAAATTATAATTGTATGTTGCAAACCCTATGAATAAGATAATTAGCAGTGTATTTTAAAATACAATAATCAATGAGAATTATTCTTTTATTTGCTTTATTCCTACCTTTCTTTTCTTATTTTATTTAACTTTATCATATAATAAAATTTATAAGTTTTTGAATTTTCTTAATCTTTATGATTAAACTTAAATTTTATTTACATAAAAACCTATCAATTATAAATATTTTATTTACATAAAAACCTATCAATTATAAATTTTTTATCAATTTAATTGTATATCATAAATTAATAATATTTATGGTTTATTTACTTTTTAAATTTGTTAAATTATTTAGTTTATGTATCAATATCTACATAAACTCATATTAAGTGTTGTCTTCATTAATTCTAAATATTACATTATGCTGAGAAGCTAACAAACTCTAGAAATATATCACATCATGCTGAAAAGCCAATAATTATACTATGTAGCCAATAAATTTTAAAAATATCTCAAATTAAACCTTTTTATAAATTACATATTTTATTATTTGCATATATAATTTATATGAAAAATTTGTTATAACTTATATATTTTTTATTTAATTGTTATTATTATAAATAGATTATTTGTTATGTTTTTAGAAAATTATTTAAATCACTTGACTATGTTTAAGATTCAAATTTAATATTATTATGAAAACAAATATTATTAAATATAGATTTTTAGTTAAGTTTGAAAACAATTTATTATAAAATATTAGTAATATATGCTAATTTTTTGTTTGTTTGTTATATTTTACTAAATATATTGCAATTTTTTAATACTATTATATTTAAATATATTTATAAATATAATAACTAATATATATTAAAATTTATCCATATAAATATTTATTTTTACTAAAAAAGGATTTGTACTTACCTAGTAATTTATTATTATTTTTTATTATGTTAATTTTTAACTCTATAATTTTAGGTAATATTGATAATATATTATTAAACATATGTTGGTATTTAAAGATATAATCGAACCAATAAGTTTGGAAAATCTGAATGTTATATATATGTGTATATGTATATATGTTAAAATATTATATACTTGATTTATAAGTAATAGTAAATGTAAAATTTTATCATATTTACTAATGAATATTATTTAGTTCGTAAAAATTATAGAGAATTAAATGTTTGAGCATAATTAAGTCTTTACATAAAATGGAATATATACTTAGATGGTGTACATTGATTATATGTATATTAATTGCATGTTAAATAAGTATTATCAATATCATCTGTTTATATATTTTTTTTTATTAATAATGTATTTGCACTTAAGTTTTGTCTATAATTATTTTAACAATAAATTTTTTTTTATCTATAATTAATGATTGATATATATAACACACATATATGATAATAATATTAATTAACAAATTGTTTATATATATAATGATGGTAATGTTCATGCATCATATTTGAATATGTTATGGTAAAATTATTTTTATATAATGATGGTTATAATGTATTTCATGTTTAATATTTAAATATATTATCTTGATCTTATTTGAATTATATGTAAAATGATATATTTAATCATATACTATTAATATTAATATAAAAGTTATACTAATAATTATTAATATTTTTCATATAAAGTGTGTGATTGTATAAAATAGTAATATTTAAGGGCATTTTGTATAAAAGACTAGTTCTTGAAAATATTTGTACCACTAATTTTTCATGAAAATGTTTGTTTATCTAGAATAGTAGTTTTTAAGAAGGTCTTGCCTCACAATTATTTTTTGGAAGCACTTCTAGTGAATACTAATTATGCTAATTATATCATTATGATAAATTATTTTCAAAATTTACATATTTGAATTATTCTCTTAAATGTGTAAAATGCAAAATTGATATCATAAAATATTATATGTGCTATTTTATGAATAAAATTTGCTATTAAAATAGTAATATAATAGCATTTATATAAATAGTATATGTCCTAGATACGATTAAGGATATAAGGGTATTTTGATCATATCATTTTTGAAATGAATGTCATTTGATATTTATATTAAAATAAATATTATCAAAGCAAAATATATATATATTGAGGGATTGTAAGTGATTAATTTGATATATAATAATCACTATATATGGCTCAAATATGAGTACTATATTTCTAAAATTCAATTATAATCATTCAAGATTTTTAAGTGATAAATATCATTAACCTTTTATTTGAACAGCTTTAAAAAAAATGTTACTGAATCATATATTTCATTGAGAGCCAAAAGAAATATATATATATAGAAGATCTTGTATGTACTTGCATAACAACATTGAGAGTTAAATTGACAACAGTAATGAATCTTTCGTATGCTATATATATTTGCAAGTGAAGTTTGCTTATGAAATAATAATAAAGAAACACACACATACACACATATATATAAATATTATGTGTTTGCACCAATTATTAAGAAAAAAAGATATTTTGATGATATCATTCTTAGAAGTGAATGATTATTAAGTGCATGACTCCTATTGTACTCATTTAGTAATATTAAAATTGAAAACTCATGTAAGCAAATAAAATATATTTTGAAATTATTATTATGCCACGATGATTTGTATTCTAATTTTATAATAAATAATGAGCTTTCATATAAGCATAATAAAAAGAATTTTACTTTTAAGTTTAACGTGTTATTAATATTATCTAGCATATGTCTCATTTTTTATTTTAATGGATAATGATCATTACAAAGTTATGGATTAAAAAATATAAAGTGAGCTTATAATTATTGCCTATCAATTGAAATAGTGAATACTTATGTATTTCAAAGACAATGCAACAATACTCATTATTATTAAATAATATATGAGTTAACATAATTTCATGTATAACTTGATAAAAGACTTTAAAGAACTAAAGTATGATGAATTATATTATATATAATTATGCTTAATATTATATATAATTGAGGAAGAATTTAATATTTTAAATATATTTTATAATAGTTGATATTCGAGACTACAATTAAAATATAATATTTAAATTCTTAGATAGAAACTTAATTTGAATTTTTTTTTCTAATAAATCAATCTTATAATTAAAATTGCGCGAATGTTGTATATGTTGGTATAACTTATAATTTCATAAATACATGATTAAAGTCAATATTCAAAAACTTTTTTCGATTTATATCGTAAATATAAAATAAATTGTAATGTATAAAAACTTAAATAATTATCATATCTAAAATAATTAAAATTGGTTCATCATATAATAAAAAGTTAAATAATTATGGATAAAAGTCTAAACTTTTCCTTATTTAGTAATTATATGTATTACATATTCTTAAGGTAAAATAAATTCGCTATCTTTCACAAAAATTGATAGTGAATCTTACGCCTCTGAAAAATCATTTATTATAAAAATAAAATTATTAACCTTATTATAAGAACATGATATATTTTGGGTTCAATTTAACTCACAAATTTATCATTAAAATTTCTTAATTGCAACTTATATTAGTTGTAAAATAAAGTTATATTATTCTTATTGCACTTACTCAACATATTGAGATAGACCTACAAATAAATTTAAAGACATGTGTTTTGAGTTTCATTTATATTAAATATATTGAATTCTTTGAAAGATAAGCAGACTTATTAAATAATTTTGAAAATAAAAATAATTTTTATCATTATTAGGAGAGAAAAAAGATAATGACGTGAAATTGCATATAATGCACTCATTTTAGAGAATATAAAGTTCAAAAAATTACTCGATAATAAAATACTATATATGTTGATACATTTAAATAATGAAAAATTTAGCTATAAAATTCTCGAGTAATTATTAAAGTCCCTATAAAATAATGAAATGAAATAGCAGTAAACATTCATAATTTATCTAAAGCTTGCTAATTATATTGGTGCAAAAACAATATAATTATTGTTGGAATAAGAATAGTTAATACTTTAAGAAATAATATCGAAAAAAACTATAACAACTATTAACTCTTATAGAGTCTAGTATCCTATATAAAATAATATCATTTCGATTACAGGAAGAAGAAAATATTAATATATTGATGTTATACAATATAATTTCTTTCATATCTCTTTTTAATAAGTAAGAGATGATAAAGATCTTTAATAATGTTAAAAGTTATTAAATTTCAACAAAAAAAAGTATTAACTAAATACAAAATATTATTTTAGGTACGTATTCATTCATTTATGAGCAAAGTAAAATAGATATAGTATAAACATTTGAAATGTTCATTAAATATTTGTAAGGACTAGTTGTTCAAGTGCCTAAAAATTTAAAAAGTGTTGATAACACATAAATTTATATAAAAAATGATGAAGATGTGAGATAATTTTTTTTTTTTACTTTCATTCATCTTAGATGACTTTAAAATGTGATTAGTAGTCACATAATATTGATTTATATAGTTACTTATGAGAATAAATTAATAATAATTTATGCTTACAAAAGCATTAAATTCAAATATCATTTATTATTATAATAATTTATAGGCATGTACTATTAAAGTAATGTGAATTTTAATAGATATATAATGCTTTTACATTAGCATATTTATACATATTTCATGGCTTTGTTATTGCTACAAAGCATGTTCGTTTACTTTACGTAATCTTAAAAATATGGTAAAAATAAATAATTATTTTAAAAAGAGATAAATTTGTATTGATTTATTTTTTATGGATAAATCACATGCATATTATATATTCAGTTATTATATAGTTGCATGATATAAAAATTGTCTCATATTATTCTTCATTTTATAATCAGTTGGCATCATTTAGTAAGATAATTAATATTCAATGTATTTATTAACATTTTGACTGTTATCAAAGCATTTTCAAATGTTGAATTTTACATAAGAATAAAGTGATAAATTTTATTATAAATTGAATATATGAATTATCTAAATTATTGTAGTATGTTTTATAAATGTAAGTTTTTTAATTAATTTTGTAATGACTGATAAAATGAGTTACTTTGTAGAACATGCATCTTGCAATTTAGTACTTAAATGTAACATATTATCGAAATAAATATATTTGACCTACATATATCAATTATGAAAAAATTGTATTACATATAAAATCAAATGAGGACAAAAAAAGCTCACTAGCTATGAGTTATTATATTTATTTCAATATTTGAAAAATTGTCATAATAATATTAAAATGTATCAATTAAAAAGACATCTTGTATTAAACGATTGTCATCATTAGTGGAGCACATCTGTATGCACTTTGTAGGTTATGTCTCATTGGATTTTCTTGGAAAATTTTTAATGAAACAACGTTAGCGTATTATATGAGAATAATATATTATTTTCTCCTTTGCTAGTTTTTTTCCAACTGAGATTTTCTAACAAGGTTTTTAGCGAAACATATTCTCAATATATTTGACATTAAAGATAAGTATTATAATTTAGATGTCAAATCTTAACTATGATATTATTTATCTTATGATTAGATTTATTTTAAATGAATTATTATATCATAAATTTATATTTAATTAAATATTTAATCTCTATCATATTTTAAATTCAAAATTTATATTATATTTTATAAATTCTATAAATAAGTTCTTTTAATAATGTATTTTAAAACACAACAATTAATAAAAAATATTTTTTTTATTTACCTTTCTCTCTATTTTTATTTTATTTTACAATACTAGCATAATATTACGACTGGAGGAGAGAAAAGAAAATTAAAAGTAGTTCCTATTTTTTTTTATTCATTGTTAAAATTTACGGTACTAAATTTTGATTAATTTGAGTAATAAATAATTCTTCAAAATTATTAAAATTAACATATTTATAAAAATATAGCACCTTAAAAACATTAAATAATATTTAATTAAATTATATTTAATATTAAATAAATTTAAATTAATATAATAATAATAATAATTATTATTATTATTATTATTATTTTTAATTATAAAAATATATAATTTAAATAAAAATATATTATTTATTTTTATTATATCAAATTTTAAAAATATTGTTTTTCAATAGTTTTTGTCCTTATGTCGTTGGGTTTTGGTTAACGGTCAAATGCTGGGATGCGATTTTTAAAGAATGGATAGATAGAGGTGAATATTTATGGCATTCTTGTAAATTAACTTGTTGATAAATGTGCTAATGTGTATGGAGATTTTATTTTATATTTACTTATCCAGGAAAAAAAACTGAAGTATATAAATTATATTATTTTTTTAACAATTTAGTTAATTTATTTTCAAAATTTTACATCACAATGATAACATAAGAAAAAATAAATGCACATAAGTTCACTGAACCAATTTTTTTTATTTATATTTAACAACATTTGATAAAAATAATTGCAATAGCAAATTTCAATAATTTTTTTTTTAAATAAGTAGAATGAATTGCAATAAAAAGAACTATAATTCATAATTGCTTTAATTATAATAATTAGTGAATCATGATGATTTATCTCATAAATTTTTGTGAGATGAACTCTTAATAAAAACATGCAAACTAAGCTGACCGTTGAAATCAAATGTGTAAAGAGATAAATTATTCATTATTTTTGAAGTAAATGATAATGTAGTATTTATATCAATAAAATTTAAAATTAATGCATATATATTTTATTTAAAAATACAAATATTTAATAACTAATAAAAAAAAAAAATAATATAATTGATAAAAAAATATACTTTATGAACAATAAATAATATTTTTGTTTAAAGATTAAAATACTCATGTAAATCAAGCCTATGTATGGACGACAATGTAAGAAAAGTACTTATTGCTTCTAGATATAATGACAAGTGGGTGTGACAATTAAGGGGAGAGCCCCCAAGAGCTCAAAGACACTTTTTTTTCCAAAAGCTGAAGGATATCATTGAGAATTGAGAGTGTGGGGATGGAGAGGTATGGATGCTGCTATTCCAGCTGTTTTCTTCCTCAATGTTTATATGGGATAGATGAGGCAATTCTCTTAGATTTCGATCAGATAAAAAGTTTCAATGATATATATATATATATATATTATTAAAAAATAAAAAATAAATTTTATTTTAAAATATGATATATACAATTCAATATTATTTTACATATTATTAACATATAATAAAAATATTATCTTTTATATTCTCTTAAAAAAAAAAAAAAACACAGTCGTAATAGACTCTTTTAAATTTCTTAATAATCTCTATTTTTTTTTCTTCATCAAAGGTTGTGTAAAACATGAATCAATATACATCTTAAATCTCTCTTTAAAAAAAACAAAAAACAAAAACGAAAACAAAAAACTGAAACGCCATTCTTTAGCCTTTTAGATTAGCATCTCTTCCTTTTTTTAACATTTCTGACTTTCTGTGTCTCTTTTTATTATGATATTCTCACTACTCTTAATTTCATACTTCTAACACTTAACAAACAATTAAACCATCTATTAATAATATCTGCCCATAATTTCTAGTCATAAAAAGAAGGTGTTGCTAAAGTTAAAAGCAAAAATGAAGTCTAATTATTCTTGTATGTTTTCTTATATTACTGTAACTTTTTATCAAATATTTTTCATCAAATAATTTAAGATATAGACTCTGATTGAAATATTTTTTAAATGCTTGAAAAAAATATTTTCTCTATTTTATAAAATAAAGATCGAATATGATCAAAGTAAATGTTTTATTATCACAACTACAAAATTGGCTATTTGCCTTGGTTTTAAACTAACTCAATTTTTTTGAAACGATCCAAATTTTTGAGTCAATTATGTTACATCGATTTTGATGAAAAACAAACACAAATTTGAGTCAATTTTAAATAAAATCGACGCAAATTTTGAGTTAAATTTTAGGGGATCGACACCAATCTTATAAAACCTATTCAAAATATTACCTAACTTTGTATTATCCTAAGTGTATACAAGTTTCTCAATTCAACACCCTATAATGCAAATATGTAAATTGCACAAAAATTTCAAAAATTAGTTTACATTTCATTAATAAGTTTAAAATAAGTTACAAAATGTAATATAAAATATTCCTACATATAAATACATATTTAAATATGTGCCATACATTTAATAATAGTAGCTAAATAGTGAAATAAAAAATTTATAATTAATTTTCATCATCTTCATGTAATGTATGTCGCCCATTTCCAAAGTGTTTTATCCGTTGACTTACTATTGTAAGGAATGTTAGTTATCACCTATTATAAATAAGAAAAAATCAATATTCAATGGTTGAAATAATTTGTGAAATGTTTATAAAGTGAAACTAAATTGAAGTTAGAAAGTTAACATAAAAATTTATAATTGATTTTGACAAATAGTATACAGTTTTTTTCATATGATTTCATAACATAAAACTCGCATAATTTAACACCAGCTTATTTAGAACACTATTATAATTAAGTTATATTAGCAACGTATCAAGTATTCACTATGAGTTAATAACAAAATTAAACGTAAATCTATAAATTTAAATATATAAAGTTTACATTTGAGTATTTCATTATTGGGGAAGGCTTTGCGATATTTGCAACTTCATCTCACCAAAGTACATGATCTTATAAAATTTTATCCTACCAATTGGAAGTAAACATTACATAAAGCGTGTGCCTAGATAGTAAAAATACCTTGCCACCAGTTTCCTCTTGATATGCCAATTATGTAAAAAATTTCAGATCCCTCCTCAAATCAGAGGACACGAGAACAAAAGTCATATTTTTCCATAAATATAATAAAAGGACAATTTGGATAAAAAATTCACAATCCCAAGCAAATACAGTAAGCACAATTACACTATACCTATGTGTCTTGGTCCTCTAATCAATGACCAGACACTTCAAATGATGGTCATAGATCCTTTTTAGAGTTCTATCGAGATCTATTTAAATAGACAAGACTTTGTACTAATGGAGCTGAGCTGTTGGCTAAGGTGGTACTTGATTTATGGAGCATATGAAAAAGTCGAAATAATTTAATCTTTAATCATAACGCTTTCGACCCAGGAGGTGTTCTTGCAGTTGTTGGATACTATTGGAATTTGGTTATCAAAGCTTTTAGCTAACATGACGGCCGACTTGACCGTAAACTTGTTAGTGGCTATTGAGTGCTAGTAATATTTACAAAATTTATTTACTTATTATCTCTGTGAGAAATCTTGCTATTTATACTCTTTGTACTGTTAAACTGTCTAGTGGTCTTTTTAATAAATCAGTACCTTATCGTTTGAAAAAAAAAAAAAAAAAAAATGATGCTTTTTTTTTTTTTTCAGAATAAAACATCTTTTCAAATGAAGTTGTCTTCTGCAAAAAGAACAGGCCAGCCAAAATAAACTCTTTGATATTATTTAATTAGAGAGAGAAAGCCACACACACGTGTATATATATACACACACACATCCATGGCCCTCAAAACCATCTTATCATTTGGTAGATATGCATAATCTTTCAATAATATTGGAAATTCCTTCACTAGATACTAGTATTAATTAAGTTAATGGACCAGAGCATTTAAGAATCATGAGAAATTACGAGATTTATACACCTTATTACTCTTTTTTATCTAAACTAAAGAAAGCCATAATTGTAGATAAAGGTTAGAACAAGTTAACAAACCTGAGTGATCCATCTTCAGTATCTTGCTTTTTCCAAGGCACTTCTGATTGTCTTCCAAGCACCTAATTCAGTAGCAGCATCATAAATCTCTTGGATTTTTGATAAAATAATTTCAGGAGAAAACATATAAATTAAAGTCTTAATTTATGATTAGAATTTGGGAAAAGGGCAACAATTAATAATACCAATAAAAAAATTGTTATTACTTAGAATATTGATATATGTCAAGCGAGAAAGTGTTGAAAATTGTGAATGAATTTGAATAAAAAGAAATTAAAAAAAATGTTAAAATTTTCTCTCTTAAAAAACTTGTCCCACATTAGATATTATATATATTTTTAGAGGTATTAATATAAGAAAAAATTTACTAGTAGGATTGGACCCCAAGGGGCACCCAATTTTATGGAAGGGAAGAAGGACCTAGGTAATTATGGGTCCATGCGCGTGCGTGGCCGCCGTCTGGCCAAGTGTGTGTGTGGCATTTTATTTTTTGATAAAAATTTATTTATTAAAATTAATTTTTCAAACAATTTCGTTACCCAAATTATGACCGTTATTTTGTTACCGTTCCGTTCCGTTGAGACCGAGTCTCACGGAACCGTTGCCTTCGAACATTACACATTCTTATCTGTTACCCCACGTCGTGACCGTTCCTGTTTCGTTACAGACCGAGTCTTACGGAACATTATCTACGACCGTTTTGTGAACGTTACACGTTCTCTGGCCCCGTTTTTTGTGACTTCCTCGGCCTATAAATAGAGCTCTCAAGCTCTCAGCTTCCAGCTTCAATCATCCCTTACCTCTCAACTCTCTCTCGTTTTTTCTCTCTCTCGCTCTAACTATTTAGCAGTACAAAAGCTTTAAGAAAATATAAACCCAGAAATACCTTTCAGTATATAAATTAAATATAATTTTTTAGTTTTCGAGCAACAAAAATATTTTACAGGGTGTAGCATTCTGGAGTTCATTAGTGCAGTGTAGCTCCGAGACAGAATTTTGCTAGGCTGTTTTATCCTGGGGACGACGAGGCTGTGTATTGCTTGTACAATTTTGGGCAAAGCCGCGAAATGTCTTAAAGAGAGCGACTTAGTCCGCAACTCAACCCAAGCAGTGTTATTTTCAATAATTTGGTAACCTCGTTCCTATCAGTTATTTACATATTTGTTCCAACAGAAAGTGATATAAAATATATAAGAAAAGAAAAGGAAAACATGAAAAATATAGTTACCGTGTTAAAGACTAAAGCTTGAGTAATTGAAACAATAATTGAAAAGTACGTCTTATTCATCAAAGCTCTAAACTGGGCTTATATAGCCTTATAAAGAAATTGAAAGCAGAAAACTTAATCAGCAAACCAAACCCACGTCCAATATTTAGACTGATGGGATTCTCCTAAAAACTAGGACAACAAGTAAACAAACACTACTTCACGTCCCTAACACTTAGGAATTATTAACAACTAACTTGACCAATTCAACTAAAAAACATAAATACTTGAAAAATCCTAACACTTTCCCTTAAATTGAATATCATACAAACATTTAGTTTACATCATAACTTGAACAAACCCCAAGGAGACCATGTAGCTTCTCAAATGCTTCAAGCTTCAAAGGCTTTGTTAGTATATCTGCAATTTGATCTTGACTCTGGCAATGAATTAATTCAACAACACCTTCTTTTGTGAGATCACGAAGAAAATGAAACCTGATATCAATATGTTTACTTCTTCCATGTAACACTGGATTTCTTGAGAGTTTGATAGTAGAGATGTTGTCGCAATGAATCAAAATAGGACTTTGTTGAACATACCCCAATTCTTCAAGTAATCTTTTTAACCACACAGCTTGACATGCACAGGAAGCAACTGCAATAAACTCAGCTTCAGTTGTGGACAACGTCACCACCTGCAGCTTCTTTGAAGACCAAGAAATTGCCCCAGAACTAAGCATGAAAACTTGACCTGAGGTGCTTTTTCTGTCATCCAAGTTCCCAGCAAAATCGTTGTCACTGTAGCTAACTAGACCCATGCTTTTACCTCTTTTATAAAGAACTCCAAAATCTGTAGTTCCTTTCAAATAACGAAGGACCCTTTTTACAGCTTGGAAGTGAAGCATAGTTGGAGCTTCCATGAATCGACTAAGGAGACTAATAACATACATCATATCAGGCCTAGTAGTTGATAAGTACATTAGACTACCTACAATTTGCTTGTAGTATGTGCTGTCAATTCTTTCTCCTCCAAAATCTTTTGAGAGTTTGAAGCCTGGGACAATTGGATTATGAACTAGATTGCAATCAAGCATTTGAAACCTTTCAAGGATCTCCCGTGCATATTTCTTTTGTCCAATGAAGACTCCATTAGATGTTTGTTTGATCTCAATACAAAGAAAGTAACACATTCTTCCCAAATCACTCATATCAAATTCATTCATCATGGATTTTTTGAACTCAAGAAACATATCATCGTTGTATCCAATGAAAATCAAATCATCCACATATAAATAAACCACTAGAATTTTACCTCTCTTCTCTATTTTGACGAACAAAGTGTGTTCATAAGGACACTTCTGGAATCCAGCCTTGGAGAAATAGGATTTTATATGATTGTACTAAGCTTGTGGTGCTTGTTTTAGTCCATATAGAGCTTTCTTCAGTCTATATACTTTATGTTCATTCCCCTTTTGTATATAACCTGGAGGTTGATCAATAAAAACTTGTTCATTCAACCCACCATGTAAAAAGGCAGATTTCACGTCTAACTGAAATATTTGCCAAGAATTCTGAGCAGCCAATGACACCACAAAGCGAATGGTATCCATTCTTGCAACTGGTGCAAAAACCTCAGCATAATCAACTCCATATTCTTGTGTATATCCCTTAGCCACCAAACGCGCCTTGTATTTGTCAACTTCACCTTTTTCATTTAACTTTGTTTTATATATCCACTTGACCCCAACTATTTTCTCACCCTTAGGCAAGTCTGTTAATTCCCATGTCCCATTCTTCTCAATGGATTTGATCTCAACATCCGTAGCCTTTCTCCATATGTCTGTTTTGATAGCATCATAGAAGGAAATGGGAGCATTATCTGCAAACAAGGCAAGGTGTGCAAAGGCTTCATCATCTGATAGTTCATCACCACTGACATAATCCATTAATCTTGTTGGCTTCCTTCCTGGTCTTTTGAAGCATTGAGATGGTTGAGCATCAGTGTGTTGAGATGATGAACTTAATGGCTGTGTTGGGGTTGAACTGATTGGGAGTGAGCTTGGTGGTTGTGCTGTAAATGGACTAGGTAGTTGTGATTGAAATGGACCAGAAGTTTATTCTTTTGTGAGATGAGCATCCATGGGCAACTCACTTGCTTCTGTGCCTTCTTCAATATCAGTCAAAGATTCTGGCTGATTGTTACTACTCCAATCCCATGTCTTGCTCTCATCAAATTGCACATCGCGAGTAACAATAATCTTCTTAGTCACAGGATTGTAAAGCCTGAAAGCTTTGGACTCCTCACTGACTCCAAGAAAAATGCACTTCATGCTTTTGTCATCTAGCTTTGTTCTTGATTCATCTGGTATATGTGCATAACCTATGCACCCAAAAACTATAAAATAACCAACTGATGGTTTATGAGTAGACCATGCTTCTTCTGGAGTCATATCCTTGACTGCAAATGTGGGACTTCAATTTAATAAATGTACACTCCAATTTGTAGCTTCGGGCCAGAAGTTCTTTGGGAGACCTATCCTTGCCATCATATTTTGCACCATATTTAGGATAGAGCGATTCTTCCTCTCTGATACGCCATTTTGTTGTGGCGTGTATGCTGCAGTAAGTTGTCTGAATTCCATTTTCCTCACAGAACTTTGCAAAGTCATTAGAAGTGAATTCTCCACCACGGTCTGTACGAAGACTTTTGATAAAGTATCCTGTCATCTTTTCTACTTTGGCTTTAAATCTTTGAAATGCAACAAGGGTTTCAGATTTTTAATGCAAAAAATAAACCCAAGTTTTGTGACTATAGTCATCAGTAAAAGTAATGAAGTACCTCTTGCCACTGTTTGAAGTTGGATTGATAGGTTCGCACAAATCTGAGTGAATTAGTTGCAGGACTTGTTCTGCTCTCCATGCTTGCTTGTTTGGGAAAGAATCACAATGTTGTTTACCCACTGTGCACTCTTCGCATATTTGAGATGGACAATGAATTTGAGGAAGACCTTTTACCATGTTCTTCTGTTGAAGGATCTTTAGACCGTTGAAATTCAAATGCCCATAGCGAAAATGCCACAACCAGGTAGTGTCTTGCACTCTTGTTGAGAAACAACTTGGAATGCTCTTGTGTGTATACAATGGAAACATACGATTTTGTGCCATTTTGACTTAAGTAATTAAGCCTCTTGTTGGGTGTCGAACTTGACAGCAGCCTACTTGAATAATGATTGTATGCCCATTTTCTTGCAATTGTCCCATACTAATAAGATTGTTCTTCAAAGTTGGAACATAGAAGACATTAGCAACCTTATACACAGTAGTCTCATCAATGTGTACTCGAATATTTCCTTTGCCCATCACAGATATGCTTGAATTATCTCCTAGCTTCACATGCTCTCTAAAATCTTCATTTAAATTAGAGAATAGAGATTTGTTACCACTCATATGATTGCTACATCTAGAATCCAGGTACCAAATATCGGGTTTTGAGTTCTTCTCCTCAATGTAAGCCATCAAGAGTACTTCTTCTGATTCGGCATAATTTGATTGTTCTTCCTTTCGAGCAAATTTTGGGCATTCATACTGATAATGACCATATTTGTGGCAACAGTAGCATTCAACATTTGACTTGTCTCACGTTCCTTCATGTTCAGTTGTCTGATTTTCATGCCAGCGTCCTCTCCCACGTCCGTGACCTCTTCCACGACCTCGTCCTCTTCCGCGGCTGTTCCATGTGGATGAATTTCCATGACTGTTATCATCACTTAGTGAGACCTTCAATAATTTCTCTTCAACAACCTGACTAATCATTCGTTGTTCATGAACGAGTAGAGAACTCTGCAGTTCATCGATGGAAAGTTCAGTAACATCGTTGGATTCTTCAATTGAACATACAACATAAGCAAACTTGGAGGTCATTGAACGAAGGATTTTCTCAAGAATGATTACGTCTTCCATTTTTTCTCCATTGATATGCATCTTGTTTGCAATTGTCAGCGTTCGTTCAAAATAATCTGTAACAGACTCGCCTTCCTTCATGGTAAGAATCTCAAACTCTCTTCGGAGAGCTTGTAGCTGGGCTCGTTTCACACGAGCTGTCCCTTGATACTTCTGCTTCAGAGAATCCCAAATATCTTTTGTTGTATGCTTCTTAAGGATGGTCTCTAGAGTGACACGATCAATGGCTTGAAACAAGAAATTTTTGGCTTTTAAGTCTTTGAGCTTTTGATCTTCAAGTGCCTTTCTTTGTGCCTTAGTGAGAATAGTTTCTGTAGCAGGTCTCGGTGATGCCATTCTCCACTAAACTCCAGTACTCTCTGGACCGCAAGAAATTTTCCATAAGCAAACTCCAGTGATCATAGTGTCCATCTAACCTTGGGATTGCTGGTTGTATAAAACCAATGTTGTCACTCGCCATGGTGATCTTGTTGCTGCAAGATACAAGTTGCTGCTTCTTTTCTACTTAGGCCCTAATGGGGGCTCTGATACCAATTGTTAAAGACTAAAGCTTGAGTAATTGAAACAATAATTGAAAAGTACGTCTTATTCATCAAAGCTCTAAACTGGGCTTATATAGCCTTACAAAGAAATTGAAAGCAAGAAAACTTAATCAGCAAACCAAACCCACGTCCAATATTTAGACTGATGGGATTCTCCTAAAAACTAGGACAACAAGTAAACAAACACTACTTCACGTCCCTAACACTTAGGGATTATTAACAACTAACTTGACCAATTCAACTAAAAAACATAAATACTTGAAAAATCCTAACATACCAGACAATTTTATTGGCTGTCGGACTTGGGGTAGCTAACGGATAGGGAGAGCTCACCGGAGGATGGGTTGAGCTTGGCAGGACAGGAAGTAGGTGTTGAGGATGGGTCTCTTCAAGGAGAGAGAAATAGAATAAATTATTAATAGACAGTTGAGCGGATTTGCTTTGCATCAATAAAAAAACGACGCTTCTTTTTTTTCTAACCTTCATTTGCATCAGTTTCTCTTACAACCGACGCAAATTTGAGTTAATTTTTAATACCCGACGCAAATTAGAGTTGATACAAAATTTGCATCATTGTTAAAACTGACGCAAAAAAGAAGAAGATACAAATACACTATTTTGTAGTAGTGTATGTTCTCTATTTTATAAATTAAAGTTTTAAAATTTAATTTTTGGTGATAAAATTATATATATGTTTAAATAAATTATTAAAAATTAAAAGAATATATATTTATATTTAAAATTATTTTAATTAATTAATTATAAAAAATTATTTATGAGCTCTTTTATATATTTTACTTTAGGCTACAAAAATTCTTTAGCTATATGTGGTTTAAACATTTTTGCTTAGGTGTATTTGTATTTTTCAATAAATAATTACACATATTTGTACATGAATAAATTCATATTTGAGTGAATGAGTTTACCACATTCAAAGTAATGGAGCATAATTAAATCATACTAATTCATCCACTCTTCCAGATCAAAGAATACTTATCAACTAAACTAAAACATTTTTTTTTTAATGATTTTTCAAAGAGCAAATGTTATGTTGTTTATTTTAATCAAGTTCAGTTAAACATTCATAAGTCAATAGCAAAGGACTCCATATTAGACTATACATAGTCTCTCTATATGTAAGCCTTACATTGTTTCTGTAAATCTTACTAATGTGTGTCATATGGTTAGTTAGTGGTGTAACTAATTATGGTTTGCCTTTTTCAATCAAAAAATAAAAATACAAAAATTCTGGTTAGCCTTATTCTGAGTTGTCCATCTATGAATGGTCTAGCAACTTTATAAATAAGACTACTATTGTATAGTTTAATATTCTTGGATTAATACAAATAAATTGTGTTTTTGAGGCTCATCACTTTATATTACTCTAAATTAGAAGGTGTTTAAAAATCAAACTAAACTATAATTTAAAAAAATATATGGTCCAATTTAATTAAAATTAATTCAAATCGTTGGTGAATCAGTCTGGTCCGATTTTATAAGTTTTTTAACTACTTAGGACTGGACCGAACTTAACTTTTATAAATAATATATTAAAAAATTATTTTTTAAAATATATTATATTATTATTTTTTAAAAAATAAAAAAAATTATATATTATAATTTTGATTTAACTTTTAAATTTGATTAGAATGAAATTTGATCATTTTTTTTTATCGTTTACTAAGTGAAATATGTCGCCATTTACAATTCTTTTAGTTTGAAACCACACTTTTCATAGAATGTCTTAGTTGTCAACATTGCAGTTGAGAATCACTTTGTAGCAGCCCATTGATCGAGCATGATCTGTGAGGAATCTTACAATTTTCTTGCCTAATTTCATATTATAATGTGATCAGTAGTTAATATAGAAATTTCTAATCGATCAATTATTATGTAAAAAAATTGTTATTATACGCATCACATTATAATTTAATTGCACTATTAATTACGGAAAAAAAAGTTTTAGGAATTTTTTTTTAAAAAATCATTGAAAATCATTAATTCAATTGGACTTGGACCGTTCGGTTACAACATTCTTTATTAACTAAACTGTCCGATCTAATTTAATTAAAGCAATATGAACGGTCCAATTTAGGTTAAATTTTTTTTACTTATAAATTGGATCGAACCGGACCGTATACCCTTACTCCAAACCGTCATTTGGTTTTCTAAAGTTGGAAAAAAAAAAAAAAAACAATTATTCTCCTTTTTATATCTTGAATTTATCATATGCTTTACAAGTACCTTCCTAAAAGAAAAATAACTACAAAAATTTGTTACCTTTTACATTCTTTTACTTGTATTAATTTTATAAAAGTTGAGGGATAATATCCAGGACATCTATTCAAAGTGTCATTGCTAAGGCCAAACCAGTTAAAGACAATTTCTTTTAAGGGTGAGTGGCGGATTTAATTTTATTATTTTTAAAATTATCAGTATGGTTTTGATATTTTTCAGTTGGATTGCCCTAGAATTATTAAGAAAAAGTTAAATAAATTTTAATTGTAATTTTTTTTTTAAAATACAATAGAAAAATATAGGGAAGAGACATGTAATCTGTCTTTTTTTTATTTTATTTTATTTTATTTTATGAGTATTCAATTTTATTTATTATAGTGCCAAAGAAATCATATTATTCTTAAATTTTATCATTTTTAAATTTAATTTTTTTTTCTTTGTACTATATGAAAAAGATTTCGAGCTTTTTGTTATTTGTGAATATATTTTTTATAATATTTTTTATAATATTATAATTTTAAATTACTAAATTATGTTTATTTAATTAGATATGTGGTTAATAAATGCATTTTCATTATATATAACACAAAACTTCGATAACATTATTAGGGGCAGAGGCAAGAATTAATGTTAAGGGGGCTAAATTTTTTTACAACATATTAATATGCCCAACAATTACCAAATTCACAAGAAATCACATCCTTCAATAGCATAACATTAAACACTTGAACTGCCTCTCCAATCATCCCATTACGAATATGCCCAACAACCATTGAATTTCAAGTAACATCTCTAAAAATCATCCCACTAAAAACCCTTTTAGCGCCATCAACATCTCCTTGTTACAACAACCCAGTAATCAATTCAAGGTGTTGTATGAAAAAATATCACGCTCAGGCATTTGGTTAAATAGCTTGATGGCATTTTCAAAATACCTATTTAAAAAGTAACCACGTAACATAGCGTTCCATGTAACAACGTTTCAGTGAGGCATTTCATCGAACAGCTTCTGGGCTTCATTAACGAAACCATTTCGCATGTAACCAGAGATCCTGGAGTTCACAGGCTTTAGGTTGGGAAGAGTAATTGCAGCATGATTTTCTGAAAAGAAATTATTGGCAGTAGTAAAGAATGGTTTCGCAAGACTCAGAGAGAAAGTTGAAGGGAGTTTGTTGACACGAGAAAGAAAGAAGATGAAGAGCATACAGTTAAAATAGAACCAAAATTAAAGAGTTTCATTGAACGGCATTGAAATTTGAAACTCATAGTAACTCTGGAGACGGCAAAAGCTAGAGGCGAGCAGCAATCAGCAATAGAGGAACAGACAAAAAAAAATTTCAGAAAATTTGGCCGGAGCTTCAATCCCCCAGCTCTGAATAGCTCCGCCCCTGAACATTATGTTAATTAGATTAATTTAAATATTTTTATTAAATTACAAGGCTTAAATAACCAAACCTAATAATTACAAAATTAGGTGTATTTTATAATAATTAATAGTAATAAACCAGCATCTTTCCCATTTTTTCAAAACCTTGCCAATTTATATTCAAAAACTAAACACGTATTGAACAAGTATAGGCTGCTAAGCTAGCATTGAAAATATCAAAAATGAAAACACGAATTGAGACTTGAGAGGATCATCTCAACAAATTTACCCATATCGGGCATTAGTTGAAAGGTGACCTCAAGAACTCCTAAGTCGTTCACCGTCACCACCAACCATGGCTACGTCCTTACAACACTCATCTTCAATCTCCATTAATCGGGTCCCTCTTTCTCAATTATCCCCATCAGGTTCTCTTCTCATTCCATTTATCTCATTGCTAGTTAAACCATTTGCCACTGTAATTTTGATATGGAAAAACGACTTTGGTGGCTCAGTTGAAGAACCTACCATGTTACATTTAATCGCCGCAGAAGAAGATTTTTCACTAGGCCCCATCAGCAATCTGGCGGAGCCAGGAATCTTTTTCGCTGCGATTTAATTCTTTTCATTCAAGTAGAAATTTTATAAAATATTAAAATATATATATATATATATTATATATATATATAAAATTTTCTTCAATCTAATAGTAAATTTTTATGCCTCCATAAAATTAGCACACAAAAATTTTAGAGTTTTAACACATTATAATAAACATATAACAAAAATTAAACAAAAATATAATAAGTTAATATGTATTAATATCACTATGTATAAAAAATTATTAACTAAAAATTTAAGTAAATAAAAAGCTCAATAAAATCCATCAAAACTTATAAATATTAAAACTTAAAATTAAAAAAATAAAAGTAAAAAATTTGAGACTATATTTAAAAATATATGTTGATAAATAATATAAAATTAATTAATAAAAATAAAATGAATGAAAATTAAGGATAAAAAAATATTATAAATAAAAATTCAAATAAATTCAAATTTATTAAAATAAAATGATAAATAATATAATATTAAATAAAATTAAAATTTAGTTTGAAATAAAATATAATTTTTTTTTAAAGAATCGAATATGAATCATAGGAACTTGGCTTTATTGTAAAGCTTTATAATTTTGTTTTGTAACTAAATATATAAAAAATGTTTATATTTATTAATTGATTTTATTTACAATGTTATTTTTTTTTTATTAAATATTGTTAATATATTTCAAAAAATGTACACAAAAATTATACACAATATATTACTAAAAATAAAATATTTATTTAATAATAAAAATATACATATAATTATTTTTTATGGAAAAATTTACCCAATCCCGTGTAATCTCTTAAATACTCCGCAAATGGCCCTCTTCCACTCGTCTTCTTATCTCAAGGTCAAATTTTTACGCTCTCTTTTTTTTTTAACCCCATCTGGGTTTTTGATGTCGAACTTCCATCTTATAAATATGAACCAACTTGATGTGTAATTCGTTTTCAAAATTGTTGATCATGACTTTGCACGTGAAGCTCAGCATTCATGGCTTTAAACAATATTTGGACATTTGGGGTTTCATCTAGAATCAAAATTGGAACTTTCCCATTTTTTATTAGCAAATTACGTCAGAGCCAGGCTTTTCACGAATCATTAGCGTAAAAATACAATGTCTTTGAATATAAATGTACTTCTTGACATATTCCGAAATGATATAACCAGGCCGCCACATGTACTTCTTAAAACACATACGTTAATTTTACTGATTTACGAAGGACATATGCTGTTACAACTAAAGTCATACCCAAGCTATATTGTGACTTTCGTAAAATTTTGGTGCAGTGTTCAGTTTTTCCTCTTGAGATTTGTGACAACAGCCACCAATTGTTGAAAGTAAGTGTTACACTTTAACTAACCAGAACAGCTACAAACAAGTGTTAACAAAAGCTATACATACTCTTCTCAAGTTTCTCAAACTTTCAAATTTCAATTCATTTCTCAACAAAATTAGACTACAACTGAGACTGATACCAAAATACTAAAACACTGGACCCAAAAGGCAACATGATTCTCATACTAATAATTTCAAAAACATCCCAAAACTAAGATATCATTCTCATGACAATTTCACTCACTGAGATTAAAAACCAAGAACCACCAGAGAAATAGAAAGGGACTATTAAACCACTTTGACCCCAAAAACGGTGCTCAGAACTGACTTGGTCTGAAGAGAAGCTTGAAGCAGTTTCAACCCCTAATGCACGTAAAGAGATACGTCATCACCAAAACTAATACACAAAAAAAACCTATATGATATAACTAACAATGGAAACAAAAACACAATAAAGTATAAGTTAGTATTGAAAACCAACGTATATACCTCAGCCATGCCTAAAGTAACAACCTTTTCTTGAAGAACTCCAACTTCCTTGACGTTGAACTTGTTAAGCAAAGTAATACTGGAAATAGTGGACATTGGTTCAACTACCAAATCATCCATAACCATATAAGTCACCAACTCTTTTACAAATCCTCCTCCACAATTTGAGCCCTCGCCTTGTGCAGCTTTTGGAGTCACATATGGTACTTCCATATCCATGAAGCGCTTACAACCTCTAACAGGACAAACAGCTCCAGGATCGTCGGCTACATTTTCGTGATGGTTAGCACACATGTATAGTTTTCTGCTAAAAGATTCGTCATCTGATATCAAGAGAGGAACTTGGGAAGCAGAGAATGGAGCTTGTGGTTTCAAGAGAACGTCTTTGTTTTGGTTTGGTTGAAAATAGGTTTCATTTAAATTTTCAATACTGGTGTAGAGGTTACTGAGTGAACCAACCATGCCATGCTTTGAGAGAAGTCTGATGACAGAACCAACCGGAAGGGCTAAAAATCTTTACTAGCTTCAGCAAATAGAACTTTCTTGTTTTTTGTGTCAATGAGAAGCTTCAAGGTAACTTCTTTGGATGCCATAGCTTATGTTGTTTGTGGAATGTTGAGGAAGGAGTGGATTGATCTGAGGTTTAGTTGAAGATATGTATATATAGCAGAGGCTGTGTAGAGTATTAGCTGTAACATTTTTGGAAGACGAAAGGTTCATATAATGTTTTCGGGGAGTGAGCTACTTGTAGGTTCAAATCGTTGCTTTATGCAGTAAAAATTTAAATTTGCCTCTCAGGTTTATACAGAATCTCAACGCATGGTGCACTGTAATAATGAAAATGTTTTGGTAAATTACTTACAATAATACGGAATTTATATTAACAGAAATAACATTCGTCTATTGAACTGAGATGAGTATGAGATAGTTGCAGTTTAAATTTAAAGAGCTTTATTCTCTCAAATGTTTTCTTGTTTGTTTTACTTAAGTGGTTATATATATGTACAAGTGCTAGCCCACATAAATTTTCATACTAACACGTTGTAAAGTAATTTTAAAAATTAGAAAATGATTCATTTTTTAGACAATAAATTTTAAAAATACGTAAATTTATATATACTTTTATATGCGCATTTTTATATTATAACACATGTTAATATTATCAAAAAAAATAAAAAGAATTATTTTTTCAATTTTTAAAATAATTTTGACATATAACAAAATATAAGATGTATGAATTCAAAAATTGTAATAATATTGTCACAATCATTATTTGTTATTACCATAAGAAAAATGTATTAAAAATTAATTTCATCCTTATTATTAATTGCATTTTAGTGTCACTACTATTAGATAAAATTTAATAAATTATTATTATAAAATATGCTTAAAAATTTATATAATATTATAATTTATTTGATAATCATACTACACAATATGATATATAAGTTATACGTGTGAAAAAATAAAAATTTATAAATTCTTAACATAAATCTGTTAGAAAGCTTTGGTGTGTTTTTTATGTATAAATTTGCACACATATATTTTAGGGAATGGGAGCCAAGCATGGGCGGAGCCAGGAATTTATTACTGAAGGGGCTGAACTAACAGGAGAGCCATCCATATGTCTAATGTAATACTCCTATTAAAGAAAACATGAAACATTTAAGATGAGAATGCACCTAAAAACTCTTCTATTAAAAAAAACATGATAGACTGTTCTGTACATTTTCAAGGATGTTCTGCAGCAGATTGAACACCCACTGACCTTTTCAAGGATCGAAAACTACAAGCCCTTGGTCCCAGTGACTGCAATATACATATCCGATTAGGAAATAATAAGGGCAGGACCAAGTTTAGACATGGATGCTCATATAAATTCAATAAGAACGGAAAAAAATGCAGAGAAAGCAGCAACTAGTACTTTCTCTTTCTTTTTTAATCTCTTATCTTTATAATGTACTTTCAAGGAAGGTAACTTATATGGAAGTCCCTGTAGCCAGAAGACAGGCTCAGCCTTCAAAGAGATAAATAAGAATACAATAACTCATCTTATACAGGTTCAGATTACACCCAAAATTGTGCCACTGAACTATTGGGGAAAACGTGTTCCTCCATGACACTCATGACTCATGACTGGCAGTGAACTACACCCTCTTAATGTCTAACAAAAACAGAACTCCTCAAATGTGAAAGTACCCAAAAGAACTTAGCTCTACCATACTTCAGTAGGATCTCAGTACCCAAAAGACTATGATTGAGGCCTATGATTGAAAGTACCCAAAATAATATTCAAATTAAAACTAACCATCCATGAACCACTCCCCATCAGAGAAAATGTAGGCTCGTTTTATGATGAGATTTAAATCAGTCAGAACCTACAACCTGTAACAAACTCCCACTCCTGTTAGCACTATCAATCTACAATTTTTAGAAAAAAATCAATGTTATATGATAAGGCTACAGGATTGTTTGCAAGATAAGTCATGAAATTAAATCAATTAATAATACTTTAATAAGAGTCGCTTTCCTGTTTGAGGCATTATCTACTGACACCCTGCAAATCACTCATCAATAGAAAACAGAATTACAAACCATTTTCAGCAAAACACTCATAACTCGACCATTTTAGCTCAAGAAACAAGAAAATTTCAAGAAAATGCAAAAAAAGACCCATTTTCCACAACCCAAAACAGATAACAGAAAACAGAACAAGCAAGAGAGAAGTGGCGGAACGGAATTACCAGCAACAAAATTACAAATACAATTAAGAAAGAAATACCTGGGAGGATTAATTCGTATCATAAGCTTCTCCAATTCATGGTCATTAGTAAGAGGAGCAGACCAACAATCCCTTTTAAGGGAAAAAGGAGAGAGAGAGAGAGGGTGTTAAGGTCTAAATTGACGCTAGCGGAAGCGTAGTTCGGGTCCAATTTAATTGCACAAATAATTAATTATGGATAACGGCAAAATAATAAGCAATAAGAAATATAAATGGCACACAATAATTTAAGTGGTTCAACCTTTCAATGTGAAAAGTCTACTCCACTGACGACGGCACACCGAGGAAAATCCACTATCAAAATCCAAATGGAGAGTACAAACACTAATGTTCAAAAGCCACACAAAATACCAAATTCCAAATACACCCACAAATATATCACAGTGCAAAAAACAGTAATCAAAATAGTAAGAATAATTAATACAAGCTTACTAATATTACCGCACAAAGGAAGATAGCAAATCTGATGATGAATTCAATTTTGTCTCTTCACTTTCACGAACAGTAACCATAAAGTGAGTATTGGGCTAATGATCTAATTAATCACAATAGTTTCAAAATTGTGATTAAATCAATTTGGTTTCCTCCGAATGTTGGCTGATGGTGTTCTTAAGAAAACAATTTGCTTTTCTCTTTTAGTTTTGGTAGGAGATGGCTTTTCTCTTCAAAGTTCTGCATACGGCAGAGCACTAAACCAATATATATATAGTAGGGTTTCGATAAAGGGAAATATTAATTTGAAGCAATTACTAATATGCCATTTTTTTAATAATTATGTTTTGAAGCCATAATTAACAATTCTCCACCTTGGCTCAAAACGGAACCAAGTTCTTCAAATTTAGGATTCCTCAAAAAATACCAAGTGGCCGTCGTCCAAAAGCCCCAAAGGGCGATCACTTACTACAAACACCAACCAAGCCCAAGCAATGCTTGAACTTGTTAACTGGAATTGGCTTGGTCAACATATCAGCTGGATTCTCTGCAGTAGCTATCTTATTAATAATAATAGTACCCTGAGACACAATGTTACGAACGAAGTGATATCTGACATCAATATGTTTGGTCCTCTCATGAAACATAGTATTCTTGGTCAAGTGTATTGCACTCTGACTATCACAAAATACAACAGAAGTATTCTGCTGTAAACCCAAATCACAAACCAAACCTCTAAGCCAGATGGCTTCTTTCACTGCTTCTGCTGCTGCCATATACTCTGCCTCTGTAGCGGACAAAGCAACTGTAGACTGTAAAGTAGCATTCCAACTAATGGCACAATGAGAAAGAGTGAAAACATAACCTGTCAGAGATCTTCTCTTATCCAAATCTCCAGCATAATCGAAGTCCACATAACCAATAACACTGCAACCAGTATTAGAACACCCATCATATACCAAACCAAAGCTAGAAGTGCCTTTCAAATACCGAAGTATCCATTTCACTGCTTGCCAATGACCCTTTCCAGGGTTACCCATGTATCTACTAACAACACTAACTGCATGTGAAATATCTGGACGAGTACAAACCATAGCGTACATCAAACTACCAACGGCACTAGCATATGGAACCTGAGACATGTACTTCTCTTCTTCTTCTTACTGTGGTGACAAATCCAAAGAAAGTCTGAAATGTGCAGCTAGTGGCGTACTTAAAGGTTTAGACTCTTTCATACCAAAACGTTCAAGAACTTTTTCAATGTAACTTTTCTGAGACAAATAAAGCTTGCCCGCTTGTCTATTCCTGTAAATTTCCATGCCCAAAATTTTCTTTGCTGCACCCAAATCTTTCATCTCAAACTCACCACTAAGTTGAGACTTTAATTTCTAAATCTCAAACTTATTCTTAGAAGCAATAAGTATGTCATCAACATATAACAACAAATAGACAATTGAACCATCAGAGAACCTTTTATGATAAACACAACTATCATAATCACTCCTAGAGTAACCATGATCAATCATAAAAGAATCAAACCGTTTATACCATTGCCTGGGAGATTACTTCAAACCATATAATGACTTTTTCAATAAACAAACATGATCTTCCTTTCCTGAAATAACAAACCCCTCTGGCTGATGCATGTAAATTTGTTCCTCAAGCTCACCATGTAAGAAAGCTGTCTTGACATCAAGTTGTTCTAATTCCAAGTCAAACAGCGCATTCATAGCAAGCAATACACGTATGGAGCTATGTTTCACAACGGGTGAAAATACTTCATTGAAGTCGATACCCTTTTTCTGAGAATAGCCCTTTGCAACAACACGTGCCTTGAACCTAGCTGCTTCAACCTCAGGTATACCTTCCTTTTTCTTGAAGACCCACTTGTTTCCAACAATCTTCTGGCCCTTAGGCGGTTTTACTAATTCCCAAGTATGATTCTTATGAAGTGACACAATCTCTTCATTCATAGCAACTAACCACTGAGCAGACTCATTACAAGTGACAACTTCACGATAACTAGTAGGTTCATTCACCCCAATAATCTCTGCCACAGACAATGCATAAGAAACTAAATCTGCATCTGCATACCTCTGAGGGCGTCGAATCTCTCTTGTTCCTTTACCCTTAGCGATACTGTATGGTTGCTCTTGTTGCTGTTCTGCTATATCAGGAGCAGAATCATCTACCTCATCCACAAATGGCTGATCTGAAGTGCTCTCTTGCACTTGACTAGGAGCTTCACTCTCAAGCTCCACCTGCTTACTAACACCGGGGTCTTTACCTGCAACAACAGATTCTTTTTTCTTTTCCAACATGGAAAACTCATCAAATTTAACATCTCTGCTAATTAAAAATTTATGTGACTTGGGTTCAACACACCATAGTCTATAACCCTTCACCCCAGAAGGATACCCCAAAAATATGCATTTCAATGCCCTAGGCTCAAGCTTACCATCATTAACATGAGCATAAGAAGGACAACCAAAAACTTTTAAATCAGAATAATTAGCAGGAGTACCAGAAAATACCTCAACCGGAGTCTTCAACTCAATTGCAGTTGATGGAGACCGATTCACTAAATAGCAGGCATGGTTACAAGCTTCAGCCCAAAAGGATTTATCCAAACCAGCTTGAAAGAGCATACAACAAGCTCTTTCCAAAATAGTCCTATTCATACGTTCTGCAACTCCATTCTGTTGTGGCGTAATATCCAAACCAGCTTGAAAGAGCATACAACGAGCTCTTTCCAAAATAGTCCTATTCATACGTTCTGCAACTCCATTCTGTTGTGGTGTATTACGCACAGTGTGGTGTCGCACAGTGCGGTGTCTCACTATGCTATTCCTTTCACAGAACTCATTAAACTGACCTTCACAAAATTCCAAACCATTGTCAGTTCTCAAACGCTTGATCTTCTTGCCAGTTTGATTTTCAATACAAGCCTTAAATGTAACAAATCTTGAAAACACATCATTCTTATTTTTCAGAAAATATACCCAAACGTGACGAGAGAAGTCATCAATAAAAGTCAACATATACCGGGCACCACCCTTGGAAGCAACACGAGAAGAACCCCAAAGATCTGAATGAATATAATCAACAATACCTTTCGTTTTATGGATGGCTGTACTGAACTTAACTCTGCGATGCTTTACATAGACACAATGCTCACAGAAATCAAGCTTTCCAGTTTTATGACCACCAAGTAAACCTCGCTTGCTCAAAATGGACATTCCTGCCTCACTCATATGCCCTAACCGCATATGCCATAAGCGAGTCGTATCTGAATCTTGATCTGACGAGGATGAGACTGAAACACTACCAATGACAGTGCTACCCTGAAGCACATAGAGACCACGAGATAATTGCCCTTTAATAACCACCAGAGCACCCTTAATAACTTTCAAAACTCCACCTTCAGCTATGTACCTATAGCCCTGTGAGTCAAGAGTACCCAAAGATATCAGGTTCTTTTTCAAATCTGGAACATGGCGAACATCTTTCAAAGTCCTGACAATACCGTCATGCATCTTAATCCGGATAGTACCAATACCAACAACCTTACAGGACACATTATTTCCCATCAAGACAACACCCCCATCAATGGACTGATAAGAAACAAACCAATCCCTATTGGGGCACATATGGTAAGTGTAACCCGAATCAAGAATCCAAACATCTTTTGAAGAACTAATAGATACTGATAGAACATTATCACCTTCGGATCCAGAACTATCTGCAACACCAACAACATCATTAGTACCAGAAGATGTTGTGGTAAATTTTCCTTTATCTTTGAGTTTCGGACAGTTAATTTTCCAATGCCCTTCCTGACGGCAATAATTACATTTGTCTTTTCTCTTTCTAGATTTTGATCTAGACTTGTCTCTATTATTGCTTGATCCTTTATCTTGCGTTCTACCTCTGACAAACAAACCACTGCTACTATCGTTATTACCTGTAGACACCTTTTTCTTCAACTCTCTAGAATTCAAAGCTGCTTTGACATCTTCCAAAGAAATAGTATCTCTCCCATATAGCATGGTATCAACAAAATGTTCAAACGAATGAGGTAAAGAACATAACAAAACTAAGGCCTGATCCTCATCATCAATCTTAACACCAACATTTTTCAGATCACGAATGATTTTAGTAAATTCATCAAGGTGATCGTGCAAAGGCGTACCTTCTGACATTCTGAAAGTGTACAAGCGCTGCTTCAAATATAACCGACTTGTCAAAGACTTGGTCATATACACACCCTCCAATTTAAGCCACAATCCAGCAGGAGATCTCTCATCACCAACCTCGTGTAGTACCTCATCAGACAAGGATAGCTGAATTGAACTGAGAGCATTTTCCATCAATGCGTCTTTTTCTTCCTCAGTCAATTTTTCTGATAATTTATCCTTGCCTTCAAGTGTCTTAACGAGCCCCTCTTTAACCAATATGACTCGCATCATCATTCGCCAAAGACTAAAATCATTCCTACCATTGAATTTCTCAATTTCGTATTTTGCCGCCATGACAGAAAACCCAAAATTAAATTAATAGAAGCACAACCCAAAAATATGAAACCAACCAAATAACCAAAAGCTCAAAATAAATCCAAAAGAGCAAACTTGATCAATTCCAATAATTATCAGAATAACCCAAAGCTCTGATACCAGTTTGTTATAAATTGGCGTTAGCGGAAGCGTAGTTCGGGTCCAATTTAGTTGTACAAATAATTAATTATGGATAACGGCAAAATAATAAGCAATAAGAAAAATAAATGGCACACAATGATTTAAGTGGTTCAACCTTTCAATGTGAAAAGTCTACTCCACTGACGACGGCACACCGAGGAAAATCCACTATCAAAATCTAAATGGAGAGTACAAACACCAATGTTCAAAAGCTACACAAAATACCAAATTCCAAATACACCCACAAATATCACAGTGCAAAAAGCAGTAATCAAAATAGTAAGAATAATTAATACAATCTTACTAATATTACCGCACAAAGGAAGATAGCAAATCTGATGATGAATTCAATTTTGTCTCTTCACTTTCACGAACAGTAACCATAAAGTGAGTATTGGGCTAATGATCTAATTAATCACAATAGTTTCAAAATTGTGATTAAATCAATTTGGTTTCCTCCGAATGTTGGCTGATGGTGTTCTTAAGAAAACAATTTGCTTTTCTCTTTTAGTTTTGGTAGGAGATGGCTTTTCTCTTCAAAGTTTTGCATACGGCAGAGCACTAAACCAATATATATATAGTAGGGTTTCGGTAAAGGAAAATATTAATTTGAAGCAATTACTAATATGCCCTTTTCTTAATAATTATGTTTTGAAGCCATAATTAACAAACTCTATAAGCGGCTAAGATCGGGTTTGGTGAGAAGTTTTGCGATTCTGCGTAACTTTTTTCGACTCTGAGTTTCTCAGAATTTCGTTGCACCTTTGAGCGGCAGCCGGCAGGAGCACGCAGGACTTTCATAACTTTCGCTGGGGGCAGACGGCAGAAGCTGGAACTGGAGCAGGCGAGCAGCAACGGCCAACGGAGGGGCAGACAAAAAAATTTTCAGAAAATCCGGCCGGGGCTTCAGCCCCCCAGCCCCTGGAGCCAAGCCTCATCATTATTAAGACTCTCCAAGACTGTGTCACTTGCTACTCAAGCAATTGAATATAATTATATATAACATAGATAGATAATAAATTCATATATAAGAAAACTACCAACTTGATAAAAGCAAGACTAATTGAAAAAACATAGATATTTCATATCTTGATAATGGTAAACCCGCATATAACTAAGTCGTTTTCTTCCTCATAAAGACATCTGTGAGAACAGTCTTTGATTGCATTGCCTTCAACAAACTCAGACCCTGTTTAACATAAGCAAACGTTTTATATTACAACTCTTAGGGAAAAAAGAAATCATATTAGAACTACGTATTCTTCTAAGTATTTACTAAAATTTGCAAAAGAAACAGAATTTAAATACTAATTAATTTAAATATTTTTAAAACAAAAATGACTAATATAATACAATATATATATATATATATATATATATATATATATATATATATATATATATATATATATATATATATATATATAACCATAGATAATTTTAATATTATACATTATAAATTTGGAAAAAGAATCAATAAAAAAAGGATAACCTTATTTCCGGAGCAAAAATACTAATGTTAGAGTAATATTTCTATTAGCATTAAACTATAAAGAAAAATTTTGCATTGCTCTTACAATAGTGTTTTTTGGAAATAACAACTCCCCAAAATAAGTTTTTTGATTTTATTTCTAGCAATTTTTAGCGTGTCATTGTATGTACAAACGATAAACATATAATTGAACAAAATTGCGTAAAAAGTGAGTCATTTTGTTTATATATTTATCAATAATTAATAAAATATAATATGACAGGAATAAAAATGACACAAAAGATAAGTTTGAAATAATGGTGTCATGTATGAAATGAATCCATTAAAGCGATTCTTTAATATGTTACCTTTATTCTATTTTTACATGTTTTTATAAAGTAGAAAAATGAAAATAACTCACTTTTCAATTATTTCCTTTGATAATAACTATGCGAAAAGGTTATATATGTATATTTCAAAAAAACAAAAATAAAAATAATAACAAACCTCGTTAACACCAATTAAGACCATTTTATCCTCAAGAGAAGCAAGATCCTTAACATTTAAAGTATTTAATATAGTAATACTATAAATGGTGGACATGGGCTTGACTTGGAGATCATCCATAACCATATAAGTAACGACTCCTTTAACACATCCTAGTTCTTCACTAGAAGAAGAAAACACTTTTTGCCTGTAATCAGAAGAGAGAGCAAAATAGGATGCTTCCATGGACATAATGTTGTTGCACTGAGGACACAAAGGCTCCTCTTTCCTCGGCCACATAAGGGTGTATTTTTTGGACACCTGTCGTTTCTTATACGACTTATTATTATTATGTCCACACAAGTAAGCCTGTTTACAAGGAGAAGTAGCAAGAGAGGAGTACTTATACAAGGAGCAATTGGTGATTTTGGATTCAGAAGGATTTCCTTGTTAAAATTGGATTGGATGTAATTGAGACTTAGGTCTTCTATACTTTGGTAAACCTTACTAAGACTACCCACCATCTCTATGTTTGAAAGTAGGCTAACAACCTTACCAAGAGGGAGAGACATGAGATTAAACAGAAAATCCACGAATTCCTTGTCTGCCTCAGCAAATAAAACTATTTTTCTATTGTTATCAATTACAAGCCTCAAACTCATGATATTCACTTTTGTTTTGGAGGTTGCCATTTACTATTTGATGGGATCGATCTTTGCCAATGAACCTAATATATATTGTTGTATTTATATGCCGGCCTCTTGAATGTACTACTGGTCATATTAATTAATTAAGCCAATACTTTCGTTGGTCTAAATATGGAACGGAAGCAAATTAATGAAAGATTGATCAATTAATTGCCATCTTTAATTATTATCTGCAAGGCCAATGTTGATAATCAATGTTTAATTTATTTGCACCCGTCCGAATTCTCGTACAATATAACAGTTTCGTCTACTTTAAACGGAGGAAATGAAAGATAGAAAACAAGCAAGTATTCTCACCCTTCTTTTGAATAGTTTTTTTTTTTTTTTTTTTTGAAATGATTGTAATATTCACACAACCATAATTAGAACTCGAACTCTAAACCTGAGTGTTCAAATAAACTACATGTTATTGAGCCACAATAACTTTTAATGAATATTATTTATTACTTATTTTGCTAGTTAAATTAATTATTTTAATTAAAAGATTTTAAATACATAATTATAATATTTATTTAAGGAATTAAAGTAATAGATAAATATATCAAACAATATCTCTTACTAATAGTTTCAAATTCATCATATGTTGGATATAAAGACAAAATAGGGTAATGATATTATTAATTTTTTTTTTTTTTTGTTATTGCTATAATAAAAATGCATGAAATGTTAATTTTACCTACTATTAGTTATACCTTAATGCATTATATATATATATGCCACTATTATTAGATACATGACATTTGTAAATTGTTGTTACAAATAAGATAACAATATTTACATAGGATGCTTTTTGTGTGAAAGTTAAGAATAAAAGATTATCCAACACTTGCATAATGTTCAGACTCTTACAATTATAACGTTAACTGTGAAAGTTTTATAAATATTATGAATATTTTAATTTTAAAATATTAACTCAAGTAGAAGTATTCATATTTTTTATAAATTTTTTTATAATATGTTCTTATTTTATTAACGTAAAATATTCATTTTTTTTTCAAATGTAGATGTATTTTATTTATGTGGATATTGAAGTCTAAACGTTTCTTGTAGTTTGTAACTAGGATATAATAATGCATCAAAATGAATTAGAGAAAAGTGTCACAAACATTTATAGATTAGATATTTGATGTCGTCTAATTACTGTCATTTTAAATAATATCATTTAATTTTATTTAAAAAAAAAACAATTAAAAACAAATAACTTTACTTTAATAATGTTTTTTGTACGTGATTAAGACGCAATAAAATATAACTATAAAATGATAAAATGAAAATTAATACAACATTTCGCAAAATATTGTTTTAATTTATTAATTATTACTATTTTATTAATTTTTTATTTTTAAAAAGCTTAAAATATATGAAAATAATTTTATATTAAAATATTATAGAGTCATGTTGACTCTTTTCTTAAATAATTTAATAATAAATTTCACTTTTATATGGTTAAAGATTATGTTTTTAATTAATTAACATAAAAATAATATTAATATAATAATAATATAATTTATTTTTAAGTAATATATATTTTAAAAAAATTAATTAAATAACAAAAAAAATTAATTTAATGAATCAAATGACATGGAAGGACTAAATTATTAATCTAGATGTCATTATTAATTTATATAAAAATTAAAAGTTTTGACCTTCTCCGTCGTCCTTTTTTCTTTATTTTTTTCCTTAGAGTTGTATTATATATATTAAATTATTATTTATATTAAATAATATATTAATTATTAATTTAATATAAAATTATAAAATAAATTTATTTATTAATAAAAATTAATTAAATTATAATATATAAATTAATATATGTATTAATTTATATAAAAACGTAAAGGTTTCGATATTCGTCATCCTCTTCTTCTTTTTTCCTTTTTTCTTCCTCTCATATTTTTTTTAAAAGTTGTGCAATGTATATATATTAAATTATTATCTATATTAAATAATACAATAATTTTTAATTAAATATAAAATTAATGATATAAGATTATAAAGTAGTTATGAGTCTGCTTATTAATAAAGATTAATTAAATTATAATATATGAATTAATGTATGTATTAATTTATGATAAAAATATATTTATATTTTTTTAATAAAAAAAATGTATATATAAATAATACTATATTCAAGTTTATATTTTGTATAAGATACTTTACAATTATCACTTGACTATAAAATTAGAAATATATTATTTGTCTTACTCATCCAAGAATTAAATTGCACTTAATTATGTCCTTTTGTTTGACTTATGTATAAATTAAATTATTTTAAATAAATTTTTTTATTTATTATACATTATCGAGACTTGATCTTATATGTTTGTATGAGTACTCTACTTTTATTACTTGATTATAAAATTATAAAATTTTTTTTATTGACTTATTTATAAATTAAATTACGTTCAAATAATTTTTTTACTTATCAATTACATAAATAGGTTATGTTTCTTTTATCTAAGTTTAATAACACAATTAGAAAGAATAATACTTTCAATTACAATATATTGATTTGTGTACAAATCAAAATATATATAAATAAACTTAATTTTTAAAAAAATTAATTATCTAATTAAGTTTTTATTTTTATTACATAAATCGTAGCACAATAAGAAGGATAATATTTGCCTACAATAGTTCATACCAAAGTTCATATTTTTTTTCTTGAATTAAGCCTATTCATCTTGCCTATTTTAATTCATACAAAAAGAATTATAATTCCATTTTTAAGTCTCACAACAAAAAGAATTATAATTCTTGGTCAGGTTCATATTTATGTAATTTGGGTTGTAACACAACCCAGCCAAAAGACATCGACCGGACACGGGTTGTAACCTAACCTGGCCTAATTTAACTAAAATATAACTTGCCTGGGTTTCGAACCCCACTCCTTTTGCAAGTCAGGAAAGCACTTAACCACCAGTCTAGTTTCGTCTTTTGTATTTGAGCTATAATATTTCCTTTATTTGGATTATTATGGATTAAGTATAATATTTTTGTATTGTTAATTACTATGATTTCTTAGGATGATATACTTTTTTAGGATGATATTCTTTTTTATATTGACTTTTGGTTTGAAACTAGCATTTTGTTCCATGTTTAAAATATAGGTTCATACAAACTTGGTGGCTTTTTGGTTTGCTTGAATTTGAGATTGGTTGTTTTGATTTGCTTAATTTGGTAGCTAGTGACTATTATTTTTTGTATTTGAGCTCTAATATTTCTTTTATTTGGATTATTATAGACTGTAATATAATATTTTTATATTGTTAATTACTATGATTTTATAGAATTTTACTGAAGTTGGAAGGTGATAGATGATTAGATGTTGATGAACTATTAGTATTTTGAAATCACTCTATTGTTAGTTTTGTTCTGATATGTTATTTTTAGTCATTTTGTTTTGATGGATAAACTCTAATATGAATAATTGAAGACCATAATTAGGGTTTTAATTTACAAGTTTATATGTATTTTTATTATATGATTCAGAAATTAGAACAATTCATGGAGTGTGCCGAATTCATTTTACTAAGTTATTGGTCATATTTATTTATTTAAAATCAATTAATGTAAAAAAAAAACCAAAAAAATTAGAAAGCCCAAAACAATATTTAAAAGCCCAACCTGACCAACCCGTCTTGAATGGGTTGGGTTGGAAACTATTATGGCCGATTTTGGTTGTGGATTTTATAAACCCGAATATGACGGTTTGAGTATAACCCAAACCATCCCAACCCGTATCTAGCCCTAGTAGTAGCATAGTGCAAGACATTAAAAAAAACATTGTGAGATCCTTAAATTAGAAATTATGAATTTGAGCTATAAATTGTATAATATTATTTACATATAAAAAAACTTATTTTAAATATTTATTGTAAGTATCCTCATGCATTTCATTGCATTAATGGCATCTTAAGCGGTGCAACTTTGGGCAATTCAAGAACATTTATAGTATAAGGCAAAACATAAAAGTAAAGCCTTAAATATTTTTATAAATTAAATTTGAATGATAAATTTTGATTAATAATATTAAAATATTTTTTATTTTGAATATAAACAATCAATGATAAAAATTAAATTAATAAATATGTATGTAAAATTTATTTTTTTGTGACGAGAAATTAACTTTATTTTGATTATGATAAAATAGAATTGAGTATTTTGAAATTTTAGAATAAAATAGAACGCTTAAAATTGTCTATAAAATTAGACATTTATATTTGAAAAAAAAAAAAAAACATATAAACAATATAAGTTTTAAATTTTAGCAATAACAAGAGACACGCAAGAAAAAAAATAAGACATGCCTATAAAAAAGTACAAAAGAAGAAAAAGGCAACTCCGCTTGTCAAATTAAAATTCTCAAATTTCTTCGATATTTGTGAAATAAAATATTTTCAGGAACCAACAAATCATAAAAATTTGTGTATCTATTTTCAACCATCTTTTGATGTTTTCCAATGAATTTGAATGAAGTCTTCTTATCAACATAGTCTTTTTCTAGGTACTTTTGAAGGATTTCATGTTTACTCTTTTAAACTAACGAAATACCTATGGTTTGATACACAAAAAATTGTCCTTCATTTTTCATAGACAGACGAATCGGTTCGATAATAAATATTTCCTCTTTCATCAATTCTGGAAAAGTTAATTTTTTCTGAATCATTAGAATATCCAGACTTATTTCCCCCCTTTGAATAGAGGATATAGTTATTTCTTGTGGATTTATGAGTCTAAGCAGGAGACAATACACTTTAAGGTTATTCACTATTTTTTTATTGAAAATATCACCCCATTTTAATTAAAAATGCAAGCACTTTTTTAGGAAGATATTCAACTTCGCTTCTTTGTTATTTCTATATTCTTTTTTATTTTTCTCTTTTTTGATCTTTGATCCAGCATAATTTTTTGCAACTTCTTTTTCTTGGTTGGGGAGAGATGAGTCAAAATCTGCTTGGCCTGTGGGTATAACCCATGGGTTAATCTTATACACATTATAAAGTATCACAAATTTTGGGAAGAACCAAAGTTCCAAATTCGATATGGGACAACTTAGTATTTCGTTATTCATTCCCATCCGATCCAAATGATTTTATTTTATTTATTTTATTATTTTGATGAATTAGAAGATAAAAACTACTTTTATTATTAATTTTATCAATTATTTGAGAATTGTTAATCCAACCTTTAGTGATCTTAGTATATTTCTGACTATTCATGTCAAGATCAATATTGATTCAGGTCTCAATATTGACCTTTTTTGTAAGACAAAAACGAAGAGTTATCTAATCAAAATATTTTCTATCCAGATTTTTTTCTACATACAGAATATCATCTTCGAATAGATAATTCGAATTATTGATAGGAATACCCCTAACATATTATCTAATTTTCGTTTATCTTCGCTATAATTATGAAAGAATTCTTGGTTCTTATTTCCAAGGGATGGAAATCCATAAATAGACAAATTCTTCTTATCGTCATAATTAATAGATTAATATGATAAACGATTATATTTATATTGTTTTTTATAATTTACTTTTTTATTCCATAATGAATCCGCCTTAAAATTATTTTTTTGTTCTTGGTTTATTAATTGATTGTTTTTCATATGAATCATATTTGTTTAAATGTTTATTTTTTTCTATAGAGTGTTGATTGAATTTATTTATCCACTTTTGGGAGATTAATCTAAACTATCTAATCGTAGATAAAATAATTACTATTTAACCATTTTTCCATTGATTCATTCCAGAATTTTGAATGTTCTTGTGTCTTAATTCATGCGATCCAACAAAATAATTTTTTATTTCATTTTTAAGAAAATGGGATGATCCATTATATTCAAAGGCCGATTTTAACTTATATAAGTATGAGTTAAAATTCGAAGGTTGTGATAATTTGTAAAATACATATGCTTTTGACAAGTAGGATAAATCAAAAAGGGTTTGTGATTTATTTATATTATTATGAATATTACAAAGTGATTTTTTTATAGTCGAAATAAAGTGAATTCTACTTTGATTGCTTTTCTCCATTCTTTCTTGATTTGTTTCATTATTGTAAATATATTTATTGTAAATGTATTTATTAAGAATTTGATTTGTTGATTCATAAAAAATTTGTGCATTAATGCTAGGAATCTTTTTGATACCTAAAAAAATATCTATGTATATCCTTTCAATAAACATTTTTATAAAATAATAGGATTTACGAATTTCTTGTGCATTTTTTTTAATATTTTAAATATATTTGAGAATAGTTCTAATCTTTTATCGTAACAACTCATTTTGTTAGAACTAATATATGAAGTTAAAACTCCTTTTTTATTATCTTTTATAATCTTTTGTATTTGATTTATGATTGTGTTTGTTCTATTAGTGAGATTTTTTTATTTTTTTGATGAAGGATTTGTTCAATTTATAGATTGAATTTCAATGGACAATTCATGAATTAGTTCATTGCTGATTATTGAATCTTTTTCTTTTTTATTTTCATTGAATTCATATATTTTTTTCAATCCAAAATTGGGATTTAGTTTTATGAATTCTTTTCTTATTTCTTTTAGAAATAGAATTTTTTTTAATAACCCATTTTTTTATATTTCTTTTGAGGTATTTAGAAAAAATTTTGTTATTTCTTTTAAAATACTTAGAACTAGAAAACATTTCCTTTTCCATTTTATAATTTTCTTTTTTAATTCTTTAAAAATAGGTTCAAAAAATGAAAATTTTTTTTGGGGAGAACCAAAAGGAAGTTCAGCTTCCTTTCCCCAAATAGTTAAAAAACAAAAATCATTTTTTTGTTCTTTATTTTTTGTTGTATCCTTATAAGTTTTTTATGGTTTCAATTTATGCCAAGGTTTCAAATGAAAGGGAAATAATATTTTTATCTGAATACCGTCTCTTAATTAATTTTTTGAAAATTCTTTTTTTGATAACAGAACATCATTATAAGTACATTTAACATGCATTTTTCTATTCCAAACATATAAACAATATAAGTTTTTAACTTAAGCAATAACAAGAGACATGTAAGAAAGAAAACAAGACAAGCCTATAAAAAAAAGTACAAAAGAAGAAAAAGACAACATTTTTACAATGCTTATTTGTTCTTGTTCTTGTTTTGCTTAATCTCAATTAATTGAAAAGAAATTAAATATTATTAAGAAACTTAAATACAAAGTGATTAAAAAATGTAAGATTTTTTGTTCTTTATATAATAAAATTAAGAGTAAACAATTCTTCATCTTTTTTATTATTAGTTAGTAACGTGTATATTATTTATTAATGATAAATTTATCTAATAATAATATTTGTAAAGAGTAATTATTTATAAGTACAAAATAAATAATTTATGTATTATTTTATAGCAATTAAATACAATAATATTTTAAAATTAATATATTCTTAAAGTTTATTTTAATAATTATTTTTTCTGAGTTTGTGGAGATGATACAAAGATAAAGTTATTTATCTTTAAAATTATAATATGCATTAAAAAAAATGGGCTTCTATTTAATAGAGGGCTTAAAACAACCGTTTCATTATCCTAAACAACGAGTCATTTCTACACAAATTGGTCCCAAAACATGATGATATTTCTATTTTTTTTTCCCGTTAAAGTCAAGATAAATCTAACTTGTAAAAACTTACAAGTATTTACGCATACCACTTTATTTTTTTTTTTTTTTATTGAAACTACTTAATTAACTAAAGCAAAACAAATTTGCCTCTACCAAGAATCATGTAGAGATTAACACTCTGAGAACTGTCTAAAGTGCATTCAATCCATGAGCATCAAACTTGCTAGGTGTTTCGAGAATTTTTTTTTTTTCGTACAATAATAGTACAAAATAAGTGGGTATATTTTGTAAGAGACAAAGAATTAAGTTTTCACACATTTACTTCGTTATGTGTCTATTCTACATTTTTCTGTCTCACATATTAATCCATTATATGTCTTTATCTTTTTCCTGCTATACCCATTAGCATATAATAGGAAAAAAAACATATATCGTGTTTTGAAACCTGTAAGGCTGTAACAATGATTCAAAAATATTTGTCCGAAAGCACATTCCTACCACAAGGACAAACACCTTACATTCAAAATGTCAAACAAAATACCAGTCGATTTTAACAGACACAAGCACAAGCACATCTAAATCTAAAACACAACATGAAGATTTCCAAAGAAACATGAGAAACAATTTTCGAAAATATTATCACTAAAACACTGGTCCAACGTTTTTCTTTCACATCCATTCAAGAATGCAAATAATTATCAAAGACATACCAACTGATATAAATAAAAAGATCAAAATATAGTTGACAAAATAAATAACTTGAGATGATGTAGAAGATGTTCTACTTTTTCTTGGCTCTTTTGGATGAAGAACCCGTCTTCTGTTTTGCACGTTCATTGGTAGCAGCTATCTTTGTCAAGAAGACATTTGTGAGAACTGTCTTAGACTGGAACGACTCCCTCAACAATTTTAAGCCCTTTGGTACCATTCAAAACAAAAAACACAATATTGAATCCCACTGTTAGCGTAATGCTATATGCATCAAATCAAGTTAAGTTATGAAAATGATATATTGAAGTTATTATGAGATTATTTGCTATCAGAACCAATTATATTGTGACATTAGAATATACATACATAAATCCGTGATGCACAACTACACTACATCTAAAACAACAGATGAAATAGGCAAGTCATGTACAGGTCATAATTCAAAACTTGTTTTCTTTTCTTCGTTTTTTTTAGCAGGATTGAGGACAAAATCATGACAATCAAAAGTTAGTTTGACATGAGAAAAGATAATTGATTTTGTGAGTACATAACAAACATGTAGGTGATCCACAATATTATACATAGCACCATAGCAAAGTTGAACTCTCTATGCGACACAACATGTATATTTGATATGTTAGTATTTTGTATATATGTCAACAAATTTACTAGAACTAATGTGACACCGTGTAAAATTGGAGAAAACATACCTCAGCCATGCCCAGATGAACAACTTTTTGTTGTAGGGTTCCAACTTCCTTAACATTAAAGTTGTTGATAAGAGAAATACTGGTAATAGTGGATAAAGGCTCTACAACAAGATCATCCATAACCATATATGTCACCAACTCTTTAACGAACCCTCCTTCACAATTTGAGATCTGGTCTTTTGCTTTTGCAGGAGAAGTTGAGGCGAAATATCTCATTGTCGAATCCATGAGTTTTCCACAATCAGGACAAGGCACAGATGGATCATCAACCACGTTATTATGATCCACATTTGAACAAACAAACAGATCACGTTCAAAAGATTCAGACTTTGACAGCAAAAGAGGAACTTTCGCAGAAACAGAGGATATTGCAGCTATTGGTTTCAAGATGGCATCTTTACAATGTATGTCTTGAAAATAGTTGTCCTTAAGATTTTGAATGCTCGAATAGAGGTTACCAAGTGAACCCACCATACCCTTGTTTGTTAGGAGTCTAACTACAGAGCCAACAGGAAGAGAGAGCAAGTTGAATAGAAAATCTACAAAATCTTTTCCAGCTTCAGCAAATAAAACTTTGTTGTTCTTGGTATCAACTAGCAGATTCAGACTCACTTTGGAAGATGCCATGGTTGAGTGCTTAAGTGTGCTTAGTTACTTTGCTTAATGGATCATTAAAGCCAATGGGAATCACTTGTTCGCACTTTTAGATGGTTGGTAACATAATTTCTATGGTGATTTAAGTAGGTTTTTTTTTTTTTCTTATTCTTTTTCTTTTCTCTCTCTCCAAAAATAGCATCAATTTTAATAAATTCATCAAAATTGATGAATTTTCCCCTAATAGCAATAAGTGTCTCAAAATTCACAATTTTATATCAAATTATTCAAAAAATAAATTAAAATATCCTCGTTTTATAATTTTAATAAAATAGGAGGATGATAAAGCCCTCCATAACTTCGGTGACCTCATCGAATTTTTGGGCACACTACCTAAGCTTCGACCAACTTGCCGACAATTCTATAGGAGCTTCGGCAACCACTAACAATAATCTCATTAAAGATAGATGTAATATGTTATATTTAAATATGAAGTTGAATGTAACGGATAGAGGTAATGTAACATGTTATATCTAAATGTAGAGTTTGATATAATATGTTACATCTAAAAATAGAGATAAATGTAACATGTTGATTTAAAGTTAGAGACTCGTTAGAAATAAATAAGATATTTAAATTAATACTGTTTAATTACTATATTATCTTACGAAAAGTTAAGTAGAACGAAATGAGATAGCTTTTAAAATTAACGGGTTATACTATAAATTTTATTAAGATCTTATCTTAATTTACACCTTTATATATTATTCATAGAACGTGATCATATGGATTCAAATGACATTGTATTATTAAACGTTAAAAATGTAGAAATCTAAGCCTAACTCAACCTAATAAGACCTTATTGAGTTAAGGGTTGCCCAGACTTATAAGTGCAGTGGAGGACCAGCACCTGGTCGATGTGGGACTTAAGGTTCCTTAATAGCCCCCCTCCGCATCGAACGGGGGTGGTCTTAAGATTTGGAGCCACCAATGAGCGTTAAGGGGAGCCCACGGTGACCAAGGTACCAGCTCTGATACCATGTAGAAATCCAAACCTAACTCAACCCAATAAGACCTTCAAGTTCTTGAGTAGAGAAGGTGAATTTGTCATGATTACTTTCAGAAACCATAGCAGTGACAGATGAATTACTTGATTTACCTGAAGCATTATGATAGGGATATTGAGGGCAATCATTCTGAAAATGTCCTGGACTTTTCTTGCGACATGTGAGAAGATCATGATTGGTCTTGTGGCAATAGGCGCAGCCTTACTGTTTGGAGCCCTTTTTAGAACCCTCTTTTAGGTGATAGTAGGGAGTGGCAAGAACAGAATCAGTAGGTTGAACTTTGAGAACCCCAATCCGTGTTTCTTCAGAGCGAAGCTCAGCTACAGCAGTATCTAAGGACGGAAAAGGACTGCGATGAAGCAAGGAAGCCCGAACAGGTTCAAAACGATTATGGAGAGCCATGAGAAAAATAACAAGACGCTGGCGATTACGATAAGTGGCAAACATCTCAGCATCAGTTTTGTTTGTCCATGATAGTTCAGAGAGAGCGAGTTGATCCCAAATAGTATGCATTTTAGAGAGAAATTGGTTAATCGTTTGATCAGACCTCTGACGTTTAGTATGAAGATCTGTCAGAAGTTGATATTGGTTGGCCAGATCTGTGGTAGTGAATTGATTCTCAAGAAATTCCCAAACTTCCTTGGCAGTGTCAAAACGCCCAAACTCACCATGGATCGAGGGTAGAGTAGTGTTGCGGAACCAAGTAATGATTTGATGATGTTTGCTTTCCCAGTCTTCAAGACGATCAGCAAATTGGGCCTCTGTTTTAGTGGTTGCTTTTATGGGTATAGAGATATCACCAGTTATGAGACGTCATAGCTTGCGTCCTTTCAAAAAACTCCTCATTGCTTGTGCCCAAGCTAGGTAGTTAGTATTATCAAGGGTGGTAGAGATTGGATTATGGACATCATTTTTATCCATTTTAAGGAGAATAATAGAGAATAGTATAAATAAGGTTATATATGTCAAATAGAACCTTAAAAATGAAAAGAGCAGTCAAAAACAAGCTTGGAACTGGTCTGAACCGGAGAAGAACCGGTCGTGAGGGTGGTGAACCGGAGTTGGGAAGTGGGCAGTAGAAAACCGAGTCTGAAATGAGAAGAACCAGGCCTGTCGTGGGTCGGGTATGAACTGGGTCTGGTGTGCGTGGGCCGGGTACGCTTGGAGCACGGATCTGGAACGGGTCTGCGGTGCGGGTTGGGTCGGTGACGGAGCGGGTTGAGTTGGATCTGTGGGTTGGCGCGTCGGATCTGGAAGCAGATCTTCAAGTGGTGCGTGAGAGCGCGTGAAAGGCTATATGGTGGTGATTTTGGTGGCGTTGGAATATTCTGGTTAAGACGAGTCTGATGGTGGTATTTTTGTTTGGATTGGATTAGTATAGATGATAGTGGTTTATTGTGATGAATAGAAGCAAAATTTTGATGGAAATTTTAGAGGTGTTTGAGAGGCTCTGATACCATGTTGAAATTCAAGCCTAACTCAACCCAATAAGACCTCATTGAGTTAAGGGTTGCCCAGACTTATAAGTGCAACGGAGGACCAGCACCTGGTCGATGTGGGACTTAAGGTTCCTTAACAAAAAAGAAAAAGAAAAGCATACGCAAGGGAAGAGAAAGAGAGCAACATACTAGGAATAAGCATTTTTTGGCAATTTGTAAATGGTTTAATTCCGATGGCTTAACATTTACGAAAGTTTCAAAAAGTTTCATCATCTAAACCTCCGTTACTATTTAGAAATTCATTTCCACCAACAGTTAGCATCTTCAATCATGTTCTTCACCATGGTTATTTGACTTGGAACTCATATTTCAATTCATGGCTCTTCATGTGAAATTCAGTCTTCAATTCATGGCTCTCCATGCCATTCTCGGATATGGAAACATCATACTCGCTACTCAACTATGTCTAAGATTCTTTACAACCATTTTTGCATCAATAGCCACGGCAGTTGTGCTTGATGTTCTTCGCAAGTTATGTGGTGGAGATGACAATAGATTTCTTCCAACTATGTGGTCGAAGTTGAGAACTTTGTTGTTAGTGTTGATGATTGATCATAACATTTATTGCCAGATTGGAATTGACATGACATAGAAGGGAAGGAAATAGAGGGAAATAGATGAAAGGATGGTGATATGAGTTACAAAAATTTTATATAGAAAGTAATTAAATGGTCGAGGATAAAGGTAACTTCAACATCTTAAAAAGACGTAATAAAGCGAGTTTTGGAAAAATGTAAAGAACAATAAAAAAAGCTATATTAAGTCAATATTAGGATTTAAATAATTTGACTACTAGTCCAATTATCTAGGATGATTTTTGGTGTTCCATCAATACGCAGCAAATACTTAGATAAAAAATATGATAAATTTATAAGTAAAAGTAGTTAAAAATATGAACCTTTTATATAAAATGAAAATTTTTTATACACATATTTACTAACTAGCATACAAAATCACATACTCTAGTATAGGTAATCTCCATTATTTGAATGCAAATATTTGTTTAAAAAACACAAGTAACCTTCTAATATTTATTGTTCGAAAATAAATGGTTTCAATTAATAACATGACATTTGTAGAAGAGAGAGAATAAAGAGAACTTAAAGTGGCTCCCACTTTTTCTTTCTTTTACCATTAAAATTTACGATATTAATTTTTTTTTATTAATGTGAACTATTATATCGATGTTAGTCTATGACCAATAAATAAATTTTACCTCCTTAACTCAAAAATATAACAATTCCATAATTCGAGAAAATGATATTTATTGATAATTAGTTTAAAAATCATATTTTAGTGATAAAAAATACAGTTTATTATTATTATTATTATTTTTAGTTGGTGTGTACCATAAATTTAGAAAAGAACCAATAATTTCACAATTTGCTCGATTATAAAATATATGAATACAAATTAAAATTGACAAAGAAAGTGAAAAACTAACAATGTGCACATTCTAAGCTTGGTAGTTATCCTAATTAAGCTATTATGGAGGAGAAATTTTTGTATATAATATGCCGTATGTTCCTTATAAATTGAAGTGGTTGATGATGTCTACGTATATAATATTAATTCATATTTTAAAACAATTGATGATCGAGATTCATTTATTTTATCACGTGACATGTACAACTATTGAATACAAGATTTTCTCCTTGTGGAGAGGACTTTTAGTTGTGGTCGTGAAGTGTACATCAATCGATTGACAAAATACCATTTTTTTTTTCAACCAAACAATAATATTGAGGAAGAAAATACACTTTTTTTCGTATAAACTTTTTCAAAAATACATTTTCAATTAAATAGAAATACACATGTCAATTAAGTTGAGAGTATATGAGAGAATATAAAAGAGTATTGTACTATTGTTAACCTTCATTTAATAAAAAATAAAATATTATTTAAAAAGTATTTTGCAATAAAGGAATTTAAATTTACATTCCCTTTAAACATACGATTTAATTAAGAACCACTTTTTTTTTTTTTCGTTTTCCACTTTTACACTATCTTTCTATCTTTCTTCTAAGCCCTTACCTCCTCAACCCACTCACCATGAAATTCCTCCTTGCTACCGGAGGGGAAGGTCCTCCTAGGAAGAGTTTTTTTTTCGGTAGCCCCTTTGTTCCTCCTTCTTTGTCTCTTGTTGTGCTCTTTTTCATTTTTGCTAACTTAGGGCCCTCTTAGTAGGATTTTGTTGTGCACTATTTGGTGTAAAAGGTTTTGTACAACGTGCATTGTCAAGCGTTCAACCCCAGTTTTTTTATGAAAGTTTATTTTGTTGGCATTTCACTGTTGTGAGCTTAAATTTTTCTATGTAATTTTTAGAAAGAGTTAAATTTGTTCACCTCTCAAGTATTTTTTAGATGATGTTTTTTCTTGTTCCTCAAATTTTCAATGTTTTACTTGAGAATGGTGGTCTTGCAAGGTGCTTTTTGTATTTTTCACTTTGAGATTTTAAATGCTTTGAGTAACTTATAATATATTTTTAATATTTGGATTGTAATTTCTTCCTTGTGATGATATTTGTTGCTTATTGTTGGATTCATGTCCTTTTAGTTGTTTGTCTAAAGATTTTTTTTTAAGAATTCATAAGAATAATATTTTTTTTTATAATCTAAAGTAAGATCCTGTTTTAATAAAGGTAACATCATTTTCAACATGTATATCTCATATCATGAAAAATGCACAAATTACAATATGCTATCTAACACTTATTAGTCATTTAATTAATTAATATTATCATAATTGTCTCGCATTTAGTTTTTAATTCTTCCACATTTCAAGTTATGTTCAAAATAATAACGAGATAAATTTACTAATTCTCCCATTTTAATATAAAACTGCAATTAATTATAAGATATAGATAGTTCTTAATCTCATATGAAAAGTTCCAAAACACCAATTCAAACATAACTATAGAACACTAGAGAACTTCGAACATAACTAAATAATTTTCTTCCCCCCAAAGACATCAGTGAGAACAGTCTTGGATTGCAGTGATGCTTTCACTAATTTCAGACCCTGTTTAACATGTAAAATAGATTAAACAAAATTATTCAAATGAGATCAGCGAAAAAATTAATAATTGAAAAAACCTGCAAGAAATACATAGAAATTAATATTAAGGTATGTAAATTTTTACAAAAAAAACTTGTATATGAATCAAAGTGCATAAATATTTTAGTGTGTCTTGATAATTTTAAAAAGATATCATTAATAAATACAAAACATTAATATGCAATGAACTTAATAGAAGGATTTTTCATGTAATAGAATAGTGTTTTTTATGTTTTCCATGAGCATAATTCATTTCTTAATTTTTTCCAGTTTTATGTGTCATATACACATAATTATCTAAAGAGTATTAATTTAATTTTATAAATTATTTTACTACTTAACGCATATTGATTAATATATATACAAATTTGTAAGAGAATTTAAGAAGAAAAAATTAAAAATGGGGATAGACAGACCTCATTCATGCTAACTGAAACTACTTTTTCCTCGAGAGAACCAACGTCCTTAACATTGAAGATATTAAGCATTGTTATGCTAGAAATAGTAGACATGGGCTTGACTTCAAGATCATCCATAATCATATAAGTCACTACTCCTTTAACATAACCTCCTCCCTCACCAGAAGAAGCCATTCCCTGCTTAGGAGTAATATAAGAAGCCTCCTTCGACATAGTGTTATTGCATCCAGGACAAATAGTCCCACTTTCCTCAGCCACATATAAATGTGAGTGACTGTATGCACACAAGTAGTGCCTTTTAGTACTTGATGAAGGACAATTGGGCAACAGAAGAGGGGTTATTGACGGAACAATTGATGCTTTTGGTTTAAGCAAGCTTTCTTTGTTAATATTAGATTGTAAGTAATTGTCACTTAGATTTTCAATACTCTGGTAAAGCTTACCAAGAGAACCCACCATTCTAATTTCATTGTCACGGAGTAGGCTGACGACTGTGCCAAGAGGAATAGACATGAGCGTAAATAGAAAATCAACAAATTCCTTCCCTGCTTCTGCAAACAGAACTTTTTGGCTCTTTGTATTGATTAGAACCCTCAAAGTAATCACTTTGGAGTCCGACGTTGCCATTGCTGATTATCAGTTTTGTGGTCCGTGCTTCAGTTTTCTTAACATTTTTCTTCGATTCCGTTTGTATTTATACTTGTAAGACTCTGCTCTGCTTCAAGACTTTTTACTTTTCCAATGAAGTTATTTCAAATTGAAATACGAAACGGATCTACGAAATGAATTTTAAAGGTCAGTGTGGATAATTTAGATTTAATTTCGTATTGACAATTTGGACTCATAGAATACTTCAAATTCCCATACAGGTATTCCATTAGTCGATTACTCATGCAATTTTTTTTTTGGGAAAACCCAAACGTTAGTATCTCTAAAATATATTTATAATATATAATATATATAAAAGTTGAATCATATATAATAATTTTTTAGAAAAAATTATCCTTATATTTTAAACACTATAATAAAATATAAATTATATCTGATAAAAATATATGATAATTATCACATTAAATAAAAAATTTAAATAATATTTTACATTAATAATTAATTTAAAAGAATAATAATAAAAAATAACCTATTATTACCCTCTTTTACTAATTTTACTCTAATTTAGATTCCTTATTTGTAAGTTTTTTTTTTATACATATAAGGGTAATTTTATAATAAAAATAATAAAAAGAGATTAAGTTAGCTTATTTTTTAATTAATATGTGATGTAAATTTTAAGAATTATTTTATTTTTAATTGAAAAGTATAAAAAAAATTAATTTTATATTTATTTTAAAAATATTATGAAAAATAAGAAAAAAATTAAAATAAATAAAAAAATTACTTGTTTAACTAGTATTTTAAAGGATATTATTTTTATTTAATGCTTTTATTTTTGTTTTCTTTTTAAGAAATTAAAGGTGTAGAGGTACAAAGGAACTGCTTACTAACGAAGTATCTTCAGGAGTGCCGGATACTGTAGTGATAGACTGTAGAGTGTAGTGAGAGTCCTTACGAGCGAAGTTTTGCAACGTGAAACAGTTTTATTGGGGATGAGTTTGGTCTGCTTTATTCAATTTCCACGTGCTTTTGTAAAGTAAGAAAAAAACAATATGTGCAGTGTTAAAATCAACCAAAATTTTTACTAAATATTCAAAATCCTTGAATGTTTTTAATTAAAGGACATGAATTATTTTAAAATATAATTTTATAATTAAGTATAATAAAAATACTAAATACATAAAAATATCAAATAAGTTTATTAAATAAGTCCCAAAATAACAATTAAAATGTGACTTTTATTAAACTTATTTAACATTTTTATAAAATTAGTATATTTATTATACTTAATCAAAAAGTTACAAAGTTAAATTATACTTTTAAAATAATTATTATCATTATTTTACTTAAGCCGTCAGAATTATACTATGCAGGTTTTCTATTATTATATATAAAAATGAGTTTGCTTTATAGTATTTATTTAATTTTTATTTTACTTTATAATTTTTTATATTCTTATTTTATCTATTACTATTATATAAAATGAGTTATTTTTTATTAGGTGATTACTATTTATTTAACAATTTTTTTTTAAAATCTTTAAATAATATTGAAAAAAAATAAAAATTAGAGAGAGTTGTTTCTTCTTCTTCTTCTTCTCTTCTTCTTATTTTTCAATATATTTATATTTTTCTTATATCTTTATTCCTACTAAAATCAAGTTTGTATCGGTACGCATTTCTATTACTTTTAATTTTAATATATACTTAAGTTTTTTATTTATTTTTTATAATCTTTATTATCTATTAAGTTTATTTTGTTTGACATTTTTATTTTTTATTTTAAACTAATTTGTTAGTTTTCTTTCCCTTAAATTTCAAAAATAGTACCTTATATAATACATAATTAGAGATAATTGAGATTGAAATTTTGTATGATATTTTTATTATTTTGATATATTATATACTAAAAGATGGAGATAACTCCTTATTTATCTAACAAATATTTTTTTTTTCATACATTTTTTAAAGTTTTTTCAAAACTCATTTTTTAGTTTTTTTTTCCTCTAGTCTAAAAATAAAAGAAAAATATTTTTTTTATCTATCAATATAATTAACGTTAGAAAGTGATCTGACAATTACTTCAATATCTCATTTTTTAAATTTAATATTTAATCTTATATTGATATGTTATTTGATGCATGCAATAACTTAATAAATATAACATTAACATTGCTAAAAAATAAAAAGAAAACAAAATGATTTAATTTTATGGTATGTATAGGGTTTCATTTTTGAATTTCCTAAAAAAACACATGTTAATTCTTCTTATAACGTAAATGAATATATGTTTTTTTAATGTTAGAAAAAAATGAACTATATTTTTTTATTAAGAAGGTTAAAAATAAAACTAGTTAAATAACTGGATTATTTATGAGTCGGGAAACAAAATTAAAGAAACATTTGTTCGAACCTAGTATATATATAACGAATAGTGCTATATGCATTAAGTTGTGGTATGCATCAAGTAATGAGTTAGTTATTAATTAGATGTAAAGTTAGATATGTGAAATGAAAAGTGATTGTAAAACCCCTTACTAATAAGAATTAATTAAATTATATCACGTAGATTATACTACGCAACACTTATTCATGTATAAAAGCCAATATTCCAGCAATGACAACATTTTTCATGCAAGCATGTGCAATCTTTTCATGCCTTTCATCGATGGTGAGGAGGCAATGACCATGAGCATTCTTGAGAAAGCGTTAGATCCTAGACAATTGATTCGAAAAATGAGCTCGCATGTACGAGCTTGATTTCAAGCTTATGTCATCGATGGTGCGATTTTTTTTTTTTTTTCAATTTCCTAGGTAGTTAGATCTTTTTTGAAAAAACTTTGAGAAGAGGAGTGACAAATAAAGCGATTAAGATATTGAGACCATGCATAGCCAGCGATCAAAAAAGGAGAGAAACTAATGGAATTTTTGCTGCCAATAACAACCGACAATCAATCTTTTTGATTAATGAGTTTATGCTTCAAATTAAAATTGTTAAGGCTGATAAACCACAAGCAAAATGGGAATTATTGACCTGCAAATGTGTAAATTGAGAGATAGACAATAGTTCAAGTGGCAACTGTGTTTGCTTTCATCAGGGAGGTCAGAGAAAGAAAGGCCGAGGAGACGAATGGCCTTCAAACGACACCAACAACGATGAATAGAAATCTAAGATGACATATGACATTAGAGGAGAGATTATAAGAGATAGGGTGGTGAGATCAAACGAAGGATCTAGACTTTGAAACTATAAGATAACTAAAGGGTAAAATAGTAAAATATCATATGCAAAACGATGACGTAAAACAATTTAATAGTGAGAAAAAGCCTCTATAATAGATTATTAATTCACTAAGGACCCACTATCCTCGCAACTCACAAGCCATCAAATATAACAAAAAGTTATTCACTACTTGAAAGCCTGTTTTGTTGGGATAAATAAAAAAGCGTTAACCCAAATCTAACCATAAATAGAAGTCTTCAAAGTAATTTTATTTAATACTTATTAAGACACAAATCTAACGTGCCAATTTTATATTGATTTTAAAATATAATTATTTATGGAATACATAGTTTATTTTTAATTGTAAAATACTTTAAAAATTTTAATGGAAGATATGTAGAATTTTATGTTCTAAACATAAGATGATTGCGTACACGTAAGCAATTTGAAGCGGGAATTTTGAAACTAGCATTATTGGCGTCCAAATTCATTTCTAAAGCACCAACTCGTCCATATTCATTTCCAAGTTCAGCAAATAAAACTTTGTTGTTCTTGGTCTTAACTAGTAGTTTCAAACTCACTTTGGATGATGCCATCGTTGAGTGCTTAAGTGTGCTTAATGGATCATTAAAGCCAATAGGAATAACTTGTTCGTATTTTTAGATGGTTGGTAACATAACTTTTATGGTGATTTAAGTTTTTTTTTTCTCTCTCCAGAAATAGCATCAATTTTAATAAGTTGATAAATTTTCCCATACTAGCAATAAGTATCTCAAAACTCACAATTTTGTATCAAAATATTCAATAAATAGACTAAAATATCCTCATTTTATAATTTTAATAAAATAGGATGATGATAAAGCCCACCACATCTTTGGTGACGTCACCGAATTTTCGTGCACTCCGCCTGAGCTTCGAACCACCTTGCTGAGAACTCTGTTGGAGCTTCGGCAACCACCATCAACAATCTCATTAGAGGTGGACGTAACATATTTTATTTAATGCAAAGTTGGATGTAATATGTTACATTTAAAGATAAAGATAATGTAACATGTTATTTTTAAATGTAGAGTTTGATGTAATATGTTATATCAGCTCTGGTGACCCTACTGGAGGTAGATATAACATGTTACATTCAAATATAGAGACTGATTAGAAACAAATGAAATATCTAAATTAGTATTGTTTAATTACTATCTCATCTCATTAAAAATTAAAGATAATTTACCAAAAATAACACTCCTAAAACTTATAGTAACAAAAGTAACACCCCAATAATATTGAACGTGAAATATTGAATGTTCAATATTGAACGAAATATTGAACGGGTCTAAATTGTCATCGTTCAATTCTAATTGAATGGGTGTTCAAAGAAAAATGACGTATTAATCATTTTTTTAATTGTAAAAATATAATTTTGAACACAAGGGGTGCTTGTTTTGTTATTACAAGTTTTAAAGGTGCTAGTTTTGTTGTTTTTTCCAAAATTAAGTGAAACAAAATGAGATAGATTTTAAAATTAATAGGTTACACTATAAATCTCATTAAAATCTCATCTCAATTTACACTTCTATATATCATTCATGGAACGTGGTCACATAGATTCAAATGACATTACATTAGTAAACGTTAAAAAAAAAAACATATGTAAGGGAAAAGAAAGAGAGCAACATACCAAGAACAAACATTTTTTGGCAATTTGTAAATGGTTCAACTCCGATGGCATAGCATTTACAAAAGTTTCATCATCGCACTACAACAATATATAGATTTAGGGACAGTTGTAATTTAAAAAAAACCGGTGAACCGTCCCTAAAAGTGTGATTTTGGGACGGTTGTGCGGAAATTTTCGCAAAAGATATTTGGGGACGGTTAATAAAGTGTTTCCTTTCGGGACGGTTAATAATCGTCCCTAAATGTCTTTTATAAACATCACCACCACACCAGCTCGCGATAGAAATTAAAAACCCTAACTGCTAGTAGCCCCCCCACAGCGCCTCTACTGCCGCACGATCGACACCACCAATCAACCTCCCAGCTCTCGCCGTCGTCCTCGATTCCAGTGTCGGCCCGCGCGACACCTCGTACGGTATCTGCAGCAACCCGCATCCACTACAGCAACGCGCGTACCAAGCAGCTCCTCCATCCAAGCCAGCGCGCGTACCAAGTAGCTCCTCCCTCCAAGCCAGCGCGCGCTCTCCACGACAACTCTCCACCGCAGCGCAGATCAGGTTAGGGACGGTTATTCTTGAAATTTTTTTTCCTGCAATATATGAATTAATATATAAATTCTTGAAATTTGGTTTCCTGCAGATCTGTTTTTTTTTTTTAATAATATTAATTTGTAAAAATTTATTATAATATTTTTTCCTAAGTGTGTATATGCAAATGTATGAATATGTATTAATGTGTGATATGTTTTTTATTGTGTTGCATAATATCCCAAAAATTAAATTTATATATGATAACATTTATGTAATTGCTATATTTTTGCTAATTGATTTTTAATAACAACTTCATTTGAATTTAGTATTGACATTATTATGTATAAATTGGAATTAGATATTGTGATGGATAAGTCTTGGATATATATGGATAGGAGGTCTTCTCAATTTAGCGAAGGACTTGAATTTTTTTTGAAATTTGCTACTGAAAATGCCAAAAATGTAGAAAAAATTAGGTGCCCTTGTCTTAAGTATGGGAATATAAATAGATTCAATGTGAATGAAATTCGGAATCATGTATTTGAGAATGGTATAGACAAAAGCTATAAGAATTGGATTTGGCATGGAGAGGAGATTACAAATCGTAATGAACTATTATGTGCGTCTCCTACCCCAAAAAGAAAGCGTAGCAATGATTGTTTTGTTAACACCGTAGAAATAATAGATGCTGTGCTTGAAGGTGTTGATGGTGAAGATTTTGGTGGAAAATTTAATAAAATTTTGGAAGATGCCGAAAAACCATTATGGGAAGGTTGTACTAAGTTTACTAAGCTATCAGCATTAGTAACATTGTACAATATGAAAGCAAAATTTGGAATGTCTAATAAAAACTTTAAGGAATTTTTAAGTGTAATTGGTGATAATATTTGAAATATTATAGTCAATATTCTTATGAAGTATATATATATTGTTATTATATTGTAGAAAACATATGAAACATCTTCGTGATACCAACCACTCTAAGAGGGAAAAATGGATCTTGAATGAGCATAATCGTACTTTCATCTATTGGCTCCGTATCCAAGTAAGTTATGATCAATCTTTGATAATATTCAATTTAGTCTTTTAGATACATTAATAATATTACTTTATTTTACTATGTAGTTGCAAATGAATTGTGTCAACCAAATTGTAAGATCACAGAAGAATTGCGATGGATAGCACAATGTCCTAAGTTTAGTGTCATTAAATATCATAGATATACCATAAATGGAACTCACTTTCACATAAAAGAAAGAGACGATAACCGTGTTACTCAAAACAGTGGAGTTTCAATTGTTGCAAAAACTATGCATTTTTCTAGTTGTAATGATATGCAGCCAATTGAAGGAGATGTTTCATACTATGGAGTTATACATGAAATATGGGATCTTGATTATGTTAAATTTAGAGTTCCTTTGTTTAAGTGTCATTGGGTAGATAGTAAATATGGTGTGAAAAAAGATACTCTTGGATTTACATTGGTTGATCTTAATCGTATTGGACATAAAGATGATTCTTTCATAATGGCATCACAAGCTAAACAAGTATTCTATATCCAAGATGATCAAGATTCGCGATGGTGTGTTGTTTTAACTCCTCCTTGTTGGGATTACAATGATACCATAAATAATGATGCTTTAGGTGACATTGTTATGGAGCATGAAAAAGTTGTAGTTGCAAGTGACATCAATAATTGTGAAGAAGAAGAAAATCAAATAATATATACTCGTCATGAAGGTGACACTTGATCTACTTTACTAAATGACAAAGGTACAAAGTATTAATACTTATTGTTTGTAATATTTATTTATTGTTTAATCTAATTTATTTTCATTCTTGATTAACATTTTATTTCATATTTTTGTATTACAGGATGGATCCATCACAAGATAATAGTAATGTTAAGAAAAAAAAGGGTCGTACAAAGATGAACTCTTTAGTATTGTTACGCAGTGAGGGTGTTAGGACCGAGGTACATTTCAATGATAAAGGTGTAGCTATTGGAAAAAATGGTGCAAAATTCAAGAGTTATTTGGGAGTACATGCACATAATCACATTCCTATCAACTTTAAAGATTGGGGGCAAGTAGACATTGACTTAAAAAACAAGGCATGGGCGGATGTTACGGTATGTAATGAAATATTCATATGTTATAATTATTCAAATGCAAACATAACTTACAATTTCTTATTAATGCTTTCAATTTGTTTTATTTTATAGGAAACTTTTACATTTCTCGGTATTGATTTGGACGTTGCTCGTATATATTCCATGAGTTGTATGGGATGTTCATGGAAAAAGCACAAACATGCATTGTATACAGAGTTTTTGAAACCTAATCTGATGACCCAGATATGTTGAGCAAGATTCCTAAAGGGTATCCAAATATTGATCAAGAACATTGAGATTGGTTTGTCACTTGGACCCAAAGCGAAGAATTTAAAGTAAGTGTTAGTTTATACAAGTTTATTTAATTTCATATATTTCATATTGTTTCAATATTAATGTCTTATATAGAAACAAAGTAAAGGTGGCCAAAAGAGTAGATCTCAAGTTGTTTATTTAAGTCATACGGGTCGATTTACTTATGCCGATATAGAGGAGAAGTTGGTAAGTAAATTGTTAATTTTAATAGTTATCTAATATGATGTTAAGCTCATATGTAACCTTTTGCTATTATAGAAGGTAAATTATAAAGATGGAGTTATTCCTGGGAGACACATTCCTTGGAAAGATGGTCATTCTAAAGATGGAGTTCCATATGATGAGATGACAGCATTGGTATTGGAGTGAATGGTAAACTATAGATTTATACATATTGGTTTCATACTTGTGGTTGAAGTAAAAACATTAAAGACAAACAACCTTTTTCTATTTTGTAGGAAGAGTTACAGAGGCAAGTAGAAGCGGGACAATTGGTAGTAGATGGTCACCATGACATTTTGGCTTTGGCATTAGGGAAGGAGGATCACCCTGGCTGTGTTAGAGGAGCTAGGTTTGGAGTGACATTACTCAAGCAGTTTTTAACGCGAACAAAGCGATGGAAAAAAGGGGAGACCAACATAAGCGATGAGGATGAGGCTAATAATGACATAGATGATGAAGAAGACGAAGAAAAAAGAGAACTTAGAATGCAAGTTTCTCAATTATTAGAAGAGAATCAATCTCTTAAGTTATTGGGTAGAGAAAGTCCCGGTATCACACAAGGAAGTAACTCTTACATTCATCCTTCTCCGATTTTAGATCCTCCAATTCACTTGTTAAAGGTACGAATATATAAATACATATTATTCTTTATGATTATAAAATCAATTCTTAGTAATAACATTGAAATAATTATTGTTAGGGTATTGGTTGTGATTTAGCATTGGGGGATGTGAATAATATTGTTGCTAGGGGCACAGTTTATCCAACAAGTATTCCATTGGAAGTAGTGCATCATATACCTCTTGGAAAATATAATGCACGAGTAAGTGTAGATGAGCCAATCATACCGGACGAGTTCTTACCTATTCCAGTTAAGGATGAGTACACATATGTGGGTGAAGCTAAAGGTTGTTTTGTAGCTTGGCCGAAAACTTAGATTATTACATCGAATGAATCGGTTAGTTTAAAATTTCATCAATTGAATATTATTTATTTTTACTGTACATTGACAACGAATATGTTACATGATTTTAGGCAAGTCGAAAGAAGATGCCAATCAAGAAAAAAATTGGTTCATCCAATATTGGGTCTGCATCCAAGAAAAAAAATACAAGTCATGTGGCTAAGGTGAGCGAAAAAGTTGGGTTGTATGATAAAGGTAAGCGACAAGTTGATTCTTCCAATCTGGATGCATTGGGACCTATACATGTCCTGTCACAATATGCATACACTGAAATGTTAACAAATCAAGTTGAGTTCTTAATTGATGTTTATGATGCGTTGGGTGTTGAGGCTCCATTGGTTGTTAAATATGAAGATGTTGTCCTAATTTGCACAATTACTTGGATTCAATCAACTGCTATTGCTCTTTATGAGAGGTAATACATATTATTTAAGTGAATTTTTTTACTTAACTAGTTTTAAACTACGATATGATATTAAATACTTATTAATTCGTTCTTGTATTCATGTAGAATATTATATGATTACATGAGAAGTTCTGGTACTAGAACTTTATATCATTTTGTGCATCCTGCTTTGATATCTAATGCATAGAGTTCCAATTTAGATGAGCAAGTTGATGCTCTTGCTCAACGAATGATTAATATTCGTGAGGATGAACGAGTTATAGTACCTTATTGGTTAGAGTAAGTTATTTACAATATGTTAGTATTTAATTATGTATTTTAATTAAGTGTTAAAACTTATGACATGTGACATTATTTGTAGGAATCATTGGATGCTTGGAATTGTACATCCATATAGTGGTGTAATTGAATAGCTAGACTCACTTGATAATAGTCCATTTGTACAATTAGTATCTGGGTAAGAAAGTATTTTCAAATTACATTTGTTATATATTTACCTAAAATATTATGATATACTGAAACATAAATGTATGATTCTTATAGTGCTATCTCTCAATGGTACACGACCATTACACGCTCATTTAAACCACCTCCCAATATTCGACCTATTAAAGTAAGTATTGCTAGAATTTATGGCACGCGACTTCAATATTTTTAATATATCTAATTAATAATCTATTCATAGGTTCCAATACAACCTAATGATATTGAATATGAATTTTATGTTATGCGATACATGAGGGACATTATATTCAATCCAAGGAGAGATCGTCAAGAGTTGGTAAGTATTAATTATATTGTTCATATGTATATTTTAATCCTTTCAAGATTTTAAATATGTAATTATTTTCTGATTTGAATATTATATATTTATTTATATAGTTTGCAGGAAAAAATACATTTACAAGAGAAGATATTGATGTTTGCCGACGTAAATGATGTACGTTTATCATTAACAAAATAAATAGAACTTGAAATTGTTGATATATAATTTATATTAGGACGGTTATTAATATTTTAGGTGAGAATTAGACCAAATTTTGTAATTAATTACTACTTGTTAGTAATTAACTAGCTAGGTCTGTTATATATTTAGTTTCATGTATATATTGGAGACATATATTAAGAATGACTCCAATTATTTTGTAACTAATCACTAATTATATTATAATGATTAATTAGTAATGATACGTAAACAGTAATATTGTCATTTTGTGATTTTGAATATATATATTATTTCAGCATTTTACAGGTAATTATTTATATAAGATCAGCATAATATTGAAATTTAAAAAATAATAATAATTTAGGGACGGTTATTAACCGTCCCCAAAAAGTTCAAGTGAAATTATTTAGGGACGGTTACTGGGATTCCAGTAACCGTCCCTAAAAGTGTGACTTTTTGGGACGCCAGCATACGGGACAGTTACAACCCAAAACGGAACCGTCCCTAAATGTCTTTAGGGACGGTTATTAACCGTCCCTAAATCTCTTTTTTTTTAGTAGTGTCGAAACCTCCATCACTATCTAAAAATTCATTTTCACCAACAGCTAGCATCTTAAATCTTGTTCTTCTCCACTGTTATTTGACTTGGAACTCATTTTTCAATTCATGGCTCTCCATGTAAAATTCAGTCTTCGATTCATGGCTCTCCATGCCATTCCCAGATACGAAAACATCGTACTTGCTGCCCAATTTGGTCTAAGATTCTTTACCACCATTTTTCGAATCAGTAGCCATGGTAGTTGTGCTTGATGTTCTTCGCAAGTTATGTGGTGGAGATGACAACAAGTTTCTTTCAATGATGTGGTTGGAGTTGAAAACTTTGTTGTTAGTGTTGATGATTGTTCATGGCATTTATTGCCAGATTAAAACCAACATAAAATGGAAAGAAATAGATGGGAAGAGATGAAAGGATGGTGATCTGAGTTACAAAATTTTTATATAGAAAGTAATTAAATGGTCGAGGATAAAATGGTAACTTCAATATCTTAAAACGATGTAATGAAGCGAGTTTTGGGAAAAAGTAAAGAACAATAAAAAAGAGCTATATTAAGTCAATATTAGGATTTAAGTAATCTAAATGCGAGTCTAATTATCTAGTATGATTTTTGGTGTGCCATCAATACGCTGCAAATACTTGGATAAAAAACACGATAAATATATAAGTAGAAGTAGTTAGAAATATGAGCCTTTTATATAAAATGTAACCTTTTTACACACATATTTACTAACTAATGGTAGCACACAAAATAACATACCCTAGTATAGGTGATCTCCATTATTTGAATGCATATATTTGTTTAAAAAACACAAGTATCCTTCTAATATTTATTGTCCCGGAACAAATGGTTTCAATTAATAGCATGATATTTGTGAAAGATAGAGAATAAAGAGAACTTAAAGTAGCTCTCAGTTTTTATTTCTTTTATCATTAAAATTTACAATATTAAGTTTTTATTAATCTAAACCACTATATCAATGTTAGTCCATGACCAATAAAGAAATTTTCTACCTTCTTAACTCAGAAATATAACACATCTATAGTTCGAGAATATGATATTTGCTGATAATTAGTTTAAAAATCATATTTTGTAAAAAATAAAATTTATTATTTATTTTATCTTTTTTTTTTAGTTGGTGTGTACCATAAATTTAGAAAAAAAAAACAATAAATCCACAATTTGCCCAATTATACACTCTATGAATACAAATTAAAGTTGACGAAGAAAGTGAAAAACTAACAATCGTGGCGCAATCTTGGCTTGGTAGTTATGTTGTTTAAGCAGTTATGGAGGAAATTTTTTAGTATATAATATGTCGTATGTCTTCTATAAATTGAGGTTGTTGATGTTGTACACGTATATAATATTATTTTATAACAATTGATGATCGAGATTCATTCATTTTACTACGTAACATATATAATAATTGTATATAAAACTTTTCTCTTATAAAGAGGGCTTCTAGTTGTGGTCGTGTAGTATGCATCAATCACTGACAAAATACCATTTTTTTTTCCGTTAACCAAACAATAATATTGAGGAAGAATGCTAATACACATGTCAATTAAGATGAGAGTATAAAGAATATAAAAGAGCATTGTTAACCTTTATTTAATAAAAAATAAAAATTAAAGTATTATTTAAAAAGTATTTTGTAATAAAGGAATTTAAATTTACATTCCTTTTAAATTTACGATTTAATTAAGAACCACATTTCTTTTTATTTCGTTTACCACTTTCGACTATCTTTCTCTTTCTTCTAAGCCCCTACCTCCTCAACCGACTCACCATGAAATTCTTCCTTCCTTTCGGAAGGGAAGCTCCTCCTAGGAAGAGTTTTTTCTCCAATAGCCCCTTTTTTTCCTTCTTCTTTGTCTCTTGTTGTGCTCCTTTTCATTTTGCCAACTTAGAAGGATTTTGTTGTGCACTATTTGGTGTAAAAGGTTTTGTGTAACGTGCATTGTCAAGCATTCAACCTAAGTTTTTTTAATGAAAGTTTATTTTGTCGACATTTCACTGTTTAAATTTTTCTATGTATTTTACAAAAAGAGTTAAATTTGTTCATCTCTCAAGTATTTTTTAGATAATGTTTTTCTTGTTCCTCAAATCTTCGATGTTTAACTTCAGAATGGTCGTTTTGCAAGCAGCTTTTTGTATTTTTCATTTTGAGATCTTAAATGCTTTGAGTAACTTATAATATATTTTTAATATTTGGGTTGTAATTTCTTCCTAAGGAGTTCATAATGATATTTGTTGCTTATTGTTAGGATTCATGTCCTTTTGGTTGTTTGTAATATGACAGATCCTGTTTTAATAAAGGTAACATCATTTTCAACATGTCTATCTTATATCATAACAAATGCACAAATTATAATATTGATACGAACCAAATGGAGACGCCATGAAAGCACAACCCATGTCAAAACAAGCACAATACGTTTATGATTGTGCCATGAGAAGGGTGAGAAGGGTGAATTTGCAGCATAAAGAGACACGCAACAACACAAGAATATGTGCACAAATAGGTGGCATGGATGTATCGCGCTCAAATGTCAAATTCCAGAATTTGAGGCTGTGCCGCGACATGTATTATGGGCGCTGCGGCATGGCTTTGTGGCGCCGTGGCACAAGCTTCTCGGATTGAATTTGTGTGTTCCCTACCGTGGCATGGAATTTACTTCGCAACAGCCCGCCTATTTTTAATTGTTTCCCAAGCCTCCTCACCGCGGCACAATTGTTTCACCCGCCGCGGCACAGATACATAGTTTGTAATTTTGTACCATTAGATTAAAAACCAATGGCTAGGATTTATTTTAACTTTAGGTTTTTGTTTGTATGCTATATAAGGACAAATATGAGCAGCCAAATGTAACTTTTGTTCATTAATAAAATATTTGTTTCCACCAAACAAATTTGAGAGCCAAAAAGCTCTTTACTTCTTACAAACCAAACTTATCAAAGGACTTGCATCCCTTTGTGGCGTTCTTCTTTTCTTAGTGCATGGTGAGTAATATCCATGTGTTGAGGTGAGTATTTTGCTACAAAAAATCTGTTGTTGTGCTTAGAAATCGCATGCTAATTTGTTGTTGGGTCTTGAACCGAATATCTTGTGGTTCTCTAGTCTTTGTTACTAGTTGATGGTAGGAATCGTGTTGCGGGCTTCACATTATTTGGTATAAGAGCTTTAGGTTGTGACTCTAGATTCCTATCTTTATTTTTGTCATTTTTAATTCCATAGCAAACAAGAAATTTGTACAAAAAAATCTGTGTTCTTCTTTGTTTCTACTTATTTATTGTATTTTTTGAATTAATTTGATTGGTATTGTTATTTTCCTTCTTATTCTGAATTGATTTGGAGAGGTTTTCATTTTGAAAATTTTTCTAAAATTGTTTTCGTAAACTAGAGGGTATTTTGGTAATTTTTCGTGTTTTGTTCGTATTAAAAAGTGAGAACAAAACTATATCTCTTAGATTTTTTAAAAAGAGAGAGAGAGAGAGAGAAAAAAATATATATATCACGAAAATATCTCGCTAGATTTTTTTATTTAAAAAAAAAAAGGAAAGAAAGATATTTTCTGATTTAAAAAAAAAGATTGGAAATTGAATTTCTAAGAATTTTACGAAATTCTAGTTAAAGTGTCATTCACATTTTTAACGGATCGTTGCTTTGTTCGTTTGGTTATCTCGAGTTTAAATTTGCTTGAATTTGACCTCGTTCCAAATTTGTTCCAATTCATCGAGTTAGGATTTTTTGCTGCGGCATGAAATTTACTCCGTCGCGGTCCGCCTTTTTTTAATTGTTTCCTGAGCCTCCTCCCCGCAGCATAATTGTTTCCCAAGCCTCCTCGCCGCAGCATAATTGTTTCACCCGCCACGGCACAGATACATATTTTGTAATTTTGTACCATTCGATTAAAAACCAATGGTTAGGATTTATTTTAACTTTAAGTTTTTGTTTGTATGCTATATAAGGACAAATATGAGTAGCCAAATGTAACTTTTGTTCATTAATGAAATATTTATTTCCACCAAATAAATTTAAGAGCCAAATAGCTTTTTGCTTCTTGCAAACCAAACTTATCAAAGGATTTACATCTCTTTGTGACGTTTTTTCTATTCTTAGTGCGTGGAGAGTAATATCCATGTATTGAGTTGAGTATTTTGCTATAAAAAATCTGTTGTTGTGCTTAGAAATTGCATTTTAATTTGTTGTTGGGTCTTGAACCAAGTATCTTGTGGTTTTCTAATCTTTGTTGCTAGTGGATCGTAGGAATCGTATTGCAAGACTAACACTCATTAGTCATTTAATTAATATTATCATAATTGTCTCGCACTTAGTTTTTAATTATTCCACATTTCAAGTTATGTTAAAAATAATAACGAGATAAATTTATTAATTCTCCCATTTTAATATAAAACTGCAATTAATTATAAGATATAGATAGTTCTTAATCTCATATGAAAAGTTCCAAAACACCAATTCAAACATAACTATAGAACACTACAGAACTTCGAACATAACTAAATAATTTTCTTCCCCCCAAAGACGTCAGTGAGAACAGTCTTGGATTGCAGTGATGCTGTCACTAATTTCAGACCCTGTTTAACATGTAAAATAGATTAAACAAAATTATTCAAATGAGATCAGCGAAAAAAATAATAATTGAAAAAACCTGCAAGAAATACATAGAAATTAATATTAAGGTATGTAATTTTTTACAAAAAAAACTTGTATATGAATCAAAGTGCATAAATATTTTAATGTGTCTTGATAATTTTAAAAAGATATCGTTAATAAATACAAAAAATAGAAGCCTCTGTATATAATTAATGCAATGAACTTAATAGAAGGATTTTTCATGTAATAGAATAGTGTTTTTTATGTTTTCCATAAGCATAATTCATATAAAAAGTACTTAATTTATTTTTATAAATTATGTGGCATATACACATAATTATCTAAAGAGTATTAATTTATTTTTATAAATTATTTTACTACTTAACACATATTGATTAATATATATACAAATTTGTAACAGAATTTAAAAAGAAAAAATTAAAAATGGGGATTGACACACCTCATTCATGCCAACTGAAACTACTTTTTCCTCGAGAGAACCAACGTCCTTAACAGTGAAGATATTAAGCATTGTTATGCTAGAAATAGTAGACATGGGCTTGACTTCAAGATCATCCATAATCATATAAGTCACTACTCCTTTAACATAACCTCCTCCCTCACCAGAAGAAGCCATTCCCTGCTTAGGAGTAATATAAGAAGCCTCCTTCGACATAGTGTTTTTGCATCCAGGACAAATAGTCCCACTTTCCTCAGCCACATATAATTGTGAGTGATGGTTCGAGGAACTGTATGCACACAAGTAGTACCTTTTAGTACTTGATGAAGGACAATTGGGCAACAGAAGAGGGGTTATTGACGGAACAATTGATGCTTTTGGTTTAAGCAAGCTTTCTTTGTTAATATTGGATTGTAAGTAATTGTCACTTAGATTTGCAATACTCTGGTAAAGCTTACCAAGAGAACCCACCATTCCATTTTCATTGTCATTGAGTAGGCTGGCGACTGTGCCAAGAGGAATAGACATGAGCGTAAATAGAAAATCCACAAATTCCTTCCCTGCTTCTGCAAACAGAACTTTTTGGCTCTTTGTGTTGATTAGAACCCTCAAAGTCAACACTTTGGAGTCAGACGTTGCCATTGCTGATTATCAGTTTTGTGGTCCGTGCTTCGGTTTTCTTAACATTTTTCTTCGATTCGGTTTGTATTTATACTTGTAAGACTCTGCTCTACTTCAAGACTTTTTACTTTTCCAATGAAGTTATTTCAATTGAAATACGAAACGGATCTACGAAATGAATTTTAAAGGTCAGTGTGGATAATTTAGATTTAATTTGGTATTGAAAATTTGGACTCATACAATACTTCAAATTCCCATACAGGTATTCCATTAGTCGATTACTCATGCAATTTTTTTTTGGAAAACCCAAACGTTAGTATCTCTAATATATATTTACATGCGGAGAACAACCCCAAAAGCAGTAAAAGGAAAACAATGTTCTTAATTTTTTGAATTAATAACCTCTTGTAGAGGTTTTTTTTATTTTTTATTTTTTAGTTTTATAATTAATAACCTATTATAGAGCCTAACATCTAGTGTTCTCCATAATTTACTAATATAAAAAGCACAACATATTCATCATTGATAAACTAATTAGACAGTCCATGTTAGCAAAAAAAATAAATTTAAAGATAAACTTAGGCTGTCAGAAATATACTATGCAGGTTTTCTATTATTATATATAACAAAGGGATTTGCTCCTATAGTATTTATTTAATTTTATTTTGCTTGATAATTTTTTTATTCTTATTTTATCTATTACTATTATATAAAATGAGTTATTTTTTATTAGGTGACTACTATTTATTTAAAAAAAAAAATTTAAACCCTTAAATAATATTGAAAAAAATAAAAATTAGAGAGAGTTGTTTCTTCCTCTTCTTCTTGTTTTTCAATATATTTATATTTTTCTTATATCTTTATTCCTACTAATTTAGTAAATTTGTATCAGTACACATTTCTATTACTTTTAATTTTAATATATGCCTAAGTTTTTTTATTTATTTCTTATTATCTTTATTATCTATATCAAGAGGAAGTTGACAAATATTTTGTTTGATATTTTTATTCTTTATTTTAAACTAATTTGTTAGTTTTTTTCCTTAAATTTTAAAAATAGTACCCATATGTAATACATAATTAGAGATAATTCAGATTGAAATTTTGTATGATAATTTTATTTTTTTTGATATATTATATACTAAAAGATGGAGATGACTCCTTATTTACCTGATAAATATGTTTTTTCATACATTTTTAAAAAAAATTTCAAAACTCAATTTTTAGTTTTTTTTTCTTCAATATCAAAAAAAGTATTCATATATTTTTGATAATAAAGTTATTTTTATTTGAATTTGATGCATGCATTAATTAATATGTTACCATATAATTCATCATCTGTTAATAAGTAGTCTCACAGTTACACAACCTCTCACATTTCTAATTTAACATTCATGCATATATTATTATTCTTTTTTATATAAAAAGAACCAATAAAATACTTGGAATTGTTTACAAGATTTGATATTATCTTTATTCATTTTTGTCAAGTACAAAAATTTCAAGGTTTAGAAATTTTAAAAAAAATTATGCAAGTTTAAAAATAAAAGAAAAATATTTTTTTATCTATCAATATAATTAACGTTATAAAGTAATCTGACAATTACTTCAATATCTTTTTTTTAAAATTTAATATTTAATCTTATATTGATGTGTTATTTGATGCATGCAATAACTTAATAAATATAACATTAGCATTGCTAAAAAATAAAAAGAAAACAAAATGATTTAATTGTATGGTATGTATAGGGTTTCATTTTTAAATTTCCTAAAAAACACATGTTAATTATTCTTATAACATAAATGAATATATGTTTTTTTAGTGTTAGAAAAAAATGAAATATATTTTTTTTAGTTAAGAGGGTTAAAAATAAAACCAGTTAAATAACTGGATTATTTATGACTCGTGAAACAAAATTAAGGAAGCATTTGTCTCAAACTTAGTATATATATAACGAACAGTGCTATATGCATTAAGTTGCAGTATATATCAAGTAATGAGTTAGTTATTAATAAAGTTAAGAATGTGGAATGAAAAGTGATTGTGAGACCCCCTTACTAATAAGGACTAATTAAATTAGGTTATGCAGATTATAATATGCAACCCTTGTTCATGTATAAATGCCAATATTCCAGCAATGACAACATTTCTCATGCAAGCATGTGCAATCTTTTCATGCCTTTCATCAATGGTGAGGAGGCAATGACCATAAACATTCGTTAGAAAGCGTTAGATCCTAGACAACTGATTCGAAAAATAAGCTCGCATGTATGAGCTTGATTTCAAGCTTATGTCATCGAAGGTGTGATTTTTTTTTTTCAATTTCCTAAGTAGTTAGATCATTTTTGAAAAAACTTTGAGAAGAGGAGTGACAAATAAAGCGAGTAAGACATTGAGGCCATGCATAGCCAGTGATCAAAAGAGGAGAAAAACTAATGGAGTTTTTGCTGCCAATAACATCCGACCATCAATCTTTTTGATTAATGAGATTATGCTTCAAATTAAAATTGTTAAGGCTCATAAACCACAAGAAAATGGGAATTATTGACCTACAAATGTGTAAATTGAGAGATAAACAATAGTTCAAGTGGCAACGATGTTTGCTTTCATTAGGGAGGTTAGAGTAAGTAAGGCCGAGGGAACGAGTGGCCTTCAAACGATGCCAACAACGATGACTAGAAATCTAAGATGACATATGACATTAGAGGAGAGATTTCGTTGGGGTTTAGAAGAGATAGGGCGGTGAGATCAAATGAAGGATCTGGATTTTGAAACTATAAGATAACTAAAGGGTAAAAAAGTAAAATATCATATGCAAAACAATGACGTAAAATAATTTAACAGTGAGAAAAAGCCTCTATAATAGATTATTAATTCACTAAGGACCCACTATCCTCGCAACTCACAAGCCATCAAATATAACAAAAAGTTATTCACTACCTGAAAGCCTGATTGCTGGGATAAATAAAAAACGTTAACCCAGGTCTAACCATAAATAGAAGTCTTCAAAGTAATTTTATTTAATACTTATTAAGACACAAATTTAACGTGTCAATTTTATATTGATTTTAAACTATAATTATTTATGGAATACATAGTTTATTTTTAATTGTGAAATACTTTAAAATTTTAATGGAAGATATGTAGAATTTTCTATTCTAAACATAAGATGATTACGTACACTTAAGCAATTTGAAGCGGGCATTTTGAAACTAGCATTATTGGTGTCCCGATTCATTTATAAAGCACCAACTTGTCTATATTCATTTCTAGGTTCAGTGAATAAAACATTGTTTTTCTTGGTATCGACTAGCAGTTTCAAACTTACTTTGGATGATGCCATGGTTGAGTGCTTAAGTGTGCTTAATGGATCATTAAAGCCAATGGGAATCACTTGTTTGTATTTTTAGATGGTTGGTAACGTAACTTTTATGGTGATTTAAGTTATTTTATTTTCTCTCTCCAAAAATAGCATTAATTTTAATAAATTGATGAATTTTCCCGTACTAACAATAAGTATCTCAAAACTCACAATTTTGTATTAAAATATTCAATAAATAAAATATCCTCATTTCATAATTTTAATAAAATGGGATGATGATAAAGCCCACCACATCCTTGGTGATGTCACCGAATTTTTGGGCACTCCGCTTGAGCTTCGACCACCTTGCTGACAACTCTGTCATAGCTTTGGGGACCACCATCAACAATCTCATTAGAGGTGGATGTAACATATTTTATTTAAATGTAAAGTTGGATGTAATATGTTACATTTAAATAAAGAGGTACTATAACATGTTATTTCGAAATATAGAGTTTGATGTAATATGTTATATTAGCTCTGGTGACTCTACTAGAGGTAGATATAACATATTACAATCAAATGTAGAGACCTATTAGAAACAAATGAAATATCTAAATTAATACTGTTTAATTACTATCTCATCTCATTAAAAATTATGTGGAACAAAATGAGATAGATTTTAAAATTAATGGGTTATACTATAAATCTCATTAAGATCTCATCTCAATTTACAGTTCTATATATCATTCATGGAACGTGGTCATATGGATTCAAATGACATTACATTAGTAAATGTTAAAAAAAAAACATATGTAAGGGAAGAGAAAGAGAGCAACATACCAAGAACAAACATTTTTTGGTAATTTGTAAATGGTTCAACTTCGATGGCTTAGCATTTACAAAACTTTCATCTTCTAAACCTCCATCACTATCTAAAAATTCATTTTCACTAACAGCTAGCACCTTAAATCTTGTTCTTCACCACTTTTATTTGACTTGAAACTCATTTTTCGATTCATGGCTCTCCATGTAAAATTCAGTCTTCGATTCATGGCTCTCCATACCATTACATCGTACTTGCTACTCAACTTGGTCTAAGATTCTTTACCACCATTTTTCGCATCAGTAGCCATGGTAGTTGTGCTTGATGTTCTTCGCAAGTTATGTGGTGGAGATGACAACAAGTTTCTTCCAACAATGTGGTCGGAGTTGAGAACTTTGTTGATAGCGTTGATAATTGTTCATGGCATTTATTGCCAGACTAAAACCAACATAAAATGGAAAGAAATAAATGGGAAGAAATGAAAGGATGGTGATCTGAATAACAAAATTTTTATATATAAAGTTATTAAATGGTCGAGGATAAAGTGGTAACTTCAACATCTTAAAACGATGTAATGAAGCGAGTTAAAAATAAAAAAAAGAGTTATATTAAGTCAATATTAGGATTTAAGTAATCTAAATGCGAGTCTAATTATCTAGTACGATTTTCGGTGTGCCATCAATATGCCACAAATACTTGGATAAAAAACGCGATAAACATATGAGTAAAAGTAGTTAAAAATATGAGTCTTTTATATAAAATGTCAACGTTTTACACACATATTTACTAACTAATAGTAGCACACAAAATAGCATATCCTACTATAGGTGATCTCCATTATTTGAATGCATATATTTGTTTAAAAAACACAAGTAACCTTCAAATATTTATTGTCTCGGAACAAATGGTTTCAATTAATAGGATGATATTTGGGGAAGAGAGAGAATAAAGAGAACTTAAAGTAACTCTCACTTTATATTTCTTTTACCATTAAAATTTACAATATTAATTTGTTATTGTTCTAAACCACTATATCAATGTTAGTCCATGACCAATAAAGAAATTTTCTACCTCCTTAACTCAGAAATATAACACTTCTATAGTTCGAGAATATGATATTTGCTGATAATTAGTTTAAAAATCGTATTTTAGTGATAAAAAATACAATTTATTATTTATTTTATCTTTTTTTAGTTGGTGTGTACCATAAATTTAGAAAAGAACCAATAAATCCACAATTTGCTCGATTATACACTCTATGAATACAAATTAAAGTTGACGAAGAAAATGAAAAACTAATAGATCATGGCGCAATCTTGGCTTCATAGTTATGCTGTTTAAGTAGCTATGGTGGAATTTTTTTTAGTATATAATATGTCGTATGTCCTTTATAAATCAAGATTGTTGATGTTGTCTACGTATCTAATATTAATTCTTATTTTATAACAATTGATAATCGAGATTCAATCATTTTACTACGTAACATGTACAACAATTGTATATAAGAATTTTCTCTTATAAGGAGGGCTTGTAGTTGTGGTCATGGAGTATACATCAGTCAACTGACAAAATACCATTTTTTTTCTTTAACTAAACATTAATATGGAGGAAGAATGCTAATACACTTTTTTCATTTAAAATTTTTCAAAAATATTTTTTTTTTAATTTAAAAGAAATACACATGTCAATTAAGATGAGAGTATAGAGAAGATGAAAGAGTATTGTTAACCTTTATTTAATAAAAAATTCAAAAATTAATGTATTATTTAAAAAGTATTTTGTAATAAAGGAATTTAAATTTACATTCCTTTCAAATTTACGATTTAATTAAGGACCACATTTCTTTCTTTTTCCGTTTATCACTTTCGGCTATTTTTCTCTTTCTTCTAAGCCCTTGCCTCCTGAACCCTCTCATCATGAAATTCCTCATTGTTGGGAAAAATTGATAAATTTCTACAACCAAATTTACGGGGAAGCAAAACAATAAATAAAGTAAAGCAGGAATAAGGAAATAACACACAGAGAATTTTACATGGTTCACCCCAAAAATGAACTAGGCTACTCCACAGAACTACTGCAACTCAATTTCACTATAGAAGATAATATTACAGTATTTAAATACAACACTCAACTCACAACCCCAAAACCAATTCAAACATAACTATAGAACACTACAGAACTTCGAACATAACTAAATAATTTTCTTCCCCCCAAAGACATCAGTGAGAACAGTCTTGGATTGCAGTGATGTTTTCACTAATTTCAGACCCTGTTTAACATGTAAAATTGATTAAACAAAATTATTCAAATCAGATCAGCGAAAGAAATAATAATTGAAAAAACCTGCAAGAAATACATAGAAATTAATATTAAGGCATGTAAATTTTTACAAAAAAACTAGTATATGAATCAAAGTGCATAAATATTTTAGTGTGTCTTGATAATTTTAAAAAGATATCATTAATAAATACAAAACATTAATATGCAATGAACTTAATAGAAAGATTTTTCATGTAATAGAATAGTTTTTTATGTTTTCCATAAGCATAATTCATATAGAAAGTACTTAATTTTTACCAGTGTTATGTGTCATATACACATAATTATCTAAAGAGTATTAATTTATTTTTATAAATTATTTTACTACTTAACACACATTAATTAATATATATACAAATTTGTAACAGAATTTAAAAAGAAAAAATAAAAAATGGGGATAGACACACCTCATTCATGCCAACTGAAACTACTTTTTCCTCGAGAGAACCAACGTCCTTAACATTGAAGATATTAAGCATTGTTATGCTAGAAATAGTAGACATGGGCTTGACTTCAAGATCATCCATAATCATATAAGTCACTACTCCTTTAACATAACCTCCTCCCTCACCAGTAGAAGCCATTCCCTGCTTAGGAGTAATATAAGAAGCCTCCTTCGACATAGCGCGATTGCATTCAGGACAAATAGTCCCACTTTCCTCAGCCACATATAATTGTGAGTGACTGTATGCACACAAGTAGTGCCTTTTAGTACTTGATGAAGGACAATTGGGCAACAGAAGAGGGGTTATTGACGGAACAATTGATGCTTTTGGTTTAAGCAAGCTTTCTTTGTTAATATTAGATTGTAAGTGAAGAGCTGTGAACCCAGATATGAACATGTATAGCAGAGCTGAATTATGACGATACATTTGTAAGGCTTACAGTGAAGTACTGAAGTCATTGTAAGGATTACAAGGGAAGTCTGAAGTCCTCGTAACGGTTACAATGGATGACTACAGTTGCTGTAAGGGTCACTACTATATCAGAAAGTATAATCCGAGCCCAAGAATGCAACTCTTGATCGTGTACATCAAGTTTCAATGTAACTGACTTGTATATATAGATCAAGTGTGTTGTGTGAATGTATGTACAATATACCTATACATGTAACCTACGGTTTTTTGCATAGAGCTTGGCTTGTGACTTGAATAAGGCTCTCTTGTAATCTAATCACACAAGATTGTGTGGAGGCTGAAAGAGAGGAAGAAAGTAGACATAAGTTGTATCGGTTTCTTGCAATAAAGTGAGGTGGAACTGAGTTGGTTCCTAAAGTGGATGTAAGCTCTACACATTGTAGAGAAGAACCACTATAAATCTTTGTGTGTGAACCTTGTTATTGTTTTGTTATTTCTTTGTTTCTGCATGTGTGCTGGTGATATTGCTATCTTGACTCAACAAAACTGGTATCAGAGCTGAGTTCTGAATCTGATCAGGAAAGAATCTTGGGATAGTCGAAGATCAAAACTCGATCAGGAAAGATCTTTATCAAAAACAGTTACTGGGAAATCTGCAGAGATGACGACAATGAAATTCGAAGTTGAAAAATTCGATGGAACTGGAGATTACTCTTTGTGGAAGAGAAAAATGAAGAACATACTGATACAACAAGAAGTTGATGCAGCCTTGGATGAAATCTTTCCTTCTGACATGAAAGAATCAACAAGGATTACAAAGATGAAAAAGGCAAGTAGCTGCATTGAACTCAACCTGGCTGACAATGTTCTTTGGCAAATTCAGGACCTCGAAACAGCAAAACAAATATGGGAAAGGCTCAGCAAATTATATGATCGCAAATCTCTCTCAAACAAAATCTTCTTGAAAGAAAGATTATTCGATTTTAAATTGGATCAGTCGAAATCTCTGGATTTTAACATAGATCAGTTCAAGATGATAACTGCACAGTTAGCAAATCTGGATAAGAAGGTAGATGAGGAAGATCAGGCCATCATCCTTCTAAATGCACTACCAGAGACCTACAGTGAACTGAAAACTGCAATAAAGTATGGCAGGGAAGAACTGAAACTTGATTTTGTGATATCTTCTCTGAAATCATGGGAGATGGAACACAAGAATTGGAAAAAGAATTCAGAGGCTACAGAAGGTCTGTTTGTAAGAGGAAGATCAGAAAAAAGAAACAACACCTACAAAGGTAAAAGAACATCAAGATCGAAATCAAAAACCAAGAAAAACTTGAGGTGTTTTATATGCCACAAGGAGGGACACTTCAAGCGTGATTGTCCATTGAAGAAAGGCAAGAACTTTGAAGGAAATGGGAACAACAACACTGGTGATGCAGGAATGGTATCTGAGGATTATGATAGTTCAGATGTTCTTGCAGTAAGTTCAAACAAGACAGAAACTGAGTGGGTATTAGACTCAGGATGTAGCTTCCATATGTGTCCCAACAAAAGTTGGTTTCACAGATTGAATAGCACTGATGGAGGGAAAGTGTTGTTAGGAAATAACCATGAGTGCAAAGTTAGGGGCATTGGTGAGGTAAATCTGACCTTATCAGATGGAACTGTGAAGACCCTGACTGAAGTCAGATATGTACCTGATTTGAGAAGGAATCTAATCTCCTTAGGAACCTTGGACTCTGCAGGTTATACAATCAAGATAGATCAGGGAACACTTAAGGTAATCAAAGGTTCCATAGTTGCTCTTAAAGGAATAAAGAACAATGGACTCTATGTATTGGAAGGTAAGTCACAGTCCAGAAATGGGGATGTCATGGTAACTTCCTCAAACAACAAATCTGATCTCTGGCATAGAAGGCTTGGACACATCAGTGAGAAGGGGTTAACAGAATTAAGTAAGCAAGGGTTAGTCAAGATTGATCAAGAAGCATCTATAGGTGTATGTGAACACTGCCTCTATGGAAAAAAGACTAAGGTAAAGTTTGGTACAGGAAAGCACACAACCAGAGGAATCTTGGACTATGTACATGCTGATTTATGGGGGCCTTCTCCAGTAGAATCCAAGGGTGGAAGCAGGTATTACCTTGGAATTGTTGATGATTATTCAAGGAAAGTGTGGACGTGTATCCTCAAAAACAAAACTGAAACTTTTGACAGATTCAAGTCTTGGAAAACTCTGATGGAAAACCAAACTGGCAGAAAATTGAAAGTATTGAGAACAGATAATGGGCTGGAATTCTGTAACCAAGAATTTGATGACCTGTGCAAGATCAGTGGAATTCAAAGGCATAAAACCATACCTGGAACCCCTCAGCAAAATGGGCTAGTGGAAAGGATGAACAGAACCATCTTAGATAAAGTTAGATGCATGCTGTCAGACTCGAAACTATCTAAGACATTTTGGGCAGAGGCTGTTCAAACAGCAACATATATCATCAACAGATCACCATCTTCAGCCATCAACTTTAAAACACCTGAAGAAATGTGGGGAGGAAGACCTGCAGATTATGGTGCTTTAAGAGTTTTTGGGTGCTTGGCTTTCTCACATGTAAATGAAGGGAAACTAGAACCAAGAGCAAGGAAGTGTATATTCATTGGGTACACAGATGGTGTTAAAGGTTATAGACTGTGGGATCCTGAGAGAAGGAAATGCTTTCACAGCAGAAATGTAAACTTCATTGAAGATGAAACCTATGAAAACTTCAAGAATTTTAAGGAAAAACCGAGGAATGACATTGAGACAGAAACCAATGAAGTGGATACCTTAGATTCAGAAGAAATCAGAAACTCAGATTATAGTGAAACTGGTGATCAAATTTCAGAAGAAGATACTCCACAACAAGAGGAAACTCCTACTGAAACTACTACAAATGAATCTGAACTCTTTGAGTATACCTTAGTCAGAGATAGAGCTAGAAGAATATCTAAACCTGTGCTGAGATATGGGCATGCTGATCTAATAGCATATGCACTCCAGATCAGTGAAGAATTAGATAATTCAGAACCCAAAACTTATAAAGAGGCTATGGAAAGCTCAAATGCTCATAAATGGAAGCTAGCAATGAATGAGGAAATAGACTCACTCATGAAGAACAGCACCTGGAAACTAATTACAAAGCCTCACAAGGCAAGAGTAGTGGGCTGCAAATGGATATTCAAACAGAAAGAAGGCATTGAGGGTGTGGAACCAGCAAGATTTAAAGCCAGGGTTGTAGCTCAAGGGTACTCTCAGAGAGAAGGAATTGATTACAACGAAGTGTTCTCCCCAGTAGCTAAATACACTTCAATAAGAATCCTATTGTCAATTGTGACACAGCTAGATCTTCACTTGGAGCAAATGGATTTCAAGACAGCATTCCTCCATGGAAAGCTGGAAGAGACGATTTTCATGAAACAACCAGAGGGCTTTGAGGTTAAAGGGAAAGAAGATCATGTGTGTCTACTCAAGAGATCTTTGTATGGACTTAAACAGTCCCCCAGGCAATGGTACAAAAGGTTTGATACCTTTATGCACAATCTGAAATTCCAGAGATGCGAATTTGATGCTTGCGTCTACTTCAGAAAAGAAACATCAGGTAACATGATCTACTTACTGCTATATGTAGATGATATGTTATTGGCTTGCAGTGACATGTCTGAGATAAGAAAATTTAAAGACCTTCTTAAGGGAGAATTTGAAATGAAAGATTTGGGAAGGGCAAAGAAAATCTTAGGCATGGAAATAAGAAGAAATAGAGAGCAAGGCAGGCTGTTTATTTCTCAAACAAGTTATATTCTGAAGATCCTACACAGGTTTGGTATGTGGAATAGCAAAACAGTGTCAACTCCCTTAGCTGCTCATTTCAAATTCAGCATGTCACAATCTCCAAAATCAGAAGAAAAAAAAAACTGAAATGAAGAACATACCATACTCAAATGCTGTGGGCAGCTTAATGTATGCAATGATAGGAACAAGGCCAGATCTAGCCCACTCAGTGAGTGTTGTAAGCAGGTATATGGCCTGCCCTGGAAAGCAACACTGGGAAGGTGTGAAATGGATTTTCAGGTACCTTAAAGGAACTTCAAGTCTCGGATTAATGTATGAGAGAAATAAGACAAAACCAGCATGCCTACTGGGATATGCAGATGCTGATTTTGCTGGGGACATTGACAGAAGAAGGTCAATGACAGGATATGTTTTTACTTTATTTGGAAATGTGGTAAGCTGGAAAAGCAACCTTCAGCCTGTAGTGTCACTCTCCACCACTGAAGCTGAGTATATGGCGTGTGCAGAGGCTGTCAAAGAAGCACTGTGGTTGAAGGGAATAGCTAGCAGACTGGAAGCGTGTCAGGGTGCAGTGAAAGTGATGTGTGATAACCAAAGTGCAATATATCTGACCAAGAACCCAGTCTTCCATGAGCGTACAAAACATATTGATGTTAAGTATCACTTTATCAGAGATGTAATCAGAACAGAAGAGGTTGACATAGTGAAAATTCCTACCGAAGAAAATCCTGCAGACATGTTAACTAAAACTGTCTTACCTAGCAAGTTCAAGCATTGTCTTGACTTGCTTAGGGTTCTAAAAACATAGGATCAAGACTATGGTGGAGCCAATCAGTTTTCCATCTCACTTATATCTGGTCTCATGGTGGAGATTTGAAGAGCTGTGAACCCAGATATGAACATGTATAGCAGAGCTGAATTATGACGATACATTTGTAAGGCTTACAGTGAAGTACTGAAGTCATTGTAAGGATTACAAGGGAAGTCTGAAGTCCTCGTAACGGTTACAATGGATGACTACAGTTGCTGTAAGGGTCACTACTATATCAGAAAGTATAATCCGAGCCCAAGAATGCAACTCTTGATCGTGTACATCAAGTTTCAATGTAACTGACTTGTATATATAGATCAAGTGTGTTGTGTGAATGTATGTACAATATACCTATACATGTAACCTACGGTTTTTTGCATAGAGCTTGGCTTGTGACTTGAATAAGGCTCTCTTGTAATCTAATCACACAAGATTGTGTGGAGGCTGAAAGAGAGGAAGAAAGTAGACATAAGTTGTATCGGTTTCTTGCAATAAAGTGAGGTGGAACTGAGTTGGTTCCTAAAGTGGATGTAAGCTCTACACATTGTAGAGAAGAACCACTATAAATCTTTGTGTGTGAACCTTGTTATTGTTTTGTTATTTCTTTGTTTCTGCATGTGTGCTGGTGATATTGCTATCTTGACTCAACAGTAAGTAATTGTCACTTAGATTTTCAATACTCTGGTAAAGCTTACCAAGAGAACCCACCATTCCATTTTCATTGTCATCGAGTAGGCTGGCGACTGTGCCAAGAGGAATAGACATAAGCGTAAATAGAAAATCCACAAATTCCTTCCCTGCTTCTGCAAACAGAACTTTTTGGCTCTTTGTATTGATTAGAACCCTCAAAGTAATCACTTTGGAGTCAGACGTTGCCATTGCTGATTATCAGTTTTGTGGTCCGTGCTTCAGTTTTCTTAACATTTTTCTTCGATTCGGTTTGTATTTATACTTGTAAGACTCTGCTCTACTTCAAGACTTTTTACTTTTCCAATGAAGTTATTTCAATTGAAATACGAAACGGATCTACGAAATGAATTTTAAAGGTCAGTGTGGATAATTTAGATTTAATTTGGTATTGAAAATTTGGACTCATACAATACTTCAAATTCCCATACAGGTATTCCATTAGTCGATTACTCATGCAATTTTTTTTTTTGAAAACCCAAACGTTAGTATCTCTAAAATATATTTATACTGTATATATGAAAGTCTGAATTACATATAATAATTTTTTAGAAAAAATTATTCTTATATTTTAGGCACAATAATAAAATATGAATTACATCCGATAAAAATATATGATAATTATCACATTAAATAAAAAATTTAAATAATATTTTACGTTAATAATTAATTTAAAAAAATAATAATGAGAAATAACCTATCATTACCGTTTTTTACTAATTTTACTCTAATTTAGATTCCCTATTTGTAAGTTTTTTTTATACATATAAGGGTAATTTTATATTAAAAATAATAAAAAGAGATTAAGTTAACCTATTTTTTAATTAATATGTGATGTAAATTTTAAGTATTATTTTATTTTTAATTTAAAAGTATAAAAAATTAATTTTATATTTATTTTAAAAATATTATAAAAATTAATAAAAAAATTACTTGTAGAGTGTAGACAGACTCCTTACGAGCGAAGTTTTGCAACGTGAAACAGTTTTTATTGGGGATGATTTTGGTCTACTTTATTCACTTTCAACGTGCTTTTGTAAAGTAAGAAAAAAACAATATGCAGTGTTAAAATCATCCAAAATTTTTACTAAATATTCAATTTAATCCTTTAATGTTTTTAATTAAAGAACATGAATTATTTTAAAATATAATTTAATCATATAATTTTATAATTAAGTATAATAAGAACACTAAGTACATAAAAGTGTCAAATAAATCTGCCAAATAAGTCCCAAAATAACCATCAAAATATGATTTTTATTGAACTTATTTAACACTTTTATGAAATTAATATATTTATTATACTTAATCAAAAAATTATAAGACTAAATTATACTTTTAAAATAATTATTCTCATTATTCTACTTAGACCGTAAGAAGTATACTATGCAGGTTTTCTATTATTATATATAATGAGGGGTTTGCTTTATAGTATTTATTTAATTTTTATTTAATTTTATAATTTTTTATATTCTTATTTTATCTATTACTATTATATAAAATGAGTTATTTTTTGTTAGGTGATTATTATTTATTTAACAATTTTTTTTAAAAACCTTTAAATAATATTGAAAAAAAAAAAATTAGAGAGAGTGGTTTCTTCTTCTTTTTTTGTTTTTCAATATATTTATATTTTTCTTATATCTTTATTCTTACTAAAAGCAAGTTTGTATGGTATGCATTTCTATTACTTTTAATTTTAATATATGTTTAAATTTTTTATTTATTTTTTATAATCTTTATTATCTATTAAGTTTATTTTGTTTGACATTTTTATTTTTTATTTTAAACTAATTTGTTAGTTTTTTTCCCCTTAAATTTCAAAGATAATACCTATATATAATACATAATTAGAGATAAATGAGATTGAAAATTTGTATGATATTTTTATTATTTTGATATATTATATACTAAAAGATGGAGATAACTCCTTATTTACCTGACAAATACTTATTTTTCATACATTTTTTAAAGTTTTTTCAAAACTCATTTTTTAGTTTTTTTTCCTCAATATCAAAAAGAGTACTCATATGTTTTTTATAATAAAGTTATTTTTGTTAGAATTTAATGCATGCATTAATTAATATATTATCATATAATTGATCATCTGTTAATAAGTAGTCTTACGGTTACACAACCTCCCATATTTCGAATTTAACATTGATGCATATATTATTATTTTTTATATATAAAAAGAACCAATAAAATACTTTGAATTGTTTAAAATATTTGATATTATCTTTATTCATGTTTGTTAAGTACAAAAATTTCAAGGTTTATAAATTAAAAAAAAAATCATGTAAGTCTAAAAATAAAAGAAAAATATTTTTTTTATCTATCAATATAATTAACATTAGAAAGTGATCTAACAATTACTTCAATATCTTACTTTTTAAATTTAATATTTAATCTTATATTGATATGGTATTTGATGCATGCAATAACTTAATAAATATAACATTAACATTGCTAAAAAAATAAAAAGAAACCAAAATGATTTAATTGTATGGTATGTATAGGGTTTCATTTTTAAATTTCCTAAAAAAATACATGTTAATTCTTCTTATAACGTAAATGAATATATGTTTTTTTGGTGTTAGAAAAAAATGAACTATATTTTTTTTTATTAAGAGGGTTAAAAATAAAACCAGTTAAATAACTGGATTATTTATGAATCGAGAAACAAAATTAAGGAAGCATTTGTCCCAAAACTAGTATATATATAACAAATAGTGCTATATGTATTAAGTTGTGGTATGCATAGTGATGAGTTAGTTATTAATTAGATGTAAAGTTAAAGATGTGAAATGAAAAGTGATTGTGAGACCCCTTACTAACAAAGACTAATTAAATTATATCATATAGATTATAATATGCAACACTTATTCATGTATAAAAGCCAATATTCCAACAATGACAACATTTCTCATGCAAGTATGTGCAATCTTTTCATGCCTTTCATCGATGGTGAGGAGGCAATGACCATGAGCATTCATGAGAAAGTGTTAGGTCCTGGACAACCGATTCGAAAAATAAGCTCACATGTATGAGCTTGATTTCAAGCTTATGTCATCAACGGTGTGATTTTTTTCAATTTCGTAGGTAGTTAGATCATTTTTTAAAAAACTTTGAGAAGAGGAGTGAAAAATAAAGCGAGTAAGACATTGAGGCCATGCATAGCCAACGATCAAAAAAGGAGAGAAACTAATGGAGTTTTTGCTGCCAATAACAACCGACAATTAATCTTTTTGATTAATGAGATTATGCTTCAAATTAAAATTTGTTAAGACTCATAAACCACAAGCAAAATGAGAATTATTGACCTACAAATGTGTAAATTGAGAGATAGACAATAGTTCAAGTGGCAATGGTGTTTGCTTTCATCAGGGAGGTCGGAGTAAAAAAGGCCAAGGAGACGAATGGCCTTCAAACGATGCCAACAACGATGACTAGAAATTTAAGATGACATATGACATTAGAGGAGAGATTTCGTTGGGGTTTAGAAGAGATAGGGCGGTGAGATCAAATGAAGGATCTGGATTCTAAAACTTTAAGATAACTAAAGGGTAAAAAAGTAAAATATCATATGCAAAACGATGATGTAAAATAATTTAACAGTGAAAAAATGCCTATATAATAGATTATTAATTCACTAAGGACCCACCATATAATAGATTATTAATTCACTAAGGACACACTATCCTCGCAACTTACAAGCCATCAAATATAACAAAAAGCTACCTGAAAGCCTCCTTGCTGGGATAAATAAAAAGCGTTAACCCAAGTCTAACCATAAATTGAAGTCTTCAAAGAATTTTATTTAATACTTATTAAGAGATAAATCTAACGTGCTAATTTTATATTGATTTTAAACTATAATTATTTATAGAATACATAGTTTATTTTTAATTGTGAAATACTTCAAAAATTTTAATGGAAGATGCGTAGAATTTTCTGTTCTAAACATAAGATAATTGCGTGCACTTAAGCAATTTGAAGCGGGCATTTTGAAACTAGCATTATTGGCGTCCAGATTCATTTCTAAAGCACCAACTCGTCTATATTCATTTCCAGGTTCAGCAAATAAAACTTTGTTGTTCTTGGTATCGTCTAACAGTTTCAAACTCACTTTGGATGATGCCATGGTTGAGTGCTTAAGTGTGCTTAATGGATTATTAAAGCCAATGGGAATCACTTGTTCGTATTTTTAGATGGTTGGTAACGTAACTTTTATGGTGATTTAAGTTATTTTTTCTCTCTCTCCAAAAATAGCATCAATTTTAATAAATTGATGAATTTTCCCATACTAGCAATAAGTATCTCAAAACTCACAATTTTGTATCAAAATATTCAATAAATAAGGCTAAATATCCTCATTTTACAATTTTAATAAAATAGGATGATGATAAAGCCCACCACATCTTTGGTGACGTCACCGAATTTTCGGGCACTTCGCCTGAGCTTCGACCACCTTGCTGACAACTCTGTCGGAGCTTTGGCTACCACCATCAACAATCTCATTAGAGGTGGATGTAACATGTTTTATTTAAATGTAAAGTTGGACGTAATATGTTACATTTAAAGATAGAAATAATGTAACATGTTATTTATAAATGTAGAGTTTGATGTAATATGTTACATCAGCTCTGGTGACCCTAGAGATAGATATAACATGTTACATTCAAATGTAGAGACCCATTAGAAACAAATAAAATATCTAAATTAGTACTGTTTAATTACTATCTCATCTCATTAAAAATTAAGTGGAACAAAATGAGATAGATTTTAAAACTAATAGGTTACACTATTAAATTTCATTAAGATCTCATCTCAATTTACACTTCTATATATCATTCATGGAACGTGGTCATATGGATTCAAATGACATTACATTAGTAAACGTTAAAAAAAAAAAAATGTAAGGGAAGAGAAAGAGAGCAACATACCAAGAACAAACATTTTTTGGCAATTTGTAAATGGTTTAACTCTGATGGCTTAGCATTTACAAAAGTTTCATCCTCTGAACCTCCATCACTATCTAGAAATTCATTTTCACCAACAGCTAGCATCTTAAATCTTGTTCGTCACCACCGTTATTTGACTTGGAACTCATTTTTCAATTCATAACTCTCCATGTAAAATTCAGTCTTCGATTCATGGCTCTCCATGCCATTCCCGAATACGAAAACATCGTACGTGCTATTTAACTTGGTCTAAGATTCTTTACCACTATTTTCTGCATCAGTAGTCATGGTAGTTGTGCTTGATGTTCTTCGCAAGTTATGTGGTGGAGATGACAACAGGTTTCTTCCAACGATGTGGTCGGAGTTGAGAACTTTGTTGTTAGTGTTGATGATTGTTCATTACATTTATTGCTAGACCAAAACCAACATAAAATGGAAAGAAATAGATGGGAAGAGATGAAAGAATGCTAATCTGAGTTACAAAATTTATATATATAAAGTAATTAAATGGTCGAGGAAAAAGTGGCAACCTCAACATCTTAAAACGATGTAATGAAGCGAGTTTTGAAAAAATGTAAAGAACAATAAAAAAAAAAAAAGATATATTAAGTCAATATTATAATTTAAGTAATCTAAATGCGAGTCTAAATATCTAGTATGGTTTTTAGTGTGCCATCAATACATCACAAATACTTGAATAAAAAATGCGATAAATATATGAGTAGAAATAGTCAAAAATACGAGCATTTTATATAAAATGTCAATTTTTTACACACATATTTACTAACTAATAGTAGCACACAACATAACATACCCTAGTATAAGTGATCTCCATTATTTGAATGCATATACTTGTTTAAAAAATACAAGTAACCTTCTAATATTTATTGTTCCAGAACAAATTATTTCAATTGATAGCATGATATTTGTATAAGAGAGAGAATAAAGAGAACTTAACGTAGCACTCACTTTTTATTTCTTTTACCATTAAAATTTACAATATTAATTTTTTATTAATCTATACCACTATATCAATGTTAGTCCATGACCAATAAAGAAATTTTCTACCTCCTTAACTCAGAAATATAACACTTCTATAGTGGAGAATATGATATTTGTTGATAATTAATTTAAAAATCGTATTTTAGTGATAAAAAATACAATTTATTAATTTTTTTTTTAGTTGGTGTGTACCATAAATTTAGAAAAGAACCAATAAATCCACATTTTGCTCCATTATACACTCTATGAATACAAATTAAAGTTGACGAAGAAAGTGAAAAACTAACAGATCATGGCACAATCTTGGCTTGGTAGTTATGCTCACAATTTGCTCGATTATGCACTCTATGAATACAAATTAAAGTTAACAAAGAAAGAGAAAAACTAACGGATCGTGGCACAATCTTGACTTAGTAGTTATGCTCACAATTTGCTCAATTATATACTCTATGAATACAAATTAAAGTTAACAAAGAAAATGAAAACTAACAAATCGTGGCACAATCTTGGCTTGCTAGTTATGCTCTTTAAGCAACTATGGTGGAATTTTTTATTATATAATATGTCGTATGTTTTCTATAAATTGAAGTTGTTAATGTTGTCTACGTATTTAATATTAATTCATATTTTATAACAATTGATCATCGAGATTTATTTATTTTACTACATAATATATACAACAATTGTATATAAAAATTTTCTCTTATAAAGAGGGCATGTAGTTGTGGTTGTGGAGTATACATCAGTCAACGGACAAAACATCATTAAACATGTCAATTAAGATGAGAGTATAGAGAATGTAAAAGAGTATTGTTAACCTTTATTTAATAAAAAAAATAAAAATTAAAGTATTATTTAAAAAGTATTTTGTAATAAAGGAATTTAAATTTACGATTTAATTAAGAACCACATTTCTTCTTTTTTTTTTCGTTTACCACTTTCGACTATCTTTCTCTTTCTTCTAAGCCCTTGCCTCCTTAACCCACTCACCATGAAATTCCTCCTTGCTACAAGAGGGGAAGCTCCTCCTAGGAAGAGTTTTTTCTATGGTAGCCTCTTTTTTTCCTTCTTCTTTGTCTCTTGTTGTGTTTCTTTTCTTTTTTGCTAACTTAGTGCCCTCTTAGTAGGATTTTGTTGTGCATTATTTGGTGTAAAAGGTTTTGTGTAACGTGCGTTGTCAAGCATTCAACCTAAGTTTTTTTAAAGAAAGTTTATTTTGTCGACATTTCACTGTTTAAATTTTTCTTTGTATTTTACAGAAAGAGTTAAATTTGTTCATCTCTCAAGTATTTTTTAGATGATGTTTTTTCTTGTTCCTCAAATCTTCAATATTTAGCTTGAGAATGGTGGTCTTGCAAGCAGCTTTTTGTATTTTTCATTTTGAGGTCTTAAATGCTTTGAGTAACTTACAATATATTTTTAATATCTGGGTTGTAATTTCTTCCTAAGGCGTTCATGATGATATTTGTTGCTTATTGTTAGGACACATGTCCTTTTGGTTGTTTGTCTAAAGACTTTACGAGTATAATATTTTTCAACGTGTCTATCTTATATCATAAAAAATGCACAAATTACAATATGCAATCTAACACTTATCAGTCATTTAATTAATTAATATTATCATAATTATCTCGCATTTAGTTTAATTCTTCCGCATTCCAAGTTATGTTCAAAATAATAACGAGATAAATTTATTAATTCTCCCATTTTAATATAAAACTGCAATTAATTATAAGATATAGATAGTTCTTAATCTCATATGAAAAGTTCCAAAACACCAATTCAAACATAACTATAGAACATTACAGAACTTCGAACATAACTAAATAATTTTCTTCCCCCCAAAGACATCAGTGAGAACAGTCTTGGATTGCAGTGATGCTTTCACTAATTTCAGACCCTGTTTAAACATAGAAATTAATATTAAGGTATGTAAATTTTGTTTAAACAAAATTATTCAAATCAGATCAGCGAAAAAAATAATAATTGAAAAAACCTGCAAGAAATTAATATTAAGGCATGTAAATTTTTACAAAAAAACTTGTATATGAATCAAAGTGCATAAATATTTTAGTGTGTCTTGATAATTTTAAAAAGATATCATTAATAAATACAAAACATTAATATGCAATGAACTTAATAGAAGGATTTTTCATGTAATAGAATAGTGTTTTTTATGTTTTCCATGAGCACTAGGGGTGACAATTTCTGACACGACACGATAGTACGATCCGAACACGACATGACACGAATTTTTTTTAGTAAGAATTGATCAATAATTTTTTTATGTTCTTAAATGTTTTGTCATTTCTTACTATTATAAATAAGTAATACAAAAAAAATTCAAGTAAATTTTTTAATGTGCCAACTAACACGAAAATACGACACGAATAACACGAACAAACACGACACGAACACGAACAAACACGACTTACACGACACGATTGACATCCTTAATGAGCATAATTCATTTCTTAATTTTTTCCAGTTTTATGTGTCATATACACATAATTATCTAAAGAGTATTAATTTAATTTTATAAATTATTTTACTACTTAACGCATATTGATTAATATATATACAAATTTGTAAGAGAATTTAAAAAGAAAAAATTAAAAATGGGGATTGACACACCTCATTCATGTCAACTGAAACTACTTTTTCCTCGAGAGAACCAACGTCCTTAACATTGAAGATATTGAGCATTGTTATGCTAGAAATAGTAGACATGGGCTTGACTTCAAGATCATCCATAATCATATAAGTCACTACTCCTTTAACATAACCTCCTCCCTCACCAGTAGAAGCCATTCCCTGCTTAGAAGTAACATAAGAAGCCAGCTGCGACATAGCGCGATTGCATTCAGGACAAATAGTCCCACTTTCCTCAGCCACATATAATTGTGAGTGACGGTATTCACACAAGTAGTGCCTTTTAGTACTTGATGAAGGACAATTGGGCAACAGAAGAGGGGTTATTGACGGAACAATTGATGCTTTTGGTTTAAGCAAGCTTTCTTTGTTAATATTAGATTGTAAGTAATTGTCACTTAGATTTTCAATACTCTGGTAAAGCTTACCAAGAGAACCCACCATTCCATTTTCATTGTCATCGAGTAGGCTGGCGACTGTGCCAAGAGGAATAGACATAAGCGTAAATAGAAAATCCACAAATTCCTTCCCTGCTTCTGCAAACAGAACTTTTTGGCTCTTTGTATTGATTAGAACCCTCAAAGTAATCACTTTGGAGTCAGACGTTGCCATTGCTGATTATCAGTTTTGTGGTCCGTGCTTCAGTTTTCTTAACATTTTTCTTCGATTCGGTTTGTATTTATACTTGTAAGACGCTGCTCTGCTTCAAGACTTTTCACTTTTCTAATTAAGTTATTTCAATTGAAATACGAAACAGATCTACGAAATGAATTTAATTTTTTTTTAATTTAGTACAGAAAATTTGGACTCATAAAATACTACAAATTCTCATACAGGTATTCAATTTCCTCTAGTTTTTTTTTTCCTCTTTATTTAATTTATTTCAAAAATAACCTCCACTCCACTCTAACCCACATTTTTTTTATAAACAGCATATATATTCCTTTTTGATAAATAAGACATATATATGTTCTTTTTAGTTAAATGATACGTATGTTCTTTTTTAAAAAATGATACATATATTTTTTTTTCTTGAAAGTACATACGATATTACATTTTTTTTTATATTGTGTAACATATAATTTTTCCTTCACATGACACATGCCTTTTTTTAAACAATTTTTATTTTTTATTAAATATAAATAATTGAATTATATATATATATATATTAAAAATTACATATGTTTATCTAAACATAAAAAATATATATATCATCATATACAAAAAAAAAAAAAAAATAGAGGAAAAAAAGTTTAAGTTAACTCAAATAAAGGAAAAAAAGAAGAAGGAAAAGGTGCAGCAAAAGAAAAGAAAAAAAAAATATATGAAGCAAAAGGAAAAGGTGCAGCAAAAGAAAAAGGAAAAGGTGCAGCAAAAGAAAAGAAAAAAAATATATATGAAGAAAAAGGTGCAGCAAAAGGAAAAAAGAAAAAAAAAAAGTTGAAAAAAGAAGAAGGAAAAGGTGCAGCAAAAGAAAATATTTAAAAAAAGGAAAAAGAAAAGGAAAAAGGTGCAGGACAAAAAAAAAAAACAAAAGATGCTGTGGGAGGGGGTTTATTATTGAAACCCAATCACCGTGGTTGGGTAATTAGATTTAATTAAACCTATTCCATTAGTGGATTACTAATTTATGCATTTTTTTTTTCGAAAAACCATAAAATTAATATCTCTAAAATAGATTTATAATATATATAAAATTTTTGAATTAGGTGTAATATTTTTTTTAAAAAAATTATCTAATAAAATAAGAATTACATTCGATAAAGATATATGATAATTACCACATTGAATAAAAAATTTAAATAATATTTTATTTTTATAATTAATTTAGAAGAATAATAATAAAAATAACCTATCACTACCATTTTTTACTAATTTTATTCTTAGATACCCCAATTGTAATTTTTTTTTATACATATAAAGGTTATTTTAGAATAAAAATAACAAAAGGGGTTAAGTTATCCTATTTTTAATTAAAATGTGATGTAAATTCTAAGTATTATTTTATTTTTATAATTAATTTAAAAGTATAAAAAAATTAATTTTATATTTATTTTAAATATATTATAAAAATTAATAAATAAATAATTTTTTTACGTGTTTAACTAGTATTTTAAAAGATATTATTTTTATTTAATGTTTTTAATTATTTTTCTTTTTAATATATTGAAGGTGTAGAGGTACAAAGGAACTGCTTACTAACGAAGTCTCTTCAAGAGTGCCGGAAACTGTAGTGATATACTGTAGAGACACTCCTTACGAGCGAAGTTTTGCAACGTGAAACAGTTTTAGTGGGGATGACTTTGTCTGCTTTATTCACTTTCCAAGTGCTTTTGGAAAGTAAGCAAAAAAATACTAGTGTAGTGTTAAAATCATCCAAAATTTTTACTAAATATTCAATTTAACCTTTTAATTTTTTAATTAAAGAATATGAATTATTTTAAAAATATAATTTAATCATGTAATTTTTTAATTAAATATAATAAGAATACTAAATTTATAAAAGTATCAAATAAGTTCCAAAATAAATGTCAAAATAATTTTCAAAATATGATTTTTATTAGATTTATTTGACATTTTTATAGAATTAGTATCTTTATTATATTTAATTAAAAAATTACAAGATTAAATTATACTTTTAAAATAATTAGTATCATTATTCTATTTAATCCAAAAATTGAAGACTTATAATAAACATTTAGTAAAATTACGTAATCATTTTAACTATTATTTTAAAAACAAATATTATAATATAATTAGATGTTAACTTTCTATAATAATTCGTTCCATAATTGTTTTAATTTTTATATTTATATTTTTAATTTAATATCTAATTTAATATTAATATAAATAAAACTCATAATAATAAAATAATATTATTTTTTTTAAATTTAAAGGAATATAAATTAGTGTTAGATTAATACTAGGATATTATTTTTATTATTTAAAATTTTAAAAATATTATATTTATTATATTTTATATTATTTAATGTATATAATGATTTAATATATATAACCATTACTCATTAACAATTACAAGGGAAATGCTTTATTTACTTTTTTTAAGAAAAAAGAAAATAAAAAGAGTATAGAAAGAATGATAATTTTTTTTACTTTAAACTACAACATGATCTTCAAATTTTAAATAAATTCATATATAAGGTTTGAGACTTTTAAAATATATAATTTTGCTTTCAAATTTTTAAAACTTCACATATTATTAAACCTTTAAATCTTACGATTTAATTCCTAAATTTTAAAAACTTACCCGATGATCCTAAAATTTTGACTCATAATTATGTATTTTAGTAGCCAAGTTAGGACCTACGTGTAAATTTTTAAAAATTTGAAACTAAATTGCAGGATTTTAAAGCTTATAGATCAATGTATAAAATTTTAAAAATTTAGATGCTAAATTATAATATTTAAATTTATATGAACCTATTTATAAATATGCTCAAAATTTGGAAAATATTGAAGTAATTAAGTTAATTATTTATTATTTTTAGAATAAGTGATAATCAATAAAATGTAAAATTATTATAATTATTTTTTTAAAAAATAAAAATATTTAATACTTAAAAAGTAAACAGGCTATCAAAAAAAAATAATAATAATATAATTGGTAGAAAATATTATTTTACTTATTCAACACATATAAATAACATCTCCAATCGGGACAGATAAATAGAGATGCAAATGCATAAAATGATATGACTAAGAAAATTGGTAATGCATATAAATTTACATATAAAATCTAAATTCCTATTATTGATTTGATAATTTCATACAATAGAACAATTGTATATAGATGAATTTAACTTTCGATCTAAATAGGCAACGTGGATCTTAAGGGGGTTTAATACACCAACCAATAAAATTTTTTCCCAAGCTCTAGCTCTATTCTAAAGATAGCAAAAGATTGATTCACGTCAAATCTAAATTAATTTATTTTGACCTACGGTTTAAATTGAACTGAATAATTTTAAACAAAGTAATCACTTTGGAGTCAGACGTTGCCATTGCTGATTATCAGTTTTGTGGTCCGTGCTTCGGTTTTCTTAACATCTTTCTTCGATTCGGTTTGTATTTATACTTGTAAGACTCTGCTCTACTTCAAGACTTTTTACTTTTCCAATGAAGTTATTTCAATTGAAATACGAAACGGATCTACGAAATGAATTTTAAAGGTCAGTGTGGATAATTTAGATTTAATTTGGTATTGAAAATTTGGACTCATACAATACTTCAAATTCCCATACAGGTATTCCATTAGACGATTACTCATGCAATTTTTTGTTTTTTTTGGAAAACCCAAACGTTAGTATCTCTAAAATATATTTATACTATATATATAAAAGTTTGAATCATATATAATAATTTTTTAGAAAAAATTATCCTTATATTTTAGGCACAATAATAAAATATGAATTACATATGATAAAAATATAAGATAATTATCACATTGAATAAAAAATTTAAATAATATTTTAGTTAACAATTAATTTAGAAGAATAATAATGAGAAATAACCTATCATTACTCCTTTTTACTAATTTTACTCTAATTTAGATTCCCTATTTGTAAGCTTTTTTTATACATATAAGGCTAATTTTATAATAAAAATAATAAAAAGAGATTAAGTTAGCCTATTTTTTAATTAATATGTGATGTAAACTTTAAGTATTATTTTATTTTTAATTTAAAAGTATAAAAAATTAATTTTATATTTATTTTAAAAATATTATAAAAATTAATAAAAAAATTAAAATAAATAAAAAAATTACTTGTTTAACTACTATTTTAAAGGATATTATTTTTATTTAATGCTTTTTATTTTTGTTTTCTTTTTAAGAAATTAAAGGTGTAGAGGCACAAAGGAACTGCTTACTAACGAAGTTTCTTCAAGAGTGCCGGATACTGTAGTGATAGACTGTAGAGTGTAGAGAGACTCCTTACGAGCGAAGTTTTGCAACGTGAAACAGTTTTTATTGGGGATGATTTTGGTCTGCTTTATTCACTTTCAACGTGCTTTTGTAAAGTACGAAAAAAACAATATGTGCAGTATTAAAATCATCCAAAACTTTTACTAAATATTCAATTTAATCCTTTAATGTTTTTAATTAAAGAACATGAATTATTTTAAAATATAATTTAATCATATAATTTTATAATTAAATATAATAAGAACACTAAGTACATAAAAATGTCAAATAAGTCCCAAAATAACCATCGAAATATGACTTTTATTGAACTTATTTAACACTTTCATGAAATTAGTATATTTATTATATTTAATCAAAAAATTATAAGATTAAATTATATTTTTAAAATAATTATTATCATTATTCTACTTAGACCGTCAAAATTATACTATGCATGTTTTCTATTATTTTATTATTATATATAAAGAGGGGTTTGCTTTATAGTATTTATTTAATTTTTATTTTACTTTATAATTTTTTATATTCTTATTTTATCTATTACTATTATATAAAATGAGTTATTTTTTATTAGGTGATTATTATTTATTTAAATTTTTTTTTAAAAATCTTTAAATAATATTAAAAAAAATAAAAATTAGAGAGAATTGTTTCTTCTTCTTCTTTTTGTTTTTCAATATATTTGTATTTTTCTTATATCTTTATTCCTACTAAAAGCAAGTTTGTATCGGTACGCATTTTTATTACTTTTAATTTTAATATATGTCTAAGTTTTTTATTTATTTTTTATAATCTTTATTATCTATTAAGTTTATTTTGTTTGATATTTTTATTTTTTATTTTAAACTAATTTGTTAGTTTTTTTCCCCTTAAATTTCAAAAATAGCACCTATACATAATACATAATTAGAGATAATTGAGATTGAAATTTTGTATGATATTTTTATTATTTTGATATATTATATACTAAAAGACGGAGATAACTCCTTATTTATTTAACAAATATTTTTTTTTCATACATTTTTTAAAGTTTTTTCAAAACTCATTTTTTAGTTTTTTTTTTCCTCAATATCAAAAAGAGTACTCATATGTTTTTTATAATAAAGTTATTTTTGTCAGAATTTATTGCATATTATCATATAATTGATCATCTGTTAACAAGTAGTCTTACAATTACACAACCTTCCACATTTCTAATTTAACATTGATGCATATATCATGCATATATCATTATTTTTTATATATAAAAAGAACCAATAAAACACTTTGAATTGTTTAAAATATTTGATATTATCTTTATTTATTTTTGTTAAGTACAAAAATTTCAAGGTTTATAAATTAAAAAGAAAAATCATGCAAGTCTAAAAATAAAAGAAAAATATTTTTTTTATCTATCAATATAATTAATGTTAGAAAGTGATCTGACAATTACTTCAATATCTCATTTTTTAAATTTAATATTTAATCTTATATTGATATGGTATTTGATGCATGCAATAACTTAATAAATATAACATTAACATTGCTAAAAAAATAAAAAGAAACCAAAATGATTTAATTGTATGGTATGTATAGGGTTTCATTTTTAAATTTCCTAAAAAAATACATGTTAATTCTTCACGTAAATGAATATATGTTTTTTTAATGTTAGAAAAAAATGAACTATATTTTTTTTATTAAGAGGATTAAAAATAAAATCAGTTAAATAACTGGATTATTTATGAGTCGAGAAACAAAATTAAGGAAGCATTTGTCCCAAAACTAGTATATATATAACGGATAGTGCTATATGCATTAAGTTGTGGTATGCATCAAGTAATGAGTTAATTATTAATTAGATGTAAAGTTAGAGATGTGAAATGAAAAATGATTGTGAGAGATTAATTAAATTATATCATATATATTATAATATGCAACACTTATTCATGTATAAAAGCCAATATTCCAACAATGACAACATTTCTCATGCAAGCTTGTGCAATCTTTTCATGCCTTTCATCGATGGTGAGGAGGCAATAATGACCATGAGCATTTATGAGAAAGCGTTAGATCCTAGACAATTGATTCGAAAAATGAGCTCGCATGTACGAGCTTGATTTCAAGTTATGTCATCGATGGTGTGATTTTTTTTCTTTCAATTTCCTAGGTAGTTAGATCATTTTTGAAAAAACTTTGAGAAGAGGAGTGACAAATAAAGCGAGTAAGATATTGAGACCATGCATAGCCAGCGATCAAAAAAGGAGAGAAACTAATGGAGTTTTTGTTGCCAATAACAACCGACAATCAATCTTTTTGATTAATGAGATTATGCTTCAAATTAAAATTGTTAAGGCTCATTGAAAGTTTTTAATTACGGATCAAATATACCTAGAGGGGGGTGAATAGGTTATTTTCAATTTTAACAAATATTAATTATGTAACCTAATCACAATGGCCAGACATGCAATTGCGTGTAAAGATAAAATGCGGAATAAAAAATAACATACGATATTTTTAGGTGGAAACAACCTAGGCCACTCTAATGACCTAAGAGGAAAACCACTGGTCCACCGGACCACCTAACTATCCACTATGAAAATCAATGTTCAATTACAACCATAGGTCCTAGAACTACCCTTCACAGATAGATCCCCCTTTCTGTAATTTACTTATGAGCCGCCGCTCCTTTCATAGCCTCCACAAGCTAGCTGTCTAGATCCAGACCAACGTTCCGATCTACTTGAGTCACACAAGATCAATCAAACCCGTCAACTTCGGTAATTTTGAGTCGCACGAAATACCGAGCACGTCACCTGTAACGTTAGCACAAATAGCACAAGTGCAAAGTGTGTCCTAGAGCGGATTCAAACAATGAAAAACCCTAACTAGCAGATTCAACAGCATACGATGTAAAAACAAATCAGCTAGTAAACTCTAGAACTATCATATAAAGCTCAATATCATGAAAAACAATTAGGCACGTGAATTATCCAAACATAACCACACAATATGTTTGAACAATTAAAAGATGAAAGCGCCTAAGATTGATAGATGAAGAAAAGAAGTTTTTTGTTTAAAAGCGCAATCAGATTTATAAAAACTTATTTCAATGTAGTAAATTTTATGCACATAGTAGCCTCACTTATATAGAGTCCAATTATTACATCAAAAAGGATTTGCAATGGATTAAAACTCTACACTAAACAGGATTTACCAATTACCACAATTATCCTCAAACAAGGATTTAGTTATTAACATTAAATGGGGTCAATTAGGTAAAAGTAATATATGGGTCGAATTAAAAAAGAGTTTTAGTTCAATTGAAAAACTGGCTCGATCGATCTAACAACTGGCTCAATCGATCGATCCAATTCTCGATCGATCGACCAGATTTCTCGATCAATCTAACTCAACCCGAGAGCACCTAGATCGATATTGTTCCAGAATCGATCGATTGAATAGGACTCGATCAATTGACCAAAATTATCGATCGATCTATCTCAACCCGAGAGCACCTAGAACGATGTCGTTCCACACTCGATCGATCTATCACTTGATCGATCGACCAACATATGCACAATATATTTTTCGTTATGATCCATACTAGGTGTAGTGTTCAATTGTGTGAAGATGTATGCATGATAGAATATTTTACCTGTCATATGGGCATTGCAAGCTTGGTGATTCTATCATCATGTATCGTCTGATTAAACGGTGAACTCTTACTCTAGATTACAATCAAACATTTTGTCCATGAAAATTGCCGGTACAAAATAAACCTTACACTCATAAACCACAAGCAAAATGGGAATTATTGACCTGCAAATGTGTAAATTGAGAGAGAGACAATAGTTCAAGTGGCAACGGTGTTTGCTTTCATCAGGGAGGTCAGACAAAGAAAGGCCGAGGAGACGAATAGCCTTCAAACGATGAATAGAAATCTAAGATGACATATGACATTAGAGGAGAGATTTCGTTGGGGTTTATAAGAGATAGGGCAGTGAGATCAAACGAAGGATCTAGACTTTGAAACTATAAGATAACTAAAGGGTAAAAAAGTAAAATATCATATGCAAAACGATGACGTAAAACAATTTAACAGTGAGAAAAAGCCTCTATAATAGATTATTAATTCACTAAGGACCCATTATCCTCGCAACTCACAAGCCATCAAATATAACAAAAAGTTATTCACTACTTTAATGCCTGTTTTGTTGGGATAAATAAAAAACGTTAACCCAAATCTAACCATAAATAGAAGTCTTCAAAGTAATTTTATTTAATACTCATTAAGACACAAATCTAACATGCCAATTTTATATTGATTTTAAACTATAATTATTTATGGAATACATAGTTTATTTTTAATTGTAAAATACTTTAAAATTTTTAATGGAAGATATGTAGAATTTTTTGTTCTAAACATAAGATGATTGCGTACACGTAAGCAATTTGAAGCGGGCATTTTGAAACTAGCATTATTGGCGTCCAAATTCATTTCTAAAGCACCAACTCGTCCATATTCATTTCCAAGTTCAGTAAATAAAACTTTGTTGCTCTTGGTCTCAACTAGTAGTTTCAAACTCACTTTGGATGATGCCGTCGTTGAGTGCTTAAGTGTGCTTAATGGATCATTAAAGCCAATAAGAATCACTTGTTCGTATTTTTAGATGGTTGGTAACATAACTTTTATGGTGATTTAAGTTTTTTTTTCTCTCTCCAGAAATAGCATCAATTTTAATAAGTTGATGAATTTTCCCGTACTAGCAATAAGTATCTCAAAACTCACAATTTTGTATCAAAATATTCAATAAATAGGCTAAACATCCTCATTTTATAATTTTAATAAAATAGGATGATGATAAAGCCCACCACATCTTTGGTGACGTCATCGAATTTTCGTGCACTCCACCTGAGCTTCGACCACCTTGCTGAGAACTCTGTCGGAGCTTCGGCAACCGCCATCAACAATCTCATTAGAGGTGGACGTAACATATTTTATTTAAATGCAAAGTTGGATGTAATATGTTCCATTTAAAAATAAAGGTAATGTAACATGTTATTTTTAAATGTAGAGTTTAATGTAATATGTTATATCAGCTCTGGTGACCCTACTGGAGGTAGATATAACATGTTACATTCAAATATAGAGACCGATTAGAAACAAATGAAATATCTAAATTAGTATTGTTTAATTACTATCTCATCTCATTAAAAATTAAGGATAATTTACCAAAAATAACACTCCTAAAATTTATAGTAACAAAACTAACACCCCAATAATATTGAACGTGAAATATTGAATGTTTAATATTGAACGGGTCTAAATTATCATCGTTCAATTCTAATTGAATGGGTGTTCAAAGAAAAATGACGTATTAATCATTTTTTTTAATTGTAAAAATATAAGTTTGAACCCAAGGGATGCTAGTTTTGTTATTACAAGTTTTAAAGGTGCTAGTTTTGTTATTTTTTCCGAAATTAAGTGAAATGAAATGAGATAGATTTTAAAATTAATAGGTTACACTATAAATCTCATTAAAATCTCATCTCAAATTACACTTCTATATATCATTCATGGAATGTGGTCATATAGATTCAAATGACATTACATTAGTAAACGTTAAGAAAAAAAAACATATGTAAGGGAAGAGAAAGAGAGCAACATACCAAGAACAAACATTTTTTGGCAATTTGTAAATGGTTCAACTCCGATGGCTTAGCATTTACAAAAGTTTCATCATCGTAACCTCCATCACTATCTAAAAATTCATTTTCACCAATAGCTAGCATCTTAAATCTTGTTCTTCTCCACTGTTATTTGACTTGGAACTCATTTTTCAATTCATTGCTCTCCATGTAAAATTCAGTCTTCGATTCATGGCTCTCCATGCCATTCCCAGATACGAAAACATCGTACTTGCTACCCAATTTAGTCTAAGATTCTTTACCACCATTTTTCGAATCAGTAGCCATGGTAGTTGTGCTTGATGTTCTTCGCAAGTTATGTGGTGGAGATGACAACAAGTTTCTTTCAATGATGTGGTTGGAGTTGAAAACTTTGTTGTTAGTGTTGATGATTGTTCATGGCATTTATTGCCAGATTAAAACCAACATAAAATGGAAAGAAATAGATGGGAAGAGATGAAAGGATGGTGATCTGAGTTACAAAATTTTTATATAGAAATAATTAAATGGTCGAGGATAAAATGGTAACTTTAATATCTTAAAACGATGTAATGAAGCTAGTTTTGGGAAAATGTAAAGAACAATAAAAAAGAGCTATATTAAGTCAATATTAGGATTTAAGTAATCTAAATGCGAGTCTAATTATCTAGTATGATTTTTGATGTGCCATCAATACGCTGCAAATACTTGGATAAAAAACGCGATAAATATATAAGTAGAAGTAGTTAGAAATATGAGCCTTTTATATAAAATGTAACCTTTTTACACACATATTTATTAACTAATGATAGCACACAAAATAACATACCCTAATATAGGTGATCTCCATTATTTAAATGCATATATTTGTTTAAAAAACACAAGTAACCTTCTAATAATTATTGTCCCGGAACAAATGGTTTCAATTAATAGCATGATTTTTGCTGAAAGATAGAGAATAAAGAGAACTTAAAGTAGCTCTCAGTTTTTATTTCTTTTACCATTAAAATTTACAATATTAAGTTTTTCTTAATCTAAACCACTATATCAATGTTAGTCCATGACCAATAAAGAAATTTTCTACCTTTTTAACTCAGAAATATAACACTTCTATAGTTCGAGAATATGATATTTGCTGGTAATTAGTTTAAAAATCATATTTTGTAATAAAAAATAAAATTTATTATTTATTTTATCTTTTTTTTTAGTTGGTGTGTACCATAAATTTAGAAAAAAAAAACAATAAATCCACAATTTGCCCAATTATACACTCTATGAATACAAATTAAAGTTGACGAAGAAAGTGAAAAACTAACAATCGTGGCGCAATCTTGGCTTGGTAGTTATGCTGTTTAAGCAGCTATGGAGGAAATTTTTTAGTATATAATATGTCGTATATCTTCTATAAATTGAGATTGTTGATGTTGTACACGTATATAACGTTAATTCCTATTTTATAACAATTGATAATCGAGATTCATTCATTTTACTACGTAACATATACAACAATTGTATATAAAACTTTTCTCTTATAAAGAGGGCTTATAGTTGTGGTCGTGTAGTATACATCAATCAACTGACAAAATACCATTTTTTTTTCCGTTAACCAAACAATAATATTGAGGAAGAATGCTAATACACTTTTTTCATTTAAACTTTTTCAAAAATATATTTTTTAATTTAAAAGAAATACACATGTCAATTAAGATGAGAGTATAAAGAATATAAAAGAGCATTGTTAACCTTTATTTAATAAAAAATAAAAAATAAAAAATAAAGTATTACTTAAAAAGTATTTTGTAATAAAGGAATTTAAATTTACATTCCTTTTAAATTTACGATTTAATTAAGAACCACATTTCTTTTTATTTCGTTTACCACTTTCGACTATCTTTCTCTTTCTTCTAAGCCCCTACCTCCTCAACCGACTCACCATGAAATTCTTCCTTTCTATCGGAGGGGAAGCTCCTCCTAGGAAGAGTTTTTTCTCCAATAGCCCCTTTTTTTCCTTCTTCTTTGTCTCTTGTTGTGCTCCTTTTCATTTTGCCAACTTAGAAGGATTTTGTTGTGCACTATTTGGTGTAAAAGGTTTTGTGTAATGTGCATTGTCAAGCATTCAACCTAAGTTTTTTTAATGAAAGTTTATTTTGTCGACATTTCATTGTTTAAATTTTTCTATGTATTTTACAGAAAGAGTTAAATTTGTTCATCTCTCAAATATTTTTTAGATAATGTTTTTCTTGTTCCTCAAATCTTCGATGTTTAACTTGAGAATGGTCGTCTTGCAAGCAACTTCTTGTATTTTTCATTTTGAGATCTTAAATGCTTTGAGTAACTTACAATATATTTTTAATATTTGGGTTGTAATTTCTTCCTAAGGAGTTCATGATGACATTTGTTGCTTATTGTTAGGATTCATGTCCTTTTGGTTGTTTGTAATATGATAGATCCTGTTTTAATAAAGGTAACATCATTTTCAACATGTATATCTTATATCATAACAAATGCACAAATTAAAATATTGATACGAACGAAATGGCGACGCCATGAAAGCACAACCCATGTCAAAACAATCACAATACGTGTCAAGGATTATGCCATGAGAAGGGTGAATTTGCAGCATAAAGAGACACGCAACAACACAAGAATATGTGCACAAATAGGTGGCATGGATGTATCGCGCTCAAATGTCAAATTCCAGAATTTGAGGCTGTGCCGCGACATGTATTATGGGCGCCACAGCATGGCTTTGTGGCGCCGTGGCACAAGCTTCTCGGATGGAATTTGTGTGTTCCCAATCGTGGCATGGAATTTACTTCGCAGCGGCCCGCCTATTTTTAATTGTTTCCCGAGACTCCTTACCGCGGCACAATTGTTTCACCCGCCGCGGCACAGATACATATTTTGTAATTTTGTACCATTGGATTAAAAACCAATGGCTAGGATTTATTTTAACTTTAGGTTTTTGTTTGTATGCTATATAAGGACAAATATGAGCAGCCAAATGTAACTTTTGTTCATTAATGAAATATTTGTTTCCACCAAACAAATTTGAGAGCCAAAGAGCTTTTTGCTTCTTGCAAACCAAACTTATCAAAGGACTTGCATCCCTTTGTGGCGTTTCTTCTCTTCTTAGTGCATGGTGAGTAATATCCATGTGTTGAGTGAGTATTTTGCTACTAAAAATCTGTTGTTGTGCTTAGAAATCGGATGCTAATTTGTTGTTGGGTCTTGAACCAAATATCATATGGTTCTCTAGTCTTTGTTGTTAGTGGATGGTAGGAATCGTGTTGCGGGCTTCACATTATTTGGTATAATAGCTTTAGGTTGTGACTCTAGATTCTTATCTTTATTTTTGTCATTTTTTATTCCATAGCAAACAAGAAAATTTGTACAAAAAAATCTGTGTTCTTCTTTGTTTCTACTTATTTATTGTATTTTTTGGATTAATTTGATTGGTATTGTTGTTTTCCTTCTTATTCTGAATTGATTTGGAGAGGTTTTTATTTTGAAAATTTTTCTAAAATTGTTTTCGTAAACTAGAGGATATTTTGGTAATCTCTCGTGTTTTGTTTGTATTAAAAAATGAGAACAAAACTATATCTCTTAGATTTTTTAAAAAAAAGAGAGAGAAAAAAAAAATATCTTACGAAAATATCTCGCTAGATATTTTTATTTAAAAAAAAAGGAAAGAAAGATATTTTCTGATTTAAAAAAAAGATTGGAAATTCAATTTCCAAGAATTTTACGAAATTCTAGTTAAAGTGTCATTCACACTTTTAACGGATCGTCACTTTGTTTGTTTGGTTATCTCGAGTTTAAATTTTCTTGAATTTGACTTCGTTCCAAATTTGTACCAATTCATAGAGTTAGGATTTTTAAACATCTTGAGTTAGTTTCTTTGTCCCTTACAATTGGATATTGCAAGCTACAATTTGGTGAGAACAGAATTCTACAATTGTTTGAAAAAAAATTCGGACGATTTGGTGGGGAATTTTGTTCGCATTTGCAAATATGTTTCACACTAAGTGCCATGTTAACAAGAAGGTATGTCGCATGGTTATAGATGAAATATTTAATGTTAATTATGCTAGCACTACCATGGTGGAGAGATTGAATTTGCCAACTTTGCCACATCCAATACCATATATGCTACCATGAATGAATGAAATTGGTAAATTAGAGATAAACAAACAAATCTTGGTGCCATTCTCAATGGAAAAGTACAAAGATGAAATACTTTGTGATGTAAGTCCCATGACTTATTGTCATTTTTCATTGGGGAAGTCATGGAAGTTTGAGAGAGGAGCTATTCATGATAAGATCACAAATACGTATAAATTTGTGAAAGACAACAAAAGAATCACTCTTATTCCCTTATACGAGAAGGAAATATATGAAGATGAAAAAAGGATTTCTGAGGTTGAAAAGAATAGAAAAGAGGTTGAAGAAAACAGAAATGAATGTGAGAAGAAGAATGAAGTTTTGGTTGTTGTGGAAAGCAGTGAGAAAAAAAGAACTTATGATCTTACTAACGACAATTGTTCTCTACCCATTGTCGCTAATTTTATTTTGCAGGATAAGACAATTGACTTCATTGGAGTTGAACAACATAGTGATGTCAAGGATGATCAACCTTTATTACATTCAATTATTGAACAAAAAACTTTAGAGGGGCCATTCAAGAGTTTTGTTAGATATGCATTTGATTCAGCCATCGTGAAGTTGGCAATTCCCATTACAATAGCTAAGATTTGAGGACGAATCTTCTTAAAGAAAGTGGGTCTGATACAAACCAAATGGCCCTGCCGTGAAAGCACAACCCATGTGAAAACAAGCACAACACGTGTCAAGGATTATGCCATGAGAAGGGTGAATTTACAACATAAAGAGGCACGCAACAATACGAGAATATGTGCACGAATAGGTGGCATGGATGTATCGCGCTCAAATGTTAAATTCCAGAATTTGAGGCTGTGTCGCGGCATGTATTATGGGCGCCGCGGCACAAGACAATCTGTTTTTGATTGGGACACAATGCCAGAGGTGCGCGCCGCGACATGAATTTGGGGCGCCACGGCCCAAGAGTTCCTATTTTTGGCATGAAGGCTAGGCATACGCGCAGATGTGCTCGCAAGTGTGGGCGAGGCGGAAGAGTGGGCGTGCCGCGGCATGGCTTTAGGGCGCTGCGGCACAAGCTTCTTGGATGGAATTTGTGTGTTCCCTGCCGCGGCATGAAATTTACTCTGCCGTGGTCTGCCTTTTTTTAATTGTTTCCCGAGCCTCCTCGCCGCGGCACAATTGTTTCACCCGCCGCGGCACAGATACATATTTTGTAATTTTGTACCATTAGATTAAAAACCAATGGGGATTGACAAAATAAGCACAATATGTGTCAAAGATTGTGGCATAAGAAGGGTAAATTTGCTGCATAAAGAGACACGCAACAACACGAGAATATGTGCACGAATAGGTGGCATGGATGTATCGCACTCAAATGTCAAATTCCAGAATTTGAGGCTGCGCCGCTGCCCAAGAGTTCTTGTTTGTGGCATGAAGGCTGGGCATACGCGCAGACGTGCGCACAATGTGGGGCAGATGTGTGGGCCACAACACGGCTTTGTGGTACCGTGGCACAAGCTTCTCGGATGGAATTTGTGTGTTCCCTACTGCGGCATGGAATTTACTCTGCAGCGACTTGCCTATTTTTAATTGTTTCCTGAGCCTTCTTGCTGCGGCACAATTGTTTCACCCGTCGTGGCACATATACATATTTTGTAATTTTGTACTATTGGATTAAAAACCAATGGCTAGGATTTATTTTAACTTTAGGTTTTTGTTTGTATGCTATATAAGGACAAATATGAGCAGCCAAATGTAACTTTTGTTCATTAATGAAATATTTGTTTCCACCAAACAAATTTGAGAGCCAAATAGCTCTTTGCTTCTTGCAAACCAAACTTATCAAAGGACTTGCATCCCTTTGTGGCGTTTCTTCTCTTCTTAGTGCATGGTGAGTAATATTCATGTGTTGAGGTGAGTATTTTGCTACTAAAAATCTGTTGTTGTGCTTAGAAATCGCATGCTAATTTGTTGTTGGGTCTTGAACCGAATATCTTGTGATTCTCTAGTCTTTGTTGCTAGTGGATGATAGGAATCGTGTTGCGGGCTTCACATTATTTGGTATAAGAGCTCTAGATTGTGACTCTAGATTCCTATCTTTATTTTTGTCATTTTTTATTCCATAGCAAACAAGAAAATTTGTACAAAAAAATCAGTGTTCTTCTTTGTTTCTACTTATTTATCGTATTTTTTGGATTAATTTGATTGGTGTTGTTGTTTTCCTTTGTATTCTGAATTGATTTGGAGAGATTTTCGTTTTGAAAATTTTTCTAAAATTGTTTTTGTAAACTAGAGGATATTTTGGTAATCTCTCGTGTTTTGTTCATATTAAAAAGTGAGAACAAAACTATATCTCTTAGATTTAAGAGAGAGAGAGAGAAAATATCTCACGAAAATATCTCGTAAAAATATCTCACAAAATATATCTCATAAAAATATCTCGCTAGATATTTTTATTTAAAAAAAAAGGAAAGAAAGATATTTTCTGATTTAAAAAAAAAGATTAGAAATTCAATTTCTAAGAATTTTACGAAATTCTTGTTAAAGTGTTATTCACACTTTTAATGGATCGTCACTTTGTTCGTTTGGTTATCTCGAGTTTAAATTTGCTTGAATTTGACTTCGTTCTAAATTTGTTCCAATTCATAGAGTTAGGATTTCTAAACACATTGAGTTAGTTTCTTTGTCCCTTACAATTGGATATTGCAAGCTACAATTTGGTGAGAACAGAATTCTACAATTGTTTGAAAAAAAATTCGGACGATTTGGTGGGAAATTTTGTTAGCATTTGCAAATATGTTTCGCACTAGGTGCCATGTTAACAAGAAGGTATGTCGCATGGTTATAGATGAAATGCTTAATGTTAATTATGCTAGCACTACCATGGTGGAGAGATTGAATTTGCCAACTTTGCCACATCCAATGCCATATATGCTACCCTGAATGAATGAAATTGGTGAATTAGAGATAAACAAACAAATCTTGGTGCCATTCTCAATGGAAAAGTACAAAAATGAAATACTTTGTGATGTAAGTCCCATGACTTATTGTCATTTTTCATTGGGGAAGTCATGGAAGTTTGAGAGAGGAGCTATTCATGATAAGATCACAAATACGTATAAATTTGTGAAAGACAACAAAAGAATCACTCTTGTTCCCTTATCCGAGAAGGAAATATATGAAGATGAAAAAAGGATTTCTGAGGTTGAAAAGAATGGAAAAGTGGTTGAAGAAAAAAGAAATGAATGTGAGAAGAAGAATGAAGTTTTGGTTGTTGTGGAAAGCAGTGAGAAAAAAAGAACTTATGATCTTACTAACGACAATTGTTCTCTACCCATTGTCGCTAATTTTATTTTGCAGGATAAGACAATTGACTTCATTGGAGTTGAGCAACATAGTGATGTCAAGGATGATCCACCTTTATTACATTCAATTCTTGAACAAAAAACTTTCAAGGAGCCATCCAAGAGTTTTGTTAGATATGCATTTGATTCAGCCATCGTGAAGTTGGTAATCCCCATTACAATAGCTAAGATTTGAGGACGAATCTTCTTAAAGAAAGTGGGTCTGATACGAACCAAATGGCGCCGCCATGAAAGCACAACCCATGTCAAAACAATCACAACACGTGTCAAGGATTGTGCTATGAGAAGGGTGAATTTGCAGCATAAAGAGGCACGCAACAACACGAGAATATGTGCATGAATAGGTGGCATGGATGTATCGTGCTCAAATGTCAAATTCTAGAATTTGAGGCTGCGCCGCGGTATGTATTATGGGCGCCACGGCACAAACAATCTGTTTTTGGTTGGGACACAATGCCAGAGGTGCGCGCTGGGCATGAATTTGGGGCACTGCGGGCCAAGAGTTCCTATTTTTGGCATGAAGGCTGGGCATACGTGCAGATGTGCTCGCATGTGTGGGCGAGGCGGATGAGTGTGCACACCACGGCATGGCTTTGGGGCACTGCGGCACAAGCTTCTCGAATGGAATTTGTGTGTTCCCTGCTGCGGCATGAAATTTACTCCGCCGCGGTCCACCTTTTTTTAATTGTTTCCCAAGCCTCCTCGCCGCAGCATAATTGTTTCACCCGCCGCAGCACAGATACATATTTTGTAATTTTGTACCATTCGATTAAAAATGAATTTATTTTAACTTTAAGTTTTTGTTTGTATGCTATATAAGGACAAATATGAGCAGTCAAATGTAACTTTTGTTCATGAATGAAATATTTATTTCCACCAAACAAATTTGAGAGTCAAATAGCTCTTTACTTCTTGCAAACCAAACTTATCAAAGGACTTACATCCCTTTGTGACGTTTTTTCTCTTCTTAGTGCGTGGTGAGTAATATCCATGTGTTGAGTTGAGTATTTTGCTATAAAAAATCTGTTGTTGTGCTTAGAAATTGCATGCTAATTTGTTGTTGGGTCTTGAATCGAGTATCTTGTGGTTCTCTAATCTTTGTTGCTAGTGGGTCGTAGGAATCGTATTGCGAGACTAACACTCATTAGTCATTTAATTAATATTATCATATTTGTCTCGCATTTAGTTTTTAATTCTTCCACATTTCAAGTTATGTTCAAAATAATAACGAGATAAATTTATTAGTTCTCCCATTTTAATATAAAACTGCAATTAATTATAAGATATAGATAGTTCTTAATCTCATATGAAAAGTTCCAAAACACCAATTCAAACATAACTATAGAACACTACAGAACTTCGAACATAACTAAATAATTTTCTTCCCCCCAAAGACATCAGTGAGAACAGTCTTGGATTGCAGTGATGCTTTCACTAATTTCAGACCCTGTTTAACATGTAAAATAGATTAAACAAAATTATTCAAATGAGATCAGCGAAAAAATTAATAATTGAAAAAACCTGCAAGAAATACATAGAAATACATAGACTTTATTTTTAGTTAAATGATACGTATGTTCTTTTTCAAAAAATGATACATATATATTTTTTTTGAAGGTACATATGATGTCACATTTTTTTTATATTGTGTAACATATAATTTTTCCTTCATATAACACATGCCTTTTTTTAAACAACTTTTATTTTTTATTAAATATAAATAATTGAATTATATAAAAATAATATATATATATATATATATATATAAATTACATATGTTTAACTAAACATAAAAAATATATATATCATCATATACAAAAAAAAAAAAAATAGAGGAAAAAAAGTTTAAGTTAACTCAAATAAAGGGAAAAAAGAAGAAGGAAAAGGTGCAGCAAAAGAAAAGATTAAAAAAAATATATGAAGAAAAAGGTGCAGCAAAAGGAAAAAATAAAAAAAAAAAGTTGAAAAAAGAAGAAGGGCAAAAGAAAATATATAAAAAAAAGAAAAAGGAAAAGGTGCAGGAAAAAAAAAAAAAACAAACAAACAAACAAAAGATGCTGTGGGAGGGGGTTTATTATTGAAACCCAATCACCGTGGTTGGGTAATTAGATTTAATTAAACCTATTCCATTAGTGGATTACTAATTTATGCATTTTTTTTTTCGAAAAATCATAAAATTAATATCTCTAAAACTGAACAATTTCAAATAAAATGAGTTCGAATAATATCCGCAGGTTAAAAAAATCGAACCGTTGACCCATTTTTTTCCCCAAATGAAAAAAATATTATAATTTTTTATGTAATTAAAGTTTTTAATAAATAAGCAGATACCCGAATGGTGCTCCGAATCAAACGAATTTTTGCCTTAAAGCAAATTGTTTTAAATAAAATGGATAATGATCTGATCCGTTTCTGACCCTTTTCGCACTAACCCAATCTGACACGAACAGATCGGGTACTCCGAATCATCGGGTCAAATTACCATCCTACTCTATTCTAACACGGCCAAATAAGCCTCAAGACATGAATTAAGTAAATATGCATAGCAAATAAACAATAACGTGCTTAATTTGAACCCACAAAGTAATCAATAAGTACATAAGAAAAAATAATTTGTAATAAACACACTAATAACAGTATGTCTTACAGGCTCTTGTTCAGGCTAATAACATGCAATAACAAAGTAGTATGCACACATAATATGAAATAGGCAAACATATTGGTAAATCTGTAAAGGATTTTCAATAACTTCAAGATCTCTTATGTGGGAACATATTCGATAAAATATGAACATTATGTGATCTTACATAACACAATATGTAACATGGTAAATACACACATGTACCTTTCTTATGTGGTAATAAGCAATCACTTGAAAGCAAGTAATTCAATATGTAAAGTAAATCAATAGTCTACAACTTGACAAAATTATAAACACAAATACCTTTACCAATTGAAACACCTGCCCTAATTGCACCTAAGCGTTCTGGCTTGTTGTCAACACAATATCTAATCTAAGTAGATCCAAGATCATCCCCAAAAGCTCCATCACAATATGATGTGATTAACTACTAATGACTCAACTCCTAATATGCAAATATGTTGTGACATTACAATATCCAACTGACACACAACATTTCAACACATAACCTCCTTACTAATTGAACACATTGCATCCTTGTCACACCAAGCCAACAAACGATACTTCAACACATAGGCTCCTCATTTATAAAAAATGTTGCATCCTTGCAACAACCAATCGACACATGACAACTTAGTTGTGATAGAAACTCTTCAAATGACGTGGCTCTTCATTAGCCAACCATACATTTAACTCTCAACAAATCTGATGTGCAAATTATAGTACTCGCAAGTGTAGGAATCACTTGTAGCAAGTGATAACCAAACCTCCGAGGTCGATCTCTTAAGGAATTGCAATTATTTTAAACAACTTTTTTCTTAATCTAATTAGAGTCCTAAAGCAACTAAAACACTAACTAAATAGAATTCTAGTAAAACTAAAACCCTAAATAATTAGAATCCTAAATCTAACAAAACTGTAAACGAAGTTGGATTTGTGAGCAAGATCAATGGCGTTGAACAAATAAAGAAAATAATTATGCAAATTCTGAATTAACTCAAAAAGGTTTCAAATATCAATAGAGGATGTATGGACGTTTAGTTTGGTTGACCATGCTTGCATCGAAAAGTTATAGTGAATTAACATGAACGTTCTAATAAATTACCGGCTTTCCTTTTAATTACAAAAATTTCTACAATCGAGTAATTCTCTTTGTTGATTAACTAATCAATATCCTACGATCGGGTATATCAAATAGAAATCAAATTATGAACAAGAAAAAATATGCCCATCAAACCAATATCATGACTAGGTCATCAATTTGATGCTTTGATTAAGTTTTTCAAAATATAGTCAATGTGACGTTCCTAAAACTAAATTCTCAGATTTTTCAATCCATTTATGAACCTTAAATTGGCCCATGAGTATTCACAAATAAATCTTTAAACAAACTCTTAATCAAAAAGCAATCTTTACTTATTTTGCTATTAAAACATTCATCAAAATAAATCTAGCAAACATGACAACATAAACTAAACATCTATACTTAAATTCAGTCAAACATGTTTAGATTAATATTCATAGACAAATATAATCTAACATGCATTCTAGAGAGGAAAGAAGAAGAAGAAATATCTAACAACAACAAGTAACCTAAATCTAGATACCACAATTGGCTTAGATGATGTTTCCTTCCCCAAAAGATTGATCTTCAATCTTAAAAGGCTTATTGTCTCCTTTAGATGTGTCTCTCTTGCCTCCCTAGGATGTGGCAAAGCTCCAAAACTTAGAGAGTAGTGCGCGGCGGCACACAAAAACCTCCGTCGAGGCACAGCTGATTCCGTAACCTTAACAAATTGTTTGATTTTTTATGTAAGGCTTACATGCCTTAGTCTTTTTTTTTTTTTTTGCTCCTAGGTTGCTATTTGACTATTCCAATTATCCCATCTTCGTGTGCTTACATTATTCATTTATTTTGAAGCTAAAAACACCTGAAATACATAAAATATATCGTAATTTTGAATTGATATATTTATGCAAATAATTAAATAAAAGAGTTATAATCAAATCTATTTGTCACAATTAAGCACATCAAATCACAAAATATTAGTGCTTTTTAAGCACTCATCACAACCCCTAACCAACTTCTTGCTAGTCTCTAACAAGTAAAACGATCTAAAAACAAAAATAAAAATAAATAAACTAAACTAGACTAACCTAAATCACTTCCGTAGATTATCACGGTTGCATTTAGCATATGCAACAAGCCTTTAAACCCCTAGGTGGCCCTAGTAGATGAGTTAAAGTCTCGTGAGGGTTTCCAGTGATGATACCCACAAAGTTCCTAGCAAACAAAATAAACTAAAACTAGTTACGAACAAATAAAACTATTAACTTAAATCAACAAAGTTTCTCATGCTTTAGTTTCTTTAGAGTTCATAATTAAGTTTTATGCATAATCATGTTTAACCTCTTAACATACATCAAAGTCTATCATGCAAATCAAATTCATATTGTTCATCCATATTCCAATGCTCCAACATATTCATATCAAATTTCCTAAACTCACTGTCAAGAATCTGAATTCGCTTTAACTTTAAGCCTCACAAGATTCACTCTTATTATCACACCGATCCTAAGGGTTCATCCACTCAACAAAGTATATGCGAACAGAAGCTATGTAAAGAAGAAAACAAATAGGTTCGCATATACATATAATAAATTAAAGGTCAAATGCAACAAAATTGATCTCATGGAAGGAATCAGATACTATGATTATGAAGGAATCACATTGCTTATATCATACTCTAATCAAACTCATTAAGCCAACAATATCAGGTACGTGCCTATGGATGAATGAAAATTCTTTTGAATTCAAAGGGTTATTTCTTGTAGATTGTTATAGTCACGATCCTACTTTTAAGATTTCAGGTTTTTTTTTTCTGTTCTTTTTTTTTTTTTTATAAATCCCAACTTTTTTTTTGTAATATATTTTTTTTTCACTAAGTGGCTATTATAACTTATTTTTTTTGTCTAAATGAAACTCATATATAATATTATGCACTAGAAGTCATGCATGAAGATAATTAAACACTCACTTTTAATTGCTACTCAAGTTATTCAATTAGAATTATGAAAATAAACAACATAAATTTCATTTAATTATTAAAAATCCTAACATCCAATGGAAAACTCTATAGAGATCATCTAATAACTTAGAATCATAAGGAATGTATTTATAAGAGTAGAAGAAAATTAAACTCTCAGAATGGAACACTAAAGGCTCAAACATCTCACAAGGTAGTCTCCACTATTTGATTCTACAACATTAAACTTAGGTTCATCTCAGTTTCAATATCAAGAGCATGATTTATGGATTATAAGTATGAACTAATTCTTACAACAAACTTTTAGAATGTTAAAGAAAATCAAACATAATATGCATACTATACTCAATTACTCACCATAAATTTATCAAAAGCATGATTATTTTGTATTAAAAAGTTTTTAGTTGACCCCTATTCACACCCCCAAACCTAAACCAAACATTGTCCTCAATGTTTTCAATCAAGTATATGTTTAGAAAAGTATTCAAAGGTAGCAAATATAGAAGAAACACTAAAGTAACTTAAAAAATAATAATAATAAATAATTTTAAAAATAAAATAAAGAGAAAAAAAAAAGAAGAAAAAAAAAAAGAAGTTGATACTACCGAATATGGTGGGTTGCTTCCCACCAAGCGTTTTCTTTAATGTCTTAGCAAGACGTTGCTAATCTATTTCTATCCACCATCATCAAAGATCTTAAAGTGTGTGATTTCAAATTTTCGAGCTAGTATTTCATTAAGCACATACTTCCATCTTGGTAATAGGATCCTTTGAAGTACAACACACACATTCTCCCACTCGTTTAACTCTTTTTTATCTTTAAGCTTAAGATGAGTCTCCTTTAAACAGTGTGAAGAAGAATGTGGGAGTGCATAAGTCTCAAGTACCTTATGCAACATAAGAGGTAAAGATGATTCCTCCTTGTTCTCCTTGAAAGGTTGTAGGATTTGATTCTCCTTAGCTTGAGCTTCTTTGAGATTTGTTTGCTCCCCATCTATATTTTCTACAACACATGGTAAATAGTGTGAAGAAGAATTTGGGAGTGCATAAGTCTCATGTACCTTATGCAACATAAGAGGTAAAGATGATTCCTCCTTGTTCTCCTTAAAAGGTTGTAGGATTTGATTCTCTTTAGCTTGAGCGTCTTTGAGATTTGTTTTCTCCCTATCTATATTTTCTACAACACATGGTAAATCATTAGAATTTTCAAAAAAAATATTGTTAAGAATCTCACCACTTTGAAGGATTATGTTATCCTTCACTTGCTCAGTTTGACTAAGCAATTCTTCTTGTATTTGAATTTGTTCCGCTAGTTGCCCAAGTAGCATTTCTATCCTTTTTATTGATGCCTCTATAGACTCCATCCTTTTACTAGTAGATTTTATGTAAGCATTCAAGGTTTCCTCTAAGGTTGGCTTCCTAGGTTAATTATAAGCTCTACTTGCTTGTATGAAAGAATTCAAGCTCTCCTCCAAGGTGGGCTTCCTAGATGTATAGGGTGGGTTGTATGGATGAAAACTTGAGTTTTGTATTTGGTATTGGGCATAAGGTGGGTCATATGAATGAAAATTTGAGCCTTGCATTTGATATTGGGCATGAGGTAGGGTAGAGTTTGCTTTCCATGAAAAATTATGGTGATTTTTCCACTCATGATTATAGGTACTAAAATAGGGATCATTCTAGGGTGGGTGACATCCCTCATTAAGATCAAACTTGGAATTAGTGGATGTATAGTAATCACTTGCAAAAGTGCAAATATTAGCATAATGCCCATATAAACCACAGATGTCACATACTTTCATGTCTGTCATATCATGTAACTCTTCAAAAAGCTTTGTATTGGCTCATGGATTTCAGTATACAGCTTAATTAGGTGCACTTTGAAATTTGTTAATGTTGTCTATGAACGATACCTTTCAAAAACTAACAAAAATAATATAGAAATCAAAGCACCATAAAATATACCACAGATTAAGAAAATAAATAAATAAGAATAAAAGTTAGAAAAAAAATAGATAAAAAAAGAAAGAAAGAAAGAAACTAAATCTAGCCTAGAATCTCTAAAAAGTTAGAAAAAATTATTTAAAACGCCAATTCCCCGACAACGACACCAAAAACTTGATGTGTAAATTATAGTACTCGCAAGTGTATAAATCACTTGTAGCAAGTGATAACCAAACATGAGAGGTCGATCTCTCAAGAAATTGCAATGGTTTTAAACAACTTTTTTCTTAATCTAATTAGAGTTCTAAAGCAACTAAAACACTAACTAAATAGAATTCTAATAAAACTAAAACTCTAAATAATTAGAATCCTAAATCTAATAAAACTATAAACGAAGTTGAATTTGTGAGCAAGATCAATGATGTTGAACAAATAAAGAAAACAATTATGCAAATTCTGAATTAACTCAAAAAGGTTTCAAATATCAATGGAGGATGTATGGACGTTTAGTTTGGTTGACTATGCTTGCATCAAAAAGTTATGGTGAATTAACATGAACGTTCTAATAAACAAATATTACCGGCTTTCCTTTTAATTACAAAAATTTCTACGATCGGGTAATTCTCTTTGTTGATTAACTAATCAATATCCTACGATTGGGTATACCAAATAGCAATCAAATTATGCACAAGAAAAAATATGGCAATCAAACCAATGCCATGACTAGGTCATCAATTTGAAGCTTTGATTAAGTTTTTCAAAATATAGTTAAGGTGACGTTCCTAAAACTAAATTCTCAGATTTTTCAATTTATTTATGAACCTCAAATTGGCCCATGAGTATTCACAAATAAATCTATAAACAAACACTTAATCAAAAAGCAATCTTTACTTATTTTGCTATTAAAACATTCACCAAAATAAATCTAGCAAACATGGCAACATAAACTAAACATCTATAGTTAAATTCAGCCAAACATGTTTAGATTAATATTCATAGACAAATATAATCTAACATGCATTCTAGAGAGGAAAGAAGAAGAAGAAATATCTAACAATAACAAGTAACCTAAATCTAGATACCACAATTGGCTTCGATGATGTTCCTTTCCCCAAAAACTTAATCTTCAATCTTAAAAGGCTTCTTATCTCCTTTAGATGTGTCTCTCTTGCCTCACTAGGATGTGACAAAGCTCTAAAACCTAGTTTAGTTTTGTAGAAAATCATCCCCAAATTGTGTGAAAAATTGTATGTAATGTTGAAAACCTAAGAGGAGTTTTATAGATGTAAGGGTTGTACATAATTGGGACTCTCCAAAAATACAAGTGCGCTGCGGTACAACTTCTTACCCACTGCAGCACAATCCAAAAATTGCCCCTTACAGAAATCAGAGAGTAGTGCGCTGCGGCACACAAAAACCTCTACCGAGGCATAACTGATTCTGTAACCCTTACAAATTGGTTGATTTCTGATGTAAGGCTTACATGCCTTAGTTTTTTTTTTTTTTTGCTCCTAGGTTGCTATTTGAGTGTTCCAATTGTCCTATATTCGTATACTTACATTATTCATCTCTTTTGAAGCTAAAAATACTTGAAATACATAAAAATATACCGTGATTTTGAATTGATAGATTTATGCAAATAATTAAATAAAAAAGTTATAATCAAATCTATTTGTCACAATTAAGTACAATAAATCACAGAATATTAGTGCTTTTTAAGCACTCATCAAAATCCTCACTCAATGTCACATTTTTACACTCAACTCGAGTTTGAAAAATATGAAAAAGACTCCTACTAAGGTTCTATGTTGATAAATCTACGAAAATGGAGTTATCATTGTACTTTTTGGCTTAATATTTATTTATTTTATTGAATAAATTGTGTTATTTTGATCTTAAAATTAAAAATATTAATTTTCTAAGCAATAAGGAGAAATAGAAATTTTTAGATATTTTTTAGGATTTTTTGATGCAGGTGAATGTATTTAGAAAAGAATGAAGATGCATTAGAAAAATCATCACAACTAATCACAACGTACTACGCATCAAACGAGAGCCACCTAACCACCGCCATATGTCGCACCCATAAGCTGCATTCAGCCTTTGTTTGCCACGTGTCAATCAGGCGTGCCTTTTGAAAATTTGAGTCTTGTGTCAACTGTGCACCATGCAACATAGAAATGGCCAATTATAGCATGCCACGTGTTCTTATTATGCTTTCACCTTCAACCATATGTGGACATATGTCCATAACGCTTTAGCAAGCTCTGCCCACAACCCAATTGTGTCTTGCCAAGATTAGCTTTGTGATCTACAACTTTGCCTCTGAGTGAGTCATAACTAGGTGAAAAATTAAGTTTAGGTGATACATACACTTATAAACTTGCCCCTCTCGTATAAACAACGGAAGGAAGTAATGCCAAATATTTAGTGTGAGAAATACTTGTGAAAGGAGTAAGAAAGAGGATAAGAGATGGGTATTAAAGGTTTGATTACTAAGGAGAGAGTGAGGGTCTTTATAGCTAATTTTTCAACTTTCGATACCCTCTATGACTTCTCACGGCGAGGCCTCGTTAACCACATCAGCGACCCTCTCTCGAACTATCAGTGAGGTCTAACGAGTCATAGATCCACCCTGTGCATACTCGCAGATCCTTCGTTGACCACCAAGAAAAAACCTCTGTGAGATCCCAATGAACCACTAAAAATAAGTTTTTTAAGGCAAAACTTCATCAAACAAAAATTCATAAACACCCACCAACTCAGGAAAATAAATGCATGTAATAACCTTGCAAAAACTCTCATTTTTCATTAATTCATCCCTGTTCACTATTTTATAGTATCCATGGGCTTGACTTCAAGATCATCCAAAATCATATAAGTCACTATTGCTTTAACATAACCTCCTCCCTCCCCAAAAGAAGCCATTCCCTACTTAGGAGTAACATAAGAAGTCTCATTCGACATAATGTAATTGCATTGAGGACAAATAGTCCTGCTTTCCTCAGCCACATATAATTGTAGGTGAGAGAATAATGAGGTGTATGCACACAAGTAGGGCCTTTTAGTACTTGATGAAGGACAATTGAGCAACAAAAGAGGGGTTATTGACAAACCAATTGATGCTTTTGGTTAAAGCAAGCTTTTTTTTTTAATATTGGATTGTATGTAATTGTCACTTAGGTTTTCAATACTTTGGTAAAGCTTAACAAGAGTACCCACCATTCCATTTTCATCAAGTAGGTTGATGACTATGCCAAAAGGAATAGACATAAGCGTGAAAACAAAACTTCATGGCTCTTTGTATTGATTTGAACCCTCAAAGTTAGCACTTTGGAGTCAAACGTTGCCATTGCTAATGATTAGTTTGCGGTCTGTTCTTCAACTATTTTAACATTTTTCTTCTATTTAGTTTGCATTTATACTAGTAAGACTCTACTCTACTTAAAGACTTTTCAATTTTCCAATTAAGTTATTTCAATTGAAATATGAAACATATGAAATGAATTTTGAAGGTTAGTGTGGATAATTTAGATTTAATTTCCTGCCCATACAATTATACAAATTCCTCTACAATTATTCCACTAGTCAATTACTAGGAATGGTAATTTGACCCGACGATTCGAGTCATATCAGATTGGAAACGGATCGGGTCATTATTTATTTTATTTAAAATAGTATGATTCAGTTCGGTTCGAGGCACCATTTGGGTACCTGGTTATTTATTAAAGTTACTAAAAACTTTAATTACATAAAAATTATAATATTTTTTTTCATTTGGGAAAAAAAGGATCAACGGTTTGATTTTTTTGACCTGTAGATATTACCCAAATTGAACCGAACCTGTTTTGTTTGAAATGATTCAGTTCAATGTGAACTGCGGGTCAAAACGGGTTAGTTCGAATATGATCCCAACCGACCCATTGCCATCTCTATCATTACTCATTCATGCATTTCTTCATTACAAAGTTTATTTATTGCAGTAGAATGAAATGCTTTGTTGGACCAAGGTAGCATAAATCTATTACTGATTCATAAGAAATGCTAAATGCAAACATCTCGTGAGAGATCAACTCAAATCTCCTTGTTTTAGGTTTTCACATCTTTGTCTCTCCCACATTAATTCATTATGTGATTCTCTCCTGCCCATTATCTCAATACTACCTTTTTATAGAAAAATTATCGTTAAATACACACAAATTTACATTCAAACCAATTGTTGGCATAATATGCTTGAAACATGAATAACTTATCATTTTTAAGTTATTTTAACACATAATTTGAGATTTTTTTTTTACATGTGAGTATATGAAATATGAAGTAATTTTATTTGATATCATTAAAGCACTAAAATTGCTTAGATGATTAAATTTTTTGTCATTGATTAGATTTCATTAAAATATAAATTATTGTTAAATTTGTAATATGTAAGTAATATTGAGTGATGTAGTGATACTCTTAATTAAGTACGGTTTAATTATAATGCATAACCTTTTTATATATAGAGTTTTATTTTTAACTTTCTTCTATAAAAAAAATATGTTAATTTTTCTTATAATGTAAATAAACACATAATTTTTAGTATTAAAAAAAATAAACTTATATTTTTTACTAAGAGTAGTTAAAAATAAAATCAATTAAATAATTGAATTATTTATGTATGAAATGATTAAGTATTTTTTAAGTGTGTATAATACATTATGTGTAGGTGTATAATATATTATGTTATTACTTAATATACACATATATTAATTTTTTTTTTTATAAATTTAACTCTTATTGTTTTCTATCTTCGACCGTTTGAATAATCTTTTTAGTAACCAGATGCTTGCCTTCTAATATTTTTGATAAAGACTTAGACATTTTATTAGAAAATATGATACAAATTTCTCAATCTCTAAATATCTTTTGATAAAAAATAATAATAATAATAATCTATTTTGTTAACAAAAGAAAGTTTAAAAATAAATAGATAACTAATTTATATACAAATGTTTAAAGTACCATGTCATGTTACTATTTTTACAAAACGTCAAAGAACACATCTAATAATATCAATATTTTACTCAAATAACAATCATTATAGTGAAATATGAGATTAGTTAATGTATGATAATATAAATTTAATATTTGATATTTGATATTTGATATGAATTATAAACATTAGAGTGTAAACTTTGGAGATATTAGTAGAGGAAATCACGTGCAAAGTACATAAGCTTGACTAATATTTTACTACATGCGATAATTTATATGAGAATAAATATATAATCAAACACTTTATACCAATAATTCTATGGCATACTATATCTAAAATTCATAACTTGTAATACATTTTAACTATCAATAAATCTTCACTCAATCTTAAGATTTACACTCAAACTTGAGTTTGAGAAATATGATAGATACTCCTCTAATATTCTACGTTGATAACTCTATGAAAATAGAGTTATCATTTTACTTTTTGGCTTAATATTTGTTTGTTTTCTTGAATAAACGGTGTTAAATTGAATTTTATAGAATTTCTAGAACTTTTTGGGATTTTATTATGTAGGTGAAAATATTTAGAAAATAATGAGGATGCACTAGAAAAATCATCACAACCAATCACAACGCACCATGCGTCAAACTAGAGCCTCCCATCCATCGCCACGTGTTGCACCCTCAAGCCGCATTCAACCCTCATCTGCCACGAATCAATCAGGCGTGCATTTTGAAAATCAAAGTCTCGCACCAACTGTGCGCCACGCAACCCAAAAATGGCCAATTATGGCATGCCACATGTTCCTATTACGCTTTTGCCTCCAACTAGATGTGGTCACGAGTCCATAATGCCTTGGCAAGCTCTTCCCACAACCCAATTGTGTCTCACCACATTCGCTTTGTGATCTACAACTTTACCTCCTATCAAATCAGTGCACATCACATGGAATTTGATGCTTCTTTCAGATCTGATCCAACGGATACGATATAATCTAGTATTTTACTTATTGTTTGGGTCTAAAAACCTTACAAAAATTCTCATTTTCATTTATTCACCTATTTTCGCTATTTTATAGCAGATTTTAGAATAATAAAGTAAATTTTAGTAAGAGAAAATATAGGATTTAAAGAAAGAGAAGAAAATGGAGCTAGAAGAATCAAAATTTCTCAAGAGATTAATTGTATCATTTCTTTCCTCTATTTTTCTTTTCTTAAATTCCATTGATTTATCTTGTATTTAGATTTCTTCTATATAAAAAAAAAAAATCTTGTATTTAGATTCCATTGTTTATATTTATGGATAACTAGACTCATTTTCTATGTTCTTTGTTGAACTCAATCTTAATATATGAATTTATTTTAATTGGTTAATGAATTTTTACTTATTTAGATGTTTTAATTACTCTTCTTTATTTTTATCAATTTATTGATGGTGAAACTTTTAGTTTAGCTTGGAAAAGTGAATTAAAAGTTAGTCATAGGATAATTGACATATTTAATAGAATAATGTGGGAACATAACCATTGAATATGTGGTATGTATGCATGCATGCTTAATGTGCTTCATGCATGTGTAATAGGAATAACATAAAAATATGACTTATTTTATTAAGTAATTTTGTGAATGCATGGAAGAGATTCGTGAATATTTTAGAGAATGTAGCCAATCATCCATGTTAGTAAAGCAATTAGTAATTATTATGAGTGCACGTGAATTGATGGAGGAATACTTAGATCCTAGGTTTCTCATATATTTTAGCCTAATTGTGGTTAGACGTGTTTGAATCAACTTTTGTAAATAATTTATCATTGTTTATTTTCTTTTATTTTCCTACAAATTATCGTAAGTCTAAATAGTATTGTAGGTGAACCAATTTTGGTACTTAATTACCAAATAACCAATCCTCAAGGGTTCAACACTCGTTATTTAAATATTTATCACTTATAAACGACTTGTGCACTTGTAATTTTTGTGTCATATGTCCTACAAAATAACACATTATTTTTTCGAACCCAACAGTCAAAAGGAAAACTGACTAGGATAGTCAGATGCCAAATGGGTAGAGCTTTCCCCTCAAATTTTGGCCAAGTAAGCAAAAGGGGAGGTCTAAATTTTTGAAAAAATTCAGCCTCAACAAGCCTTGCCAACCCCCTTGTTGACCAACTTAGCGAACACATCGCGAGACCTCAGCAAGGGTAAACTCTTTCAAACAGTGCCAAAAGACCTTACGAAACTCCTCGGCGAGCTCGCCAAAAACCACCTATAATCGAAAATAAGTTTACAATATAACTCTTGTATGTATAGAAATCAAAATTTATATTGGATCAACCAACTCATAATAAAAATTATAATTCAAGAAAAATGAGATATAATAAAATGTAATATAAATTGTTACATATGTATAAGTATTATAAATAAATTAAAATTAACATGTATACAATATATGTAGATCGATTTTTTTTTCATTGGTTTTAAAATACTAAAATCTCTATTTGACACAACTAGATCGGTTAAAATTTTTGGACATACACTGAATCAACAAACATATAAATAAAAAGTGTGGACTATGTTGATCTTAAATTCGATTGGTTACGCAATTTTTGAAAAAAAGAAAGAAAAAAAATGTTCATCACCAAGTGCATTAGCACCAAAATTTCTTCTAACCTGTGTAAAATTTTAGGGAGTAAATGGGCCATTTATTTAATTAATGTTAAAAGTCCCTACAATGTTTTCCAAGATTAGGCGAAGTCTTGCTGTCTCATTTTCAATCAAATTAATAGATTTTAAGCATGAAAGTCCAAATTTAGTTTATGAATGTGGGATAAAATTAGCTCTTTTTGTACAATAAGAACAGTGAAAATAATTAATCTGTTAAATTAAAATATGGATATCTTCCACAATAGCTAAATTCTTGGATAATGTTTGAGCTTTATTGTTCACAATTTGTCTTATAATTTTCGTTCAACAGTCTCCTTCCGTTCACAAGTCATTGATCACACTTGTTTCTTTTCGTTTGCTTAATCTGTATTATTATATACTTTGAAAATCTACATAAATACTAAGTATTCTTTTCGTTTGCTTAATCTGTGTTATTGGAATGAGATGATGATCGATTGGATTTTGGTTTGAGTTTGATTTGGTTTCTCTCAACCTTTGAAAATTTCTTTTGCTATGTTATGGTTTTGAGTTTTGCTTGCGGGCTTATAGGGAACAAGATTTGACTAATCCTTTTGGCTTTCGATTGTTGATTGTTAAATGACTTCACAGCATGCATGTGGTTGTTAGTTTGTTATGCTGAGTTGGCACTGAGTTTGTTAGTTTGTTACAATGCTCTAAGTTGTTTATTTGTAATATAAATAGCGTATATACACATATAAAGAAAGTGTGAATATACTGAAGTTTAACAACTTCCAGAAACCTCTTCTTTCTTCTTTTAGTTTCTTCTGTTAGCTTCTTCTTCAACCTTAGTTTCTCTAAGGTTTTCATGGTATCAAAGCCTTCATGGCATTTGAATCACGTTCCGCTACCTATGATGTTCATCAAGAAAATACAGAAGCTAATACTGTTATAACAGCAACACAAAAACAACGATCACAACAAGATACAACAAATTACACCACAAATTATTTAGCCACTGCAATGTTACCTACTTATCCGATTAATCCCAATTTTTCTGTAAGATTGGATGAAACAAATTACCTGATTTGGAAGGAACAACTCAAGCAAGTTATTGCTGTTTTTGGTCTGGAAAACCTCATCAATGAAGCCTTTATTGTTCCACAAAGACTTGTCAAGAAAGTGGTGACTATTGTGGGTGCTGATAACATATCAGTCACTAGAGATGTGTATGAAGAAGCACTTGAATACTCTTTGTGGTTTAGGCAGGATAATGCAATCAAGAACTGGATATATTCTTCAGTTACCACCAACTATCTGAAATACTTGATTGGAAAAACAACAGCTCTGGAGTATTGGAGATCCCTGGCCAAAGCGTTTAATGATGATTCATAAGCAAGACTTATGGATCTTCGGTGGAGGTTACAATCACTCTAAAAAGGTACACAAACCATGGAGCAATATATTAGTGTTGCTAAAGATTTGATTGATCATCTTCTTGCTGCTGGTGACACTTTAAATGATAGAGAACAAATCTTGTATGTTCTTGGTGGTTTAGACTCAAACTACACCTCACTGATTACTAATATCACAAACAAGAAAAGAATTTTGTCATTAGATGAAGTTTTTACAAGAATGCGCATGCATGAAAGACAACGTGACAGAATGATGCTACCTGAGAATCAGTTGGTTCAAGCTAACTATGTTCAACATTCTAAATCTCAGTACAATAATTCACGTTCTTATCAGTCCAAGCCACAATGGAATTCAAAACCTACAAGTAATATTGACACAAATAATCAAGAAAAGGCCAAGAATGGTAAATTTGATAACATACAATGTCAAATTTGTAAAAAAATTGGACATACAGTAGCTAGATGCTTCTTTAGATATTCAGATTCCAAAAATAGTAGTTCTCCACTGAAATCTAAAGGCCTCTTCCGTCAGGCACTTGTTTCTCAAACTTGTGAAGTTATTGAATCTAATGCTATTGTTGAGTTTCCTCAGTAAGTAGTTAGTTCTTCTAGTCCGCATGTCCCACAGGCATTACTAGCATCATCAGATATGAGTAACTGGTTCATGGACACTGGAGCTACACATCATCTTACTTCCAATCTTGACCATCTGCAACAAGCTACACCATATGATGGTAATTCTACTGTAATGTTAGGAAATGGTTCTACTATTCCTATCACTCATTCTGGTGTTGCTTATTTTACTAACACTTCACAAGTACTTAAATTGCAAAATCTGTTATGTGTTCCTAAGTTGGAGAAGAATTTGATTTCTGTTAAACAGTTATGTCAAGATAATGCAGTTTCTGTTGAGTTCTTTCCTAATGGTTTTTCTGTGAAGGATCTTATTACCAGGACTACCATTTTAATGGGGGACATTAAAGATGGGTTGTACCGAGTTTCTTAGGCTGATGGTGGATAGGTGATTGAAGAAAGGTCACCAGTGCAATGTAATAAAGTTGAAGTGAGTGGTATGTTGTGGGGACATAATGTTAGTGCTTCATTTAATGTTGCTGATTTGTCTCTTTTTGATTATGCAGGTGACGATTCGAGGTCGAATCCTTTTCAAGAAGGAGGGAATGATACGAATCCTTCGGCGCAACCACCGTCACAACATCCCTACCGGATCCCGCACGGGCCAATCACGAGGTCAAGAGCCAAACAACGTGAAGAGGCTCTAAATGGACTAGTCCGAGAGTCGATTAAAGGCCAAGGGGGCATGGGAATGGAGGTTGAGGCATGTGGGAGGCCAACCAACCTGCTGGAGGCAAAATAGGCACAAAATGACTTGCGCCGCGGCACAGATATTGCACGCCGCGGCGAAGAAGTTTCTGTTTTGGAGGGCATTTGGCAAGCTTAGCGCGCCGCGGCACAGGAAATGCACGCCGCGGCGAGGAAGTTTCTGTTTTGAAAAGGAAAATGCGAAGCTGGCGCGCGCCGCGGCACAGGTATTGCACGCCGCGGCGAAGGAGTTTCTGTTTTGGACCGAAAACATGTGCGCGCCGCGGCATACATTTTGGGCGCCGCGGCGAGAGTGGACGTGCGGGTACTGACAAGCCAGACCTGCGCGCTGACACGGACATCCTTCGGCAGACTGCGCGCCAGACTGCGCGCCTGGCACCAGACCCATACCGTGCGTGCCGCGGCATGGATATTTTACCGCCGCGGCGGGAGTTCAAATTTGTAATTTTTTTGGACCATTGATTTCAGATCAATGGCCAGGATGCCTTGCCCGTTTTTAATGTTTTATTTCTTGTATATATGAACCCTAGCAGCTGAATATTGGCACACACTTCATTTTCATTTGTGAAATACAAAAATTTCTTGTTTGAGAGCTCAAAGCTCCAAGTGCTATCTCAACCGAAACTTATCAAAGGAGCTTGCAATCCCTTTGTGGCGTTTCACCTCGTCTTAGCTTGTGGTGCGTAATATCCATTCGTTTAAGGTGAGTTTTCGTGCAATTAAAATCTAGTTCGTCTCGTAGGATTTGCGTTCCAACATTGTTGTCGGGTCTTTTGTTCGTTTTCTTCGGTTGCCAAACCACGTGATTTGGAGGTCATAGGAATCGTGGCGATTGGTTTGCATCATTTGGTATCAGAGCCTAGGTTGTGACTCTAGATTCCTATCCCTTTGTGTTGTTGTTTTTCTTCTACAAAAAAAAAAAAAATTCTGTGCATCTTTCAATTTCTGTGCTGATTTTCATTTCCCAGAATTTTTCTTGTTGTTCTTACAAAATCCTGATTGTGATTGTGATCCTGAAATTTAATTCTGATTTGTGTTGTGTTTCTTGTTGTCTTCTTCTTGAAATTCTGCTCAATTCTGCATTGTTGTTGTTGTTCCTGATTGTTTTCTTCCATTTCTGATATTTCCTGATTGTGTTGAAGAATTTTAGATTGTATGTTGTTAAATCCTGAATTTGTGGGCTGTGTGGAAAGTTTTTCGTGTTGAAAAATTTTTCTAAAAAGTGTTCGTTAAGAAAAAGGGCATTTGGGTCATTTAGCAAAAGTCTCGTGTTTTGCTCGTGTGAAAATTTCCGAAAGTCAAAAAAAAAAAAAAAAGAATTCGAAAATTGTTTAAATATATATATATATATATATATATATATTTGAGAAAGTTGAAGCCCAAGGAAAAGTTTGCGAATTCTCGTTTTTATACTCGTTAATCCTTCACGAGTCTTGAATTGAATTGCTTGAAAGAAAATTCCTTTTCATTGAGTTAGAGTTGCCAAACACTTTGAGTTAGTTTCTTGTTTGCCTTGAGTGGATATTGCAAATTACTTGATTGTGTGTATGAAACGCTAATAGTGATTGGAAAGATTCTTGAGGTTTCGGTTTGTTAAAGGACGAGGAGTACTTGAGCAATCAAACCCCGAGCGATCGAAACACGTGAGGTAAAGAAGTATAATTACAGTTTTACTTGATTAACTAATTCTCTGCTGGTAGTAGTTGTTGTGAACATGTCTGACAGGAATAGTCCCGAGGAGCGCCCGGATACCGCATTTTTGTTGCGAGCATTGCAACAATCCATGGAACGGATGAATGCCGTCATGGTAAACCTCAGTGACCGGGTAGAAAGACAAGAGGCTACAATTGCCGCATTACATCAATGAGCACCCCAAGAGGCTCCAGAAGTTAGGAGACCCAATAGGAGACCCATGGTGGAGGAGGATTTAGATGAGGAGAATTGGGAAAATGAGTATGAGGACGAAGATCGGAGGATGCCCTATGGTGGTAGGAATGGGCATGGAGGAGGAAGAAATGGACGGGGTGGCATGTGGAGACCCCCACCTCGACCCTATGACGGGGTTGACCGGAATTTGGGCAACATAAAGATTAAAATGTCATCATTCCAAGGCAAGAACGACCCGGAGTTGTATTTGGAGTGGGAAAAGAAGGTAGAACACGTTTTTGAGTGTCATAATTACTCCGAGGAGAAGAAGGTGAAGTTGGCGGTAATCGAGTTTAGCGATTACGCCCTGAATTGGTGGGATCAACTAGTGGTCCTAAGGAGGAGGAGTGGAGAGAGAGCCATTGACAGTTGGAGGGAGATGAAAGCTGTCATGAGGAAACGGTTCGTCCCGAGTCATTATTACCGGGAGCTCTATCAAAAACTTCAAAGGCTTAACCAAGGGTCTCGATCGGTGGATGAGTATTTTAAAGAAATGGAGATGACCATGGTAAAGGCAAATGTAGAGGAGGATAGAGAGGCGACCATGGCTCGGTTTATAAGTGGGTTGAACTCCAACATTGCCAACATTGTGGAGTTGCATCATTATGTGGAGTTGGATGATATGGTGCAAATGGCTATAAAGGTGGAGAGGCAATTGAAGAGGAGGAGTAGTTCTATGATGCCTACAAAACCCGCTTACTCGGTACCAAGACCCGCCTTACCGGGACCTAAACCCAACCTTACCTCACCATGGAAGCCCAATTGGAGGAAGGAAGGGGAGACTAGCTCCAAGTCTAGGATTGATTCTTATAAGGGCAAGGAAGTGGAGGTTGGCAAAGGAAAGGCCAATGTGGAGGTTCCAGTCAAGAACCGAGAGATTGTATGTTTTCGGTGTCTTGGACGAGGACATATAGCTCATCAATGCCCTAACAAGAAAACCATGATTGCTTTGGCTAATGGGGATATAGAGTCGGAGGAAGAAAGTGGAGAAGAGGAGATGCCCCCACTAGAGGAGGCTAGTGAGGAGGAGATTGGGCCGGTTGAAGGAGAGGCCCTAGTCATAATGAGGTCTTTGAGCATCCAACACAAGGATGATGATGTGGAGTTGCAAAGGGAGAATATTTTTCACACTAGGTGCCATGTGAACTCCAAGGTGTGTAATGTGATCATAGATGGTGGGAGTTGCACCAATGTGGCTAGCACCACCTTAGTGGAGAAGCTAGGGTTAACAATGCTTAAACACCCGAAGCCCTACCGATTACAATGGTTGAATGATAGTGGAGAGGTGAGGGTTAGTAAGCAAGTGTTAGTGTCCTTCTCAATTGGAAAGTACAAGGACGAAGTCATGTGTGACGTGGTACCAATGCAAGCAGGACACATATTGCTTGGTAGGCCATGGCAATATGACAGAAAGGTCACCCATGACGGGTTTAAGAATAAGTATTCATTTGAGAAGGAGGGTAAAAAGATCACCCTAGCACCCTTGACTCCAAAGCAAGTATATGAAGACCAAGTAAGGATGAACAAGGAGAAGGAAAAGAAGGGAAAGAAGGAAGAGGAGGAAAAGGGGGAAGCAGTGGAAACAAAGAAAACAAATTTTTATGCACGGGAACATGATTTAAAACGAGCCATTTTGGCAAAACGACCGGTACTTGTACTTTTGTACAAGGAGATCAATTTTTCATCTAACCCACTTGACAAACCTTTGCCAAGTGAAGCTGTTTCTATGTTGCAGGAATTTGATGATGTGTTCCCGGAGGAGATCCCGGATGGAGTGCCGCCAATTCGGGGAATCGAGCATCAAATTGATCTCATTCCGGTGCTTCGCTTCCGAACCGACCCGCTTATAGGACCAACCCGGAAGACACTCGGGAAATTCAACGACAAGTTGAAGAGTTCTTGTCCAAGGGGCAAGTAAGAGAGAGTATGAGTCCGTGTGCAGTGCCCGTGTTACTAGTACCTAAGAAGGATGGTTCCAGCCGCATGTGCGTTGATTGTCGAGCAATCAACAATATTACGGTAAAATATCGACATCCTATCCCTAGACTAGATGACATGCTAGATGAACTACATGGTGCATGCATATTTTCCAAAATAGATTTGAAAAGTGGTTATCATCAGATTAGGATGAAAGAGGGAGATGAGTGGAAAACCGCTTTCAAAACTAAGTACGGACTGTATGAATGGTTGGTCATGCCATTTGGGCTAGCTAACGCCCCTAGCACTTTTATGAGACTTATGAATCATGTGTTGCGTGCTTATATTGGTAAATTTGTAGTTGTTTACTTTGATGACATTCTCATTTATAGTAAAAACTTAGAAGAGCATGTGATACATTTAAGATGTGTGCTAGAATTGCTTAGGAAGGAAAAACTTTATGCCAACTTGAACAAATGTCATTTTTGCATGGAAAGGATAGTCTTTTTGGGATTTGTTGTTAGTTCAAGGGGTATAGAAGTTGACCTTGAGAAGGTCAAGGCGATTAGGGATTGGCCCTCGCCTAAAACCGTTACGGAAGTACGTAGTTTTCACGGCTTAGCTAATTTCTATCGTAGATTCGTTAGAGATTTTAGCACCATAGCCGCACCTCTCACTGAGGTCATAAAGAAAACAGTGGGTTTTAAATGGGGAACTGAACAAGAAAATGCTTTTAATCTGTTAAAGGATAAGTTGTGTACTGCGCCTGTTTTATCCTTACCTGATTTTACTAAAATTTTTGAAGTTGAGTGTGATGCATCAGGTATAGGCATAGGGGCTGTTTTGATGCAGGAAAAACGACCGATTGCCTATTTCAGTGAGAAGCTTGGAGGAGCGTCCCTTAATTACCCAACGTACGACAAGGAGCTCTATGCCTTGGTCCGGACTTTGGAAACTTGGCAGCACTACTTATGGCCGAAAGAGTTCGTTATCCACACGGATCACGAGTCCTTGAAGCACTTGAGGAGCCAAGGAAAGCTGAACCGCCGACACGCGAGATGGATGGAGTTCATTGAGACCTTCCCTTATATTATTCAGTATAAGCAAGGTAAGGAAAACATTGTCGCGGATGCATTGTCAAGAAGGTATACCTTACTCTCTACTCTAGATGCTAGATTATTAGGGTTTGAGTATATTAAAGATATATATGCTGATGATGATGAGTTTTCTGCTGTGTACAATGCGTGTCAAATTTCTGCTGTTGATAAATTTTATTTGTTAGATGGGTATCTGTTTAGGGAAAACCTTTTGTGTATACCTAATTGCTCTATGAGAGAGTTGTTGGTGAGGGAGGCCCATGGGGGAGGCCTAATGGGACACTTCGGTGTTGCCAAAACTTTGGATGTTCTAAAAGAACATTTCTTTTGGCCCAGGATGAGACGTGATGTAGAGAGAACTTGCTCTCGGTGCATCACATGTAGGCAAGCGAAGTCCAAAGTCCTACCTCAAGGACTTTATACACCCCTACCGGTGCCTAGCTCACCATGGGTGGATATATCAATGGACTTCATTTTGGGATTGCCTAGGTCTAAGGGGGGAAAGGACTCAATTTTTGTAGTTGTTGATCGGTTTTCAAAGATGGCACATTTTATTGCGTGTCACAAAACCGATGATGCAACTAATGTAGCGAATTTGTTTTTCAAAGAAATTGTGCGGCTACATGGAGTCCCCAAGAGTATAGTGTCGGATAGGGACGTTAAGTTCCTTAGCTATTTTTGGAAGACCTTGTGGGCTAAGTTGGGAACAAAACTTTTGTTCTCCACCACTTGTCACCCCCAAACCGATGGCCAAACGGAAGTAGTCAATCGCACATTGTCTACTTTGTTACGTGCCATCATAAAAAGCAACTTGAAAAACTGGGAAGAGTGTTTACCTTTTGTAGAATTTGCTTACAATAGGAATGTACACTCAACCACGGATCACTCCCCATTTGAGGTTGTTTATGGCTTTAACCCACTAACCCCTATGGACTTGTTACCTTTACCTATTTCAGACAGGACTAATTTGGACGGAGCGAGAAAGGCTGAGGTGGTTAAGAGGCTACATGAGCGGGTAGTGAGAACATTGCGAAAAAGAATAGAGAGAATGCCCACAAAGCCAACAAGGGGCGGCGACAAGTTGTTTTTGAACCCGGAGATTGGGTTTGGGTGCACCTAAGGAAAGAACGCTTTCCTGAGAAGCGAAGGTCAAAACTTCAACCGAGAGGAGATGGGTCGTTCCAAGTGGTCGAGCGCATCAACGATAACGCCTACAAACTTGACCTTCCCGGTGAGTATAATGTTAGTGCTTCATTTAATGTTGCTGATTTGTCTCTTTTTGATTATGCAGGTGACGATTCGAGGTCGAATCCTTTTCAAGAAGAGAGGGAATGATTACGAATCCTTCGGCGCAACCACCGTCACAACATCCCTACCGGATCCCGCACGGGCCAATCACGAGGTCAAGAGCCAAACAACGTGAAGAGGCTCTAAATGGACTGTCCGAGAGTCGATTAAAGGCCAAGGGGGCATGGCAATGGAGGTTGAGGCATGTGGGAGGCCAACCAACCTGCTGGAGGCAAAATAGGCACAAAATGACTTGCGCTGCGGCACAGATATTGCACGCCGCAGCGAAGAAGTTTCTGTTTTGGAGGGCATTTGGCAAGCTTAGCGCGCCGCGGCGCAGGAAATGCACGCCGCGGCACAGGAAATGCACGCCGCGGCGAGGAAGTTTCTGTTTTAAAAAGGAAAATGCGAAGCTGGCGCGCGCCGCGGCACAGGTATTGCACGCCGCGGCGAAGGAGTTTCTGTTTTGGACCGAAAACATGTGCGCGCCGCGACGAGAGTGGACGTGCGGGTACTGACAGGCCAGACCTGCGCGCTGACACGGACATCCTTCGGCAGACTGCGCGCCAGACTGCGCGCCTGGCACCAGACCCATACCGTGCGCGCCGCGGCATGGATATTTTACCGCCGCGGCGGGAGTTCAAATTTGTAATTTTTTTGGACCATTGATTTCAGATCAATGGCCAGGATGCCTTGCCCGTTTTTAATGTTTTATTTCTTGTATATATGAACCCTAGCAGCTGAATATTGGCACACACTTCATTTTCATTTGTGAAATACAAAAATTTCTTGTTTGAGAGCTCAAAGCTCCAAGTGCTATCTCAACCGAAACTTATCAAAGGAGCTTGCAATCCCTTTGTGGCGTTTCACCTCGTCTTAGCTTGTGGTGCGTAATATCCATTCGTTTAAGGATTTTGGCAAAACCTTCGCCGGGATTGTTTTCCCCGGGGCGGCTGTTTTTTCCTGAAACCACTAATTTGGATTTCATGAAGGGCTTGTTCCTTGGGCCTATTTTCTCTAACTCTAGAAAATCCCAAATCAATGGTGATTTTTCCTTAATTAACTAATTAGCTTCTTTGATCCAGTCCGTTAATTAGTTAATTAGTCTTAAATCCAGGAAAATAGTTTAATCACCTAATTCAAGACAAATCAATGCACTTAAACTAGGTTCATGCTCAAGAGTGCATAATTGAATTCAGATGGCGTTTCTAAAACTCAATCCTAAAATATTTCATACATTCACAAATCAAATTGATCAGAAATAATTGATGAACATACGTATTAAGAACAATGACCATGAATCAAATTACTTAATCATAAAAGTATCCACACAATCAATCATCCAATCATAGTGACATTACCAAAATCCCACACATAAATAGTTTAGCTACTCATAATGAAATCCAAATCAATATTTTTCATTACAAATAACATTCTATGAGTTTTTAAAGAGAAAAGAGATTACAAATAATAAATTACCCCACTTCCACTTTTCAAACAAGCCCTTGATGTTGGATGATCACCTTCTTCAAGATTTGTCAATGGAGCTTCAATGGAGGAGCATTAATTGCATAATTTTCTCTCTAAAGGGTGTGGAGAAGAAGAAGAAAAATAATATTTAAGAGTTGGTGGAGGCTCAAAAGTTATATCTTTGTTGGAGGCTGAATGATGTATATATAGAGGTAGGGAAAATCATGTGTCCCCTTTTAAGTTTTCCTTTTCTGTAAAGGTTTCCATAAAGAATTCGTGCGTGTGTAACTGGGGGAATTGCAATCCGCGCGCCGCGGCGCGCCTTTTTCTATGCAACGGCGCAGCATGTGAAACTGACTTACGAATAAAAACAGAAACCTTCTCGCTGCGGCGCACAATACTCATGCCGCGGCGCGCAATGTTCCTCAGAATTTCGAACCAAAACAGAAAGTCCCTCGCCGCGGCGCACCTTATTCATGCCGCGGCGCTCCTTATTTTCTTGATTTCCTTGGACGCAACCCGAGAGCCTCTCGCCGCGGCATATGTTTTCTTCGCCGCGGCGCGCAATGTTTTTGGTGCCATGTAAATGTCCTTACATAATTTGCTGATTCTCGATGTAAGGGCTTACGTTCTTAAGCTCTTGTTGGTCCCCCTTACATAGTAAATTGCTCACAATGTAAGGCTTACAGTCTTTAACACATTTTGCTTCATTTTTGCTCTCTTTGACCACATTTCTTCCCAAACCTACTTTGACCTACAAAACAATAAAATATCCTCCAAAACAAGATTATATTGAGATTAAATGTAAAATAGATGCTTAAAAATATAACAAATAGTAGGTCAAAATAGTGTTCATCAGTATTCCATGCTAAAACAAAACATATTGAAATTGATTTTCATTTTATCCGTGAGAAAATTCTAGCTGGTTTGTTGCTTGTTGAGTATACACCATCCAAAGAGCAGATTGCAGATATCATGACTAAAGCCCTTCCCAGTTCACGTTTTGCAGAATTGAAAACTAAGCTTACTGTCCTTCCTCGGCCATAAGCTTATGGGAGGGTGTTAAATGACTTCACAGCATGCATGTGGTTGTTAGTTTGTTATGCTGAGTTGGCACTGAGTTTGTTAGTTTGTTACAATGCTCTAAGTTGTTTATTTGTAATTTAAATAGCGCATGTACACATATAAAGAAAGTGTTAATATACTGAAGTTTAACAACTTCCAGAAACCTCTTCTTTCTTCTTTTAGTTTCTTCTGTTAGCTTCTTCTTCAACCTTAGTTTTTCTAAGGTTTTCATTGATCTCTCTATTGAAGGCTTCATTTTCTCCAAGAGTTTCTTCTCTGGATTAATTTTCCGGTAGAGTGCTAGATAGTAATTTGAGTTTATTTTCTCCGTGAGTTGTTAGTACTCTATGGACTTATTTTTCATCCACTTTTGTGTGTGATTTTGTATCCTCTAATCCGAAATGGAATATATGTTTAGTAACATGAATAACTTAGACCTTACACTTGGATTTGTTATTCGTGGATTGATCGTTCAAATCTTGATGCTATGATGTTTGAGCTCTGGAAAATTTGGATTAGACACGATTCTTTTTTGGCTCGGTAAGATGATTATGGTATTTTAAGTCCCAAGGCACTTACTGGTAGAGAGGTGTGACATTTAGACAAGCTCACATGCATAGAGGTTTGAACTTTGGTGATGATTTCTTTGATTTTTAAGTTGCAGTATTTTCTTAAAGCTTAATGTCGTTTCTTTATTGTGTTTTGTTGGTACTGCATTAAGGTGTGGGGCGTTTTGGAAAGTATTGATACTTTATTAGTTGTTTTTATTTTGTTTTGGTATGGTCTTGCTTGTCCTTTAACTTGCTTAGTTTTCTCTTTTTTCTTACAACAGGACAACTAGTAAGGTGTCTAACATTGTTATTGGAGACTATGAGTTGATGAGCATAGTTTTGTCTGTTTTTATTTGTCATATGTGTTGAATCCTTAAATTTGATTATTTTTTCCCGAGTTACCTAACTCGATTGCTAGAAAGAGAAATTATTGTTGTTTATGGTATCTGGTTCATGCTAGCTGTGTTGCTAGCTATTTGGTTAGATTAATCCTTAGGTTGTCCTCCATGGATAGATGAAATTATTAAATTGTATTTTATTATATTTCTTTTTAAATAAAATTTCTCTTTCCTAACTAAATATAATAGGGCAAACATTTCATTTAATACCAAAGCTATTAGTTTTATGACGAATTAGTATTAATTTTTTTTGTTTGAACTTACTACTAAAATTATGTAATTTTATTTTATTTTAATATTATATTAGTAAAGACATTCAAAATAATAAAAAAAAAAAATTAATCAAGTGACCACATTAAGAGTATTTTAGTAAATTTTATATATAATTGAAAAAAAAAAAATAGCAAGGTTAAGCTGGGGGAAGATAGCTTGCTATTTTTTTCCAATTTTTTTTTATATGATATATGAAAGTTACTAAAATACTTCTAATATGGTCACATGAGTAACAGATGTTTGACTTTTTTGTTATTTGGACGTCTAAATTGAAATAATAATAAAATGAAATAAAATTACATAATTTTAGTAGTAAGTTAAAATAAAAAAATGTTTTAGTACTAAACGATACAAAATTAATAATTTTATTACTAAATAAAATCACTGTCCAATAGATCATCTAAGCAGCAGTTAATTTTTTATTCTTAACTTATTTATGTTTTTTATATCCCAAAATATCATATTATCATCACTCCTCTCCGATTGTAATTTAAATGTGTACTGTTGTAATAACATTCGCGTTTGATTTGTTGTTCGTGTTAGCCGGTTAGGCTTGTGACCACTAAAAAAATGTTTAATATTCTATATAGTGTTAACTGTAATGGTAGGCACAAGTAATACTCACCCTTCACTTACAGTGATCAGGAAAACAATTTCCCAAATAAAATAAGTCCTTTGGATGTTTTCTTTTTGATTTTTTAAAGATGTAATTATATCACATAATTTTTTTATATATAAAATTTCACTTTTAACTCCCTAAAAATACATGTAATATTTTTTTTAATGTAAAATAACATATATTTTTTAATGAAAAACATATATTTTTTATGAGAACGTGTGTATATATATATATATATATATATATATATATATATATATATATATATATATATATATATATATATTACTAAAAACATATAATACTTTACGTTATAAAAAAAAATTATGTAAATAAGTGAATCATATATGCACTTGAGGGTTTTTTAAATCACATTTATAACATCTCTTAAAACTTATAATTATTAAAAAAAAATCTTATATATTAAATTTAATTCATATATATATATATATATATATATATATACTACAAAAAATTATCAACCAAAAATTTTATATTAAATACCGTCTATTTTGACATTTTTATTGTTAAAATTTAATCAATTAAATATATTAGTATTAAATTTTAGTCAATTAAATTTAATTTAATAATATTAATATGTATTAATTATGTTGTTATAAGTTAATTTTAATTTTATGTAATTTTTTGAGATCATTATTTGTGTCCACTTAAAAGGATCATGCTTTTGACTAATATTGCTTATTAAATGAAAAAGATAGACACTCACTTATTTTAAATATGCACTTTACAAATTAAAAAAAACAATTAAAAATTGCTGTTTTGATAAGGATAACTATGAACAAATGTGAGACAAAAGTTCCTTTAAATTGTCAAAAATGTTAATTTTTTAAATTGAAAACCAAAAATGCTAATTGCACAGCCATTTTTCTCCAGCATTCTTCTTTATTTTATATCTAATAATTATAGTATAATAACATAATATAATACTTTTTATACATAAAATTTTACTTTTAATTTTTTTAAAAAATATATTTTTTTCTTGCCATACAAAATAACATATGTGTTTTATAACGTATATTAAAAAAATATTATTTTATGTTTTAAAAAAATAATATATATTTTTAGAGGATTAAAAATAAAATTACAAGAATAAGTGATTTATGTATGATTAATAGACCAATTATTAATATGATTTTGGTGTGGACTTTGATAATAATATTTTATTTCTCTTGTTTTTAATAAGTTATGGCTATAATATATATATAATTAAATTGATATTAAAATAATATATTAATTATATATAATATGTAAATATAATATATGTATATATTATACATAATGTATAAAATATACATAAATTAAATAAGTATATTTTATGTATAAAAAATTATGTTATTGATTATTTTAATTATGTAAAAGTTAATAAAAGACTCCAAATCATTTTTAATCATGAATTTAATTACATTAATATTATGTTTGGTTTACAATAATATGAATGGTAATTATGAGAATGATTTTTTCTATGTGTTCGGTCTAACTGTTAATCTGAAATAAAATGTAAAATATTCTAATAGTATCATGAATACTCATTCATTCCATACCCCTTAGAAATATGTTGGAATTTTATATTTCTTCACATATTTATATAATCATTTATTATTTTTTCTCATTTTACCTTATTTAAAAATTAAAAAAATATATATTCTAATTCTATTTTATTTATAATTTTATAAATATAATTTTAATATTTATTATTATTTTGATTCAACTACTTAAATAAATAAAATAATATTCATATTATTTTTATTGAATTTTATTTCTATCATTATTCTTATTTTTATTACATTAATTAACTAAATATAGGCTAAATATAAAACAATATGACAAGCAATAATCGATAGTATATAAATTATGAAAGCAGGGATCAAATATATATATATATATATATTTATATTCTTTATTCTTTGTTCTTTATTAATATATTTCAGGTTTTTTATACCTAAGTTCAATTTATTATTTTATTATTTTATGAATGTGCATGCTTCTCATATGTAAGGGAAATGTGTTGTTAATTTATATTATTGCTAAACAGTAACAAATGTAAGTATCATGTTCAATTCAAAAAATACGATATTAAAAAATCTCAAAAAAATATAGAAAAATATCATAAAATGTGAATATACAAGAATAGGAAAAAAAAAACAAACAAACAAACAAACAAATAGTGTATTGTTTTTTTTGGATTAAATATAATGTTTATTTTTCATCAACGTAATATTTTAATTCACATAATAAATATAATATTTTATTTATTGAATTTGTTATTTTTTTCTTATTAAAAATATAATTTAAAATTTAGTATAATTAATTAAATAATATTAATAAATATTTAATTAATTGATTTGATATAATAATTGTTATGAATTAATTGATGAAAAGAAAATAAAAAAAAGAGAATATTTTTCTTTTATAAAAGAATATATTTTTAGTGTGATATTTAGTATAATGGATTATATATATATATATATATATATATAAAAGAAAGAAAGATAGCATTACACTAAACTAGAGTTTTTGGGTTAGAGATGGCTAAGATTTTTTTTTTTTTGCTAAATAAATAAAATATATATTTTATCATCTTACTTTACTATGTGAGCTGTTGTTTTTCCAAGATTAAACTCATGTTACATTTTGAAAAATTAGTGAACTATTCATGTATTATCATAAAACCAAAAGATCGATGTTTACATTTTTATTAAATAAAGGGATTTCTCATACATATGAATAATCATTTAAGCTTGTAGGAGGACTTATCTTCAATATTATTGTAAGGTTTATTTGTATTGGCGATTTTCGTGGACAAAATGTTTGATTGTAATCTAGCGTAAGAGTTCACCGTTTAATCAGATGATACATGATGATGGAATCACCAAGCTTGCAATGCCCATATGACAGGTAAAATATTCTATTATGTATACATCTTCACACAATTGAGCACTAGACTTAGTATGGATTGTAACGAAAAATATATTGTGCACATGTTGGTCGATCGATCGAGATGATAGTTCGATCGAGATGATAGTTCGATCGAGTGTGGATCAACTTCAATCTAGGTGCTCTCGGTTTGAACTAGATCGATCGAATGAGGTATTCGATCGATCGAGTATAGAGTGACTTTGATCTAGCTGCTCTCGAATTTGAAATTGCATGGTTAGATCGATCGAGGTTTTGGATCGATCGATCGATGCTTTGGATCGATCGATCGAGATTTGGTTAGATCGATCGAGCATGTTTTTCAGTTCTTCTACAACTCTTTTTAATTTGACCCATATGTTACTTTTACCAATTTGACTCATTTAATGTTGAATGCAAAATCCTTATATGAGTAGAATTGTTGTGATAGTTGGAATCCTTGTATGAGTAGAATTCTTGTGAAAGTAAAATCCTGATATGAATAGAATCCTTGTATGAGTAGAATTCCTGTGAGAACTAAATCTTGATATGAGTAGAGTTGTCTCTATTACTAATCCTCTTTCAAATCAAATTGGACTCTATATAAGCAATGCTTGTTTGTACAAAATATTAACCCATACCGAAATAATATTTTCTACATCTGAATTGTGTTTTCAAAGAAAAATCTTTTTCTCTTCATCTTTAAGCTTAGGCACTTTCTTATTTTAATTATTCAAACATACTGTGTGGTTATGTTTGAATAATTCACGTGCCTAATTGTCTTTCATGATATTTAGAATTGCATGATAATTTTAGAGTTTACTAGTTGATTTGTTTTTACATCATATACTGTTGAATCTGCTAGTTAGGGTTTTTCATTGTTTGAATCCGCTCTAGGACACACTTTGCACTTGTGCTATTTGTGCTAACGTTTCAAGTGACGTGCTCGGTATTTCGTGTGACTCGAAATTACCGAAGTTGACGGGTTCGATTGATCTTGTGGGACTCAAGTAGATCAGAACGCTGGTCCGGATCCAGACACCTAGCTTGTAGAGGCTATAAAATGAGCGGTAGCTCGTAAGTAAATTACAAAAAGGGGGATCTATCTGTGAAGGGTAGTTCTAGGACCTATGGTTGTAATTGGACATTGATTTTCATAGTGGATAGTTAGGTGTTCCGGTGGACCGGTGGTTTTCCTCTTAGGCCATTGGAGTGGCCTAGGTTGTTTCCACCTAAAAATATCGTGTGTTATTTTTTATTTCACATTTTATCTTTACACGCGATTGCATGTCTGGCCGTTATGATTAAGTTACATAATTAATATTTGTTAAAATTAAAAATAATCTATTCACCCCCCTCTAAGTATATTTGATTTGTAACTAAAATTTTCAATTATAAATCAAATAGAGCTACATCCTATTATCATAACTAAACATGCTGAATTGTTATAAACTATTCAAAACTTACTAATTGTACTATAGTGAATCATTCAGCAGCACCACCTTCCTCATATATATAAGTGAACACCATATAAAATAATGCACAAAATTGCTTAGAATTGTTTTCATAATAAATGTTAGATTTTTGCATCCGATTTACATGCCAAGAACAACAACCCCAAAAGCCATAGGCCATTATCTGATAAAGCAGTAAAGGAAAACAATGTTCTTAATTTTTTGAATTAATAACCTCTTATAGAGGTTTTTTATTTTTTATTTTAATCTAATTTGTTAGTTTTTTTTTTCCTTAAATATCAAAAATAGTTCTCATATGTAATACATAATTAGAGATAATTCAGATTGAAATTTTGTACGAAAATTTTATTATTTTGATACATTATATACTAAAAGATGGAGATGACTCCTTATTTACTTGACAAATATTTTTTATTGCATTTTTAAAATTATTTCATAACTCTTTTTTTTTTCCCCTCATATATCAAAAAGAGTACTCATGTGCTTTTTTTATAATAAAGTTATTTTTATCACAATTTGATACATGTATCAATTAATATGTTACCATATAATTGATCATCTATTAATAAGTACTGTCATAGTTACACAACCTTCCACATTTTTAATTTAACATTAATGCATATATTATTATTATTTTCTATATAAAAAGAACCAATAAAATACTTTGAATTGTTTAAAATATTTGATATTATTTTTATTCTTTTTTGTCAAGTACAAAAATTTCAAGGATTAGAAATTTAAAAAAAAAAACCATGCAAGTCTAAAAATAAAATAAAAATACTTTTTTATCTATCAATATAATTAACGCTAGAAAGTGATAGGACAATTACTTCAATATCTCATCTTTTAAATTTAATATTTAATCTTATATTGATATGTTTGATGCATATAATAACTTAATAAATATAACATTACTCAAAAAATAAAAAATAAAATGATTTAATTGTATGGTATGTATAGGGTTTCATTTTTAAATTTTTTAGAAAAACACATATTAATTTTTCTTATAACTTACATCAATATATGTTTTTTTAGTGTTAGAAAAAAAAAATGAACTATATTTTTTCTATAAAGAGGGTTAAAAATAAAATTAATTAAATAATTGAATTATTTATGAGTCGCGAAACAAAATTAAGGAAGCATTTGTCCCAAATCTAGTTTATATATAAAGAATAATGTTATATGCATTAAGTTATGGTATGCATCAAATGATAAGTTAGTTATTAATTAAATATGAGATGAAAAAGTGATTTAAGGACTAATTAAATTATACTACATAAATTGTGATATGCAACAGTTATTCATGTATAAAAGCTAATAATCCAGCGATGACTATATTTCTCATGTAAGCATGTGCAATCTTTTGATGCCTTTCATCGATGGTGGGGAGGCAATGACCATGAGCATTCATGAGAAAGTGTTAGATCCCGGACAACTAATTCGAAAAATAAGCTTCAAGCTTATGTCATCGATGGTGTGATTTTTTTCAACTTCCTAAGTAGCTAGATCATTTTTGTAAAAACTTTGAGAAGAGGAGTTGACAGATAAAGAGAGTTAGACATTGATGCCATGCATAGCCAGCGATCAAAAAAGGAGAGAAACTAATGGAGTTTTTATTGCCATTAGCAACCGACAATCAATCTTTTTGATTAATGAGATTAATAGATTATGCTTCAAATTAAAATTATTAAGGCTCATAAACCACAAGCAAAATGGGAATTATTGACCTGCAGATGTGTAAATTTAGAGATAGACAATAGCTCAAGGGGCAACGGTGTTTGCTTTCATCAGGGAGGTCGGAGCAAGAAAGGTCAGGGAGACAAATGGCCTTCAAACGATGACTAGAAATCTAAGATGACATATGACATTAGAGGAGAGATCTCGTTGGGGTTTATAGGAGATAGGGCGGTGAGATTAATGAAGCATCTAGATTTTAAAACTATAAGATAACTAAAGGGTAAAAAAGTAAAATATCATATGCAAAACGATGAAGTAAAATGATTTAACAGTTAGAAAAAGGAGTAATTTGCCTAAATAACTTCAAATCTGATTAAAAGTTAAATTTTTCAAAACTAGCAATAATAAGCTTAAAACTATGCGTTTTAGTTATATCTAAATTAGATAAATTACATAAATATCCTTTCATTCTAATTCATACCAATTATACTGCACAGTATGTAACTGGTACACATCCGCCAATGAAATGCACACCTAATATAACTAACCAGCCAACGAACCAGCGTATCTTTGATTTTGCTTATTAGAATCCCAAACAAACAAGTTTTTGACTCCTTGTTCTCAGACTCCATATGCGTATTATAAGTTTTATTGATTGGACCAAATTAAAATTATTGCGCCTCTGAATTGCGCACAAAACACTCAAGGCTTTTTTAAGTTCATCGATAAATAATATTTGAGTGAGAGGATAATTAATTGGCATGTTTCATTCAACCCTTTCCTAAACTGTTTGTAATTGCTTTGTTTCTGCGTTGACCATGTATACATTTCATGAGTAACTTTTTCAGCACACAAATTAGATGCTGAATTTTAGCAACTCAGAGCAGTACTAATGGAATGCTAGTGATACAGCACAATCGCAATCAAAGACACAAACAAATTTTTATTTTTAATATCAAACAATAATTAACTTATAAATGAGAGATAAATTTTTTTACCAAATTATATTTGAAATAAGATTTATCTATACTTTTATACCATATGAAGTTTGTAAAGTTAATATGTATACAACAGATAATGGTTTACATAGTATGTAAATTAATGTACATAGTATGTAAACCAGTTTACATATAATAGGTAACAGTTTACATAGTATGTAAACTGATGTACATACTATGTAAACCAGTTTACATACTATGTAAACCAGTTTACATACTAATGTACATACTATATAAACTAGTTTAGCTTCTTTTTTTTTTTACTCAATTATACATAAACTTTACAAATATAATCAGCTATGCTTTTAATGTTTTTTTTTAAGGCAAAGAGAAACTGACTGTATTTCAAACTGTTTTCAATTTCGTTTTTCTTTGTAAATTTCTATAGAAATAGGACCCATGTTTGTTTCCTAGGATAATTTCATGTTTCATTTTTTTTTTAAATTTATTTATAATGAAATTTAAAATATAAATATAATTGCAGCAACTAAAGTAGCAAAATTGCAACCCCTCAGAAAAATACATATTTCTTCTGCGTATAATTAATTTCTAGTCATGATGATATCGGGTATTGAGATTGAATGTGGATAGCAGATTCTGATGTCATTTTTGGTTCTGGGCATGATTATGTACATGATTTTTATTTAGCTTGCTGGTCATGGTTTGTATTTTTGTGACTCTGGAATGGATTTATAATAGTTTGGAATTATAATAGTTGCTGGAATGGATTCAAATATCTAGATAGTAATTTTAGAGTTGTCTGGATAAAGAGGAGGCATTATTTAGCATTCATTAGTCTGTCAATATTTTTCTAAAAAGGTGGGTCATTGCATAAAAATTGAACATTTTGTATAGGAGGAAGAGCTATACACATATGTAAGTAGATTTACATAGTATGTAAACTGATTTACATACTATGTAAATCTATTTACATACTATGTAAACATGTGTAAATCAGTTTTCTCATTGAATATTGTCAATATGTAAGATCAGTTACCCCTTAGTTTTGATTTATTTTCCCTTTTGTATTGGGCTAGTTGATAATTATTGGCATGGAATTGGGTATATACTGATTAATATTATAATGTGACAATATATTGGGGGTGTTTTGTAGATTAACGTTGAGAGAATCATTGGGAGTGGAGATGCCAAGGATGTGATTTGTCACACTGTTGAGAAACTTAAAGCAGACACATTAGTCATAGGAAGCCATGGTTATGGCTTCCTTAAGAGGTGCCTAATAAACTCAATAGTTTGGTCAAATTAGTTTCCTAGCTAATTATTCGATTCTGATGATTCATTCCTCTTAGATTCATTATGTTGCTTCTGCTAACTCACTTTATTTATACTTGCAGGGCTATTCTTGGAAGCGTGAGTGATTACTGTGCCAAACACGTTAAGTGTCCTTGTGGTCATTGTTTACATAGTATGTAAATTTATTTATATAGTATGTAAATCTATTTGTAAACATGTGTAAATCAGTTTTCTCATTGAATATTGTCAGTATGTAAATCATCAATCACTTTCTGCTCTGTATTATCTCCATTAGTTTTCTCTTCACTTCTAATTTCAATAATTTTATTTCTCTGCTATATTTGTTTGGAAAAAACCTGCCAAAAAACAAGCACGTACGGAAGTATTTGGATCAATTACAAGAATCAATCAACCTGAAAGTGATTGATGAACAAAGAAACATATAACTTGGATTTGACATTGTAGTTATATGAAAAGAAATGCAAATGATTAAGACTCATAATTTTAAAAACGCTAATTACCTGCTACCAGGGAAGCACAAATGCCTACTAGCTTGGGTGCATAAATTTCTTTCCAGAGATTTTTTTTTTTGATGTTTGCAGTGCATGAATTATATGTTCAAAATTTTTCTCTCTCTGTTACATAGTATGTAAATAGGTTTACATAGTATGTAAACCGATTTACATACTATGTAAACCTATTTACATACTATGTAAATTTGTAACTGGATCGTATGTAAATCATTTCAATACCCTTTTATTAGTATTTCAGCATCTGGTAATGCTGACTATTCTTTTTCATGTATTTAATTACAGTAGTTTTTATTAATTAAAAGCAAGATTTGTAGTTCATAACTTTGCTCTTGACACTGTATTTTTTTCATGTTTATTTTCTCTTGTATATGCATACTCTGTTTTGCCTAGCAAAAACAGAGTATCTCAAAAATTATCACTATATACTCTACATATGCAAAATTTAAATTAATTCAATATAAATCTCCAAAATTTAAATCAAGATACTGATTTAAATTAGAGTAGTAGCAATTTTAGTTTAAAAATATTGTAATAATTAATTATTGGTACGTAATGTACGTACCTCAAAGCTGATTTACAAAGATGCTGTCGTAGATAAAGATAGGACAAAATTGTAAAACTTCATTCTAAAAACGCTGCCGTAGAGCGAGAATGAAAAAAATGTATCGAAATTAAAAATTCATGCTATGCGGGACAATAAATCACCTCTATAAAATGTTATTAATTCACTAAGGACCCACTATCCCTTGCAACTCACAAGCCATCAAATATAACAAAAAGCTATTCACTACCTAAAAGCCTGTTTGCTGGGATGAATAATAAACGTTAACCCAGGTTTAACCATAAATAGAAGTCTTCACAGTAATTTTATTTAATACTTATTAAGACACAAATTTAACGTGTCAATTTTATAATGATTTTAAACTATAATTATTTATGAAATACATAATTTATTTTTTATTTTGAAATACTTTAAAATTTTTAATGAAAGATAAGAATTTTCTGTTCTAAACATAAGATGATTGCGTACACTTAAACAATTTAAAGCGGGCAGTTTGAAACTAGCATTATTGCTGCCGTCCATATTCATTTCTAAAGCACCAACTCCTCCGTATTCATTTCCAGCTTCAGCAAATAAAACTTTGTTGTTCTTGGTATCAACTAGCAGTTTCAAACTCACTTTGGATGATGCCATGGTTGGTATCAACTAGCAATTAATTATAAGATATAGATAGTTCTTAATCTCATATGAAAAGTTCCAAAACACCAATTCAAACATAACTATAGAACACTAGAGAACTTCGAACATAACTAAATAATTTTCTTCCCCCCAAAGACATCAGTGAGAACAGTCTTGGATTGCAGTGACGCTTTCACTAATTTTAGACCCTGTTTAACATGTAAAATAGAATAAACAAAATTATTCAAATCAGATCAGCAAAAACAAAAACAAAAAAAATTGAAAACACTGCAAGAAATACATAGAAATATTAAGGTGTATAAATTTTGACAAAAAAATGAGACAGTCTATATAAATCTATAATGTAATAAAATTAATAGAATGATTTTTCACCTGACTCATATAATAAGTCCTTAATTTTTACCGGTTTCATTTGTCGTATACACATAATTATCTAAAGAGTATTAATTTATTTTTATAAATTATTTTACTATTTAACACACATTAATTAATATATATACAAATTTGTAACAGAATTTAAAAAGAAAAAATTAAAAATGGGGATAGACACACCTCATTCATGCCAACTGAAACTACTTTGTCCTCGAGAGAACCAACGTCCTTAACATTGAAGGTATTAAGCATTGTTATGCTAGAAATAGTAGACATGGGCTTGACTTCAAGATCATCCATAATCATATAAGTCACTACTCCTTTAACATAACCTCCTCCCTCACCAAAAGACAAATAGTCCCACTTTCCTCAGCCACATATAATTCTAGGTGAGAGAATATGGAAGTGTATTCACACAAGTAGTGCCTTTTAGTACTTGATGAAGGACAATTGGGCAACAGAAGAGGGGTTATTGACGGAACAATTGATGCTTTTGGTTTAGGCAAGCTTTCTTTGTTAATATTGGATTGTAAGTAATTGTCACTTAGATTTTCAATACTCTGGTAAAGCTTACCAAGAGAACCCACCATTCCATTTTCATTGTCATTGAGTAGGCTGGCGACTGTGCCAAGAGGAATAGACATAAGCGTAAACAGAAAATCTACAAATTCCTTCCCTGCTTCTGCAAACAGAACTTTTTGGCTCTTTTTATTGATTAGAATCCTCAAAATCATCACTTTGGAGTCAAACGTTGCCATTGCTGATGATCAGTTTGTGGTCCGTGCTTCAGTTTTCATAACATTTTTCTTCGATTCCGTTTGTATTTATACTTGTAAGACTCTGCTCTACTTCAAGACTTTTCACTTTTCCAATTAAGTTATTTCCATTGAAATACGAAACAGATCTACGAAATGAATTTTAAATTTTTTAATTTAGTATAGAAAATTTGGTCTAATACAATACTACAAATTCTTATATAGGTATTCCATTAGTGGATTACTCATTCATGCATTTTTTTTTTTTGAAAAACCATAAAATTAATATCTCTAAAATATATTTATAATATATATAAAAATCTGAATTAAATGAAATATTTTTTAAAAAAATTATCCAATAAAATAATAATTACATCCTATATGATGATTACCATATTGAATAAAGAATCTAAATAATATTTTGCTTTAACAGTTAATTTAGAAAAATAACAATGAAAATAACCTATTATTACCCCTTTTTATTAATTTTATTTTAGTTTAGATACCCCATTTGTAATTTTTTTTATATATATAAAGGTCATTTTAGAATAAAAATAGCAAAAAGGAGTTAAATTAACCTATTTTTCAATTAAAATGTGATGTAAACTTAAAGTATTATTTTATTTTTATAATTAATTTAAAAGTATAAAAAATTAATTTTATATTAATTTTAAAAATATTAAAATAAGTAAAATAAATTATGTGTTTAACTAATATTTTAAAGGATATTAATTTTATTTAATGTTTTTAACTTTTTTTGTCTTTTTAAGAAATTAAAGGTGTAGAGGTACAAAGGAATTGCTTATTAATGAAGAGAGTGCTGGATACTGTAGTGATAGACTGTAGAGAGACTCCTTGCGAGCGAAGTTTTGCCACTTGAAACAGTTTTAGTAGGGATGACTTTTGTCTGCTTTATTCACTTTCCACGTGCTTTTGGAAAGTAAGAAAAAAATATGAGTGTGGTGTTAAAATCATTCAAAATTTTTACTAAATATTCGATTTAATCCTTTAATTTTTTAATTAAAATACATGAATTATTTTTAAAATATAATTTAATCATATAATTTTTTAATTAAATATAATCAAAACATTAAATTCATAAAAATATTAAATAAATTCCAAAATAAATGTCAAAATAGTAATCGAAATATAACTTTTATTGAACTTATTTAGCACTTTTATGAAATTAGTATCTTTATTATGCTTAATTAAAAAAATTATAAGATTAAATAATACTTTTAAAATAATTAGTATCATTATTCTACTTAATCTAAAAATTAAAAAATTATAGTAGATATTTAATAATGCTACAGAACTATTACAACTATTATTTCAAAAAATAAATATTATTATATAATTAGATGTTAACTTTATATAATAATTCGTTCCATAATTATTTTAATGTTTATATTTATATTTTTAATTTAATATAATATTTTAATATATTTATTAAAAAAATTATTTAAATAATATAATAAAATTCATAATAATAAAATAATATCATTTTTAAATTTAGAGAGATATAAATTAGTATTAGATTAATATTAGATTACTTTTTTTATTTATTTAATGTATATAATAATTTAATGCATATAACGATCACTCATCAACAAATACAAGGGGAACGCTTTATTTACTTTTCTTATGAAAAAAGAAAATAAAAATAGTATAGAAAGAATGAGAATTTTTTTTGCGCTAAACTACAACATGATCTTCGAATTTTAACTAAATTTACATATAAGTTTTGAAATTTTTAAAATATACAATTTTGCTTTCAAATTTTTAAAACTTTACACATTATTCCTAAAATTTTGATTCACAATTATGTATTTTAGTAGCTAAGTTAGGACCTATGTATAAATTTTTAAAAATTAAAAACTAAATTGTAGGATTTCAAAGTTTAAAGATCAATGTATAATATTTTAAAAATTATAATATTTAAAAATATATGAACCTAATTATAAATTTGCTCAAAATTTGGAGAATTTTAAAGTAATTAAGTTAATTATTTATTATTTTTAGAGTAAGTGATAATAAATAAAATGAAAAATTCTTAAATTTTTTTTTTTTTTAAATACAATACTTAATACTCAAAAAGTAAACAATATACCTATAAAAAATAAAAAATAATATAATTGGTAGAAAATATTAGTTTACTTGTTCCATACATATAAATAATATCTCCGGGACAGATAAATAGAGATGCAAATGCATAAAATGATATAACAACTAGGAAAATTGGTAAATGCATGTAAATTTACATATAATATATAAACTCCTATTATTGATTTGATAATTTCATACAATAGAATAATTGCAAATAAGTGAATTGAACTTTTGATTCAAATAAACAACGTGGACCTGAATGGGGTTTAATATGCCAACCCATAAAAAAAATTCGCAAGCTCTATTCTAACACGGCCAAGCAAGCCTCAAGACTTAAATTAAGTAAGTATGCACAATAAATAAATAATAACATGCTTAATTCAACATACAAAGTAATCAATAAGCACATAAGAAAGAATAATCTGTAATAAATACACTACTAATAGTATGTCATAGGCTCCTATCCAAGCTAGTAACATGCAATAGTAAAGTAGTATGCACACATAATATGAAATAGGCAAACATACTGGTAAATCTGTAAAGGATTTTCAATCACTTCAAGATCTCCCACGTGAGAGCATATTCGATAAATGATGATTATACTATCACATTATGTGATCTTACATAACACAATATGTAACATGGTAAACCCACACATATACCTTTCTTATGTGGTCATAGGCAACACTCGAAAGCAAACAATTCATTATATAAAGTAAATCAATAATTTACAACTTGATAAAAGTATAAACATAAATACATCTACCAATTGAAACACCTGCCCCAATTGTACCTAAGTGCTCTCACTCGTTGTCAACACAATATCCAATCCAAGTAGATCCAAGATCATCACCAAAGCTCCATCACTATGTGATGTGATTAAATACTAATGACTCAACCCCTAATATGAAAATATGTTGTGACATTACAATATCGAGCTGACACTCAACACATAAGCTTCCTTACTAATGGAACACATTGAATCTTTGTCACACATAGTCAACACACGACACTTCAACACATAGGCTCCTTAATTATGAAAAATGTTGCATCCTTGCAACAACCAGCCGACACACAACATACCGACACATAGGCTCCTCACCTATGAAACACGTTGCATCCTTGTAACAACCAATCAACACACAACAACTTAGCTGTGATAGAAACTCTTCAAATGATGTGGCTCTTCACTAGCCAACCATACATTTAACTCTCAACAAATCCTCACTCAATCTCACATTTTTACACTCAACTCGAGTTTGAGAAATATGTGAAAGACTCCTTTCTAATGTTCTATGTTGATAAGTTTATGAAAATAGAGTTATTATTGTACTTTTTGGCTTAATATTTGTTTATTTTATTGAATAAATTGTGTTATTTTGATTTTAAACTTATAAATATTAATTTTCTAAGCAATAGGGAGACAATATAAATTTTTAGATATTTTTTAGGATTTCTTTGTGCAGGTGAATGTACTTAGAAAAGAATGATGATGCATTAGAAAAATCACAACAACTAATCACAACGTACCACGCGTCAAACGAGAGCCACTTAACCATCGCCACATGTTGCACCCATAAGTCGCATTCAACCCTTGTTTGCCATGGTCAATCAAGTGTGCATTTTGAAAATTAGACTCTTGCGTCAGTAAATTAGAGTCTTGCGTTAGTTGTGCGCCATGCAACACAAAAATGGCCAATTATAGCATGCCACGTGTTCATATTATGCTTTCACCTTCAACCAAATATGGACATATGTCCATAACGCCTCCGCAAGCTCTGCCCACAACCCAATAATGTCTTTCCACATTAGTTCCGCAATCTGCAACTTTGCCTCTAAGTGAGTCACAACTCGGTGAATCAAGTTTAGGAGATACAAACACCTAGGAACTCGCCCTTCTCATACAAATAACGGAAGGAAGTAAACAATTAATAAGTAATTTACAGATAAGTAGATATGACAAATATCAAACAATAAAGTAAAAGCAGTAAATGCTTTTCAATCTTAATATATACTATATATGTTGTCACATATATCGTGGATACTCAGATTGTACTAACTATACAAAAAATCAAGCAAATACAATAATATAACATGGTAATATTTACGGGGTTACTTAAGACAACAACTCAGCATCCATATTCACCAAATTAAAACATAATAGTTATATAGACTCAATAAAGTAATACACCAAATACATCTATCAGTCAGGAACCACCTGTTCTAACTGCCTCGGCTGCTATCATTAATTATCTTCATAGCTATTTTGATTCACATTAAATCTGGCTCACCTTAAGAGTCACACCATCAAGCATGTGATGCAAATACTTGTGATGAAATTAGTGTAATATAAACAAGATAACAAAATCCCAATGAATGAATTTTATGCAACCACCTCGTATCAACAATACGAAAATACACTCGATGTAGTATTGACACAAAAATTCCACCTCATAATAACAATACGAAAATACACTCAATATATTGTTATTACGGTAACTCCATTTTATAAAAGAGAATTATGTAGGTGAAAATACTTAGAAAATAATAACGATGCACTAAAAAAATCATCACAACCAATCACAACGCACCACGCGTCAAACTAGAGCCACCCATCCATCGCCACGTGTTGCACCCTCAAGCCGCATTCAGCCCTCATCTGCCACTTGTTAATCAGGCGTGCATTTTGAAAATCAAAGTTGCGCACCAACTGTGCACCAAGCAACCTGAAAATGGCCAATTATGGCATCCAAAATGTTCTTATTACGCTTTTGCCTCCAACCAGATGTGGTCACGAGTCCATAATGCCTTAGCAAGCTCTTCCCAAAACCCAATCGTGTCTCACCACATTCACTCCGTGATCTACAACTTTGCCTCTTGTCAAATCAACGTACAACACATGAAATTTCATGACTCTTTTAGATATGATCCAACGGCCAAGATATAATATATTATTTTACTCATTTTTTGGGTCTAAAAACCTTACATAAACTCCCATTTTCATTTATTCACCCATTTTTGCTATTTGATAGCAGATTTTAGAATAAGTAAGTAAATTTTAGTAAGAGAAAATATAGGATTCAAAGAAAGAGAAGAAAATGGAGCTTGAAGAATCAAAATTTCTTAAGGGATTAATTGTATCATTTATTTCCTCTTTTTTTCTTTTCATAAATTTCATTGATTTATCTTGTATTTAGATTTCTTCCATCAAAAAAAAAAAATTCTTGTATTTAGATTTCATTGTTTATATTTATGGATAGCTAGACCCATTTTCTATGTTCTTTGTTGAACTCAATCTTAATATATGAATTTATTTTAATTGGTTAATTAATTTTTACTTATTTAGATGTTTCAATTACTCTACTTTATTTTTAATAATTTATTGATGTGAAAATTTTAGTTTAGCTTGAAAAAATGAATTAAGAGTTGGTCATAGGATAATTGACATATTTAATGGAATAGTGTGGGAACATAACTATTAAATATGTGGTATGTATACATGCATGCTTAATGTGCTTATGTAATAGGAATAACATAAAAATATGACTTATTTCATTAAGTAATTTTGTGATTGCTTGAAAGAGATTCTTGAATATTTTAGAGCATGTAGCCAATCATCCATATTTGTAGAGCAATTAGTAATTATTATGAGTGCACGTGAATTGATTGAGCAATACTTAAATCCTAGGTTTCTCATATATTTTAGAGTAATTTTGGTTAGATGTATTTGAATCAATTTTTGTATATAATTTATCATTTTTTATTTTCTTTTATTTTCCTACAAATTATCGTGAGTCTAAATATAGGTGACCCAATTTTGGTACTTAATTACCAAATAACCAATCCTCGGAGATTCAAAACTAATTCTTTAAATACTTCTCATTTGTAAACGACTTGTGTACATGCAATTTCTGTGTCATATGTCCTACAAATTAACACACTATTTTTCGAACCCAACAATCAAAAGGAAAACTGGCTATGGTAATCAAATGCCAAATGAGTAGAGCTTTCCCCTCAAATTAGGGGAGGTCAGAATGTATGAAAAAATTCAGTCTCAACAGACCTTGCCAACCCCCTTGTCGACTAACTCAACGAACACATCGCAAGACCTCAACAAGGGTAAACTCTTCCAAACATTCACCAAAAGACCTCACTGACCTCCTCGGCGAGCTCATCAGAAACCACCTATAATCGAAAATAAGTTTACAATAAAACTCTTATATGTATAGAAACCAAAATTTACACTGGATTAACCAACTCATAATAGAAATTATAATTCAAGAAAAATGAGATATAATTAAATGTAATATAAATTGTTATATATGTATAAGTATTATAAATAAATTAAAATTAACATGTATCCAATATATGTAGGTTAGTTTGTTTTTCATTGGTTTTAAAATACTAAAATCTCTATTTTACACAACTAGATTGGTTAAAAAATTTGGACATACATTGAATGAACAAACATATAAATAAAAAGTGTAGACTAAGTTGATCTTAAATTCGATTGGTTATGCAATTTGTGAAAAAAAGAAGGAAAAAAAATGTTCATCACTAGGACTATTAGCACCAAAATTTCGTCTAACGTGTGTAAATTTTTAGGGAGTAAATGGGCCATTTATTTAATTAATATTAATAGTCCCTATAATGTTTTCCAAGATTAGGAGAAGCCATGCTGTCTCATTTTCAATCAAATTAATAGATTTTAAGCATGAAAGTCCAAATTTAGTTTATGAATATGTGATAAAATTAGCTCTTTTTGTACGATAAGAATAGCAAAAATAATTAATCAGTTAAATTAAAATATGGATAGCTTCCACAATAGCTAAATTCTTGGATAATGTTTGAGCTTCACTGTTCACAATTTGTCTTATTACTGATCAATTTTCGTTCAGCAATCTCCTTTCGTTCATGCATGTCATCAATCACACTGGTTTCTTTTTGTTTGTTTAATTGTATTATTTTATACTTTAAAAATCTACATAAATACTAAGTATTCTTTTCGTTTGCTTAATCTGTGTTATTAGAATGAGATTATGATCAATTCGATTTCGTTTTGAGGTTGATTTGGTTTCTCTCAACCTTTGAAATCTTTTGCTATGTTATGGTTTCGAGTTTTGCTTGCGGACTTATAGCGAACAAGATCTGACTAATCCTTTTGTTGATCTCTCTGTTAAAGGCTTCATTTTCTTCGAGAGTTTCTTCTCTGGATTAATTTTCTAGTAAAGTGCTAAATAGCAATTTGAGTTTATTTTCTCCGTGAGTCGTTAGTACTCTATGGACTTATTTTTCATCCACTTTTGTGTGTGATTTTGTATCCTCTAATCTATTTGAAATGGATGATATGTTTAGTAACATGAATAACTTAGACCTTACGCTTGGATTTTTATTGTTCAATTTGTTAGTCTTGATGCTATGATGTTTGAGCTCTAGCAAATTTGGATTAGACACGCTTCTTTTTTGGCTCGGCATGATGGTTATGGTATTTTAAGTCCAAATGCACTTACTGGTAGAGAGGTGTGGGATATAGACAAGCTCTCATGCATAGAGGTTTAAACTTTGATGATGATTTCTTTGATTTTTAAGTTTCAGTATTTTCTTAAAGATCAATATTGTTTCTTTATTGTGTTTTTTTGGTACTGCTCTACTGTGTGGGGTCTTGGAAACTGTTGGAGTATTGATACTCAATTAGTTGTTTTTATTTTGTTTTGGTATGGTCTTGCTTGTCCTTTAGCTTGCGTAGTTTTCTCTTATTCTTATAACAAGACAACTAGTAAGGTGTCTAGCACTGTTTTTGGGAGAGTACGAGTGAGCATGGTTTGGTTTGGTTTTGTTTGTCATATGTGTTGAAATTCTTAAATTTGTTTATTTTTTCTCAAGTTACCTAACTCGATTGTTAGGGAGAAAAATTATTATTGTTTATGATATCTGGTTCATATTAGTTGTGTTGTTAGTACTTTGATTAAATTAATCCTTAGACTGTTCTTCATGGATAGATAAAATTATTAGATTGTATTGTCTTTCTTTTTAAATAAAATTTTTCTTTCTTGACCAAATATAATAGGACAAATGTTTTATTTATTACCAAAACTATTAATTTTGTGTCAATTTAATATTTTTTTGTTTTTTTGTTTCAACTTAATACTAAAATTATGTAATTTTATTTCATTTTAAAATTATATTAGTATAGACATTCAAAATAATAATAATAAAAAATTAATATGTGATCACATTAGGAATATTTTAGTAATTTTTATATATCATGTAAAAAAATTGAAAAAAAAAAAGTCACAAGGTTCGAAGGTCGGGGAAGGTAGCTTGCTATTTTTTTCAAAAAAAAAAATTATATGATATATGAAAGTTACTAAAAGATTTCTAATGTGGTCACATGACTAGCACATATTTAACTTTTTGATTGTTTTGGATGTTTAAACTAATGTAATAATAAAATGAAATAAAATTTTATTAGTAAGTTGAAATAAAAAAATGTTTTAATACTAAACAACAAGACAAAATTAATAATTTTATTATTAAATAAAACCACTGTCGAATAAAATATCTAAGCCGCAGTTAATTTTTTATTCTTAACTTATATATTTATGTTTTTTATATTCCAAAATATCCTATTATCATCACTTCTCTCCAATAAAGTAAAAAAAAAAAAAAAAACTCTATGTTTTTTTTAGCTGAGAACGCAAAAATTTAATTAATGTTGGTTGAACTTGACATGAGTTCCTCAATTACCTTTATTTGTGTAGAAGAAACTTAACAAAGAAAAATATATTATGAAATGCAGCAGGTCGATATATCGATTGTTGTAGAAAATGAAATTAATTTATGAGACTTCTATTAATGGGGGTACTAAAAATAAGACTTCTAATTTGTTCGAATAAACATATATTTGCTTAATTTCAACGTCAAACAATTAGTATTGTAAAAGTAATTATAATTTAAATATGAAGTGTTGCAATAACATTCGTGTTTGATTTATCGTTCGTGTTAGCCAGTTAGGCTTGTGGCCACTAAAAAAATGTTTAATATTCTATATATTGTTGACTGTAATGGTCGGCACAAGTAATACTCAGTACTCACCCTTCACTTACAGTGATCAGGAAAACAATTTCCCAAATAATAGAAGTGATGTTTTCTTTTTTATTTTTAAAGGTGTAATTATGTCGCATAATTTTTTTATACATAAAATTTTACTTTTAACTCTTTAAAAGAACATGAAATGTTTTTTTTTAACGTAAAATAACATATATTTTTAATAAAAAATATTTTTTTTTTATTTTTTCAAAAAATATATATTATTTTACATTATAAAAAAAATTATGTAAATAACCGGATAATATATGCACTTGAGAGTTTTTTAAATCACATTTATAATATCTCTTAAAACTTATAATTATTATTAAAAAAAAAGGTCCTTATATGTTATATCTCTTAAAATTTATAATTATTATTAAAAAAAAGGTCCTTATATTATATTTAATTCATATATTTTTATTACAAAAATTATCGATCAAAAAATTTATATTAAATACCGTGTATTTTGACATTTTTTATGTTAAAATTTAATCAATTAAATGTATAAGTGATAAATTTTAGTCGATTAAATTTAATTTAATAATATTATTATGTAAATTTTTGGAATATTATTTGTGTCCACTTAAAAGGATCATACTTTTGACTCATATTGCTTTTTTTTTTTTTTTGATAGAAGACTCATATTGCTTATTAAATGAAAAGGATAGATACTCACTTATTTTAAATATGCACGTTACAAATTAAAAAATGTTGTTTTGATAAGGATAACTATGAACAAATGTGAGACAAAAGTTCCTTTACTTTCTTTTTTATCAAAAGTGTTAATTTTTTAAATTAAAAACCAAAAATGCTAATTGCACAGCCATTTTTCTCCCGCATTATTCTTGTATTTTATATGTAATAATTATAGTATAATTACATAATATAAGAACATATTTGATTAATAGTAATCATAATTATAATAAGAATTATTCAAGATATTATTGTATTTAGTTTGACTGTACTTTGTAATAGAATGTAAAGAGATTACAACAATAACAGTGATTTTTATTATGCCTGCAGTCCTTAAGAATACACTATAATACTCTATTTTTCTCATAATTAGTATAATTATTTATGATTTTTTTTCTCATTTTATCTCTTTTAGTAATAAAAAAATTTATTTTTTAATTTTATTTCATTCATAATTTTATAATATTTATTTTAATATTACTATTTATTTTGATTACACTGCTTAAATAAACATTGTAATAATAATAATATTTTATTTACATTCAATTCCATTACAATTATCATTCATATTACTTTTAAATTCAGTAAACCAAACGCTACCTAATGCTTTTTATACATAAAATTTCACTTTTAACTTTTTAAAAAAATATATGTCTTTTTTTTTTTATCATACAAAATAACATATATATTTTGTAACATATATTTTAAAATATATACATATTATTTTATGTTTTAAAAAATATAATAAATATTTTTTAGAGGGTTAAAAATAAAAGGATAATAATAAATGATTTATGTATGATTAAAAGAATAATTATTAATATGGTTAGAGTGTGGACTTTGGTAATAATATTTAATTTCTAAGTTAAAGTTATATATCCTTTTATATATATATATATATATATATATATTTTTAATTATATCAAAGTTAATAAAAAGACTCCAAATCATTTTTAATCATGAATTTAAAATACATTAATGTTATGTTGGTTTACTGCAATATGAATGGTAATTATGAGAATAATTTTTGATATGTGTTTGAATTTAATTGTTAATTTAAAATGAAATATAAATCATTCTAATAATATCATAAATAATTGAATACTCATTCCTTCTACACCTCTTAAAAATATGTTGAAATTTTTTATTTATTTACATATTTATATAATTATTTATTATTTTTTTCATTTTATCTTATTCAAAAATTAAAAAAAAATTATTTTAATTTTATTTCATTTATAATTTTATAAATATTATTTTAATAATTATCATTATTTTAATTTCATTGGTTAAACAAATATAATAATAATCATATTATTTTTATTAAATTTTATTTTTATTATCATCCTTATTGATATTATATTTATGAACTAAATATAGCCTAAATATAAAACAATATGACAAGCAATAATAAACTGTATATAAATTTAAAAAGGCAGGATCATATATATATATTAGCCTTTTATTTTTTATTAATACATTTTAGGTCTCTTATTATCTAGCAGGTATACATAAGTTCAATTTTTTTATTTTATGAATGTGCATGCTTCTCATATGTAAGGGAAGTGTGTCATTAATTTATATTCCTGCTAACCAGTAACAATTATAAGTACCATGTTTAATTCAAAAAAATACGATATAAAAAAATGCTAAAAAAAAAATATAAATTTATAAGAATAGAAAAAAAAAAAAAACAAAAAAAATAGTGTATTGTTTTTTTCGATTAAATATAATATTTATTTTTCAGCAATGTAATATTTTAATTCACATAATAAATATAATATTTTATTTATTGAATTTTTTATTTTTTCTTATTAAAAATATAATTTTAAATTTAGTATAATTAACTAAAGAATATTAATAAATATTTAATTAATTGGTTTGATATAATAATTGTTATGAATTAATTGATAAAAAATAAAAAAAAATTATTTTATAAAAAAATATATTTTTAGTGTAATATTTAGTATAATGGATTAGAGATAATAATAATAATAATAAAAATAGCATTATACTAAAATAGAGTTTTTGGGTTGGAGATGGTCTAAGAATTTTTTTTCCTAAATAAATAAAATATCTATTTTATCATCTTACTTTATTATGTGAGTTGTTCTTTTTGAAAGATTAAACTCATGAAAAATTAGATAACTACTTATCATAAAACAAAATGATCAATGTCTACATTTTTATTAAATAAAGGGACTTCTCATACATTTTTCATATAGATAAACTATCCTTCTAATAAATTATCATTGCGTTGCTCTCAATTTTTTTATTTCTTAAGCCTTTTGCGTTATGGATTATCTAAATATAATTTCACATATGCTCTGATATATTGTTGTTTTTTTCATTTATATTTTAATAAACTTATTATTGTGAAGAGTTCAACAAAAACAAAAGATCATACTTAAATTACACAAATGTCATACAATTTCTATAGTTCAGAATTTCATAATTTATACATAATTAAATTAATTATAAATTGATATATTAGTTATATATAATATATGCAAACATTATATGTAAATATTTTATATAATGTATATTTATTTATGTAAACTATACATATATATTGTTGATATTTACGTACATACCATATATAATTAAGTTAATATATTTGGTTTAATACTATTATAAGAGGAGTAGAGGTGATTTATTAGTTATAAATTATACGTAAAATTTAGATTTGGGATGAATAAATAATTATAAGATTTTTTATTAATAAAAATATTATTTAAATTATGTTATATAAATTATTATTGAAACAACAAAACAGAAAGAACAACCAAAGAACACGTGTCATATTAGCCATTTTATTTTCTCACGGCTTTAATTGCTTTGCTAAAAATATTTTTCCATCAAATTATAATAAAAAATATTTTTTTTTCTTCTCATGGGACAGGCTATCAACTACGACTAAGTTAACAAAAATGCGCTGTTTTGAAACCAACTCGTTGCTACAAATATCTACTCGACGTTTGCTACTTTAATAATATCTTAATTTTATTTTCATTATTTTTTATTTTTATTATTAATTAATAACTTAATAATATTTATATTTAAAAAAAATATTAATTTAATACAATTTTTATATATAATCATTACATATAATTTTAATAAACAGTATTTTTTTATATTTGCGTTCATTCTCTCTATTCCCTCTTTTACAACAAAAATAATATTTTATCATTTATTTTTGACATTTTTAATTAGTTTTTTCTATCTCTTTTGTTGGAATAATTATTATGAATTTGAATAAAAAAGAGAAAAGAGAAAAAGTGTAAAAAAGAGAAAGTCTTACATTACCAATTTACCTCTTCTTAAAAGTGTATATATAGAAAAGAATTAGCAAGTAGAATTGGGTCCCAAGGGGCAACCAATTTTATAGAAGAGGGGAGGACCTAGGCAATTGTGGGTTCACCACACACGTGCCCGCCGCCGCCGCCGTCCGTCCGGCCGCGCTGTGCCGAGCCGAGTGCCTGTGTGTGAGGTGAGGTGGCATTTTATTTTTTGATAAAAATTTATTTATTAAAATTAATTTTTCCAACAGTTCTGTTACCCAAAATGTGACCGTTACTTTTTTAACGTTCCGTTCTGTTGAGACCGAGTCTCACGAAATCCGTTACCCCACGTCGTAACCGTTGCATGTGACCGTTTCGGACCGAGTCTTACGAAAAGTTTCACACGACCGTTTCTGAACGTTGCACGTTCTCCACGATCGTTTTGGCTTCGTTATTTGTGACCACCCTCGGCCTATAAATAGAGAACTCGGGTCATAATTCATTTTATCTTTTAGCTCTCAACTCTCTCTCGCTCTAACAATTGAGCAGTACAAAGATTTTCAGAAAACAAAAACCATAAACCTAGAAATACCATCTAGTGTATACATTAAATATAATTTTTAGTTTCCGAGCAACAAATATATTTTTTAGAAAGGTGTAGCATTCCGGAGTTCATCAGTGCAGTGTAGCTCCGAAACAGAATTTTGCTGGGTTGTTTTATCCTGGGAACGACGAGGCTGTGTTTGCTTGCACAATTTTGGGTAGAGCCGCGAAACGTCTTAAAGAAAGCGACCTAATCCGCAACTCAACCCAAGCAGTTATTTTAGTAAATTGGTAACCTCGTTCCTATCTATTTTTACGTAATTGTTCCAACAATTTTAAGACATATTTCATCTGCCATGTCTACTGAATTTTTAACTGCTGACCTCAACAAACCTTTCCGTTTTGAGGGGCTACACTTTAAAAGATGGAGACAAAAAATGTTGTTTTTCTCAACAATGAAAAAAGTAGCTTCTGTTCTTACTACTGAAAAACCAACACTGCCAAATCCTTCTACTGAAGATACAACTAAAGATTAAACACCTGGTTGGAAAATGATTTTCTATGCAAAAATTTTATTCTTAATGGATTAGCTGATGATTTGTATGATTACTATAACTCTGATAAGATAGCTAAAGAAACTTGGGATGCATTTCAAAAGAAGTATGATACTGAGGAAGCTGGAACCAAGAAGTATGATGTCAGCAGATATCTGAAGTACCAGATGACTGATGACAAATCTGTAGAAGCTCAATCTCATGAACTGCAAAAGATAGCACATGAAATAACTTCTGAAGGTATGGCTTTAGATGAACAATTTCAAGTAGCTGTTATTATTGATAAATTACCCCCTGTATGGAAAGACTTTAAGAATATTCTGAGACATAAAACTAAAGAATTCTCCCTAGAAAGTCTAATAACCCGACTAAGAATAGAAGAAGAAGCCCGAAAACAAGACCAAAAAGATGAAGTACTTGTTGTCTCAAACAATAGTGCAAATAAAAAATCCTCCTCTCTAATTCAGAAACCAAAAGGAAGAAACATGAAATTTCAAAATCGTAATAATAACCAGAACCGTAACAACCCGAATAAAAATAGAAATCCTCCACGGAATGGACCTGGACCTGGAACTCAACCCCCCTTAAGAAATAACATATTTATGTGTTATAGTTGTAACAGGTCTGGCCATTTGACCAGGAACTGCAGGAACAGGAATCGTCCTGTCCCGCAAGCGAACCTTACCGAAGATCAGCTTATAGCTATGATATCTAAAATCAACTTTGTTGGTGGATCTGAGGGGTGGTGGGTGGACATTGGTGCTTCTCGCCATGTTTGCTATGATCGTGACATGTTCAAGTCCTATTCTGTATCTGAGGATAAGAAAGTGTTGCTGGGTGACTCCCACTCCACTAAAATTGCTGGTACTGGTGAGGTGGAATTAAAGTTTACCTCTGGAAAGATTGTCATCTTGAAGGATGTCCTGCATACTCCAGAGATGAGAAAGAACTTAGTTTCAGGCTATCTTCTCAACAAGGCTGGGTTTACTCAAACTATAGGGGCTGATTTGTTTACAATTACTAGGAATAATATATTTGTTGGGAAAGGGTATGCCACTGATGGCATGTTTAAATTAAATGTTGAAATTAATAAAGCATATTCTTCTGCTTATATGTTGTGTTCTTTTAATGTTTGGCATGCTAGACTTTGTCATGTTAATAAACGAATAATTAAGAACATGAGTAACTTAGAACTAATTCCTAAATTATCAATGAATGATTTTGAAAAATGTGATTTTGCAGTCAAGCTAAAATAACCAAAACTTCACATAAATCAGTAACTAGAGAATCAGAACCATTAGAGTTAATACACTCTGATATATGTGAATTAGATGGTACTTTAACAAGAAATGAAAAATGCTATTTTATAACTTTTATAGATGACTGTTCAGACTATACTTATGTATATTTAATGAAAAATAAAAGTGAAATGTTTGACATGTTTAAAATATTTATGACTGAAATTCAAAATCAACTTAACAAAAAAAATAAAAAGATTTCGAAGTGATAGAGGCACTGAATATGATTCCAATATTTTCAATGACTTTTATAAAACCCATGGAATCATACATGAAAAAACTGCACCTTATTCTCCTGAAATGAATGGCAAAGCTGAAAGAAAAAATAGAACTTTTACTGAATCAGTTGTTGCAATTTTATTAAACTCTGGTGCTGCTTCCCATTGGTAGGGAGAAATTTTACTAACTGTTTGCTATGTGCTAAACAGAGTGCCTAAATCTACTAGTCAAATTTTACCTTATGAAATTTTGAAAAATAAGAAACCTAACTTAACTTATTTAAAAACTTGGGGTTGTTTAGCCTATGTAGGATCCCTGATCCAAAAAGAAATAAGCTTACTAGCATATGAATGTGTATTCATAGGATATGCAGTAAATAGTAAAGCTTATAAATTCTATGACTTAAATGATCATGTAGTTATAGAATCAAATGATGCAGACTTCTATGAACATAGGTTTTCCTTTAAACTAAAGAATAGTGGGGGCTCGTCTTCTAGTAGTTTACTCATAGCTAAATCTAGTGAACAAAATGAGGAATTAGAAACTGAACTTAGGAGAAGTAAACGAGCTCGAACCTCTAAGTATTATGGGTCTGACTTCTATGCTTATACCTTAGAGGAAGATCCCCAAACCATTCAAGAAGCCTTATCTTCTTTAGATGCCAACTTATGGGAAGAAGCCATAAATGATGAAATGGACTCTCTTGAGTCTAATAGAACTTGGCATTTAGTTGACTTACCTCCTGGTTGCAAGACCATAGGATGTAAATGGATATTAAAGAAGAAATTAAAACCCGACAGTACTATTGAAAAGTTCAAGGCTCGCCTTGTAGCCAAAGGGTATAGGCAAAGGGAAAATGTGGACTTCTTTGACACATATTCACCTGTCACAAGAATAACTTCCATACTTGTGCTTTTCTCCCTAGCCGCTATCCATGATTTAATGGTGCACCAAATAGATGTTAAAACTGCCTTCTTAAATGGTGAATTAGAAGAAGAGATTTATATGGACCAACCTGAGGGCTTTGTAGTCCCAGGTCAAGAAAACAAAGTATGTAAACTAGATAAATCTCTTTATGGTCTAAAACAAGTACCTAAGCAATGACATGAAAAATTTGATAATCTAGTTATCTCACATGGATTCAAATTGAATGAAAGTGACAAATGTATTTATCATAAAACAGAAAATAACATTTGCACTATTATATGTTTATATGTAGATGACTTGCTAATTTTTGGGTCAAATATTCATGTTGTAAATAATGTGAAAAACTTGCTGTGTGCTAATTTTGACATGAAAGACCTAGATGAAGTGAGTGTAATCTTAGGTATAAAAATTACTAGGTCTGAAGAGGGACTTTCTCTAGATCAATCTCATTATATTGAGAAGATCTTAAAAAAATATAATTACTCTAACTACAAACCTGCATGTACCCCTTATGATCCTAGTGTAAAGTTGTTCAAGAACACCGGAAACGGTGTTAGACAAACTGAGTATGCGAGCATTATTGGTAGCTTACGTTATGCTACTGATTGCACTAGGCCCGACATAGCTTATGTTGTGGGATACTGTAGGTTTACCAGTAGACCTAGTATAGAGCAGTGGAAGGCAATTGAAAGGGTTATGAGGTACCTTAAGAGAACAATGAATCTTGGATTACACTATAAGAAGTTTCCCGCTGTTTTAGAAGGATACAGCGATGCTGATTGAAACACTCTTTCAAAAGACTCCAAAGCAACTAACGGCTATATATTTAGCATTGCTAGTGGAACTGTTTCTTGGAAGTCTAAGAAACAGACAATTTTGGCTCAATCTACGATGGAGTCAGAAATGATAGCACTAGCTACTGCTAGTGAAGAAGCAAGTTAGTTAAGAAGTCTGTTAGCTGAGATCCCTTTATGGAAAAGACCGATACCAGCTGTCCTGATCCACTGCGATAGTACCGCGGCTATTGCAAAGATTCAGAACCGTTATTATAACGGCAAGAGACGACAGATAAGTCGTAAGCACAATACTATTAGAGAATTTCTCTCTACAGGAGCTGTAAGAGTGGATCATGTACGTACTGATGACAATTTGGCTGATCCTTTGACGAAAGGATTAGCAAGAGAGAAGGTTTTCAAAACCTCGAAAGGAATGAGACTAATGCCCTTAGAATGAAGAGTCACTTGTGATGGTAACCCGACTTATAGACTGGAGATCCCAAGAAATAAGTTCAATGGGTAATAACAAGTCATGAAGTGATATGAGATGAATCATGCTATTATGAGTCCCATCCTATACTGTTAGAAGCATGAATTCCTGAAGCGACAGAAGGATGAGTTAATTGCTAACTCTTAATGAGTTCTATACTCTATGTGGAGTGGAGTACATAGCTACAGGAGTACTCTTGATAGACTCACCTATGTGAATGTAGAAGTGTGGCCGCTTCCTATGAAATTTTGGGCAAAATTTACTAGAACATTCACTATACTGGGATACACGTGCATGGCCATAAAGCACGGGCTTTTCGAACTACACCTTGGAAAGGTTGTGTGTGTAATGTTGTTAGAGATAGAGTTCAAAACTACGAGTTACTCTAGTATATTCTAAACCATCAATACTATGCAAAGGTTTAAGTCGATAGACACCTTTTGCTTATGCACAATCTTATATCTTTGATTGATCGGTTGCTCGATGAAAAATTATTTTTATATAAAATTCAAGTGGGGGATTGTTGGAATAATTATTATGAATTTGAATAAAAAAGAGAAAAGAGAAAAAGTGCAAAAAAGAGAAAGTCCCACATTGCCAATTTACCTCTCCTTAGAAATGTATATAAAGAAAAGAATTAGCAAGTGGGATTGGGCCCCAAGGGGCACCCAATTTTGTGGAAGGGGGAGGACCTAGGCAATTGTGGGTCCACCACACATGCGCGGGCCGCTGCCGTCCGTCTGACAGGCCTGCCGGGTCGTGCCGAGAGGAGCCGAGTGCGTGTGTGTGAGGTGAGGTGGCATTTTTATTTTTTGATAAAAATTAATTTATTAAAATTAATTTTTCCAACAATTCCGTTACCCAAAATGCGGCCGTTACTTTTTTAACGTTTCGTTCCGTTGAGACCGAGTCTCACGGAATCTGTTACCCCACGTCGTGACCGTTGCATGTGACCGTTCTGTTCCGTTCCGGACCGAGTCTTACGGAACGTTCCACACAACCATTTCTGAACGTTGCACGTTCTCCACGACCGTTTTGGCTCCGTTATTTGTGACCACCCTAAGCTTATAAATAGAGAACTCGGGTCACAGTTCATTTTATCCTTCAGCTCTCAATTCTCTCTCACTTTTCTCTCTCTCGTTCTAACAATTGAGCAGTACAAAGATTTCCAAAAAACAAAAACCATAAACCCAGAAATACCATCTAGTGTATACATTAAATATAATTTTTAGTTTCCGAGCAACAAATATATTTTTTAGAAAGGTGTAGCATTCCGGAGTTCATCAGTGCAGTGTAGCTCCGAGACAGAATTTTGCTGGGCTGTTTTATCCTGGGGACGACGAGGTTGTGTTTGCTTGCACAATTTTGGGCAGAGCCGCGAAACTTCTTAAAAAGAGCGACCTAGTCCGTGACTCAACCCAAGCAGTTATTTCAGTAAATTGGTAACCTCGTTTCTATCTATTTTTACGTAATTGTTCCAACATCTTTCCTTCCTTATAATAAAAATAGTATTTTTTTCAAACATTTTTGACATTTTCAATCAATTTTTTCGTCTCTTCCCTCTCTTACAACAAAATCAATATATTTTAGTCTCTTCCCTCTCTTACAACAAAATCAATATATTTTAGTCATTTTTGACATTTTAGCCAATTTTTTTGGTCTATTCCATTATCTACATTTTTAATTTATTTATACTCTATAAAAGATATTTTATCATATTTAAAAAATATTTACTTGATACATTATTGTCCGATAAATTCATATTATTAAAAAAATGATTTTAACTAAATAAGAAAATGTAAAATAAAATAAGATATTTGCATTGAGAAATAAAACAATAAAAAAGGAGAAGTTATAAGCTAAATATTAGAAATAATTGAGTGATTTTAGCTAATTATGAAAATGGATGGTACCATATTTTTATTTTTGTTCAGCCCATTATATATTTTGAACTTGAGAAAGAATGGAAGTTTTATTGATATTTTTGCTATCAAAAATTATATTTTATAATCAAAACTTATCAAACAAGAATCTATAAATGCAACATTTATGAAGTAAGAATCAATTAAAAATAAAATAGAGGAAAGATGACAAAAAAAATTGGTTAAAAATGCCAAAAATGACTGAAAAATATTGTTTATGTTGTAGAGGAGAAAAGAGATAAAAATGTCTAAAATATATTTTATAAAAATTATATGTTCTGGTCACAATTAAAAATTGTATCAAATTATCTTTTTTTTAAATGTGTACCATAAAATACCAATTTATAATAAAAAAAATGATATTTAAAATAAAATTAAATTACTATTAACATTGTGAATTCTCCTCTCGATATCCCACTTTCTATTGACAAAATATTATAATTTGTAATAAGATTATTAGTTAATATTAGATTATCAATTAACATAAGCGATTGATAATATTTTTTTAAATTAAAATTAAAAAACATTCAAACTACCGAAATTAGTTAAAATTAAAAACATTTAGTAAATATCTTAAAGATTTTATTTTATGTGACTAATGTTAAGAATTACTTTATATCTCAATAATATTTTTTCCTACTTATATGCTAACATAATATATAACTAATAATTAATTTTCCTCCAATCAAATAAATGATGAATTATTTGTTATTGTTAGAGTATTTTGAGGCGGTAAGTTTGGTATTTTTAAGGTCTCATATTTAATAAAATGTATTTATTTATAATTTTATTTATAAAGTGATATATTTTTGATCCCCTATCTAATTAAATATACTTAATTAGTTCAATTTTAGAGAATGGATATAATTTGACAATAACTAATTTATCTTTTTAGATATTTTGTATCTCATTTTTTGTAAGTATTGTATTTGGATTAAAAAAATGTGATACAGAAGAGTGTCAAAATACAAAAACAAATTCATAAATATTAAATTTAAAAAAATAGTTTACCAAAAATAAAATAAAAAAATAATGTCCTATTCAAATTTAATTTTATACTATTAAATAAAATTACAGTACGATAGATCTTTTATTATATGTTTTTGTTAACTATTTTTATAAATTTTATATTTTATGAAAAAAAAAATTGTATTTGTTTACATTTTTATGTATCGCATTTCAGATAACGTGATACATAATATATAAAAAGATAAAATCAATCTTTATTAAATTGCATTCATTATTTAAATTAAACAAATTGAGTACATTTAATTGAATATGAGATTAAAAAGGTGTTTTTTTTAAAAATAATAGTATAAATATATATTTTTTTTGTTAATTTTTTTAACAAAAAAAGTGTCACAAGGAGGAAGATCGTATAACATTGACATTTCTTCATTCACCAAGATCAACACATATATTTAAAATTACCAAAATAAAGTAGTACCATGAACCATCATCAAAACATTTTAGTAACTATTACGTACATTTTCATCCCTTAACTTCATAATTTTGTATATATAACCTAACTACATTACTAGTAAAATTATTTCATTTTGATTTTATTATTTTTGGTTAAATTTTGACCGATTGATAAAGTAGAAAAAAAGTTAGATTATTTGCGGTTACGACCAAGTTATTATTACTTGTAGAATATGTTAGAGTAATAATTTAGGAAAATTAAGGGCATATTTGATAATGATTTTGATTTGTGATTTATGATTAAATGATTGATTTTATGATTTCTGATTTTTATTATAAAAATAATCATATATATGTTTGATAACAATTTTTATTTAGTGATTTTCAAGAAAAATAATTAAAAAAATCACCTCTAAGTTATTTGGTAATGATTTCTATTTTTTGATTTTTTTCAAAATATTAAAAAAAAAATTGGTTAATTTTTATAAATTTTAAGTTTTTAATCATTTTATTCCAATACTTAATCATACAAAAGTATAAGATTTAATTTACTCTCAAAAAAATGTTTAGTCAAAATGAAAAAAAATCAAAAATATGATTGAAAAATCTTTTTTTTTAAAGATTTATAAATCACCTCATATTTTGATAGTGATTCCTTAAAAATGTAAAAATCAAAATAAGAAATCGTTACTAAATATAACTTATTAAAAAATTACTTAAAAAAATCAAAAATCAAGAATCAAAATCGTTATCAAACAAGCCCTAAATCATTAGTTTTTTTTTAAATAATTAGAGTATTTTTATAGTTGAAACTAGAACTTCAAACTTTTTATATTTTCAAATAATTTTATTAGTACATTGATGGATTTATGGACAATACTTTCAAAATAATAAGTAATTATAATTATTTTGTATTTTATTTACATGAAGTAGAATAACGTATCCTTCTAATATAGGAATTAGGAAGTACCGATCATACTAGGGTTGTACATATCATGAGTTGATTTATATGAGAGCTAAAATTAGAGCCAAACTAATAATGTTGGTTCCAAAAAACATAAGAATCGATCTGATCCAATAAAATTAATTTAAATCAAACCCTTTGGATTGAGTTAGATTGAATTAGGTGAATTAAATTCTGTATTTTTGTTTCTATTATCGCCAAATCTTTGTATTTTTTTAAAAATCAATCTAATATATGATGAATCGATTTTGCAAATTGCGAATTTAAACCAACTCAAATATAATGTAAAAAATTATATAACATAAGTTAAGTTGAGTTGAATCAAATCAATTTAATTTTAAACATCCTTAGATCATACCAATAAGTTTGCACTTACAAGCATTAAAATGAAACAATAATTTGAATGAGAGAGAAATATTAAAAATATAAATTTTCACATATTTTTAAATTTATATTTTTTATGGTATGATGCATGTTAGTTTTGAGTGGAGCGGTTCAATTTTGATCACTTTTTATTTTAAATGTCAATCAAATTAATAAATATTAGTTTCTTAAATTAAAAATTGAAATCAACTTACAAAATATTAGATAACATTAATTTAGTTTATTTATATTGGTTTGTCTTTTAACCCTACCTCTTTTTAAAGTAAATTTAAATTATTTTGACTATATATTAATATTTAAATTAAAATTATGTACCAATTTTTAAATAGAAAAGAACTCCTCAAAATGAATAAATTATTTAAAATTCAAAAATAAAGTAAATTTATACTTTTATTAATTATAATAAATATTCATAAAATCGAATATTCTCTAAGTTGTTTCACACTCTTAATTTACATAAATAAAAATTAGATAATTATAATCATAAATAATATATGTATTATAAATATATAAAATAAATATGTGTATTAGTAATATATATGTTAATTTAATTAAATGACAATTTATAAACTTTAGTTCATTAATCGAGTACAGAAGTTGATATTTGTATTTTTAAAATTGAAATCAATCCAAACATATAAAATCTAAAATTCTATTCGGTTTTGCTCGGTTTCTATTCGGTATATTAAGTTATCGGTTACTGTATCTACCCAATGTTATATTACAGTTAAAAATTTTAACTTTAAAAAAAAATAAAAATTCTAAAATTTTATTATTTTTATCGATAAAAAAAAAATATACTTACATATTTAAATAAAATTTAAATTTAAATTTATAGTAAAAAATTAAAAATCTTATCCGAAGATTTTCGAGTTATAATTTTTAACATAAATATATATAAAATATACATTTGTAAAAATAAATTATAAAAATATAATATAATATAATATAAAAATATAAGTGTGTAAACAGTTATAAATTTGAGATATACACTCATTTTTCCCATCTGGAAATCAGAGTTGCATTCCTAAAAATAAAAATTCAGAGTTCCATGTGGGGTCCATGATTTCAACATATGTGTAGGATCTTATGGCTGAGATCAGATCATTCTCATCACGATTCTACATCATTCCACAATCACTGTCAATTTCCAAACTTTTGCTCCACTATAACGCATTTTGACCGTACACGTGTTGAATATCGAGAATAAAATGCAGTAATCGTCATCAATTCGTACGCCAAACCTGCGAGGCTAGTAGGCTAGAAGTTGCAGAAAAACTTAAACCTGTCTTTTGTAGATTGTGGCGCGTGATTAATTTAACTTTCGAAATAATATTCTTATAATTATTTTTTTTACTGATATAATAAAAATATATAAATTTATTATTATATTTTTATAATTAATTATAAATTATTGTCATTTTAATTAATAAATTTTTTACTAATAAAAAATAATTATAAATATAATAAAGTAATAATAATTTTTTCTGTCATAATATAATCACTCTTTAATTATTCCTACTTTTAGAAAGTGTGATTCATTATTTTTAAAATATTTTAACTTTTTTATCTTAAAAAAATAATTTTAATAATTTTAAAAATATTATAATTATATAAAATTATATTTATTTTTTACTCATATCAATAATATCATAATATATAATAAAATTATTTAAAAAATTAAATTCATTTTTTTATTCTTTAAAATAATTTTATCATATATTATAAATTTATAATATAAATATAAAAATAAATTTATATATTTATAACATTAAAAGCAACATTACCGATCATTATTAAATTAAAAGCAACATTACCGATCAATATTTTCTCTCCTACGCCTAGTTCCCTGGTGAGGAAATTTCAGACTATGATGAACAGAACAGCGTCCACAAGATTCCAATAGTAGTTCAAATTCCGCTCTAACTACTATTTTACCTCTTCCATCACTACCTTTGTATTTCTCTCTCTTAGGGCCTCACTCCCTCTAAAATGTTGGAGCCAGAGAAGCACGGCAATGACAAAGAGCTTTTGCTATTACAACAGCCCAACAATGCGGACCGCTCATGGCGGTTGAACTTCGAGGACTTCCGATTATCCTCTGAGCACAAAGAGAAAAAACCGAACCGGGGTCTTCATGATTGTTATGGGGTTTTAGGTACTTTGGATGAAGATCTCATTTTAATTTTTGGGTTGATTTTACCAATGATCTTTGTTCTTAATTTTATTTTGTTAATATCTTAAATTCGTTATTGTTTGTTTCTAGTTGGAAATATTCTTCTTTTATGTTTTTTTCCCTCTGGGAACTTTTCTTCTTCTGATACTATTCTTTCTATTATTATACTGATCAGATTAGTTTATTAATTTTTCCCTTTTTTTTTTTACGATTAGTAGGAAGTGGGTTTTTTTTTTTTTTTCGTTCTCTTGAAAATTTTATTTACAGTGATCTAAAATTGAAATGATACAAGGTTGATATGCGCTTGTCTTTGGTTAAGTGACACTTAGGTGTTAGTTTCTTGTAAAGCTTTACGACTGATCATAAAACAGTCAATTGAAGCCGATAACCGAATTGAGTTGTACGAGAAGAAGTTTTGGTAGAGACGTTTTGATTTTCCTGAATCGGCTTAGCAGAATATGCCTTAGTTTTGGAGCTTCGTAGATTTATTATACTTGATTCTTTTTGTGCTTGGTACATCTGTGTATCAGTTTACTACTATATTCTTAGCATTTGAACACAAGTTTTATTTATGTTATCTTCAGGGTCTGTTTCTCTGTGTCTCTTAAGATGGGCTTGTGTTGGCTACTTGTAAGTTATAATAATCTTACGCCAAGTAGTAAGTTTCTTTGCCTCCTGGTCTTGAATCAGAGTTTCGTAACTTAAACAAAGACTTTGTAGTCTTGGAAGGGACTAAGATAGGATGGAACCAAGACACGTTTAAATTTTAAACAGCTATTCTCCCATAACAAGTTGGTCATTCGGAATGCTATTTGGAATAAGTCTTTTTTCTGAGTAAGGTTGAAATTGTCTTCGCTCCTTTTGCTCTATATTTCGTTCGATGCATATCATCATGTTGTTTGCTAATATGTATTAATGTGTTTGACTTTTGAGTTACTATCCTCACAACTGGCGTTAGTTTTGGAGTTATATGGTAGAGAAGGATGCACAATAATTCCTTTGTTTCAATACAAAGTATTATCTGTTTGATCTAAAGAAAGTATTATATGGGTAAAAAGAAGAATGAATAGAATTGTAAAGCTTCATGATTAATCTTCAAATGACAATAATTTAAGCAGACATTGAAGAGGTATACATTATGTTGCTGGATTCTACAGGCCCAGAAGATGATGTGGCTGTGTACTATCAGCAACAAGTAGAAATGCTTGATGGTTTCAATGAAATGGATGCCCTGGCAGAGCGTGGTTTTATTCCTGGAATGTCAAAGGTTTCAGTTGCACTTTTCTCTCTTTTTCTGTTAAAGTAAGATCAATACGCTAAATTTTTTCTTGGATTGATCCATACCTTTATATTTGCAGGAAGAACAGGCAAATTTAGCAAAAAATGAGACATTTGCAATTAGAATTTCAAATGTCGCAAACATGGTTCTTTTTGCAGCAAAAGTATATGCATCTATTAAAAGTGGCTCGCTGGCCATCATTGCATCTACATTGGATTCACTGCTTGATCTTTTGTCTGGCTTCATCCTGTGGTTTACTGCATTCTCCATGCAAACACCTAACCCATATCAGTACCCAATTGGAAAGAGACGTATGCAACCACTGGTAAGCCTTTAACCATTTTTGGCGTCAGTTATGGATTTCTATTTAAATTAATTATGATTAACTTAAACAGTAATAGTGGATGCAACTACAATGCATCACAGAAATGCTTCTTTTGCAATGCATTTGTCCTTTTGTATGTCCAGTTACAATTGTCACCCCCCTTTTTACTAGATAGTAGTTGCTTTCTTAGAGTTAGTCAGGACTGACATTTGTGGACATTGGGCAATAGGAGATCAACATAATTATAAAATCTGCTGTTTGTGAAATAATATGTGAAATATGAAGTATCCAGCTTTACGCTATGTATACTCCTTGTTCTAAGTGGTCCTTGGTTTAAATTATGAATTGGTTGGATTAAGCCTTTTATCTTAATTATTCTTTAATATAAATCTGAGTATTACTATTTGGTAGGAGTGATGAATCAAAATATCATCCCTCTGACTTTTTCTTTTTTCTTACTGCTATCAAGCATGAAAAAAAGGGAATTCAATTCATCACTGATGTTACCACTTGAAAACAATGGTAGTTGATGTACTTGTTCTTGCTTCACATGATGATGGTTCTGAGTTTTTTTTCAAACTATTTAGGAAGTGGCAATGCCATGTTGAATGACTGAAGCAGCATTTAAAGCCAAGGAGATTGTATTGCACAGTACAATTCATGCTCAAATTTAGGGATTCACAAATATGCCTCCTATATAGTAGTTAGATGGTTATCCCATCTTAAGATTGTGAATGCCTCAAATGCTGCATATTAAAAGTTGCACGTTTCCATTTGTGTTTTCTAGTGTCTTTGCAGACATTTACTTGTTTCAATTTCATTTTTTTTTTTTTTTTTGTGATTAGTATGAATCAAAAGTTGAATTCTGGTTCATTTTTCCTCCACTTATTCACTTGTGATATGATGTGCATCTGTTTGTTTTAAGACATAAACCTAAAAGGTAGATTCTATGTGCCTCTTACATGGAAGATTTATGGACTAATTAGCCCAATAAAGCAATAATAACATGCATTGAACATTATCTCAATGAATAATTGGTACCACATTGATGAGAGAATGACCTGAAACTTCACTGGCTATACAGGGAATCCTTGTATTTGCCTCTGTCATGGCTACTCTGGGACTGCAAATTATCTTGGAGTCGATGCGCACCCTGTTATCTGATGTAAGTTTATTCTAGTTAAATTTATATAAACGTGGAAAGCTTCTTGTCCAAGCATCGATCACTTTTGTTTATTTTTCTGGGGCTAGGCATGATTGAGTACACCTCAAAACAATAATTACTAGTCACTTTGGCTGGGAAGTGTTCTCATCTTGTATCTCTTTCTGTTTGTTTTCATTAGGAGGATGGGTTCAGTTTGACCAAGGAGCAAGAGCAATGGCTTGTGGGCATTATGATCATGGTTACTTTTGTGAAGCTACTGCTCATGCTTTACTGCCGCACTTTCACTAATGAAATTGTTAAAGCCTACGCTCAGGATCATTTTTTTGATGTTGTTACCAATATCATTGGCCTCTTTGCTGCACTCCTAGCAAATTATTTTGATGATTGGATGGACCCTGTTGGAGCTATAATTGTAAGTGAACTCCCCCTCCTCGCACAAACTTAATGCCAAACCCGTGTCAAATGGTTAAGATGTATCATTTTGAGAGTCGTTCTCCGTTGTATGACATTGTTCTATAGCATATAATGTTGATGGTTAGACCCATAGTAAATGTGTTAGAAGTTGATGGGAGACTAATTATTCCAAAAATTTAAGTTATTAAGAGGACGACTAACATTACTTTTATACATCTATCACTACCTCAGAAGTGTTAACTTAACACGTGTAATTCAACAATTAAGATTATTGTGCCTTCCAAATGTTAAGCTATTAGGATGAAGACTAATATTACTTTTATATATCTATCAGAATATTAATGGCATTTTCTTTTTTCTTTTTTCCGGAGTTATTAGTACTTACATGCACTCTTGAACATGCTGGATGTTGCAGTTAGCCTTGTATACCATCCGGACGTGGTCAATGACAGTACTTGAAAATGTCTACTCCCTTGTGGGAAAATCAGCCGCTCCAGAATATCTGCAAAAGCTTACATATCTCTGTTGGAATCACCACAGGGCTATAAGACACATAGATACTGTCAGGGCGTATACCTTTGGATCTCACTACTTTGTGGAGGTTGACATTGTGCTACCAGCAGATATGCCTTTACAAGAGGCCCATGACATTGGCGAATCCTTGCAGGAGAAACTTGAACACTTACCTGAAATCGAGCGTGCCTTTGTTCATCTTGATTATGAGTTCTCACACAAGCCAGAGCATGCTCAGGCATGCTCTTCTTAGCGAAGATATGTGTAATTACAGTTTCTGCTCATCACTTTCAAGTAACAATTTCTTACTATATGTGTAATTACAGTTTCTGCTCATCACTTTCAAGTAACAATTTCTTACTCCTGTATTTGACCTTATTTAATAGGAAGACAATTTGCTGTTGAAAAACAAGGAAAAAAGAAGTTAAAAGCAAATGGAACCCGATTGTTTATTTGGAAATTAGAGCACTTGATGCAATTTTCCTTGTTCAAAATTTCCTTGTTCAATATTTTTGTAAATAGTGATTTTGATCCGGCCACATGTAAGGTAAGTTGCTTTCTATTTGGGGTAAACTAAATCGCCACCCCTTAGTTAATTTCAAGTTTATTGTGTTGTTTAGTCCTCTAGTTTTAAAAATGTATTTTAAAATCTTTTTGTTTATGAAAAATGTGTCAACTAAAGTTAAATTTTTATCTAATTTTTCGTTAAATTTAACGGAATAGTATATGTATCATTTGAACATTTATATATTTGTATATTTTTATAGATATACATAAAATTTAATATTTAATTAAAAAATTATTTAAAATTTTTAAGAAATTTTTTTCTTTCAAACTTAAAAAAAAAATTATTGTTCAATCTGTGACATAGAATATTAGACTATAAAAATTTTGTTTAAAAAATATTTTATTTATATTCAATTAAATTTAATGAAAAATTGAACAAAAAGTTAATTTTGTCTTTCCTTAAACATCTTCTTTTAAAAACAAAAGAATTAAAACACATGTTTAGAAGAATAAACAGTACATTTGACATAAATAAAGTGTTTATTTAGGCAATTCACCTTATCACATTTACAAAAAAAATAATAACTCTTTAAAATAAAAAATAATATTAAAGTAATCATAATATTAGAAATAAAAATGAAAACAACGTTATACATGACCCATCTGACCTTTTTCGCCGGCTAGCTGCTTGGACTATAGCAATGAGCCCCTGGGAGGCCTTGTGGCGGTAGGAACATGGAGGTTCTGATGTGGCTCCAACAGGGACCCATCTTCATAAGTTCCCGTAGTGTCTTGGCTCTTGTAGGTGGCGCTACGAATAACAAACAACAATCTACAGTGGTCGGCCAGGTCTTTGTATCAAGACACCTTAGGGGGCCTTGTGACAGAACAAGGGAGGCTCAGCAGCTAATCCTCCTATTCCCTTTGGCCCTCCTTACGGTTCCTTGTAGCACTGGAGCCCTAGAAGATAAGTCACCAAAAATTGGCTCCCCCACACGCATATTTAGATATAGGAAAATTGTGGAAAAATCCCAAAATTTACTGTGGTACATTCCAATAAATACAAAAATTTTATAAAAAAATTATTAATACTTAAAATATCAAAAATATCTCTAAAAATTACTCTTATACATCCCACCCAAATGTGCAGTGGTTCAGTAGGGAGGTGTCGAACCTCACTATTTTGTTCGGTAACCCCTACCGAACATATCATATAGGTTCGGTAGGGGCTACCGAACCACTATGCGATTTGCATAAAAAAATAATTTATATACCAATTTTAATTGCTTTTTATCTCTATTTTTTTCAAAAAATTTCACTTCTTTTGTATATTACATATATCTATCCTCTATTTTTAATATTTTGGGTTATGGTTGATGATAAATATGGAGAGAGGGATAGAGGTGAGTAAGGGAGAAGAGGTGGGATGTATGAAATTTTTTTAATAATTTCTTATTTTTAAGAGAGTGGGATGTGGGATGTGGGTGTGGGAAGTGGGATATATTTTTTAATTTTAAGTAAAAGGGTTAAATTTGTCATTTTATTATATTTAAAATATTTAATTATTTAATAGGATGTCTCGAAGTAAAATTCGAAATTTCTCGAGAATTTTCCTTAGATATTATATAAAAACATTTAATTACAATAAAAATAATACAAAAATGATAATATATAATATATATATATATATATATATATATATATATATATATATATATATAATTAAAAAAAAAAATCTGATTTTGTGAAACAAATATAGTAATTGAACACTTTTAAACACGTCGTTATAAAATGATAAAGCAAAAGATATTTAAATAAATTTAAATTCTTCAAAATAAAAATTAGAATTCCTTCGGGGTAAAGTACAAAATGAACAATAATTTGTTTTTTTTTTTTTTTTTTTACCACTATTCTAAATTTATAGAAATTAAGTTTTTTAAAAAATTAACAAAATAGGAAAAACAATAAATTTATCAAGAATATTCAAAAACTAATTAACAATTACCATATGTGTTGTATCATCTTCTTTCCAAAAACCAACAATACAAAGCCTACACAATAAATAAATAAAGTAATTGAAACTTAGGGTTAGAAGGAGAAATAGGTGGATTGCTAAAGCGTGCTGTTTTCCTAGCCTTGTTTGGGTTTTAGAGGTAATAGAATGATGGAAGGGAAAGAAAATAAAAGAATAACAGAGCATTTCTTTCTACTTTTATTGTTATTTAGCTTCTTTTTAATTATTTAATTTCTTTTTTGTAATAAATGATAAGAAAATTAATAATAAAATTGCCATGTCCTCTTGTTAGATTAACAATTTAGCTTAACGAATGCTCTTTCTCGATATTTTTAAAATCTTTGAAATTTTTGTGATATAAAGGAAAACTCCAACGGTGTTGTCAATATAAATCCTTTCCATTTGACTCTATTTTTGGGAAATAACCTGAGGAAATTTTATGATAAATCAAACAGTGATTTGCCATGATGTTAGCATAAGGGGGAGGGTATTTTAATTATTCTGTAGTCGAAGCCGATCATAGTAATTTAACTACAGGATTGCTCTGAATTTAAACTCACTTCATAATCATGTTAGTTATGTTTTAGTAGGAATATTATTTTTTCACGTGCTATCAATTGTTAACAAACATGTATATAAAAGGTTCACTTTTTTATTTTTTTTGCTCACATATTTGTAATACAAAAAATAATACAAAAGAATTTGAGTCATTTTAATATGTGGTAAAATTATAAGAAAATGAATTATTTATTTATTAAAATATTTTTAACAATTATTATAATATAAAGAACGTGGATGAAAAAATAAGTAGAATCTTATATATTTTTAACATTTTTTTATCTAAAAATAAGTAGAATCTTATATATATTTATTATTTAACATGTCTTATCTAACTATCGAAAGCTTATAAGGGTGATTTAAAGTTACGGTTGATAATTGTGGTTTTCTTGTTCATCCTGTAAAAATTAAAACGTTGAAAGTATTTTTCTGTTCTTTTTTTTTAGTAAAAAGTTAAAAACTCAAAATGTGCGATCATGTACTGTTTACATCACAGCAAAAGCGGGCCTAAGATGGGCTTTCAAACTGTAGCCCAAATATTTATTAGGACACTGATGGCCAATAAGACGAGTTTTTTTTCACCTTAAATAAATAGCACAATTTAGATAAATTGATTAATTTTTACTGACTAATATATATATATATATATATAAACACAATTTTATTTAAATTATTTAATAAATATATCAAAATATTTTTATTTTATAAATTCAAGTAACCACTCATTGGAGCTCCAGCTACCCACCAACGACATTACAAGTCTCCGACCACATTGCTAGCAACTTCATCAAAACTCCAAAAATTTTACCATATGTGATGTAATATGTTATATTTAATGATAAAAATAGATATAACATGTTACATATAAGATAGAAATATATGTAATATATTACATATAAAAATAGAAATTAATGTAACTCATTAAATACATGTATATGTACTATATTACATACAAAGATATAGACGGAAGCAACATTTTATATGTAATAAATCACAAAAATGACATAATTTAAGTTACATTAAAAATTTGATCATTGTACATTAGAACATATAAAGGTAATGTATTATCTTACATCAAAATATAGAAGTAAATATAACAAGTTACATTACAAAGCTAAAATTAAATGTAACATATTACATTTAAATATAAAGATGAATGTAATATATTACAACTAAATATAGATATGGATGTGCATGTTAAAAAAAAAAAAAAAAAACCTTTCGGGCAAATTAGATTGGGTATCTTATTAAGGGTGAAGTGAGGTCATGATCATGTACTTTTCGTTAGAAGAGCACAAAAATCTTATTATTATCAAATGGAACACAAAGGTCTTGTTACTTAAAAAAGGTACAACAAAAGTCTTGCATTCATATAAATGAGATCACATGCTAAGCACATGACCCATATTGTAAGGACACTTTTGATTTAACCATTTTTATAAGGGTATTTTTTTAAATTTTAACAAAAATTTTCAAAAGTAGAACGTGATCAATTGACTTAAAAATCAATGAATCCAAAATTACCATTCGTATGAACAGAACAATGGAGCAATACGGAGATAGTACATTTTGTCCAGCAATTTTGCACGACCGCCTGCCCATAGCTAGAGGAGGGAAGTTCCATATTGTTTTGAGCAGATGATTTGTGTGTTTTATTCCGTAAATCCAATCCCACGAAGGCAATGATGACATTTATGAATATGAAGATACGTTCCTAGCAAAAACACCATTATCTAAATCTCAAGTAAGCTCTAAAATTAGTTCAATAACCTTTATTTTTCATTCATATGAATAAGAGTATTGAATGTATTTGAAAATTCAAGAGAAAGAAGTTACTTTGAAAAGTGAAAGAGTTGGAGAATTTCTAAGAGAACCCATTTGAGAATCTATGAGTAATTTCTCCAAATGCTCTAATTGAAGAAGACATCATTTTTTCAATTGATTAAGTTTATTTTTTCAATTTTGTCCAAAACAAATAGATGAAAGATGAAATTTTAAATATGCCCTTAGAAAAATGGTTAAACAAAAAATGTTCTTATAATATGGGGTCATGTGCTTGGCATCTGACCTCATTTATATGAGTATAGGACTTTTGCAATCTTTTTTATAAGTAACATAACTTTTGTGCTCCTTTAATGAAAGGAAGAGAACCCTAATTGTTCACCCATTTTATTAAATACATAAAATATGAGAATCTTAGCTTACCTATGCAAATCTTATAGACTAAATTGTCAGCCAACAAATTCAGTTCATAATTTTTTTTTTTTTTTGCTAAGTAGACAAAGATTATAGAACCAAATATAAAACACACCTCATCTAGACTCCTCCCTTTCTCTCTGCAACTAGAGAGTAAAATTAAAGAAAGATAATAAAAAAAAAAAAAAAAGGAATGATTCAACACTAATGATATCTTTATCCCATTACACAATCATTTAGCCATGATGTTACCTATTCTAAAAATCCAATTAACTTCATGCATCTTGAAATTGTTGATGATTGTCTTTAATTCACTTAACCTTTTATTTAAACTCCGACAATTGAGATTTTCTGAAATTGTTGTGAATAGATTCCATAAGTGCATCATCATTTTCAATTATTATTTCATCAAAATTTGCCTTATTAGCAATTTGTAATGCCATAACATTGAAGTTAGTTATGTCTCTTCCACCGAATTGATATTCCCTTCATTACACCAGATACCTATCACAATCCAAAAATGATTTCTTGCTTATAGCGTAGCAGCTAAAGAAAACCATAGATAAAACTTTGAAAAAAGGAAATTTCTACTATGGAAAAATTCTTGTTACAAACCACAAGAGAATCACCTCTCAAATTATAATTTCAGAAAAATCAAGTCTGTCTTCTCAAGACATATTCTCTGCTCTTAAATCCACACCACTCACACCTATCCTTAGCAGTTATATCTTATAAATCGACAAAAGAGTAAAACAAACGTATGGCTCACATGCTAAGCACAACCTTAGGGAAAATTAAAAAAATAGACAGAGAATTAAAAGAAATAATCAAACGACAGCAATAAGGTTCAAACGACAAGCAGTTCACTACATTAATTGCCCCTCTCTTAAAAAAGAATAGCCCTCGAATCTATTGAAAAAGCAAAAACAACATCTGGTCGATAATAAGTATAAATATCACGAATGTTGAAGGTAAGGTGAATCTACATATGTGTAGGAAGGTCCAAGACATATGCTTTGTCTCCAAGTTTCTTTAAAACTCAAACTTGACCAATTTTTCGATCATGTAGCTTGTGTCCACTACCTTGTGGTAGCCTACCTTTGCTCAAATGGACCATTACCAAGTCCCCTTCACTGAAAACTTTATACCGCCTATGTTTGTCATCCTGTGCTTTATAATTGAAAGCACTTTTTTCTAACTGTTGTCTAACAGTTTCAAGCATATGAATTGCATCAGAAACTGCCATGGCAGCATTCTTGTTGTTGAAATGAGGTAAGTCAATAAGATCAATAGGAAAGTTGGGTATCTTGGTATAGATAATAGAGAAAAGTGACCTCCTTGTACTACGATTAGTGATGCTATTATAAGAAAATTCCACTTGGATGAAAGCTGAGTCCCACTATTGAGGCTTGTCCCATGCTACACAAGACCCTTCCTGTATGAGCAACAAGTCCTCCTACATGCATGTCCTGAATGATTTGTTCTCGAAGGGAGGTGTGTGGAATACAAAGCTGATCTCCTTTAAATAAGAACTCATTGAGAAAGGTATATTCTCTAGTTGTCCTATTTTCTTTACAGTTAAACCAGGCTTCTTGGAAGTCTATATTAGTTTCATAGGAGTTAGGAAGTGAGTCAAAACTAGTGATTTGGGTAGTAGCAATGGTGAGTAGATGTTTCCTTCTGCTAAGTGCGTCAGCCACAATATTTTTGCTACCAGTCCTATGTTTAAAAACATATGAAAATTTCTGGAAGAACAGTCTCCATCGAATATGCATTTTGTTCATTTTCTTTTGAGAGTTAATAAATTGAAGTGCTGGATGATTTGAGTGTAAAACAAATTCCTTGGGAATTAAGTAATGCTCCCAATGTTTGACTGCCCGAATGACTGCATAAAATTCTTGTTCGTAGGTACTCCACCTTTGTCTTGTTTCATTAATTTCTCACTAAAAAATTCAATTGGTTTACCCCTTTGAGAAAGGACTGCACCAATACCAATAGCTGAAGCATCACTTTCCACCTCAAAGACCTTGTGAAAATTGGGTAGTGCTAACACAGGGGCTGCACTAAGTTTATCCTTGATTAGTTGAAATCTATCTTGTTGTTGCTTTTTCCATTTGAAGTTACCTTTCTTGAGACAATCTGTGATGGGTGCTATAATGGAACTAAAGTTTCGAACAAACCTCTTGTAGAAGGTCGCTAAGCCATGAAAACTCCTAATTTCTTGGATTGAGATTGGACGCAGCCAATCTCGAATTGATTGCACCTTTTTAGGATATGCAGTGATGCCATTTTGACTGATAATAAAACCAAGAAATAAAAATTGTGGAGATAAGAACTCACATTTTTTTATGTTAAGAAACAATTTGTGGTCCTTGAGAGCTTGAAGCACATTCCGAAGATGAATACAATGTTCTTCATTTGAATTACTGAATATTAGAATGTCATCAAAGTAGACAACTACAAATTTCCCAATGAATGATTTAAGTACTTGGTTCATAAGGTGCATAAAAGTACTTGGAGCATTACAAAGCCCAAAAGGCATTACTAACCATTTGTATAACCCCTCTTTTGTTTTGAAAGCTGTTTTTCATTCGTCACCAAGTTTGATACGTATTTGGTGATAGCCACTTTTGAGGTCCAACTTAGAAAATACTAAGGACCCATTGAGGTAGTCAAGCATGTCTTCCAATCGAGGAATGGGGAACCTGTACTTGGTAGTAATCTTGTTGATTGCTCTACTATCCACACACATTCTATGTGAACCATCTTTCTTGGGGACTAAAAAAGCAAGGATTGTGCAAGGGCTGATACTCTCTTGGACATATTTTTTCTACAAAAATTCATCGACAATCTGTTGTAATTCGACGTATTCAATTGGGCTTAATCTGTAATGGGGAAGATTGGGAAGTTTTGAACCTAGAATTAAATCAATTTGATGTTGTATGTTCGAAGAGGTGATAGTGTAGCAAGTAATTATGCAGGGTATAAATCTTCAAACTCTGCTAGCAAAGGCTTCAACACTTTAAGAATTGCAATGCCATCGTTAGACAATTCGTTAATAATCAAACAAAGTATCTCACGAGATATTTTAATCTCCCTCATGAATTCAGCTTCAAGGACATTAACCAACACCTTCTTAATTTGCACAATTGGAGTTGTAAAGATTGATTATGGTAATGGATTCAACAGTACATTCTTACCTTTCCAAGCAAACATATAGCATTGTTTCTCCCCTTGTGATTAGCATCCACATCAAATTTCCATGGTCTATCAAGCAGTACATGGCAGACGTCTATGTCCACCACATCACAGATGACCAAATCTTGGTAGTGGTTGCCTATGGAAAAAGGAACACGACACAACTCAATCACTTTAGTCTTTGTTCCTTTTTTAATCCATCCAATCTTATATGGTTTGGGGTGTGGTTCAGTTAGTAACCCTAAAGCCTTAACCAGAGCTCGTGACACAACGTTCTCACTGCTACCACTATCGATAATTACGTCACATACCTTCTTATTGATGGTGCACCTAGTTCTGAAAAGGGAGTTCTTTTAACTTTGTATGGGCTGTTTAGGGGTTAATAATAGTTTTTTGTAGAATACAAACTACATGTTCACCCTAATCTTCACTATGAATATCCAATTTCTCAGGTTCCAAATCTTAGGCATCAGTATCTTCATAACCTTCTTCGTCATCTCCTACATCTTCAATATAGTTCACTACTCTGCATTGTGGGCATTCATTAGATCGGTGTCCTAGTTGATCACACCTAAAACACATGGCAAGAGGTGGTTTAGCATACATATTAGGTTTAATAGTAGCATTGGTATTATTCATAGGATATTTGCTTGGGTTTTTGGGGTAAAGTTCGTGTGTGGGTTTGGAACTAGAAGGGTTATAAGGGGTGGATTGAAGGGAGCTGGTTTCTGGTCTTTCAAGGGTAGTTCTAAGTTCTTCCTCCTATTGAATGAGGTTCTGGGTAAACAAGAAAGTTGGTTTTCAAATTTTGTGCTAATGAAGTAGCCTCAGGTAAGGATAATTGGGCTCTAGTGTCCAACTTGTCTCTAATGGTTTCCTTGAGACCAGTTATGAACCTTAACACTTTATAAGTTCCTTCCTCATTCAGATTATTCCTTGCACTGAGCCTCTAAAATTCATTTGCATAATCAATGACAATTTTGTTACCTTGTTGACAGTAGAGAAATTGCCTGTAGAAAGACTGTTTGTAGTCTTTGGGAAGAAAATGTTGTCTCATTAATATCTTTAACCTTTCCCAGGAATTGATGGATGGTTGGTCCATTCTTCTTCGAGTCACTTGGATTCTCACTCACCATGCTGAAGCTCCACCACGAAGTTTATAGGCAACCATCTTTACCTTTATGTCCTCAAGAATTTCTAGTTATTCAAAGAAATTTTCAACCGTTGATTCCCAATCTAAGTATTTCTTGACATCAATCCTTCCAAAAAATTCAAGAATATCATTCTTGACCCGATAATCAAAGTTAGCCCATGGTCGATTAAGATTTCTCATTTGGTAATAACCATTTTCTTCTATGTCTTCTTGTTCTTCTATATCAACAGCTTTGGCTTCCTTCTCTAGGAATTGGTTGTGAAATTTTTGATTACCTCGCCCATGGCCTTGCACTGCTTGCAAGGGTGGGTGTCTAACTGGAGGAACTGGTTGCCTTTGAGGTTCACGCTCCATTGGTCGGTGAAGCTGCCCAATACCTATAGCAAATTCTCAATGGAACTGACCCAGAGAATGTCGCACCTCACCAGCAAATTGGTTTAGCTTATCATCAAATCTATGTTCTTGCTCCAAAAACATTTGTCGTATCATGTGAACAAGAGGATCTTCGTCACCCTCACGTTGCCCACTATCACCATTAGAAGCCATCGAGCTTTTGGGAATTCCTTGGCTTTGATACCAATTTAGCGTAGCAGCTAAAGAAAACCAGAGAATCACCTCTCAAATTACAATTTCAGAAAAATCAAGTCTGTCTTCTCAAGACGTATTCTCTGCTCTTAAACCCACACCACTCACACCTATCCTTAGCAGTTATACCTTATAAACCGACAAAAGAGTAAAACAAACTTATGGCTCACATACTAAGCACAACCTTGGGGAAAATAAAAGAAATAGATTGAGAATTAAAAAAAAATAATCAAACAATAGCTATAAGGTTCAAACGACAAGCAGTTCACTACATCAAGCTATATATGTTTTCCCTTGAAGCCGTGATGCATCAATATTAATTTTAATACCACCAACATGTGGTCTTTACCAATTTAATCCTTGACTTGTATGCATTATTTTGTATTCATATTGAAGCGCTCAATGGAAGCTCATATACCTCATTCATTTCATAAAGTTTCTGATGATTAGCAAACTAAATTCTCAAATGATCAATTAGCTTATTCACAAAAAACTTATTTTTCTCAAAATTCCATTTGTTTCTTGCATTCCATGACCAAAAGCAAGTTCACACCACAACTAGAGTAAATTCTCTTCTAGAATCTTGAGATGGATCAAGTACTAACTTGAAGTAATAATTAAAGTGTTTATTACTCAAGCTAGTTAACCTGAATCTCCCAAATGGCCAACATAAATTCACACTTTTGAAAACAATACGTCGTCGTTTCAGTTTGGCATCCACACAGAAGACATAAAACATCATCCAACTTCATAAACTTGCTCATAAGAAAACCTTTAACTTTTTCGTGAATTTTAGCCTTCCAAATCAGCTTTTATATTAGCTTATTAACATTATCATCTTTCCCATTCACTAAACTCAAATAAATACTTTAGCTGAAAATTTGTTTTGAATTCTTCTATTCCATATCCAAATATCTTCATATGAATATTCATTTAAGCTTGTAGGAGGAATAATCTTCAATATTGTAAATCAAATAGAGCTACATCCTATTATCATAAAACTACACATGTTGATTTGTTATAACTTATTCAAAACTTACTAATTGCACTATAGTGAATCATTCAGCACCACCTTTCTCATGTATGTAAGTGAACACCATATAAAATAATGCACAAAATTCCTTAGAATTGTTTTCATAATAGATGTTAGATTTTTGCATCCAATTTACATACCAAGAACAACCACCCTAAAAGCCATAGGCCATTATCTGATAAAGTAGTAAAAGGAAAACAATGTTCTTAATTTTTTTGAATTAATAACCTTTATAGAGCATAACATTTAGTGTGTTCTCCATAATTTAGTAGTATAAAAAGCACAACGTATTCAACATTGATAACCTAATTAGGCAGTCCATCTTAGCAAAAAAATAACATAACCTTAGGCCGTGAGAAATATACAAGTTTTCTATAACTATATATAAAAAGGGGGTTTGCTTCTATAATATTTATTTGATTTTTATTTTGCTTAATGATTTTTTTTATTCTCATTTTATCTATTACTATTATATAAAATGAGTTACTTTTAATTAGGTGACTACCATTTATTTAACAATTTTTTTAAAAACCTTTAAATAATATTGAAAAAAAAAAATTAGAGAGAGTTGTTTTCTTCCTTTTTTTTTTTTTTTCAATATATTTCTATTTTTATTTCTACTAAAAGTTTCTGAACATATTTCTTTTACTTTTAATTTTAATATATGCCTAAGTTTTTTATGTATTTATTATTATCTTCATTTTCTATATTTAGAGGAAGTTGGCAAATATTTTATTTAACATTTTTATTTATAACCAATTTCTTAGTTTTTTTCCCTTAAATATAAAAAATAATACTCATATGTAATACATAATTAGAAATCATTCAAATTAAAATTTTGTTTGATAATTTTATTATTTTAATATATTCTATACTAAAAGATGGAAATGATTCCTTATTTACTTGACATATATTTTTTTTACATTTTTTAAAATTTTTTCAAAACTCATTTTTTAGTTTTTTTCCCCTCTTATATCCAAAAGAATACTCATATACAATTCAAAATTAGTGATCATACATATTGAAACTTTCTTTGACAATTTTATTATTTCTAAAATTTATTTATCTTTTTTATAATAAATTTATTTTTATCAGAATTTAATGCATGCATCAATTAATATGTTATAATATAATTGATCATTTGTTAATAAGTAGTCTTATAGTTACCTAACTTCCAACATTTCTAGTTTAATATTGACATATCAATTTATGCATATATCATTATTATTTTTTATACAAAGAGAACCAATAAAACACTTTGAATTATTTAAAAGATTTGATATTATCTCTATTTTTTTTTTTTTTGTCAATTACAAAAACTTCAAGGTTTAGAAAAAGAAAAATAAATCATGTACATCTAAAAATAAAAAGGAAAATACTAACGTTAAAAAATGATTTGACAACTACTTTAATATCTTATCTTTTAAATTTAATATTTAATCTTATATTAATATGTTATTTGATGCATACAATAATTTAATAAATATAACATTACTCAAAAATAAAATGAAAATAAAATGATTTAATTGTATGGCATGTATAGGGTTTCATTTTTAAATTTTCCAAAAAAACATTTGTTAATTTTTCTTATAACATAAATGAATATATATTTTTTACTGTTAGAAAAAAATAAATATATATATTTTTTATTAAGAGGGTTAAAAATAAAATCAATTAAATAGATGAATTATTTATGAGTCGGGAAACAAAATTAAGGAAGCACATGTCCCAAATCTAGTATATATATAGAATAATGCTATATGTATCAAGAAATTAATTAAATTATGCTATATAGATTGTGATATACAATAATTATTCAAGTATAAAAGCCAATATTCCAGCGGTGACAATATTTCTCATGTAAGCATGTGCAATCTTTTCATGCCTTTCATCGATGGTGAGGAGGCAAGGACCATGAGCATTCATGAGAAAGTGTTAGATCCTGGATAACCAATTCAAAAAATAAGCTTGCATGTATGAGCTTGATTTCAAATTTATGTCATCGAAGGTGTGAGTTTTTTTTTTCAATTTCTTAGGTAGTTAGATCATTTTAAAAAAAAAAATCTGAGAAGAGGAGTGACAGATAAAGAGAGAGTTAGACATTGATGCCATGCATAGCCAGCGATCAAAAAAGGAGAGAAACTAATGGAGTTTTTGCTGCCAATAGCAACCGACAACCAATCTTTTTGATTAATGAGATTATGCTTCAAATTTAAATTGTTAAGGCTCATAAACTACAAGCAAAATGGGAATTATTGACCTGCAAATTGTAAATTGAGAAATAGACAAGAGTTCAAGTGGCAATGGTGTTTGCTTTCATCATGGAGGTCGGAGTAAGAGAAGCTGGGAGATGAATGGCCTTCAAATGATGCCAACAACAATGACTAGAAATCTAAGATGAGATATGACATTAGAGGAGAGAAATTGTTGGGGTTTAATATGAGATAGGGTTGTGAGATCAAATAAAGAATTTGGATTTTGAAACTATACGATAACTAATGGGTAAAAAAGTAAACACCATATGCAAAACGATGACATAAAACGATTTCAAAGTGAGAAAAAGCTTCTATAATAGGTTATTAATTCATTAAGGACCCACTATCCCTCACAACTCACGAGCCATCAAATACAACAAAAAGTTGTTTACTACTTGAAAGCATTGCTGCGATGAATAAAAAACCTTGACCTAAGTCTAACCACAAATATAAGTTTTCAAGTAGTTTTATTTATACTTATTAAGAGACGAATTTAACGTGCCAATTTTATATTGATTTTAAACTATAATTATTTATAGAATACATGGTATATTTTTAATTGTAAAATAATTTAAAAATTTTAATAGAAGATATGTAAAATTTTATGCTCTAAATATAAGATGATTGCGTATACGTAAGTAATTTGAATCGGGCATTTTGAAACTAACCTTATTGTCATCCATATTCATTTTTAAAGCACCAATTCAATTTGAATTAGTTTCCTGCTTGTATATATTTTTATATTTAAATTATTTATATTGTTATTCGTAGCAAAAATATTATAATTAATTTGAAAAAAAAAAAAAAAAAAAATTTACGTATTTTAACGTTACTTAAAGTTCAATAATTAACGGTTAACCTTTATACAACAATAGCAGCCTGACGGCTTGCACTGACAATGACAATAATAATATCAATTTTTTTTAATGAAGTGTACACTTATATTCTTTAATTTGAATTCCTGTATATTATTTTTTTTTAAATAAAAAAGACACTAAAATTTAACCTCTTAACTCTATTGCACACGCATGTGTATACATGAAGTTCAAAACTTTTATTAATTGTATTTGTACACAAAAACAAATGTTTTGTGCAGTCTTGATTCGTGAATGCCTGAATGGTCAATGAGGTAGTCAGTAAACTTCCCCGTTCTCTCCAAGTTGCATAAGACGATAGATAACTTCTTTTTTAAATGGTGGAGTACCCTTATACCAATCTACCTTAAGCACTTACCAAAAAGATCGCCATTGTATGTTGCGTAAGTATTTCATAGATGTTTCGAATATTTTATAGTAGAATTTTCAATTCCAAAACAAAAACTAATCAACATCTTATTCTTACGTTAGCCAATTAATATCAAATAATAACTTTTGTCTCTGTTTTTAGTTTTTACCCAACCTGAGTACGATTAACAATTATATAACCATCCATCATCGAATACGTTATCTTCTACATATATTAATTCTTGTTATACATTTAATTTACTTTTGTTCTTTGCTTTCTATAGAGTGGACCACCACCAAGCTTTTGGCCACCGATAGAGAGAGGCGCTTGGGGTTGCTTTCTATATGATTCGATGAATCCACAATGCGTATGGAGATAACGTACGCATCCCCCAGCAATTCCAACCTCTCAGACGGAGCATCCATGCCTACATCCACGACCCGACCTGTCAAGATCATCCCCTTGCTACATCCCTCTGCGACGTCGTCGTCTTCTTCTTCTTCTTCTTCCTCTGTATATTCGGCTCTGTTTTCAAGGTGGATTTCGAAGCTTCAGCGAAAGACTTGCATCCAGTGGCTTGAGCTTTTCCTTCCTTGTTCCCGTTGGATTAGAACCTACAAATGGCGCGAGTATTTCCAGAACGATCTTATGGCTGGTGTCACCGTCGGTGTTATGCTTGTCCCTCAGGTATTTCTGCTTGTTTTTCGATCGTGTTTGGATTGTTTGCTGGGAAATGAGCAAGAAAATAGTTAAGGAAGTTGTCAAAGTCATAAGACTTTTCATATGTCTTGATTGTTAATAAGTCAGCTCTCAAATAAAGTCACTTGGTCGTTTATTGAGATTTTCTCGAGTGTTACTGCTACCTTATCTGAACTGATTTCTGCTTGTTTACCGAGAAAAATAAGGATAAGAAGACAGCAGAGTTCAGAATATATTACTTTCTTTTTAGACAGTAGCATAAGCTGGTTACTCGAACCGCTTTTTCATCTCATAAGTTCTCTCCACTTTTCTTCTCGTTAAATACAGCAATTCTCAAGTAAATATTGATCTCTCTCAAGTTTTTCTTCATTTTACAGGCGGTCACAAACTTGGACCGTTTTTTCAAACTTGTCGGTATACTTTATGGTTTGCACTATCATTCAAACGATGATTGGACGTTGAGATTTCCATCAGTAGCCTTATACCACTATTTAAACTAAGTATTGATGTTAATGAAACGTTTAAACCTGTTTTGTGATTTTTGTTATAATTGCTTGAAGATGGATTTGTGGTCTACATCTTTGAAACGCATCTTCTAGGTTAAATATAATACTGTGTGTATTTGTATGTCCGTGTGTTAGAAAATGATTTAGCTGAGAAAGGATTTTTAACAGTTAAGATATACCTCTTTTGTGTCAAGTTGTATACTGTTGGATTTTAATTTCTGTTTAATATTGATATTTTTTCTATAGTTGACTGTTTGTTGTAAATGGCTAGGCAATGTCTTATGCAAAATTGGCAGGACTTCAACCAATATACGGACTTTGTAAGTTTTTCATCACTACCTGGTTTGGATTAAAGTAATCATTTTGTTTGACTTTTATTGAAGTTTAATTGTTGTACTGGTGATAATCAGTCAATTATTTTGAAACTTTACTGGCGTAAATAAATGTATTTCTGTATTTAAAAAAATCCCCAATCTTTCTTTTGATTTTACAGTTCAGTTTACCAATGACATTAAAGATCTTCCTGCAAATAGGATCTAGTTCGGGCATGACGTATATCTCATTTTGTGAATGAAATAAAACTTTGCCTTTCGATGAATATATCTTATGTCTGATTTATATTCCTTTTGTACTCCATATAACTGAATACTTTTTTCATTCCTAACCTCAAATTATGGTTTGTTACTCTGATTTTACAAGGCAGATTCTGGTTTCGTGCCTTTATTTATATATGCTATATTTGGGTCATCTCGTCAGCTAGCTGTTGGTCCAGTAGCATTGGTTTCTCTCCTGGTCTCCAATGTTTTGAGCGGAATTGTGGATCCTTCTGATGAGTTGTATACAGAGATGGCGATACTTTTGGCCCTTATGGTTGGCATATTGGAGTGCCTTATGGGGCTTTTGAGGTACTACCATATGTATCTACTATTCAGAGAAATAGTTATATTCTAAATGAATGTCCTTAGAATGTAAAATGTGGATGCACAGATGAGCCTTAACGGCTTTATTTGTGAGATAACTAGATGAATTCGAACTTTTAAATACTGATGTAGTCTCATATATCAACATTAGTTAGGAGAAGAGTAATTCAGCACGTATATGAGTCTTTCTTCCAAAAGAAGGAACTCTGGTTTGACTATTGAAGATATGGATTATGATAATACCCTGCAAACCAGTCGCTTAGCATTTTGCTTTTCTTTTAATTTGAAGGCTTTATGTATGTGTTTATATGTGGCAACTATCACCTTGGTTTTTGTCTTTTAGTTTTACCTCATATTTTTGTGTATCAGGCTTGGGTGGCTTATTCGTTTCATCAGTCACTCAGTGATTTCTGGATTTACAAGCGCTTCAGCCATTGTAATTGCCTTATCTCAAGCAAAATACTTTTTGGGATATGATATAGTGCGCAGTAGCAAGATTGTGCCACTGGTCAAGAGCATTATATCTGGAGCAGATGAGGTATAGTAGACTTATTCAAATATGAGTTTCAAGCTAGCAATAAGAAAGAGGTCTCAAATCCATACTAATACCATTATTGCTATTTGGTAGTGTAACTCGAGTGACATCAATTCACAAGAGTGCCTTACCTATTTGAAATTCTTGGTGGCACTATCTTGTGTGACAATTATTAGTATCATAGTGTCAACACCTAATATTCTCATAACTGATTCACTTTTGGGACCTGGTGCATCTGGTGTAATTGTTCTACTTAAAAATTTCTTTTTTTAACCTCTGGTGATTTTTACTTTTGTAGTTTTCCTGGGCCCCTTTTGTAATGGGATCAGTTGTTCTGGCAATACTTTTGGTCATGAAACACTTGGTATGGTCTCAGTCTTTTACTTTATTTTCCTTTCGGGTGGAATGCATTACTAACCTGTAATTATGGTTATAAATTTGATGAGCCACGTTCAGGGGAAAACTAGGAAGTACTTGCGGTTCCTGAGAGCAGCAGGTCCTCTCACAGCAGTTGTTGTTGGCACGACTTTCATAAAAATTTATCATCCATCTTCAATATCTCTGGTAAGATTGAAGCATGTCAGTTTCCCTTCAAGTGATTAGGTTATCGAGGCAATACATTATATTTTAATTATGTCATCGTGCTTGAGTGGAAAAAAATTTCATCTTCTGTTTCATGTTCTGATACAATTTTTGGTTAATTGAAGAACTTGTAAAAGTTACTATTGTGCTGCACCTAACTGGAAGTTCTAAATATGGATATATGCTAGCCTGTGGATGTCATTGTACTACCATCTGTAAGTCATGCTAGAATTTGACAGAATAATTGTGGTTATGGACAAGATGTAAGCACATTCTTAACCATCCTAGAATCAACAAAGCAAATGCAATGTAGTTGGAAATGACGAGCTCCTGAGAAAATGACATAGAACTGTAAAGCTTCCTTAGTTATTTGATAGATGTAATGTGTTGGAACTAAAATGAATCTTTATTATGAATTTCTGCTGGTCTTTATTTACCAACGTTTCCTTTTGTCTACACTAAAGTTTCTTCTTAAAAGGATTAACGTCTTGCCATCTTTGTAGGTCAATAATATATAACTGGACCTGATAAGGTACTAATTATTTTAGGTAGGAGATATACCTCAGGGCCTCCCAAAATTTTCTATTCCTAAAGAATTCAGATATGCTAAGTCTTTGATTTCAACTGCAGTTCTCATCACTGGTGTAGCTATATTGGTAAGAGAAGTTATGTAGGTCATAGCAATCTTACTCCTTTCAAAATAATTTTTAGGTGTGTTTGTTCCTGATGCTATATTTTGAATCAGGAATCAGTGGGTATTGCAAAAGCATTAGCAGCGAAAAATGGATATGAATTAGACTCAAACCAAGAGGTATGCTTTTGGCTAAACTGTGTGAATTGTCCCTCCTTAGGATGGTAATGGATATGCTCTTGGGGGATTCTTTGTTCTTTGTTATTGATTTTTATAATTTATTAGTCAAAATAATTTCGATTGGTTGAATTTTTTTTTTTGATATTTATGTGTAGTAAAATTAATTTTTATAGCAATATTAACAGAAGTCTACATCTTCATGCGGTTCATTGAAGTCCAGGTAGCCGACCAAAAAACAGTTATCTATAATCTAACAAATGTCCGTGTCTTCTTTTGACAGTTGTTTGGTCTTGGTGTTGCCAATATATTTGGTTCGTTCTTTTCAGCCTACCCTACAACAGGTGAGTTTCTGTGAGGTTCTAAGAGCTGCAGGCTGCAGCTATATTCAAATATGAATGTTGATAGAATTGACATATTTCATGCTATGGCTTGTGTTTATCATGAATTCTTTAAAATTGACCATTTCATATGGTTTAGGCTCATTTTCTAGATCAGCTGTGAATCATGAAAGTGGAGCGAAAACAGGCTTAGCAGGAATTATTACAGGGATCATAATGTGCTGTGCGCTTATATTTTTGACTCCTCTGTTTGTATACATACCCCAGGTTTGTTTCATGTTCATACATTATGTTATTTCTTTAAGAAGTAACATATATGTTACCTCTGTTAGAAGTGTGGCATCCACAACTTTTCTTTGTTGGAATTTGTGATTAAATCAGCATCTTTTTTCCTTTTCTTTTCTTTTAACAATACATCATATTATCCTTAGCTGTCATGTCCAGTTGCAAATTTAATATGATATGATATGGTGCTGCCATTTTTTATTTGCTCTCTATTTTATATCTTCTTATATGCATGTACCTCAACTACTTTGGATAATGGAAGGCTAACTATGGGAATTTTGTTCTTTTGTCTTCCAGTGCGCTCTTGCTGCCATTGTGATCTCTGCTGTAATGGGGTTGGTGAGTATGCCAAAGTCCAAGATCTGGACTTATATCACCTTTTCACTCTTCAGCTTTCATGCGTGTTAAGACAATTGAATCTTCTTTCTGTAAGGAGTTATATTAATTGACTAATTGGAGCTTTTGTCGTTGTTTTACTTGTGATATCCACCCTTCTGAGCTGTATAGGTTTCTTTCATCAATGGTAGGACACTAAATTTAAGTTTGGTTGGATTGTCGATGAGTTTAGTTTTCTTTGAGTGCTTCTTACACTTGATGCTATGTGCAAAGCTTGTCTTCCTGGAAAAATAATCTGTATTGTAGAAGATATTTTTACATATCGTGTGGACAGAGTGTACCAACTATGCCAGCTTTTATTACTTTGTTCTTCTTAGCTCATCTATTTTTTAACTGGTGGTGTATGATGATAAAAGATTTGGAGAGCAAGATTAGGGGATATATTATAAAATACAATTACATTTTTGTTGGAATGAAAAAATTTATATAGCAAGTCGGCATCCTACATATGAAATTACACTCTAAAAAAAATTCTTGGTTTCTTGTAATAAATAATTCTGATGGACATCCTTTTTACCTCATGTTATTGAATTCCAGGTGGATTATGATGAGGCTATCTTTTTGTGGAGGGTAGATAAAAAGGATTTTCTTCTTTGGACCATTACTAGCACAACAACATTGTTCCTTGGTATTGAGATTGGTGTTCTTGTTGGGGTGAGTAATCGACTTAATGGGCAGAATGTCAGGAGGGGGGGGATTGTGATATATTCCACGCTTCTTTTCTTTTCAACTCTTTACATTTCGGTGGCCAGATTATGGACAGGCTGTCTATATTACTTCATGTCTGGCATTGATCATGTTAAGGACTTGATTGAAATTCTGAAACTTTGTCCAATCAGTTTGAAAGTTTGTTGTTAAACATGCAGGATGAGTATCTCTGAAAGTTTGATACACTGGAAAGTGTTTTTATTTTATTATATATATATATATAATTTTAGTATGTGTCAATGTTGTAGGTTGGTGTTTCCCTAGCGTTTGTTATCCACGAGTCAGCAAACCCTCATATTGGTAAGTGGACTGAATTTAATAATTTTCTCTGGGGGCTGAGATGTATATTCTAATCTCATTATCTGAAGGATATTGCAGCTGTCTTGGGGCGTCTTCCGGGCACCACTGTCTACAGAAATATTCAACAATACCAAGAAGCGTATACGTACAATGGAATTGTAGTTGTTCGAATTGATGCGCCAATTTATTTTGCAAACATCAGTTACATAAAAGACAGGTAAAGATTCATTCTCTTATATTAATAAAACTAACTCCTTATTTGTAACATTATTAATTACGAGAGATCTGTGCTAGACTTGCTCATTCTTTCAGTAAAATATAATGCCCATTGATTTCTTTGCAGGCTACGTGAATTTGAAGTAGATGTTGATAGATCCACAAAACGTGGACCAGAAGTTGAGAGAATTTATTTTGTGGTCTTAGAGATGGCACGTAAGTCTAATTGATCCTGGCTTGTAAAGAAATATGCTGTGAATTTCCAGTGAGCATTTTAGCACAAGCATAACCTTCGTATTTGAAAGCATACCACAGTCAAGTTTTTCTGCATGTTAATAATTGCTAGCAGCAGGCAATAGATTTCTTGGTGTGGTTGGAATGTGTCATATGATTGTTGAGGTACGCATGCATGTGATGTCTTACAACTATTTTAGAGTTGGATAGATGTGCAAGATCACAGTAAAAGAACCCCAAATGTATATTGTCTATGAGCTGCAACTTGCATGGTTTTAACAAATTTTTTCGAAATAATAAAACATTTCCATGGATTTTCTCTACATTTTGGTAAAGAAGTGAGAATTACTCTCTCATTTTTCATTCCAAATTTTTTTTATTTCCATCACAGCTGTTACATACATAGACTCTAGTGCTGTTCAAGCTTTGAAGGACTTGCACCAGGAATACAAAATGCGGGACATCCAGGTTGATTGTTCTTTCTGATGATATTTTACCTAAATATATTTATTTCATTAAAGAAATTGTTTTTTGAATCCGAGGACCATTATTAAATGATTTAATGAAACCTTCCTGGTTCTTCGTAGATTGCAATTTCCAATCTCAATCGAGAAGTTCTGTTAACCTTATCAAAATCTGGTGCCGTAGACATGATTGGTAAGGAGTGGTACTTCGTGAGAGTGCATGATGCTGTTCAAATATGCCTTCAACACGTGCAAAGCTTAAAAGAGATACCAAAGAGAGCTGAACCTGTACATCAGGACAGAACAAGTTTCCTCCAAAGGTTGCTGAAACAAAGAGCAGATGACTCATCAATTGACCAGTTGGAATCTGGAGACGGCAGTCCACCATTTTCCAAGGACTTAGACCCTCATTTGGAGCCGCTGTTGCATCGGAAGTCTTAAAATTAGCTAGATTCTTTGACAACTTCAATGATGCTGATGTTTTAACAAGGCTATTTGATTTTTGTTGTCCAATTTTTCATGTAGCTAGGTATGATTCTCTTAAAGTTGCTAGTCTTCATTGTTGTGAAGTGTAATTGCTGTTGAATGATATACTTCCAATTTATGTATATGTTACACTTAGGAATGCCAGTCTCAATTTATTTTAATAAATTGTCTAGAAAACCAAGAACCGGATTTTCTACTATGAAGGAAAGTCACGAGGATACTTACTACTCGGGCCATTTGCTTTGCCAAGGGTAGATAAAAGTATATGAATGTGAGGTCACCCTTTTCTGTATATGTCGTTTTATTTTCTATCTTAAACTTTAAGAATGCATGAATGGCCCCCAACACCAAGTAACACGAGTAAATAAGAGGCCAGCAGGAATCGAATATCAGGGACAAAATTTCAATTTGATTATTTGCTAAGGGTGCCAAAAAGTAATTTAGAGGGAAACAAATCTTATACTTAATTATTAATTGTTCTAGCGTAGTCTTTCTGATCTTGAAATTAGCAATTATCTTATCTTTAATTAGAATTTGATAGGTATGTATGTGATTTACATCTTGAGTCTTCACTCTTAACTCATCGTCTCAATAATCTAGTGATAAAAATAGTGTAACATATTATCTTAGATATGGGTTTGAATATCTCTCTACATAGTTTAGAGTAGTTAATGAGTATGTATCATAAAGTGGATTTTATTGATAGAAAAAATGTTTAATTGTATGACATAATCTCCTTTCATATATAAAGTTTTATTTTTAACTTTTTTAGAAAAAAAATATGTTATTTTTTATAAAGTAAATGAATATATATTTTTTTTATTGAGAGGGGTTAAAAATAAAATCAGTTAAATAATTGAGTTATTTACTAGAAAGAAAAAAGAAAAAAAAAGTATTGACACCTATAAGAATGAACTCCCACATCGATAAGAAACAAAATTTTGTAATGTAAAAGCGGTACAAATAAGAAAGAGTTACCTACAGAAAAGACCTAGCCTGAGACTAATGAGCAAGGAAAAAAAAAACAAGGGAGGGAGAGCCTCTAGCGTCGCCTACGGACACATTTGTGCACATGGGGTTGGTGGTGGGGTTATAAGCTGGCCGGGTGTACACGCTGCTTACTTTGCAATACTCATTACAAGGACATGCAACGGGAAAAATTATTCTACCCAATAGTTGATAAACAGAGAACCAATGAAATTGATGGTCAATAAATTACACCTCCTGCAACTGCAACTGCAACTGCAACGGCCCTCCATTTGTTACGTGGAAGCCTGGAAATTGAAAATCATTTATCCCTTATAGCCTTTGAAAGCTGTACAATGAGAATTCTGTATGGCCTCCCACTTTCCATAGCCTCACAATTCTTACATTAAGATTTCGTATGCTGCAGCAGATAATAAACGTGAAGTTATTTCTTATTCGACATTTCGTGACCTTATTTACATCACTACCTTACTATTTTTTGAAATCGTTGAGCGAAGGTCATTAAGTTCGATCAATCTACTTCTGGACTTTCGCTATGTGAAGCGAGTTTGGTAATTGTGGTATACTGTACGCTTCTAGTCCGTCGATTCTCGTACGAATGCTAATTTAAATTTGACATCTTTTTGAAAATAGATTTTAGGTGGCTTATCAAAGATTCGATCTTGGTAATTTGCAGGAAGTCAATGGTAGGCGTAGGACATTTGGTACCGTTTTGAGCATGCTACGTGTTTGATGGTTTGTCTCACTCAGATTAGACAGCCTCATTGTTTGTGCAGTGCATGAGTTTAGGAGTCTGGTTTGTACGGAGATATTTGTGTGTCTTATATCAGAATTCTTTTCAAATACTTGAGAAATAGAGCCAGCAATACTTATGCGACGCGCCAACTCGACACGACTTACCAACAAAATAGTTAGATCTAGGTTGGGTTCTGTAAACAATGTCAGGAAGCCTCTGTTTACAGAAGAAGGCCTATAGGAAGAGAAGGAATATACAAAGGATGAGATGGTAGAGGTTACTTGAGTAGTTGAGTCTTTTGATTCTAGATCATCAAATTCAATCTAAACTGCTATCTAGTCATGGGTTTTTTTGCACTATGACAAGTCAAAAAGTGGCTGAAAATGGGTCAGCCCAACACTAGATATGCACCTCTAACTCGTAGTAAGGTGCCCATGCGGTCAATCCAATGTATTTTCTAAGGACTTCCTTTTGCCTACCACGTGTGAAACTCGCGCTGATTATGCTTTGTTCTGGCTACAAGTCAAGTTTGAACCAACAAACCAATTACCAAATATCATTTGATCTAAGGACGACAATGCTTTAGTTATTGATCTTATTTCTATATGGTAATCAAGAGGTAGAATAATGGCTTATGGTACTCAAGTTTTCTACGCCTCAGACATTGTTGGGTAGGAATTTATTGTTGGTATCTCAGCTGTACATTAGACATATGCATGCAGCATGCATGTTCCTAGCTTCAAGTCTTCTACGCAGGGACAGGTTGGTCATATCTAGTGGACTCTAACATTTTATGGGATCAGATCTTTTGTGGCAGACGCATATAATTTGTTTTATTTAATATTTTCAGAAGGAATGAGCATTCAATTCTATCCTATTTGTAGAACGTGATACGATTAATTAAGAGTTAAAATTCATGTGTAAATTGATTTTAGCTATAAAAATATGGATATATTATATTATACACTGTCACTTATGCACTAAGCTTTAAATATCAAACCACCAGCTTCATACCGCTTGATCATACTTCACTTTTTTTCCTTCTTTTGCTCCTCTTTATCTACATGAAGGAGTTGCAGTTACCCCAAATATGATACAACTATAACTCAATTATTAGTTATTGATGCGAAGTCTCAGACTGCACATATCTCTAGATGGTGGGATTAACTCAATTTACCATCTAAGCCATCCGATTGGTATCTTGCATATTTTGAGTTCAGTGAAACGTAGCTGACACAATTGAAAGTGAGAGATAGCACACCCTTAAAAGCATCTGAGCTAAAGTCTTTACAACGTTTTTTGTGTGATCCCCACTAAACTAATATTGTTTGGCTTTTGGCTCTCTTTTGTGAAAGCTCTGATAAAAGACAGGACAACCAAGTTGACTGGAAGTTAGAGTATTATTAGTAAAGATACTCTCTCATCAGCTGCAGATGGTATCTTGGTCGTTGATGTCATTGTAGAAGAAATTTCTATAGACCAATCCTTGCATGACACTTCAAGGTATGGGTAATTTTTGTAAGCTAGCAAAAGAATAGAGAGAAGATAATTGAATAATCAAAGTGTCTTCCCATAGAACAGGATCAAGTTAAGAAATTCCTTGGTGCTTTTTGATACTTCTATTTGAAAGAGTCTGCTGGGGTGATCAAAATTGGTTACTTACTACGACAGGGATCTGTCTATCTTGGCTGCTATAAATTTATTTTTGTTCGTTTGTGGATTTCAGTAGGAGCAATACTGCAAAAGGTCCCACTTATCACGTGGAGAGGGAATGCCTAGATGTCCAGTATTAGAAGAGTCGACAAAAAAAAAAAAAAATTTATTATAATTTGATGCATTAATTTTACATGTTACAATATAATTGGCACCCCAAATCTCATAATTACTTAACATCTTACCCTGTCAATGTAACATCATCTAATATTGAAAATGCATACGACATTACTCTTTAAAGAATCTCCTCTAATCCCTTCTCAACCAGTTATCATTTATCAAACGTCACGTGGGAATCCTGGTCCCACCTCACTACCATTTGGTCCATTTTCTATTATATTAGCATCATTTCTTTTGATTTGCAGCTCCATATGGTATTTAATTAGATTTTAGTCTATTAGTAATTATAGAATTCTGTGCCAACTCTTTCTTTTATTTACGACATAAAATATATATATATATATACTTTTCCTCTGTTCTCTTTCTGCAGCTATTTGAATTTATTAAGCAGAGAGAAGAGTTGTAATATTTGAGATCACAGACAAAGTACAGAAGGAACAATGGGAGAAGACTCATCTGCTTCATACATACACTTGGTAAGTCAGAAATTAACAAGTTCAAAAAAAAAAAAAAAAAAAAAAAGGTCGTTTAATTGTAATGAATATAGTTGTAGTACATGGGTTGATGTTGATTAGTGATATATATGGCTTTAGGTGCAACACCTGATAGAGAAGTGTCTCATCTTTCACATGACTAAAGAGGAGTGCATTGAAGCCCTTGATAGACATGCAAACATCAAACCTGTCATCACTTCCACTGGTTAGTTTCTTTTAAACTATACGTAGTTTGAACCTGTTACTTGAAAATAGTGTTTTATCACCTTACCAATCTCATAAAGCTTGATCATATAGAAGACACACACACTCCATCCATGATACTTATTAATTAGTAGTTGGTGTCAATTAAAAGATGATGATGCTAATATTATAAAAACGTGTACTGCAGTGTGGAATGAATTGGAAAAAGAGAACAAGGAATTCTTTGAGGCCTATGCACAATTTCAAAGCAACAAATATCAAATAATGTCTGATGAAGAAACAAACCGAATGATCCAAAAGATGATATCGGATTCCTCCAAAGAGTCCGACTACTAACCTACCATATTGCCATTGGAAAGCCATCTGACACTATATGGGTTCTCGAGCTGGTTGGTGTTTAGGTATCCCAAACATCATCTTCTCGATTACCAGCCAAAGCAAAACAGAGCTTTAGTCCATTTTATGAGGTCCCCATGTATGCCATATTACATGTTATTCGGTAGTACCTCCACTACCAATCACCACATGCCACGTAACCATGCATATTACATACCACTCATTGATTTTTATGTATAAAGGTTTTTTTTTTTTAATTCTAAATCTGTCTTGTAATGGGCGTGTAATGATATTAGGTTTGTAATTGTCATAAATGAAGCTATAAAACGTGGGGGACTAATATGAAGAAGGCTTGTCTAATCATAAGCTTTGTTTTTTGTTTTTTGTTTTTTTCTTTTTCTTTTTATTTCTTCAGGGTTTTGTTGACAGTTGTATGTGAGGCTGAGGTCAGTAATCACTGGACAGCGCCCTCTCAGACCTCTCTTCTTACAAACATTACGTGAGAGTAACTAATTACGATGATAAGCCACTTATCTTTGGACTAATGGCGACAAATAACGTTACAAAGCTAATGAGGCTACAAACAAGAAAAACTATTGATCAGATTATTTTGTCTTTGTTGAATCAAATATAATATATAGATAGGAACAATGTTACCAATATACTGAAATCACACAGCTTGGGTTGAGTCGCGGACTAGGTCGCTCTCTTTAAGACGTTTCGCGGCTCTGCCCAAAATTGTGCAAGCATACACAGCCTCGTCGTCCCCAGCATAAAACAGCCCAGCAAGATTCTGTCTCGAAGTTACACTGCACTTGATGAACTCTGGAATACTACACCTTCTTTGCTTCTAGCTTGTTTGGAGTGGTTTCAAACGCGATTAAATCTGCACCTGAGTTATGAAAATATGAGAGCTGAAGGTCTCTTTTATAGCTAAAAATTAATCCCAATGGATACAGAAATAACGATCATATTTTTGGTAACGGTCATAAGAAATAACGATCATATTTTTGGTAACGGTCATAAGAAATAACGGTCATATTTTTGGTAACGGTCACAAAAATAACGGTCACATTTGGAATTTCTGACTGTTGGAAATAATATAATTAATGATTAAAAAAAAATTTATATAAAAAAAATAAATTGCCACCTCACTTCACTCACACGCGCGCTCGGCTCGGCACGGCCGGACGGACGGCGGCGGCGGCGCGCGCGTGTGTGGTGGACACACCAATGCCTAGGTCCTCTCCCCTTCCACAAAAGTGGGTGCCCCTTAGGGCCCAATCCCATAAGCATATTTTTCCTCTTATAAACACTTCCTAAGAGGAGTTCAAAATCAATGTGGGAGAAGAGCAACATTTGGTTTTTTATTCAAATTCATTTTCAATTTCCAACAATCCCCCACTTGAATTTTATATAAAAATTAGTTTTCATCGAGCAACCGATCAATCAAAGATATAAGATTGTGCATAAGCAAAAAGGTGTCTATCGACTTGAACCTTTGCGTAGTATTGATGCTTTAGAATATACTAGAGTGACTCGTAGTCTTGAACTCTATCTCTAACAACATCACACACACAACCTTTCCAAGGTGTAGTTCCATAAGCCCGTGCTTTACGGCCATGCACGTGTATCCCAGTATAGTGAATGCTCTAGTAAATTTTTGCCCAAAATTTCATAGGAAGCGGCCACACTTCCACATTCACATAGGTGAGTCTATCAAGAGTACTCCTGTAGCTATGTACTCCACTCCACATAGAGTATAGAACTCATTAAGAGTTAACAATTAACTCATCCTTCTGTCGCTTCAGGAATTCATGCTTCTAACAATATAGGATGAGACTCATAATAGCATGATTCATCTTATATCACTTCATGACTTGTTATTACCCATTGAACTTATTTCTTGGGATCTCCAGTCTATAAGTCGGGTTACCATCACAAGTGACTCTTCATTCCAAGGGCATTAGTCCCATTCCTTTCGAAGTTTTGAAAACCTTCTCTCTTGCTAATCCTTTCGTCAAAGGATCAGCCAAATTATCATCAGTACGTACATGATCCACTCTTACAGCTCCTGTAGAGAGAAATTCTCTAACAGTACTGTGTTTACGACGTATCTGTCGTCTCTTGCCGTTATAGTAACGGTTCTGAATCTTTGCAATAGCCGCGGTACTATCGCAGTGGATCAGGACAGCTGGTATCGGTCTTTCCCATAAAGGAATCTCAGCTAACAGACTTCTTAACCAGCCTGCTTCTTCACTAGCAGTAGCTAGTGCTATCATTTCTGACTCCATCGTAGATTGAGCCAAAATTGTCTGTTTCTTAGACTTCCAAGAAACAGCTCCACCAGCAATGCTAAGTATATAGCCGCTAGTTGCTTTGGAGTCTTCTGAAAGAGTGTTCCAATCAGCATCGCTGTAACCTTCTAAAACAGCGGGAAACTTTTTATAGTGTAATCCAAGGTTCATTGTTCTCTTAAGGTACCTCATGACTCTTTCAATTGCATTCCAATGCTCTATACTAGGTCTACTGGTAAACCTACATAGTAATCCCACAACGTAAGCTATGTCGGGTCTAGTGCAATCAGTAGCATAACGTAAGCTACCAATGATGCTCGCATACTCAGTTTGTCTAACACTGTCTCCAGTGTTCTTGAACAACTTTACACTAGGATCATAAGGGGTACATGCAGGTTTGCAGTTAGAGTAATTATATTTCTTTAAGATCTTCTCAATATAATGAGATTGATCTAGAGAAAGTCCCTCTTTAGACCTAGTAATCTTTATACCTAGGATTACACTCGCTTCACCTAAATCTTTCATGTCAAAATTAGCACACAACATGTTTTTCACATTATTTACAACATGAATATTTGACCCAAAAATTAGCAAGTCATCCACATATAAACATATAATAGTGCAAATGTTATTTTCTGTTTTATGATAAATACATTTGTCACTTTCATTCAATTTGAATCCATGTGAGATAACCAAATTATCAAATTTTTCATGCCATTGTTTAGGTGCTTGTTTTAGACCATAAAGAGATTTATCTAATTTACATACTTTGTTTTCTTGACCTGGGATTACAAAGCCCTCAGGTTGGTCCATATAAATCTCTTCTTCTAATTCACCATTTAAGAAGGCAGTTTTAACATCCATTTGGTGCACCACTAAATCATGTATAGCAGCTAGGGAGAAAAGCACACGTATGGAAGTTATTCTTGTGACAGGTGAATATGTGTCAAAGAAGTCCACATTTTCCCTTTGCCTATACCCTTTGGCTACAAGGCGAGCCTTGTACTTTTCAATAGTACCGTCGGGTTTTAATTTCTTCTTTAGTATCCATTTACAACCTATAGTCTTGCAACCAGGAGGTAAGTCAACTAAATGCCAAGTTCTATTAGACTCAAGAGAGTCCATTTCATCATTTATGGCTTCTTCCCATAAGTTGGCATCTAAAGAAGATAAGGCTTCTTGAATGGTTTGGGGATCTTCCTCTAAGGTATAAGCATAGAAATCAGACCCAAAATCCTTAGAGGTTCGAGCTCGTTTACTTCTCCTAAGTTCAGTTTCTAATTCCTCATTTTGTTCACTAGTAGTAGCTATGGGTAAACTACTAGAAGACGAGCCCCCACTATTCTTTAGTTTAAAGGGAAACCTATGTTCATAGAAGTCTGCATTATTTGATTCTATAACTACATGATCATTTAAGTTATAGAATTTGTAAGCTTTACTATTTATTGCATATCCTATGAATACACATTCATATGCTCTACTAGCAAGTTTAACTCTTTTTGGATCAGGGATCCTAACAAAGGCTAAACATCCCCAAGTTCTAAAATAAGATAAGTTAGGTTTCTTATTTTTCAAAATTTCATAAGGTGAAATTTGACTAGTATATTTAGGCACTCTGTTTAGCACATAGCAAACAGTTAATAAAATTTCTCCCCACCAATGGGAAGCAGCACCAGAGTTTAATAAAATTGCAACAACTGATTCAGTAAAAGTTCTATTTTTTCTTTCAGCTTTGCCATTCATTTCAGGAGAATAAGGTGCAGTTTTTTCATGTATGATTCCATGTGTTTTAAAAAAGTCATTGAAAATATTGGAATCATATTCAGTGCCTCTATCACTTCGAAATCTTTTTATTTTTCGGTTAAGTTGATTTTGAACTTCAGTCATAAATATTTTAAACATGTCAAACGCTTCACTTTTATTTTTCATTAAATATACATATGTATAATCCGAACAATCATCAATAAAAGTTATAAAATATCGCTTTCCATTTCTTGTTAAAGTACCATCAAGTTCACATATATCAGAGTGTATTAAATCTAATGGTTCAGATTCTCTAATTACTGATTTATGTGAAGTTTTTGTTATTTTAGCTTGACTGCAAAAATCACATTTTTCAAAATCATTTAAAGATAGTTTTGGAATAAGTTCTAAGTTACTCATGTTCTTTATTATTCGTTTATTAACATGACAAAGTCTAGCATGCCAAACATTAAAAGAACATAACATATAAGCAGAAGAAGATACTTTATTAATTTCAATATTTAATTTAAACATGCCATCAGTGGCGTACCCTTTTCCAACAAATACATTATTCTTAGTAATAGTATACAAATCAGCCCCTATAGTTTGAATAAACCCAGCCTTATTGAGAAGATAGCCTGAAACTAAGTTCTTTCTCATCTCTGGAGTATGCAGGACATCCTTCAAGATGACAGTCTTTCCAGAGGTAAACTTCAATTCTACCTCACCAGTACCAGCAACTTTAGTAGAGTGAGAATCGCCCAACAGCACTTTCTTATCCTCAGACACAGAATAGGACTTGAACATATTACGATCATAGCAAACATGGCGAGAAGCACCAGTGTCCACCCACCACCCCTCAGATCCACCAACAAAGTTAATTTCAGATATCATAGCTATAAGCTGATCTTCGGTAAGGTTCGCCTGCGGGGCAGGACGATTCCTGTTCCGGCAGTTCCTGGCCAAATGGCCAGGCCTGTTACAACTATAACACATAAATGTGTTATTTCCTAAGGGGGGTTGAGTTCCAGGTCCATTCCGTGGAGGATTTCTATTTTTATTATGGTTGTTACGGTTCTGGTTATTATTACGATTATGAAATTTCATGTTTCTTCCTTTAGGTTTTAGAATTACAGAAGAAGGTTTTTTATTGGTAGTATTATTTGAGACTACTAGTACTTCATCTTTTTGATCTTGTTTTCGGGCTTCTTCCTCTATCCTTAGACGGGTAATTAAACTTTCTAGGGAGAATTCTTTAGTTTTATGCCTAAGAACATTCTTGAATTCTTTCCAGGCAGGGGGCAATTTATCAATGATAACAGCAACTTGAAATTGTTCATCTAAAGTCATACCTTCAGAAGTTATTTCATGTGCTATTTTCTGCAGTTCATGTGATTGAGCTTCCACAGACTTGTCATCAGTCATCTGATACTTCATGTATCTACTTACAGCATATTTCTTTGTTCCAGCTTCCTCAGTGTCATATTTCTTTTGAAGAGCATCCCAAATTTCCTTAGCTGACTTATCAGAGTTATAATAGTCATACAGATCATCAGCTAAACCATTAAGAATAAAATTCTTACATAGAAAATCATTTTCCAACCATGTATTTAAATCCTTAGTTGTGGTTTCAGTAAGTGGATTTGGCAAAACAGGTTTTTCTGTAGTAAGTACATAAGCCACTTTTTTCATTGTGAGAAAAAACAACATTTTTTGTCTTCAAAACGAAAAGGCTTGTTGAGATCAGCAGTTAAAATTTCAGTAGACATGGCAGATTGATAACGTCTTAAAATTGTTGAATCAAATATAATATATAGATAGGAACAATGTTACCAATATACTGAAATCACACAGCTTGGGTTGAGTCGCGGACTAGGTCGCTCTCTTTAAGACGTTTCGCGGCTCTGCCCAAAATTGTGCAAGCATACACAGCCTCGTCGTCCCCAGGATAAAACAGCCCAGCAAGATTCTGTCTCGGAGTTACACTGCACTTGATGAACTCTGGAATACTACACCTTCTTTGCTTCTAGCTTGTTTGGAGTGGTTTCAAACGCGATTAAATCTGCACCTGAGTTATGAAAATATGAGAGCTGAAGGTCTCTTTTATAGCTAAAAATTAATCCCAACGGATACAGAAATAACGATCATATTTTTGGTAACGGTCATAAGAAATAACGATCATATTTTTGGTAACGGTCATAAGAAATAACGGTCATATTTTTGGTAACGGTCACAAAAATAACGGTCACATTTGGAATTTCTGACTGTTGGAAATAATATAATTAATGATTAAAAAAAAATTTATATAAAAAAAATAAATTGCCACCTCACTTCACTCACACGCGCGCTCGGCTCGGCTCGGCCGGACGGACGGCGGCGGCGGCGCGCGCGTGTGTGGTGGACACACCAATGCCTAGGTCCTCTCCCCTTCCACAAAAGTGGGTGCCCCTTAGGGCCCAATCCCATAAGCATATTTTTCCTCTTATAAACACTTCCTAAGAGGAGTTCAAAATCAATGTGAGAGAAGAGTAACATTTGGTTTTTTATTCAAATTCATTTTCAATTTCCAACGGTCTTCTAATCCAATAATATTTATCTAGCCGTAAAAACAAAACTAGAATACAACAAGTACAGTCACTGCACATGTTAAACACACAAAACATATATAATAATTATCATTCTAACCGCAGATTTAACAAAAAAATCTTCCAAAATTGCTTTCAAAATTCATGTACAGTATGAATATGACTCAAGTAAGTGGGATTATGGGACATCAATGTTCACTAATTTTGCAAAAGGCGATTGAAATTTGGCAATATTGTAGCAAGATCGATAGTACAAGTATAAGCAATTGGGAGCGTAATAAAGTGAATCCACACAGAGGGCTTTTTTTTTTTTTTTTTTTTTTTTATGAAGTAAAAAATTCATAGTAGAATTTACACAAATAGCTTCGTTGAATATTATTTTCTCTTAAATCTTTTTAGCTCTCATAGGGAGGTGGATCCACACAATTATTTATCACCTCTCCTCTCTATAAATAGGTGTAAATAGGTGGGGTCCAAATTTCAAATCTATTTTTAATAGTTTATATATGCCTCAAAGGTATCCAAATTATTAAAAATAACGCCCTAAAATTTATAGTAATAAAATTAGCACCTCAATAATATTGAACATTTAATTTGAATGTGAAATATTGAACGTTCAATATTGAACGGGTCTAAATTATCGTCGTTCAATTTTAATTGAACGGGTGTTCAAAGAAAAATAACATATTAATTATTTTTTTATTGTAAAAATATAAATTTGAACATAAAGAATGCTAGTTTTGTTATTATAAGTTTTAAAGGTATTATTTTTGTTATTTTTTCAAAATAATATGGGACAAGACAAAATGGAAAGCATAAACTCACACACTTTTCTCTTCTTCTTTTTTCTTCCAAAATTCATTATTTATTTCCAACAACTATGCTTTCATTATTCTCATCATTTTTCAAATTTATTATCATATTTTTTGTTTGTACGATTTTTCACTATTTTGTGTATCCCTTTTAGTTTATTCCTTAAGCTTCCATGAAAGTTTTGATAGAGGATTTAAAAGATGATGAACACGAAACATCTGGCAGGGTGACGCTGGTTTTCATGTTAAAGTATTAAGGCCCAACACCATTGATACGGATCATGATGGTGTGGCTGAGACCAGCAGCATTGTTGGTAACGAAAATGGTGCATTAATTGGTAACATCAAAATGAAAATAATGAATGAAAAAAATTGATGTTTACTATAAATAAATGGTCGCATATAGAGAATTTTCTGTTTTATAAGTCAAAGAGTTCCAATAGATATGATTGATTCATGTTTTCTAAATAACTTTATGCTAATTCATTCAAATACTAAGGCAAAGAAATTATAGAGCTTAAAAAATATTCTCTCATAAATCATATAAAACACGGCAGTTAATATTGATTTTTGAATTGAAGTATCGTTGCATTTGAAAATTTATTATTTATTTTTTGTGGTACTCTTTTTTCATAAGTTTAAATAAAGAGAAATATTTTATATTACAAATTTGTGATTCTTACAAATATTGTAGAAAATTTTGACCAACTCCTTAAAAATTTAACAATTATCATTGCTAAAACCATGTGAACAAATCATTTAAGACTATCAAAAATTTATAATATACAATAGTGTTCTTAAAATATGTAATATTTTGTATGTTATTGGTATATATATACATATCTATAAAGTGAAGTCACTTTCACATTATATTTGTCTTACTAAGAGCACCTTTGCCCCTATTCTATTCAAAACATATAGGTCAAGTTATGTACAACATACTTGGGTTGGGTCGAGTTTGCATTGCAATTCGACTAACATGCGTGAAGGCGTAAATTCAAGGGTTGAATTCTACGTTGTGAAAAAGTTAACTTAATGAGTAGAAACACTTATACTTCTTATAAATTCTTTTATAGCATTGTCTTTTATTAATATAGGACAATTCATCTAACATGCCCTCAAAATGTTGATCGGTTTCTATTGCAAAGCCATTACTTTGTATTTTTAACTTATTTATTATATTTTATTCTATTTGGATAACTTGTCTCTTTTTTCTTTCGCAAGGTCCATTTTTTTTTTTTTTTTTTGTTAGATGAAGTCTAAGGTTTTTGGTCCATTAATCGATTAAAACTCTGATACAATGTAAAAGTATATAAGAACTATGAGTACTTCAATATCAAAAGATTAACAAAATGAATAAAGACAATCACATTTTTTATAAACTCTTTCATAGTATTATTTTTTATCAATGTATGATAATTCTTCTAACATCTCCCTCATCAAAGTGCGAGTCTTTATTTCTTATAAAGTCTATCACTTTGTATTTTAACTTATTTAATTCTATTTGAGTTATTTATCTCTTTTTTTTCCTTTTTCAAGGCCCACTCGTTTTTTTAAAAGTAAGACCTAAAGTTTTTGGCTCATTAATGGATTAAAGTTCTGATACCATTTAAAAGTTTATAAGAAACATTAATACTCTAATTTCAAATGGTTAATTCAATGGTAAAAACACTCATGCTTTTTAAACTTTTTTATAATATTATCTTTTATTAATGTAAAATAATTTCTTTAATAGGCATCAATGTTGCACAACTATTGTCTAGTAGCACTTCTATTCTATCTTCTAGTTAATAGCAAATCGGTAGATAACTATATTATAATTGTCTATAATCTTGGATTATACGAAATGGTGGTTAACTTAGTAAAATATTTTTAGGTTAAAAAAGAAAAGTCACGTACAATACATGCACTTAAAAAGAATAATTTACATCCATAAATTTGTAATATCATATTTCAAGTTAAAATATCATAAGAGGATGGCGCAAGTTTCAGTAAACGACAATTATTTCCCGCGTATGTGGCTAAAATTAAATATTTAAAAATAACATTAAAAGAAAAATAAAAAAACACCCTGATTGACGCCGATACAAACAAAACTCCGCCTTTGATTATCTATTCTCTGTTACATTTCAAATCATTTTCTCGGCATTTTCTTCACAAAATGCAGGTCTCTAATTCTTTATTCAGGTTCCTGATCCAAGAAGTAAATACAAAACCCATTTTGCTTATCTGTCTAGCCGATCACTTTCCGTTCAAATTTTGATCTTTCTCAGTTCTTACTAATTTGAAAAATATTTGTTTGACCAGATTTGCCAAAATGTCGGCGTGTCCGTCATTGATCTAAAATCAAAACGGAGAAGCAAAACGTAATTGCGTCATTAAATTCATTACAAATTAAGCGGGTCTCATCAGGTTTGTTGCATAATAAGACGTAGATTTCGAATTTGAATTACGGGTACCCAGTAGTCAACGCTCCGATGCGATTTGCTTAATGAAAAAGGCAAATTCATAATTTATTGTTTTTCATCTTTCTTTTATTATCTGGGTTTCTTTTTTCAGGCTTCTTCGTTTCAGTGGTACACTGGTACGTTTAAAATTTAGATAAATAAAATTTATTGGGTATCTTCATGTTTTTTTCACATCAGTTTTTGTATAAGCCGTTTTTGTTAGTAGTGAAATTTCATAATCATGTTGCTTTGGTGTTATTATTTGATTTGGTGGCAGCATCTGAGAGATTTATACTAAAATTGGCCCTTTGTTATGATGGTGTTGTGTTCATTAACTTCAAACACTTATTGCTAGTTCTTTATGTTGTTTCAATGATTGCATATATACCGAGAGAAAGTATTTCAATCATTTGGTCTCTTCTAACTTTACTGTTCTTTAGTCTTTTTCCTTTCCATCTTCTTTACCTCGCCTTTTTAACCTGAAATAGTATACATTTAATACAATTTTCATTTTCAGTTTTGAATCTTGGTTCTCTTGAAGAAATCTTGCTGTTTTTTTTTTTTTTTTTGTTAGGGAAATATTTTCAGGGCAGAAAATCTTAATACCAGAGAAATTGAACATTTTACTTAATAAATTAATAATTGTGTTTCTAAAAATAAAAACTTTGCTATGACATTAGTAAGCACTGCTCTCTCAATAGGGCTAGCTTTTTTCCTCTTCCAATTTTTTTTTTTTTTTTTTCCTTCAATAGTTTTTAGCATCAACTGAGTTCTTACACAATCTTTTTGAGGAAGTATAGAGATTCAAATCTTAGAGATGCTATATGTTCACCGTCAGATTTATGTGATTGCTGTACAACTGTAGAGGAAGATAAGGTAATATACTAAGATGGTTTCATTTAATTTATTCTGTTCTTTTGGGGATATATATAATACTTCCTAAGTTGTTTACTATTAACATTCACAGTTAACAAACAAATTTTGAAAATGGGAATAAATAGGTAGGAAAATACAGCCTATGCATTTGAAAGTTTGCAACTTTGAAAAGACTGAGCTATCTTCCTTTTCCTTGATTAAGTTCACCTCTGATTTGATGCAGATACTATATTGCATTTTCTAAAAAGTGCTCAAGGTTAGGGAATTTCTTAGGTTAGCTTAAGACTTGAAACAGAAATGGAATCTAAACAATGTAGACCAAGTGTTATTGCAAGATTAATGGGCCTTGATGAACTCCCATCTCAGCGTTCTGTCCAAAAGCCAAAAAGAGTACTCTCTGAAAATTATTTAAGGAGAGTTGCTTCTATTGGTGTAAGAAAGAAGTGTTCATCTCATGAATTTCATTTGTGGAATATGAACTCAAGAGACCAGAAAGAATTTAAGGATGCGTTCCAACTAGTGGAAACATTGAAAGGAGATGAGTACAGTGACATGTCAGTTGACAAGGAAAATCTTGGTGAAAACACTTCAGTGGATGAGAAGGTTGAGACTTCAATAGAATTGCAGGATTCACCAGAAGTTATAAACTACAAGAATGATGATCTTCCACAACATTTTCCCAAGCATCTATATGATGTGCAAGGTTTGCTTCCCATTTCACATGCCAGGCCCTTGGAAATCTTACAGTCATTATGTACATCTGTTGACTCTAAGTTTGCTCGACCTTGGAATGGGAGAAAACTAGTTGAAGAAAAAGGAAGGAAGAACCTGTTTTATAGTGTCAGACCTATTGGAAAGAGATCTTCTGTTACAAAACAAATGCTGGAAGAAGTTTCCGGAAGAACAAGACGCAGGATGATAAGCATTCCAAAAAAGGTCCCAAGTTCAGGTGAAAGTGGTGAAACCCTTGCCACAAAACAGCAGTTGTTGCTGCCTCCTTCCTCAAATTTCTCTTATGTGAAATCCTCAAAGAGATCCTATGCATATTCAGACCATTTTTATGAGGCCAGGGAAGCCAAGAAGAGGCTCTTTGAACGATGGAAGATGATGAAAAGGTCTGAAGAAGTTGGATCAGATTCTAGAGGCAGTATGCTCCATGATGTACCAAAAAACACTTGTAAGGGGTATCAGTCAGTCCTTAATTTTATGAACAATGATCTAGATAATGATACTGTTGTCTCTCCCAGAATGGTTGCTGATGCAGAGACTAGTTGCGTAGTTATGCCCTTTGTAAAACATAACAAGGAGTTAGCTAATGATGGTGATTATTCCAGTCATGAGATGGATACTTCAGTTCAACAGGTCTGATTTCATTTTCATATATTCCGCGCCCTCCCCCTCCCCTCTCTCTCTCTCTACTATGTACATAAAGATATACAGTATATCATATACTAGATCAGTTTTTCATTTTTGAAAAAGAAAAATATTTTTTGGGCTTCAAGAAATCTTAGTTTTAGAAGGGGGGAAAAAATCCAAATGTCATCATTTTGGGTATTACTTTTCAAGCAATGTTGCTTACTTTTCTATACTGCCATCTACATAATTAAATCAAATTCTATGTTGAGCTTGCAGGAGGCTTATAAACCTAATCCAGTTTCTGTCCTCAAACCAACATTTACAGATGAAATACCACCCCACTCCAGTGATGACATCCGTGGTATGCTAACTCAAATTTACATTTAGAAAACAACCCAACGTCTCAACTTCATGACACATCCTTAGTTTTATTAATTTGTTTGTGCTGTTGTTTTAGGCATGTGGAGTCATATTGAACTTCCCAAATCAGATATTTCATATGCATATTCTGAAGGATCAGGAATAATTATATCAACTGAGGAAGGATCTAAAGGCATCTCCAAACAAAAGGAATATTTGTTTAGATCATGTTCGGTTGAAGAGAGTAGGAAATTCTCCTACCTTGTTGATGTGTTAAATGAGGCTGGCTTCCATGGTAGGAACTTGGAGGTGGACTTCAGTATTTGGCACTCTCTAGAATTCCCAGTCAGTTTGTCAGTCTTTGATTCCTTGGAGAAGAAGTATGGTGATAAGGTGTCTTGGAAAAGATCAGAAAGAAAGATTTTATTTGATCGTATAAATGCAGGCTTGATGGAAATTCTCCTACCAAAAAGGGAAAAATTTGTTTTGAGACGGCTCAATCCCTATCCAAATGAGGTTATGATCGATAATCATCTCTGGGTTTTGCTAAATAGACAAGAAAAAGAAGCCTCAGGTAAGGACTCAATGGAGTTGATAGAAGATGAAATTAAGTTAGACTTAAGAGATGATATTGATGCTATTGGTAGAGAAATAGAAGGATTTTTGGTTGATGAGCTTGTTGCAGAGTTTGTTAGCATGGATAGTTTTTGATTTCTATGCTTTTCGTTTTTCGCACCAATTTTTATTTTTTTGTAAACATGAACCAGGTAGAAAAACATTATAGAGAGAGAGAGAGAGAGAACTAGGTAGAAGAAAATTTCTATGTAGATATTACATTGTTTTCATAGAGAGTGGAAAAATTTTAAGAGAGAGTGGAGGGACGGTGTTTGAGTGAGAGAGTCAATTTGTTAGTACATTTATAGAATTTGGAGTTATTATTTGATCTTAAAAAAAGAAAGCTAGCACTTATAATAATGCAAATTTTCATTCATATTCAGATACTTAAAGATACATCAATTAAAGATATAGGACACAAGCAAGCTCAAAGATCAAAAGTTAAACATGCGCTAGCTTAATTTATTGAGAAAGATAAACATTGAACTGCATAATAGTATCAATACCATCAGTTGTGTGCTGGTCCTCTTGATGAAGAGACTCAACTGTGGCATACCCATTTGCATTCTCGTACTTTCCTGTGCCTCCAATTACTGCAATGTGTGAAATTGGGGTGGCTGTCCTATGAACCCCAAACAGACTTATTGTATCTTCAACTTCATGACCATGTTCACCACCATGTAACATAAGTGTTAGTACCATTGTGTGGCTGTTACCATCCAGAGAGCTTGCCAAGTAAAATCCTTGTGCCTTTCCTCTAACGGCAGAATCCAATTCGTGGTCTTCAGTTAACTCATCGTCAAACACTGTTACTGAGCCAAACATGAGTTTCTGGAAGGAGGCTCCTGCTGGAAGCTGTCCAGCGGTTACGAAAGGTTGGTTGCTACCGCCACTGACAACGTTGTTGTTGCCACTATTTTGGATGATGGTACTAGTTTGTTTATTGGTGAAGCCATTGTTAAGGCCTGTGAGGAATGGAAGATTGTTTTTGTTGTTGTTTATGAAGCCGTTGACTTGAGGGTTGGTCAATGGGGTCCCACCACTTACTGGGAAGAAGTTGTTGTTGGGTTTAGAGAAAGGGGCATCAGTCACTGCACTGGCTATGATTCCTGTGACCACTCTGGCTGATGGGCGTGATCCTCCAATAATGTCATGTAGGTAGAAGGACAATGTAGGGTGTTCTACGGGTTCCGATGCTGATGTGGCAGTAGTGGTGGAGCTTGTTGTACTTGTAAGTGCCAATCCAGCAACAGGTGTTACATTTGTGGTGTTTGGTTCGGGTTCTTCAGGCTCAATTTGGGGTGAGTCAGCTTCCAGCTCAGGGGCTGGTGAAACTATTGGTGCTGCCACATCAGATACAGGTGGGGTTGTGGTATTAGGTGTGTCTGTATCATCATCTTCTGTGGCATCATTAGCTGGCGTGGTTGTGGGAGCAACTACTGGGATTTGCCCACTTGGCAAAGTATTGATGGGATTGGATGCTGCAGATGATGATGTGGACAAGACTTGTGGCTGTGGCTCCACCTCATCTAGGATTCTAGCAGAGCTCGCACATCCAAAAATGATAGCCAAGAGCAAGAAGTGAATGGTCGTCATGAGTGTGTTGGACGAAAGTAGGAAATTTTTGGCCATTTTGAGCTTTTGCTTACTTGAATAGTAAAGTGAAAGATTGTATTTGGATAATTACAATGCTTTCTCTAGGCAACTATGGTTGTGGATGTTTATACTTTGTGGAAAGTCTCTTGAAACTTAGGGAAGAAGTGGAGCTGATACATCATGGAGTTTTTTTTTTTTTTTTGAAGAGCTTATGCTTTGGTTGGCAATTAAAACCTGCACCAATTAAAAGGTGTTGTTTAAGTTGGTGATAAGGAAATTTTGACTACACCTTAAAGTTTACATAGTCTATGGAGTTGCTTCACCATAAACACTACACTGTATAAAATATTATTGCTTTTAGTGTGATAGGATGAAACAAAAATTATTTTTATGTTTAGTTGGATTTAGATAGATGGATAAATTCGTTTCCACCTTTATGTGAAGTGGGTAAAAATTTAGAGAGAATTGCTAGTGTTTTCTAGGTTTGTATTAAAAGAGGTAGACCAACATTCTTTGAAACGTGAAATTACAAAGAAACCGAGACATACTACTTTTGCAAGAACCCTTTTTTTTTTTTTTTTTTGCTAAGATACTTTTGCAAGAAACTAAGAAATGAAACATGTTGTTAAAGGGTGAAAAAAAATACTATAAAGTGCATGCCAAGCTAAGGAGTAAGAACATTATCATTCTCTGTTTGTGTTCTTTGAAACATGCAAAATCAATTTTACAAACTACTTTTCTTGCAAAATTCATCCTTACGTAGACTTGTTAATTTTGGATACATATATCTTCAGAAAGGAAACAGAAATAGCTTTAGCCAGTTTTGGTGAACGGGTTGACGTGTAATGCAGAGCACATATCAAAAATGCATTTTTTTCACGAATTTGGTACTTTAATAGTCCTCGTATTTAATAAAAGATATATTTGTGAATCCATATTATCAAACTTATATAAACCAGTAGTTTCCCATTTAACAAAAAGTATTGTAATAATATAATTTAAAAATAAAAAAAAACTAATTTATAAAAGGACAATTTTATTTTTATGAAAATATTTATTAATTTATGTATTTTCTTATTTTTTTTTGTTCATTTCAATATAAAAATATCTCAATTTTTAGGCAGGCCTGTATCATAAGCTCAATTTGTACTGAAGTAAGAATAATTTTTGTAGCAATAAAAAATTAAGATAAATATATAAAGTCCATAAGTTTCACAAAAAAGAAATGTAATTTTAGTTTTTTTTTTTTTTTTTGAATATGCAATTTATTGATGGGATCTAAATCCAATTGTTTGCCAAAAAAAAAAGAAGGTAAAGTACACTTTTAGTGAAACGTATATGGTCTAAACTCATTAAAAAGAGACCGTGTATTCAGACCCTGTTCAACATGTAATCTCAAATTATCTACAGCTATCCAAATTTGTAAGATGCCATATCAATTTCCGAACTTTGAATAAATTTGCAGAAATTAGTTTCATTTTGCTCCCAAATGATGACATTTTGTCAAATATAAACTAAGAATTATTCCATTCAAAAGATTAATTCAATTGAAAAAAAGAATTTAAATATTCAATTTTAAAAAATTAATCCCGAATAAATGCACACATAATTTTTATTATAGTATTGTCTTCAATAAAAATATATAAATTTTTACTCATTTTTGCACCAAAATTAATTATATCATGACATATTACAAAATTATTTAAAAAAAAATAACCATTTATATCAAATTTAAGATTTTTATTTAAAAAGAGTACCACCTACATAATAAACATAGTACTACTTACTAGGTTGAGATCAAGACCTTCACAATTACTATTTATTTTTAATTAAAAAAAATTAATATTTGTATATTAAAAACTTAAAATTTAAAATCTATAGTTATATTTTGTGCGTCTAATATGTTTATAATATTATAATATTATACTTAAAATTTTATTTATCGAGATGAGATATGTGCCCCTTCTAACCCTTCAATATATTTGAAAATGTGTATCACAATATAAGTAGTTTAGATACAAAATAAAAGCAAATATTTATGATCTTAATATTTCTCATGTCTTTATAAAAAAAAAAAAAAGAATCCTCATGTCCTACACTACTCTAAAACAGTCTAATAAACCCTTAAAAAACAGAGGATGTTGGTGTTGCAACACTTAGAGAGGCATTCATAAAACTAAAATTTGGCTTGTGAATATGCTGAAAGAGAGCTTAATTTGTCTACTTGGTTCCAACTTCGGTATTAGTCCATTGATGGTCTCTGTGAACTTATAAATTTCCATTTTATACTAAAATTTATCAGTTTACTTCAGCCTTTGATATTTTGAAAATAGATTATCTTCCTAATACGAGTATATAACTCAGTGCTTTTAGTTAGACATAACTTGAGCACATGTTTATGGTTCTTTCTATATAATCATAAGGGGGATCATCATTTTCTTTGATGAATAATTACATAATCTATTCAGATCAAAACTAGAACTCTAGCTTTCCGAATTAATAAAAAAGAAAAAAAAAAAAAAAACAATTTTATCTATATCAATAATATCATGCTTTTAGCAATATCCTTCTAGCTGAGATAGATTTCGAACTTAAGAAACTTATTGCTTCCTCCTCTTTGTTCCTCAACAGTAACTGTAGACCTTGTTTTTAGTTCCTTCACAGTGGCATAGCCATTAGCACCATCATACTTCCCAAGGCCACCAATAACAGCAATATGAGACTCATTCACATCCCTTTGGTGAATCCCAAAAAATCTTAAACCTTCTTTAACTTCACCAATATTCCCAAAATCAAAATTAGTTGTCATAGCTATCATGTGGCTACTACCATCTTCAGAACTTGCTACATATATGCCTTGTGCTTTTCCAATTATTTTAGAGCCAGTTTTATTATACAAGTCCTCATCAATAACTGTTACTATTCCAAACTCCAATTCTTGAAGAGTAGCTCTAGCCGGAAAAGGTAAGCCGATTCCGGCTACGTCCAGTGTCTGTGTGGACATTCCGGCGCCAGAGGTTGAAACAGATGATGGGTTTGTTTGTGAAAGAGGGATGCCTCCAATGGGAGGAAATAGGCCAATTGGTTTTTGAAATGGTAAGTGAGTTGGTATTTTAGTGGTTGTAGATGGTCTTGATGAAGGGTCAGTTACATTGATCAACACATCTCTCATTAGGAATGTGATTTTTTGATGGTTGTGGTGGTGATGATTATGGGCTGGGGTTGAATTGCCTGCTATTGTTCTAGCAGAAGTTGATATTTTTGTGATGATCATGAACAAAAGCAACAAGGTTAAGATTGGCAAAGAGTTGTGCTTTGCCATTTTCATTATGAGATTATGTCTTTTGGTGAAGTTTCGTATATAAAAAAGATGAAAAAGGATAGAGTATTGGGTTTGGGTGGTTTGTATGTTAGTGTCTGTAATGCAAGGTGGTTGTGGATTTGGAATGGTCATTGAGCAGAACACAAAATTTGATATATAGTGGATTTGGTGAGTTATATAAAATGTGAGAATAAGCTGTTCCCCAACACCATAATGTCTTATTCTAAAGTCATACTTTTACTACTTAATTTTATGAGGATTTAATTGGCATTTCCATTTATATGGTTATTCTTTTGCAATTAGAGTAGTATTATATGTACATTGTATTAATTATGATTGAATGTGGAGACGTGGGAATAAAAAATAACTGGGGGACTTTTTATTAATATCAATTAATTAAATTAATATATGCATAATAAAAAATATTTTTGTTTAAATTAATGTCTGAATGCTTAAAATACTGATTTTCTTTCAAGCAGTTATTGTCGCGTCTTGCTACTGCCTGCTTCTTGCTGGTATGATATATATTGATCCACTTTAAACTCCCAACTCATAAATGTAGGAGTCCTCGGTCTCAGTAGTATTTTTCTTAAAAATGGTTTATAGATAAGTAGTTTGATTAAAAGTATTTTTAAGATAAATATTTAGGTGTTTGAAATGAAAATATTAAAAGTAATTTTAGGTAGTATTTTGTTAAAATGTTATACGTATTCAAAATTAATTATCTTAAAAGTAAGTATTACGTACTTATCTTAAAATTACAAATAATGCTTCTCAAATTTTTGAAAGCATTACTCATAACTATTGCCAAACATTTTTAAAAGTGCTTTAATTCATTTGAAATTGTTATGAATGGGCGCTTGCGGAAGCGTAGTTCGAGTCCAATTTAGTTGCACAAATAATTAATTTTGGATAACGGTAAAATAATAAGCAATAAGAAAATTAAATGGCACACAATGATTTAAGTGGTTCGACCTTTCAATGTGAAAAGTCTACTCCACTGACGACGGCACACCGAGGAAAATCCACTATCAAAATCCAAATGGAGAATACAAACACCAATATTCAAAAGCCACTCAAAAATACCAAATTCCCAAATATAATCTCTCAATAATAACAGTAATCAAAATAGCAAGAATAATTTCAAATCTTGCAGATAACAAATAAATACTGTTACCAAATATAGACGAAAACTTTGATCGTTGATTCAAAGTTTCTGATGAAGAGCCAAGGGAATAAGCTGAATTTATTGGGATTCAAGTATAAAGCAATCCCACGAACAGTAGAAGTGGCTAATAATATCTCTATGAACAAAATGATGATGATGGAGATATTAATTAGCAAGTTTCTACACTATTGGCGCTGCTCCTCTTTTGTTTTTCTTCTGCGGCTCTCTCTGTTCTCTAACAGAAGCGGCTGTACTAATTTTCTTCTTCTCTCGTACAGCCAGGAGCAAAAGGAATATATATATATATATATTCAATTAGGGTTTTGTCCTTTTACACAAATATATATTTCCCAATATCATAATTACCAAATTGCCATTATATTTAAAACAAAAAACTGACGTTTTGAAGCCACTGTTTAACAAATCTCCACCTTGGCTCAAAACGGAACCAATTTCTTCAAATGCAAAATTCCTCGAAATATATCAGATGTGGCCGTCGTCCAAAAAAGCCCGAAAGGGCGATCACTTACTACAAACACCAACCAAGCCCAAGCAATGCTTGAACTTGTTAACTGTAATTGGCTTGGTCAACATATCAGCTGGGTTCTCTGCAGTAGCTATCTTATTAATAACAATAGTACCCTGAGACACAATGTCACGAACGAAGTGATATCTGACATCAATATGTTTGGTCCTCTCATGAAACATGGTATTCTTGGTCAAGTGTATCGCACTCTGACTATCACAAAATACAACAGAAGTATCCTGTTGTAAACCCAAATCATAAACCAAACCTCTAAGCCAAATGGCTTCTTTCACTGCTTCTGCTGCTGCCATATACTCTGCTTCTGTAGTGGACAAGGCAACTGTAGACTGTAAAGTAGCCTTCCAACTAATGGCACAATGAGAAAGAGTGAAAACATAACATGTCAGAGATCTTCTCTTATCCAAATCTCCAGCATAATCGGAGTCCACATAACCAATAACACTGCAACCAGTATTAGAACTCCCATCATATACCAAACCAAAGCTAGAAGTGCCTCTCAAATACCGAAGTATCCATTTCACTGCTTGCCAATGACCCTTTCTAGGGTTACCCATGTATCTACTAACAACACTAACTGCATGTGAAATATCTGGACGAGTACAAACCATAGCGTACATCAAACTACCAACGGCACTAGCATATGGAACTTGAGACATGTACTTTTCTTCTTCTTCTGACTGCGGTGACAAATCCAAAGAAAGCCTAAAATGCGCAGCTAGTGGCGTACTCACAGGTTTAGACTCTTTCATACCAAAACGTTCAAGAACTTTTTCAATGTAACTTTTCTGAGACAAATAAAGCTTGCCCGCTTGTCTATTCCTGTAAATTTCCATGCCCAAAATTTTCTTTGCTGCACCCAAATCTTTCATCTCAAACTCACCACTAAGTTGAGACTTTAATTTCTGAATCTCAAACTTATTCTTAGAAGCAATAAGCATGTCATCAACATATAGCAACAAATAAATAATTGAACCATCAGAAAACCTTTTATGATAAACACAACTATCATAATCACTCCTAGAGTAACCATGATCAATCATAAAAGAATCAAATCGCTTATACCATTGCCTAGGAGATTGCTTCAAACCATATAATGACTTTTTCAATAAACAAACATGATCTTCTTTACCTGAAATAACAAACCCCTCTGGTTGATGCATGTAAATTTGTTCCTCAAGCTCACCATGTAAGAAAGCTGTCTTGACATCAAGTTGTTCTAACTCCAAGTCAAACAGCGCAACCATAGCAAGCAACACACGTATGGAGCTATGTTTCACAACCGGTGAAAATACTTCATTGAAGTCAATACCCTTTTTCTGAGAATAGCCCTTTGCAACAACACGTGCCTTGAACCTAGCTGCTTCAACCTCAGGTATACCTTCCTTTTTCTTGAAGACCCATTTGTTTCCAACAATCTTCTGGCCCTTAGGTGGTTTTACCAATTCCCAAGTATGATTCTTATGAAGTGACTCAATCTCTTCATTCATAGCAACTAACCACTGAGCAGACTCATCACAAGTGACAGCTTCACGATAACTAGTAGGTTCATTCACCCCAATAGTCTCTGCCACAAACAATGCATAAGAAACTAAATCTGCATCTGCATACCTCTGAGGGCGTCGAATCTCTCTTGTTCCTTTACCCTTAGCGATACTGTATGGTTGCTCTTGTTGCTGTTCTGCTACATCAGGAGCAGAATCATCTACCTCATCCACAGATGGCTGATCTGAAGTGCTCTCTTGCACTTGACTAGGAGCTCCACTCTCAAGCTCCACCTGCTCACTAACACGGGGTCTTTACCTGCAACAACAGATTCTTTTTTTTTTCCAACATAGAAAACTCATCAAATTTAACATCTCTGCTAATTAAAAATTTAGGTGACTTGGGTTCAACACACCATAATCTATAACCCTTCACCCCAGAAGGATACCCCAAAAATATGCATTTCAATGCCCTAGGCTCAAGCTTACCATCATTAACATGAGCATAAGAAGGACAACCAAAAACTTTTAAATCAGAATAATTAGCAGGAGTACCAGAAAATACCTCAACCGGAGTCTTCAACTCAATTGCAGTTGATGGAGACCGATTCACCAAATAGCAGGCATGGTTACAAGCTTCAGCCCAAAAGGATTTATCCAAACCAGCTTGAAAGAGCATACAGCGAGCTCTTTCCAAAAGAGTTCTATTCATACGTTCTGCAACTCCATTCTGTTGTGGTGTATTACGCACAGTGCGGTGTCTTACTATGCCATTCCTTTCACAGAACTCATTAAACTGACCCTCACAAAATTCCAAACCATTGTCAGTTCTCAAACGCTTGATCTTCTTGCCAGTTTGATTTTCAATACAAGCCTTAAATGTAACAAATCTTGAAAACACATCATTCTTATTTTTCAGAAAATATACCCAAACATGACGAGAGAAGTCATCAATAAAAATCAACATATACCGGGCACCACCCTTGGACGCAACACGAGAAGGACCCCAAAGATCTGAATGAATATAATCAACAGTACCTTTCGTCTTATGGATGGCTGTACTGAACTTAACTCTGCGATGCTTTCCATAGACACAATGCTCACAGAAATCAAGCTTCCCAGTTTTCTGACCACCAAGTAAACCCCGCTTGCTCAAAATGGACATTCCTGCCTCACTCATATGCCCTAACCGCATATGCCATAAGCGAGTCGTATCTGAATCTTGATCTGACGAGGATGAGACTGAAACACTACCAATGACAGTGCTACCCTGAAGCACATAGAGACCACGAGACAATTGCCCTTTAATAACCACCAGAGCACCCTTAATAACTTTCAAAACTCCACCTTCAGCTATGTACCTATAGCCCTGTGAATCAAGAGTACCCAAAGATATCAGGTTCTTTTTCAAATCTGGAACATGGCGAACATCTTTCAAAGTCCTGACAATACCGTCATGCATCTTAATCCGGATAGTACCAATACCAACAACCTTACAGGACACATTATTTCCCATCAAGACAACACCCCCATCAATGGACTGATAAGAAACAAACCAATCCCTATTGGGGCACATATGGTAAGTGCAACCCGAATCAAGAATCCAAGCATCTCTAGATGAACTAATAGATACTGACAAAACATTATCACCATCGGAACCAGAACTATCTGCAATACCAGCAACATCATTAGTACCAGAAGATGTTGTGGTAAATTTTCCTTTACCTTTGAGTTTCGGACAGTTAATTTTCCAATGCCCTTCTTGACGGCAATAATTACATTTGTCTTTTCTCTTTCTAGATTTTGATCTAGACTTGCCTCTATTATTGCTTGATCCTTTATCTTGCGTTCTACCTCTGACAAATAAACCACTGCTACTATCATTATTACCTGTAGACACCTTTTTCTTCAACTCTCTGGAATTCAAAGCCGCTTTGACATCTTCCAAAGAAATAGTGTCTCTCCCATATAGCATGGTATCAACAAAATGTTCAAATGAATGAGGTAAAGAATATAACAAAACTAAGGCCTGATCCTCATCATCAATCTTAACACCAACATTTTTCAGATCACGAATAATTTTAGTAAATTCATCAAGGTGATCGTGCAAAGGCGTACCTTCTGACATTCTGAAAGTGTACAAGCGCTGCTTCAAATATAACCGACTTGTCAAAGACTTGGTCATATACACACCCTCCAATTTAAGCCACAATCCAGCAGGAGATCTCTCATCACCAACCTCGCGTAGTACCTCATCAGACAAGGACAACTGAATTGAACTAAGAGCATTTTCCATCAATGCGTCTTTTTCTTCCTCAGTCAATTTTTCTGATAATTTATCCTTACCTTCAAGTGTCTTAACGAGCCCCTCTTTAACCAATATGGCTCGCATCTTCATTTGCCAAAGACTAAAATCATTCCTACCATTGAATTTCTCAATTTCGTATTTTGCCGCCATGACAGAAAATCCAAAAGAGCAAACTTGATCAGTTCCAATAATTATCAGAATAACCCAAAGCTCTGATACCAATTTGTTATGAATGGGCGCTTGCGGAAGCGTAGTTCGGGTCCAATTTAGTTGCACAAATAATTAATTTTGGATAACGGCAAAATAATAAGCAATAAGAAAATTAAATGGCACACAATGATTTAAGTGGTTCGACCTTTCAATGTGAAAAGTCTACTCCACTGACGACGGCACACCGAGGAAAATCCACTATCAAAATTCAAATGGAGAATACAAACACCAATATTCAAAAGCCACTCAAAAATACCAAATTCCCAAATATAATCTCTCAATAATAACAGTAATCAAAATAGCAAGAATAATTTCAAATCTTGCAGATAACAAATAAATACTGTTACCAAATATAGACGAAAACTTTGATCGTTGATTCAAAGTTTCTGATGAAGAGCCAAGGGAATAAGCTGAATTTATTGGGATTCAAGTATAAAGCAATCCCACGAACAGTAGCAAGTGGCTAATAATATCTCTATGAACAAAATGATGATGATGGAGATATTAATTAGCAAGTTTCTACACTATTGGCGCTGCTCCTCTTTTGTTTTTCTTCTGCGGCTCTCTCTGTTCTCTAACAGAAGCGGCTGTACTAATTTTCTTCTTCTCTCGTACAGCCAGGAGCAAAAGGAATATATATATATATATTCAATTAGGGTCTTGTCCTTTTACACAAATATATATTTCCCAATATCATAATTACCAAATTGCCATTATATTTAAAACAAAAAACTGACGTTTTGAAGCCACTGTTTAACAGAAAGCACTATCAACAAAAGAAAAAACCGGTTCCAAACAGACCCTATACATACACAATTGCTTGGAACTTTTGCCTTTTGTGTATATATGGGTAGAAGTTGCTATGCACTCACATGATCCCACCCAAAAGATTAATCTAATGTTTGTAATTTATTTATATATTTATAAGTTTATACCCTTATTGTTGTGAGGGGCATCATATAGTTACTTTTTCATAAGTTTTGAAAGTTTATAGGTACTTGAACAATCTAGGTTCGAATTCCAATAACGTGCAGGTGTAATATTTAATTTGGAAGGCAAGCATGTCACGCTATTCTATGGTTGTCAACTGGTGATAGTCGAACCAAACAGCAAGCAAGCTAATTTTCTTGCATTCACTGATTTCAGACCATGGAAGAGAGAAATATTTTCTTGTTTATGGGATGTAGAAATATGGTCTTAGCTTTTTTATCATTGTAGTTATGCGGTTCTTTATCTTTTATGCTCTTTTCACTGTGTAGAAAACATGCAATGTTGTAATCTACAAAGAATTTTATAAAGCTAACTGATGAATAAAATTAATTTGACTAGTTTGAATTTATTTTATTTTCTTAGAGATAAATAGAATAGCAGTGCGTCTCCACTTTCTTATATGAAGGCAATCATAACAAGGGGTAGTGAAGGGCAAGTCCTGTACAAGTAAATAGAAAGGGAATATTTTCTGATTTCTTAATGAGAATCTTCATGACTTAGAAATAGTGTCATTTTGAGCTTTCAATTGAGCCTCAAATCTTGAATTTCCTGAGGCGACTCTCTCATTAAGCCAATTGGTGATGTCTTTAAATACAATTCTGATATTCTCTTCGGGCTCTCCATAAAGTAGACCATGCCACATTTCTGGATACAACTTGAAGGTCCTGTCTTGACTTGAAGCCACATCGTAGAGTAGTTTGCTCACCGATTTATCAGTGACTTTATCTTCTTCCCCATGAAGGACTATAAATGGCAATGATACCTATTCAAAGAGACCCACTTAAAGATTAAAGTAAATGTTTTGGTTTAAGTCATTTCAGGACAATGAAAAGGAGACAAAAGTTGTACCTCGGGAAGCATTTGTTCAATTGCTGTACTAGTTCTCAAAAGTTCATAGCCAGTTTTCAAGCGAGGACGTCCTTTGTAACAATACGGGTTCTCCCTAACCTGTGACACCATGACATGTTAATATAATTTTTTTATATATTCTAAAATAATAATTATTAGAAGATAATTTGCGATACCTGTTTTCTAACTTCTGGAACTTTAAAAGCTAAGTCAATAATATCATCTGTAGGGATTATTTTCCAAGTTGGAATTATTTTGGAAAGCTTTGTCAAAATATTAATCACTAATTTAGGTGGCCTCATCTCTTCTGCAATCTGCAAATATTTTTAAATTAAAAACCAATACGAGTAATCAGGAACAAACTCAAGAATTTTTTTCTAAAAAGGTTAATATATTAAAAAAATTCTTCTACAAAAAAATTTATTTATAATAATAAGATTTATAACTAACATTAAAAAAAATATATAAACTTAAAAAGAAAACAAAAGAAATATATATAAACTTAAAAAAAAAAAAAACAAAAAATTTATTTAAGTTGTTTCGATGATACTTCATAAAATTTATCAATTATCAAATAAAGTTCAACAATAAAATAATAGTCAACTGTTATGAAGATAGATGAATGCTAAATATATACAAATTTATACTTACATAGGCACTCAAATTAATAATTATACGATATTTGTCGATCAAAAGTTTAAAAGTTATAATTTTTCAGAGTATATAACATACAATTATTGATTTGATTGTAACTTCAAATATAAATATTTTGAATATTTAATATTTTTTTTAAAAAGAATATAGATAATTTTAATAATTTTTTTTTTTTAAATACTAGACTTTAACTTTATGCAATAGGAGCAAGCCACAGACCAAAGAATATAATAACAGAGCAGAAAAGAAGCAAAGTTGCGGACAATATAATACTGAAAAATAGTATATTAGTCTAAGTTTATTTATAAATTTTTGCTGATAAATAATATATTGTACTTTACAAAAATATTAGTAATATTTATTAAAAATAAAAACTTCAAAAAGATTATATTGGATATGAGTTCGTCACTAAATATAATTTTTTATTTATTTATAGAGGTGACATTACTAATAATATTTTTTTTATATATAATTAATTCTTTTAATCATATATAAAAAGAAAAATTTTAAAAGTTATCTGGGCTCAAGTCCGATATAACCGTTATATGATCCGTCACTATGAGTAATGTAATTTTAAGGTCATTAAATATGTTTTTATTAAAAAGTAATATATTAAAAAAATATATATAGAGGTGACATTACTAATAATATTTTTTTATATATATAATTAATTTTTTTGTTTATATATAAAAAGAAAATTTTAAAAAGTTATGTCACTGTAAGTAATGTAATTTTAAGGTCATTAAATATGTTTTTATTAAAAAGTAATATATTTGTTTTATTTATTTCGTTAAAATGTTTCATTTGTCGACATATTATTGTTTCTATGCAGATAACGTTGGAATTGGGATAGGAGTTTAACTTAGACGGTATTGCTTCTATGAAAAAGTATTCAAGGCAAGTGGCTAAGAAAAAATAAATCAAGTTCAAGATTTGCTTAACTTGCGAATATATAAAGTTATTATCCGAGATTCAAGTAATGGATATATATGGTCAACTCAGTATTTTAATTTTTTAATGTATAATGGTAAATAAAAATAAATAAATATATATATATACACACAGAAGATAATCGTGACGGTGAGTGCTGATTCACCATATCATTGTCAATCTCAAATCGGGCCATTGACTTTTTCCTTGGACTCAGAAAAGTAAGGGGGAAAACGAAAGAAAAAAAAAACCTTTAAATTACCACTATGATAATAGTGGTATGTATCACTAATATTAATGGTTATTTTTATTTTTTATCACACTGCTAAAAATTATTTTTATTTTGATATAAATCAAGAAAGAGTTAAAAGACTCTAGAGAACTTGAACTCAATGAGAGAGCGCAAAAGATACATGTGTTCCAGTGTCCTTTAAGAGCATACATGTGTCCAAGTGTCCTTTAAGAACAATTTCAGTACATTAAAGGTTCGAATTCGCGCCCTATTGTATAAAAACAAAGACCTAATATCTTAACTTTAATGTCCAAACTATTGGATTATTGCTGATCGATAATATTAGTGGTTATTAAATATATAAAAAAAATTATTTTTAAATATACATGCAATAGTACATAAAATATATAATATCACAGAAATGTTGGATTAATAAAACACACGCAAAGTAGCCTTAAAGTCATTTGACTGGTTTCTATCAACAAAACAAAACAAAATGTCATTTGGCTGCTCCCATGAAGACAAGGGGTTCTGATCACTAATTTGTATGGCTTGGATTTAGAGAAAAATAACAGTATCACATTTTGATAAGAGTTAAGACTCTTGACCTGTTCTAAGCTTATATTAAGATTGACAATTTTTTTCTTTATTTTAAAGATTAAAAATATAATTAAATAGAACTCATACCGGCAACTGAATAAAAGACTTAGATCGTCAGAAGTCATGTCATTATCAGTTTATCACCTACCCAATTTTTTAAATAATATGATTTTTTTTAAGATTTAATACAAGAAATAAATAATAATAATAAACCACATGGGCATTTGTTAAGACTGTTAATCTGTTAATAAAATATTTTAGGGAAATCAAAAGTACCAATTATAAAGCTCCGAAATCCTAAAAGAATCGTAAATAATATAACATACCAAAATTCTATCCAAAAAAATAATAATAATAACATACCAAAAAAAATAAAAAAGACTAGTGTACATGCGTGATATTAAGATTTTTTTATTATTATTATTAATATCGATTAATTAAATTATATAATATATATTGTTGTATTTATAAAATTTAATAATTTTTTTTTTTTTTTGGAAACAAAAGCATTTTGCATACCTTACACATTGGAGCAACCAGAACAGCACCATCCCAGTACTCAGGATTCTTCCTGTGTATAAGCAGAGCCACAGCTCCTCCCATGGACTCTCCCATCAAATATCTTAATTTCCTTTTATTTTCACTCTTTTCTGAAATTTAACAAAAACCCAATTCAGATGTACACAAATAATACTTGAATATCAAGTAAAATATTCTCTCTTTTTTTCTTTCAAAAAGGGCACAATTGATTTTGTATTAATTGCATAAACACTGAAACTTGGAAAGTCATAACAGAAGCAATTTTGTTTTTTTAACAACTTTACTACTCATAACTAAGGTTTGAACTCCAGATAACTACAGAAACTGGGCTATATGCCGTTGAACTTCGTTGGTACAGACACAGAAACTTATAATCAAACGTTAAAGACTAAAAATTGAAGAACATAATGATAAAGAAAACAGAGTAAAAACTAACCACATATGCTTGTAAAGTAAGCAGAGCAATCATCTACAACTTTGTCAAAGCTATCAACATATCCCAATAACCCATCAGATTTTCCATGACCTTCATAATCAATCCCATAAATTGCAAAACCTGCTTTAGCCAACCTTGTCGCTGTGCCTGAATCAAATAATCAGATTTTATTTTTAGATTTAATTCATATTTTGTATATTTTTTCTCTTCTTCACCACCGAAGTACTGAGAAAATTGCTTACTGTTCATTGTGATGCTGCATTCCATAGCATAACCATGACAAAGAAAGATCAAAGCTTTTGGGTCTTGATTTTCAGGAATCCAACTGCAAGTGAATAGCTTCATTCCTCTAGAGTTTATTATATGCCCCTGTTTGAAAAAAAATATCATCAGATTAATTGGTTAAAGTCTTAAATAAATTAAAAGAGTGAAACCTTTTTTTTTTTAATACGATAATGTTAGAAAAACGAGGAAACGTGTTAAGAAAAGTGGGAAAAATCGGAAGTTTGAAGTTAATTAAAGCTTACCTCCCCATATACAATATGCTCTGTTTCAGCCGCCTGCACCAAACAAAGAGAATGTTAAAACATATTTTATAGAGATAAAGAGATAAAGAGGAGGGATAGAGAGAGATTGAGAATAAAGAACGAACCATTAGAAAGTGATTTCAGAAAATTGAAGGGATTGTTGTTGTAAAGTGGTTTGGTTTAGATCGAGGACAATGAAACAAGCTGTTAAAATGATTGAACTGTTTATCAGAGAGGAACTAGGAGAATTTTTTGAGTTGCGACTCGTGAAGGCCTAATTTATCTTTATATGCTTTTAACAAGTCGAACCAGTTCTGAGTTTTAAAAACAAAATCACGTTGGACGGCTTGGACCCAATAGGCGTGTGGACCTCAGAAATTATATTTTAATGTATCACGGCCCGAGAGTTCAATTTTTTTTTCTTTCTTTCTAATAAGTTATATCCAAATCGCATTGGCCATTTTTTTTTAATCTAGAAAAGTGCCCTATATTTTAGTAGAGTAAGGGACCGGCATTATTCAAAAAATTAAATAAATAAATACGTAGGAATGTAATATATTTTAAATCAAAAATAAAAATATGATAAAAATTGACATAAAATTACAAAAAAAATATATAAATACAAATATGATTTGTTTAATTTTAAAAATATTTATAAAAATATGGTAATAATAAGTATATATTGTAATAAAAATATTGAAATATTATTTAATTTTTCATAATAATATAAAATATTAATGATATATTTAATATAAATATATCATAATTCAAGATAAATTAGCCACTATCTCTAAATTTAATACATTTTTAGCATAATTTACTTAATGATATGATACATAAACTCCAACTTGCTCATTTCATTTCACAAGTTTGAACTAAGATCATGTTTGATCGATAATAATAATAAGAATGATCCAGTTACTCCAGTGTTTTGTTTGACTATTAATTTGTAATAGAATGTAAAAGCATTACAGCATAAATATTAATTCTTATTCATCTAATACTTCTAAAAAATATATTGCAATGCTCAATTTTTCTTACACATTTGTATGATCATTTATGATTTTTTTTTCATTTATAAATAAAAACATTTATTTTTTAATTTTACTTTATTTATAAATTTATTTTAATGTTATCATTTATTTTGATTATATTGATCAAATAAATATTATAATAGTAATATTATTTTTATTAAACTTGATTCTTATTACCACAATATTTTAATTATATTTTATATTTTTATTTATTATATGTAAAAAAATATTAATTGTTATCATATTTTTTTACCTCAAAAGTATGAATATTATATTATAACTTTGAAAATTATTCGAGAAAAAAAGTATATTTTATTCATTCATATGTATGGATATAATAAAAATATAATGCGAAAAAAATGCTAGCTTATATATCCATCTTTTAGCACAACAACTGTATTTTTTATATTTTAACCTTTTTATTTACATGTATAGGCACTTAGGCAGTACGGCAAATAATACATTTCAGTTGTATAATTGAACAATAATTATAAAGTCGTACAGCTCAGTAAAAGAGCAACACATATGGTAAAATAACTCTTTTTTAAAAAGTGGACACATGTACATCAAAATTTATTGAAGAATATGGTCTGATATATTTAAACGGCATATAATTTATGAGTGTTGGCATAAAAAATTACTTAATTATTTAATTTAAATAATTTATTTTTATAATTATTATATTGAGTATTTAAAGTTACATAATTTTTTTAAAAAAATTACAATAATTTTGTTATTATATACAAATGAGTATTTTAGTTTATAATTTTTTAATTAAGCACCTATAATACTACTGTTATTTATAAAAATTATGCAATATAAGTCCTTAATTTTAATATTTTTGTTGGACAAGAAATGCTCATTTTAAAAAATTATATGACTAAAATTGCTTACTTTTCATAATAATATGACTTGTAATATCTAATTGATAAATTATAATATTAAAGTACATATTTTGAAAAATTATGGGACCTCTGATGATTAATTTATTAATTATTTAATTAATATGCTAATTTGTTAAAAATTATGAAACTTGTAAGATTTTTTTTTAAAAATTTATTTGAATATATAAAAAATTTAAAATTTTAATTTTAATTATATATGCGTTGGTTATAATTATTCAAAAACTCTGATGAGTACCAATGAGAAAAAAGGGAAAAGATAATTATTTATAGCATCAATGAGTTCCAATACCACTGACTTAGGCACACATACTTAAATGAAATTTTATTAAAATACTTTAACCTAAATATATGATTCATAAGTGACATTTACTGGTTTAGTAGTGCTGTCAAGGACTTTTCAAAGAAAAATATTATCATCACAAATTTATAGTGACAAAATTTTATTAGTCGAAACTCAAATGATATCATACTAAATTAGCGTCAATGCTATTAACTACTTAATTACGGTCAGAGGTCCAAATTTGGGACAATCTTAGTGGAATGCCATTAGTTTACTACTTTCAAAAGTGAATCCACATTAATACTCAATGAACCGACCAATTTGATATCTACATTGAGGATTTGTTCCGGAGAGGGCGGAGCTAGAAAAAAATTTTGGGGGTTAATTTTTTTTTTTATACAAAATAAAAAATTAGTAAAAATTATAATAAATTATACTCAATTTAATACTAAATTTTTTCATGTTATGTTATAATAGAGATATACAGTTAACATATTATAATTAACTTATAACAAAAATTAAACAAAAATATAACAAGTTAATAAATATTAGTATCATTCATAAATAAAATAAATTTATTAACTAAAAAATCTAAACAAATAAAAAGCTCAATCAAATACAATAAGATTTATAGACATTAAAACTAAAATAAACATATGAAAATGTAAAAAGTAAAATATGATTTATAATTTTAAGCTTGAGACTATATTTAAAAATATATGTTTATAAACAATATAAGAATGACTAATAATAATAAAAATAATAAAATTTTTATATAAAAAAATTTCAAATAAATTCTAAAAAATTATTGAAATAAAATGTCAAATAATATAATATTATATAAAGTTAAAATTTAGATTGAAATAAAATATAATAAATGTAAACTTAAAAAACTTTAATATGAAGCTTATTATATACTTTTTTTTTTAATTTTATTTTTATAATGTTGAGTTTAAAAATATTTAAACATTATTTGAATTCTTATATTTGAGAAGAATTTTTTTGCAATATATTATTCTAATTTTATTTTTTTAAATAATAGTTACCAAATAAATGAAAAAAGAGAGTATATATTTAACCACTTTATTTACAATTTATGTTATTTTTATTCACGTATTTATTAAATATTATTAATATATACTAAAATATGTACATAAAAATTAGACACAATATATTACTATAAATAAAATATTTATTCTTCCATATAGATCCTCCTCTGGGTGCAGACATCCCACAACTTAGTAACATTGAGGTATTATTTACTATTTTTTAAGTATATTTTTTAATAATTTTATTAATTTTTTTTATCAAGTAATAAATAATTGTATTTTTAAAAAATAATAATTTTATTGAATTAAAGTATCTGATGAATCAGTTACTCAATCATAATTAATAATTTCTCTGCAACATAGAATTTTTGTATCTTAGACTTAAGGCACGTGTTAAATGAGGATGCGTAAGCTCCTGTGTATTTTCTATAAGTTGAGTTTTATAGTGAAAAAAGTTATACGAAAAATCAATATACTTGTACACAAAAAAAAAATTATTATTTTTACTCCACAAACGCTTTCCATAAAATGGGCACTTGAATTATTATAACATTTCTGCTATATATTCTTACTAATTAGTCACAAATTACTGAATTAGTAAGTGTAGCAATATTGAATGATAAAAATTGAGAATGTCCTTACTAAGAATTAAAAGGAAGACTGGTTGTGGTTAGACAATATACAAGTAAAAATTTCTATCAAATGATAACAAATTTAATATGGTCAGCGTGTTGCGTCTCAAGAATCACACATAATGTTATTTAGATATATAAAAAAATAAAAAATAAAAAATAAATATTCGTTATAAGCATGTGAGTTATGTTTTATAAAAAGTAATAATAATAATAAAATAACAAGTTGTGGCAAATGTTATGCATCATAATGTTATATACTGATGATAAAAGGGTTATTGATTATTTCTGAATATATATCTTACTAATTATATTTTTTTTTTCTATTTATTATTTATTTTATATTTATATTTTTAAAAAAATATTTATAATAATCTTAAATTATTATTCTATAATATTATATTATTACTTAATTAATTTTACATCGATCACATTGATAAAATATGGAAAAATTAAAGGCAACTCCTTTTTCAATAGGAACGTGAACAACGAGGACGACAATAATTTTTGGTCAAAAGAGGACGACAATTTTTGGTCTCGATTGGCAAATCAGAATAACCCAACAAACGACGACAATTTTTGGTCTCGAATGGCAAATCAGAATAACTCAACAAACATTTAATTAAAAGGGACAGTCCTCGTGTAAATAAATTAAATAAATTTTTTTAATAAATAATTTTTAATTATTAATTTAAATTAATTTAATAATAAATATATATTGTTATTTAATTTAATTTTATGAATTATTTATTAAATTTAAATTTAAAAATATAATATTATTTAAGATTTAAATTATCTATAATTTATTAGTATTATATGTTAAATTTATTTATTATCAAATCAGGTAGGTAATTAAAATTAATTATTAATTGACAGAAAATTATTTATCGATACAATTTTAATTTGTTCTATAAAAATCGAAATTTATAAAAAAAAAAATTCTGATTTTGACACCAATACTAATCGTCTTTGTGAGGGATGGAGCAGGGTTGAGAATTATCTTCTCACCTATTCCTCTATCCTAATCCCCATTTTGTTATATATTTTTTATTATATATTATATATTAGTAAAATATTAGCGTTAATATAATGAATGTTTATCAAAAATAATACTATATTTTAATCATAACATTCAATATTATAATATATAAAATAATAATTATAATAATTACTAAACTAATATATATATACTAGTCAAATTACTTCTTTTAATTTTTACACTTTTTCAAAGAATAAATAAACGATATAAAAACAAATAAAAAATGAACTAATTTTATTAAATTTATACACTTTGAAAATTATAAATAAAAAATTATAAAATGAATGAAAATTGAATTAATTTTCCTAAATCAAACACAAGTATAAATTTTTTATTCAAAATAAAAAAATAAATAGCGAAAATAAAATAAGATTTTTTTTTAATTATATATATATACATTTATTAAATCTGTATTTTACATTATCAAAGACTTCTTATAAAAAATAAAACTTTTATAATAATATATTTATAATAAAATAATGATATTGTTATTATTAAATAAATAAAATTAAAAATAAGAATAGTTTTATAATTAAAGAAAAAATTAGGATAAAACCATCCAAAATAAAAAATAATACATAGCCATATATATATACTAATAAGATAATACAATCATTTTTATTAAATAAATAAAATTAATTATAAAGAAAATTAGGAAAATAACAAAACTAACACCCCCCAAAAATTATAATAACAAAACTAGCACCCCTGTGTTCAATTAAAATTGAACGACAATAATTTGGACTCGTTCAATATTGAACGTTCAATATTATCCGTTCAATTAGAATTGAATGACGATAATTAGACCTATTTAATATTGAACGTTCAATATTTTACGTTCAAATTGAATATTGAACGTTCAATATTAAACGTTCAATTCTAATTGAACACAAGGGGGTGCTAGTTTTGTTATTATAATTTTTAGGGGGTGCTATTTTTGGTAATTTCCCAAGAAAATTTTGGGAATAAAATCGTTGAAAATGATAAATAACATATAGATAAATATAAATAATAATAATAATAATAATAATTTAAACTTTAAAATTAAATTTATTATATTTAATTACATAAAAAAAATAGTTATACTTGAAATTTATGGGTACTTAACCGATTGATAATCTTAATTTATTTATTAGTTGGAAAATTCGGTCTCCTAAAAAACCTTGATAGAGAATCCCTCGTCACTTACAATATTTAAATAAGGGAAGATGATAGCTTCTTTGCCCCCCGCCCCTGCCCCTGCCCCTGCCCCTGCCCCTGCCCCAATATAAATAGTACGTTAGTATTATAAATGTGAGAGAATGTACTTAAAAAATTAAAAGTAATTTACTTATTTTTTTTACAAATAAAATTAATAATATTAAATTATTATTAATCTATACCAAAATATTAATATCGATCAATAATTAATATAAATTTTTTATTATTAACAGGAGTGTATTTAATTAAATGTTTTAATGATTTTTACAGAGTTTTAAAATCTAGATGTATTCAATTAAAATTTTTAAAGACTTTATAAAAATTTTGGTGTACTCGATTAAAATTTTATAAAAATCTTTAAAATTCTATAAAAATTTAGGTGTTCTCAATTATGATTTTTTAAAATTTAGATGTGTTCAATTACAATTTTATAAAAATCTTTAAAAAAATTTAAAATATTCAAAAAGTCGTTAATTTTACAAGATTTTAAAAACTTATAGATTTTCATAGACTTTTTAGTTAAAATTATACATAAAAAATTTATACTCATTATTCTCTTTATCATAAAGATTTCTAAGGATTTTCACAAATTCTCTCTATCAAGAGTTCTTAAAAATTCATAATTTTTTTTAAAAATTTACAACATTTTAAAAATATTTTAAAATTTTAATTGAATACTTTATCCTAAAAAAAAAAGAAGTAATTATTGGGTATAGAAAACTAGGAAAATGAATTGTATATTTCTTTGTTCAGTTGCCAGTTGCCACAATGAAATAATTGCAAATGAGTTATATTATCATGTTTGGTATATTGCTGTAAAAAAAATTATTTTGTATGAATTTTTCAAAAATTACATTCATCTCTACAAAAGAATTATATATTTTAAAATATTTTAGTAAAAATGCATTAAATCATATTATTCTTGAATAGCTTTTTTTTTTTTTTTGCCATTTATAGAAGAATATAAATTTTTCTCACAATAGAATTGATATTATTATGGATATTTGCAATTTTTAATACTAAAAACTTATAAATGAACAAAGAAAAAAGAATATTTATTTCATTCATTTATCTATTACCACCGGCCCAATATTCTCTAAATTTAAGAGCGGAACAATAAAAATTTAAGTGCATAAGATATTCATTTAATTTTTTATTTTTAACTCATTGGATGTTCATATGTATGATAAATATATAAATATTTTCTTATCTTTGTATTTATATAATAAAATAAATTCAAAATTATGTATTATAACCCAATTATTATATGGAATTATTTTTATTTTTGACATCTAAAAAATAAAAGAACATATGTTTAAAAAATATGTTTATTGTCCGTAAAGGGTTAAAAATGACACTCTACCTAAAAATGGAATTATTTTTTGCACTTAAAAATAATTTTCTTTGAAAAATTTAAAATATTTTCAATTTTTAAAATAGTTAGAAATAAAACTGATCAACATTTATAGAAGTTATCTTGGAGCTTCTTGATAATACTTTTATTTCTCAGAATATTTAAGATGTTACGGTAAAAAGAAACCTTCAAAAAAAATATTTGAAAGAAAGAAATGAAACTTTCACAACTTTTTCAAATATATTGTCACTTGTCTAAACTTTAGTAACGATAATGGCAATCACATATGCATACGATATTGTTTATCCTATTGTTTATAGTACTTGTCGCATTTGTTTTAGGCCATATGATGAAGCCAGATTGCAGTGAGGTAAAAGGCCAACCGGAAAAAAACTGTCAAATTTACCGTACAATATATAAGGATAGATTTTGTAGATCAAGTTCTTAATCAATTAATCTAACAAATAATATTAATTATGTTATAATTTAGATATCAAATCTTAAATATGATATATTTATTTATAGTTATATTTATTTCTATTATATCATAAATTTGTATTTAATTAGAGATAATTAGATATTTAATATCTATCATATCTTATTTTCAAAATTCATATTATATTTTGTAAACCTATAAATAGGGTCTTTAGTAGTATATTATTGACCCAATAATTAATGAGAATTACTTTTGTTATTGGCTTTATCTCTACTTTTTTTTTCTTATTTTATTTAGTTTTATAATATGTTATCAGCATAATTATATATTCAAGACTTGTAGTTTTATACACGTGAAATGACATTGAGCATAATATACCATAAAATTTTTGTAGTATAATATTAGATCACAAAATTTACAAATTTTTTAATCTTTTTATTCTTTATGATTAAACTTAAATTTTATTTTCATTCAAAATCTATCAAAATATTTTTATTTCTTGATCATTTTAATTAAGTATTATAATCAGTAATATTTATGATTTATTTGTCTTTTAAATTTGTTAAGTTATTTGATTTATATATTAATATCTATATATATTTATATTGTAATTGACTTTTAAAATTTGTTAAGTTGTTTAATTTATATATCAATATTTATATATTTTCATATTGTAGTATTATTTTTAATAGTTTTAGATATCACATCAGGTTAAGAACTCAACAAAGTTGAAAAGTCAACAAACTCTAAAAATGTCTCAAAAACTTTTTATTTTATAGTAAGATTAAAATTCAATATTGGTACGAAGATAAATATTATCTAATAATAGATTTTTTATTTAAATTTAATTTTGTGGTCACCAAAAAAATTTAAAACTAATTTATTATAAGATACTAAATATATTACAATTATTTGATAATATTATATATAAATATTTTGCAAATATATTTATGAATATATATATATATATATATATATATATATATATATATATATATATATATATATATATTTAAGTTTATTAATATAAATATTTATTATTATTATTACAAAAAAATTATGAATTTTTAATATTTTGTACTAAATAAATAGATAATAATGTTCTAGAAATATCTATTAGTATTTGTTTTTATTTTAAATTAATAATTTATTATTAATGAATGATATTTGTAGCACCTATGGTAATTATATTAATTAAAAAAAATGTTGCAAATAACTTTCGAAAATTCATAATTTGACATTAATTATATGGTAATTATATTAATTATATTAATGCCCTTAGTATCTTACTTAAATAATATTCATTTGACATTAATTATAAATTATATAAAAAATATTTAAATATAATTACCTCATAGATCCAAACTTAAGTTTTTTCTAATAATACTTTTTCAGTATTAATATAATTTGTAATTACCTAAATAAATTTTTATGGTATAATTTAATTATAATTTTTTAAGTGTATTTATTAATTAAATACACATAAATTTTAGGTTGATTTTTATGTTAAATTGAAATTATTATTGATTATGAATTTTTAAATAGTAAATAAATGGACTAAAATTTTATATTTTGATAACTCAAATAAAATTTTTAAGTGTGTGGATAGTATTATTAAGCACTTAAAAATTTTGGATGATCAAGATTGGATAGTAATTTATCAAATTAATCACTTATAACATTTCAAGATATATTTTTTTCCTTTGATTATATTCATTTTAATGTCAACATCAAAATGCCCTTATATTTATAGTCATATGTAGGACATTTATCGATTGTATATATGCTATTATCTTGCTACATTAATAGCATATTTTACTCATAAAATAAAATATAAATATTTTTATGATGTTATTTTTGCTCTCAATCAATGACATAGATGTAATTATAAAATATTATATTTTATACTTTCAAATATATATTTTTATTAGTACCGTAGCCTGTGTGCTCTTAATAAATGAGATATATGCAATTTTAAAATATTACATTTTACAATTTCAAAAGAATAATTCAATCCCTTATTTTCTTATATATATGTAAATTTTGTGATTACTTTATCACAACCATAGCAGCATTGTAGTAACATAATTAATATTTATCAAGAGTTCTTTAAAAATCATCTTCCTAAACAGAACAACATAACATTTATTTACTATTTAAAATCTCACAATAAATAATAATATCAATTTAACATGAAAATTTACAAAAAATTTTTTTGTATTTAATTAACAAACATAAATGAATAAATACACATAAAAAATTATAATAAAATTATATCATAAAAAATTATTTAGATGATTACAAATTATATTAATATTAAAAAAGTATTATTAATAAAAAAAAAAAAATATGAGTTTGAATCTATAAGGTAATTACGTTTAAATAACTTTAATGTAATTCACAATTACTACTAAATGAATATTATGTAAGATATCATGGGCATTACATTTTAAAAATTATTTTTAACTTTTTTTTTAATTAATATAATTATCATATATGTGTGTTATATATATTATTAATTAATTATAATAAAATATAAGTATAAATAACTTATTAATTTAAAATAAATGTAAATACTAACAAATATTTATGAAATATTTTTATCTATTTATTCAGTACAAAATATTAAAGATTTATAATTTTTTGAAGTAACAATAATAAATATTTATATTGATAAACTTAATATATATTTATTATTATATTCATAAATATATTTATATATAATATTATTAAATGATTGTAATATATTTAGTAAGAGAATAACATACAAACAAAAATTAGATTTACTAATATCTTATGATAAATTAGTTTAAATTTTATTGATGACCACAATATTAAACTTAAAGTAAAAATCTATTATTAGATAATGTTGGATTTAAATCTTAACGCTTACCTTTATGATGTAGTATATGAGATTACTTCTACGAATTTATTGATTTCTTAAAATGACGTGATATTTAAAATTATTGAAGACAATACTACAATATGAACGTATATAGATATTGCAAACCAAATAAATTAATAAGTTTTAAAAGTCAATTACAATATAAATGTATATAGATATTGATATATAACCAAACAACTTAACAAATTTAAAAAGAAAATAAATCATAAATATTATTGATTATGATATCTAATTAAAACGATTAAGAAATAATAATAAAAAAACTTAATAGATTGTAAATGAAAATAAAATTTGAGTTTAATCATAAATAATAAAAAAAGAAATTCAAGAAAATAAGAGAATGAAAGTAGAGAGAAACAAATAGAATAAATAATTCTCATTAATTGATATATATATATAGTATAGATTCTATTTATAGAGCTTATAAGATACAAAATGAATTTTAAATCTAAAATATGATAAAGATTAAGTTTTTAATTAAATACATATTTATGATATAATAAAGATAAATCTTCATTTAAAATAAAATTGACTATAGTATATATATATATATATCATATTTAATATTTAACATCTAAATTATAACAATTATGTATTTTTAATTATTAAAAATCTTACGGTTAATTTTATATTCTTTGTTTAAATTAAAAAAATTAAAAAAGAAAATATTTTATATATATAATTTTAACTGATATTTCCTTCATGCAGCGATCAAATGTGCGCCTTGCAACCGAAGCTCATTAAAACATCAAATCAATTCAAATTTTGTCTTAGATCTTTCAGCAATAAAATCATTATATTCGGGGCGGAGTCGAAATTTTTTTGTAAGGAGGCTAATTTTTTTTTTTTTTTTTTTTATATAAAATAAAAAATTAGTAAAAATTATAATAAATTATACTTAATTCAATACTAAATTTTTCATGTCATGATATAATAAAGATATAGAATTAGTACTATAAAAATATATAATTAATACATTATAATTAACTTAAAATAAAAATATAACAAATTAATAAGTATTAATATCATTTATGAATAAAATAAATTTATTAACTAATAAATTCAAGCAAATAAAAAGCTCAATCAAACCCATCAAAATTTATAGTTGTTGAAACTAAAATTAAAATAAACATATGAAAAAGTAAAAAAGTAAAATATGATTTAGAATTTTAAAGTTTAAGAGTATATTTAAAAATAAATGTTTATAACAATATAAAAATAACCAATAATAATAAAAATAATAATTTTTTTATATAGAAAATAATTTCAAACGAATTCTAGAAGATTATTAAAATAAAATGTCAAATAATATAATATTAGATAAAGTTAAATTTTAGGTTGAAATAAAATATGATAAATATAAACTTAAAAGTCTCAATATGAAAAAAAAAAAATTACATAGTACACAACTATAATTTTATTTATGTTATTAATAGTTATCAAATATATAGAAAAAAGTATATTTTTAATCACTTTATTTACAATTTATATCATTTTTATCCACATATTTGTTAAATATTGTTAATATATATCAAAATATATAAATAAAAATTAGACATAATATATTACTATAAATAAAATATTTATTTAATATTAAAAATATATACATAATTAATTTTTTATAAAAAATTAGTTAAAATTACAGCCCCTCACCCCAACGTAGCCACACCTGATTATATTTAAAATGGCAAAGAATACCGATACATAATATTATTAGTTAATAACACTTTTCTTATTAATGTCATGTCCCCTTTACTTCTCTTTTCAATTTTAATCACTTTTTCATGCTTTTTAATCTCGATTATTGTGCATTGATTTCCAAGAAAACTATTATCCATTATTTTTAAAATATATTTCATAACAATTTTTTTTAATTATTTTTTTATCATGTATTAAATAATTATATTTTTAAAAAAATATATATTTATAATAATTTTATATTTTATTAAATTAAAGTACCATATTATTATTTACTCTATAGATAATGAATAATTTCTTAGTAAGAGAAGCATAAATACACGAGTGAAAAATGATTTATCGGTTGTTTGGAATTGTTTTGGAAAAAATCACTAAATTAATATGTTTAAAATTTATAATAATTAAAATAATAATTTTAATATTAATTTATATATTATTTAAATTTTTTATTTTAAAATAAAAATATTATTTTTATTATTATAAATTTTAGAAGTATTATTTTAATTTTTTTTTTACTTAATCTATATGTAATCTATATGTAATGAATAATTTAGATGTAGGAGAACCGTATATACATGAGAGAAAAATAATTTATTGATTGTTTGGAATGTTTTGGAAAATTCATTAAATTAATATCTTTAAAGTTTATAATAATAAAAATAATATTTTTAATATTAATTTATATTTTATTTTTTTATTTTAAAATAAAAATATAATTTTTATTATTATAAATTTTAAAAATATTATTTTATATAATTTTTTAATTTTTTTAATAGGTATGCTTACAAGTACTCGCACTTTATAAATCACGCATTAGATCACTGATGAAGTACAGTTTGTCATCGAAGCTCATTGAAACATCCAATTAATTAAATCTTGGGTTTAGACCTTTCGACAAGTTATCATATGTCATTTATTGCAAACGATGCTAATAATATATACAATAATAGTAGTTAACATCACATTTTCTTTCCCAACTAATAGTTAAAATAATCATATAATTTAATTTAATTTTATAATTTTTTGATTAAGTAAAATAATGACACTAATTTTTTTAAAAATAAAATTTAGTCCTATAATTTTTTAATTAAGTAGAATAAATATACTAAATTTTATTAAATTTCAAATAAGTCCTAAAAAAATATCAAAATAATAGTCTAAATTACAGTCAAAGAATGAATAAAGATACGAATTTTGTAAGTCTTTGACATTTTTTTTACTTATTTGAAACTTTTATAAAATTATTATTTTTATTCTACTTAATTAAAATATTACCAGACAATACAACTGTATCTTTAAAAAAATTAGTATCTTTATCTTACTTAATTAAAATAAACTTTTGATAAAATAACATGACTATTTCAACATATTCCCTTTTTCTTACTGATCTCAGTTCCTTTTTGCTTGTCTATTTAGTGAGGTATAAATATATTAGTGAAAAATGAATAATTAATTAGTTTGTTTGGAATTGTGTTTTTTTAGTGAGTGTCGCTCACAAGTCGAGCTTTATAAGTCGCACGTTAGATCACTACATATGATGATCAGTGATCTAATACGTTACTTATGAAGCATGACTTAAAACATAATCTACTGGAACAATTATAACTTGGCCTGTTTTTAGGTGTTGTTCATTTTTTACTATCTATACATTTTCACAAAGAAATTAACCAAGGCAAATTATTTGGCATGTTTTATTACAATAATGAAAATTAGAATCATAATTATGACGAAAAACATTTCTATTTAGTTGAATGGTTTCAAAAGGAGGATGCTGCATGGACTTGTGAGCGAAGCTCATTGAAAGATCCAATTAATTCATTCTTTGGCTTAGATCTTTTTACAATAAAATTACTATCTTTCATTTTATTGCAAACAAGACCAATATATACAATAATATTAGTTAATAACAATTTTTTATTACTTGTTTCTTTAGTGTCAATAACTTTTGCCAGGCTTTTTAATGGTTTTCTAATTATCACATTAGCTCTAAATTAATGTGTATTTATGTCTAAGAAGGTGGAGGAGGTGTAAATACATCAGTGAAAAATAATTTATTGGTTGTTTGAAATTGTTTTTATTGAGTGCAGCTTACAAGTCACGCATTAGGTCACCACATATAAGCAGTAGTGCAGTACTGATCTAATGTGCGACTTATATATGAAGCGCGACTTGTACGTGAGCGAAGATAATTGAAACATCCAATTAATTCAATATTTGGCTTAGATCTTTATACAGTAAAATTATTATCTTTCATTTCAATGCAAACAAGACCAACATATACAATAATACGAGTTAATAACAATTCTTTTTATTGATCTCATGGTTTCTAACATATTAATAGTATCAAACGGGCAAAAGTTATCAAAAATAATACTCTTAAAATTTATAGTAATAAAATTAGCAACTAAATAATATTGATTGTTCAATTTAAACGTGTAATATTGAACATTCAATATTAAACGGATCTAAATTATGATCGTTCAATTCCAATTGAATGAGTGTTAAAAAAACGATATATTAATCATTTTTAAGGGTTATATGCTGTCATGACTCCATATTTATTAAAATTCAAATATGACTCCTTCTACTTGATTTTTTATATATTGTGATAAAAATGTCCTTAATTTTATTGATTAATTGTAATAAACTTTGATTGGACGCATGTCCAATTAGACTACTCAGAATTGGACAACTGTCCGACCAAATTTTGACCAGTCGGTTATCCCACTCGCCAGAGCCGAGTTGGACACATGTCCAACTAAATTGCCCAAAATTGGACGAATATTCAACTGACTAGATTTTGACCATCCGGTGATCCCACTCGCCAGAACTAAGTTTGACATATGTCCAACTAGACTGTCCAAAATTGGATGTATAGAGATAAAAACTAAACAATGGAGAAGTTAAGAGTCTCTAACAATATGTACTAAGGATAAAAATGTAATTTTAAATAAAAACTACAAATGGGGGGTCATTATAGATTACAAATATTAAATGGGGTCTATTCCAGCCTATTTTCCTTTTTTTAATTGTAAAATTATATGTTTGAATACAAAGAGTGCTATTTTTATTATTATAAATTTTGAGGGGTGTTATTTTGATTTTTTTTAATAAATATTTTAACTCATTTAAAATTAATTCAAAGAATTAATGAACTAAAAAACTAGCTTTTCTAGCTCGTTAGCCGATTCGTATCATATCATATTATCAATATTAACATACATCTTAGTTTATTATCAATATTAACTAAGTATTAATATGATGAATAATTAGTTTTTTTTCTTTTGAAAACGGCGAATACTTAGGAGTTTGATACTATTTTAATACTCATGTTATATTAAAAGTATTTTAAAATAACCATATTTTTAAGCATTTTTAATTTAATATTCATAATTTCAAAATAATTCTGGTTTAGTTCTTTTTTACAATAAATGATAAAAATGAGAGTATTAAAAAGGTACTAAAATTTAATAACATGAGTATTAAAAGTGTACTAAACTTTTTAAACCGCAATTTTTAAAATAATATGGGTTAAACAGAAATTCTTTGAGAATATGTTCAATTTGAAACAATTTTGTTAAAACATAAGTATTAAAAAAGTACTGAACCTATTTAGTTTATATATTTCTTTTTTTTTTTGTCACAATAAACCTCTCATCTTTAAGTTTATTAATTATTCAGAAAATATCGCCGGTGGCCTTGTAGCCCAATGGCAAAACATCCCTCCCAATAAAAGGGAGGTCACAAGTTCAACACTTGTTGGTGTACAAAAGTCCATTTAGCAAAAAAAATTATTCAGAAAATATCGTTGTGTGCTATCACTAAAAGCTAATAGTCTAAAGAACTTTAGACATATTTAAGACTGTTTCACCACATCAAACCCACATTTTCGTGCTTTTAGCTCAGGTGCAATACTAACTGAATTATATTTAGTTTATATCCAAAACTAGAACATTGAGTTGAGTTATTTACTTCATATCCACGCTTACTATAAGATGGAAATAACAATGCTGAGACTATTAATATTTGAGATCTTAACATGTTTTTTCTATTCGCAGGTCCACATCAAATATATATTTTTAGTATTGACAAAAAGGGCATCAACACAAATTAAAACAAAGAACTTTCTCAATTCGTTGCTTTCCACATGCATAACAAGTGTTTGATGGATTTTGTCTTAAACAAAACTCGGTGATTGTAATACTTGAAAGTTGTCGGTCGCCATTCTTTAGCCCCATAAGTTGGACCATAGCTCGCATTCTCGGCAGTCTTGAACTAATTTATCCAAACAGCTATTCCATTCATACTCTTCATGATCGATAGTTTTGTCATTTTCGGCCATCTCTACAAAATTTGATGGTTGACCTGGGCTTTCACCTAATAAATCTTCGAATATATAGTTTCTTGATTCTTCAAATGTTTCTTTTAAGTACTTCATTTAATGATGTCCTCAATCCATAGCCAAAAAAATAATACAATAACTTTTTTTTGTTTTGTTAAACTATTTTATTGACAGAACAAATTTCGATACTTTGCTTTTTGCTCAAAACTAACAAACACACCAGTCTTTTGAACCTCATTGTCTCCAATAGAATTGTAAAAAGTGGGTGTCATTTTTGAAGTAAAAGCAAAGTATTGAAATTTGTTCTTTCAAATTATTATTTCCATGTTGGCTTTACTCCATACCTCATATAAAGAAGCTACTTTGAAGTGTCTATGTTCATTTTAATTTCATTGTATCTCACTTCTCTTCATTTAAGTTTTCTATCATTTCTGGGACAATAGGTATGGGTATGGGTATGGGCTCTAGTCTATCTTTTTTATTTCGTCATCTATGAACCACATAAAATCTTAAGACTTGTTTAACCACTTAACTAGAAAACAATTTTCTGTACTTAAAAACAAATCGGTGTTTGGTCAGTATTTTTTAAAACAATATTTATAGAGAAAAAGGAAAGAAAAAAAAAGTGAGAACACCCTAAACATGTTTTCACTATTTTTAGAAAAAAGAAAAACACAGAGAATTCCATCCAAAGCGTAACTCTTCGCCTTCTTGATGCCTCTATCAACTAATAAACATAAATTAATATTTACCTTACCTTCTCGGCAAAATGGCAGCTTTTGCTTCTTCTTTTTTACATCCTTTCCTTTCCTTATTTGTTGAATAAAGTTTTAATATATTAGAGCTTATATTCCAACATTAAAGTCGTATTTTTTAACCCATTTTGATGAATTTATCTTAAAGTAAATTAAAAATAAGTAGTTTATAATAAAATGATTTAATTAAAGTGACTTTAAAAAAAAAGTGATTTACCTATGATGGTAAAATTTATCTATTTCATGTGTCAAATAATATGTTTAAATTATATTAAAATATCATTTTATAAAAAAAAAATTTAAGAAAAATAATTAAATGTATGGCACAAAAATGTAAAAGTAACTTTACACACCAATTCATTTGTTTCTGTATCCATTATCGTGTATTGCTTCTTTTTATTGTTTCTTTTCATATTTAATATGTTTTAAATAATATCAAATGCATAGCTAATTATCTATTAAGACATACATGCACTGTTAAATTTTTTTTTTTTTTTTGTTGCCAAATTAAAGTCAAACAAAACCATATTAACAAAGTTTTCTTTCATTTTGTTTCTTCCTAATTACTTTATATATATACACACACACATCATAAATACATATATGTTATATTGATAAAATGAAATTTCAAGATATTGTAATTATTGAACACAATCAAGTATAATAGAAATTTTCAAGTAAAACAATCAATGAAAATTCCAATTCAACAACAATCACAACAAACCTTAGAAATTTTATAAAAAGTAATGAAAATATAAATAATAGTAAAGGAAAGAACACACTAAAATATATAATAGTTAAATCCAAACAATGTAGTTAGTGTACTACACTTCTTCACCCATTCAATGGAGATGAGTTCTACTAGCTTCACTTTGGAGATTACAAATACAATGAAGAATTAGCTTAAAAAGAAATATTCTACAAGAAAGAAAAAAAAACTCAAAGAGACACTCAAGAAATTTTCTTACTAACAATGGTGAAAACTCTCTTCTGCTTCTTCCTCTCTTTTCTAGTTCCTTTCTCTGTTGCAAATTATGAGCACACACTTTCTCCTAGAAATCCTAAGAGGTCTTAAAAATGCTTATATAGCACATTCACACAATTACAATAATGGCCAAACTATTTCAAGCTTCCTAGTACAAAGTTCATGCCTTTAGAAGACTTTTTCCCTATTTTTCGTGAAAAACAGAAATTGTCTGTTAGGGGTGAGATCGATCTGACCAGAGGGGGATCAATTAGGCTTAAGGGGGATCGATCTGTCGCACCAGTTTTCTAGCAGAAACTACGTAGAAAGGGTGAAATCGAATACTACTCGGAGTGATCGATCTGTATATAGGGGATCGATCCATCCATGATTGGAATCGATCTTAAATGCTCTGTAACCCTGGTTTCTTTCTCTATACTTGATACCATGTAATGCTCCTAATCCAACCTTTGATGCTTGATCACCCATATTAGTTTTCAAGCATCTTCCATGAATTTGCATCACAATATCACAAATTTCCACCTTAATGCTAATCCTTAGAACTCAAACTCTTGGGCGAAGACCCACCCTTTTACCATCATTTAGATAGGGTGGTCACCTTGACCAAAGTTTGACACTTCACAAAATTTACCAAGAGAACCGATTTTGTTGCCATGTCTGCCGGGTTATCATCTGTGTGAATTTTCACCAACTCCATCTCGCCTTGTTCTGTCATATCTCGTATGAAATGTAGTTTTACATCTACATACTTCATACGATCATGAAATTGAGGATTCTTAGTCAAACAAATTGCTCCTTGATTGTCACAATGTGCCATTTTTTTGATCAAAATCGAGTTCATGAGCCTAACCCTTCAACCACGAAGCTTCCTTGACCGTTTCCATTGCGACAACAAACTTCGCCTCTGTAGAAGACAATGAAACTATTGATTGTAAATTGGCCTTCCAACTCACCAAGTTTCCTATAAAATTGAACAAGTATCTTGTGATAAATCGCCTCTTATCACGATCACTGGCAAAGTTCAAATTCACATAACCCATGACTCCAATACTCAACTCCTTAGATTGATCATATAGAAGACCAACCTCGGTTGTACAACATAGATATCTTATCATCCATTTCACCACCTCGTAATAATTTTTACTCAGATTAGCCATGTAACGGCTCACCAAACTTGCACCATATGCAATATCTGATCTTGTACAAATAATTAAATATATCAAGCTACCCACCGCACTTGCATAGCACACATTCTCCATTTCTTTCTTTTCCTCATCCGTTGATGGAGAGTTTGAAGACAATAACTTGAAATGCGATGCTATCGGAGTTGTTGTCGATTTAGTATTGACTATGTTAAATCGTTCAAGTACCTTCTGACAATACCTTTCTTGGGAAAGAAACAACTTGTCTTTTTGTCTATCTCTTACAATCTCCATTCTTATTATTTTCTTTGTACCTCCAGATCCTTCATCTCAAATTTCAAGCTAAGTTGATTCTTTAGCTTGGTGATTTGAGACCGATCACAACTAGCTATCAACATGTCAACTACATATAGCAATAAAAAAAATTGTAGAAGAGCTAGTTGTACCTCTCAAATACACACAGTTGTCATGCTTGCTTCTTTTGAACCCAATCTTCAAAACGAAGTTGTCAAATCTCTTGTACCAACACCTTGGAGATTGCTTCAAGCCATACAAAGACTTCTTCAAGAGACATACCATGTCACTCTTTCTTTTTCAACAAACTCCTTGGGTTGCTCCATGAAAATTTTCTCCTCAAGGTAACTATGCAAAAAAGCAGTTTTTACATCCAATTGATCAAGTTCCATATCATCATGCACAACAAGAGATAATAATAATCTAATGGAACTATGTTTAACAACAGGGGAGAAAATTTTGGTAAAGTCAATACTTTCTCTTTGGGTGAACCTTTTGCAACAACTCTAGCCTTGTATCAGGCTAGCTCGACATTCGACACACCTTTCTTTACTTTGTAGACCCATTTATTGCCCACAACTTTCCTACCCTTTGGTCAAGGAACTAGTGTCCATGTCTTATTCTTGTATAGAGAACTCATCTCTTCTTCCATGGCCTTCTATAATTTATCGGTATCCTTCTTACTCATGGCTTCCTTATAGGACCTTGACTTAAGTTCCGAGATCTCTGACTCCATATTCAATGCATAGGCTATGAGGTTTAACCTCTCAGGAGCTCTAGTCACATGTCGACTCCGATCTTGTGACAACAAGTAATCATTTTCTGGTCTAGATGACCTAGGCTCAGTGGTGTCTTCTTCTTCTTCCATCTCTATACCATGATAATTATCATTAGGAGGTTCTTGTATAGTAGGCCTTTTCGATTGCCTATGCTTACCCATGGGTTGATTATTAAACACCAATGGCTCCACCTAAAAACTAACATACCCGCGTTCGGACTCTTGTGGTGAGTCATTTGTTTCTTTGGAAACCCCTCCTATATACATCTCATCCTCCTTGAAGGTTACATCTCTACTAGTAATGCATTTGTTAGCATCACCGTACCATAACTTGTAACCTTTCACACCATTAAGATATCCCAAAAACATACACTTCAATGCCCTTGGCTCCAACTTCTCTTGCCTTATATGTACATATGTAACACAACCAAACTTTACATGTACATATGTAACACAACCAAAAACACGTAAAATGTCATATTTGATAGGTTTGCCAAACCATATCTCTTCTGTGTCTTGAAGTTGAGCGGTACCGAAGGACACCTATTGATAAGGTATCTCGTCGTAGCAACGACTTCTCTCCAAAAGCTCTTAGGCATGTTTGCATCAGAAAGCATACATCTCACTCTCTCCAAGAGTGTTATATTCATCATCTCCACCAAACTATTTTGTTGAGGATCTTCTAGAACGGTCCTATGCCTTATGATACCATTCCCCCTACAAAAACTTCTGAAAGCTTCATTGCAAAACTCTAAACTATTGTCAGTTCTTAAATACTTAACCTTCTTTTCGGTTTGAGTTTTTACAAGTTTCTTCCACTCCACAAATTTCTCAAAAGTCTCATCATTACTCTTCAACAAGTAAACCCATAACCTTCTAGAGAAATCATCAATAATAGTTAAAATATATCTTACACCACCCATCGACGGTGTCCACTCTAGCCCCCACAAATTCGAATGCCTCACATCCCTTGTGCTTTGCCGATGTGAACACCTTTTTCATCTTGCAAAAAATGCAATGATCACAAAATGAAAGCTTATCAAGCTTATTGTCGCCAAAAATCTTCCTCTTGGATAGTTCTTCCAACTCTCTCTCACTTATGTGTCCTAACCTTTTGTGCCAAAGGTTGACATTCTCCTCTTGATGGCTAACTGCAGCAACATTGGTCTCTATCATAGCATTTAAGTAATAAAGCCCATTTATTTGTACACCTTTGAAGTATACCAATGAACCTCTACACACTTTCAATTGGCCATGCTCACCCTTATAGCTATATCCAATGTTGTCCAAAGTAACCAATGAAATCAAGTTCTTCTTTAGTGCTAGCACATGCCTTACATTCTTCATCACAAATGTTGAACCATCATTGAAGAGAAGTCTCACCGACTCAACTCTTATCACATTACAAGGATGATTTTTTCCCATGTGAACAATGCCACCATTTACCTCTTTATAACTAACAAACCACTCATTGTATGGTGTCATGTGAAAAGTTTACCCCGAGTCCAAGACCCAAGTACCATCACAATTGCTTGAAGAATCCGCAAGTGCCTCGGCACTATCATAACCCATTTCATCAACTACAACCACTGATACATCACCACTACTATTGTCTCCCTTGGTGTATTTACCCTTCTCATAGCAATCCATCTTGAAATGCCCTTTGTTACACAAGTAGCATCTCACTTTGTCTTTTGGACCACGGGACTTTAACCGATATTTATCCTTTTCTTTACTTCGGCTTCTTTCTCCACCTCTTCCCTTCAAATACATGGCATCACCACTATCCCCACTACCACCAATATGAAGCTTCTCCATCTTCAAATTTAGTTCTCTTATTCTCAAATGAGAGATAACTAGTTCCAAAGAGATATTGTCTCTTCCATCGTTGAGTGAGCAAGATTTTCATTCGTAAGACTCTCCCCAATGTTTGACAAATCATTGGAGATTCTTCGAAACTCCACCAAGTTAGGCTCTAAATCTTTTGACATTTTCATTCGAAACCTGAACAATTTTTCTTTCAAATAAAACCTTTGAGACATCATCTTTTGCATGTATATCTCATCCAACTTCTTACATAATGCCTTTGCCGTTTTTGCACTTTGTACCTCCTTTATGACATTGTCATGCAAATGCAAAAATATAGAGGTATAAGCCGTCATCAACAATTCCATTTTTGATACTCCGTAAAACCCTCGGGATATTCCGGATGGTCTTCTAAAACTTGAGTTACCTATTGTTGAACTAATAAACTCCTCATTTTACTCTTCCAAATATGGAAGTCCCCAGTGCCATCCCACTTTTCAATTTCTATCATACTCATATTCAATAACAAGAAATTATTTCTAGACACAATTTCACTCCACAATATCAAACTCAAAAAATTCACACAACAATCACGGAATAACTCAAGCTGAACAAGGCTCTTATACCACTTGTTATGATAAAATGAACTTTTTAGATATTGTAATTATTGAACATAACCAAGCACAATAGAAATTTTTAAGTAAAACACCCGATGAAAATTTCAATCCAACAACAATTACAACAAGTCCTAGAAATTAAATCAAAAGTAATGAAAATATAAATGATAGCAAAGGAAAGAACACTCCAAAATTATAGTGGTTCAGTCCAACCCTGGTGAGTCTATTCCACTTCTTTACCCCTTCAATAGAGATGAGTTCCACTAACTTCACTTTAGAGATTACAAATACAATGAAGAATTAGCTTGAAGAGAAACACTTTACAAGAAAAAAAACTCAAAGAGACACTTAAAAAGTTTCCTCATTAACAATGGTGAAAACTCTCTTCTTCTTCTTCTTCATCTCTTTTCTAGTTCTCTTTTATCTCTTGCAAATTATGAGCACAAACTCTTTCTTAGAAACCCTAAGAGCTCTTAAAGATTATTATAAAGCATATTTACACAATTACAATAATGCCTAAACTATTTCAAGCTTCCTAATATAAAGCTCATGCCCTTAGAAGACTTTTTCCTATTTTTTGCGAAAAATAGAAATTGTCTGTAAGAGGCGAGATCCATCTAGCCAGAGGGGGATTGATCCGTCGCACCAATTTTCTAGCAGAAATTAGGCAAAAGAGTATGATTGAATATGGCTCGGAGTGGGATTGATCTGTTTATGGGGATCGATCCTGGATGCTATGTAGCCCTGTTTTCTTTCTCTTCTTTCTCCATTATTGATATCATGCAATGCTTCTAGTCCAATCTTTGATACTTAATCACTCACATTGATTTTCAAACATCCTCTACAGATTTACTTAATAATTTTAATTTTTATAAAATATATATTAAGTACTTAAATAATTCTAGAAGACTAATTTAAAAAAAAAAATTATAATGAAAAAAATTTGAATAAACACCTTGATAATGTATTTATTTTGGTTTTTTAGAACAATTTTTAAAAACAATGACCAAACACTTTATTGTTTTTTAAAATTATTAAAAATTATTTTCTAATTATGATTTAATTTTTTTTTTTTAAGAATTATTTTCAAGTTAAAGTAGTCAAACGAGTCCTTAATTTATTTTTGGCTGGTCATTTAAAGTTCCAATTTTTTGGTAGTTTTATTTTGAAAAATGATGTATTTGACATATCTGCATATCCCCAATTCATTAAGAATATGTCTTTAATTCAGGTAGTAAATAAAAGTGCTCTGATTCTAAAGAATCATGGATTCAAGTTTTGATAAAGACAATAATTTCTCTTCTCTATATCCAAAACAAATGCTTATGGATTGATAAAAAAAAACTCATTACAAATACTAGACATGCAGCTATAAATTAAAAAACTCAAAATTAAATAGTAAAAAAAATATTTATACAATTTATTACACTAAAAATTCAATTGAAGAAGTGCAGCAATTAAATATTATAATGTGTTAAAAGTAACTCGTATATCAACAAATTTTTTAGTGGTGTCCATAAAACATAACATTATTTTTTTCCCCCTTAATGTGTTAAAATTAACTAGTATACATGTTTTATACTTATTTTAAAAATAATATTTAAATTTTTTACTTATTTTTTTTATATAATTTAGTTTTATTATTATTAAAAAGTAAATATATAAAAATAATCGATAATTCTTTTTCATTTAATTTTATTTTTTATTCATTTTACTTATAATTTATTCAAATTAAAATACTTTATAGGTGATGCAGATGAAAAAAATAAAAAGGAAAAATATTGATTTTGTTTGGTTTATTTAATAACAATAAGATTAAATTGTTACAATAAATTCATTTTTATAATAAGTAAGGGATTGATAGTATTTTTATTAAAATTTTATTAAAACTTAATGCATACATTAATCTACAATGCAATTTGTTAGTAAATAGTCTCACAATTATTTCATAATTATACATTATAAATTTTATATTCAATCAATAATTGACATTCTCTTGATGCATATAGCATTACTCTTATTTTAAATATCGTAAGTGATAAATTAAGGTTTTAATCTATATTTATATCTATATTATATATAAAAGTTTGAATTATGCATAATAATTTTTTAGACAAAATTATCTTTATATTTTAAACTATTGACATTCTTGATCTTTTATGATATATTTAAATATAATATTCAAATAAGAGTTATATTTAAATAAGAATTCTAAACATGATAATATAATAAGAATTATATTCAATAAAAACTCTAATAATATGGTGATTATCATATTTAATAAAATTATAAATATCATTTTAGTTTTACGATTAATTTAAAAACATTAGAAAATTAATTTCATATTTATTTTAAATATAATGTAAAAATTAACTAAAATAAAAAATTAAAATAAATAAAATAATTTATGTGCAAGGTACGTATTTTTAACTAATAATTTAAAATATTATGAATTTAAGGCTCAAATACATTTTACCAAATAATATTGATAAGTGTTTGTAAAGCAATTATAAGTTTTTAAATTCATCTTTATTTTAAAACAAAATTATATATTTTAATAATAATTATTATTATTTATGTTATTTTGTTAATTTCATTCATTATTATATTTATACTATGTATGTCATTAACTCCAAATTAAATGCCCAGCCCCGTAAAAGCCCAACATGGTAGCCCAAACCAAAGTCCAAATTGCCCACTTACTTCATTACGGTTTATATTTATGGTGGCTAGGGTTTCTTATTGATCTATTTGCGGACCGACGGGAGGAAGCGGCGTTTCGAAACCAAGCAGCAATGGGTATCGAATAAGTTCCAAATTTTCATTTGTTTTCTTGATTTCTCCAAACAATTTGATTGATTTAATTCTGTGTGTTTTGTATGTTTTATGAAATGGAAAATGTGCCGCAGCTAGAATCAAGGTCCACGAACTGAGGCAAAAATCCAAACTGGAGCTATTGAATCAGCTTAAGGATCTGAAGGCAGAGTTGGCTCTGCTACGAGTAGCCAAGGTCACTGGAGGCGCACCCAACAAGCTTTCCAAAATGTAAGTATTTTCTCTCTCTGTGTTTAAGTGAAAACAAAATGTATGTAAAAAAAAAAAAAAAAACTTCTTTTGCTTGTTTAGCTGGTTGTTTTATTTTCAAGGGCTTGTTGACATTTTGATTTTTTATTGGTTGGGGGTGTTTGGATGTTACAGCAAGGTGGTGAGGCTATCAATAGCTCAGGTGTTGACGGTGATATCACAGAAGCAAAAGGCTGCTCTTCGAGAAGCTTACAAGAACAAGAAGTTTTTGCCGCTTGATTTGCGCCCTAAGAAGACCAGGGCCATCCGCAGAAGGCTTACCAAGCACCAGGTAAATGTGTTATGATTTCTATTTTATTTTATATTGTATTTACATGATCAAATTATGCAATTTATTGCTTAGTTATGTTTGGCTAAATGGTTTTATTTGCTATTTTCATATAAGATTGTTATTTGTGATTCTAGTTTTAGTTTATTTTATTTTTTTGGTTGTCTTTTTTGTTGCGTAGAAAATTATAAATTGTTTGAGTTTAGTTCATGAATGTGAAATCCGTTTGCTATGTATGAAGGATTTTGAGTTCCTCTCAGTTGGTTTTATAGTCATCAACTGTTTGCTGTGAGCAATTGACCACTTCATTGACATGCAAGGAATTGACCTAGTGTGCAGGGGCGGAGCCAGAAAACAATATAAGAGGGGGCTAATTTTTTTTCTAATAAATTATACTCAATTCAATACTAAATTTTTTTGTATCATATTATAATAGAGACATAGAGTTAACATTTTATAATTAACTTATAACGAAAATTAAATAAAAATATAACAAGTTAATAAATATTAGTATCATTCATAAATAAAATAAATTTATTAACTAAAAAATTTAAGCAAATAAAAAGCTTAATGAAATACATTAAGATTTATAGACATTAAAACTAAAATAAACATGTAAAAATGTAAAAAGTAAAATGTGATTTATAATTTTAAGCTTGAGATTATATTTAAAAATATATGTTTATAAACAATATAATAATGACTAATAATAATAAAAATAATAAAATTTTTTTATAAAAAAATTTCAAATAAATTCTAAAAGATTATTAAAATAAAATGTCAAATAATATAATATTAGATAAATTTAAAATTTGGATTGAAATAAAATATAATAAACACAAACTTAAAAAACTTTAATATAAAGCTTATCATATAATTATTTTTTTAATTTTATTTTTATAATGTTAAGATAAAAATATTTAAATATTATTTGAATTCTTACATTTAAGAAGAATTTTTTGTACTATACTACTCTAATTTTATTTTTGTTACTAATAGTTACCAAATATATGAAAAAAAGTATATATTTAAACACTTTATTTACAATTTATGTCATTTTTATCCACGTGTTTGTTAAATATTATTAATATATACTAAAATATGTACATAAAAATTAGACACAATATATTACTATAAATAAAATATTTATTTAATGTTAAAAATATACACGTAATTAATTTTTTGTAAAAATATTGGCCGTGGCTGAAACCCCCTCTAGCCCCCAAAGAGATCCACCCCTGCTGGTGTGCATGATTATTTGTCCTTATTTCATTCCTGCCTAGAACCCTAAAGTTGGCAACTAATTAGCTATTGCTAGTTCATTTGCTAGATAATTTCATCTATTATTTTAAAGTTTCAAGATTGGTGTAGCTACTTCATTGAGATTCAAGAATTTACCTGGTGTAGCTACTTCATTGAGATTCAAGAATTTACCTGGTGTAGCTACTTTTATTCTTTTGGTATTCCTTAGATCACATTTGGACTTGCTATCATTATCATTTCAATGTTAAATTATGACTATGTTATTATAATTTTTAATTTTATAAATGATGTCTTGTTATTGTTTTCTCATTTACTTTTAGTAAGAATTAAGTTAAGCTTAATGAATTGCATTGTGGAAGAAATTTTCTCAAGACTTTTTATAATGAGGCTTACATTTCACACTGCCTTGAGGCTTAAGCGCCTCATGTGAGAAACACCCTAAAACCTTGGTATTTTTGACTGGGATACTTTTCCCCCCCTCCTTTTATTGTTGTTCTAATGCAGTCATTTATTTTATTTTATTTATACAGATTGCTGTATAGTTTTGTGACAATCTCTTACTATGTTGTGTGTTTACACAGGCGTCTTTAAAGACGGAAAGACAGAAAAAGAAAGAGATTTATTTCCCGATGAGAAAGTATGCTATAAAGGTGTAGGCTGTGCTCTGTTACATTAGGTCATCTTTATATTACAATCCTATCTGGTTAACAAGCTTTTGGTGTTTTGTTCCCCTCCCTCGAATAATCTATTTGTGAACCGTAGTTTGCGATTGAATTTTGGAAATTTTGTAGTCTGGGAAGCTAATTTAGAGCTTTTGGATATGATGATAGTTGAGGTTTCTGTTTTTGTGTGATCAATGCCTTTTCCTTGCAATGCCTTCTGGTGGGATGGCTCATAATTAACACTCGTAAACTATTTGTTGCATTAAGTATTGCTTTCTCATTCTTATTGGTTGAATTTGCCCTTGGTTTATCTCGCTGGTCAATCCTTGAGTTGTGAACAATAACAAAATGTACTTTTTGTATCATTAGCCTTTAAGCTTAGAGATGTAACTTTTATAGGGCCAATTGGTACAAATTTTGATCGAGAACCAATGGAAGTTGATTAACTAGTAGAGGTGACAAATTTAGTTTCTTTTGTAATTTTCAAGTTACAATTTTTTTTACTTCATATTCTTCAGAGAATTATGAGTTCTGCTCCCTAAACTATGCCTGCTGCGTCCCAGGTCTCATATGAAGATGTCGATATGCAGTATATGTCTGAGAAATCTGTGTAATCTTGAGTCAAATATCTCATACCCCTTGTGTTAAAAAGGTTGGGATCAAATGGATATTATATAAAATTTTAAATTCGAAATCTAATGCAATTATATTAGCTTAATATTAATGGAAATATGCATTATAGTGTTGTTTTAGGTCACTGTGTGAACATTATTTTGTTTGGAGAAGATGAAAAATATGAGGATCAAAATACTATTTTAGTTTTATTTTATTAAAATAAAAAATAGGATTGACAATTGTTGTAATTAAATTGAAAAATTGAACCAAAACATCCAAAATGGTTGTTGAATGGTCTTTAATTTAATTTTTTTCTTCTTGTAATTAGCAAACTAAAGATATTGTTTTTGTTTTAAATATTAAATAAATAGTCATAGTATCTAACGTGGGAAGTACGTATAGCTTTGATCATATTCAGTGCGCTAATTTACTTATATTCATATTATTCAAAAACAGAAAAATAAAAAACATACGGTATAGTTCTGCAGGGTCAAAACTTTGTCACTACATATAATATAAAAAATATATTAATACTACAAGTTGCAACATGGATTTCTCTTTGTTGGCCTAGTCAAATTAATATGCATTTTTTAATGGGTAATTTAAATTAATTTGGCCCTTTTCTTTAGTTTATTGTCTTTTGTTGATTATAAAGAAGAAGTTAGTTAGGTATTATTGAAGTTTATCATTAGTAGAATACAACTAATTATATTTTGCTTATGCAACTAATACCTGTTACAAGACTAATAACATCTCAAACATTTCCAATTAATAATTCAATTAACCAGTTAAATTGGGTTTTTGCATAGAAAGTTAAGCTCATTTCACAGGTTAACAAAATTGAATAACATATAATGTATTTTTATAGGTGTAATGGGCCTATGGCAATGTTTTAGCTCCCTTCTTTTAATTTTTAGTATTAGCTCTAGTAATTGGTAGATGTATAAAAGCTTGCTCTCATACATTCATAATTGACTCACAATGTTGTATACAATTGCTTGGTTTGTTTAAGTTAGATTGCTCTTATGTTTCTCTGATAAATATTTTGTGAGTACCGTGAAATCCCCCACCCGTGCTAATTACAAGTGCTCCAGCAAAATCAAGACTAATTAATGGATAATAAGTCAGTCCACTTGTTTGTATTTATTTGGAAGACTTTGAACAAGCTAGCTGAAGAACAAAGTTTTCTATGACTATTGATAAAATTATGATAATTCCAAGATTACATTAGTCAGAGAAAAGGCTAAGTGATGACATAATTCAAATTATTATTATCAAAATTATAATTTTTTATTTAATAATAGTAGTAATTAAGTGTAATAAATAATATGAATAAACTAACATTTTGTTCTGATAATAACAAAAATAATTATGCTAATATCATTACTATAAAATTTAATATTCCTTTTGATTGGACTTTTACAATTTTTCCTTCCAATAAATTATTTAAAATTGAAATAAAAAAGAAACAAGAAGATTTAAAAATTTTAAAGCATGATATCTTGTTATTCAAGTGGCTTTCAAAATATAGGTGGACATTTTATAGTTTACCTCAAATTAATATTGCCCAATTGTTCTCTGCTCTTCTATATATATATATATATAATACAGTTTTTTACCCTCCTTTATTTCAAGGGATAAAATTTAAAGAATAGTTTCATCTTTACAATCCCCTCTAAATCGGAGAATAATTTTCTATACTGAATTGAAAATACAGCAATAGATGTCAAGCTTCTAGAAAAAATAGTTACGAAGAAATATTAAATAAGTTAAACAGGAGGAATATATATTTCATCGCAAACATTAATTTCTATATAATATTCTTTAAGTGGGTCTTTATACTTGGATTTTGCTTATATTTAGATTTAGACCCAACTATTGTATGTGAAAGTTAATCAACTATTTTATCAGCAAGCCAAATAGACATGAGGCTGAGTCAAAGTCAGTCTGTTAAATGTTCCAAGCAAATACACCTCCTCATTGGAAAGTCTCTGCCTTTTTTCTCTATATGAACCTCAATAGCAAAAACTAACTGTTTCACTCAAAAATCGAAGAGAGGACTGAAAGCTTGTTATTTCAGGTTCTCTCTTTCTCTAAAGTGCTTTCACATTGTTCACAATTTGCACTCTGAGACTCCAAAGACTAGTAGTAACACACTCCTTTCTATATAAGAAGTATATCAAGACTTTTTTTTTCACACTCCAAAACCCTCTCTCCTACATATACATTGCCAAGCTCTGACACTCTTGCTTCCAATCCTACTCACATGTTTTCTCCAAATATGATTGAAGAGAACATTGAAAGTGCAGAGTCTATAATCACCAAATGGGATCTAAACTCCACAGTTACTTTTCTTTTTCAGAACAACAGGAAAGAAGCAAAGGAGTTCATCAAAACAGTCCATGAATTGCACCGAGCTATGCAATTTCTAGTTCATGAGAGCTCTGCATCTAGTAAGCTTGTACTGGCTCAGAAGCTGATGCAAAAAGCAATGAAAAGACTTGAGAAAGAGTTCTATGAAATTTTGTCTACAAACAGAGATGAGCTTGACCCAAAATCAATTTCTAATCGGTTCACAGTTAAGTCAAGTAATTTTGATGATGATAATGAAGATGAGGTTAGATCTGACAAAGAAAGGAAGACTGTTGGAAATTCAATCAAAGAGGTGGAGAGTCTCTCCATGACAGACCTGAAGTCAATAGCTGATTGTATGATAATTTCTGGCTATGGTAAAGAGTGTGTCAGTACATACAAAGTCATGAGGCAATCAATAATTAATGAGCGATTGTTTACCCTAGGAATCAAACGATTTCGATCTTCTCAAATACATAAAATGGGTCAGGAAGCACTAGCAGAGTTGATCAAGAATTGGTCAAATGCTGCAAAGATTGCTGTAAAAACAATATTCTGTGGAGAAAGAATTCTATGTGATCATGTTTTCTCAGCATCTGAGACAATCAGAGAATCATGCTTCTATGAGATAACTAAAGAAGGAGCTACCAATCTACTCAGATTTCCTCAAGTAATTTCCACGAGCAAGAAATCTTCAGAAAGGATTTTCCAACTGATCGGGCTTCATCAAACAGTCTCTGATCTTTATCCAGATATTGAATCAATATTCAACTCTGAATCAACCTCAGCTATCAGATTACAAGTTATTTTGTCAGAGGAAAAACTTAAAGATTCTGTCCAGTTTCTTCTATCTGATTACGAATCAACCATCCATAAGGACTCATCTAAGACACCCATCTTTGGGGGCGGAATTCACCCATTGACTCGTTCAGCAATTGATTACATATCATCCCTAGCAGATCACAATGAGACACTATCATGCATACTAGCTGACTATTCACTAGCAGGGAACTTACAATTTCAAGAATCTTACTTTCAGGACCCAAACGCTGATGACAATTCAATGAGAGCAGTTTCAGTCCGGCTAGCTTGGCTTATTTTAGTTCTTATCTGCAAGCTTGACAGCAAAGCTGAGCTTTATAGAGATGTACCTCTGTCATATCTCTTCCTTGCCAACAATCTTCAATTCATTGTAGACAAGGTTTGCAAGTCAAATCTAAAATTCCTCCTTGGTAATGAGTGGATTTCTACTCACTCGCAGAAGGTCCAACTATATGCTTTAAACTATGAATCCACAGCATGGACAAAGGTGTACTCATCGTTACCAGATAACATATATGCACCAAAATCCATTGAAATGGTGAAGGAGTGCTTTCAGAAGGTTTAATGCAGCTCTTGAAGAAGAATACAAGAAACAGATCTCTTGGCTTGTAGAGGACAGGAAACTGAGAGACAAATTGAAGGAGTCTGTTGCAAATAAATTAGTTCCAAAATATCAAGCATTTTATGATGCAAGTGTAACAATGCTAAGTGGGGAGAAGAATTTGGAGTTTCTGGTGAAGTTCTCACCTGATGACCTGAGAAATTACTTATCGGAATTGTTCCATGGGACTTCTTCCTCGGGAAGTTCTACATCATTGTGTTCTTCATTGACCTCACATGGATGTCTTTCTCTCTAAAATGATTTATTCAATTTCTAACTTTGTTGGCCAGTATACCCAATGTAACAGTAAGTCATGGTATCATATGGAAGAAATCTTCATATTTTTCACATGAACAATAGAATATACAGAATCAAGGTGAGAACTGAATTTTGAAAAATCCATTTTGTACTCTATTTTCAGCTAGCAACTTTAGAACTAAAATACTCGAATAAACTTGAAAAGTCAGAAGAACAAATTGAACCTAAAGAGAGGTATGTTAGAGAATGTCATTATTTTGTTGGATCAATTTATAATAGCGCAGTGCTGCAGTCAAATTTCACTGCACATTATATAGGAGTTGACTGCCAATCTAAATTAACTTGATTTCTAGTTTTTAACTTGAGATCTATAATGGAATTTACCTGGCTCTTGATTATATATATGTATATATATATATTTTTTTTTGGTCGACTGGTTTTTGATTATATGACTTGTATAAATAGAAGATATACAGTTATACAGCAGGATAAATCTCACTTCAAAAGTTATATAGGAAAAGAGATCAGTTGAATCTTAACCATTCATTTCTTGATATTCTGCTGGAAAATCATGAGAAAATAAGTACATTTGATCATCATATGCTAGCTTAAGTTCAACAAAATTGTCCGTATTGTCGGTTAAACAGGTGCAACCATGCAAATTGCCGATTCTTGAAGCTCAATCAGGTGTTAATTTTATCAAGGTTGAAGAAATAGTTAATATTTAAATTAGATTTTTCAAAGAGAACCACATAGGTAAGTAAAAGAAAAGTTAACCAACACACTTTTTGAATTTCTAAAGAATAACAAAACTGTGTGTTTTATTATATTTTCTGGATGATAAAATTATGTACAAATGATGTCTTTAAATAAAAACTTACAGAATCAGAAAATAACAGAAAAAATAAAATCAAATAAATCTAAATCTAAATCTAAATTATATTTACAAGGAATATTATTCTACCAAACTTGATTTTCAAACTGTTATTATCCCTGATATTTAGGGATTTCAACAAACTGTTATCATCTATGATATTTAGGGATTTCAACACCCCCCTCAAGTTGGTTCGTAAATGTTGATTATATCTAACTTGCTTATGAAGTTACCAAAGTTCTGACGTGGAAGTTCCTTAGTAAATATGTCAGCAATTTGTTCTTGTGTAGGGATGTATGTCATACAAATAATACTACTTTTCACCTTCTCTTTTATAAAGTGTCTGTCTACCTCAACATGCTTAGTTCGGTCATGTTGGACTGGATTGAGAGAAATATTGATAGCAGTCTTATTATCACAATAGACCTTGAGTGGGTGCTCAATTTCTATCTGTAATTTCTCTAAAAGTTTTCTCAACCACAATCCTTCACAAATTCCTTGTGCCACTGCTCAAAATTTTGCCTCTGCACTACTTCTGGCTACTACATTTTGTTTCTTACTCCTCCATGTAACGAGATTTCCCAAAACAAAGGTGCAATATCCAGTGGTAGACCTTATATCGTCAATTGATCCGACCCAATCAGCATCTGAGAAAACTTCTATTTTCTTTTGTTATGTTTTTTTAAAGAAAAGTCCTTTCCCAGGGGATCCTTTGAGATATCTAAGGATTCTGTACACTGCTTCTAGATAACTTTCCTTTGGAGAGTGCATGTGTTGACTTACCACACTTACGGCAAACGCAATGTCGGGTCTGGTATGTGACAAATAGATCAATCTTCCTATTAGCCTTTGGTACCTTTCCTTTTCTACTGGCTTATCATTATCACCTGTTCTTTTTCCATCTTCAATTGGAGTGTCACTGGGTTTACTTCCAAGCATACCTGTTTCTTGTAGCAAATCAAGAACATATTTTCTTTGTGAGACACTTATGCCTTTCTTGGACCTTGTAATTTCCATGCCTAGAAAATATCGCATCTGTCTTAAATCTCTGACTTCAAATTCAGTGGCCAATGTTGCTTTCAAATTTTCAATTTCTATTGAGTCATCTCCTGTCAGTATGATATCATCCACATAAACAATCAAAATGGTTTTTAGTCCCTGTTGAGAGTGTTTAAAGAACATCGTGTGATCTGATTGACTTTGCTGATAGCCTTGACCTTTTATCACCCTCGCAAATCTATCAAACCATGCTCGAGGTGACTGCTTAAGTCCATAGAGAGACTTATTTAATTTGCATGCCATGTCTGTTTTGTCATTTTCACAGAAACTTGGTGGTAATGTCATGAAAATCTCTTCATCTAGTACACCATTGAGAAATGCATTTTTAATATCCAGTTGTTGTAGAGTCCAATCCAAATTCACTGCTAGTGATAACAGTACTCGAATAGTATTTAATTTCGCAACTGGAGCATAAGTCTCTGTGTAGTCAATCCCGTAAGTCTGGGTAAATCCTTTCGCAACTAGGCGAGCTTTGTACCGTTCAATGGTTCCATCAACTTTATATTTTACCGTACAGACCCATTTACATCCAACCGGCTTCTTTCCTTTTGGTAACTCTACCACATCCCAAGTTCCATTTTTTTTCTAAGGCTCGTATTTCTTCTATTACGGCCTCCCTCCATTCCGGAATTTTCCAGGCCTCATTAATATCTTTTGGAATTATAAGCGTGTCAAGGTTAGCAGTAAAAGCATAGAATCTGGAAGACAAGGTATTGTATGACACGAATTTAGATATGGGGTGTGAAGTACAAGATCGACTCTGTTTTCTAAGAGCAATAGGTAAATCATCAGTAGAACTAGAGTTACCTGTCTCGAAGAAAGGCTCAAGGACATTTGGACCATTCACCGGGTCAGACGTTCGTAGTGTATCAAGAGGGAACCGACCTCTATACTTTGATTTCGGCTTCCTTGAATAAACCAGTATCTCATTGCGCTCTTGGTTTCCTGCATTTTTTTCTAAGTCTACTAAGTCTAAATGGAGTTCTGTAAGGGGTGGTTCGACACGATGTGGTGTATCAGGATCAGGAAGTTCAATACCATTTTGAGGCGAAAGATCTTTTGAGAGAGAAAAGTCAACGGTGCAAAACTGGTCTTCAAGATTGATATGCTCCCCCTGAAGAGGAGTTTTGTTCTGGTAATATAGGGTGGTCTCAAGGGTGACATCGAGACTTGTAAACACATTTTTGGTCAATGGATCATAACACCGGTAACTTTTTTGAGTAGGAGAATAGCCAAGGAATACACACTTTCGGGCTCGAGGATCTAATTTTCCACATTCGTGATGATGGATGTGTACAAATGCTGTACAACCAAATATTTTAAGTGAAATATCAGAAGACGAGTGTTTGGAAAATGGTGTCTAAGTTTTTGTAGAGGTGTCTCGAAAGAGATGACTCGACTAGGCATTCTGTTTGAGGAAGGCAGATGTTAAAATTGCATCTCCCCAAAATTGAGTTGGCATATTTGCAGTGAACATAAGTGCCCGAGCAATATCTAACAAATGCCTATTTTTCCGTTCAACAACCCCATTTTGTTGTGGGGTGTAGACACAAGATGTTTGGTAAATAATACCATGACTTTGGAGATAATCCCTAAGGAAATGGTTAACATATTCGGTTCCATTGTCAATGCGTAAAATTTGAATGGGAGTTTGAAATTGAGTACGAATCATGGAATGAAAATTTATGAAGACTTGGCGAACATCACTTTTATTTTTTAGAAGATACACCCAACAAACACGAGTATGATCATTAATAAAGGTGACAAACCACTTTGTCTGCGTGCGATTGGGTAATCGAGATGGTCCCCAAACGTCACTGTGTATCATGGCAAAAGGTTTAGACGGAGTGTATTTGGGCTTTGAAAAAGATGTGCAATGATGTTTAGCGAGTTCACATATTTCACACTGCAAATCATGTAATTCTTTATTCGAAATAAGGGAAGGAAACAATTGTTTTAAATATTGAAAATTAGGGTGACCCATTCTAAGATGCCACAACATAAACTTATTATTCTTAGGAAAAAACGTAGAATTACAATTTGCAATTTGATACTGATCACTCACATTGGCCGTTTCAAAGTAATAAAGTCCTTCACTCTCCTTAGCAATGCCAATCGTCCTCCCCGATGATAGGTCCTGAAAAATACAAGAGTAGGAAGTGAATTTAGCTGAACATTTGGAATGGGTTGTGAGTTTACTAACAGACAACAAATTACAAGACAGTTTAGGGACATGTAAAACGGATTCAAGAGTGAGAGTGTCAGAAATTTTTATGTTCCCTTTTCCATGAATCGGAGAAAGGGTACCATCTGCTATTTTAACCTTTAAATTTCCCGCACATGGTGTATATGAAGAAAAAAGGTGGTGATTACTAGTCATGTGGTCTGATGTACCAGAATTAATGATCCACGGAAAATTTAAAATGGTATTTAAAGCGGTTAGAAATGTACCTTTGTGGGCTAGAGAATCAGAGGGTATATAAAAAGACTGACCAGATGTCTGAATCTGAAAGAACATTTGTCGAAGTTGTTCTATTTATTCGGGATTAAATACTGAACTTGAATCGTTCGAAATTTTTTGATCAGAGGAGGCCTGGTATCCCCGAGCTTTAAAATTTTGCCTTGGTTTCCAATCAGCTGGTTTGCCATGTATCTCCCAGCATGAATCCTTTGTATGACCATTTTTCCAACAATGTTCACACCATGGGCGTTTTTTCTGTCCAAAATTATTTGGGCCTCTACGAGGTTAAAAACTGTGATGTTCGGGCCATTCATTAAATTGCCCATTGGGGCCATGCCCATTCAGCCCATATTCCTGGCCCAAGCCATGTGAAATACTACCAGGCCCATTAGAGAGCCTAAAACCGTGTGGCCCATGAGTGGCCGGCCCAAACCCATGTGGCCCATAAGTGTCCAGCCCACCTCCTTTATATTTCATAATTCCTTTTCCTCCAGATGCATTCCCGAAGCTTCCACCAGACCCGAGCGCCGCAACACCAGCACCCGACCTCGTCTTCCTCCAGCCTACGCCGTCATGCATGCGGGAACCTCCACGATCGGCGGTGCCGTGCGCCCAAAAGAGGGCGTCGCTACCTCCGCCAGCCAACATTACCCTCTGTCGTTGCTCCTCTCGACGTACCTCGGAAAAAACCTCTTTGATGGTCGGCAATGGCTGCCGACCAAGAATCCGACCGCGTATCTCGTCCAAATCTTGATTAAGACCTGCCAAGAATTCAAAAACCCTCTCATTTTCGATCTTCTTGTATTTTACACTGTCACAAACACACTCCCATTTCTCTTCACAAATTAGATCAAGCTCTTGCCACAATCCGAGCATGTTCGTGTAAAAATTAGTAATGGTAAGGTTTCCTTGTTTCATTTGCCACAATTGAGTTTTCAGTTCAAAAATTTGTGATGAATTTTCGGAGTCTGAGTATGTTTCTCGTACAGCCGTCCATACGTCTTTGGTTGTTGGAAAGAACAGATAGGTTTTTCCTATCGAAACCTGCATGGATTGAATTAGCCAAGAAATCAGCATGAAATTCTCAGCTACCCAGGTTTGAAGACCGATTGAATTCTCGGGCTTCTTGGTTTCACCGGTAAGATACCCCATCTTTCCTTTTCATTGAATAACGAGCTTAATATTCTGAGCCCATTCTCTGTAATTTTTTCCATTTAATTTCTCAATAGTGAGTTGAAGAGCGGAATTGCCGTTCATACTAGCGGTCGGTAAAATAATCTCTTCCGTCTCTTTATTGGTACAATCGGAGGGATGAGACTCGCTAGTGTTATCCTCCATGCTCTGATACCATAAAGAATAACAAAACTGTGTTTTATTATATTTTTTGGATGATAAAATTATGTACAAATGATGTCTTTAAATAAGAGACTTACAGAATCAGAAAATAACAGAAAAAATAAAATCAAATAAATAAATCTAAATCTAAATTATATTTACAAGGAATATTATTCTACCAAACTTGATTTTCAAACTGTTATTATCCCTGATATTTAGGGATTTCAACAAACTGTTTTCATCCCTGATATTTAGGGATTTCAACAATTTCAATAATGCACACCAAGGGAAAAAAAGAGAGTAAATTCTGAAAAAGGAAACACACATTAGGTTGTGACAGTATAATTAAAAAAGAAAGAGAAAACTCTACACCATGATCATCTTATTTGCTAACCTCTGAATGGGTTTGCGAACTAGAACAAACCAGGAGAACATTTATTAGAAAATCCGAGGCAGCTTCCGTCGTCCATGATTGAATATAGAAAAGAAGGATTGAAGAAATTATTGTATTTTTCTACATTTGATTACAGTGTTTGATAACAGCTTTATAGTAAAATTAGAATAACTAAAAAAGAAACAAAAAACTCCTAATAAATATTTTCCTAATAACAACATATCTGACAATTAATACATACAAGATTCTTAATTGTTTTTCTAATTATTTACACGTTAAAATTCTTGAAATTTTGGGATTTCAACACTCTCCCTCAAGTTGAATCATAAATGTTGATCATATCCAACTTGAAAGTGAAATCATCAAAACTTTGACGAGGAAGACCTTTAGTGAAGATATCTGCAATTTGCTCTTTCGTTGGAACATAAACCATGCAAATAGTTCCATTTTCGATCTTTTCTTTGATGAAGTGTCAATCAACTTCTACATGTTTTGTTCTATCATGTTGGACTGAATTAAGGGAGATGTTAATGGCTGCTTTATTGTCACAGTAAAGTTTAATTGGTGACTTAACATAAATTTGAAGTTCCATCAACAATTTCCGTAACCACAATGTTTCACACATTCCTTGGACAACTGCCCTAAATTCAGCTTCTACACTACTTCTGGCGACAACATTCTGTTTTTTATTTCTCTAAGTTACGAAGTTTCTAAATACAAATGTACAATATCCTGTAGTGTACCGTCTATCTTCTACTGAACCTGCCCAATTAGTATCAGTGAAAACTCTTATATCTTTGACTTATTTCTTTTGAAGAAAGCCTTTGCCAAGTGACCCTTTGAGGTATCTGAAAATCTTGTACATTACTACAACATGAGCTTCTTTTGGGAGATGTATGTGTTGGCTAACAACACTAACTACAAAAGCTATGTTAGGCCTAGTATGGGAAAAATATATCAACTTTCCTACTGGTCTTTGATACATTTCTTTGTTAATTATCTTTCCCAAATCTTCAAATTAGGACCCATTTCAACTGGAGTATCACTCGGTTTGCATCCAAGCATGCATGTCTCAGTAAGAAGATCAAGAACATACTTGCGCTAAGATACACTAATTCTCTTTTTTGATCTTGCAACTTTCATTCCTAAGAAGTATCGTATTTGTCCCAGATCCTTGATTTCGAACTTGGTTGCCAAGGTTCTTTTTAATCTCTTAGTTTCTTCTAAATTGTCTCCAGTCAGAATTATATCATCAACATATACAATCAAGATTGCCTACCTTCTATTTTCACTTTGTCAAAAAAACAATGTATGATCAGATTGTCCTTGTTGATACCCTTATTTTTTTATTACTCTTGCAAACCTATCAAACCATGCTCTTGGTAACTATTTAAGACCATATAATAACTTTTTAATTTGCACTTTGTTTGCATTTCCTCCTTGACTGAATCCTGGTGGCATAGTCATAAAGACTTATTCTTCTAGTACTCCATTTAAGAAGGCATTTTTTATATCCAGTTGTTGGAGAGGCCAATCAAGACATGCTACTAGTGACATGAGCACTCTTACAATGAATAGTTTCGTAATTGGTGCAAATGTTTTTGTGTAGTCAATTCCATAGGTTTATATAAACCCCTTTACAACTAATCGGACCTTGTACCGCTCTACAGTCCCATCAGCTTTGTATTTTATTGTGAATACCCATTTACAGCCAACTAGTGTCTTCCCTTTCGGTAATTCTATTACATCCCAGGTTTCATTATTTTCTAGTGCCTTTATCTCTTCCATAACATCTCTTCACTCTAGAATTCTAAAAGCTTCATGAATATTTTTTGGAATTTTTGTTCTATCAAGTGTAGAAATGAAGGACATCCAGTAGACAAAGTATTATAAGAAATGAATTCAAAAATAGGATGAAGTGTGCAAGATCGAGTTAGTTTCCTCAGAGCAATGGACAAATCACAAGACATAAGAGAATCAGAGTTACCTGATATGGAGACTTCTTTCTGAGTGTTTAGATCTATCACATGTTTTGACTCTTTTGGTGCATCAAATGTGAAGTTTTTCTTATCTTTTAACTTTGACCTCCGTGAGTAAATAATCTCTTTGTTTTTTATTTTTTCTTTATTTTTTTGTGTAAGTTCCCTTTGTTGATGGCATAATAGAATTAGATGGGATGGTAGGTTATTCACTGTTTGTGGGTTCTGGACAGAGTTCACTATTTTTTGTGATGATTTTAGGGGAATTAAAATTCAAATCATTTAGGTCTAAGTACTTACCAACATAACTTTCTTCACTCATGTTCTCCCCCTGAAGTAACGGCTGCTGGTGATAAGGTGTGTCTTTGAAGAAAATGACATCTCGACTAACAATTACCCTTTTTGTAGAAGGATCATAGCATTTGTACCCTTTCTGAGTAGAAGGAATATCCAATAAAAATACACTTGATCGCTTAAGGATATAACTTGAATCTATTGTGTGGGTGAATGTGAACAAATACAGTACAACAAAACACTTTTGAATTCAGACTAAAGATGTGATGTGGAAAGACCATTTTTAAACTTTTGAATTAGTGTTTCGAAGGAAAGGACACGACTCGGCATCCTGTTGATAAGATAAATCGCAGTTAAAACTGCATCCCCTAGAATATTTTTGGCATATTTGTAGTGAACATTAAAGCTCTTGTTACTTCAAGAATATGTCTATTTTTTCATTTACCTATCCCATTTTGTTGAGGTGTAGAGACACAAGAGGTTTGATGTACTATCCCATTTTCTTGTAAATAATGGCATAAGGTGTAGTTAAAATACTCTGAGCCATTATCAGTCCTGAAAATTTAGATTTGTGATTGAAATTGTGTTTTTACCATTTGGTGAAAATGAATGAAAATATCACGAACTTCAATTTTTTCTTTAAATAGATAAACCTAAAAGACTCTAGAATGATCATCAATAAATATGACAAACCATTTAGAGTGAGTGCGGGTAGGAGAACGCGAGAGTCCCCAAACATCACTGTGAATTAAATTGAAAGGTTTGGATGGCTTATATTGGACATTTGAGAATGAATGACGTTTGTGTTTCGCAAGTTCGCACATTTCACATTGAAAATTATTTTTTTTATTTGAAAACATAGAAGGAAACAAATGTTTCAAATATTGAAAATTTGGGTGGCCCATTCTATAATGCCATAACATAAGTTCATTATTCCTAGAAATAGATGCAGAATCACAAATTACAATTTGACAATTTTCACTCACATTGGTCTTATTAAAATAGTAGATTTTTTAGCACTGTCAATCGTCTTTTTCGATGATAGGTCCTGAAAAATACAGTAAGAATGAAAAAAATTAGCTGAGCAATTTAAGTCTTGTGTTAATTGACTAATGGATATTAAATTACAAGACAAGCTTGGGACATGAAGGACAGATTTGAGGCATAGACAGTCAAAAATTTGGATACTCCCTTTGCTAGCAACAGTTGAGAGAGTTCTATTTGCTATTTTGACTAGCAAATTACCAACACAAGGTGAGTAAAAGGTAAATAAGTGATATGAATTAGTCATGTGAACACACCAGAATCAATGATCCAAGATTTTTGGAAGTGTGAGGTGGTGATTAAGGCACTTGAGTAATTACCTTTATAGGCTATTGAGGCTGAAGAAGATGACTGACCAGAATTATACATATTGAAAAATATTCTGTAAAGTTGGTCTAACTATTCTAAATTAAATGCTCGCCCTGAAGTTGAATTGTCTTGGAGTTTTTGTTGATCAATCATTACTTGATAACTTCGGGTTCTATTTTGTCTTGGTTTCCAATCAGTTGATTTTCCATGAAGTTTCCAACATGTCTTTTAAATTTTCGAACTTATGACAATGATCACAAAACGACCTTTTTTGTTGTGGGCTATTTCCTGCCCGATTACCATATGACCCATTAGAAAAATTTGCTGAAAGCCCAATCTCAAAAAACTGTCCATTTTGAAGCTGTCCATGGATTGCATTAGTGGGTTCATCCCTTGGCCCATCAGATTTTGAGTTCTCTCCGCCCACCAGGCCCAATTGGGTTATTAAAGGAATTCAACCCAGCTCCTCCATTTGCGCCAACACCCAGCGCCGAGAGGAGTGAATCGCTACCACCGACTAGAGAGGGGAGGTCGCCCAGCATCACCCTTCGTCGGCTCTCCTCTCGCCAGACCTCAAAGAACACCTCTCAAATGAAGGGCAAGGGACATCGGCAGAGAATCCTTCCACGGACATCGTCCAATTCGCGACTAAGCCCAACCAAAAATTCCAAAGTTCTCTCGGCTTCAATTTTTTTCCGATAACATGCGTTGTTGCCGGCGCACTCCCACTTCTCTTGTGAGCTCAGACCAAGTTCTTGCCATAGGGTTTGCATCTCCATGAAGTAGTCGGTAATATCTCGACCCCCCTTGTTTTAATTGCCACAATCTGGTTTTGATTTCAAAGATGTGAGAAAAATCCTCACCATCTGAATATGTATCTCTTACAACCTCCCATACATCCTTTGCGGTTGGTAGGAATAAATAGGTTTTTCCAATTTCTGGTAGCATGGAGTTGATAAGTCACGCAATCACCGTTGAGTTCTTTGAACTCCACCATTGTGTTGCAACGACATCAGTTGAGACAGGTTTTATAATTTTTCCAGTCATGTAACCCATTTTTCCTTTCCCGTTAATAACCAATCTGACTGACTAAATCCATTCTCTGTAATTCCTTCAATTGAGTTTTTCTACAGTGATCTGTAGAGAAGAAGTATCTAGAAAATTAATAGGGATTGAGATGGTAGGAAAGGTTGTAGTTTCTGAGATAGTTTATGATGTTAAGTCAAACATTGTTAGGTTCTAATTAAGAACCTGCTTTGATACGATATAGAAAAGAAGGATTGAAGAAATTATTGTATTTTTCTACATTTGATTACAGTGTTTGATAACAACTTTATAGTAAAATTAGAATAACTAAAAAGGAAACAAAAAACTTATAATTAATATTTTCCTAATAACAATAGATCTGACAATTAATATATACAAAACTCTTAATTGTTTTCCTAATTATTTACAGTTAAAATCCATGAAATTTTGGGATTTCAACATTGAAATCTTCCCTGGAGAAGCATGCTTGAGCTCCATTTAGTAACAAATATCACTCAGATCTTTAGACCAGAGCTGGGCTAATCCCTGTTTGCTGTGTTAAGGGACCAAAACAAGAATTTCAAATAAACTGTAAGAGCAAGTGGTTTGTCAATAAGCACTTATGAAAGAATCTCATGATGCAGCCTAAAATTCTCTTATCATAAAAACATAGAGCTTGGTATCCTGCTTATTACTTTAAAGCATTTTAAACTCAAATTATTAGATAGGTTTGAGAATATATAACATATTAATGGTTATATTGATTTTGGAAGAACTCTTTCTCTCCTCCTGTTGAAAAACAGCAGAAGATGATATATACCGTTTCTTCATAAACAGCCACATAAGTGACGCAGCAAGCTCAGATAATTAATAAAAGAACTGGAAATGAAGCAATTAGGAAGGAGAATAATTCTTTGATTGATCTCTGGGTATTACAGAGAACTCTAGTCTCTCAGCGAAAAGAAAAATTACTCATCAAAAACAATAATGAGATGCTTTAGTGTGTGGGCTGATAACAACCTTTGTGCACATTGCAGGCTAACGGCACAATTGCCACATCTGCGCTAGATGACAAAAGTTGTCATACAACTTTAATTGAAGTAAAATACAAAAAAATAAATAAACGGCAATGGCTCTTAAACAAAGGAAAACAAAACAGTTTCTAAGTAGCATTATCTACTGCATCATAGTCCTCCTCTTCAAGAGCATTCGACCCCAAATTCACTTCAATTATTGCAGCATCCTTTGGAGGGTAGTAATCTCGAACATCAGAGACATTAAATGTGTTGGAAATCTTCTAGTCTTCATGGAGGTCAACGATGTATGCATTGTGGTTGATTTTCCTAGCAACTCGGAATGGTCCATAGTTGCATGGCTGGAGCTTGTGACACATTCTAGATGAGAGGCATTACTTGTTTAGGTGCACCATAACAAGTACTCCAACTTGAAAACCTTTAAGTCTTCTGTGCTAATTAGCTTGAGAATCGTATTAAAGCATTCATCATCTAATGTTTTGCTTAATTTCCTCATGAAATTGGGTATAGTTTTTGGCTCAAGTGCTAGCTGCTCTACTCTTAGGATGAGGAATAACTAGCAAGTCCAAAGAAAAATTGGGTACCTTGGTGTACAAAATAGAGAACAGTAAATGATTAGTGCTTCTGTTGGAGATGCTATTGAAAGCAAACTTAACCTAGGCAGAAGCAAGTCCCATTGCTTTGGTTTCCCACTGGCTAGATACCTAAGCATGCTACCCACGGACTTGTTGATGCCTTAGTTTGTCCATCAGACTAGGGTGGTAGGCACTACTAAAATTCAAGGTGTCAAACCTTTTCCATAGTTCTTTCTAGAAGTGACTCATGAATTTAACATCTCAATCAAATGTAGTTTGATAACTTCTTTAAAGAAGAGAGATGCTATTTGCTTGCATCGTGGATCTTCTAGCATGCTATGAAGTGAAACATCTTAGAAAATCTTTCCACCACTACTAGAATGGAATCTACCCTTCTTGGGACAATGGTAAGCCCAAAATAAAGTCCATACCAAGGTCCTCCCAAATGGTAGAGGGCATAAGAAGAGGCATGTAAAAACCAGTGTTTTGAGTACCACTTATGGCCCTTACAAATGGAGCATTTTTAAATGAATATGGTGACATCTCTTTTTAAACGAGGCCAGAAATATCTTCCCTCTACCAAGGTGATGGTTTTGTCTCTGCCAGCATGTGCAGCAAGCCCATCAGCATGTTGGATCAAGTACTCCCTTAGTGATGTATTAGGAAATACATAATCTATTACCTTTAAACAGCTATCCTTCCTGAACATGCAAGTCATCAATGGCCTGACACTTATGCATTGTTCCCAAATAGCTTAAAAATCCTCATCAATTTCATAAGAGTATAGTAAGGAGTCAAAACTTGAGATCTCATTTTGAAGAACAGTAAGCAGCTTAAGCCTTTTACTAAGAGCATCAACTACTTTGTTTAGTTGACCAGAACTGTGTTCAAACACATGTGAACCTTTGCAAATAAATAACCCACTTGGTGTGTGCACAAAAGATGTCCCTTTGGGATATGATCCACCTGAATGCTGAATGGTTACTATGAAGGATAAACTCCTTGTAGATTAACTAGTACTCCCAATGCTTGAGTGCTGCATAAAATTCTTAATCATATGTAGACCATTTATGTTTGGCATCACTTAATTTTTCACTGAAAAACTCAATTGGCTTACCACCTTGTGAAAACACTACTCCAATGCCTACCATGGAGGCATCTGTCTTAATTTCAAAAACTTTGTCAAAGTCAAGTAGGACAAGGACTGGGCCTGTGCACAATTTTTGCTTGTTGAGTAGAAAACTGTTTTCTTGTTCATGTCCCTAATAAAACTGACCATTTTTCAAACAGTTTGTGCTCTAACAAACCTTCTATAAAAGGTTGCCAATCCATGGAAGATTTTGACTTCTTAGATGGATTTGGGTGATGGCCAAGTTTGGATTGCCTCAATCTTTTTGTTGTCTACTGATATCTCTTCAAATCCAATAACATAACCCAAGAACAGTAGCTTGTCAGTCATGAATTCACACTTCTAAAGGTTAAGGAACAGTTTGTGTTCTCTGAGTGTTTGTAAAACAGCTTGCAAATGTTCCAAGTAGTCTTCCTTATTCTTGCTATATCCTAGGATGTCATCAAAATACACAACCACACAAGTCCCATTAAATGGTTTAAGAACTTGGTGCATTAACCTCATGAAGGTATTAGGGCATTACACAAACCAAAGGCAATAACAAGCCACTCATAAAGGTCCTCCCTTGTTTTGAATGCAGCCCTCCATTCATCCCTTTTTCTAATTCTAATTTGATGATACCTACTTCTAAGATCTAGCTTGAAAAACACCATAGATCCTTGTAGTTTATCCAACATATCATCCATTCTTGGAATTGAGAACCTGTATTTAATGGTGATTTTATTGATAGCTCTACTATCAACACACATTCTCATGGTACCATCTTTCTTAGGTACTAATAAGGATGGGAAAGCACATGGACTTTTACTTTCTTGAACAAGGTTCTTGTTTAAGAGATCCTCCACTATTTCTTAAAACAGCTCATCTATCTTGGGTTCATCTTGTTGTGAGGATATTAAGCAAGCTACTACCAGAAACAAAGTCTATCTAATGTTAAATCTCTCAAGGGAGGTAGTTCTGTGGGTGATGTCAATGTAAGCTTCACGACTTCAATTGGGATAGGGTGCTCTTTAGTTTAGTGTTCTGTTCTTGTATCACTAAGGCTAGAACCACTTTTGCTTTCTTGATCTCATTCTCAAAGTGGTTGATGGTAGGGGTGATAATTTGTACTGTAGCATAATTGTCCAAACTGAAAAACACAAACCAAATACGAACAAATTAAATTTGAGTTCAATTTGGGCCAGCTTGAATAACACGAAAAAATTAAAGTTAGGTTAAGACTAGCACGATAACACGAAAAAATTAGAGTTAGGATAGGACCAGCACGATAACACGAAAATAAAAAAATAATTATAGTTATTATTATATATTATTACTACAATTTTTTTTACAAGTTGAATATGTTAATTCATGTTATAGAAAATTTGCTACATTTTCTTTACTAATAATGTGCAAATATATTATGTTATCACTAATCACAATTCTATGAAGTTTAAGTCTAAAATATTTATTTACTTTAATTTTAGGTAGTAGTTCATTAAGTTATTTTGTAATATAATTATGACTTTAAAACTTTTAATTTTTAATTTTGTAAAAACTTGTAACAAAATTTTTATTTGTATATTTAATGTTATTATAATGCATTAAATTTAGTTCAAATTTTTTATTATTCTAATTAGATTAAAAATTATAAGAAAAGTAATAATATTTTCAATTAATATCAAATTAATAGGGTAAAAAAACTAATTAATACATGTAAATAAAAGTTTGGGCCAATTTGAGCTAGTTTGGGCCAGCCCGAATTTTTTTAGTTTGGATTAGGGTTGACAATTTATGACACAAAATAAATTCTGTTTGGGTTAGGGTTGGCAGTTCATAACACGAATTCAATTCGGGGTAGCCCAAATTACCCAGCACGCACGAATTGCCACACCTAGTTGATGGTGGGGCTGAGAAGCACCTTTTGCTTAGGATTGGAACTTTCAGTTACTTTGTCACTGTCTTTGGTAAGTAACAAGACAATCTTCTTGCCTTTCTAAGTAAAAACATAAATGTTGGGTCTACCTTTGTGGACAGCTTCCACGTCATATTGACAAGGCCTCCCAAAAGGATTTTACAGTCATTCATTTCCACAACATCACAACGCACCTCATCCTTGTATAATTTTCCAATAGAAAATGGAACTCCGCACTCTTCTTGTACCTTCACTTCATTATCCTTTTTTATCCATCCTATCTTGTAAGGGTGTGGATGGGGGTTTGTGACCAATCCCAATGCTTTACTAAAGCCTCGGAGACAATGTTTTCAGTACTACCACCGTCAACAATCACATCACAAACTTTGTTTTGCACAGTGCACTTGGTTTTGAAAATAGCATGCCTTTGAGACAAGATTGGCTGTTTAGGTGAAAGTAAATCTTTCTGCACAATGCAATTGACAGCCCTATATCCCTCATCTCCGTCTACCGGTTTTGCATCCACCAATTCTTCCAAACTCAAAGGGTCAAACTCATCATCTAAGTGATCACACTCATGAGACAGATTGGTTGCATGCCTCTATGGGAACTAATTGAACTTGTCTTATTGGTAGCATCTGACACACTTGATAGGAGGTGGTTTGACATATGGGTTAGGCTTAATTGTTGGGTTGATAATCTTGGGGTTGCTAGGTTTGCTGGTGTTTTAGTAGTAGGTAGGGTTGTCCATAATTCGGTCTGGTCCGATTTTTAACAAAAAAAGTAACCAAATTGGACCGCTAATATGAGTTTAATCAAACCAGACCGTTTGGCTTATAAAATTGTTGAAATCAAACGGTTCAGTCAGGCTTGGTTAACGATTTTCTATGATTTTTTATTTTTAAATTTTTTTTCTTGAAATCATGTTGTTGAAACTTGAAATTAACATTAAAAAAAATTAAATCTAACCAAAGTACTTTAAATATAATACAAATATAAATCATATAATATTTCACATAAATTAACAATTAAGTTGATAAAATTTATAAAAGATAAAATCATTATAATATATATGCAACTAAAAATTGCAAACTGTATGTTAAAGAGCTGAAACTACAAAAAAGAGTTTAAATGTAATATTTAATTTATAATAATAATATAAAATATTTTTTGTTTTTCAAAATAAATACTAATATATTATATTTTAAAAAAAGATTTTTTTTATATATAATATATAACAATCCGGTCTGATTTGGATAGTAAAAAAATTCACAAAATTAAATCGGACCGTTTGAGAAACGGTTTGAAAAAAATATAAACCGGACTAAACCATTTAATTCGTATAATTGTACAGTTCGGCTTAGGTCTAATTTTTCGATTTAATACAATTTGGTCTGGTTCTTGAACACCGCTAGTTATAGGTTGTGGAGTTGAGGATTTTTTAGGTGGGTAATTTTGGGTGAACTAATTGAAAACTTTATCTGAATTGTAATCAGTATAACGTGGTTTGGATGGGGTGAGTTTCTTTGTTCGAGTGAGTTGGTTTTCAACTTTGAATGCCATGCTATTAGCTTGACTAACAGTCCAAAAGTCTGACTGAGTTCTAGTCTCTCTCATAGGTGAAATAAGGTCTTGAACATACCTTGAAACCTTTTGGGGCTCTCATTCTCACATGTTAGTACAAATGCCTAGCCTCATAAACTCCTTCGTGTATTCATTGACAATTCTGGTTCCCTATTGGCATTGGTGGTATCTTTGATACTGTAGTTGCTCATGATTTGCTGAAAGGAATTGTTGGACCATATGCTTCTTCATGTATTCTCAAGAAGTGATTGGTGGTTTACCCATTAGCCTCCTCTCATTCTATAAGTGATGACTTACCCCACAAGGCAAATGCACCACCTTTGAGCTTGTAGGCTACAAGCTTCACTTTCTTTCTCCTCTAGCAACTCTGAGTAGTCAAAAAATTTGTCAACAATAGTGAGCCAATCCATAATTTCCTCCATGTAAGAATGGCCAGTAAAATTTAGTAAGTCAATATTTAGCATGTACTCTTGCCTGTCTGAATGTCTAGGAGTGAAATAAGATCTTTCATTAACTGTTTCTCCATTGACAATCAAGGGTATCCCCATCAAAACCAAAACCCAATAATTTGATTTGCAAAGTGGAGTAAAGTTATCATCAAAATCAATGTGAACTCGATGGGGAGAAGGTGCACGATTGTACTTAGTTGAAGATTCCACTGAGGTTGGTGAAACTTCACGTTGAACTTCTTTACTCCTTGTCTTAGACTCTTTAAATCTCATTCAGTTGTTCACTAAGTTGATTGGTAGCTTGTTGAAAAGATTGTCGACAATCCTGCGACACTTCTTCAATCCGTTGCTCCAATCTGCTCTCCAAACTAGCCATCATTATCCACAGACTTTTAGCATTGCCAAATTCATCTCCAAAGCCATGACTACCTTCGTCGGTGATCGTCGCAATTAGGAAGGAGAACAATTCTTTGATTGATCTCTTAGTATTACAGAGAACTCTAATCTCTTAGCCAAAAAGGAAAATTACTCATAAAAAACAATAATGAGATGCTTTAGTGTGTGGTAACAACCATTGCAGGCTAATTGCACAATTGCCACATCAGTGCTAGATGACAAAAGTTGTTATACAACTTTAATTGAAGTAAACGACATAAAAAGAAATAAACAACAAAGGCTCTTAAACAAAGGAAAACAAAACAGATTCTAAGTAGCATTATCTACTGCATCAGTAAGTCTCACAAAAAACATGTCAGAACTAAGCAAAAAACCTTCTATATTAATACATGTTATTGTGTGGTTAAACAAATGATGAATACATGATTGTAGATTCTAGACTTTAAAGTAGAAGCATTATAACATTTTCAAGGTATAATTTAGGGTTAATATAAAAAACATCAAGGCTCACTTTTATATCACTAACAACCCTTTAAGTTTAAAAATTATCAAGAAAACCCCTCCGTTATAGCTGTCTTTTAACAAAATGGCATAATTGTAAATTCTTTAAATGTAAATGATCTTTTTTCGATTTTTAGTTATATTTTATTTTAAAATCATAAAATGCAATAAAAATTTGACAATTATTAAAAATACACAATTTGGTCAATGTAATATAATTTGACATGTTGACTTTTACTATTTTGGGTTACATTTGTAAAATCAGCATTTGTTTAATATAGTAATTTTATTAAAAAAAAAAAAAGAATCTGAAAAATTAATAATTGAAAAAAAAAAGGGAAACAAAATTCATTCCCACCAAAAGGAGAAAATATACCCATGAAAACAACATGAAAAAAAAATTACCCCTCCTATGGTCTCCAACATAAACTAAAGAGGAGAGGAAAAAAAAAGGTACCCTTTCTTGTTTTCTTCAACCTGGACCAAATTTCTCTCTCATCCTAAACTAACGATGAAGACTTATGAAGCAATCTGTTTGCTAATGGGAAAAATACATCAGACCCATTGAGGACTTACGTTTATGTGAGGAGAGATGAGAGCTTTGATGAGAGAGGTAGAGCCTTTGAGGTTAATTGTGAAGAAGAAATTGGCAAGGAATATATGGATTTCTTGAATTTAAGTGGTGCATGTACTAGTTCTTTTGTTGCTTATCGTATTGAAAGTTGATTTCTTTTAAAAATTAATTGGATTGATTAATAAATTTATTGTTGTCTATGAATTATTGTACATAGTCGAGTGGAATGTTTCTAAATCTCCTATCACCCTAAATAAAAGCAAATTTTTTATTTATGTACAATGCTTTGAATCTGTTCTTCTTTTTTAACGCACACTATAGTTTAGATAGTAAATAAAAGTTTTTAAATGGAACCATCTATTTCTAAAATTATTATATATTTTTATTTTAAATAAATTTCTATATCTTTTTTACTACTATTTTATTATATTTTGAAGAGAGAGTACTGTGTTAACAGAAAATTTAACGTTGTTATAACTCAAAAGAGTATTTATGAAAATACATCAAACCTTAACCTATATCTTTGATATAAGTTTTACGCTTGGGGGTGTTTGTGATATAATATTGTACTTTAGGGGTGTTAATGAAATTTTCTGGTTTCATTTAAGCAATCTGATAATGCTACATTTCAATTGTAACATGAAGACCTGAAAGGACCAGTTTAGGTATTATAGACTACATTTAAAGGCACTGAGTGGTAGCAACACAAACTATGATGGCAAGCATTTTATGGAATAATGAAACAATATGTTTTTTGAATTAATTAAACGATACATACATTTCTAGGGTTTATATAATACATGGAGAATCAAAAATAAGAATAAAAAAAGAATAAAATCCCTAATAATATTTCTTTCTAACTAATTCTTTCATTTGAACTTTAAAATCTCTAATAGTTCGAGATTTTCACACTCCTTCTCAAGTTGGATCGTAAATATTAATCATGTCCAACTTGTTTATAAAATCACCGAAACTTTGACATGGAAGTCTTTTGTTGAAGATGTCTGCCTTTTGTTTGTGGGAATATAAATCATGCAAATGATGCCTTTCTTGACATTTTCTTTAATAAAATGTCTATCTACTTCGATATGTTTAGTTCAATCATGTTGAACTGGGTTAAAGGGATGTCGATGGTAGCTTTGTTGTCATAATAGACCTTGAGTGAAGCTTCAATTTTTACTTGTAGTTCTTCTAAAAGTTTCTTTAATTATAATCCTTTACGAATTCCTTGTGCAACTGCTCGAAATTCAGCTCCAACACTACTTCTAACTACTACATTTTGCATTTTGCTTCTCCATGTCACTAAGTTTCCCCAAACGAATGTACAATACCTAATAGTGGACCTCCTGTCTTCAATTGAACCTGCCTAATCGGCATTTGAAAAAACTTCTATTTTCTTTTATCATATTTTTCTAAAAAAAAGTCCTTTACCTGGAAAGCCTTTAAGGTACTTGAGAATTCTGGACACAGCTTCTAGGTGAACTTCTTTTAGAGAATGCATATATTGACTTACTACACTCACCGCAAATACAATGTCAGGTCTTGTGTGTGATAGGTAAATTATTTTTCCCACCAGTTTCTAGTATACCTCTTAACAAAAAAATATTTAATTCTATAGCATAACTCCCTTCTTATATGAAGTTTTATTTTAATTCATCAGGAAAAAATTATGCTTATTTTTCTTACAACATAAATGAATATATATTTTTTAACATTATAAAAAATAAACATTCATTTTTTAACGTTGCAAGAAAAATGAGCATATGTTTTTTTTTTACTAAGAGAGTTAAAAGTAAAACTAGTTAAAGTAACTTGATTATTTATGCACTAGAGGCAAAAAAATATTTATATGTTCAAAAACTAAAAGGTGAGATATTTGTAAACATGAGATTATTAGTGCTAAAAAAATGGTAGCAAATGAAAAGAAATAGTTAATTTTCCACAATGCCCCTTATCATGTGAGTATTTTCTCTAATATGAATATAATAATATAAATTAAAGTGCTTATTTTTACAAACAAAGTGATTTAGGATAAACCACTTAAAAAGAAAATGACTAAAGTGCTTCACTTGCAAAAGAAAGTGACTTCTAATGCCCTTCATATATTACAACAAGATCCAGCCGCGCAACCAAGAATTTAGTAAAATGTAAATTACATTGAACTTTCTTACTTGTAAATACATATGAAATTCACCATCTAATATATAATAGAGAAGTAAAATTTATATTTTTGTTAAAAGAATAATAAAAGAAACATTTATAATAGAAATTGTCACAAAAATTAAAAAAATACAAATAAAATTTTCATAATTAAATTTTGTATAGAAAAGTTTATATTAAATGAAAATAGAGTATTATAGAAAAAAATTATAAACATGGAATAATTTAAAACATAAACACCTAAAAACATATATTTCTTCAAAAGAATAAAATGTCGCAATTTTATTGTTTTTATTCTCAATGTGTGAGAGTAAACTATTTTGATCAAAGAATAATTCAAACTTATCAAATTTAAAATACATCACATATTTGTAAGGATTATATTTTTTCATGCAATAAATATTCTAAAATTATACAAATATTACAAGTAAAAAATACATTTATAAAATTTTTGCCCCTAAAGTTTTTAAACACCCACTTTATAGCCGTCAATTTGAGGTATGTGGGGTAATTCAAACCTGTACCACAACCACACCTTAATGGGTGGACACTGGACAAGGGTTAGTATGATTAATTACATACATAAATGGTCCAGCTACCTAGATTTTAAAATCTAACAGTTAGCACATATTTATTGCCTTTTGCCTCAATAATCGTAATACATTTTGCTTTTTTTTTTTTTTTTTTTTCCTTTACAAAATTAGAAACATATATAACATCCACGAAACCATTGTTGGCCCATTGCTGAATTGTAATAACTCATGGCCTAACCATAATTTTCATTAGTAGCTATCTCCTACTCCAACTTACGAACCCACAAGCCTGGATTTTGCTTGGGCCAACTACCTAGATTTTAAAATCTAACAGTTAGCACATATTTATTGACTTTTGCCTCAATAATCGTAATACATTTTGCTTTTTTTTTTTTTTTTTTCCTTTACAATATTAGAAACATATATAACATCCACAAAACCATTGTTGGCCCATTGCTGAATTGTAATAACTCATGGCCTAACCATAATTTTCATTAGTAGCTATCTCCTACTCCAACTTACGAACCCACAAGCCTGGATTTTGCTTATATATATTGATAGATTTGCCCATAGTAGCTTGTTAGCTTTATAAACTTGCAATTTATATGAATGAATTCTTGATGCTTTTATAAAAGAAAAAATATATATGGATAATTTAAAGTATTATTTGTCATTCTTCTAATAACTTAAACTTTTAGGACTATTGGTTTCTCAACCTACTTTAACATAATACCATAACTAGAGTTTTAGTCATTTTTTTAATTACTTAAGTTTGTGTGATGAATGGTGACCAACAAACTAACAATTGTTGAACTCAACTGTTGTGTCTACTACTTCTATTTCTTCCATTAATCCATCTCTTTAAGCTTGATTTTCAAAGAAAAGAGCAACGCTGCTATAAGTTGGTTTAGGAATACTACAAAGCCACAGAAGCTGATAGGAAGCTTCACACTGACTCTTGTGTAAAGATCAAACTGAGAAATAAAAATTTTAATGTTGAGGAATACAGATACTTCTTTAAAACTACAGTGAATTCAGGCCTAGGTGAAGAAACAACTGGCCCAAGAAGCATTATTTCAGGCAGAGAACAATGTCCTACACTTGAAGAAACAACTTCTGAAATGGATGATATATTATTCAACACACTTGACAAGTTCTTTGCTAAAACATCAATTTCTCCTAAAGAAATTGACATACTTGTTGTGAATGTGTTTTTGTTTGCTTCTATTCCATCACTCGAATTGTAAATCACTACAAGATGAGACAAGATGTTAAGACTTTTAACCTCTCTGGAATGGGATGTAGAGGTAGCATTGTTGCAATTGATCTTGTGCAACGTTTGTTCAAGACACACAAAAATGTGCATGCAATTGTTGTGAGTACTGAATCATTAGCTCCTAATTGGTATTGTGGAAAACACAAACCAATGAGGCTTGCCAATTGTCTGTACCAATCAGGAGGGTGTTTGATGATTTTCACAAACAACAATAGTACTATGCAAAAACAAGGCCATTATGAAACCCAAATGTGCAATTAGAACTCATTTTGCTTCAAGTGATGAAGCATACAGCTGTTCTATACAAAAAGAAGACGAGCAAGGTTATCGAGGTTTTAGCCTTTCAAAAAAAATAGCAAAAGTTTCTGCAAAAGAACTTGCTATGAACCTCCAAGTTTTAGTCTGCAGGGTGTTGCCAATAATGGAATTACTTTACTACATTGCGGTATCATGCTTTCAAGGCAGGACTCGACCACTTTTGTTTACCTCATATTGAGAATGGAGTAATAGGGTTTGGGACTAAATGAATATGATGATGAGCCAGCTAGAATGGCACTTCATAAATTTGGTAAGTTTCGGGATGTATGGAAGCTAAGAAAAGGCTCAAGATAGGAAATAGAGTTATGTTGATAAGTGTTGGAGCTGGTTATGAATGTAATAGTTGTGTTTGGAAGGTAATAAGAGACTTGGATGATGCCACTGTTTGTAAAGACTTTATAGATAGTTACCCTCCAGAATGCAGAGCAAATCCTTATGTGGAGAAATATAGTTGGATAAATGATGACTATCTAAGTTTTGTTAGATCTGGTGATATTAGAAAGTGTCTCTCTTTTAGTTCTTGAAAGGTTTTGGTTCTATTATATGTATTGCAATTTGAAAGTTTAGTATTCTAATCGTGGTAATTGTTAAACATCCAATGAACTTGAAATAAAATATGTATTGCTTTTATCAGAACCAAAGTTAACATCCAATAACCCTCAACTAATTTTTGGGAAAACAAATTAGCAACTTCTACAGCCATATGCTTAGGAAAACAAAATAATAAATAAAGCAGAAACAAGAAAATTAGACATAAATTTTACTTAATAAATCCAAAAATTTAACTAAGCCACTCAACAGAGCTGCTGCAGCTTTTTTTCATTATGGGAGATAATATTACAGTTTTTTATATAACAATCAACTCACAACTCCAAAACTCAATACACTCAAAAAAATATTTCTCTCTCCTCTCACTTAATAACATAACAATTCCCTTTGTTGAGATCCTATCATCTAGCTTAGCTTTCCTTTATTGTTAGAGGTTCAATTCATTATTGCAAAAGACAAGCTACAATTACAATTAGCGACCTCTTCTTTTTCTTTGGTAGTTGCCGACAATGTTTGAAATATTGATGTCGGTTAAACTATCAAGACTTAAATTTTACAGACATATCATGGATATTGTTGTTGTCAACAGAAATATTAAGAAAAAAATTCACAAAAATTTTATACTAAAAAAATTATGAAAACTTTAATAAACTTTTAAAAATATCAAAACAAATAACTACTTATTTTTGAAATTATTTATTTCATTTAGTACATATAAATATAAATGAATTTCATATTTATTTTGACCAATAAAAGTAAAAAGTTGAACAATAGGTAATTAAAATATTTAAAATAATTATTTAACTAATAATTAAAATTAAAAATACACAATTTTGCAAACAATTATAATTAATAAATTTTATTGACAAAATTGAAAAGTTAATCATATTTACTGGTAATATATTTTAAAGTTAAATAAAATTAATCATAAATAGCACTTTATCAATATTATTACATATTTTGCAGATAATGTCACGACAATATTTATATTATTACTTGATATTCTATCGACATTTTCTTCACATCGATATTATCGTGGATAATGTATATTTATATCGAAATATTCAAAACATGAATATTGTCGAGACATTATCGATAATATTGAATATATACTCATTAAAGTGGCATCATTACTTTTCCACTAAAGTAAAATGTCTACTTTCAATAATTGAGTAGGTTTCCTTAAGCTAGCTATCCACATCTTTCAGTGGGGCAACATTACTTTTTCACTAAAATGACTACCAACTTTGACAAGTTCAACTCAAGGGCAACTCAAGAAGTTAAGAGGCTCAAGGCAAAATATGAAATCGAGTCCTTAAATTTTTTCATGTTAAAATAACGTAAAGAAAAAAATTAATTTTATTTTTAACAATTTATTGACATATACAATGTGTACTAAACAAATAACTAATATTTATTTAACTTTTTCATCACTAATTAAAGATAAAAGTTTACATTGTTAGATAAGATAAAAGTTTACATTGTTAGATAAGTTTTGAATTTTATATATTTTTGTCAAATAGAAAAGATAAAATAAAAATTGAATAACTAAATAGATTTTTTGTCATATTTTAGGGAGAAGTTAAAAAATAAAAGATGATTATGTAAAGATATTCAATTGAAGTTTGTTATAAAGTAATACGATGAGAAAATCTTGTAAGACAGAGTAACAATTTGATTTTGAACAATACCAAAAATGAGATTTGACATCGTTATTAGTAATTGTTTGAAAACTTTTTATTAAAATGAAAAGTTTGAAGTTGTCTACTTGTTTATTTCTAAATAAAACAAATATATATAAATAAGATAACGTTTGAATTGTTAATGTTGAAGGAGAATGTCCCACATCGGCTAGGTGTTCTGGAGAAGTGCAAGTTATAAATCTGGGCAGTCCTCTAACTCATGAGCTAGCTTTTGGGTTGAGAGTTAGGCTCGTTGGGTTTATTAACATGGTATCAGAGCCAGGCCCGTAGTTCATCGTGGGTTTGTTGGCCTTCGTTGCCCCTGTCCAATGTGAGGGGGGGTGTTGAAGGAGAATGTCCCACATCGGCTAGGTGTTCTGGAGAAGTGCAAGTTATAAATCTGGGCAGTCCTCTAACTCATGAGCTAGCTTTTGGGTTGAGAGTTAGGCCCGTTGAGTTTATTAACAGTTAAAATAGATGTTTTAAACAAAAAAAGAGTTCTAATATTTTACAATCTCAATTAATTAAAAAAAATTAACAATATTAAGGAATAACTAAGGAAAAACAATTCCACAAAACTCATTACTTATAATCTTAAATTATTTCACATATAGTTTTTATTTTTCACTATATAAAAAAATTAAGAATCAAGTAGCATGTAACATTTATTCTATAATTAATTAATAACAATGAATTAAATACATAATTTCATTCATTTCAATATTCTTTAAAAAATTTGCAATAGTATTGTATATTTTAAAAATATATATAAGAGTTTTTGAAAAAATATTGGGCCCCTATCCATTCGGGGACCCAAAGCGGCCGCCTCATCTCTCAACAATTACATTTCTTAATATCTATATAATAACCTATCGTGTAATAATACCTTATAACCAACTCAAAAACATTTCTCCCTTTGTACTTACCCTAGAAATGGAACTCTTCATAGTAATATGTATGCTTTCGATAGGTTATGCTCTATTTTGCCTTATTAAAATGGTTCTTCATTGGAAAGACCAGAGTTGCTATATGTTAGCCTATGAATGCCACAAACCCAGTGAGGATAGGAAACTAAGCACTGATACTTGTGCAAAAATAGTCTTGAGAAACAAGAATCTGGGAATTGATGAGTACAGGTTTCTCTTGAAAACTATTGTCAGTTCAGGCTTAGGTGAAGAAACCTATTGCCCAAAAATTATCATGGAAGGTAAAGAAAAGTCTCCTACTTATTCAGATTCTATCTCTGAAATGGATGAGATTATCTTTGACACACTTGATAAGCTTTTTGCTAGAACAAAAATTCCTCCATCAGAAATTGACATACTTGTTGTCAATGTCTCATTGTTCTCTCCTGCACCATCACTAACGGCTAGAATCATAAACCGCTATAAGATGAGAGAAAATATCAAATCTTTCAACCTCTCAGGAATGGGTTGTAGTGCAAGTCTCATCGCTATTGATCTTGTCAAACACTTGTTTAAGACATACAAAAACTCCTATGCAATTGTTGTGAGTTCAGAGTCCATGGGTCCTAATTGGTATTGTGGCAAAGAAAAACAGATGATGCTCTCAAACTGTCTATTCAGGTCAGGAGGTTGTTCCATGCTTTTCACTAACAAAAGTGCTTTAAAGCAACAAGCCATATTGAAGTTGAAACATCTCGTTCGAACCCATCTAGGCGCAAACGACGAAGCATACAATTGCTGCATTCAGGTGGAAGATGGTAATGGATACCCAGGTTTTTGCCTCACAAAGAGTCTTACAAAGGCTGCAGCCAAAGCTTTTACACTAAACCTTAAAGTGCTAGTGCCTAAAATCCTACCAGTTACAGAAATTCTTCGATATCTAATTGTAAGCCTAAAAAAGTCTTGGAGTACATGTACATCTCTTGAAGCAGTAAGAGCTGGTTTAAACTTAAAGACTGGTGTTGATCACTTTTGTATTCACCCTGGTGGTAGAGCAGTCATTGATGGGGTTGGTAAGAGCTTAGAGCTAAGTGACTATGACCTTGAACCATCAAGAATGGCACTTCACAGATTTGGTAATACATCAGCAGGTGGATTTTGGTATGTTTTAGGCTACATGGAGGCTAAAAAGAGACTGAAGAAAGGGGACAAACTCTTAATGATCAGTTTTGGAGCAGGGTTCAAATGCAACAACTGTTTATGGGAAGTCATGAGAGATTTGGATGATACAAATGTTTGGAAAGACTGCATACAAAGTTACCCTCCTAGTACTTTAGTTAACCCTTTTATGGAAAAGTATAGTTGGATCAATGATGAATATCTCAGCTTTGTTCGAGTTGTCTACTAGAAATTAATATTCAAGGCTTCTGGTTTTAGTTAATTATAAATGTTTAATGTTTGAAAAGTCCCTTGCTCAATAAAATAAAAAGGTACACTTACAATTGTTTGTTAAATGGTAATATGGTAGTACATCATTAATCTCCCTGCTCTTAGGTACACATAGAGTTGTCAAACCGTGGGTTGGAGTTGGGTCGACCCGTTTATGACCTGACTTATTTAATCTCAGTCCAAATCTAACCCATTTAATCAATGAATCCAGATGGGACAACCCGTATATGACCAACCCGTTTACTCTCAACCCAAACCCATTTAAGAACATTGAGTTCGTATCAGGTTCACAGGTTATAACGCAATTTTTGTTAATAGGTCCTAACCTATTTACAATATAACCCATTTTACCTGAGCTAGAACCCAGTGTTGGTTTATCTATAGTCAAATTGTTCAATGAGAAAACCTTTGGACAAAATCTAAATGAAAATGAGTAATTATTACTTAGTTTAGTTTATCTTAAAACCTAGATATGTAGAATCTAAGAGCCGACATATCAGATCTATACAACACAGGTTGTCCACCTTTTTACCCTTGCTCTTGAAGACATTGAAAATAAGCTATGACTTTACAAGTAACAGAGACACAACACCAAACTTCATAGTCATTAATATTTAATACTCACCTAAAAAGGACAAACATGATCTTCCAAATAGAAATAGTTATGATATATAACTTAAGGCATCTCGGAACATTTTTAGAATATACTTTGAACAATCACGTCCTATATACACTGTAATGTAAAGCTTAACATGTCACAAATAAACTAACATCTTTCCTTTCAAGCTATAAAATTTTTGAAAATTCAGTAAAATTAAAATTAAAAACATTGAAGAATCACTTTATTCCACTAGTTTTCAAACTATCCAGAACGTCCTCTAACCATCTGAAAAGAAATTAAATGAAGAGTGGCTTGTTGCTTGTGCTTACGTTAAAAGTAATTTTTATCAAATATTTTTAGAATAATGTGTTTTCGGGATAAAATTAGCACGAAATGTGTGAAAAAATTCCATTTGGTTCAGAAAAGTTTTTGTTTTTTCATAACTCAAAAGCACATCCTTACACAAATTAAACAATTATAAGAATCAGATATAACTTCCAATAAAAACAAAATGAACCCTTTTAAGCAATAAAAAAAAAACCTTGATAACTTACAAGCCTGTTATTGCTTCTCAATTCTCAATTGTGGCAGACCCATTCGATCCTCGCTCACCATTCAATCCAACAGTTCACAAGTTCCCATGAAGAAGATCTTTGGTTAACCAAGTGCAAACCCATCAATTCTCAATGGCAAGCTAAAGCATGTTGAATTTAATTAAATATGAAATGAACCGAGTACTGAGTTTGCTTATTATTACCCCATTGTTGGGCTCAAAAGAGGGGCTCTTTTCGTGTAAACGGAACCCTTTCTTTTATTTTTATTTTTTGTTGTTGCTGCTGTTGCTGTACAAGTCACTTTGACTTTCTTTGTTTTGGTGTGATATTTTAGTAGATTTGTTTTTACAAAAATTCTTAGATTAACTTTTATGTACCCAAAAAAAAAAATTAATATTAAAATATTATTTTATTAATAAAAAAAATTAATATAATAATAAAAAAAATTTAATAATAAAAAAATTATTATTCCATCTTAACAGTTTAAAATAAAATTTAAACAATAATTTTTTTTTATTATTTTTAGTCAATTATTATCGTTAATTTATATTTTTTTTGTTACTTTTTGTAAGTATCGTTTTTGATTTAAGATCGTAAACTTTGCCATATTAAAAATAAGAGTTACTCAATTCAAAAAATTACAAAATCAGTAGCGTTTGAACTTGACAAATGAGCTCTCTTATATTCATTATTTTCGAAGACTAATATCAAAAGTTGAATAATACACTTCCACTAAGTTGCTCAAAGTTGGGGCAATAGTTGTGCCTTCCATATAATCTCTAATGATAATAGATTGGAGAGAACTCATCTGTATGATTCTTACACTACTGATCTTGTAATTTTTTGACCTATATAGCTTTTATTTTTGATATAATAAAGTCTATAATTTTGATCTAAATACTATACATACATAAAAAAGTGCCCAAAAAATACAAAAAAAAAAAATTCATAAAATATAAAATTTACTAAAATAGTTGACACAAAAAATATATTGTTTAAATTTAATTCTAAATTATTAAAATAAAATGATAATTTTTTCTCATTTTATTAAATTTATTAGTCTGTCAAAAAAATTTATTAATAAAATATATATATATTTTTTTTAAAAAAAATAATTAAGGCCACAGTTTTACTATAAGCGTAATCCAAATGCTCTTTATTAAAAATAAAGTGATTAAAATGTCTTAATAATAACTAAAATAAAGCCACTCTAAGGGTACTTAATTCTTTGAAAAATGCTAAAATTATTTGCTCACATTTTTTCACTTAAATCATTTATATTGGCTCCGGCTTCACTAGTTTCAATTTCTTTCTATTGGAACGAAAGCAGTGTTGACCTTTTGAACTTGCCCCTTTTGGATCTCATACCTTTTGGACTTGTATTTTGTACATACACTATCCCTCACGGACATATTACAACATCTTCAATAACATGTTCTTATTTCATCTTTCTCCTAATAAATCATCAAATTTAGTGCTTTTTGATCCTATCAACCGCTGGTAGCATAAAGCAATGTTGGTAGATTATGCCATCCCTTAGGTAATGCTAAATGGAAGGATCTTACTCATGATCCAAGAATGATAAATCATAGCATAAATTGACTTGAAAATTAGGTGTTATATTCAATTTAAATATTTGTATCATGTCAAGTAAGTAACCATAACATATATGTTTGAAATATATTTCATTTTGGGAGGTTATAACATGTAATAAAATTATTTTCAAAAATAATTTATTTTTTAGATAATTTTAGGTATAAATATTCTTAGCATATTTGTTTTAAATGTGGTGTCTGTTGAGATTTATTTTAAAATAGTAAAGTAAATAAAATATTAATATGGTAGAGATCATTTCTAATATGGTAGAGATCATTCTCAATATGGTAGAGATTATTGTACTTAATTATTATCCTTTTATGTCGTCTTATTTCTATTATAAATTCATGTAATCTGTGCAAAGTAATACAAGTCAGTGAAATATTCAGAACGAAATATCACTTTCTTCTTTTCTACATGGTATCAGAGCCGATTAAGGATTTTGGAAATCGAAAAAAAAAAAAAAAAAAAAACACCCAAACTTGCCGCCGCTGCTCATTCTCATAAACAGATCCCTCGCCGCCGACCTCCAAATCTCACCACACGCAGATCCCCCACAGACCACCACCAAAACAGATCCAACAGACCACCGCGGACCACCACCAAAACAGATCCCACAGACTACCGCGGACCACAACCAAAACAGATCCAACAGACCACTATGGACCACCACCAAAACAGATCCCACAGACCACCGCAAACCACCACCAAAACAGATCCTACAGAACACCGCAGACACTGACCAAAACAGATCTCACAGACCAAAACAGATCCGCCAAAACAGATCCCACAGACCACCGCAGACCACCACCAAAACAGATCCTACAGACCACCGCAGACACTGACCAAAACAGATCCGCCAAAACAGATCCCACAGACCACCGCAGTCCACAGACCAAAACAGATCCGCCAAAACAGATCCCACAGACCACTGCAGACCACAGACCAAAACAGATCCGCCAAAACAGATTCCACAGACCACCGCAGACACAGACCAAAACAGATCCCACAGACCACCGCAGACACAGACCACCGCAGACACAGACCAAAACAGATTCGTCAACCACAATTCAGATCCGTCAACTAAAACAGATCCGTCAACAGATCCATTGCACCACCCTAATGTCGCGCCACCCCTGAAAACCCAAAACCCACTTTCTGCAGTAGCAAGCAAATTCACAAAGTCTGAAAGAATTTGGCTATCAACAAAGCAATTCTCACCAAAGCATTTATCAAATCGAGTGTTCTTAAAGTTTTTTAGACAAGTTGGGCATGTGGGACATGTATGCACCAACTTGAGGGGGAGTGTTGAGATTTATTTTAAAATAGTAAAGTAAATAAAATATTAATATGGTAGAGATCATTTCTAATATGGTAGAGATCATTCTCAATATGGTAGAGATTATTGTACTTAATTATTATCCTTTTATGTCGTCTTATTTCTATTATAAATTCATGTAATCTGTGCAAAGTAATACAAGTCAGTGAAATATTCAGAACGAAATATCACTTTCTTCTTTTCTACAGTGTCAACCATTTCTAGTGAGTGAGTACGGAGAATCTATTAGATAACTCAACAAATACATGAATTTAGATTCCAATTGACAGAGAAAAAAAATATCAGAGGTCATTTAGGACATGGATGAAAATACAAATATCATGTAAGTATCAAGATTTAATTTTATGAAAATATTTAATTTATTATCAATTCTAATAAATATTTGATAAAAAAAATTATGATATTATGAAAATTGTTGAATTTTTTTAAAATATTTTATTAAATTTTAATAAATATTAAAATAGATAATAATACATGAAATTAAACAATTTTATCATTTAAATGATATATCTATGATATAATAATAATAATAATCAAACATAAGTATAATCTTTATTTAGCAAATGTAAATATAAATTATATAACACAATTCTAAATATATTAAATTACATGCTATATAAATATATATAAGGATAAATTTCATTGGTGTCCCTTAGGTTTCTTATTATATCATTGATATTTTCAAGATTTCAAGTTATATCACAAAGTTTTATTTGAGGTTTATTATATTATAACAAATAAAATTGTAAAGTTAACGCCATATTTGAACATTATGTTTTCTCTTTCATTTGTACCTCCGACGGAATGAATATTTTAATATATGATCATCGTTACTCCTAGTTAACTATAATTTAATCAATCTTTCGTATGTCTCTTTCATCTTACCTTATTTAGAATTAGGCTTAAAAAAATCCACTTGCTAGTTTACAATAATTTAATCAATTTTATTAATAAATAATATTGTTATATTTCAGAAAAAGGTAAGTGAAAGAAGTAAATCTAATTGTTAATTTATATGAGATCTTCTAAATATATAACACAAACTTAATTATAGTGATTTTTGTTAAAATTTATAAGAATTAGGGATCTTTCAGACCTAAAAGTTTAGCTTGATAGTTGTAAGATTTATGAGTATTGGTAATTTTTGTGGATAAAATGTTTGATTGTAATCTAGCATAAGCGTTCAACGTTTAATCAGATGATATATGATGATGGAGTCACCAAGCTTGCAATGCCTATATGACAAGTAAAATATTCTCTCATACATACACCCTCACACAATTGAGCACTACACTTAGTATGAATCGCAACAAAAAAAAGCTGTGCATATGTTGGTCGATCGATCGATAGGACAGTTTGATCGATCGAGTATAGATTGACTTCAATCTATTTGCTCTCGGGTTTGAAATTGCATAGTTAGATCGATCGAGGTTTGGATCGATCGATCAAGCATTGGCTAGATAGATCGAGCTTTGGCTAGATCAATCGAGCTTGTTTTTCAGTTCTACTACAATTCTGTTTTTAATTCGGCCCATATGTTACTTTTACCAATTTGACTTATTTAATGTTTAATGCAAAATCCTTATATGAGTAAAATTATTGTAAAAGTAGAATCCTTGTATGAGTAGAATTCTTGTGAAAGAAAAATCCTAGTATGAGTAGAATTGTTGTGAAAGCAAAATCATAGTTTTAATAGAATTGTTGTGAAAGTAGAATCCTTATATGAGTAGAATTGTTGTGAAAGTAGAATCCTTATATGAGTAGAATTGTTGTGAAAGTAGAGTCCTTGTTTGAGTAGAATTGTTGTGAAAGCAAAATTCTAACATGAATAGAATTGTTGTGAAAGCTAAATCTTGATATGAGTAGAGTTGTACTCTATTATTAATCATCTTTCAAGTCAAATTGGACTCTATATAAGCAATGCTTGTTTGTGCAAAATATTCACCACACCGAAATATTATTTTCTACATCTGATTGAGTTTTATTTTAAAGAAAAATATTCTTCTCTTCATCTATCAATCTTAGGCACTTTCTTATTTTAATTGTTCAAACATATTGTGTGATTATGTTTGAATAATTCATATGTCTAATTGCTTTTCATGATATTGAGTTTTACATGATTGTTCTAGAGTTTGCTAGTTGATTTAGTTTTTACGTTATATGCTATTGAATCTGCTAGTTAAGGTTTTTCATTGTTGAATCTGCTCTATGACACACTTTGCACTTGTGTTATTTGTGCTAACGTTTCAGGTACTAAGGTGACGTGTTCGGTATTTCGTGTGACTCGAAACTACTGAAGTTGACGCGTTCGATTGATCTTGTGAGACTCAAGTAGATTGGAACGTTGGTCCGGATCCAGACACCTAGCTTGTGGAGGCTATGAAAGGAGCGACGGCTCGTAAGTAAATTACATGAGGGGAATCTATCTGTGAAGGGTAGTCTAGGACCTGTGGTCGTAATTGAACATTAATTTTCATAGTGGATAGTTAGGTGGTCCGATGGACCAGTGGTTTTCCTCTTAGGTCATTGGAGTAACCTAAGTTGTTTCCACCTAAATCTTGTGTTGTTCTTTAATTCTGTATTTTATTTTTACACGCGATTGCATGTCTGGCGGTTGTGATTAGGTTATATAATTAATATTTGTTAAAATTGAAAATAACATATTCCCCCTCTAGGTATATTTGATACGTAACTAAAAACTTTCAATAGTGATACTCATTTGTATTAAAATTTAATATCATATTTAAACAATATAGAATAATACTTCCAACAATCTTCCTCAAAATATGGGTATGTATCTATTTTAAAGTCCATCAATTTATATGTTTAACATAACTTATTATATTTTATTTTATTTAGGTCATTTGTCTTTTTTTTCTTTCGCAAGACACATTCATTTTTATTGTGAGGTGAGACCCAATCAAATGAAGTTGTGATATAATATCAAAGTCTTATAAAAATCATGAGTCATCCGGTCTTAAAAATTCCCCCAATGAATGGAAACACTCATGTTTCTAATAAACTATTTCATAATATTGTCTTTTATCAATTTAAGACATTAATTAGCCTTACAATTTTCATTTTCAACTTATTTTTATTATATTCTAATTATTTTTGGGTGAAATATCTTTTTTTTTTTTTTTGAAAGACTCATTTTTTTAGAGAGAGATTATTTGCCCATCAATTGACTGAAACTCTAATACCATATTAAAATTTATAAAAATTTTAAATTTTTTTTATTCTAAAAGATAAACCCAAAGGATACTAATACTTATTATTACTTATAAACTTCACATTAATATCATGCTTAAATAATATGGAACAATATCTTTAATAATTTTTTTCCTAATACTACAGTGTAAAACAATATCTACTTCCTAAAGGTTTCTCAATATAGCTTATTAGCAAAGTAATTTTTTCTCATCACAGTAAGAAAAAAATTTCATTGATAATATAGATAGGTTGCAATAAAAATATAAATTCAAATCATAAAAATCCTTAAATATTTTAAAATGAAAACAAATTTTATGGCATAAAAGGCGTGTATCTACCTTGAGTACTAGATACTACTAGTTTTTGAGTTATTCAATTCTCATTCAATAGCTTTATTGTTATCACGCTAATGTACATATACATTAAAAAATAATCTTTCTGACCACACGCACATATTGTCAATGATGATAAACTAATATTTGTTAAAATATTTTACTATATTTTAGGCATTATTTTTATATTTTATTTATATATTTTGCTGCTTTAAGAATATTTTTTGTCTAAATAAATATTTGAAAATTTTCTACAATTTTTTAACTTTTTAAAATTTTTCTAATTTTATTCAGAGAAAACAACAAAATTAGCCAAGGCCTTAGTAGCCAAACGGCATTGTAACCACCATAATAAGGTGGAGCTCTCGAGTTCGAGGCTTGAATGTAGCAAAAAAAAAAAAAACAAAATTAGCACCCTTATGTTCAAACTTATATTTTTACAATTAAAAAAAATAATTAATATGTCATTTTTCTTTGAACACTCATTCAATTAGAATTGAACGACGACAATTTAGACCAAATATTCAATATTTTATTTTACGTTTAAATTGAACATTCAATATTATTGGGATGCTAGTTTTGTTATTATAAGTTTTAAGGGTGTTATTTTTTATAAATTCCCTTTTATTTTATTTATTTATTATCAATTTATAGAACTATGGTGTTGCATTTAGTCTTTCTTCAACGAAACAATTGCTGAGATTACAGTGTGCAATTGCTTCCTGATTTGAAATTACAATGTCAGACCTTGTACTACTAAATCTCTTTAGTAACTGCAGCTCATTAATATATATATAGTACCATTTGAATTATTTGAACCTGGTATTGATGACGACCCAGATGATGATGAACAAGTTGAAGACATATTTTCCATTGAATGTCTTCTAATGACCAATGAGAATGATCTTCTGTGTCGACCACTATCATTTTCTATGATCTATGATCAGTTTTGGAGCAGGGTTCAAATGCAACAACTGTTTATGGGAGGTCATGGGAGATTTGGATGATACAAATGTTTGGAAAGACTGCATACAAAGTTACCCTCCTAGTACTTTAGTTAACCCTTTCATGGAAAAATATAGTTGGATCAATAATGAATATCTCTGCTTCGTTCGAGTTGTCTGCTAGAAATTAAAACTCTAGGCTTCTGGTTTTAGTGAATTATAAATGTTTAATGTTTGAAAAGTTCTTTACTCAATACAATAAAATAAAATAAAATACTATCAAAAAATAAATAAATAAAAAGGTAGGCTTACATCTATTTATTAAATGGTAATATGATAGTATAGAGTTGTCATATCATGAGTCAGAGTCAAGTTAACTCGTTTATGACTTGATTTATTTAGTCTCACTTTAGACCTATCTTACTTAATAAATGAGTCGACTAGTACATGACCAACTCATTTAATCTCAACCAAATTCATTTAAAAATATCAATTTAGATTTATCTTACTTAATAAATGAGTCGACTCATTTAATCTTAACCAAATTCATTTAAAAACATTAATTTAGTGTCAGGTTCATGGGTGATAATGCAATTTTTTGTTAATAAGTCATAGCTTCTTTACAATATAACCCATTTTATCCTGACTAGAACCCAATGGAATATCTAATGGTCAAATTGTTCAATGAAAAATCTTTGGACAAAAGCTAAATGAAAATGAGCAACTGTAGTTTAGTTTATCTTATAACTAGGGGTGGTAATTTCTGACACGATCTAATTGTACGATTTAAACACGACACGACACGAATTTTTTTTTAGTAAGAATTGATCAATAATTTTTTTATATTCTTAAAGATTTTGTTATTTCTTACTATTATAAATAAGTAACACAAAAAAAATTCAAGTAAATTTTTTAATGTGTCAACCAACACGAAAATACGACACGAATAACACGAACAAATACGACACGAACGCGACTAACACGACACGATTGGTACCCCTACTTATAACATAGATAAGTAGAATCTAAGAGCCGACATATCATATCTATACTACACAGGTTGTCCACCTTTTTACCTCTTCTTGAAGACATTGAAAATAACCTATGACCTTACAAATAACAGAGACACAACACCAAACTTCACAGCCATTAATACTCACCTAAAAAGAAAAATCATGATCTTCCAAATAGAAATAATTTTGATATATAACTTAAGACATCTCGGAATTTTTTTAGAATATACTTTAAACAATCACGTCTTATATACACTGTAATACAAAGCTTAACATGTCACAAATAAACTAGCATCTTTCCTTTCAAGCTATAAAATCTTGAAAATTCAGTAAAATTAAAATTAAAAACATTGAAGAATCACTTTATTCCACTAGTTTTCAAACTATACAGGACGTCCTCTAACCATCTGAAAAGAAATAAAATGAATAATGATTTATTGTTTGTGCTTAAGTTAAAAGTAATTTTTGTCAAATAGTTTTAGAATAATGTGTTTTTGGGATAAAATTAGCACGAAATGTGTGAAAAAATTCCATTTGGTTCAGAAAAGTTTTTCTTTTTTTACTTTCAGAACTCAAAAGCATACCGTTACACAAATTAGACAATTATAAAATCAGATATAACTTCAAATAAAAACAAAATGAACCCTTTCGAGCATTAAATTCAAAATCTTTATAGGAATTTTGTTTAAGAAAGATATTTTAAGTTCATAGTTTAAAAAATAGCTCATTTATATTTAATTTTTAAAAGAGGCTATTTGTATTTGGCTAAACAAGTCACAGGTGAATGACTTTTTGGTGAAAATAGAAAGTAAATAAGGGACTCTCTGTTGCTCTGATTTTGACACCACTCATGAGTCCATGAGTCCATGAATACTTATTTCTCTTTAATCATTTATAAGCTAAATACAACCTTAAACACTTTTCCTCACTTAACTTTTAAGGTAAAAAGTTACAGATATTATATTTTTAGGTGGTTAAAAAATAAGCTAGAGTAGATCAAGTTTTATTTAGTAGAAAGAAAAAGTTGAATTTTTTTTAATTTTATTAAAAAATCTTGGCAATAAAAATTAAGATTTACTTTTATATTATAGCCATAGTTTTGTCTTTTGCATTAATGACATTTATTATTTAAGTTTTTTAAATTTTGGCTATTGTAAGAAATAAATATACATGTTTGTTCGTAATTTGGGTTATAGTTTTTTTAATGAAGAATATTTATTGTCATTTATTTTAACAATAAGCAAAAACGACCAAAATATATCAAAATTTACCAAAGTACACCAAAGTCGATTAAAACATCAAAATTTACAAAAAAATATATTAAAATCTTCCAAATTTTATCACATATAAGAAATAAATTACATGCACCCAAAAACTATCATCGCTTATATTTAATCATAAATGACTAAAATTGACCATAATATATTACATATTATAAGTATTGTAAATTTTTTTATGTCTTTGTTGGCATTTTCGTGTGCGAGATACATAGTATGTTTATTTTACATAGTTTTTTTGTTTATCTCTATGTACGATGCTTTACTTGTGATCAATATCGCACACATTCATATAAATCTTAACACTATTATATGTTTATACGATACACAAATCACGGGATAATTGAAAGCATATAAATTGCATGTTAAAATGTATTTTTACTTGCATTTTTTTCGGTGGGTGTTTGGTGAAGTTTTGCCTTAAAAAAACTTATTTTTAGTGGTTCATTAGGGACCTGGAGGAGGTCTTACCAAGTTGGTCAGGAAAGGGTCCACAAGTGTGCACGGGGTGGATTTGTAGCTTGTTGGATCTCGCTGATATTTCGTAGGAGGTTCGAGTTGAATATTAGATTAATAGTTAGTTTTCTTATTAGTGTTTAAGACTATTATGATTAGGATATTAAATAATTATTATAATATTTTCCTATTAATTTAGGAGTCATGTTTAGAGTTCTCTTAGGATTATGATTTTAGTTTATTATCACTTTAAATATCAATGTAGTGTTTCAGTATTATAATGAATGAGAATTAATGTCTTTATTTGTCTTTTTGGTTATATTGTCAACCAACTTTGATTATCTATTATTTTAGCTTCTACATTTATTCTTTTATCTATTTTATATTTATATTTCCTTCCGCTTTATATTTTAACATGGTATTAGAGCGAAGGTTTAAAAAAAGACTTTGTCTTTTTTCTTCGTCTCCATCAACACATCGCTGTCGTCTTTATCAGCGTCACTGTCGTTCATGTCAACCTTACGGCCTCACGATTGTTGGTATCGTCCACTTTCACCGTGTCGTCGTCGTTGTTGACGTCAACCTCACGGCTTCACAACTGTTGGTATCAATCTCAACCTCATGACCTCATAGCTGTCGTTTTCTAGAAAGATCAACCAGCTACCGTTGTGCGCTGTCATCACCAATTCCAAATCCCACCAGCATTAAAGCACCTTTGAGGTTTAACATCAAATATAAATATGTATGTTGTAATTGTCAAAATGGAACATAACTTGAAGGAAGAGTTGAATATTAGATTAATAGTTAGTTTCCTTATTAGTGTTGGAGACTATTATAATTAGGATATTAGATAATTATTATAATATTTTTCTATTAATTTAAGAGTCATGTTTAGAGTCTTATTAGGATTATGATTTTAGTTTATTATCACTATAAATATCAATGTAGTCTTTCAATATTATAATAAATGAGAATTAGAATGTCTTTATTTGACTTTTTGGTTATATTCTCAACCTACTTGATTGTCTATTATTTTAACTTCTACATTTATTCTTTTATCTATTTTATATTTATATTTTCTTTCGCTTTATATTTTAACATGGTATCAGAGCAAAAGTTCAAAAAAAGACTTTGTCTTTTTTATTCGTTGCCATCAACGCCGTCGTCGTCTCCATCAACACACCGCTGTTGTCTCCATCAACATTACTGTTGTTCACGTCAACCTTACGGCCTCACGATTGTTGGTATTGTCCACTTTCACCGCGTCGTCGTTGTCGTTCACGTCAACCTCACGGCTTCACAATTGTTGGTATCATTCTCAACCTCAAGACCTCATAGCTGTCGTTTTCTAGAAAGATCAAACGGCCTACCGTCGTACACTGCTATCACTAATTCCAGATCCCACCAGCACTAAAGCACCTTTGAAGTTTAACATCAAGTATAAATATATATGTTGTAATTGTCCAGGCTGAACATATATTATGTTCAGTTTGAAGGGAGAGTTAATATTAGATTAATAGTTAGTTTCCTTATTAATGTTGGAGACAATTATGATTATGATATTAGATAATTATTATAATATTTTTATATTAATTTAAGAGTCATGTTTAGAGTACTATTAGGATTATGATTTTAGTTTATTATAATTATAAATATCATGTAGTCTTTAAGTATTATAATAAATGAGAATTAGAATATTTTTATTTGACTTTTTGGTTCTATTTTCAACTTATTTTGATTATCTATTATTTTAGCTTTTACATTTTTTTTTTTATCTATTTTATATTTATATTTCATTCCGCTTTATATTTTAACAGTTCATTGGGATGGTCAGTGAGATCTTGCAAAGGTGCCGACGAAGTGTCTTTGAGGGTACCAAAAGTTGAAAAATTAGCTAGAAATATTCCCTTTCTCTTTATTAATTGCACCTCTAATTTACACCTCCTAATACTTTTCTCTTATATTTCTTTCTACATTTGGGTGAAAAATATTTTAAGTAGTTCGAAAAATATTTTTACTTTTCCCGCGTTACTAATAAGTTGAATGTGTTTCTGTATTAATGATTCAGAGGTAATTATTTCACTTGAAAATATTTATGAATTATTTAAAAAGGAGATTATGTATCCCCAATACATAGTGCGTTGTTTCTGTATTGAAATACGAGGTATAGGTAGAGTTTGTTAAATTATTTTATCAAACAGAGTTACTTTAATAACAATACATCGAATATTTTTCTGTATTATTATTATTAGGTGGAGTTTCTGTGTCAACAATGTTTAAGTGTGCTTTCGTATTGTTGATACGAGGTGTTTATTCTAAAATCATATTTTGGATAAAATTGTATATATATTATACACGCATACTGATTACATGTATTTGTATCACATTGAGTGATAGTGTGGCTTTGGAGATGAGTTGGATCTAGTGAGGATTAAAGTAGCTGTGAAGACAGTTGGTGATAGCAGTTTAGGCAGTTAAAATAGGTGGTCCCTAACTGATAGAGGTATTTGGAGTTTTATCTTTATCGAGTCTGTAGTAATTATTTTATATTCTTTAGTGAATTTGGCTGCTAAGTAGTTACCTTAAGCAACACGTGAATGTTACCACTTAAAATTGGAGTTTAACTGGGTTTACCACGTTATGTTGTTGTGGTTGATTGATCTGTTGCATGAATTAGTATAATCAATGTATCCTCGATACATGTGTCAATATATTAAAACTATACGGTGATTAGAAAGCATTTATTGCTTTCTTTCATTTCTGCTATCTACATTATTTTATACCTGTGATTATCTACTACTTATTATTTGTTTTGTTTCGTTGCTCATAGAGAATGACAAGTCCTTAGGTTTCAGTATCACTTAGACTTGGTTGTTTACCAGGTTGAGACTCTCTCACATATGCCCAATTTTTTTGAGTTTCATTTCAAAATTTTGGCAATAAAAGATAAAATTTACTTTTATATTATATTATTCGTGTGATAGTTATATAAAAGGTAAGATTTCATGTTATCATGTTATAGCCGATGTTAGGTTTCAAGATATTGATGGTTGACCTAAAGTACACGACAAATTGCTACATCATTACATATTCAGAGCCAATATTACCCACAACTGACAATAATGAGTGGGCGATTCTACAAGAGATATTAGAACTTGTTGAACTTCCCCTCAACACTAATAAAAAGCCTGACAGACAATAAAAGTATCGTATTCACTCACTTGGTGAGTTAATTAAAAGGATTATATTATGCAGTCAATGTGAAAGAAGTGGTTATAATTTGAGGATATGTAACAAGTTATTTTAGATGATAGTGAAACTTTTACCATCTTTCAAACTTAAACTCATTTAATTAGAGCGGGTTTAAAAGTACATGGTAGCATTATGACTTTTATTTTGTTTGTACCAAGATATTTTTTATAATTGTATAAAGTTTAAAAAGAGGCTATTTGTATTTGGCTAAATCTACCAAAATTCCACCACTACAAAAAAAAAAAAAAAAAAAAAAACCAAAATTGACCAAATTACAAAACAATATACTAAAAATCGACTAAAATTTATCGAAATCGACCATAGGATACCAAAATATTTCAAAATATACCATAATAAGACATTTTGTACAAATTTACCATAATAGACAAAAATATATTGAAATAGACCAAATGAGATCAATAGAACATATACACTATATACGATCAAAATATATCATAATATACTTTTCTAAATATAACGATTACAATATACCCTAATCTACCAAAATAAACCATATAGAAAAAATTATACATCATACGACCATAAAATGGTAAATTTTTGAAAAAAATCATGTTATATTAAAGAAAACATCGATGTTATATTAATATTATAATCTATAATAATATTTTTTTATAGTCAAGATTAACACAATAAGTTTAATTATGTCCCAAAATAGCAAAATAACATTATACAAGATGATTCAAACATATCTATTAAAAAACAAATTCACTACATTCATCGATCTACTATAACATATTGATATATATATAATCCACAATCTTATCTACATATCAAGTGTATGTACAATTAAATATAACAAAAAATATTGTCTTCAAATCAATTTATGTATAATTAAAAATAAAATAAAAATTAATTTATCATCTATATTTGAAAAATTGTTCTTTCAATTGTGTCTTTAATAATAAATGATTGCTCTCTATTATCCCAAATTTCTTTTTATTCTCGTTGTGTCCTCTCCTCAATGTAATGACATATGTCATTTCTAATATTACATCATTCTCAATAGATTCAATTAAAAAAATAAATAAAATCCTCATACACTCTATGCATTCATCCCTTTCCGTTACTAGGTTTTGAACAAGGATATTCTCCCAAGGCAAATATACACTAACTAATAAAAATTCATTTATCTTGTTTATACAATGAACGAGCTGATTAAATTTAGAAAACTTATCATTCAGAAGGTCTATATGATAACAAGTAATATTTTATTCAATAAAATGTAAAACATGCTCTTTTTGGATTTGCTATACTCTTGCAGTTGTATGCCAAGTGGTCACAAAGTTCCTCCAATACAAAAATTCATGGCCAGGAACCATATTTGCTTGAATAAGTATTTTCAAGCAAGTTAACAACTTTGCTTCATCAACGCTATAAATTATTACCACAAAGAGCATGTATATGTACTCCTTAAAAAATCTCTTGGCCATATCCAGTTGTTTTTCAAGTGAATATATAGGTATAAGACAATCTAGATGATTTTTCTCATCGTAAATGTTACTAGCCAAAAGATTAAAACTTTCTCATTTTTTCAATCATAGTAACCACTCGATTCTCTTGTGCATATGAAGTACAAATATACACATTTTATTAAACTTGACAAGTATACATACATATATGCATATCAATATTGACAAAAATTATCACTTAAAGAATAAAATAAAAATTTATAAAAACATACCAAGAAAGATCAGTATAGTTAATATAATAAGAATTATATTTTTTTACCTTGACGTTTAATAAAAAAAGCGTTTAAAAAAAAATAATAATATTGGGAACAAAGGATGTCATCTTACCACACTCATGTAGCCTTGATTTAGATACCTCTTAATTCTAGGATTCATTGTCACAAGAGATATGAAAATTAGAAACTTAGGATGTATGTGTGTTGCTGAGGAGTGATTATTGGATTTCAGGTTTTTCAAGGAATAAAGTGAGTTAAATTAAATACTTAAACGTGGCTCTGAACTTTATAATGAAATGGAATGAATGTTATTAGTTTATTTATTATAGAAACTTCAACATGTTAATATTAATTCATTCTACTTTTTTATTTATAACTTGTTAAATCTATTTTTACTTCATTTCTAACGTGGAGACATCCTTTATTCCTTATTTTGAATATTATAAAGGTTAAAAATTTTATCAACATAATAATCATTAGCATTTACACACTCAATACATACTTTAATAGATGTCATACTCTACATATAATATATGTAATGGATGAAATTAATTTATACTTTTCAACATTGTTCCTAAAATATGATTAGAGGAATAAATATACTATACCAAATAAAGCCACAACGTTCCATTTCCTATCAAAATAGACAAATAAATCTCCAATCATATCTTCATAAATTGACTAATTCAAAAATAGATCACATTGTACTAAATTCATCATGATTTATTATAATTTGAACATTAATAATATTATTTACTAAAATATTATTAAATTTAATTCACAACATATACTAAAATTGACCAAAATCGATCAAAATATACCAAAAATTGATTAAAATCTACCAAAATAAGTCTAAATTGACCAAAATATACCATATATAAGAAATATATCACATATACCCAATAAGTATCATAATTGGATAAAGTCCTTTATATTTGATAATAAATAACTAAAATCACCTATAATATACTAAAATTAAATATAATATACCAAAATCGATCAATATATATCATAAACCATATTTTAAGTATATAATATAACTTGAAATTAATTGTTCTTTATACGCATCTATTTTTATATTCATATCCCTCGATTTTTATATTCATCAGTTGAATTTGTATAAAGTATAGCAAATATTGGACAAAAAAGATCACAATATAATGCAATGTACCAAAATAGAGAAAATACACAACTTAAACCCTAAAAACAACCAATTTAGACAAAGTCATTTAACTTTGACTTATAGTTTATATAAAAAAATAACTTTGTATCATAATAGACTAATAAATACACAATCATACCCTCGTAGACTAGTATATACTCGAATATAATAAATTTGTAGGCAATTTTATTACAAGTAAATATTAATAATATTAATTACTTAAATCTTATTTTGTTCATTTCATAAAATTGGCAAAATCAACCAACATATATCAAAATCAACTTAAATCTACCAAAACATACTACAATATAGCAATCTCAAAAAAATATGTCAAAATTCACCAAAATATACTATAGTATAACAAAATATTCCAGAAAATACCAAAATATCAACCAAAACATAAGAAAATTGACTAAAATAAATCATATTGCACCACAAGGAATAAATAAACCACATAAACCAAAAAAACAACAATAATTGAGTAAGTGGATAAGGTTGTTTAAATTTGATCATTAATGACTACTATAGACCAAAATTTACCAAAATCTTCCAAAATCGATAAAAAAAAAAAAAACTAAAATATACCCACAATGTACTAAATTCATCAGGGTTTATTACCAATTGAACATTAATAATATTATTTACTTAAATATTATAAATCAATTTCACAAAATAAAATTGACCACAATTTATCGAAATCGATCAAAATATATCAAAATTTACCTAAAATCAACTAAAATCTACCGAATAAAACACTACCGAGATTAATCAAAATAAACGAAAATATACTATATAAAAGAAATAAATCTCATACACCCAAAAGTAATTTAAATTTGATCGTTAATAACTAAAATCGACCATAATATACCAAAATCGACCATAGTATATCATTTCCTTTCTAAATATAACATAAAAGGATAGAGTGAACCAATTTATATTAATCAACCAAAATATATCAAAATAAACCAAAAATTCATAAAGCTTTTTCATTAGTGTGGAAATGACAAAAATATTACAAAGTAGACTAAAATATAACACAATATGCCAAAAATTGGTAAAATCTATCAAAATCTACCACAATATACCAAAAAAAAAAAAAAAAGAGAACCAAAATAACCAAATTCTACACAATCTACCAAACTCGATTAAAGTCTTCCAAAATTGACCATATTATACAAAATTGATCGATTTCAAACATAGAATTTCAAACCCAAAAACACATGTAAATATAAACATAGAAGTGTACCAAGAACACAAAAATTATAAAAAGAGACAAAATAAAAGAGTAAAATAATAAGCTTTACAAGAAATTCAAAATAACTTACCAAAAATGAACGAGAATGGTGGATTAGGGTTTTGAGAAATTGATCGATAAAAACTGAACAAAGATTAGGAGAAAATCAAATGGAGATGGGATGAGTAAGAGGGTGTTACGTTGATTAGAATTAAAAAGATAATAGATTTCGTGGATAAGAGATTAGAAAGAAATTCTTGCTTAAATAAAACATGAAACCTAGCAAATGTTTTGGTTGATCAATCTGGTAGTTGAAAATGGGAACATACACTTTCACTCCTCTTCTTCGAGAACACCTGTTAATTCTACCTCACACGTGTTTGTTTGAGGAAGCTTCTATTCAAGGGATGTTGTAAACTTGTGTTTTTCTTTTTTAAATCTTTACTGGAGCCAATTGGGACTATTAAGTTCATAGTTAAAAATAGCTCATTTTAAAGTTTTATAGAAAGTAGCCCTTTCTTAAAACTTTAAAATCCCCACCTTAATAACTTACCAGCCTGTTATTGCTTCTCAATTCTCAATTATGGCAGACCCATTCGATACTCGCTCACCATTCAATCCAACAGTTCACAAGTTCCCATAAAGAAGAACTTTGGTTGACAAAGTGCAAACCCATCAATTCTCAATGTCAAGCTAAAGTATATCAAATTTAATTAAAGAATGAAATGAAAAGAGTGCTGAGTTTGCTTATTATTACCCAATTGTTGGGTTTAAAAGAGGGGCTTGTTCCCTTTTCGTGTAAACGGAACCATTTCTTTCTCTTTTCTTATTATTTTTTTTTTCTTTTTTTCGTTGAACAAGTCACCTTGACTTTGTTTTAGTGAGATATTTTATTGTTTTGTTTTTAACAGAAGACACTTAGATTAACTTTTTTATTTAAAAAAAAATACACTTTAGTTATTTTTTAAATATTAAAATATTATTTTATGAATAATTTTTTTGATATAATAATAAAATAAATTTAATGGAAACAAAATCATTATTTTATTTTAACATTTTAATTGAATAATAAATCCTTTTTAATTATTTTTGGTTAATTATTGTTGTAAATTTTGTATTTTATTAAATTTTATGTATTTTTTGGCACTTTCTGAATCGAGTTTTCTATATCTATTGTTCTACACAAATAAAAAAATTACAAAATCAATGATGTTTGAACCACACAAATGAGCTCCCTCATGTTCACTACAAGAACGATGTACTTCCACTAAGTTGTTTGGAGTTGGGGAAACAGTTGTACGCCATCTGTGTGATCTCTGACGATGGTAGATTAAAGAGAACTTATCTGTGTAGTTCCAATGCATTGATTTTGTAATTTTTTGACCTATATAACCTCTATTTATGATATTGTGAAGTTTACAATTTTCATCTAAATACAATACCTACATGAAAGTGCCCATAAAATAGATAAAAAAATCTATAAAATATAAAATTTACAAAAATAGTTGATAAAAAAATTATATTGTCCAAATTTAATTTTAAGCTAATAAAATAAAATGATATTTTTCCATCATTAGATTAAATTTATTATTCTGTCATAATTCTTTATTAATAAAATAGTATTTTTCTATTAAAAAAGTAACTACAGTCATATTTTTACTAAGAGAGTGATTTAAGTGTCTATCATAAAAACAAAGTAACTAAAATGTTCTAATGACTAAAACAAAGTCACTCTTAGGTTACTTAATCATTTGAGAAATGCTAAAATCATTTGCATACATTTTTTCACCTTAATCATTTATATTGAATCCCGCTTCGCTTGTTTCAATTTCTTTCCATTTGCAATGAATGGATAGATTCCTTCTTTCTATTAGAATAGAAGCAATGTTAGCCCTTCGAACTGGTCACTTTTGGATCTTATAGCCTTTGGACTTGTATTTTGTTTGTACACTATCCCTCCCCGACATAATAAGTAATCAAATTTGGTGTTTTTTAATCCCCATGAACTGCATTAACCGTTGGTAGCATAGAAGCATTAACAATATAGGATATTTGTAGACTATGCCATCCCCTAAGGTGATACTAAATGTAAGGATCCTACTGAATGTCCATGAATGAAAAATCATAGCATAAATCAAATTAAAAATTGGGTGCTATATTTAATTTAAATATTTGTATTATGTCGAAGTAAGGAACTATGACATTTATGTTTGGAATATATTCTATTTTGAGAGGTTGTAACATATGATAAAATTATTTTCAAAAATGAAAAAATAATTTATTTTTTAAATAATTTTAACATATATCATAATATAAGTATTATTAGTATATATTTTAAAAAGGATGTCAACGATTTCTAGTGAGTGAGTACAGAGAATCTATTAGATAAACTCAACAAATACCTGAAATTAGATTCCAATTGACAGAAAAAAAAATATCAGAGGTCATTTGGGACATGGATGAAAAATACAAAAATCATGGACTTATCGAGACTTAATTTTATAAAAATATTAAAGATGTTATCGATTTTAATGAATATTTGAAAAAAAAAAAAAAAAGTTATGATATTATGAAAATTGTTGAATTTTTAAATTTTTTTTATTAAATTTTAATAAAAATATTAAAATAGATAATAATACATTAATTTAAATAATTTTATCATTTAAATGATATATCAATGGCATATATAACATATGGTGTACATATAATAATAATAATAATTAAACATAAGTATAATCTTTATTTAACAAATATAAATATAAATTATATAACATAATTTTAAATACATTAAATTACATGCAATACAAATATACATAAGCATAAATTTCATTGGTATCCCTGAGATTTCTAATTATATCATTGATACTCTCAAGTTTCAAGTTATATTCACAAAGTTTATTTGAGATTTAATATATTATCACAAATAACATTGTAAAGTTAACGCCGTATTTGAAAATTATGTTTTTTCTTTCATTTGTGCTTCTGACGCAAAAATTAGATAATGAATATTTTAATATATGACGTTACTCCTAGTTAACTATAATTTAATCAATCTTTCGTCTGTCACTTTCATCTTATCTATTTGGAATTAAACTTTAAAAAAAAATCCAGTTGCTAGTTAACTATAATTTAATCAATCTTACTAATAAAAATTATTGTTATATTTTTATTGATTTAATCAATCTTATTAATAAAAATTATTCTTATATTTCATAAAAAGATAAGTGAAAGAAGTAAATTTAAATTAATGAGATCTTTTAAATACATAACACAAATTTAACAATAGTGATTTTTGTTTAGATTTATAAGAACTTTCGAAATCTAAAAAGTTAACTCTAAGGATAGTAATACTCATTCATATTTATAAATCTAGTATCATGCTTAAACAATATGAAATAATATCTATAACACATCTTCTTTGAAGATCACATATCTATTACGGATCATCTTTTTGTTTTCGTCATCCCATATGTGGTAGCCAAACTTATCCTCACCATAGCTATGAATGTACATTTCTTTGACATAGGATCCAGCTTATTCCTGTCTTGATCACTAATATGCACATATGTTACACAACCAAAAGCTTTTAGATGTGAGATTTTTACATCTTTTTCGCTCCATACCTCCCATGGTATTTTGTTATCCAATGGAGCAAATGAGCCTCAGTAGATCAAGTAAAATGCTGTGTTAATCGCTTATGCCCAAAACTTCTTTGATAAGCTTGATTGCGTACATATGCTTCTAGCTCTCTCAGTTAATATACGATTCATACGCTCATCTACACCATTGTGTTTAGGAGTACCTGATACGGTTCTTTCCATTCTAATCCTGTGCTAAAAGCAAAATGTCTTGAATCTGGTGTCTTCATATTCACCATCATTGTTGGTTCTGAGTTTTTTTTTTTTTTTTTTTTTTTATCTTCAGACCTATCTCATTCTCAACCATAGCTTTCCACATTCTGAAAGCTTCAAACACTTTGACCTTATGCTCCAAAAAACAAAATCCATACCTTTTTAGAGTGATTGTTGATAAATGTTATGAAGTAGTGTTTACTACCAATGGATGAGACAATTGTTGGTCCCTAAATATCAGAATGAACAAACAGTAACCTCTATTTCTTTGGAGCTCTAGAACTTGTTTAAAAGATAACTCTCTTCTACTTTCCAAGTATACAGGCTTCATAGATGTCAATTTTAACTGACTGAAAACCTAGTAATCTCCCATTTAAGTGCATAATTTTGAGCCCTTTTTCACTCATGTGACCGAGTCTTTGGTGCCACAAGTTGGGATTATCGTTGTCTGCTGCAACTGCAATTGAGCAGCACGCTCCTATTGTCATATAAAAAGTACTACTCTTTTTGCCTTGTGCAATCATCATTGCACCTTTTGAGATCTTCTAATCATCATCGTGGAAGATTATGGTATAGCCTTCAGTAGCTAACTGTCCTATTGAGATCAAGTTTTTTCTTAGGTCTGGAATATGTCTAACATCTTTCAACTCCTATACAGGCACGTTCAACTTAATCTTCACTGCACCTTTACTAAGAATATCACAAGGTTGGTCATCACCAAAGCATACCTCACTAAGGTTTCCGAGCACATAGTCATTGAAGAGTTCTTTTTACTAAGTAGCATGGAACGATGCTCCAGATTCTAACACCTAAGACTCTTGCTTGCTCTCCAAAGAGCATATCGATGCATCATCTCCACCTGAGATGGAAGTAACATTTGTTTCTACCTTCATCACATGACTCTTCAGTGCACTATTGCACTAATTTTTGTAGTGTTGATCTTTTCACAATTCCAACACTTGACGACAGTCTTAGAGTTATGAGAATTATTGAAATCTCTAGATTTAGACCTTGTATTCTTTGATCTATCAAGATAACTAAATCTATCGTGTCCATCTTCCCTAGTTCTTTCTCGAGACTTTGTGTGTAAAATTGAAGAAGATGATGCGTCACTCGACTCTCTCTGTCGGATTTCTTCACTATGGACAAGATCTTGATTATCTTCAAATTTTAATTTATTACTTCCTACCGAGCTTCTCATTGCTGTGATTGTAGCATTCCTACTATCTGGAAGAGATAATAAAAAAATTAAGGCTCAAGCTTCCTCATCGAAATCAATTTTCACTGAATTCAATTGGATTGTGATTGTATTGAGTTCATTCAGAAGTTGAGCTATTGATGCACCTTTCGTCATTTGCAAATTGAACAACTGCCTCATAAGATGTACCTTATTTGAGGCTAATGGCTTCTCATACATACTACATAAAGCAGCTATAACACCTGCTGTGGTCTTTTCCTTTGCTATGTTAAAAGTAGCATTACGTAATAACCAATTCAAAATTTAGCTAGTGTTTCTTCAATGGTAAATTTAATTATTCATATTTGATTTGACTTTTGCTTTAAAAATAATGCCTTTTAATAATTTTATTCTTGTTTTTGAATTTAATTATGTTAGACTAAATTTATTTGTAAGATTAATTGTGAATTATTTAGCAGTCATATATGATTTACTATGATTAAAATGATAATTTTAGAATTAGGTTGTTAGAATTTTTTAATGACTAAATATATGTTGTTTTTTTTTCAACGTTTTAAAAAAACATATGTTATTTTTTATGTAAAAAAAATTTAGAAAATAGTAAAAATTCATATGTAAAGAGAATATATCATATAATTAAACTTAATTATTATTGTATAATTATTTTTAATTAAATTAAAAAGTTAATTACTATTTTTTAAGAGTATTTCTCCAAACATGTATATAAAGTTTCAACATCAATTTTTACCTTGTTACAATAAAACTATCTTTAAAGAAAAATCGTATTTAAAGACATTTCTTTTCAAAATGAAGAATTTTAGAAGAATATTAATTATTATTCGCCAGTTAACATTACTTACTATTATATAAATTAATTTTAAATAACCGACCATATATTATTTATTTTTTTAGAATTAATATTAATATTTAAATTAAATATTAAAATAAAAACATTATTACAATTTATGAGACAAAAAATAGATTACCTAACAAAATATTTATAAATTATATGTTGTTTAAAATGAATTTTTTAAAATAAATAATTTTAATAATGCAATTACATTATATATATAAGGTAGGTTTTCAAAAAATAGCTAGGCATCATTTCTGTTGGCATATCACAATATTTAAATAAATGCTTACTCGAATTTGTATCATCATATTTTCAAACTTTCTTACTAAATTATTAATAATGAGAAATTATTTAATGATTTTAAAATAAGTAATAATAATAATTAATAAAATATAAAATTAATTCAATTATTTTTTTTTTGAAAAATATAAGTAAGAGTTATTATTTATTGTTCTTGAAATACATACCCTATTAATCATATTGTTTTCTCTCCCTATTATTTATTAAATATTTGTGTTTTTTAAAAACATATTTTCACTAATTTTAAATATCATTAATTCAAATAGCACATCATTATTTAGTTCAAGGAACAATGAATAATTTGTTATAATACTTAATAAAAAACGTAAACAATATAATTGATAAGAAGCAACAACCTATAATATTATAAAAATAGACAAGTAAAATATTATTTAGCTTAGCTAAATTATGAGTTTGAGATAATAAAACGATACATGATTCTTATTAAGATTTTATGGTGACAACTTTTAGTGCTAACTTACACTGTACCCCATAATAGCCTATGTGGATGAAAGGCAATAGCCCTCCTCCCTCCACCAGGGAGGTTTTACTGTAACAAAAAAAAAAAAAAAGACTTTTAGCTTTATTACAACGTTGTGACAGCACTAATACTTTGCAAAGCAGCAATGTAGTTACTGAGACAATAATTCACTTGTCTAACTCAAATAATCGAACTTTTAAGCAAAGGAAGTCTTTATTTACTGCTCAAGAACTAAATAGATTGTGAACTAAATTTTTTCTTTCAGTGGCTGTTAAGTAAGGAGCTGATAACAGATGAATGATGAGCACATCAAATTGATAATTTGTTTTCTTCAACAACAACTGAAGCTTCTAGCTCTTCTTGAGAATAACCAATTTCATCAAATTTAAAATTGAAAAAAATTAGGGTTCAAAACCCAATTCATCATTTATCATTTTAGACAATCTATTTGGGTGTTTTCAAGCTTTAATGGAAGAAACATGTACGATTCGGAATGTAGTTACTCAAACCATGCTTCTTCTTTTTCCAGATTTAAGAAAGGTAGTTACTCTCTCGCTCTCCTATCCCCTGCAAAGCTCTGGTTTTTCTGGCTCCTTCACTTGTCACCAGCCAAAGCATAAAACCCAACAACTTCACTTATAATCTTTCTTGAACGAAACAATTGCCGAGATTACAGTGTACAATTGCTCCCTGATTTGAAATTACAATGTCAGACCTTGTACTACTACATCTCTTTAATATATAGTAGTACCATTTGAATTATTTGAACTTGGTGTTGATGACGACCCAGATGATGATGAACAAGTTGGAGACATATTTTCCATTGAATGTCTTCTAATGACCATTGAGAATGATCTTCAATGTCGACCACTATCATTTTCTGTGATCTTTGTGTCTCTCACAGAAGAAGATATTTGTTATTTGTCCTTTTGAATTTGCTCAATTGGGTTTGTCTTGCCTTCCTTCGCAAATTTATTGTTCAAATACTGCTTGGATTTCAAAGCAGACCCCCCTTCACTTGCAACTTTAGTAGCAGTTTTAGAGCTAGACTCAAGTGAGAATGGATATGCATGCTCAAATTTTGATGTGTAATTTCAGTATGGACTAAATTAGCAGGTCGGTGGACACAGTTGGAAACGTTCAATCTTTAGTAACTTTAAAAACTCCAAATAAATGCTCAGCTTAAAAAGGTATTAATTTGTTTAGAGATACATTGCCATCAGGATGTATAAAAAAAAACACTTTTTTTTTGTCTTTTTGTTGATAAATAAATAATTGAAAACTTTATACGATTTTTCAAAAATTTTTGAAACTTTTTTTTATATATTTTTATCAATTTAAAGAACTAGTAGTTGCATTTAGAAAATACTATGACTTTAAATATGAAAAAGGCCCAAAATCATTTAAAACAACACAGGTGATTCGTATAATATGGAGGTGGATGAACTTAGCCATTTGGAGTGGACTAGGCAAGCAATAGGTCGTGCAGATGTTTGGAGAATTGGTCAAGATGTTTATAGCAAATTCGATGCCTAAATGACTAGAGGAAGTTGCCTAGCCAACCTGAATAAGCAAAGGCGATCACAATCATTCGAAATGATAAGGTGGTCAATAAAAAAATACCTAATATTTATAATAACTTACCACATAGTGTAGGTAAAATGGAAAGAGAGCATACAATATCCAAGGAAAGTGATGAGCCCAGTGACAAACATAATGAATCTTCCATGGAGGCAATTGGAGAGTCATTTACTACCCCTCAATTACACAAGAGATCTGAGCCATACTTGTCACCCATACCATTTCTACATCGTCTAGAGGATGATAAACGAGATAAGTAATTTTCTGACGTATTTAACATGCTTTCTAAAGTTCAAAGTAATTTACCTTTCTTGGATATAATTAGAAATATGCCTTTTTATGCTAAATTTTTCAAAGACTTGAATACTAGGAAGATAAGATATGAACTTAATGAAAGAGTTGTTGTGTCAGAAATTTTAAATGCGATACTTCAACAAAATTGTCATTGTTGCCCAGTGCAAGCCTCAAACAATGTCGTTTCGCCTAGTAACTTACATGCACTAAATGACGCCCAATTTTGCATCGTCTTTCGTCCAATCCTTTGTTGAGTTCACATATTTTTTATACAAAATTGATCTCAACCATCAATTTTTTATCGTCCAATGGTGCAAAATGTCCTTAATACATGACTTATATATATATATATATCGTTTTCAGCCAATGTTTGCACGAAAATTTGAGAGAAAACACCCCAAGGTGGAAGCAATAACCCATATTATTATTCCACAATTGTTGAGCATTTTTGAAGCCTTTTGAAGAGGAAGATTAACCAATTCAAGATTTAGGTAGTGCTTCTTCAATGATAAATTTAATTATTCATATTTGATTTGACTTTTGCTTTAAAAATAATGCCTTTTAATAATTTTATTCTTGTTTTTGGATTTAATTATGTTAGACTAAATTTATTTGTAAGATTAATTTTTGCTTCCATGATTGAATTAAATTTTTAGGTGGATTATTATTTGAATAAAATTTGATATTATTTTATGTTATTGGTTCTTAATATATTTAATTGTGAATTATTTAGCAATCATATATGATTTACTATGATTAAAATGATAATTTTAGAATTAGGTTGTTAGAATTTTTTTACAAATAAACATATGTTGTTTTTTTTTCAACGTTTTAAAAAAAACATATGTTATTTTTTATGTAAAAAAAATTTAGAAAATAGTAAAAATTCATACGTAAAGAGAATATATCATATAATTAAACTTAATTATTATTGTATAATTATTTTTAATTAAAGTAAAAAGTTAATTACTATTTTTTAAGAGTATTTCTCCAAACATGTATATAAAGTTTCAACATCAATTTTTACCTTGTTACAATAAAATTATCTTTAAAGAAAAATCGTATTTAAAGACTTTTTTTTTTTTTTTCAAAATGAAGAATTTTAGAAGAATATTAATTATTATTCGCCAGTTAACATTACTTACTATATAAATTAATTTTAAATAACCCACCATATATTATTTATTTTTTTAGAATTAATATTAATATTTAAATTAAATATTAAAATAAAAACATTATTACAATTTATGAGACAAAAAATATATTACCTAACAAAATATTTATAAATTATATGTTGTTTAAAATGAATTTTTTAAAACAAATAATTGTAATAATGCAATTACATTATATATATATAAGATAGGTTTTCAAAAAATAGCTAGGCATCATTTCTGTTGGCATATCACAATATTTAAATAAATGCTTACTCGAATTTGTATCATCATATTTTCAAACTTTCTTACTAAATTATTAATAATGAGAAATTATTTAATGATTTTAAAATAAGTAATAATAATAATTAATAAAATATAAAATTAATTCAATTATTTTTTTTTTGAAAAATATAAGTAAGAGTTATTATTTATTGTTCTTGAAATATATACCCTATTAATTATATTGTTTTCTCTCCCTATTATTTATTAAATATTTGTGTTTTTTAAAAACAAATTTCCACTAATTTTAAATATCATTAATCCGAAATAGCACATCATTATTTAATTCAAGAAACAATGAAGAATTTATTATAATACTTAATAAAAAACATAAACAATATAATTGATAAGAAGCAACAACCTATAATATTATAAAAATAGACAAGTAAAATATTATTTAGCTTAGCTACATGTACTAAAAATTATGAGTTTGAGATAGTAAAAAGATACATAATTCTTATTAAGATTTTATGGTGCTAACTTACAACTGTACCCCATAATAGCCTATGTGGATGAAAGGCAATAGCCCTCCTCCCTCCACCAGGGAGGTTTTTACTGTAACAAAAAAAAAAAAAAAAAAAAAAAAGAGACTTTTAGCTTTATTACAACGTTGTGACAGCACTAATACTTTGCAAAGCAGCAATGTAGTTACTGAGACAATAATTCATTTGTCTAACTCAAATAATCGAACTTTTAAGCAAAGGAAGTCTTTATTTACTGCTCAAGAACTAAATAGATTGTGAACTAAATTTTTTCTTTCAGTGGCTGTTAAGTAAGGAGCTGATAACAGATGAATGATGAGAACATCAAATTGATAATTTGTTTTCTTCATCAACAACTGAAGCTTCTAGCTCTTCTTGAGAATAACCAATTTCATCAAATTTTAAATTGAAAAAAATTAGGGTTCAAAACCCAATTCATCATTTATCATTTTAAAATTAGGGTTAAATAGGTATTAATTTGTTTAGAGATACATTGCCATCAGGATGTATAAAAAAAAACACTTTTTTTTATACTACATCTCACACACCAATAATTAAGACACCCATAATTAAGACCTCAAACGAGGTACAATAACCACACACACACACACAAAAAAAAAAACAAAAAAAAGAGCACTGTTCAAACGTTGAACTAATCTCTCAACAGTCACATTTCTTAATATCTATATAATAACATATCTTGTACTAATACTTTATAACCAGCCCAAACTTTTCTCACTCTCACTCTGTATCTTTCCCTAGAAATGGAGCTCTTCATAGCAATATGCCTGGTTTCTATTAGTTATGCTCTATTTTGCCTTATTAAAATGGTTCTTGAGTGGAAAGGTCAGTGTTGCTATATGTTAGCCTATGAATGCTACAAACCCAGTGAGGATAGGAAACTAAGCACTGATACTTGTGCAAAAATCGTCTTGAGAAACAAGAATCTGGGAATTGATGAGTACAGGTTTCTCTTGAAAACTATTGTCAGTTCAGGCTTAGGTGAAGAAACCTATTGCCCAAAAATTATCATGGAAGGTAGAGAAGAGTCTCCTACTTACACAGATTCTATCTCTGAAATTGATGAGATTATCTTTGACACACTTGACAAGCTTTTTGCTAGAACAAAAATTCCTCCAACAGAAATTGACATTCTTGTTGTCAATGTCTCATTGTTTTCTCCTGCACCGTCTCTAACAGCTAGAATCATAAACCGCTATAAGATGAGAGAAAATATCAAATCTTTCAACCTCTCAGGAATGGGTTGTAGTGCAAGTCTAATTGCTATTGATCTTGTCAAACACTTGTTTAAGACATACAACAACTCCTATGCAATTGTTGTGAGTTCAGAGTCCATGGGTCCTAATTGGTATTGTGGCAAACAAAAACAGATGATGCTCTCAAACTGTCTGTTCCGGTTAGGAGGTTGTTCCATGCTTTTCACTAACAAAAGTGCTTTAAAGCAACAAGCCATATTGAAGTTGAAACATCTCGTTCGAACCCATCTAGGCGCAAACGACGAAGCATACAATTGCTGCATTCAGGTGGAAGATGGTAATGGATACCCAGGTTTTTGCCTCACAAAGAGTCTCACGAAGGCTGCAGCCAAAGCTTTTACACTAAACCTTAAAGTGCTAGTGCCTAAAATCCTACCAGTTACAGAAATTCTTCGATATCTAATTGTTCGCCAAAACAAGTCCAAGAGTACACCTCTTGAAGCAGTAAGAGCTGGTTTAAACTTAAAGACTGGTGTTGATCACTTTTGTATTCACCCTGGTGGTAGAGCAGTCATTGATGGGGTTGGTAAGAGCTTAGAGCTAAGTGACTACGACCTTGAACCATCAAGAATGGCACTTCACAGATTTGGTAATACATCAGCAGGTGGATTTTGGTATGTTTTAGGCTACATGGAGGCTAAAAAGAGACTGAAGAAAAGCGACAAACTCTTAATGATCAGTTTTGGAGCAGGGTTCAAATGCAACAACTGTTTATGGGAAGTCATGAGAGATTTGGATGATACAAATGTTTGGAAAGACTGCATACAAAGTTACCCTCCTAGTACTTTAGTTAACCCTTTTATGGAAAAGTATAGTTGGATCAATGATGAATATCTCAGCTTCGTTCGAGTTGTTCACGATAAATTAATACTCTAGGCTTCTGATTTTTATTTCTTTAAAGAGGTTTATTTGTTTCCTTTATCCTATTATTCATGTCTCACTACTAAAATTTCATGGAAAATTATTGAAAGTTCTGATCTGTTAGGATGAATTTAATTGCAATATGCTACTTATCTTCTGTATTCCACAAAGGTCTAATCTCCATCTTTACCTGCGTACCCCACTAGATTCCACTTAATTTAACAATTCCACCTACCATCATAGCTGTAAAAAAACTAAAAATTGATCATAAGAGTGTACTATCACTGATTCACATTTAATTCTCATCATAAAGACTTTGCATATCTTCTTCAGCCAATAACTGATCCTGATTGTTGGTTTTTCTATAACCAAATTGTTTAATGAGAAAACCCTTTGGACTAAATCTGAATTAAAATGAGTAACTAAGTTTATTTCATCTTAAAACACAGATAAGTAGAATCTAATAAGAGTAGACAGATAAGATCCACACAACATAGATTGTCCACCTTTCTACCCTTGCTCTTAAAGACATTGAAAATGACCTCTACACCGTACAAGTGTATCAGAGACCCAACACCAAATTTCAGAGCCATCAATACTCACCTAAAAAGCACAATCACGATCTTCTAAATAAAAATATTTTAGATATAATTTAAACCATCTTAGAACATTTTCAGAATATATTTTTAACAATCCTGTATTTCAAAGCTTAACATGTCACACATAAACTAGCATCATTGCTTTCGAGCTGTAAAAATCCTGAAAATTCAGTAAAATTCAAATTAATAACTTTGAAGAATCACTTTATTCCACTAGTTTTCAAACTATCCAACACACCCTCTAACCATCAGAAAATATATAAAATGAAAAGGCCTTGTTGCGTTATAAGTAGTTTTTGTCAAAATGGTTTTAGAATAAAGTGCTTTCAGGGTAAAATTAGCACGAAATGCGTGAAAAAATTCCATTTGATTAACAAAAGTTATTCTATTTTAGTTTCAGAACTCAAAAGCAATCACATATAACTTCAAATAAAAACAAAATGAACCCTTTAAGCATTAAGTTCACCTGTTAACTTACCCGCCTGCTGGAGCTTCACAATTCTCAATTGTGACAGACCCATTCGATACTCGCTCACCATTCCATCCAACAAGTCTCAAATTCCCATGAAGATATTTGGTTCAACAAGTGCAAACCCATCAATACTCAATTACAAGCTGAAGTATATCGAATTTAATTATTCAAAAGAACGAAATGAACCGAGTACTGAGGTTAGTTATTATTACCCCATTGCGTTCGAAAGAGGGGCTTGTCCTCTTTTCGTGTAAACCAGTTCTATTGAGTGAGCACTGGGAATCTTTTAGAAAAAAGTAAACTCAATAAAAACCTAAGAATTTTGACCCAAAAAAAAATAAAAACTAAGAATTAGATCCCAGTTGGCATAGAAAAAAGATCAGAGGACATTTGGGATAGCTAGTACGGGACAAAAAGTCGAACAAGCATCAGTGGAGCGAGACCTATCACCTATTGAACTAAAAGTCCCACATCGTAACATAGAAGCAAACGGTGCTTATTACCTCAACTATAAATTAAAGCTTCTATGCTGCAATTCAAGGCACGGAGCCGTGCGTTGCGCACAAAGCGAACTATTCTTTCGCCTTTTACTAAAGAATACCGTGTGCGCGTCGCTTAAAGCGGCATACGCTTATTTTTGGAGAGGTTCTCATCTTTGAGGACCTCCACTAAATGCCTAACAATTAAGATTTGGTTAATTTGCGAAACCAAAGGCTAGATTAAATATCTGTACTAGAAGTAATAGGCTCTTTATTTATTTATTTTATCATTAATATCTCTCTTAAAACATAGAGTAAGTTTTTACATTTTTATAACATACAAAACAACTATAAGAGTCTTGACTAAATGCATAACATATATCTCTTCTAATTTTATTATGATTCAAGATTTGGTTACTTTGCGAAACTAAAGGCTTGATTAAATATTTGTATCAAGAAGTAGTAGGCTCTTCTTATTTTATCATTAATATATCTCTAAAAACTATTAAAATTTAGGGGTATTTTTGTTATAAAAAAATGAGTAATTTAGACTGAAATCTATAATTGTAACACTTCATAAATTAGTATCAAAAAGTAAAACGACTATCAATTTAGAATATTATAAACTCAATATTAATTATTTATAAAACTTAATAATCACACAATTTAGTCAAATAAGTTCTTAAACCTAGCACATTAAATCAAAATTAGCCTTAGGTACCAATAATTTTCAATAATACTGTCAAATCTTCTTCATGAAGTTCCTAAAAAGGTGAGGAAAAACTTGGGGTGAGTGAAACCATTTAGTAAGCAACTTATCTTACTTGAAACATTACATATATACTACATATGTACACAATTAAAGACAAACAAGTAATTATGACATGATTATGCTTATACTTATGAAGTAGTGCTTGTAATGCACATGTCTTATAAAGAACAAACAAAAATATTTTCATAATTAAATAACTTGAACCATTTACTTAAAAACTTATCATAACTAAGTTTTATATAAGCCTTAGCATAAAAATAAATATTTTTAAAACTTGTATTTGCAATGTCATGATTGAATAATGCATATATCATGTTATTAATGACCATGTAATTATAAGGGCACTTAATCTATTCAAATAGATGAAATATCACATAATTATAACATGTGAACGTTCATTCAATGTATGAAAACATAAAATATACTTAATATTGCAAGCAGGATAGGTCTATCTAATATAATAATCAACACAATAAAAATCACTAACTAATTCATTTGAATTTAGCCTAAATAAATTTTAGAAAAAAGGGTGAGATAGTCCCTCACATTTGTGTAAAATGTGTATTTAATCTCCCACATTTAAAAATTTATTTCTTAATCCTCCACATTTATTGAAATAGGCTAAATAAGAACAACAATTATTATTTTATTGAAGTAATTAATAAATTAATAATATTTTCCTAAATCAAATTATTTTTTAATTTATTAAAATATGGTAAGGGATAAAAATTGTACTTTAGGCTATGTTTGGTGCACCGTATTAGATAGATTAAGTATGGTCGTATTGAACTGAACTGTATTGAATTGTATTATAATTAGTCAGTACAATATTTGGTGAAAAGCTGTATAATATAGATTAAATTGATTATATATATTTTATTAAAATAATTTAAATTTTAAATAATTTTTTATTATAAAATTTATTTAAATTAATATTTAATTCATTTTTTATATTTTTATTATATTTTTTGAAATAAAAAATATCATTTTTAATTTAAAAAAAAAGTTAAGACATATTATTTTATAATTAAAAATTCAGACAGACTAAGTTAATTGTCCAATACGGTTTAGACCCACCCTCCCTAGCTGTACAAAATTTCTACATAATCGTACTATTTTTATATTGTATGATACGGTCTAATTTTACAGCCAAACGGATGATTGTATATAAATTATACTGGGTATACAATATGTTGTAACAAACATGTCCTAAAGTCTTAATAAAAACAAACAAAAAGTTAAAAAAAAGGAAAAAAAAAAAAAAAAGCTCCAATTCTAAAAACAATCATCCCCACATACAACCCTAACTCTAATGTATCAGCACCTCACGTCCCATCCCCATTGCTGCTATTTTGAGGTTTAATTTCAATTTTTCCTCTACAATTTTACAACCTTATTATTATTTTGATTGATGACAAACTTTACAATGAGTTTGTGTTACGAAAGAAAGGAAAAACACCTATTTATGATAAACCTTTTTTTTTTTTTTTTCTCCTTTTCATCCTCTTGAGTTATCTCTTCCAAATCATGAAATTATTTCATATTTGTTTGATTTACATCACCACGTGAGTTAAATGTTACAGTTGTTTGGTCCAGTGAAGGCACACTCTGCATGAATCTGAACTTCCTAGGATCCCAAACCTCGGAGTTTATGATGACCTGGATAAAATATAAGAGGCGTAAAAAGAATAAAATAAGGTGAGACCAAAACCAATTTACAAAAAAAGAAGATTGCAAAATTACTTGAATAAGATTAGACTTCACACCACTTTACAAATTAGAGGGCTATCTTTTAGACAAGCGTCAGATAAAAAGTTGACAATCATTTCTAACATATAGATCAAAGTTTTTAATTTTTAATTTTATCATTTTAAATCCTATCTATCTATTGTGTGTTTTATGGCTGATATGGGCTGATATGATCTGTTTGCTTATGAGTTTTCATTTTTTATTTTTCCCTATTTTGTTTTTAAAGGATCTAAACTTGCTACGATCTCTTCCTAATATTGTAGCCTGCTTTATGAATGTTTGAATTGATTTTGAATTCACTTTATGTAAACTGACTAAGTATAAACTTGTTGCTACCTATCATAGAAGGTGCAACAAACAAGTTTTTTTTCAATGAAGTTGCAGATAGATGGTCACTTTGTAGAGGAAGATGGTAAATTGGTTTATACTGGTGACTGGATTGATTATTTAGACTACTGTCATTTGGATAAAATTAACTTATTGGTCTATAAAAAATTAGCAGCGGACTTGGGTTTAGAATTTGATAATGTAAAGTCTACTATAGGATTCCTAGGTCTAATGATAACAATGGTTTAAGAGGGATCAATAATGAAAATGATGAAAAAAAAATGATTTACTATGTGCCACTCATTCAATCTAGGATCATTGATGTATATGTGAGCGTTATACCTTCTGATAATGAAGAGGATAGTGAGAATGGTGTGGGTGGCGAGACTGATGAGGCTGATAAAGCTGATGAGGGTATTGAAGCTGGTGAAAAATGACAATGAAAGTGACGATGAAAGTGAAAGAGACAGTGATGGTGATAGTGTGGATGGTGATGAAATGGTTATACATGAAGGCACTGTTGGTGAGGGCGAGAGTGTGGTTCCTAATATAGAGGAAGAAAATGACAATCAGATTCACGTTATCAACAAGGATAATGTTGAAATAAGACTCTGTATGGTGTTTGTTAACGTAGATGTTATTAGAAAGGTTATCAAGATATACCAAATAAGAAATGGTAGGAAGATGAAATTTGAAAAGAATGATAAACGTGGGATTCATGTGAAGCGTAAGAATGAATCTTGTTCTTGGGAGATGCATGCTTATAAACAATGGGGCACATAATTATTTCTTATCAATACATGTTACTATGAATATTTTCATTCATGTAGAAGAAACCATGGACTTAAGGGAATCTTAAAAAGTTCATATAGAGCACAAGAATTTCTTGATTTCTTTGCTAAAGAACCGAAAGCCAAGTATTCTAGAGTACAAGATGTAGTTAGAGAAAAATACAATGTAGAAATTACTAAGGACCACCAAACAAAAAGCAAAGCTACTACTTAATGGGAATAGGGATGAGCAGTACAACAAATTGAAATGTTATGCTGAGCAGCTTGAACAAACTACTCCCAGCACAACAACTAAGCTAATCCAAGAGAAGGCAGTTGATGGTATTATAAGGTAAATACATGCACCATTTATTTTTAATTTTGTTGTTGTTTGTATTTGTGTAAGTCATGTACTTTGTCGTATACTTATCTACTTAATTTGTTTGTTAAATATAGATTCAAAAGATTTTATGTTTGTTTGAGTGCCATCAAAGAAGGTTGTTTAAGTGGGTGTAGAAGATTTATAGGGTTGGACGGGTGTCATCTGAAAGGTCAAAACACATGAATATTATTGTATGTAGTTGGTATTAATGGTGATAATGTGGTATTTATTCATTGGCATATGCTTTGGTAGAGACTGAATCTAAGAAGACATGGAAGTGGTTTATTAAGATTTTTTTAATGATTTGGGTATCACATAAGAGCACACTAGTACCATAATTAGTGATGAGATGAATGGTATTCAAAATGCAGTGAAGTCAGTGGTTCCTAATATTGAGCATAGGCTTTCTTTAAGACATATGTATCAACACTACAAAAAACAATTTAAGGGTCCGACTTTGACAGAATTATTTTATGGAGCTGCATATTCAACCACTACTGTTTAATTTGACCATTGGATGAGTGAATTGAAGTTGAAAAATATTGAGGCATACAATTGGTTAGATGAAAAAGACCCAGTTAGTTGGACCAAGTCTCATTACAGGTTATGCATTTTGATCATTTTTTTCCTTCAATATTTTCAAATAAATTTTCCTTGTTATTTATCTCTTTCATTATTGTATTGCAGGACTAACTCCATGTGTGACTCACAATTAAACAACAATTATGAGTCATTCAATGCAAAAAATTTAAAAGCTAGAGAGGAGCTAGTTGTTCTCAAAATGTTTAAGATGATTATGACCTATATTAGTGATAGGTTCATATCAAAGAGAGAAGAGCTGCTGAGATGGAGGTATCCTAGTGGTCCAAAAATGATGGGAAAATACAAAGAAAACATTGATAAGTCTAATCTTTGTAGTGCAAAACATGTAGGAGGATATTTGTACGAGGTGTGTGTTCACGATAAACCGTAAGTATATGAGATGCGTACAAGTATCGAACCTATAAGGAAAAATCTAACAACCGAATACTAATATGATTATTAGAACTACTGTTCGGACAACAAAACGACAATAGACTAAAAATTAAATAAATTAATTACCAACGCTTCAGTAAACACAAACACAACAAAATATATGAGAGGTATAATCTAGGGTGTCATTAATTCCCCAATCTTCTATGTGAATTATTAAATTCTTTTCAAAGCAATTAGCAACAAATTATATAATCAATTCACTCCAAACTATATAGTCATTCCTCCATCAAGTAAAATACATATAATATAATAACCTAACTTAATCGCATGCTAATTAAATTAAATTAATATTTATGAAGATCGTGAATTATAAATTACACACATGCGAATTGTATCTGTCAATCTATAAGCTATGCATGATATTCGATCAAAACAAACATATAGATACTTCTTTCAAAGCTACCTATATACCTCTATGGATTAATTGGTGATCAATCAATTAATTAACAATTAAAATCAGATCAAATAATATTATCAGAAACTGCAATCACAATAGGAGAATAATTTAGATCAACATATGTTAGAAAATTGGGTTCATAAGACCTCTAAATTAATATAAAATTAGCTAGACATGATGTTTATTAAATCCAGAATATTTTTGAAAGAAAACATTATAGATAAATGAAAAAAAAATATAAAGGAAGATTTACAATCAAACTTTACTTGATTATTCCCCAAAAATATTGTCTTCTTCACTTGTAACCTTAATTTGCTATTGAATCTCACATGATCTGTTGGAATTTGGCCTTTTGAAGGTTGAATAAATCTAAAGTAATTCTATAATCTATGAATATTTATAAGCATAAAGTAAGAATTTTAGCACAAATAGGGTTATTGAAAATTTGCTCTAGGATTTGCACAAAATAGGCATGGGCTGCAGCTCACAGTTTTAACTGCTGTAGCTCAAGTCAAAATTATAGAAACCAATTGTAACCTGAGAGGTCATTGCCACGGCCTACAAAACCCCATGCTGCAGTGCATATAATTAGTAAAAAATTCTTAGTTTTGATTCGAGAGAGTTAAGCCGTAATGCCAACTATTTTAAGCTAGGGCGTGCATTCTTGTGTGGCGTTTTGATTGTTATCCTCCCACTTGCCTTGTTACTTGCGTGTGTGTGATGCTTTGCACTCGAAACTACCTAAAATTCATCAAAATGTACCCCATGATTTCGAAAACGATAATTGTGTTATAATTAGATAAAAATGTATAAATAAATCATAAAACCTTCATTTAAGTCCCAAAAATTTATAAATAATTTTGCTTTTCAAGCATGCATCAATCTTCTTTGAGAAAAACAAAAAAAAGGCCAGTGTTGACCTTTTGAATAGAACTTGCACATGCAGAATATGAGACCTTACTGGGATGCCATGTATCCATGCAATGAGATGTATCATTAGCAGTAGAGAGGATCCAATAATTTATGTGGATTCCATTTTCAAACAAAATAGTTTTGATCTTTCATATAGGTAATTTTCTCCTTTTCTAAATATTTTTTTTTAGTTTAGAGTAATATGTTTCATTTTAACATTGTTTGTTAATTTTGTACATGTAAGCCTATTATTCACCCTATACCAAGTTGGCATTATTGGGATACCAATATGGAAAATGTTTATGCCATTAATCCTCGTGGGAGGCCTAAAGGTGCAAGAAAATTGAAAATTTTTAGTTATGGATCAAATATACCTAGAGGGGGGTGAATAGGTTATTTTCAATTTTAACAAATATTAATTATGTAACCTAATCACAACGGCTAGACATGCAATCGCGTGTAAAGATAAAATGCGGAATAAAAAATAACACGATATTTTTAGGTGGAAGCAACCTAGGCCACTCCAATGACCTAAGAGAAAAACCACCGGTCTACCGGACCACCGAACTATCCACTATGAAAATCAATGTTCAATTACAACCATAGGTCCTAGAACTACCCTTCACAGATAGATCCCCCTTTCTGTAATTTACTTACGAGCCGCCGCTCCTTTCATAGCCTCTACAAGCTAGGTGTCTGGATCCGGACTAACGTTTCGATCTACTTGAGTCCCACAAGATCAATCGAACCGGTCAACTTCGGTAATTTCGAGTCACACGAAATACCGAGCACGTCACCTGAAACGTTAGCACAAATAGCACAAGTGCAAAGTGTGTCCTAGAGCGGATTCAAACAATGAAAAACCCTAACTAGCAGATTCAACAGCATATGATGTAAAAACAAATCAGCTAGTAAACTCTAGAACTATCATGCAATTCTAAATATCATGAAAGACAATTAGGCACGTGAATTATTCAAACATAACCACACAATATGTTTGAACATTCATATCATGAAAGACATATTGTGTGGTTATGTTTGAATAATTAAAATAAGAAAGTGCCTAAGATTAATAGATGAAGAAAATAAGATTTTTCTTTGAAAGCATCAACAGATGTAGAAAATATTATTTCGGTGTGGGTTGATTATTTTGCACAAACAAGCGCTGCTTATATAGAGTCTAGTTTGACTTGAAAGAAAATTAATAATAGAGTACAACTCTACTCATATCAGGCTTTAACTTTCACAACAATTCTACTCATGTTAGGATTTTGCTTTCATAACAATTCTACTCAAACAAGGACTTTACTTTCACAACAATTCTACTCAAACAAGGTTTTTGTTTTCACAAGAATTCTACTCATACTAGGATTTTGCTTTCACAAGAATTCTACTCAAACAAGGACTCTACTTTCACAACAATTCTATTAACAACAATTCTACTCATATAAGGATTCTACTTTCACAACAATTCTATTAACAACAATTCTACTCATATAAGGATTCTACTTTCACAACAATTCTATTCATACTAAGTGTAGTGCTCAATTGTGTGAGAATGTATGCATGAGAGAATATTTTACATGTCATATGGGCATTGCAAGCTTGGTAACTGCATCATCATGTATCATCTAATTAAACGGTGGACGCTTATGCTAAATTACAATCAAACATTTTGTCCACGAAAATTGCCAATACTCATAAACCTTACAAAAATGATGAAAAAAAAAATGATTTACTATGTGCCACTCATTCAATCTAGGATCATTGATGTATATGTGAGCGTTATACCTTTTGATAATGAAGAGGATAGTGAGAATGGTGTGGGTGGCGAGACTGATCATGAGGCTGATAAAGCTGATGAGGGTATTGAAGCTGGTGAAAAATGACAATGAAAGTGAAAGAGACAGTGATGGTGATAGTGTGGATGGTGATGAAATGGTTATACAGGAAGGCACTGTTGGTGAGGGCGAGAGTGTGGTTACTAATATAGAGGAAGAAAATGACAATCAGATTCACGTTATCAACAAGGATAATGTTGAAATAAGACTCTGTATGGTGTTTGTTAACGTAGATGTTATTAGAAAGGATATCAAGATATACCAAATAAGACATGGTAGGAAGCTGAAATTTGAAAAGAATGATAAACGTGGGATTCATGTGAAGTGTAAGAATGAATCTTGTTCTTGGGAGATGCATGCTTATAAACAATGGGGCACATAATTATTTCTTATCAATACATGTTACTATGAATATTTTCATTCATGTAGAAGAAACCATGGACTTAAGGGAATCTTAAAAAGTTCATATAGAGCACAAGAATTTCTTGATTTCTTTGCTAAAGAACCGAAAGCCAAGTATTCTAGAGTACAAGATGTAGTTAGAGAAAAATACAATGTAGAAATTACTAAGGACCACCAAACAAAAAGCAAAGCTACTACTTAATGGGAATAGGGATGAGCAGTACAACAAATTGAAATGTTATGCTGAGCAGCTTGAACAAACTACTCCCAGCACAACAACTAAGCTAATCCAAGAGAAGGCAGTTGATGGTATTATAAGGTAAATACATGCACCATTTATTTTTAATTTTTTTGTTGTTTGTATTTGTGTAAGTCATGTACTTTGTCGTATACTTATCTACTTAATTTGTTTGTTAAATATAGATTCAAAAGATTTTATGTTTGTTTGAGTGCCATCAAAGAAGGTTGTTTAAGTGGGTGTAGAAGATTTATAGGGTTGGACGGGTGTCATCTGAAAGGTCAAAACACATGAATATTATTGTATGTAGTTGGTATTAATGGTGATAATGGTATTTATCCATTGGCATATGCTTTGGTAGAGACTGAATCTAAGAAGACATGGAAGTGGTTTATTAAGATTTTTTTAATGATTTGGGTATCACATAAGAGCACAGTAGTACCATAATTAGTGATGAGATGAATGGTATTCAAAATGCAGTGAAGTCAGTGGTTCCTAATATTGAGCATAGGCTTTCTTTAAGACATATGTATCAACACTACAAAAAACAATTTAAGGGTCAGACTTTGACAGAATTATTTTATGGAGCTGCATATTCAACCACTACTGTTTAATTTGACCATTGGATGAGTGAATTGAAGTTGAAAAATATTGAGGCATACAATTGGTTAGATGAAAAAGACCCAGTTAGTTGGACCAAGTCTCATTACAGGTTATGCATTTTGATCATTTTTTTCCTTCAATATTTTCAAATAAATTTTCCTTGTTATTTATCTCTTTCATTATTGTATTGCAGGACTAACTCCATGTGTGACTCACAATTAAACAACAATTATGAGTCATTCAATGCAAAAAATTTAAAAGCTAGAGAGGAGCTAGTTGTTCTCAAAATGTTTAAGATGATTATGACCTATATTAGTGATAGGTTCATATCAAAGAGAGAAGAGCTGCTGAGATGGAGGTATCCTAGTGGTCCAAAAATGATGGGAAAATACAAAGAAAACATTGATAAGTCTAATCTTTGTAGTGCAAAACATGTAGGAGGATATTTGTACGAGGTGTGTGTTCACGATAAACCGTAAGTATATGAGATGCGTACAAGTATCGAACCTATAAGGAAAAATCTAACAACCGAATACTAATATGGTTATTAGAACTACTGTTCGGACAACAAAACAACAATAGACTAAAAATTAAATAAATTAATTACCAACGCTTCAGTAAACACAAACACAACAAAATATATGAGAGGTATAATCTAGGGTGTCATTAATTCCCCAATCTTCTATGTGAATTATTAAATTCTTTTCAAAGCAATTAGCAACAAATTATATAATCAATTCACTCCAAACTATATAGTCATTCCTCCATCAAGTAAAATACATATAATATAATAACCTAACTTAATCGCATGCTAATTAAATTAAATTAATATTTATGAAGATCGTCAATTATAAATTACACACATGCGAATTGTATCTCTCAATCTATAAGCTATGCATGATATTCGATCAAAACAAACATATAGATACTTCTTTCAAAGCTACCTATATACCTCTATGGATTAATTGGTGATCAATCAATTAATTAACAATTAAAATCAGATCAAATAATATTATCAGAAACTGCAATCACAATAGGAGAATAATTTAGATCAACATATGTTAGAAAATTGGGTTCATAAGACCTCTAAATTAATATAAAATTAGCTAGACATGATGTTTATTAAATCCATAATATTTTTGAAAGAAAACATTATAGATAAATGAAAAAAAAATATAAAGGAAGATTTACAATCAAACTTCACTTGATTATTCCCCAAAAATATTGTCTTCTTCACTTGTAACCTTAATTTGCTATTGAATCTCACACGATCTGTTGGAATTTGGCCTTTTGAAGGTTGAATAAATCTAAAATAATTCTATAATCTATGAAATATTTATAAGCATAAAGTAAGAATTTTAGCACAAATAGGGTTATTGAAAATTTGCTCTAGGATTTGCACAAAATAGGCATGGGCTGCGGCTCATAGTTTTAACTGCTGTAGCTCAAGTCAAAATTATAGAAACCAATTGTAACCTGAGAGGTCATTGCCACGGCCTACAAAACCCCATGCTGCAGTGCATATAATTAGTAAAAAATTCTTAGTTTTGATTCGAGAGAGTTAAGCCGTAATGCCAACTATTTTAAGCTAGGGCGTGCATTCTTGTGTGGCGTTTTGATTGTTATCCTCTCACTTGCCGTGTTACTTGCGTGTGTGTGATGCTTTGCACTCGAAACTACCTAAAATTCATCAAAATGTACCCCATGATTTCGAAAACGATAATTGTGTTATAATTAGATAAAAATGTATAAATAAATCATAAAACCTTCATTTAAGTCCCAAAAATTTATAAATAATTTTGCTTTTCAAGCATGCATCAATCTTCTTTGAGAAAAACAAAAAAAAGGCCAGTGTTGACCTTTTGAATAGAACTTGCACATGCAGAATATGAGACCTTACTGGGATGCCATGTATCCATGCAATGAGATGTATCATTAGCAGTAGAGAGGATCCAATAATTTATGTGGATTCCATTTTCAAACAAAATAGTTTTGATCTTTCATATAGGTAATTTTCTCCTTTTCTAAATATTTTTTTTTAGTTTAGAGTAATATGTTTCATTTTAACATTGTTTGTTAATTTTGTACATGTAAGCCTATTATTCACCCTATACCAAGTTGGCATTATTGGGATACCAATATGGAAAATGTTTATGCCATTAATCCTCGTGGGAGGCCTAAAGGTGCAAGAAACAAGCCTATTGTTGAGCAACTGATAAAGAAGAAAACACAAAAGGATCACTTCATACCAAGAACTGCAGGAGCTCCAAACAAACTGAAAAAGATCACTAGTACTAAAATGTGGGTTCTGCAAAGAACCTGGACATGACCAAAGAGGATGTAAAAAGAAAAAAGAAGCTGCAATGATGCCATAAGTTGACTCTACAATACAAACCGAGATTGAGGTAAATGGTTTTTAATGTACAATCTGTTATGCATTCCTATAACATTACATTTTTTTCTTAATTGTTGTCTTTTGATAGGATCAAAATTGTTCTGGCCTAATAGAGACTCAAGGGACTCAAGATCAATTAGAGACTCAATCAAGTGTGATTAGAGGAAAAAAAATAACTTAAAACTAGCGAAAGACCCAACTAGAGTCCAGAGATTAGAAGACTTGAAGAATTTAAGTGTTCAATACTTAAGTTTTTTGATGAAATTTACTCATGTGTAAATTATTTTGTATTTTGTCAAGTAATGTTACATAGTTACAAAACATTCAAACTCTTCACGAGTTTTTTGTGAAGGAAATGTGCTGAAAAAAAAAAAAAACTTATTTTGAAGTTAAATGATAAATTTTAAATTTATGTTACAATTTGGTAATGTTCTTAAGGAAAATGAATGAACAGGGTCACAATAGCCTTATTTATATTCATCAATTTCTTTGAAAATGGAAATTCATTAACTTCATCTACATTAATATATGTTAATATTTAACTTAATTTGATATTATTAATGAATAAATTTAAAATATATATTATGTCCTCAATTAGCACCTTTACGTAGAAAATTAGATACATAAATTTTTATAATAATTTTAAATCCAAAATTTTACTTATTGGGTTTAATTTCAAACATAAAAATTTCATCTTCAAATTGCAATTGAAAAACAAATAAAATAACCCTAAAATTCGTGTTGTTTAGAAATTGTCAAATTTGAAACAAAAATTTCAAAAATTCATAAGAAATTCAATAAATCTTAATTTTAGACAAATAAATATCCATTGAATTCTTAAAGAAGTATAGTTTGATATAAAAATAATTTAAAATTTTATTGAGCAGTATAAGGATTTTTTATAAAAACCCTCAAATATTAACCATACTTTTAAATCATAACTTATAAAGTGAGAGAAAATAATTAACAAGTTTACCTAGTTATGTTCTTAAACTTCTATTTCCTTAAGTTTGCTGTTGTGAGAGGTGTATATGAAAAGAATAAACGTAAGATTTTTGTTTCTCTTTTGTTCTAATAAAGAGTTTACATGTTTATATAAACCAAATCTAATTAAGAGTTTCTAATTATTGTTGTCATTATTTTTTAATTAAATAAGAGTCCAATGTATCTTAAAGATCAAATCCACACCTACATTTTACTTTATTCTCACTCTTTTTTTTTTTAATCTTTGAAGAGTTTACTTATACTTATAATTATATTTCAAAATTATAATTTATTTTCAAATGAATATATTTTTTAATAATTAATGTTATTTCAAAGAGTTTAATGTTCTCCATGTCACAAGATTACCTCCTACAAAGGTGAAGTAGCCAGAAGTAGATCGCCTGTCACCCTTATCACCAGCCCAATCAGCATCAATATATGCTTCTATACTTTGATAGTTTGTATTTTTGGTGAATAATACTCTTTTTTCAAGAGCAGACTTTAAATATCTCAAAATGCGAATAACTGCATTCATATGTTGTTCTCCAAGATTATGCATAAATTAGCTGACAATACTTAAAGCATAAGCTAAATATGGTCTAGTATGAGATAAGTACATCAACCTCCCAACAAGCCTTTGGTATCTTCCTTTGTCAACTGGTACCTAGTTGGATTCAACACATAATTTTAGACCTTCTTCTACTAGTGTATCAACTGGTTGACATGCTGACATACCAGTCTATTGTAGTAGATTCAAGGAATATTTTCTTTGAGATAAAAAGATTTCATCCCTTGATTGAGAAACCTCGATCCCAAGAAAATATTTTAGGAACCCAAGGTCTTTCATTTCAAATTCTCTAGACAAATAACTTTGAAGAGCTTTTCTTTCTTCAGGGTCATTTCCTGTTACAATCATATCATCCACATATACAATAAGTATAGTGATCTTACCATGCTGTTTCTTTAGGAATAAAGTATGGTCTGAATTGCTCTGCTAATAGCCAAATTCTTTCATAGACTTTGTAAACCTGCTAAACCATGCTCTTGGAGATTGCTTTAATCCATACAATGATTTCTTTAATCTGCACACTTTTCCATTATGAATTTGTGATATCATACTCCTTGGAGGGAGATCCATGTAGACTTTTTCAGATAAATCTCCATGTAAAAAAACATTCTTTACGTCGAACTAATATAATGGCCAATCTAGATTTGCAGCTAGGGATAACATGACTCGAATGGTGTTCATTTTGCTACACGTGCAAAAGTCTCTGTATAGTCAATCCCATATATTTGAGTGTATCCTTTTGCCACCAATCTTACCTTATAACGTTCAATCGTACCATCTGCTTGGTACTTCACTGTAAAAATTCATCGACATCCAACAACTTTCTTTGTTAGTTGGCGATCAACAAGTTCCCAAGTCTTGTTTGTTTATAAGGATCTCAACTCCTCATTCATAGCAGCTTTTTACTTTGGGTCAGCTAAAGCTTCCTGCACACTGTTAGGATACAACAGATAATTGATTCACAAATGACATATTTGATTTTGACAAACGATGGTTAGACACATAGTGACTCATGGGATATTTTACTTTACTAGAAAGTTTGGGTTCATATGTGGGTTTATGATGCACAAAAACTTGATAGTCAAATTTTGTATTTTATATAAGCTCGCAAGTGCACGAGTCACTTATAGTAAGCGACAAGTATACTCCCAAGATCGTCTCTCAAAGGAATTGCTGTGGTTTTAAAACGTTATCTATTTTTTTATTTAGTCGAACAAACAATCCTAAACATTCTAACAGTTGTCAATTGAAGAATAGATCGTAAATTCGGAATTAAATTGAAAACTAAAATAAAATGAAAATAAAAGTGATCACAACCAAGGGGAGGATGATGGATGTAATTGGGAATATTAGTTTGCTATCCATTCAGGGCAAAAACAAATTAAGCATTCAATTAGAAGTTGGATTTAATGATTTTTCCGCTAAACCTAGAAAATCCCAAATCAATGGCAATTTTCACTACGATCAACTAATTAACGTCTTTGGCCCGGATCATTAACTAATCAATCGGAATTAGCTCAAGGAAATAATTCTAACCACCTAAACTAACACAAATCAATGCAATCAATTTAGGCTCTTGTTCATAATGCACAATTAAGCAAAGATGGCGTTTCTAATGCCTAATTCTAAAATATTCTTTCTAATCACAAACTAAGGTTTGGTCCACCATCAATTCACAATCAGAAAATAATAAGAACATGAACAAGAAATAAATCCAAATCATATATAATTAAATTACAAAATTATTTTTCAAATCATTGGAAGCAATACTAACATCCCAATATACATATATTAGCCAACCATAACTAAATTGGTGTCAATCAATTTAGTCATGGAGGCAAACCACAAAATCAGAGAAGAAAAAGATATTACACTAAAAATACCCCAATGAATCTTCTAGCTCCAAATCTTTGAACTTGATTGATCCTCTTTCTCAAATCCTTGGAGTAGCTTCAACAATGGAGGGTCTCCTCTTGATTTTGGGTTAGTTTTTGGGTGAAAAACCCTTGCTGCAGTAGCAGCAGAGGTGGGAGAGAGATTGGCTGCAAAAACTTGTGTTTGGGAGAGGTATAATGTTGTATTTATAGGGGGAAGGAAGTGGAATACGCGTTTTAGGGTTTCTGGGCAATTTTGGCACCTCCCACCGCGGCACAGGTTTTTCCCGCCGCGGCGCGTGTTGAATTTTGGCTCGTTGGTTCAAAACAGAAACATCCCCGCCGCGGCGCACAATAATCATGCCGCGGCGCGCCATGTTTTCATGATTTTCTAGGATCAACCCGAGAGCCTCTCGCCGCGGCATAGTTTTTTTCCCGCCGCGGCGCGCCTTGTTTTCTTGCGCTGTAAATGCCCTTACATAGTATGTTGATTCTCGATGTAAGGCTTACGTTGCTAAGCCTTTGTTTGTCCCCCTTACATAGTGAATGACATCCAATGTAAGGCTTACATTTTTAAACACTTTTGCTTCACTTTTGCTCTCTTTTTCCACATTTCTTCCCAAACCTACAAAACACAAAAAAAATACCTTCCAAAACACGAAAATAATAAAATAAAAGATAAAATGAATGCTTAAAAACATAACAAAATATAGGTCAAAAATGTGTTCATCAGTTTAGGAATACCTCTTGTGTGACATTGTGGTAACTGTCTTCTGTTTGGCTCAAGAACAAATTCAGTAAATGATTGGTGTGATATATCGACAGGAGATGGAACCATACTATCCAATGGCTCGATTTCAAGCTGAGAAGTACTCAGTTCGTCAATGGGGTGTTCATTACTTATTTCTTCAGTTATTTGGTTCCCATTGACATTCTGATCTAATGTTGTACCACTTGAATCTAATTCATATATTGCTTGGTTCGGTTCAATCTGTGAGTCATCAACAGTGTAATCCAAGGCTATGCCACTTATATCTAAGTTGCCCACATTTTGGTTTTTACTTCTATCATAATCGAGAGTTTGAATTTCCTTCTGGTACTTCCCTTGAAATTCAGCTTCAAAAAAGTACATTGTATCTTCATTAAAGACAACATCCATTGTGACAAATAACTTTCGAGATGGGGGATGGTAACATCGATATCCTTTTTGATGACTAGTATACCCAACAAAAACACATCGCAATGCTTGAGAAGTTAGTTTGGTACTTTGATGTTTGTGTAGGTGTACAAATACCACACAACCAAAGACATGAAGGGGTAAATTTGGGACAGTTGGGGCAACAACTGCATCTGTTAGTAGTTGACATTGAAACCTTAACACCAAGAAAATAACGCAGGTCCTCCATGTCTTTAATAGCAAAGGTAGCACATAAAGACCAGAGTTGCTACTAATGACAGCAGATATCATCCACATAAACCAAAACAAAGGTCATGGAACTAGCTTTGTGTTGAATAAAGAGAGAACTATCAAACTTGGAATTAAAAAAACCAATTGTACAAGATAGGAAGTCAACTTATTATACCAAGCTCGTGGATTCAGTTTAAGGCCATAGAGAGCCTTTTTCAATTTGCAACCAACATTTGGTTGAGAAGATTCAAAGCCGGGAGGCTGTAACATATAGACTTCTTTAGTTAACTCCCCATTTAGAAAGACATTATTAAGTTTAGATGTTGAAGCTTCCAATCAAAGTTGAGAGCAAGAGTGAGAATAACCCTTATTGTGGTAAACTTGATGATTGAAGTGTATTTTATAGTACTCGTAAGTGTGGGAATCACTTGTAGAAAGTGATAAACAAACCTCCGAGGTCGGTCTCTCAAGGAATTGCAATGGTTTTAAACAACCTTTTTCTTAATCTAAAAAGAGTCCTAAAGAAACTAAAATACTAATTAAATAGAATTCTAATAACACTAAAACTCTAAATAACTAGAATCCTAAACCTAATAAAATTGTAAATAAAGTGGATTTGTGAGCAAGATCAATGGTGTCGAACAATTAACGAAAACAATTACGCAAATTTAGAATTAACTCAAATAGATTTCAAATATCAATGAAAGATGTATGGACGTGTTTGGTTGGCCATGCTTGCATTGAAAAGTTATGGTGAATTAATATAAACGTTCTAATAAACAATTTTTACTGGCTCTCCTTTTAATTACGAAAATTCCTATGATCGGGTAATTCTCTTTGTTGATTAATTAAATAATATCCTACGATCGGGTATATCAATTAGCAATCAAATTATGCACAAGAAAAATATATCAATCAAACCAATGCCATGACTAGGTCATTAATTTGAAGTTTTGATTAAGTTTTTCAAAATAAAGTTAAGGTGACGTTCCTAAAACCAAACTCCAATATTTTTCAACTTAACTATGAATCTCAAATTGGGCAATAAAAATTCACAATTAAATATCTAAACATGCTCTTAATCAAAAGGTAAATTTATTTATTTCAAAACAATAAAAACATTCACCACAACAGTTTTAGCAAACATGGCAACAAAAATTAAACATCCATAATAAAATTAGCCACTCATGTTCATATTAAAATTCATAGACAAATATAATCTGAACATACACTCAAAGAAGTAACAAGAAAAAAAGTAAATTCTATAACAAAAAGAAACCTAGATCTAAATACCACAATTGGATTGGATGGCGTTCTTCTCCAAAAGCTTGATCTTTGATTTTCAATGGCCTCTTGGATCCTTAGAATTAATTTTCTTACTTCTTTAAGTGTGAAAAAGCTCCTAAAAACTGATTGAGTCTCTTGTTGGTTCGCAAAATTGAAGTGTGTTTGTAAATGGGACTCTTAAGGGGGTATTTATAGATGTAAGGGTTACATAATTTCTGATTGATTTAGGAATAGGCGTGCTGCGGCATGCATTTTTCCCATTGCGGCACAACAACAATTTGGAAATAATGGTCAAAACTCGAGAGGTGCTCACCGTGGCACACATTTTTCTCACCGCGGCACACATTTTTCTCACCGCGGCCCGTATTGTCTTCAGTTTCTTCACATGTACCCCCTTACATACGTGCTGGCCCGTAAAATGTGATCCGAGCACCGTAAATGTTCCGTCTTTGCGTGTTTGTATTATTGAACTCATTTGACGTTAAAAACACCTGAAATACACTAAAACATACCCGTGATTTCAAATTGATAGATTTATGAAAATAATTAAATAAATAAGATATAAAAAATCTATTTTAAAATAATTAAGCACAATAAATCATAAAATGTTTGTACTTTTCGAGCACTTATCACAACCTCTAACCAGCTTCTTGCTAGGCTCTAACAAATGGAGCGATCTAAAAACTAACATAAAAATAAATGAAATAAACTATACTAACCCAAATCAATTCCGTAGATTGTCATGGTTGCATTTAGCATATGCAACAAGTCTTTAAACCCCTAGGTGGCCCTAGTGGACGAGTTATAATCTCATGAGGGTTTCTAGTGATGACACCCACAAACATCGTATGACTCTTAAAACTATTAAAGACTCTAAACATACTTGAATCAATCCATGCATATGTCTCAAAAATTGCATGATATTCATAGATTACATTTTAGATCTCAAAATTGTGCAAGTGAAATATGAGTAAAAATTACACTCAAAAACTCCATAAGCTCACTTTTCAAAACCATCTCCACTAATATAGAAATCAAAATTACTTCGAATCAATAGGACTTATTAAGCTCGTAAAGTTGTGTTAAGGTTTGTGGTCATGAAAGCACAAAAAAATAGTACTTTTATTCTATTTCATAACTTACTTAACTTTTCTAACCAAATGTGCTTTTCCATCCTCCTATTTTATAAATTCCATGTGTCCCTTGAATTTTTGCTTGATTTTCCTTCTTTACTTTTCTTGCTCTTTATTCAAATTTTTTTTTAATCAAAGCAAGACATATATAATTTCATTCAATACCAATGCTCATGAAAACCAAGTATTACATTGAGTACTCTTATCACTAAGAGTAGTATAATGTATATATGTATATTGAGTTCACGGGTGTCACTATGGATAAATAGTACCGGGGACTTGAAAAGTTCAAACGGTCCAAAAATCGTCTAAATCACTTTCTAAGTGGCATTTAATTATATTATTTCGCCTTAATGGGTTTTCAAGGAAGTCATAGAGTTCGTTGAGACTTAAAATATATCACGAACATGCATACACTATACAAACCAAACATAGCCATACTAACCATACAAACTACCACCTATACCACAAAATTCTCAAACTAGATGACTCTAACATTTTTGTGCCTCTTTACTTGGGTGAAAATTTAATTTCTTTCATATGTCACCGTCATTGCAATCATATTAATATCATAGACTTCCGGATTGACTCAAGTGGACTCGATACTATCCTAGCAAAATTCAAATGAAAAATCTACAAAATATTAAAATTTAAAATTTGGTCTAAATTCATGCTCATGGAATACTCATGGAATATTTTTCCCACCCTCAACTTAATTTCTACATTGTCTTCAATGTTAAAAAGAAAAACAAAAGAAATTAAGTAAAGAAGTGAGAAAAGTTACCCCCCTTTCGTATGAGATTGTGTACATTACACTTACGCTCCGTTTCACTATTCCTCGCTCTCTTCGTCATGTGGCATTTAGTGCACAAGAAATATGCATGAAACTTCTAAATGTGTGCATCACAACTCAAAGCCAAATTTAAAGATTAACTAAATGCAAATGAAAGCAAAACATTAAATAAAGTTAATTAAAATCCTTAAACAATTCGACATAAAATAAAAATAAAGAAAAATAAAAGAAAAGAAAAATAAAATGAAAGAAAACAAAAATTAAACTAGAAAATAAAAATTAAAAAAACAAAATACAATTGGGAGGCTTAGTCCTCCATATCATCAGGTTGTTCATTGTCATCCTCGGGTTGGTCCGTTGGTTGTCTGAAAACAAAGTCGTGTCCCGAATACTGTAGAACTGGGCCAAACTGGGTGAGGTCTACTCCACTATGTGTCAACTGAAAGCTCATCATTCGGTGGAGTAGAGCTTGGTATTTGTGTGAACATTTCATTTGGTCGCTGAACCAAGCTTGTTGTTGAGTTTGGTACTCCTGTATTTTATTGACCCTTGCTTCCAAGTTTACCAACCTATCTTTTGTAGTAGCGTTCTTGGAAGAGGTACTATCACCCTTCTTACTACCTTGTCTTGCTTTGGTACCACTAGTTAGGTATTGTATGTAGGTGAAGGTTAATGTTTCACCTGGTTGTAATAGTACCTCGCCCTGTGTCATATTGGACTCCATGTTCGACACACAGGGCGGTGATCAGTTGGAGAAAGAAATAACTTAGGTTGTGATGCATTGCATGAGATTGTTTTGTAGCTCCGTTTCTCTTCTTTCGTTACAAAGATGATGTCTTTTACTATGAATATTATGAGATTTATTAGTGTTGACATGAATAACTAAACTTATTAATGTAGGGATCTTATAAATCTAATTTTTTACATATGATGATCTTTTAATTACTCATTTGTCATCTCGTTTAGTTGTATTATTTGATCTGTGTTGAATACTATTAATTGTTTGGCTAATAATTATACCATAGAGGCATATGGATAGCTTTGAGAGAATTATTTATTTATTTGTCATGATCGAATAATTGCATAGTTTCTAGAGAGATACGATTTGTATGTATGTGGTCTACAATTGACGGTCTTAATGAATAGTAATTTAATTTAATTTAATTGACATGAGAGTATGATTAATTTAAATTATTGCATTATCTGTAGTTTACTTGAAAGAAGAATATATGTATATGTTAGTATTAATTGATCATATAAATGATGAGCAATTGATTGAAGGATATTAGTAATTCACATGTTAGAAAATTGGGAGATGAATGACTCCTAAATTATTCTCTTTTATATTTAGTTGTCCAATAATTTTATAATTTTAGGTGTTTAATATCTTAATTTTATTTTCAATATTATCCTTTTATCATCTTAATAGTAATAATGATAACCGTTTAGTACCCATTTATAAATTATATCAGTTTATATGGGTTAAACATTTATTTCTAAATATTTATCAATTATATACGTTTTGTACACTTATAATTTAATGTGGCGATATGGTAGCTATTTGTACAATAGCTAAACTAAGCTAAACGTGTAAAGTAAAAGTAACAACTGTAACAATTGAATAGAAATAGCTAACTACTTAAATGAATCACAACTATACATTCTAGATACAATCACAATCCACTACATTCAATATTTAACAATAACCGACATCATGCAATAATTAAACAATATAATTAGATTTAATTTTTTCTAACCTATAACTGCCGCATCAAATGAAAATAGATTCTTTATTTTGCACAATCGTGTGCATGAAAGAGTAAACATTTGAATAACTTTTTTTTTTTTTTTTTATAAATTAAATATAGTAGTTATGATCTTATTTAACATTGGTATACATTTAATACTTTAATTCTTGACAAGTAGTATATTTAACTTATTTTTAAACATTTTATTAACAAAAATAAGATGATCAAAGTGTAATAAAATATAACCAAAGTATATAATTTATTAAGATTAAGGTAATAAATGTGCACTTATTTAAAAAATAATAATAAATATATTTAATTTATAAAATTTAAGTGATCAATGCGACATATTTTTGGTGTGGGGGCATGGATAAGAAGAAAAAAAATTGCTTTTTTGAGTCAAATTTGTTATATTTTGATTGGCATTCAATCATAATGGAGCCCATTTTGTAAGATTAAAACCCACTATACAATAATTCCATCTACTATCAAATGATATATGGATTGAGATAATATCACAATTGTGATATGTATCATTATTGTAGGAAAAATAACTAGTCATTTTATTCAATACAAAATACATAGACATAGTGAGAAGTAAGAACCAACTTACATCTGAAATCCTGGCTTTTCTTCGCGAAAACTTTGATAAAATAATAATTAAATTACTTTGGAAAATGCTTTTTGTAACCAATAGAATGGTACAAGAAGCTAAAGAACCACTTTCTACATTTTTTATTTTTATTTTTATCAGAAGCACTTTCTACTTAACGTGCCTCTTTTCCGTACTAAATTCCGGGGTTTTGTTTTTAACTTTCTCCCTTGAGAAACAATAGCTTATTCCTTTATTATTTTATTACAATTTTTTTTTTTAGACTAAACGATATTATTGAAAGAATGTCAAGAAAATAGTCAAACAATTACTGGAAAGACTTTTTATTAGAAAATAATCTAACTTAACTCCCTTTCACGAATTTTATTCTTATATATATTATACATATATTTTTTTAAACAAGTGAGATCGCTTAAAATAAAAATAGTAAAACAAATTAAATTAACTTATTTTACAATAATTTTATCTTCTAGGAATAATGTATTAGATAAACAAAAAAATAAATATTATAAATTTATAAAATGAATTAAAATTATTGAATAAATAAAAAACTGTAAATTACAATAACATAAATACAAAAGAAAATAAAAAGAAAGATCGAAGCCCATAAACGATTTCTTTAAAATAATTTTTTTTTTCAACGGGTATTTGAGATTAAGGAAAAAATACCTCCTAGGATACAATGATATAAAATACAGTTTAAGAACACCAAACTTAAACTATTTGTACGAACTGAATTTCTATCCGCTCTCTATCACACAAAACTTAGCTCTAGATTATTATTTTTAGAAGATGGTAAATATTTGCCGCAAGAAAAATGAGAAAAGAAAGGTTGATTTTTGCTGTGTCTTTTTCCTCTCAGCTGCAGGGTCAATATATAGGCATCCAAAATGTGGCTATTACAATCTAATTCTAAGGGGAAAAAATTAAATTACGTGTAGCAAATCCCGAATCGCGCAAGGCCCATCGAAATTGGATGACATTCGTGCCCGCGATTAGAGTTCCGAATTTTCGAATAAAAAATCTTAAGATTTCCACCCCCCTGAGCGCGCATGTAGAGAGAGTCTTTATGCTACACAAGCTTACCTTTCATAGGAAAGAAAATACTATATAAAATATTTCACGTGTTAGTGTTTTTCCGATGTTGGACAAACCAAAAACCACAACATTTTTTTCCTTCTCAATAAGTGAATTTTGAGATATAATTTCTCATTCATCTCAATCTCATTTTGAGTGTATAAATATATGATTTTGCAACCCTCGTAGAAAAAAACTCAAATCAATCACAACTCATACTTATATCAAATAAATCTCACTCAAAATAATGCATTAAAATAATATTTAACTAAATCTAAATTCTCATTTTCTTAATTTTTAACAATCTTCTTCCTTAGTTTTGAAAAGTATTATCAACATTAGAATTAAGATAAAATTTAAAATATATGTGGAATAGTGTGTCAATCAACTTAGATTCGAAGTATTACATAGTTTCAGGCGCAATTTAATAGGAACTTACTAATTTTTTAAATTTGGCTACACGTGCGTTATCCATATGAATTCACTTATATCTTAAGATTTAAGATTTATCGTGTTTGCATAATATAAATTAAGGAAAATAACAAAACTAACACCCCTTAAAAATTATAATAATAAAACTAGCATCCCTGTGTTTAATTAAAATTGAACGACGATAATTTAGACTCGTTCAATATTGAACGTTCAATATTATCCGTTCAATTAGAATTGAATGACGACAATTAGACCTATTTAATATTGAACGTTCAATATTTTACGTTCAAATTGAATATTGAACGTTCAATATTAAACGTTCAATTTTAATTGAACACAGGGGTGCTAGTTTTGTTATTATAATTTTTAGGGGGTGCTATTTTTGATAATTTCCCTATAAATTAAATCTGATATCAATATAAATTAGATTTGGTATCAAACTCATTGATAATATTTGTTAGAATTAAAATTTTAATTTAAAAAATTAACTTACAAGATAGAGTAATCTACCTTAACTATATATCAAATTAACTATTCACATTTTTTCAATATAAAACTTATTTGTATACTTAAGTGTCATATAAGATTGACAAAAAAAATTGTTTTTAATACATAAATAATTTAATTATTTAACTGATTTTATTTCTAATCTTATTTAAAAAAAATATATATTCATTTTTTTCTAATACTAAAAAAATATAAAAAAATAGGCTCTATAAATTCCTTAAACTTATTTTAATCTAATACCCTACTTATAATTATATTGATATTTCAAATTTATTTATTTTACATATATTATTTTTTCCTTTATTTTCTCTATGATCATATTTTATTTTTTATTTTTATTAAAATAATGCTCTCTTTAGTTTAAAGAGAATAAAACTATTGCTATATCCGACCACAATATTAAAATTTACTGTTATTTTTATTTTGGTACGGATCAAAAACGAATTAAAACTGAAATCAGACCACAAAGCGAAAAAAAAAAAAAAAAAACTGGCATTTGCGTGCAATTCCCAACATTCTAAAATTCGAACCCGCGTCTTTGCCGTTTGGTACGATCATATTAGGATTTAATAAGATTACCCTTTCCCTTTCTATCTACAAATGCGGCGAGAACATTAATCTGGTGATGATCTGCAAGGGTTGGAGAGAGGCAATCATCGGTAACCACCCACCACCATAATCCCTTTCCTGCCGTTGATAATCGATGGTTGGCAAGAAGCGATCATCGGCAACCACCCACCCACGGAGATCCTTTTTTCCTACTGACGATAATCGCAGAAATCGAGCTAAGGTTGTGAATCCGAGTTTGTAATCGAAGCTGAGTTTGGGTAAAGAAGATTTCATCGTCTCTAATAAAGGGGGAGATGTAGCGTCTTCTTCTTGTCGTGAGCCTGCTTTGCCTTTTTTTTATTTTATCTTTTATATTGGGCTCAAGTTTTTGAATCATTTGGCATTAGTTTGATCGAATGTTTCCTTTGGGCTGGTGATTTAGCATTGTCGATTTTTATGACCCTTATATAATCTATAGAGTTTCTTTACAAATTTCTTCTCATAGAGAACTTAATTTTAGTAGCTTTCGGTAGGTGTTTGATTTTGTTTCACTAAGATTTCGACAAAAATAGGGTATTGATTTTATATTTGCTGTTTGTTCTGGTTTTTGGCACCTCTGAGGATTGTTATCGCATAAAGTTTTGGTTTTTCATTATCGTGTCATTGAACTTATATAACTTAATGAAGTTTGGTACATCTGATTTGTGATATTGCAGATGGATATATCCATCTTTTTTTTTTTTTTTGTTTAGTTAGATGTCTTAGGATGTGCTTGACAAATAAAAATCCTATTCACGAAAAGAGAAAAGGCAGAACAGATTAAAGGCAATAGTTTAAGTTAGGCTGGTTGGAGTGGATATGCCTATATTTAATTAAGTTCCGACCAGTAGAATCACTATTTAATTAAAATTTGACAAGTTTAACAAGACCATTGTTTTGTCTTTCTCCATTTAACACACTCTCCACTTTTATCTTTTCTTTTTAAGTCGTCTTCTTTTTTTTTTTTTTTTTCTAGTTTTTAACCACTAAAATTAGCACGAAAGTCAAACAGTTTATTTTCTGGCTTTTGTGTTTTTATCCCCAATTATTACCAACACAGTACCTACTGTTTTCTTCCTTTCTTTTCTCAACCATACCTCTCCTTCTGTCTTTTTTTCTCTATTCAAAGTATCTAACATGTGTGTTGTTTATGCACACATGAATTATCCTCTCACAATATACAATAAAGTATGAGTTTAACAATCAGAAATTCAATCAAATTATCTAGGTTGTTTTTTTTTTTATTGACAACATTTTCCGGTGGAATTTAACCTTAAAAGGCTAAACAAGGGAAAAACTTTAACTCCCAATAAATTTATTACATACTTAGTAACTACTCTAGGGATATATATTTGAAACCAGGATATATTGAGCATCACTTTACTATTGGGCCTGAGGTGATGGTCATGATAACCGCTTAAGGTCAACATAATCGAAATGTTCAAAATACGCTCAATATATGGAACAATTGCGCCAAATACCCCTCCCTAATTACTGAGTTTTACAATTACCCCATCTCAGAGCGCGAGTTTTTCGTTGTTTTTCCTTACGCGCCTTTTTTTTTTTTTTTTTTTCCGCTTTTAATTTGCGTTATTAAATTATAGTTTTATTTTTATAATATTTGTTTCAAATATATTTTTTAGTATATGTTGATGTATTTTTTTTTTTTTATGTTTATTGAATATATGTATTGTTATGTATAATTCAACACTTTCTACTTGACAAAAAGTAAAGTTGTCTAAAAAAAAAGACAAGTATGTCATATCAAAGAAAAACCATATGTTGTATAATTGGGAAAAAAAATATATGACATTACATGTGTCACTTTAAAAAAAGAATTTATGTGTCAAATACTAGAAAAAAATGTATGTATTATCTTCCAAAAAAATAACATATGTGTCATCTATCCAAAAAGAACATATGTACTGTTTACTAAAAAAGAACACATGTGCTGGAAAGATGGGAGATTATTTTTTAAATAAGTTGAGTAAGAGATTATAAAAAAATTGGAGGGTCAAAATATTAATATATAAAATGTCTTTAGTTGTTAAAAACACTTCTGGACTACCTATATTTTTAACTTTCTTCATTTTTCTTGCTTCTAGTTGGATTCACAGGGATAGCTCATTTCTTAGGTGAATAAGGTAGTGGTCTTCGGTCCCTAACAATTTTTTATAATGCATATTATATTTTTAAAAATAAATAATTTTATCTTGGATCATTCCTACAAATTTAAAAAAAATAATTATTAAAATAAAAATAAGAAGGTAATGATTTTAAAAAGTATATTGTACTTAATTTAATATTATTATAATAAATATATTGATACATAATTTTTTATTGCTACAAAATAATACCCGAGTTATTTATTTTATACTTACACTCTTTAGTAATATTTTATTAGATAAATTTATCATTAATGAATAATATATATGTTATTAACTAATAATAAAAAAAATGAATAATTGTTCACTCTTAATTTAATTATATAAAGAACAAAAAATTTCACATTTCTTAAATTACTATGTGATTCAAGTTTCTTAATAATCTATAAATTTTTCTCAATTAATTGAGATTATGCAAAACATGAACAAATAAACATTATAAAAATATCATCTATTTTTATTACTTTTTTTATAAGCATTTCTTCTTTTTCTTATGTGTATATTTCTATTCTTAAAATTCAAAACTTATATTATTTATATATTTGTTTTATTTAGATTTCAGACATAATTGTTTAATTTTATAGACAATTTTAAACTTTTTATTTTATTCCAAATTTTCAAAACTCTCAATTCTATTATATCATAATCAAAATAAATTTAATTCATTGTTAAATGAATATACAAAAAAATAAAATTTTACATACATATTTATTAATTTATTTTTTTTCATTTATTATTTATATTCGATACAAAAAATATTTCAATATCATTAAAAAAAAAAATTTTACTTATAAAAATTTGATTTATAAAAAATATTTGAAACCTCATTTTTTTTGTTTTGCCTTTAAGCAACGAATATCTTTAAGCCACGCAATGGACCAAAACAATTTGAAGAAACTAAACACCACACAAGAAAGAATACCGGTGACAAAGATAATCAAACTACGCGCATACACACTAAAAGAATAGTTGACCGTTAAGGGTATGATAACACTTGTAGTCTCTCACAACACAATACATTTTAGAGGCAGATAATATATTTTTCATATGACAAAAAAAATTGAGAGAGTATATTTTGCTGGGCCAAATTATCTCTTGAAAACAGAACAAAAGAATATCAAGCAAAAAATAATCAAGAATGTGTCCTAAAAAATCACCCACAATGAAAGAAAATCAGGATGCGCATGTTCTTCTAATTGGTTTGAGACTAGCCTTGTTGGTTAGGATTGAAATGGGCCTTCCTTGTTGGCTATAAAGGCAATTTGCAACTTTTCTATTAGTCGTTGTTCCCAACTTTCTAAGAGATTTTGGGTGGAGAAATTCCCACCCACTAGCTTCTTTGCCCCAAGTCCGATAGTATAGATGACCATTCATAATTATGATACTCTTTAGATAACAAATTTTAACTTCAACATCTCAAAACCTTTAAGCTATTTTAACAAAGATCTCAAACCTTTATACTCCTCGATTTCTCAATGTGAACCAATAGGGACCTCTCAAAGAGAAGTGGCCATCCCCAAAAAAAAGCAATTACAAGTTTACAACCACATTTAAGGGGAAATTTTTTTGAAAACTAAATCATACTATTTATGTATAAAGTTGGTCATAATTTAGAAAATGATAAAATTATTAAGCCTAATTTTAAGAAAATTAATGAACTTTCATTTACAATTGATTATTAATTACTGTTTTTAACTACAACATTTACCATCTTTGCTTTTTGGCTGAATATGGTCTATTTAATTTTTGGAAGAAAGCAAAATCCAAGATTGGGTCATATACTCATATTGAAATCCAACTTGATAGTAGAAAATTGAAAAGATAACTTATTTTTTTGATGTTTCCTTCCCCATTTTGATCATTATTACGTTAGATTTGAAGCATGTAAAATATGATGCATAAAAGTCCAGAAATCTTATTATTAAAAAAAAAAAAAAAAAAAAGAGTCCAGAAATCTACAAAAATTTACTTCATTTCATTTCATTGATTTTTTTTTTTTATAATCTCATTTCCGTGAATTTGAGGAGCTTTGTAACATCCATGTTTTAACAAAAATATAAAAAATTGACTCTGATTTAAAATAGTTTAAGTTTAATATTTATAATGTTTAAAAATTTTCAATTAAGTCTTTTTTGAACAGAAACGGTAAGAAAAAACAATCCATTTTTGCCGCTTTGAGCTGGGACATAATAGTCAGCTCACGTCTTCTCTTTTATTCCTCCTGATTTTAACGTTTTGAAATGCGAGGGCAATAATTTCTGACACGATTCGATAACATAATTCGAATAGGATACGATATAAATTTTTTTTAGTAAAATTGATCAATAATTTTTTTTATTTTTTTAAAGGTTTTATTATTTCTTACTATTATAAATAGGCAACACGAATAAAAGTTAAGTAAATTTTTTAATGCGTTAATTAACACGAAAATTCGACACGAAACGAACCCAATATCGATACGAATAACATAACACGATTACGAATAATAAAATACGATCACCGCCCTTTTAGTACCTTTATTTTAAAAAATTGAGAAACCAACATGCGAAAACAAATTTCTCAGTATTGGTCTTAAGCAGTACTAAAATGAAGAGTTATTTCTCGATCTGAGCATCCATGTGATGGCCTCTTAATGCAACTTAAGCATTAAATTTTGGTAGATAACAAGACACAAACTAAACTAGCTGGTTTCTAGATATTTAAAGTACAAGTGAATTCACAACGGCAACTTTTATGAGAGAGTCAAATTCTTCTAGAGGTTCAATTATTTATCGAAATTTATGATGCTTCTGGAAAAACCCATAAAAGACATTTGGCTAATAATATTTTGGATTGCCCTTTTTCCCCTCTTCTCAACTCAAAAAACTCAGATCTATTTCTCAACTTATACCAAACACCTGTCACTTTTTTTTCTCTCTCTCTCTCTCTCTCTCTCTCTCTCTCTCTCTAATAATTCAAACTAAATCCAAAACTCAGATGTGCGCTTTTAATATAAATAAACTTAAACTGCAATATTTTTGAATCCATTAATTTGATTGAAATTATAAAATAAAATTAATTAATATAAAATACTTACCATCTTTGAAAATTCTATCCTGGGCTAATGTAGCTATTCTTTGTTTAAGAGCACTATTGTCCATTTCTCAAAACTGAGAAACTAACAAATTTCTCTCTTTTGTGCAGCATTGTTTAAACTATTTTGCTGTTTTTGCTTGTTAGTTTCTCAGCTTTCAAAAATGGATCTCCAAAAATGGCGGTTCTAGCAGTTGGAAAACGTTAAAATAGGCAGGAATAAATGAGAATACGTGGGCTGACCATTATGCCTCTGCCCAAAGAGTCACATGTGACAAAAATGAATTGTTTACCTTTATTGTACAAAAATGACCTAATTGGAAATTTTTAAACATTATGAGTATTAAACTTAAAAAATTTCAAAACATGTTTAATTTTTAGTACTTTTATCAAAATATGGGTATTATAAACGTACAAATCCTCAATTTGAGTGCAGAGTTTCTTTCTTTTGGTCGGAAAAGATAGATAGTATTTATAGATTTATAAAAATGATAAGACTTGTAAACCCAACAGTATTTGCCTAAAATTTGAAAAGGAAAAAGAAAAAGAAGGTAAACCTAGAAAAATGTTAAGTTGCGCACAATCACTTGTGTTAATATGTTACACTAAATAGTATTGGGAGCATTATGGAGATGTTATATGTATGATTGAATATATATATACAGTGTGAAGTGCATAAATGTAGCTTAATGTATTATTTCATGTGTTTGACATCTTTGGATGCTGAATTTGGACTGAGTTGTTGGATTCATTGGCTCAACATTTATGCAAGTCTAGAACTGATACATGCTTTTGGGCTAAAGACTCAAGGGCATTTTGGTCATTTAACATGCTATGTAAATATACCATATTTAGGGGTTTTTGTATGTAAATCTCATTTTTCTCTTCTTCTCTCTTGTGTCGTGTGTGGCACTCTTTGTCTCTTTGTGTTCTCATGTGTGTGTTTATCAAAAACAATATGTGTTAAGGTATTTAATTCTCTAATTTTGCTAGGTTTTTTCTGTAATTTGTTTTTAATGCTCTATACTTTATTTTTCTCATAGTGGATTTATCATTTTTTTTCTTTTCAATGGATTAGGTCCTATAATATAGGAGCCAAACTACTTAAATTCTCTTGTTCTTGATTTTTACTTTGTTTTTTTTTATTGTTCATTGTCTTTCTGGTTCAATACTGTCTTGAGACGTTGTGTAAGTATTTGAGCTTAGTGAGTACGAAATCATAACAAATTGGCTAAGTTAGCTTTGAATATTAATATAATTTTCAATATTAATATAATTTACATGAGGTCTATCTATATTTTTCTTTTGGCTATCAAGAAAATATATAATTGAATATATATATATATATATATTTTAAGTTTTTCAAATAAAAGATTAATAATATTGTGTTAAATCTTGAATGATTAAGACTCCTTTGATTATATTCATTTTAATGTCAACATCAAATGACATTCATATAATTAAAATATTCTTATATTCATGGTTATATGTAAGACATATATTGTTTATATAAATGTTATTATCTTGTTATTTTAATAGCATATTTTACTCATAAGATAACACATAAATATTTATGATGTCAATTTTACTCTCAATGTTATTATGTAATAGCATACACGAGGTACTGAATATACTTTATCATATATTATGTTAGCATCATAGCCCGTAAGCTCTCAATCAATAACATAAATGCAATTCTAAAATATTACATTTTATAGTTTTAAGAGAATAATTCAATTCATTATTTTCTTTTGGTATTAATTTATCATAACCAAAACAGTAATATAACAACACAATTAATATTCACTAATAGTACTTTCAAAAAAGAATGGTGAGACAATGCTCCTTCAAAACCATCCTCCTAGATAGAGTAACGTTATTAACTAGTGGTACAAAGACTTTTAAGAACTAGCTTCCTAGACAAAACTCAACTCTCTTAGATCCTATACACTTGAAAAGTTTAATTGGGTTACCAAGATTTTAGTTTATTTATTTACTATTTAAAATCTCACAATCAATAATAATATCAATTTAACATAAAAATTAACCTAAAATTTATGTGTATTTAATTAACAAACATAAATGAATAGATACACATAAAAAAATTATAGTTAAATTATACCATAAAAATTTATTTAAGGAGATTGTAAATTATATTAATACTAGAAAAGTATTATCAATAAATGAAAAAAAAAAGTTTGGATTTATGAGGTAATTACATTTAAATAACTTTCATATAATTCATAATTATTGTCAAATGAATATTATTTAATTAAGATATTACGGGCATTATTTTCAAAAAGTTATTTTCAACCTTTTTTTTTAATTAATATAATCATCATATATATATGCTTTACATTTAATTCATTAATTATAATAAAAAATAAATAGAAATAAATTATTAATTTAAAATAAAGGCAAATACTAATAGATATTTATGGAGTATTTTTATCTATCTATTTAGTACAAAATATTCAAGATTCGTAATTTTTTGAAATAATAATAATAAATATTTATATTTATAAACTTGAATATATATTTATTATTATATTCATAAATATATTTGCAATATATTTATATATAATATTATAAAATAATTGTAATGTGTTTAGCATAAGAATAACATATAAATAAAAATTAAATTTACTAATATCTTATGATAAATTAGTTTAAATTCTATTGATGACTACAACATTAAACTTAACTAAAAATTTAGTATTAGATAATATTTGTCTTCATATTAATGTTAAATTTAAATCTTAAATATAGTTAAATGATTCAAACAATATAACAAACAATCTTTTTATAATAATAATAATTAAAGAAAAATATTTATTAGTCATAACAAATAATAAAATTTGTAGTCTATGATAAACTAAGAAAATTTAATTTGAAACATTTTCAAAATTTGTTGGATTACCAGTATGGTGCAGTATATGAGATTACTTTTCAAAATTTGTGAATTCTCAAAATGATGTGATATCTGAAACTATTAAAGACAATACTATAATATGAACATATATAGATATTGATATACAAACTAAACAACTTAACAAATTTTAAAAGTCAATTACAATATAAATATATATAGATATTGATATATAAATCAAATAAATTAACAAATTTTAAAAGTAATTATATTATGAATATATATAGAGATATTGATATATAAACCAAACAACTTAATAAATTTAAATAAATCATAAATATTATTGATTATGATATTCAATTAAAACGATCAAGAAATAAAAATAAAAAAAAAACTTGATAGATTTTGAATAAAAATAAAGTTTGAGTTTAATCATAAAGAATAAAAAGATTCAAGAATTTGTAAATTTTATAATCTACCATTATACTACAAAAAACTTATGGTATATTATAACTAAGGTCATTTTACGTATATAAAATCACAAGCTTTGAATAAATAATTGTGTTGACAATGTATTATAAAACTAAAGAAAATAAGAGAATGTAAAGAAAAAACAAATAGAAGAAATAATTATAATTAATTATTGTATTCTAAATGTTCTATTTATAGGGTTTATAAGATACGATATGAATTTTGAATCTAAAATATGATAGAAATTAAATCTCTAATTAAATACAAATTTATGATATAATAGAAATAAATCTAACTATAATATAGATATATCATTTTTAAAATTTGACATTCAAATTATAACAATTTAAAAATATAAGTAATTATTATTTTAATGTTTTATAAAATTTTATAAACAAATTTAATGATTTTTAAAGAGTTTTTATAGATTTCTTAAAAAATTTCAAAATTAATTTATAATGACAACGATAATATATATATTCGATATTTCAAAAACCTTGGTTTTGATATAATGAAATCTCAGTTTCAAGCAAAAGATTTTTTTTTTTTGGCTAATATTCAAGAAAAAGATATTAAAAAGACGAAATTATCACTGAATAGTGAATCCAAATACGATTTTCTTTCACCAAAAGTAAAGAATTAAATATTCAAATCCTATAACTAGCAATTTAGAAAGAAATAAAAATCCTTTAACTTTACTTATATCCCCAAAACTCGTTCATTTTCAAAGTTGATGAAAAAAATAGTAGTCAATTATTTTTTCCCCCTTTAAAATCATGAACACAAAATACACAGAAAAAAAAAGCTATTAATTATTGTTAAGCTGCAATATAAAAATATAGAAGATGAAAGAAAAATAATAAAAAATTTAAAATTATCAAGATGCTTAGTCACATGTTACACACATGAGTCAATTTCAATCAAAATTGTAATTTTTTTTTGAATTGGATATTAAATTGATACCAAATGATAACTTTGACAATATTAGGTATAAGTGATAAAAACAATAGTAATAAGGTGCCAGACCCATTAATAATTGTGGCTATTAGGATCATTTTTGTCCTGAAAGTTATCTTGTCTTATTATTTAAATTAAAGAAAAATTTGATAATTATGTCCTGAAAGTTAGCGTGATACTTGTAAATTTGGATCCATATACTACCCATCATCTATTATTTATGAAAATATTTAAGATTTTATCATGCTTTTTTATTTCAATGTGTCTTTGATTGTACTTGAGCCACACTATTAATCAAATTATTTTTTGTATTGAGGAAAAAAAAGGTAAAACGATCTTTAAAAAATTGAGTATTATTACAAACAATATATTACTATAAAAATAGGTTAGGTAGCATTTTTCAATCAATTTTTGAAGATAAATGTATAAAAAAATTATTAATTATTTTTTTAATTATTTAAATTTTTAAAAAAATTAATGATGTACAACAAAAACTATAAACTAAACAAAATGTTGATAGGCTCATAACTTACGCCATGGTAACACCTAACCTAATTTATTATCATAAAGACATAAAGAACTATTTTACACAACACAAAGCCTTAAAAATCCACTGTGACATGTGTTACTATCAACCAATCTTCATAATCTATTTATGTTTCTTTAAATAATGAATTAATTAGGCATTGTCTAAGTCACCTTTTTCTTACCTCTCTTCAAAATTAATCTGTGAAAAATCAATAGAGATAGAAGAAACCCAACTGCCCCTCAACAATGTTTTTATTTTTCTCTTACAAACAATATTACTGAGCCTATTAAAGAAACATTTTTTGTATAATAAAATAATAATTTCATGATCGTAAGAAAAAGTTGCAATTTGAAGAAAAAATGAATATACCATATATCACATAATCAAAAACGAAATCAAAACTAAAATACTACAATATACTTAAAAAAAATAATAATTGTGAATATACATGAGCACTGAACAAGAATTCCATACTATATTTTACTTTAATACTTTATTGTCGCAATTAAAACAGTAAGTCTTTAATAACAATGAAGATCAACATCTGATAGTAACACTTTACAAAATAACCCAGAAACTTTGTATGAGGCATAATAACAAATACTTTAGACTCAATAACAAACAAAACATCCATAATAGCTTCAAGATTCTAAATAAATTAGAAGCTGAAGGATAAAAACAAACACAATAATAACCAAAGTTGAAGTAAAATTGAGCATACCTATAAGTTCATAAACCATAACTGTAGTCTAAAAAGGAGCAAACATATTAAATCGAAAAGTTATTAAACGAAAACTAAACACTATTTGAAGAAGATGGAGATCCAATGTAGCACCCAAAGTTGGAGACAACCAACAACAGCCTAAGACCCACAACCAACATTGAAAACCAAAGGAAAGCCATGACGACATTGAAAACACGAAGGGTTGCAACACCTAAACTAGCAAAGACAATACAACAAACTAAACACTATAAACAAAACTAAATGAATAGATTGGACGGTAGGACGACCAGAAGGCATGGCCAAACCCTGACACTTGCAAGAAACCATAATAATATAGAGAGGAGTTGGAGGAAATTTGAGTTTTAAAAAACTATTTTTAATAAGCCAAAACTATATCATTTGGTCCCTAAATTTTAAATAAATTTACACTCAAGTCTTCAAATTTTTAAATTATATAATTTAGTCTCAAACTTTTAAAATTTCATGCATAGATTCTTAAACTTTTAAATCTTACAATTTAGTTCTCAAATTTTAAAAAATTTATACATAAGTCTTAAAAGTACTTAAGATAGAACCTATATGTAAATTTTTAAGAATTTGTGGATTAAATTGTAAAATTTAAAAATTTAAAGATTTATATATGAAATTTTGAAAGTTAAAATTTGAAATTTTGAAAACTTAAATATAAATTTAACTAAAGTGAGAAAAAAAAAATTAAGCATTTTCTTAATTCGTCTTGTATCTATTCGAGCCCCCGCCCCAGGCCCGGCCCCCAAAACACAGTCTACTCTCTATAACTCTATATATACAAAACTCATCGCTTCGTCTTCCAAAACAAAGGTTAAAAAAGAAACTCACTCCCGGCTTCACAAAAAGGGCGGCGGCTCTCGTAACACATGATGATTAAACAAAAATCTTCCCATAGACGCCGTTCACCTCAATTTCTATCTGTATCTTAATCCCATATATTTCGGGTTTGCATACATAAAGTATCGGCCGAGTTAAACGAAATATTCAAAAATGTCCCGTATCGTAGCCGATAATAGTATATCCCCGGCGAGAGACTCCGGCGTTCTTCTTGATTCCATGGAACTCAGCGATCTCCCACGTGCCTCAAACGTCTCGTCCCCCACACTTGGTCACCTCCTCAGTACAGTTCGAGACGTTCGGAAAGAAGCCACGGGAGACGGAAATGAAATTCCGGTGCACTACCAGCTTGATCTCACTGACTCGATCAGTCACGAGCCACGCTCATTGCCTTTCGTTCTCTCGTTCAATAACCTGACATACAGGGTCAAGGTTCGCCGGAAAATGAGCTTTTCGTCGGTGTTTTGTTGCCGGAGAAGCCATCTCGGAGCAGCAAAAGCGGACAATCCATTCGCCGGAGAGAGTCTGTTTATGAAAACGAAGACACTTCTTAATAACATTTCAGGCGAAGCTCGTGAGGGAGAAATACTCGCAGTGCTTGGAGCGAGTGGTTCAGGAAAATCAACTCTGATCGATGCACTAGCTAATCGAATAGCCAAAGGAAGCTTAAAAGGAGCCGTTACTTTAAACGGCGAGGCCTTAGAATCGCGACTTTTGAAAGTGATTTCAGCTTATGTAATGCAAGACGATCTATTATTTCCAATGCTTACAGTCGAAGAAACATTGATGTTCTCAGCTGAGTTTCGTCTTCCTCGAACACTCTCCAAGTCCAAGAAGAAAATGCGAGTCCAAGCTCTAATTGACCAACTAGGGCTTCGAAACGCTGCTAACACCATCATCGGCGATGAAGGCCACCGTGGAGTCTCCGGAGGAGAGCGCCGTCGTGTATCTATTGGAATCGACATCATTCACGATCCGATCCTTCTCTTCCTCGACGAACCGACCTCGGGGCTAGATTCTACCAGTGCTTTTATGGTGGTTAAGGTTCTTCAGAGAATTGCTCAGAGCGGAAGTATAGTGATAATGTCCGTACATCAACCAAGCTATCGAATCCTGGGATTGCTCGACCGTTTGATCTTTCTTTCAAGAGGACAAACAGTTTACAATGGATCGCCAAATAATCTCCCAATATATTTCACCGAGTTTGGTCGTTCGATTCCCGAAAACGAAAACCGAACCGAGTTTGCTCTGGACTTGATTCGCGAACTCGAAGGCTTACCTGGTGGAACCAAGAGCTTAGTGGAGTTCAGCAAGTCGTGGCAGAACATGAAACAGCTCAACACGAGTCGTAATTGTGACTCAAACCAGTACAATTTGTCTCTAAAAGAGGCCATAAGTGCAAGCATTTCGAGAGGGAAATTAGTGTGCGGAGCAACAAATAGCACAAATGTTGGAAACCCAACCTCAATGGTTCCGACGTTCGCCAATCCTTTCTGGGTAGAAATGACGGTGATATCAAAGCGTTCTATAATTAATTCTAGAAGAACGCCTGAGCTCTTTGGGATTCGTTTGGGTGCTGTTTTGGTTACTGGGTTTATTTTAGCCACTATGTTTTGGCAGCTTGATAATTCACCAAAAGGTGTTCAAGAACGATTTGGGTTCTTAGCCTTCGCTATGTCTACTACATATTACACTTGTGCTGATGCTCTACCAGTTTTTCTTCAAGAGCGATACATTTTCATGAGAGAAACAGCTTATAATGCATATAGAAGGTGGTCTTATGTTCTATCCAATGCTTTGGTTGCTATACCTTCTTTGATCATCCTATCACTTATGTTTTCAGCGACGACGTTTTGGGCAGTGGGTCTTGACGGTGGGCTTTATGGCTTCTTTTTCTACTTTCTCACAATTTTCGCTTCCTATTGGGCTGGGAGTTCTTTTGTTACTTTTCTATCAGGTGTTGTTCCTCATGTTGTGATTGGGTATGTAATTGTGGTGGCAATTTTAGCTTATTTTCTATTATTCAGTGGTTTTTTCATCAATAGAGATCGAATCCCACCTTACTGGATTTGGTTTCATTATATATCTCTTGTTAAATATCCCTATGAAGCTGTTCTTCAGCACGAATTTCAAGATCCAACGAAGTGTTTCGTTAGAGGTGTTCAGATTTTTGATAATACTCCATTGGGTTTTGTTCCCACCGCCATGAAAGAAAAGCTTTTGGAGAGCTTGGGTTCAACTTTGGGAATGGAGATAACGAACTCAACATGTTTGACAAAGGGCGTTGATATTTTGCAGCAACAAGGGGTTACTGATCTGAGCAAATGGACTTGTTTGTGGGTGACGGTGGCTTGGGGTTTCTTATTTAGGATTTTGTTTTACTTCTCTTTGTTGCTTGGGAGCAAGAACAAGAGAAGTTGAAAACGGTTAACCATATGGTACTGTATTACTTTGGCGGGAGGTTCAATATTAATTTCTGGGTGAATTTTACTTTAAATCTTATCCTTCACTATCTTTTCCTACTTGGTGGCATTTTAACCATTTGGTCGTCAATGGAGATGATTTTTTTTTTCTTCAGAAAATTGGGTTATTTTGATGGTTTGAAACTGTAATACACTTGCTACAATCAAGAACTAGTCTTTGGTAATTTAGATAAAATCAGCCTTATTCTGATCGTTAATAATATTCCTCTTGTAACTCATGTCGATTTCTTTAATTTTATATTTCAATTGTATGAAGCAAAAAAAAAAAATCTTTCTACTAAACTAATATTATATTATATTATGATAATAATGTGTATCATATATTATTAATATAACATCTTAATTTCATACCTATAGTCATGAAATCATTAAAGGCTTTCATAAATATATAATTCATACATAATGATCATTTAAAAATTACAATAAAATAATACTGTGAGTGAACGAAAAATTGAGGTTCCCTCAACTCTTTATTTATTGATATTACATTCTTTTTCAACTTTGTTTCTTGACACTTGTATCACTCACCTCATTCAATAGAATGCTCATCTTTTCAATCAAAAACTTCCACAAATGTTGTTTTTACACATTCTACAAATATAAAGTAACTACACTTAAAAAGTAAATAGAACTTGTATCAGGTTCTTGCAAATAAACTAGATAAAGTTGATTAAAATAACTTCAAAAGTAGCTTACAAGCGAGAAAATATGTCAAATATAAAACCAGCTTAACCACACAGCAACGAATCTTGAGAAAAAAAACTTCAAACCCACAATAATATTATTCTGTAAATCTTTTAAGGCTTTATTGCATATATTAGCTATATTCATATAAAATATATATTTATAACCACCATATATAGTTTATGGGCCTTAACTTTGGAATGAAAATATATCTCTCACAGCTAGAGGTTTCATCTTCATCATCATCACCATCTTCATCTTCAAAGGTTTCCATTGCAGCTTCCATGAAAACTCTTACCTCAAATCCTCAAGAAATAAGATCTTCCAAACTAGTGAGAAAAACTACAAACAAAATATAAGGTGTTAAACTTGAGAGAAGGAGGAAGAAATTGGTAGCAAAATTTTTAAGATCAGACTATTATAAGTGTCTCATGTAAGAGGAAGAAATTTAAGTCATTAATACATTCTTCAAGTTTTTTAATGTTTAGAGAGAAAATTACTCTCTCTCTCAAGTTTTTCTCTCACTTCACAACTATAGCCTACATAATTGTATGAATTTGAATACTAATGTATTACGCATAATATATTCGTATAAGAATATGCAATGTTTGAACCCAAAATGATACTTTTGATATAAAAAAAAATTCATAATTATTTGGATTATGGCATAGAATCCTTAGGTTTTGATAGAAAAAGCCTTAATATCATATTATTTAATGCAAAATAGAACAATGAATATACAATTAATTTGTGTTATTCGTGGTTTACTTAGTAATAAAATAAAGTACTCTAAACATAAGATAAATTTCAAAGGGTGAAGGGTAGATAAGTCCACTAATTATGTCAAAAGAGCACAAAAGTTTACTAACTATTGGATAGGGTGCTAGAAGTCCAAAAACTATCAATTAGGCACTATAAGTCCAAAGTGTATTAAAAAGTTAGATAAGGCACACGTGAGGAAATATGTGCAAAATTATCAAGGGCAACATTGTTTTTTCTTCTATTGGAATTATAAAAAAAAGAGGGCAGAATCTTAGTTAAAGATTAGAGTCCCTAAAACATCAAAAAGTTAAAGTTCCATGGTAATCCGTTCATCATGAATCATCTCCATCCAAGTAAATGCTTAAGTCTTTTGTGTCCTCGCTAATCAAGTCCTCTATTTCAATTTTCCAATCAATTTTGTGTATAGCCTTTTCACTTTACAAAGCCATCTGAGCAAAAAGGAATCATATTCTCCTCTCTTCCTAGAAGGGTTGCATAAAAAAGTAGATAATGGCAGGTAGTGAAGATTTGATTGAATTCAAGATCATAAGCAATGAACCACCACCAATATATGGTATGTATTTTTTGTGGTCTTGATGTTTCATGTGCACACTTAGTATGCTGATTTCATGATTTAAATAAGTTTTGTGTTTGGCTTTTTGTGTTGGAATTGAATATAGACAAAAACATGCATAACAGCAAGTATGTCGTCCCTATTGTTTTATTGAAAAACTCTATTATACGCATGTGATTATATAAAGTAGGTTATGTGTTTGTCTTTAGTGCTTGAATTGAATAATGACATAAACATGCATGATTAAAGTAACTTCTAAGCTACTCAAAAGAAAGAAGTGTAAAAAAAAATCTTAGTTATTTATTATTAATAACTAGTAATACAACTCTGTGACATGTTTACTATTTAGTAAATTTTGATTTTTAACTACAAAGCATTTGAGCAGGTCCATTGACCAATTTTTTCACCATGAAAGTAATGGATGACATTTTGTCATTGAAAATGGAAATCAAATTAGTGTTGAGGGAAAAATAGAAATTGGACAAAGGTATGTTTGTAGAATGCAAGAATATTATGATTATTGCAACTAAAAAAAATGAGATTTGATATGTTCACACATGGCACTTGATTTAAGGAAAGAGTTTCACAAGTTAAAATTCTTTTATAAGATACCTGGGTCTAAAACAAACCGAGGATTGCATGAGATACGAACTGATAAAGAAGTTTTGTTGACATATTACATTCCCCTTAACATATGAAAGTGAAGGAAATGTAAGTCACGAAATGAGTGAAAAAGGACAAGAAGATTATGTTGAGTTTAGTGACTTGCTTGAAGATGATTGACTTATTGGTATTAGTGATTTTTTGGAAAGTGATGAAGAAGGGTTTGATGATGACAACATTGGGAATTTTGGAGCTTCAAGTAATAGTGGTGAATATGACATATGAGCAAATAGTTGCTGAGCAAACAAGTCATGAAAAAGGAATTGATTTGGATGTTGATAGTAGAAAGGAAATGTTTGGGAGAATACAAATAAAAGAAGATATTTCTCTTGAAACAATTGAATTCTAGGTGGACATGATCTTTTCAAGTGTATTTGTATTAAGGAATGCCTTGAAATTGTATAAGATTAGACATTGTAGGATAAAGAAACATGTGAAGAACTCATTGAAAAGAATTAAAGCTAAATGCTTGAATACTGACAGTGAAGATAATCCTTACATTTGGGAAATAAATGCCAATAAGAAAAAAAATTCAAACACATTTATTGTAAAAAAGTGTCACCTTAAAGAGCAATATATTTGTCAAAGAATTTACAAATATAACAAAATCACAAATACTTTCATTGCAAAAGAAAATTTGAAATACTTGAAGGAGAATTCTAGTTTGAGATGGAATAGAGTAGTAGAACATGTAAGACAAATAATTCACGTTAATATATCAAAAGATTAAGTGAAGCGGGCCAAAAAAATGGCTAAAAGTTTGATATATAGAAAACATGAATATCAATATTCTTTGCTTAAAGAATATTTTTTTTAATTGAAAAATTGCAACCCTAATACAAATGCAGAAGTATTAACCTCCCATGATGACGAAGGAAATGAAAGGTATGTCACTGATAATTCATCTTTTCTTATTTATTGAACTAATATTTTTTTTTATTTTGATTTACGTGACTCATATGTACTAACACATTATTGTTGGATGGTTTGTATCCATTTACATATGTGTGAGTGCTATGAAGGAAGGTTTCTTAAAAGAATGTAGGAAATTCATTGGATTAGATGACTCATTTATCTCAAGTTCTAATGAAGGACAGTTATTGAATGAAGTTGGGATAGACACTAACAATGGCATCTATCCAATTGCTTATGGGGTTGCTGCCATTGACAACAACAACAATTGGAGTTGGTTTTTAGAGCATTTAGTTGTTGATTTAGAAATTGGTTCATGAGAAGGATGGACATTTATGTATGATAAACATCCAAGTATCATCGAAGCAGTAAAACTTTGTGTTCCTATGGCTGATCATAAGAAATGTGTATGACACATTTTACAAAATTTGAAGAAAAATGTGAAGATTAAGAGTGAAAAATATGTGATCATTATTGGGCTTGCGTTAGGACAACAACAATTAACCAGTTTGAAAGGAGATTTAGAGTAATGAACAAAATTGATCCAACAGCAGTGGAATGACTATCCAAAAAGCAAAGGAGTGAATGGATTGCAGCTTTCTATAGGTATAACTATCTAATTGAAATTAATGCTTGAAAATTTTCAACTTTGATTTAGTGTGTGCAAACCTATGAAACAATTCTTGTAAGTCTTTCAATAAATAAATGAAGAGAGCAAGAGTATAGCCTCTTCTTACAATGCTGGATTCAATTAGAGAATATATAAGAGATAGATTTTTCAAAAATAGAATTACAAGTCAAGGATGGAAGAGTGAGGTTCCACCTAGAGTGATGAAGTTATTTTTAGTCAATTTGAATGCCTCAATGATGTGTCAAATTGTGCATATTGGGGGCAACATATTTGAGGTGACTTTTTTATATAACAAAAAGGTAGCTGTCGATTTCAACAAGCAAGAGTGTACATGTAGGTCATGGATATCTTGTCTACATACAATTAGATGTATTTTACTTCAAGGGGAGGATCCCACTGCCTACATATACAAAATGTTGAAAAGAGCAGGATATGAGTTGGCTTACAAACCAATAATATTCCTTGTTCCAAGCTTTCATTACTGAAAAACAACTAAAGATGTTAATATTTAGCCTCCAATGATAATTAAAAGATCTGGAAGGCCAAAGAATAAAAGTTTTAAATTTTTCTCATCTGATTATAGTAAGAAAATTAATTCAATCATTCTAGCTTAAGGTACCACACCAACAAGAGTTAGAAAAATAGGGTGGTCATAAAATGTAAGATATGTGGCCAAGCTAGACAACATGTCCACATAAAAAGAATGAAGCTCCTATTAATGCAACTCAACAGTGTCAGGTATATCTACCTTATTGTTCATATCATTCATAACTTGTTCAAGCACAATATTATCAAGTTTGATTGGTTTACTTATGTTTATGATCTTGTAAACCATAGGTATGAAAATGTCGACGATGCAAATGATTCAAATCAAAGGTTGGGAGACATGCAATTAATTCCAAGAGTGTTAGAAGTCCAAACAAGACACAAACAACAATTTGAAAAGAATCTGGATGTTTGGAGAAACAAAATAAAATATGAGAAAATAGAGAAACAAATTTTATTTTTTGAATGTATTTGTTTCATTACTGTTATAAATTTTGAGATATAAGAATGAATATAATTAGGATAATTAAAGGTTTGTTTCAATTGTGTACTTAAATGAATTATATTGAGTACATGTTTGCAAGCTAAATAGGAAGTATGTACTAGGTACATGTTTAAAGTTTAAATAGGAAAAATGTACATATTTTGTAATTGATAGATTTTGTAATATAAGGATGAAAGCATTTGCATTATATGCATTTAGTCTAATGTTGTTGATTTCATTTCCCACATCTATCAATTAATAAGGCATTTAATTTAAAAACTAGATCAATCCGAAGCATAGGGTTGCCAATCATTAAACTGAAATTGTAAACAATTAAATTGTCTTTTATACATCACACATTAAACTATCCAAAATAAGGGGTATATAACCCTCACAATTATAAGAACCACAATAAAACCTAAGCATATGTGCTTCATTCACAATATAGCACCAAAGTCTAATACATTTTCTACCCAAAACAATACATGTGCACATGTGCTTCACAAGCTATATCACCATGAACATGTAACCCATAAAATTAACAATGCAATACAAATTTTGGTCTTCAACTTTCTTTTCCTCTCCTCTCCATGTTAATTCTTTTCAATAACCCAACTATAACCTCAGCATTTCTCCTTGCAATGGGTGGGTCATCCATGAATTTTTTTTTGCATATTCTCTGCATTGAAAACCAAATAATGGTAAGTCTTCAAATTTCATGAATTTTTTTATAACAAAATTGAGATATTAAAAGGAATTACCAAATCAAAACTCTATGACATTAGGAAGAAAAAAAAAAAGACTTAACAATTCTACAAAAAGCTAATTAGCCTAATACCATATGAGAAATCAATAAATTAAAGTTAAATGCTTGAATACAAATGACCCATCCAAGATATAATGTTTACGAATAATTAAGTCAACTAATTTCCTTCTCAACAACGATGGTAGATAGTAGATATATAGCTCTTAAAAAATATATGAGATAGAAAAATTTACATTTTTACACCCATATAAACGATAACCTGAGTTACGCAGAGTGTTTTCCATCGCCTCTTCTCTGCAATCACAGAATGGGACATTAGCTAGCTAAACGGTAAGCCATGATAGTTGAAATGGTGATAGTGGAATCTCAGCTAGATACTTTGGGGAACAAGGGAACTTGATATGGGTACTGGATTTAACAATGAAGAAAAACAAAAAGGATGGATTGAGTTTCCAGATGGATGTCAATTGTTGCTCTAAACGGTATATAAGATTTTACACAAGTGCACGTGTCGCAAACAAGTAATATAATGATAAGAAAGATCGTTCTCACGAAGATTAAAATACTAGAAAGTATCGTAAAAATTAACTATTAAAATCAATATTTGGTATTTTTGTGTATCAAAATAAAATAAGCAGTATGAGAAGACAAGAGTAAAAATATTGAAACAAAGTTCAACGAGAAGGATATCAAGAATCGCAAGTAGATAAATTAATTATGATTGCAAATGTGACAAATGATGTAGACAGACTGCGTTGCTGCAGCATTGCTGTAGTAATGCTGTATCAAAGTGCACCAGTAACTAAAATTGCAAAAATTACAAAGGATTCTTCCAAATCTGCAATGTTTATAATTTTATAGACTCAATGAAACACATTTCTATGAACAACCGAGTCTAAGAACAATATTTAATGTACTAATTTCTTTGAGTTATGTGAGACGATTATATATTCCTATATTAATTACAATTTTAACTCTTATCCTTAGATTCAAATTAAACACACATTATTCAAGCTTCATCCAACTTCAACTAATTTTTCCAAATTAATCTCAGTTTTCTATCCTATTCATTGGTGATCAAGCAATCAATAGAAATTAATCAATAAAATAAGCATTGAATAACTAGTACCCTTGTGTCAAGCAAGCACAGATCTTTAAAATTGAAGAACAAGACTATAATCATTTGCACATCTATAACCCTAACTGAATAAAATTTAGCCAATCATATTCATATTCATTTGAAATCAAATATCAATTCATTCATATTCAAAATCAGATCCATAGAGTTATAAAAATTTGAAAAATAATAAAAGAGTAATAGAAGAAGGAATAAACTAATAAAAATCCATTTGATTAAATCTCAATCAATTGGATGACAAAAATCTCTAAATCTCTCTTGCTTTGTTCAATAATTATCCTTGCAAATCAAGCCTTTAATTGGTCTCTTTTCAGATCCCAATCAAGCCGCTGTTTTTGCTCTATTTTTTGGTCTCTTTTTTGCTTTCCTGCGTGTTGCCTCTACTGCCCCTGTTTTTCTCTGTTTTTTTTTTTTTGCAGAATCTGCCCTAAATTTGCTGTGTATTTTTTCTTGTATTATATAGCTGCCCAAAAATCAGTTTGTATTTATATCTCAATACTTAGGTTTAATTTGAGATGAAATATTTATATTGACTTCCAGATTTGCCCTTAAATTCATGAGTTAATATTTCTCCAATATCATCCTTTTATTTAGAAGCCCAAGCCTAGTTGTTGATTTTTACGCTGTTCTTTACTGGTGTGGTGTTGCTGTCGTGACGCTGCGGCAAAGCTGGTAAATGCTTCTATGTTACTCTTTTTGTTCTCTGTGAAGGCATACATAAAAACCTCATGAATAAACTTTAAAATATAAGTATTTTTAATGCAATGCAAGATAATTTCAAAATTAATACCAAAGAATTCACCCATTTTCATAAATTTCATAAATAGTGTCTAAATGAGCATAATGTACAACTATTTTCACATGACTAAACAAGTTTAAAGAAATAAGAGATAATAATTACTCTAATAAATTAGAGTTATTATCAATTGCGTAGCAAAGATTAAGAACAGCAAGAACAACCAAGGGCAGACTTACTCAGGGGCTGGGGGGCTCGAGCCCCGACTGATTTTTTGGGTTTTTTTTATATGTAAAATTGCCATTTTACCCCTGACTAATATTAATATATTACCTCACGGCCTCACCCCAGATGCTCAAAAATCATTTTCCAGCCGCCTCGCGTTCTCCGTTCACTATTAGCGTCTCCTCTCCAACGAGATCCAGCTTGCTGCTCGCGGATCGCCGCCTCCGTTGACGGTTCAACGTTTCACGCCACAGGTTCCAGGCTTCCAGCCTCGTTTTTAGTCCGTCCGCCCATGTCCTCGGCCCTCGCATTTTTAGTCCGTTCACGAATCACGCCGCCTCGCAGCCCTCGCATTTCAGTCCGTTCAATCGCGTTTCAGTCTGTGGCTCCGTGCGACGCGAATCCCTCAGCAGCTCAGCCCCTCGTGCGGTCGGCTCAACCCCTCACGGCTCACGCGATGCACAGTAACTTATAATTTATTAAATATATATATTTTTTCTGAATCCTGATTAATATGCTAATATTAATAATATTATTGGATAATTAATGTGTATTTTATATATGTGCTGAATCTGCTGATTGGCTAAAAATAATTTTTATTTAATTATATATTTACACGTTAATAATAATAACATATTGTGATACAATTGTTGAATTGATTTATAACATATGGGTATGTGCAGGGCTGATTGGCTGAAATAATTTTATATATGTTTAATATTAATAATATTTTTGTATAAATAATGTGTATTTTATATATGAGAATGGGCGGGGCTGATTGGCTAGAATAATTTTATATATGTTTAATATTAATAATGTTATTGTATATATAATGTGCATTTTATATATGGGGATGGGCTGATTGGCTGGAATAATTTTTATTTAATTATATATTTATATGTTAATAATAATAATATATTGTAACACAATTGTTTAATTGATTTATAAAATTTTAAATTTTTGTTATTATAGTATGGTAATAATCAATTAATTAGGTTAATAAAATAAAAAATAAGTTTAAGTATAACTATAAATAATATAATGACATAAATTTAATATTTAAAAGAGTGAATATTTTTTTTTAATATTTAAAGATCTATTTTAATAAATTTTAATAAACTAAAGATTAAACAATACTTTAATATTTGTAAATTTTTATTAGGTGATAAGTTATAATGAAACATGAACGTGAAAGCTCAAAGTCGACCAAAATTCTTCATTCGTTTTTTAAGAAAATTGAAACAAATTCAACAAAATTAAGTGTGTCAATTGATTCTCCAAGTGTCGATGAAACTCATTGTTCTAAATTTCAAAGAAGTGAACTTGGAAGAAATGATACTACTTCTCTGCAACGAGATCTAAGTTTACGTTGTCCAATTTGGTAACTATTTTATAGTTTTACTTTTAAAAAGTAGAAATTAAAAATTGCATTTGCTTGTTTGATAATCAATTTCTAATTTTTAATTTTCTACTTTTTTAGCTCTAAAATTAAATTTTAAACTTATTTTTGATACATTTTCATTAAATTTTGACTCTTTAATTATTTTGTGTAAGGTTGAGCATGATTGAATATAATTCAATTATTAATTTTTAGTGTCATAAAATAAAAAAAATAAAAAAAAAATCAATTTTAAAACTTAATTTTCTTGAATTTTAAAAATTGACCAAATTTCAAAACTTAATTTTAAAAGTCAAGAATGAAGAATTAAAATATATCTAAGTATATAATTTTAAAATTAAAAGATGATGATAAGTTGTCCAAAAAAATCAACCTTCCTAAAATTTTAATCCTGCCTCCGCCCATGAGAACAACGGAGAGAGGGTGGTGAAAATAATAAATTTCGTTAGCTATCCTTGATAATTTTGCACATGTGAACCCTCAGGTGTGGCTTATCTAACATTTTAATACACTTTGATATACTTTGGACTTCTGTGTCTTTATTGATTGTATTTAGATCTCTATCACCTTACTCAATTATTAGTAGCCTTTTTTATATTTTTGGGTTTCCTTTTTAGTAAGATATATATATATATATATATATTTTAGTGATTTCATGAACATTAAATGAGCATGTTTCTTACTATAAAAATCGTGCATCTGCCAGGATGCTATCATATATTATGGTATGATTTGTTAATGCACGTACAATAAATGCAATTAAATTATGTCATTTATTATGTTTATGATATAAAATTGTGTATATAGTAGTTAATTACATTATTTTATCTTTTTATTAAATATTAAATATTTATATTAATATTTTATTTTATTAATTTAAAATATTATATTATTACTTGTTTCATAAATAATAAATTGTAATAAAATTATAAAATAATAATAAATTATGCATCATTCACAGGCTGTCGTCCTAACATGGGCGAAGTTTCGATGATTTAAAAACTCATGTGGTAGTTAGCTGGTTAACGCCTCTTAAATGCATGGAAGAACAAAAACATATACTTGTATTTATTTTTACAATTATACTTTTTATTGTAAAAAAAAATAAAATTTAATTTTAAAAATAATATTCACATATCTCATAATAAAAATAATATAGGTACAAAAATATATTCAACGTTATGTAATATTATTTATTTATTGATGACACTACAAAGAGAGTAGTCTGTATTAATGTATGGATCCTTTGATATTCTTAAATATATATAAATATAAAAATATACACATGTCTCACAATAATTGATTTATAAGAAAGTAAACTCTATAAATGGGATTGATGTTATGATTGTGCCAAATTAAATGAAAGGATGACTCGTAGCTCTGGTGTTGTGACCCACTTATGTCCTTGCCTATACACACGAAAAGTAACTTGTCAAATGTGTTAAGACGTAGGTCATACCAATCCTTGTCAAAAATTTATGGTATCACAAATTGTTTAATAATCTTAAGAATCATGGGGTCTGATAATTTAGTGGACTAAACTTTAAAATGTACTTACATATATAGTTTCCTAATATTAGTGAACTTATAGATAGTTTAAGTAAACATTATCATTTCTCAACATTAAAAAGTTACAAATAAAACCGATAAGTGTTACAACTTAAAAAAGAGGTCCTGTTTAAATTTGCATTTTTATTGAAACAATACACAAATTACATGTTAGTATCTCAATCCAGATTCCAGGATTAATTAATTATATAGAAATTTTCTAATTTTTACAAAAGTTGAGTAACCTTAATAATGCCTTAGAGTTGCTTTGATAAAAGCAAGTATTGTTGATACTCTTTTTAAAAACTAAGATTTTTAGGATGAAAACCTAAAATTGTTTAATATTATATTAGAATTGAAAGTTCTGTATTCAAGATCCCATAATCTCAATTGTTGAATTGCAAATTTTTGATTTGTATGATGCATAAAATGCATAGAGTTAACACTTGTAGAAGAGTAATAAATGTATAGAAGTATAGTTAACCCTTCTTTTAACAGCTTAAATTTTTAGAAAAATTAATTTTTCAACAACTTCTAACATTGTATCAGAGTTGCATGTCTTGTATTCAAGACCCAACAATCTCAATTATTGAATTGCAAGTATTTGGCATGCATAATGCATAACATTAACACTTGTGAAAAAGTGATAGCTTACATGATACATAATCTTAACACTTCTGAGAAAGAGATAAATATATAAAAGTATGATTTTGTGTATATATCTATAGGGATAGGATTAGTGGCAATAAAATTATAAGCAATTTTTAACACTATCACATCTCAACCGCTAAGATTTAAAGGAGACAGGAGAGTGAAAATGAGAGAAATCTATTGTCCTAATTCAAAACCTTAGGAGATAGAAAATTTGAGAAATTTATTGCCTTAAATTTCAATTCTTGAAAACTAGTGGTGTAAAAAATTACATAATATATTGTATCTCCTAATCTTTTATATATATATATATATATGATTGATATAATGGACAATGTCATCTATTATATATTAAGCAATAATTATATATTATGAAAAACTTTCATATATAATATATATATATATATATAATAATATATATATATATATTAAAAACTTCATTTTTCATAAATATAAAACTATTTAGTGATATTGAATTGCTTTTAAACTTTGAAATGTAAAATTTGATAAAACCATTGTCTAAAAAAGATGGTGTATTGTTTTGATTTGCTTCCATTAATTAAATTATTTAAAAAAAAATATAAAAATAAAAATAATATATTTAAAATTTATAATTAAAAAAATAGCAATTGTTATATCTAGTTAATATATTTTTATTATAAAAAAAAAAGTTTAGCTTGTTATTTTATATAGAATGCTGACTCGTTTAATGTTAAAATCTGTATGATTAATTTATTTTATGTTATTGGGTGCTTTTTTTATTATAAATTTTAGGATGTTGCGTTTGTAATTTTTCAAAAGAAAAATCTACTAAAAAAGCTTTTTGTTTTCCGCCAAAAAGATTGTTCTTATTCCAAAAATAAAAATAAAAATAACTAAAAGACTATCAAATAAATAAAAAGAGCTTTTTTTGTTTTTGTTTTTGAGTAACATACCTAGGCAGCTATTCAGAAATGAAAATTTTGCAAATCACTATTAAGAATGATAGTGGGAAAACAAAGTATCCTCTTAAAAATGTAGGACCCGGTGCCCCCACATGCCTACACGAGGAAACACTATATAATAAATTGTTTTTAATTAATTAATAATAAAGTGGTTAATTGGGCTATAAGTGTGTAATGTTATTTTGATGGTAAGATTTATTTTTTTATTATTTAAAATCATATTTTAAAATCATATCAAATTATGTTATTAAAAAAGATTATAAAGGTGAAATGATTGGCATTTGTGTTTAGAATTAAAATAAATTTTGACGTAGAAGTTTATCATGAGTAGGGGTGTAGGACGTCTAACCAAGAAGTACTGTCGTTTGATTCTTTTAAGTCATACAGCTTGCTCCTGCATTTTCACTCTAAACACTCAACTATATCTGACCAAAAAAGAAAGGCAAAAAAAAAAAAAAGTCTCAACTATCTCTCAACCTACGCACCAACTCGATCAATATGTATAAATATATTTTGAATGTATATATATGCATCAGAACCGTTCTCATATATATTAAATTCCTGTTATATTTACACATGCACAAATAAGTAGTAGAGGCCCTTTGCAAATTAATTAATCTGGAATATCTACATAATATCTTTGTCCCAAAAAAAAAAAAAAAAAAAGCAACATAATATGACAACCACAATTTACCATCCTCCTCATAAAGTTTTTGTTGCATGTCTTCATAAAATGCCATAATTCAGATTTAATTATGTCTTTGATTTTCTTGTAATTGCAGTAGCTCGCTCATTTATTTTATTTAGTTCTATATCAATGTTGTAATAAAAAAATATTCATAACCAATAAATTGTCTTTTCGGTTCTCTAACCAGCATGAAATTAATTTTTTATTTTTTTTAATAATATTTACTAACTCGCACACCCACATGTATACGAAGACAGATGTGAATTCATACTCTCACGATATTTACAATGAATAAATATTATTATATTATAATTTGTAGCATCAAAATTATTATCATATTTTTCTTATGCTAAAGGGTAATGATATTGTATTATTGTTACAATTTTTTTTATCTATATAATTAATTATATTTTAATGTATTATTAATAAAAATATATTATAATAATAATAATTTAAATTGTGTCACGTATACTTATTTTTTCTTTGAAAAAAAAATAACAAATACATTTTTTCTCCTATAATAAATCAGATACACTTTCGCCTCGCTACCTAGATTAATATAATTATTCATATATTTTGTTGGGTGGAGGGTTCTAGAATCACTTTGCACGTAGATATTTTAGTCACTTTATTTTTACAAATGATACTTAAGTCACTTTTTCTAAAATCATAAGATACTTTAGTCACTATTTAAATAGTAAAATATTATTTTACTAATAAATTTTTTTGAAATAATAATAAAGATAATTTAATGAAAATAAATTTGTTATTTTATTTTAACAAATTAAAACTTAATTTCAATAGTACAATTTTTATTTTTTATTTATTTACTAAATTTTGTTGTAAATTTTATATTTTATGAAATTTTTCTGTATTTTTTAGCACTTTTCCGTATTATATTTTACTTTATATATCGTGTTTGGATAAAAAATGTAGATTTTATAGTATCAAAAAAGGAGCTACACAGATAAAAAATTACAAGATCAGTATAGCGTTATAATCACACAAATAAACTCTCTCTATTTTACCATCGTTGGAAGATACAGAGAGTCAGAGATGAAAAAATCGTTGCCCAACTCAAAGCAATATAATGGAAGTGCACTGTTCAATTTATAGTACTAGTCTTCAAAGATATGGACTGAAAAGAGCTCATCAGTGTAGTTTCAATGCTACAATTTTAATCCAAATTACATACAGAAAAATGTGATATAAAAAAGTGCTAAAAATGTAACAACAAAAAAATTCATAAAATATAAAATTTACTACAAAATTGACCAAATAAATAAAAAATAAAATATTGTACTTTTCAAATTAAGTTTTAAGTTGTTAAAATAAAATAAATAATTTATCTCCATTAAATTATATTTATTATTATTTTAAAATTTTTTATTATTCAAAAAGTGACTAAAGTGTCACATTTTTATAGAAATAGTGACCTAAATATATTTTATGAAAGGAAAGTGAAAAAAGCATCTACTTGACACAAGCAAAATGACTTTTATGGTACTTAATCCTATATTTTATATATTCATATTTTACTTCCAAAATGGTACGAAAATTTGTACCTTTTTTTTTTTTCCCCCCCCTCCATCATGCCCTTTCTCAGTTTTTTTCTCCACTATGCTAGCTTTCTCTGTCGGAGAGAAATCTCTTTTTTTGAAAACTTGTCTCTTCGATATAACTTGATGAACGAATAAGGTGTATTATTTTTTTAACTTATTTTTCCTGTTTTGATCATTTCTCTAGCACTAGTGAGGGTCACTGCTCTGTGGTGGGACTCTCCTTGGCATTGGATCGTTTTTTTGATCGAGTTTGGTACTTTTTTTTTCATTTTTGAAAAAATATAACAAGAATTTATTTTGTAATTTATTTCATTCTACATAGATTTAGATATAGTATGGTTTTCTTCACCTTAATTGATTTATGTTGATGTTAGATATGTTCTGCTACGTTTTGAAAAATTCTTTTCCCAAATCTAATCATATTATATTGAGTTTCGTTACAGTTCACGAATCCATAATCTCAAGGCTTCAAAAATCAAATTTTGTTGAAAATTTATCTTATTGTCAATTGGAAGAGCCAAGTTTAAATGGAGACTGAAAAAAGCTAAAGAAAATTATTGAATAAATTTACTCATTATACTGCAAATATATTGTTACAATTCTTAAGATAACTTCGATACTTTGATGTATTTTTCATCTTTTGATTTAGAGATTTTTGTTTATATTGAATCAATAAAATATACATTTCTCAAAAGAAAGAAAAAATGCTATCAAAACTTTTGTGTTGATATTTATAATTTTTTATTTTACAAAAAATTATATTAATATTATTAATATCTTTTATATTGCATCCCTATTTTCATTAAATTAAATTATCAATTTTTTACAAAATTGATATTTCAATCATTGCTCTCCATCCAAGAAAAAGATTAACCTTATATTTTTACCATAAATTTTAGGTTGCTTTAAATTAATTACCATATATATATATATATATATATATATATATATATATATATATATTTATACTTTATGTTGTTATTTCTATATCATAGATACTTTTAGTTGATATTAGAATTAAATCTTAATGAGATAAATTACTTCAAGATATAGAATTAGAGGGTTAAGAATTTTTTATCAAATTGGCCAGAAAAAGATTGATCTCACATGATAATCTCGTAACTTATTTCGTTTAAATAAAATGTAAATATTAACTAAAATACTTAATTGATATAAAACTGAATACATAAATTATCTATTTGATAGGGAAAAAAAACTCTAAAGTAGTAAATTTTTTAATAATAAACCAAAATTTTCAATAGAAAACAATACATTTACCCTAACAAAAATCACCATAATACTATAATTGATGTGAAAGTAATGTAAAGAAGGGTCAAGTATAGAAGAAATTGTATTGAGGTGTGTCGTATGCATACATATATGGGTCCTTTATATAGGTGAGGACTTTGCATGAATAAGAAAAGTGTCATTAGCAGCCCCATAATTATTTTCCTAATATTAAGGTACACAATTGACTATTTTTGATGATATGCAGATTTTATGACACTCTTGCTTGGATATCAATTACATTGTGAATATGTCTCATTAAAAACCTTATTAGAAAACCCAATAAGATAAAAACTAGTCAAGAAAAAAGAGTATATTATTCCCATATATGTATAATTCTGTCTCATTAAAACCTTCCTAAGAAAACCCTAAGGGAAAAATCTTAGTTAAGGAAAAAGAGTACAGTACAAAAATATGCTCCCTCTATTGGTAACATCTTAGCTTGACAGGTTTCTAATAGGATGCATTCCAATTCCTTTTACAATCTACTCAAAAGTTGAAGTAGGAAGGGATTTGGTAAATAGATCCAAGCTCTCACTCAATCGAATTTGTTAAATGTCTATATCACCATTTTTCTAGAGTTCATGTGTCTAAAAGAACTTAGATAGATATGCTTAGTCCGATCTCTCTTGATTTCGGTAATATAAGCGATATTGTCTTCATATAATGTGGTAGGATTATTCTTGATTGATGGAAGTTTACAAGCTTCCTGAATATATTGAATCATGGACCTCAACCACATGCATTCACGACTTGCTTCATGTATTGCGAGTATCTCAGAATGATTTGATAATGTGGAAACCATAGATTGTTTTATTGATCTCTATGATATAGCAACATTGGATTATGTAAAGTTGCACCCTATTTGTGATCGAGCATTACGAGGATATGATAAATAGCTTGCACCAACAAGTTGTGAGTTTGATTCATTTGAATAAAATAAACCCATATTAGTTGTCCCACGGAGTTAATGTAAAATGAGCTTGACCCTATTCCATTGTCTTTTGGTTGGTGTTGAACTATATCTATAAGTTTACAAAAATGGCAATAATAGGACATGTACAGTTCGCAAGATACATAAGAGCTCTAATTGCACTTAAATATAGTACTTTAGAACCAAGAATTTCTTCGGCATTTTCACAAGGGCGAAAAGGGTCCTTTTCCACATCAAGTAACCACACAAACATTAGGGAGCTTAGTGGATGTGCCTTATCCATATAAAATCGCTTTAAGATTTTCTCAATATATGTGTGGTTTGATGAACTAAAATTTCATTGGGAAAATGTTCAACTTGGATGCCCAAGCAAAATTTAGTCTATCCATGATCTTTCATCTGATGTGTCTTTCTTTTTTGAGGGTTTTTGTCTTTTACACAAATAGGTCGACCACAGTTTAGTTAAAATTCTTGTTCATATACTAATTTAGCAAGTTGTCCTTCTGGGACATCAATTTTGGCTGGGGCATTTACTATTGTAATATGAGATTTGGTTACTCCTTTTATATTAGTAAATGCATCAGGTAATTCATTAGCTACCTTTTTATAAGCGAACAATTTTTTGAACTTTAAGTTCACATTGACTTGTACGTTGATCAAAGTTAGCCAGTGATGATGTTTTCCATAAAATTTCAGAAAATTTCATTGAATATCACTTATCTCCCCATAATGTCAGGAAATTTGTTTCATTAAAATGGAAATCTGCAAACCATACAGTAAAAAATCACCAATCAAAGTTTCTAAATATTTAATTATTGATGGTGATTAAAAGCCACTGTATATTCCCAACTTTGAGAGCCAATCATTGTGCGTTGTAATGGTGCAATTGGGACATATATTGCATAACCAAAAAATTTTAACTGTGAAACATTAGGTTGTTGTCATAATGCAAGTTGCAATGGAGAATGCTTTTGATAAGTTGTTGGTTGAATTCAAACCAAACTAGTAGCATGTTATATAGCTTGTCCCCACGTAGAAATAGGGAGTTTTGCTCTCATGATTAATGGTTTAGCTATTAGTTGGAAATGTTTGATGAAAGATTCAACTAAATTATTTTGAGTACGAACATGTGGGATACAGTGTTCAACATTAATCCTAAGAGACATGCAATAGTCATTAAATGCTTGGGATGTAAATTCTCTAGTTTTATCCAGGCATATTTTCTTAATATGATGCTCTAGAAAATGTGCCTGTAATCTAATTATTTGAGAAAGAAGTTTAGCAGATGCAATGTTAGGAGTTAATAGTAGCATACATGAGACCAACGTGTTTAGGCATCTATTAACACCATAAAGTATTGAAATGGACCACATTAGGATTAATAAGTCTACAAATTTTTCTTTGAATTCTTTCTAAAAATGCAGGAAATTCTTTCCAAAAATGCAAGAACCCAAGTTTAAATCTCACCTAAGTGTGTGAGTGTATTTTTTCTTTATTAAAAAAAAGAAGAGGACTTTAGAGCCCTTTTAAAAAAGAAAAGTAGTGAGGTAATCATCAAGCAATTGAATTCTTTGATTTTTCAATGGGTGTTCATTTGAATTCTCAATGATTCTATGCATCATTATGGAACTCGGGTGCCCTAATCAGTTATGCCATACATAAAGAGTTTTGGGTCATAAAACTTCCAAGTTTTCACTGCAAGTGATTCAATTTTGTTAATGATAGTATAATATAATCTAGAGGAAAATACATGGAGTTTTGGCTTAAGATATATGATGTGATACAGAGATATTTAGATATTATTTTCACTTTTGGCCTCAATATGATATCCATTACTGCCAATATCTTTAAAGCTCAATAGGTTTTGTTTTAATTTGAAAGAATATAAAGCACAATTAATTTCTATTTTTGTTCCACCTAGTAGTAAAATAAAAGCTCTCTCAAAGCCTTCTATTAAATAAGTTACTCCATAAATAGTACAAACATTAGCCTTAAGGCTAATGTTAAAGTACAAAAATATTTTGTATTTTGTAGGATTGTATGTGTTGTTGCACTGTCTGCTAGACATATATTTTCATCATTTTTCAAGTAGGTGGTGTTTCTCAAAACGTCCTTTTTTCTTCATGCAAAGGAAATAAATAAATAAAAATGAGATAATAAATTTATTTGCTATTAATATAAAAATATATATTAAAATAAAGGTGAGAAAAAAAATATATATATATATACACAAATTTTTTTCATTTTTTCTATTTAATTTAATAAATTGGCTAATGCTCAATTTATGTTTATTTAAAGCTCTCTGATGGATTTTAAAAAACAAATCTACTACATCCAACTAACTGTTAAAATCCATTAGATAAAGTTTTTTCATGTTAGCTATTGTGTCTAATGGATTATTTTGATTGACAAAGTTTGTCTTTACCACCTTTTCTTTTCCTTTGATGGAGGCTTGGTAAAGGGCCACAAGGTGCGTGAGTGTACGACAAGTACGTGACCAATGCCCTTTTTCACCACATCTATAGCTTGATTGTTCGAAACTTTGAGTTTTTCCTTTTTCATTTTCAGATTTTTTTCCATTAGCCTTCCACTTTTGGTGATGTAATGCGGTTTTCTTTTGACTTTTATACCCACCATTGAGGTTCTCATTCCAACAATGCCTTCTACCATGGCCACGACTACTGCCTAGACTTTGCCTTTGACCACAATCACAATTGTTAAAAGTAACATTCACTTCAAGGAATGGTGCAAAACCAGTTGATCGTGACTGATGATTCTTCATCAACAGCTCATTGTTCTGCATAACAATAAGAAGACATGAAATTAGGTTTGAGCCTTTCCTGCAATGGGGCCTAGGGATCGATATGATGATTGGTTTAGGTAGGGCAACCTCTCGATATTACTGATGTAGGAGCACATTTGAGGCATGAAAAGGAGAGGAGGTTTATTCTAACATGATATCTTCGATAATCTCTTCTCCATATAGTTTCAATGTTGTAGTAATCTTAAATAGTGCATAATTGTACTCACTTACAATTTTAAAATCTTGTAAGCGTAGATGCATCCACTCATAACGAGCCTTTGGGAGGATTATTGTTTTTTGATGATCATATTGATCATTCAAACTCTCTATAGTGTAAGTGGATCTTTAATAGTTAAGTATTGTGCCTTTAATCCTTGGTCAAGGCGATGCCTCGAAAATGTCATTCATTTTGCACAATTCTATAGGGATGTTGCATTTCCTTCTTTTATTGTGTCGCCAAGACTTATGACCTCAAGGTGGATTTCGTCATTAATGATAAATAATTTTATTTCAAATATGTCAAGAGCATTAAATACAAGTCCAGATTTCAAAGAGATGCATTTTTTTTTTTCAATTATGAACAATATTCAAGCTATGTATAAATTAGAAAAGAAAAATGCAAATAAAGAATTGCAATGATTAAATAAAAATCAAAATCAAAGTGAAAGTGAAAGTGAAAACGAATCTTTATCATCGTTTTTAAAACAAGTGGAGGCAAAAAAATGGATCTAACAAGGTCCATATCAATATGTGCTAATAAGATTTATAAAAAAATTTATGAGTAAGATCTATAAAAAAAAAAAACTCATGAATATGTGATCAGCCATACCATTAAAAATTGTGTAATATCAATTTAGCTAAGGTAATTTCACACATATAACAATCATGAACTTTTAGATAACTATACTTCATACTATTAAAAACAATGAATAAAGCAAACTATTATAAAATAAATTATTACGTATAGATTTTATGCTAACAATTTTTAAAAGTAAAAGATATTAGAGCTTCGTGCTGGTAACGTGATATCAAAAATAATATAAAAAAGGGTCAAGTATAGAAGAGATTGTATTGAGGTGTGCTTATGACACTTTTTCTTATTGATAGGAGGTCATATATATATATATATATATGACCTCCTATCAATAAGAAAAAGTGTCATAAGTAGCCTCATTATTTTCCTAAGATTAAAGTACGCAATTTACTATTTGGATGACTTACACATTTTATGACAATATATAATAGCATAATTACAGAGCTTTGAATTAAATAAATCTTTTTTATATATATAAAAACTAGATTTATTATGAGTGCTTGGCTTATAATTGAAGGAAGAAATAACACAGCAACTAGTAAGTATGTTTCCTTCACTTTTTAAACGTGCAACGAAAAATAAATGGTGCTATTTCTTCTCTGTTTCCATGCTAGAAAAGAAAAACAACCAATAATATTTTAGAAGGAAAAAAAACAACCTATATCTCTTTACTAAAATTTAAAAAGGGAGTTTAGCTTTCGAAGGGAGGAGACATGTATTTATTTGACATAGTTTTTTGTTTGAGAGTTTTTATTCTTCTTAATATCTACTGATTAAAAGTTAAATTTGATTGACGTGATGTTAGAATTGTAACTACTTAAATATCCATATTTTTTAGTTTATAATAAAGTTAATTAAATGATCAAAGATATTATAAGGTTTATTTGTATTAGCAATTTTTGTAGACAAAATATTTAATTGTAATCTAGCATAAGTATTCACCGTTTAATCAGATGATATATGATGATGGAATCACCAAGCTTGTAATGCCCATATGACAGGTAAAATATTCTATCATGCATACATCTTCACACAATTGAACACGACACTTAGTATGGATTGTAGCGAAAAATAAATTGTGCACATGTTGGTCGATCGATCAAGATGATAGCTCGATCGATCGAGTAATCAATCAATCAAGTGTGGATCAACTTCAATCTAGGTGCTCTCGGGTTGAACTAGATCGATCGAGTAATTTGTTGATCGATCGAGTCATGCGTTGATCGATCAATCGAGGCATGTGCGATCGATCGAGATTTGGCTAGATCGATCGAGCCAGTTTTTCAGTTCTACTACAACTCTTTTTAATTTGACCCATATGTTACTTTTATCAATCTGACTCATTTAATGTTGAATGCAAAATTCTTATATGAGTAGAATTGTTGTGAATGTTGGAATCCTTGTATGAGTAGAATTCTTGTGAGAACTAAATCTTGATATGAGTCTTTTTTATTAATCCTCTTTCAAGTCAAATTGGACTCTATATAAGCAACGCTTGTTTGTGCAAAACTATAACCCACACCGAAATAATATTTTCTACATCTGTTGATGCTTTCAAAGAAAAATCTTATTCTCTTCATCTATTAATCTTAGGCACTTTCTTATTTTAATTGTTCACACAATATTCAAACATATTGTGTGGTTATATTTGAATAATTCACGTGCCTAATTGTTTTTCATGATATTTAGATTTGCATGATCGTTCTAAAGTTTACTAGCTGATTTGTTTTTTACGTTATATGATATTGAATCTGCTTGTTAAGGTTTTTCATTGTTGAATCTGCTCTAGGACACACTTTGCACTTGTGCTATTTGTGCTAACGTTTCAGGTACTGTGGTGACGTGTTCGGTATTTCGTGTGACTCAAAATTACCGAAGTTGACTGGTTCAATTGATCTTGTGGGACTGAAGTAGATCGAAACGTTGGTCCGGATCCAGATACCTAGCTTGTGGAGGCTATGAAAGGAGCGACGGCTCGTAAGTAAATTACAGAAAGGGGGATCTATCTGTGAAGGGCAGTTCTAGGACCTATAGTTGTAATTGAACATTGATTTTCATAGTGGATAGTTAGGTGGTCCGGTGGACCAGTGGTTTTCCTCTTAGGTCATTGGAGTGGCCTAGGTTGTTTCTACCTAAAAATCTCGTGTGATATTCTTTATTCTGCATTTTATTTTTACACGCGATTGCATGTCTGGCCATTGTGATTAGGTTACATAATTAATATCTGTTAAAATTAAAAATAATCTATTCACCCCCTTTAGGTATATTTGATCTGTAACTAAAAACTTTCAGATATAAAATAAAAAACAATGGAAATGAGAGAGCCATACGTAAAATAAAAGGTGAGTAACTCTCTGACGAGACATCAGAGTATAGATAGATGGACATGCTGGCCGAAGATGAGAGGAAAACAACACTAATTATTAGAGAAATAAATAAATAGAGAATAGCAAGAAAAAAGGACTAGATTGAATTTTTAAATATCAAAAGGTTGATTATCTCTCTTAAAGGTTCACTCTTACTCGAATCCTATTTATTCGACTCAATGACCATCCAAACTGCTCCTCTTTGGTATTACTTTTCTCATGGATTATTATTTATGCTCAGTACTTTGTCGATTTTGGTAATGTTTTGGCTTCTTTAGTCCTTTGGGAGTGTCTCACTCATACAAGTGTTTTTTTTTTTTTTCATACCTTGTAAATTTATTGTTATATCTTTTATCTTGTGATTTAGTCATCATGTTAAAAAATTACTCTTTTACAATTTGTGACAAGCCTACTACCGTCTAGACTTATAGTAAGAGCAAAATCAGTCCAGTTGGTTTGGGTATTGTGCGTAAGGTCGTGCTCCTGTTGGACAATAAGGATGCGGGTTTGAGGCTTGGGACTAGCGTCCCAATGTTGAGCCTGAACACGGCCTTAGACACTCCTGTGATTGGCAAATCAACCAAATTTTCGATGATCTGGGGGTGTGACAATAGCCCTAACTCGATGAGGTTTTTTTTTTTTTTACCACAAAAAAAAATAGAGATATAGTATTAAAGTTTTTTTTTTTTTTTTACAAAGGTATGACATAAATGGACAAGGAATAGTTGATTTAATTTTGAAGCCCTCCTTTTTTGTAAATTGAACTCTATTGTAAAAACTAAAAATTAAAAAAAAAAAAAAAAAGAGAGAGAGAGATAAACTTAAAATGTAAAAAGTATTAGAGTAATTAATATGTTCTTATAATATTATTTTAATATTATCTTCATTGTAAGATTATTTTAGTCATTTCCTTTATTTTGTCTTTAAAAGCTTAGCTTGTATCATTTATAACTTGACTTTTGTATTCTAAGAAAACATAACCTCTATTTTCTCTAATTTCTTTATTCTCTTGTTTTTTTCTTTATCTTAGATTTGAATAATTATCATAGTATTAGCATAAATTATTTAAGGTACTGTAAATTTGGCTAAGAAATCCTAGCCTCCATTTTTTTGGACGGTATCATTCAAAAGCCTTGTCTTTGCATCAAATAAGTATTTTCTTCTGATATTGATAGTTTCTAAATTTTTTGTTCGAACTACAATTGTAGGGTTTCATTTGATTTGGCAATTTGGAAGTTTTGGTTTGTTTTTCCAATGACTAGTAGTAAAGATAACTCGCTATAGTCAGCTAATGTGAGATTAGATAGGAACATTTATTCGTATTGGAGTTATATGATGAAAAATTTTCTCAAAGACAAAAAGATGTAGGGTTATGTATCTAGAACTGTAAATAAACCTACAACAGAAAATATTGATTATGCAACTCTGCTAGATACACTCAATAGGCACCCAATTAGTAACGTATGATACAACAAATGAAGTTTGGGAACATCTTGTAAGATTGTATACATAGTCTAACTTTGCAAAGCAATATCAATTAGAATAAAATATTTGAGCTCTTGAACTGAAAAACATGAGTATTCAAGAGTTTTATTCAGCAATGATAGATCTTTGAGATCAATTGGCTTTAACAGAATCAACAGAACTAAGAGTTTATGCACCTTATATTGCTCATAGAGAGGAACAACGCTTGGTTCAATTTTAATGGCATTTCATCATGATTTTGAGGGACGTTATGGTTCTATTTTGCATCGCAGTCCACTTACCTCAATTGATTTGGTGGTCAGTGAGCTTTTAGATGATGAAATACGTCTTAAATCTCAAGAAGGAGAAAGAAAAGGAATTCTCTCAGCATCTAATCCTTTTGTTTTTGTAGCTTCTTCTCGATCTCCTGCTCACTATGGAAGCAAAACTTATGCAAATGTTGGGTTTGATGATTGTAATTTTTGCAAACAAAAGGGCCATTGGAAATTTCAGTATCCTAAATTGAATCGAGCACCATAGAAGTATCAACAAAAGCATCAATTAAGGTCTTCACAGTTTGGCAATCATCACAACTACATCCATATTGTACTCCCAATTTAATACTGCAATAGTTGTACGTCCGTCAAAATTCTCTAAGTTTGGAGCCTCATCCTCAAATTCTTGATACGCAGCCGCATACCATGTTTGCCTCTTCTACGATAGGTCAGTCCCTCTCTAGTTCTTCAGGTATGTCCTTCTCACATGGGTTTTAAATTCTAGAGCTTCCCACCATGTCTCTTGATCCAAAAAATTTTGCTTCTTTATGTCCTACATCATCTGTACCTGTCATGATTGTTGATAGTACTCATATGCCATTAACAAGTGTTGGTTTTGTTGCCAATTCTCATTTATCTCTTTCTAATGTTTACTACATTCCTAAACTTTCACTAAACCTTATATTTGTTGGTCAATTGTGTAACTCTGGTTGCTCAATATCATTTTCTTCTACCTCTTGTCATGTGCAAAATCTACAAAAGGTGATTGGGACAGGCCTTATGCGGGGGGATTGTATGTTTTGAATGAACTAAGATTACCAAAATTTGCAGCTCCTAGTGTTAATCTTTCTTATTTTCGATTGCGTCCTTCATCTTTTATTTTTTTATGACATTCATGTCTTGGTCATGTTTTAGCTTCCCGTTTACGATTCTTAGCTTCAAATGGAACCTTAAAAATTTGCAGGCTCATGATATTTTTTATTATAGTGGTTGTAAACTTGAGAATTTTTTATTTTACCTTTTAATAGAAGTATTTTTTATTCTGTTGGACCTTTTAATTTAGTTCATTTTGATGTATGGGGACCTTCTTTTGTTGTTTCAAAAGAAGGGTCTTGATATTATGTCTCTTTTATTGATGATCACACTTATTTTTGTTGGGTTTACCTTATGAAACGCCGTTATAATTTTTTTTTTATATTTATAATAACTTTCGAGCTCTAGTAAAAACACAATATTATGTTATTATTAAGTGTTTTAGATATGATTTAAGTAGTGAATATACTTCCAGTAAATTTTATTTTTTGCTTGTTTTAGATGGAATTACTCACCAAACTTCTTGTATTGATACTCTTGAGTAAAATGGTGTTGTTAAAAGGAAATATAGGAACATTATTGAAATTGCTCATTCTCTTTTGTTGTCATCTTCAATTCCTAGTGAATTTTAGGGAGAAACAATTCTTATTGCAATCAACTTAATCAACAAGATTCCATCATCTATCACTTTAGGTTTGTCTCTTTTTGAAAAAATATATGGACATACTCTTGGCTATTCTTCCTTCAGAGTCTTTGGTTTTACTTGTTTTGTCCTTCGTCCTCATGTAGAACGTACAAAATTATCATCACGCTCTGCCATTTGTGTTTTTCTTAGTTATGATGAAGGGTAAAAGAGATATCGTTGCTTTAATCCAACTTCACATAAATTATATGTATCTCTCATGTTATCTTTCTTGAGCATATACCTTTCTTTTCTATTCTTGGTACTGTTCACGACTTGACCAAATCAGATCTTATTCACATTGATCTTTCTCTAACCAGATCGATAGTTATTCTCCACAAGTTCCTCCAACTATAGATTTTGACTCATCTACTACTCATATATTCCATTTTCCTCTTCAATACTCTTGTAGGGTTCATACTATTAGTTTTGAAGATACTGGTACATCGAAACTTGAGAGGTCGAAAAAACCATGTATGTTATTGTAGTTCTTCCCCGGCCTTGCTAATAGACAGAAGGAAGAATCGTAGCTAGCCTTCAGAGAAAGAGAATATATAAACTCCATTTTGTACTAACTCTAACTAGTACTACGATACTAGATCTAACTCCTACGCCCTTTGGGATTCAATGGCATGTTTTTTTTCCCCTTTTTGATGTTTTTTTGCCTTTTGTAGTTGCCCAAGCTCTTCCTAAAATTGTGGATTCTTCTCGTTATCCTCAGCACACTAATAGTCTACTAAACTACCATATTTGTTTACTCTTCTTATTCCACTTCCTTCACTTCATTTTAAGCATTTATTCATAGTCACTCTGAGCCATTATCCTATAAAGAGATAGTTATTGATCACCTTTGGCAGCAATCTATTGCTGAGGAACTTACTACTTTATATCAAACAAACACATAGGTCTTGGTACCTTTACTGCCAAGTAAATGAGCTATTGGTTCTCATTGGGTATTTAAAATTAAACTTCATTATAATGGATCTATTGAAAGGTACAAGTCCCGAGTACTTGCAAAGGGACACTCTTAAATGAGTTGTATTGATTATGAAAAGACTTTTACCCCTATTACAAAAATGGCTACAATTTCAGACTTATGCTCATGGGTGGTGTATATCTTAGATGGATCTTAAGAATGCTTGCTTGAATGGTGATTTGCATGACGAAGTTTACATGTTTCCCCTATCTGGTATACCCCATAATCACAGAGAAGTTTGTAAGGTTCAAAAAGTCTTATATGGTCTTAAGCAAGCATTTCGAGCATGGTTTGAGAATTTCTCTATTGTTATTGCCCCTCTTGGGTTTTCTTCTAGTGATTATGACTCAGCTATATTTTTTAAGCATACCCCTACATGTCGTATTTTGATTTTTTATATGTTGATGATATGATTATTAATGGTGATAATGTTGATGGGATTGCAATGTTAAAGCTTGAATTAGGCCGTCAATTTAAAAAAAAAAAAATTTGGTTCTTTACGGTACTTTTTGGTATTGAAGTTGCCTTTTTTCTAAAAGGTTATCTTTCTCTCTCAGTCTAAGACTCTAAGTATACTACTAACATTCTTGTGCATACTCGCCTTACGGATACAAGAATTGTTGATACCCTTTGTGAGCTCAATGTTACTTATTCTCCTTCTAATGACACTCCTTTAGAAGATCCTACCTTATATCGCACTATTATTAGTAGCTTAGTCTATCTTACTATTACTCGTCCGGACATTGCTTGTGTTGTTCATATTGTTGGTCAATTTGTTACTTCTCCTACTATCATTTATTGGGCATACGTTATACGTATTTTGCGATATTTTTGGGGCACTATCTTTCAAAGTCTCCTACTTCCATCCACCTCTTTCTTAAAGTTGTATGCATACTTTGATGCTAATTATGCTCATGATCCCATAGATCGCAAGTCAATCACTGGTGTCTGTATCTTTTAGATGATTCTCTTATTTCTTGGAAGAGCAAGAAGCAAATTGTTGTTTCTCAATCTTCTACTGAAACAGAGTATCGTACTATGACATCTACTACCAAAAAGATTATTTTGTTACATTGGCTACTCGTAGATATGGGTCTTTTTCTTTCTCATATACTCCTATGTGTTGTGACAACTAGAGTGCTGTCTAGTTTTCTCACAACTCAATTTTTTATGAACGCACCAAGCATATCAAGATTGATTGTCATTTTACTTATCACCACCTCAAGCAAGGCACCATTATCTTGCCTTTTATTCCTTCTTCTTTACAGATTGCATGCTTATTTACCAAGTTACATCATATTTCACGCTTTCGTTTTCTAGTTAACAAACTCATCTCGATCTTGCAGCCGTATCATAAGTTTGAGCGGAGATAATAGAATAATTAATATATTCTTATGAGGTTATTTTAATATTATCTCCATTGTAATGTTATTTTAATCATTTTTTTTATTTTGTATTATTTACATCTTAACTTCTATAATTTACGACTTAATTTTTGTATTCTAAGAAATCTTAGCCTCCATTATCTTTTCTTTCTCTCTTATCTTATTTTTATCTTTAATGTTAGATTTAAATAATTATCAAAAACAACATTTGTTTCCGCGAGGGAATCGAGAAAGGCTAAACAAGCAGAGCGGAGCCACTTATCATTTTTATTCCTATCTCATAACGAGATTGTAGAATGTTTTAAAGGTAACATGTTTTTAATGATCTGATTTTTGTTTCCCTTTAATGACAATACACATGTAATTTTTTTTATTCTTCTTAAACATCATACCCTTTGTTTCTTGTTGTTTGTGATATTAAGAGTTTATTATTGTAAAATGTTATTCTTTATTATTATTATTTTTTTTTAGTTGATATGCTTTGACCTCATATTTATTATATTATTTTATATATTTGATAATATCTGTGCAATTTTTGTTTGTTTTAGAACGTCTGTTAAAGTAGGGAACATTTGAAAAAAAAAAAAAAAAAACAAAACAAAACAAAAACCAAAAACAAAAACAAAAACAAAACAAAACAAAATTTTTAGAAATATTAAAAAATATTAAAACAAGGAATATAATAATCCTTAGAAAAGAAAATAAAACGAAAATTCCTTAGGAAAAAAAAAAAAAAAACTAACTAACTAAAATTAAAAGGTTGGTAGCAACAAAAAAAAAAAAAATTTGTAGCAAAAAAACTAAAATTAAAAGCCCAAAATTTTATGCATTTTATTCTACTTTATTGTATTATTAATTTATGAATGAGATCGGTGCGAGTGACTACTGATCAGTGTCTCTAGCCAGAATCCCCTTACCTTATCCAAAACAGAGAAAATGGCGACAATGCCATCATCTTCTTCATCGTCTCTGCAACTCCCTAACTCATTCCCTCTTGTATATTCTTCTTCAATCAAACCTAATCAATCCAGACCCTTTGTTTCCTTCACAACCCGAGCTACCGACTCAGAAACACCCTCATCTGAGGCTTCCTCGCAATCCGAACCAGAAGGATCCGGTTCCGACGAATTCGAGAAACGCCTCAGCCAAATCAGAGTCCGATACCGTAGTGGAACAGGAAAAAAAGCGGAGCTACGAAAAGCTCGTAAAGGAAAGAAGGGTTCGGGATCGTCGATGTACTTGCCACCTGTGCCACTTAAGGAACCGGTATCGGATGGGTTGAAGGTAGATTTCGGTTTCAGTCCTTACAGCGAGCGGATAAATGGTAGAATTGCGATTCTGGGGTTAACAGCGTTGGTGTTGGTGGAATTGGCCACCGGAAAGGGAGTGATTAGCTATCATACGCCGTCAATAGTGCTGATTCAGTTGTACTTTGTTGCAGCGGTTTCAGCCTTGTATATAAAGTACGAGAAAGAGAGGGTTAGTGTTTGGCCTCAGTAATCTTACCTTATAACAATAGTGATTTCCCAATTTCTTTCCCTGGTGTTTCTTTATTCTTCTGTGTTATTTCTTTATTCTTCTGTGTTATTCAACTGACTATTGAGGATTCCAAGTTAATTATATATTCAGGTTTTATTCAAGAGTAATTCATCGAAATTTTTTGTACGTTGTGTGGAGTTGTTATCCTTTGAGATCGAGCAGCAACTCATAAAGTCGTTAGTTTGAAATTTTGTACGAACATATTTGGTGGAAAAATGGATGATGGATATTCATCAAATGTTTATTGGTATAGCTGAACGATACAGTCCTAGAATGCAGAAAACTGGCTCACATTAAAAAGTTGCAAAGGATATGAGATAATCCAAACTTAGATATTTAACGTTTTTTTTTTTTTATTAAAAAAAAACAAAGAAAGAAAGAAAGATGATTTTTCTGATATATAGAAAAAAAATATATATATATATATTAGTATATTATTTATACTACAATGTTAGCTAATTTTCAATTCCTTGCCTTACATTTGAATCTAGAATCTGCTACATTAAACTCTGTTCCAATTATACAATTTCGAGTTATGATTTGTGACTAATCGCTCTAGTGTTACACGCAACCCTCGCATATCTAACCGTTTTAAATGGCATTCAATTCCAAGAATTGACTAGCTTCCCCTCTTTGTTGTACGCCAGATTGCTGAGAGCACAGGATTTTCAATTGAAATCCTTATCATCTTCCCAAATACATCAAGGATATAATCAAAAATGGTTATAAGAGCGTTCTAGTAAAAAAATCATTAACTGCAAGATTGGCATCTCCATGAGCCACGGCATCTTCTGGCTCCGGCATATATAGACTTGTAGAGGTTGGCTGCCAATTTTAAATAAGCAAATTTCATCAAAACCTCCAAATTCACCTCTATGCAATTTATTATAATATACATTACCTTCATAGCCTAATTGCCGAGGATATCTATATATAAAAAAAAATTATGGGGAAGTAAAAAAGATGCTAATGGATTACATCTAAACCAACAACAAATCTAATAATTGATAATGATGACATTTAAAAAGTACGTTACAATGCATGCGTGGTTAATAATTATGGTCCTCATGTACGTCCATGTTTTAAAATGCTGTTAGTATGATGGAGTTCATTATGAGAACCAACCTTTGAATCAAGCTGCATCTCTCCAGTGTTATCTGTGATAAGGCATGCGCCGTGTGCTTTCAACCACTCAAAGCATTCCTCAATCCCATCTGGATCCTTGTCCTTCCTGCCCTCATTTGCAAGCATCATGGTAGTGAAGCCCAAAACCTGAGCAATGTATGAAACAGGTACTGTAGGACGATAAGACCGAGACATACAGGTCACTGCCTTAAATCGCATCTTTTCAACATAAAGATCTGTAGAAAATTATTATATAAAAAAAAATACATGTATTAACACATTGTTAATAAAAAAATGAATCATCACTCTTGATGTTCCTAAGCAAAATGAAAATACTTCCTCATCAAATACCCACCCATAAGGCAGGTGCTCAAGTTTGGAGCTGTCTTATAAAGTCTGAAAAACAATACATAATTTCCCAAAGTGACAGCTGCACGAACTGCAAGAGCATGCTTAACAGCTTCATCCCATTTTGCTTCATCTGATAACCTAAAGTTAACAAGAGGACATCTCACTATGAGGCTCAAGATCATTGGACATTTTACACATATGTATCCATTAGATATTTTACACACACAAAAAGCAAACTATAGGAGCTCTACAGAAAGAAAGGAAAAAAAAAACCATCAATAATTCATGAATTACAATTCTGCATCCTTTAAGGCATCACAAAAATTCCACCGCCCAGGTTCCAGATCCAAGCATTTCCAGAACAAGGGAGGAAGAGCCAATATTTCAGGGTCTTCCCACCCACCCTCCCTCCCTGGACAAAAGCTGGAATAAAATCCTTCTGAATATGGCGATCGTCAATTCATCTAATGATAATATGAGGTTGTGTGTTCTATAGTCTACAAGATCTGTATCTTTTATAACATAAATGTATTAAAATACATAAATAATATAAGAAGAAATCATCCAGGCATTCATTTAAACTCAATCAACATAGACATAGCTCAAGACTTTTGAGCTTTACCATGGGAATGCATTCATTTAAAGACAATGCTATAATCCAATTAAAGAGGATGAAAGATAGGACATGTTGGAAAAACGTACTATCAATAACACTAAATCATCATTCTCCACTTATATGATACCTTGACATTAATGATAAAAGATCTCTGTTGTTATTCGAGTGAAGAATAACACAAAGTAAGCTGTATGCAGCAAATTCCATATGGCAACCCTCAATTCCTTCACTGTACAGGGATTTCAACTGAGATTGGCACTGAAACCACAAAAGAAAAGAAAGTACATTATACCTGTAATTAACAAGGAACCACCCCTCCCCCCCCCCCACCAAAAAAAAAAAAGAACAGCTGAAGACCACTACATGATTAACAAATTTCAAATGATTAGCTGTGTTGCACTACATGATCCAAGCAATTGTGTATATCTCATACAGCAAATTGCATACACGGTAATGAAGAGGTATCTGTTTGGCAAGGAAAAATTCAAAAGGAAAAGGGAAATTATTTAAATTCAAAAATTTATTAAAAAAGCCAACCTGGTTATACTCGGGCAAATCTCCAACTTCCAATGCTAGCCGAGCGTGAGTTTCATACACCTAAAACATAAGCGTGAGAGCGAACCACTCAATATTTCAATTGTTTTAGTGAGTGTTTGGAGGGCGGACAATGAAAGAAAAATCATCTTGCAGTACTATTTCAGCCTTCCCAGACGGAGCGAAAGCATTTCAGAGAAATGGAGAAATTATATTACTACAAGGAAACATCTAAGAACATTCCAATATATGAAAATCTATTTTAATTTTTAAGACATAAAATGTAAAAGTTTCAGACTACATGTAAACCAAACAAAATATATCTTATGTTGGCACACAATGGTCAAAGGAGCTCGAAATCTCCATAGATAGGAGCCCTCTAGCTTTGAGGTGCAAGAAGACCTAACCTTAATGGCCATGTTACCAAGGTGATAAGAACTAGAAAATTCTAGAAGCTTTAGATTTCCTAGTTAATACGGTGGCTTAGGACCCAGGTTTGACGATCTTAGCCCGGTGTCTGTAGTGCAAAACTCTAAAAGAAGAAAGGTTGGAGGTCCAAAGTTCGGGGGTCAAGATCCTTGTGACTGTCGAGGACTTTGACTAGAGGTCCTTGTCCTAGGTGTATACCAAATGTACCAACATCTTATATTCCATGAAACAATGTGAAAGGAAGAACTACTTAAATTATTCATGTGAAGACATTCCAGATAAACGCATATTCAATAGCACCAAAGTCAAAACTTGTATAAATCTTTATATTGTAGATATGTGAGACAATATACAAAAAGAAACATAAGATGTCCAAAATTCAACCTTCACTGTTAGCTGATTGTGAATTCTTTGCACAGTTAAATCTTGGCGAATAGACTTCAACTGATCACATTTATATAGATAATTCTTTTGAGAATTTTGAACCATAAGCAAAGCTTTTTCCAGCACTTCTTCTGGTCTTACCTGTACAGTAGGAAGGATTATAGCCGAGTAAGATACTTGAAGAAAAAATATATCTTGAATGCGACTAAGAATAAACAAAAAATAGCGAATAAAGATAATGATAAATACAGTGGCTGGATCAGGTGCAGAAGTTAGGCGCAAATATCGTTTCTCTATTTCCTGGCATGTCCCCTTGACAGTAAGAGCATCCCAGTCAATGTCTTCAACAGCCCTGCTACCACCATCTTCAAACTTTTTGCTAAGAACCAAGGCACTGGCCCTTCTAGTGTACAGGTTGCCAGCTCCAGCAATTTTAGGCTTTAAATTATTAGCTTCTGCTTGATGTCCTCGGCCTTTTTCAAAACGTTTGGACCGGCTCTCACGTCTCTTCCTTTCCTTTGGTGAATTCGCAAGAGCCATTGCTCCAGAGTAGTATGCTGTCAAACTTTGTTCCTTATCACTATCACTAGACATATCATCATTATCAGCAGCATTTAGACCATCAACTAGGCACTGCTTTTTAACAGGTTTCTGTCTAATCTTCCTTTCACCTTTCTGCTCCAATGAAGAAATTCTTTTATTATTTAAGTGAACATCTTTGCTTCCATTACTCCCCATTGCCATTTGCATCTGTGGACAGTTTGTTCAAAGAAACAAATTGTATAAATCTGAACCAAATGTATTTCTCAACTCTCTTTTCCGGGTAGTTTTCTTTTGATGCTAAACTATATCATTGCTCCCAAACTTTGACTAGATTTAGGGCCCTAAACTTCTTAATTGTAGGATTTAATTGTCAAAACTTTTAAAATTTCACACCTGAATTCCGAAACTTTTAAATCATATAATCTAATCAACAAAATTTTAAGACTTCCAAATAGATTCCAAATGTTAAATCTTGAATATGCATTTTAGCTATTGTTTAGACACCGACCTCGTGGTCGTAACTTACCTTCAACTTACCGAACCTACCGACCTGGAGCCTGTTCAGTGCAACCTCAACGAAGTTCTTAAAGTCTGGTTCTAACTTGAACGACTAAACTGGAGAACAGGCCAATCAAACCCCAGAAACCGACCTCATTGCTGGCCACATTTCATGTTAAATATGTTTTTGTGTATAAATTACAAATGTACTCCCATCAAAAGTGTAATACCTATAAATATCCAATAAAATGCCATTGAGCTACAAGCATTAATCATATCATTTATTGCTTTTCCTATTCTCTCTCTACCCTCTCTATTAAACTTGATCTATCTCTCAACAGTTGTCAAGCTAGAACTACAAAGTTTAGCAGTTTGAGGATTATATCGTATAATTTAAAAGTTTAGGAATCTATTTGTGAAGTTTAAAAATTAGAGTGCTAAATCCAATTATTTTATGACCTATGTGTGAAACTGTTCAAAGTTAGGGTGGTCTTTTTTTTTTCCTTTTCCTTCCTGTTTTGATTTCTTTTTTGAAAAAATCCAACTATAATCAACCCTTTCCATCCTTCACAAGAAAGAACACACGAAAAAAAAAAAGTGAAGATGGAAGATGATTAACGGAATTTATGCCCAAATTTGTATTATGTTTATTAAATGTAAATAAATAAATAAAACTTTAGGAGTACCTTTCTGTCTCTTTCATTAAGATTAAACCAGTCCGGATATTTTACATGATCAACACTGACAAATGCTGGCTTTTCAGCTGGTTTCTCCACAACTAAAGGCTCCCATCTACTTTTCGATCGTCTTGTTGGACTCTTTTTGAACTTAGGCAGAGAAGAAACAGGAGTTGAATTCTGCATGCTGTGACATAGTTTAAACAGAAAAAATGTTAAGACAAGAAAAACTGGATTCTGAACCTAAAAATCAATCAATCAAGAAAATAGACCTTAACATGATTAGTTCAATTTCTAAATCAAACCCAAAGTCAAAAAAAGATCAGAACGTTTCATCACAAAATAAAATCCAGTGATAAAATGGTCTGTATCAGACACTGTAGCAATGCAAAACTAAAAGAGTAGTATTGCCTACCATAGGAAAAGGTACACTAAATAATGCTTAGGATGAGAATGTATTAAAAATGTTAAAATGCACATATACAGATTACGATATTTAGCAGTTATTCAAGTATATATTTGAATTTGTATAATATGATAGCGATAGAATATAAAATAGTACAGTAAGAAATGAAATTTACATTTAAGGAACCAATATACACAAATAAATATATGCATGTGTCTGTGATGTCCGTGCACTTTAAATAGAACTCCTCTAGCTTGTTTACATGTCTGTGAATGGATGAGGAAGAAGACACACACACACAGATAGAGACAATACTCTTTATTAGAACCATCTGGCAATGGAAAAAGAGGCTCAGTATCCCAATTGCGTGTGTAAAGTGTACCATCTGCAGTTGCCTTAGTTATCATCTGACAGAGAAGTGAAACTTTAAATTAGTATATGCATTTTGATCTAATTTATTAAGTGTCTCTATATGCATCAAGTAAACATATGTTCTGTATAGAAAATGTGTCTACAGTCCACATTTGCAAATATTAAGTATAAAAACATATTATAGCACACACTCAAACTCATGTCATTGCAACTTAATATATAATTCAGCAAAAACTGGATTACAGTATGTGTCAAACTTATAGTTGGTTTGTACTATTTTGTTTCTTTTGAACATCTTTGTCCCCTAAATGCCGTTTGCATCATGTTTTAGTAATTAAACTCTCTTATTCTCTATTAAAAAAGAGGAAGAATCTTAGGTCACATTTAAAACTGATTTTACGGATCGTAATAACTTAAGGTCTGCAACAAATCATATTATTGCTGAAAAACAAATGTTAAAATATAAGTAAACATGTTCATTAGTAAAGTAATATTTACTACCCAACAAAACTCATGAACTTGAAAGCATTGTCGAATGCTTTACATATAGAATTCAGCCCAGAAAATAAGAAACAAAACCAAATCTTCTTATCCAAGTTATAGTTCAGAATTATAACAGAAGCACATGCCCAAACCTTCGTAAAAGAAATGTGTTTACAGCCTTAAAGGTATTTTGGATTTCTCAAGCGGAGAGAGGACTCCAATAAAATCATAAAATACCATCATCCAAAGGAAAATCATGCCTTTCATTAGGAGAAAAGAACAGGTTTCAGCTGACCAATTTTAAGCATAACCATCAACCAGATTAACGTCAACTTGGGAATCTTACCTCCTTCATAACAGCTTGACTTGCAGCCATTTGTATATCATTTTTGCAGCGAGCCAAAGCCCTTTCAACATAAACTCGCAGTGACTTGGGGAAAGTACCGGTACCAGGCTGCAAGCAAGCAAAATATGAGAAAACTAACTGGAGTTGCTGCTGGAATTTAGTGGAAGAATAAATAATAAATGTGATGATGAGAAAAGCAGATGCCAATTCAAGTTGTTATAAAGCTAATTTGCTAAATCTGCTGCATAATACTGAAAATGCACTAACAAAATACATGAAAAATATAAAAGATTTGAACATAATTTCTGGATAAGTAAATGGCTGAATTCACATATACTTTCCTGTAAATGTAAGAAATAGTAAAAATATGTTTAATCTTATATCATTTCTATGTTTCGAAAGGGAATCAATTTAATGCTTTAGTTCTTGATATTCCTAGAAAAATAATGACAACTTCATTGAGAGACCCACATCATGATGCAAAAGCTCACCACAAGCTACTGACAATATGAAGCTGACTCAACTTTAAGCAATATGCAAGAGACCGTTACTATTTGTTAAAAGGCCGGTGACATCTCATTGATAGGAACATTTTGTGTGACATTTTTAATGTATTTCTTTACTTATTTGGTTACACTTTGATCTTAATTGTGTTACTTTTAACTTAGTTTGTTGAAATGAGTCCATAGATAGCATTGGTGTGTAAAAATGAGCAAAAATAAAGTTTTTGAGCTTTTTTTGTTTAATGTAACTTTTCTTTTCTTATAAAGTCTTATTTCTTTTGTAGGGAATCTGCATTATCATCATCAAATTGGAGAGTTTAGGGCTTGTTACACTTGAAAAGGAAGGAGTGGAGGCCAAGAGACAATCAAAATAAAACTCAAATTTGAAGAAAATCGGAATTTTGACAGATTTCGTAGTCCAACTTCGTGGGGCTCTACCAGACAACTCAGAAGTCCAAAAATCATGAATGAGGTGTCATTGGAAAGCCCTACATGTCTAGTTTCCAGAACCTCCAAGAACTTGATCATATCGATTTTGATGGCTGAGATATTCCCGTTTTAGTAATCGAGGTTCAATCTGTCCAAAAACTTGGATTTTGAATTCAATTCAAAAGAGCACACCAAGTCCCACATCGAAATTAGAGCAAAGATGAGCAAAAAATTATCCTATAAAGAGGTATAATGAGTCCCACATTGAAAAAAGAAGAGAAGATAGCCAACCAATTCTCCTATCTAAGGAGCAAGGCTCCACCTCTCAAAATCATCTCTTCATTTGCATTAACTTTAGAGTAAACGATTATTATCAAGATTTCTCAAGGACGTAAGGATCATCATCAAGACTTCTCAAGCTTCAAAAGTGTAATATTTATGTTTATTGTTTTTAATTATTTTTGTTATTGTATTGAAGTTATTTGTTTTGGATTCTTTTATTAGAAATATGATTTATTTACTATATGTCTTGTTTATTTTCATATTTGATTAAAGCATTTAATTTGATTATTAATGATATGTAGTTATGAATTCATGAACTATGATTATGTGTAAGAATTTTCACTCTAATTTAGATACGTAGTCTTATATGGTTCGAAACATATAGGGTTTATATATCATTAATAGTTAGTAGTACTACATATGAACGTTTTCTATGTGGTGATGAAAAGTATCATATTGCCTATTAGGATTCTCATAAGGCGATCCTTATGAGGTTCTAATCAAAAGGTAAAACTTGTAAAAGTGTGTGTGAGGATTGCAAGGTAATTATTTATGGTTTGACACCCGTAGTCTTAGCTTGTATTCGAACTATATTCATGAAAGCTTAATGATCTACTTTGATTTTCACATAGTTAGACGTTTCTACTATGTTTAAGTCGGGTAAAATATCTAGATAATAGACGTTTCCTATATCTTAGAGAATTTAGAAGAATATGTTGAGTATTTGAGGTCGTTGCCCTTATTCTCAAGGGTTTGATTCTTATGCATGCTTATGGGATTGAATTCGTTGCTATTAGTCATGACAATCTGATTGAATGCTTGGTTATCTATGGTTGTGTGAATGGAGATGATCACTTGTATATAATTTTTGTTTTACTTTTAGTTAAAAACCGATTCCAAAACCCCATAAATTCTTGTACACATTGTATATTTGGGAATATTTATTATACTAACACTTATTGTAGGTGTCCCTTCAGTCCCCGGTCCCTAACGATCCCTTATTTGTCCAATACTACATTGATAGGGTTATTGATATGCAAGTATATCACTCATGCATTCCCATGTCATTGAACTGTACTAGATTTGTGAAATATTTTAAGAATAAGGTGCTATTTAATGGGCAAATCCGAATAGAGTTATCCTCTGCAGGAAAATGGAGCTAAAAATTGAACAATGTATTCAAAGTACAGAGTTAGCAGGCATGAAAGCTCCTTATGAAGAATTCTAAATGCCACTTGTGCATACCAATGCCCTTTTTTTTTTTTTTTTTTTTTTTGCTTTGTGGATATTATATCCAAAAGTTGAGAAAGATCAACCAATGATAGGTCATACAAAGATATATTACAAGCACCAAAACAATTAATCAGAATTCTCACCTTAAGCATGGAATCTGTGCCATCATTTGGAGGAGTCTTGTCATCAGACTTTGGCAGTGAAACACTGATATAAGCAGGTTTTGCTGCATTGACTGAATAACTTTCCTTATCGGCTTTTGGTAAACCGAATGTCAAATTTGAAGCAATTCTAGGGTTTGTTGGAATCTGCAGTTTGCTTACCCTTCGCGTGTCCAAAGATGGATCAGTTTGTGAGGGTGATTGATAATTCTGGAGTGCCTGAGTAACCTGGGATGGCTGAGGTTGCTGATGAGAAGAAGGATATTGTAAGACGGGTCCTTGTGGGCATGTACTTTTCTGTTGATCCTGAAGGCTGTCATAGGAAGGGTTCTGATCCAAAGATTTTAAGAACTGAGGATGTGAGGAACTAGGATGGTGCATTTGATATGTAGGAGCGCCATGTTTCCAGTAACCATCATGAAAACCACTATTTACAGTAACAGACTGACTCGGGGAGGACAAAGGAAAAAATATAATTATGGTTTTACAAATTAACCATTGTTGCATGATGTAAACACAAAATATGAACTTAATCTGCCAAAACATAATCTCAAAAATACTTGAAACAAGAAATAAAAATAAATCTGAAATTTTGTAACTCATACATTATACACAATGAGAGAGACAGAGAAATGTTGTAATAAGCATCAGTGCTCTGGAGAGCACCTGAGGTGCAAATAAGTGTCTTAAAAATATTAGAATAATTTAGTTCAATTTTAGGATTTAATTTTTAAGGTTTAGAGTTTAGAATTTCATTAATATGGTTTATCTTTCCATGTCAGGGTATAAATATGTTGATTTTTCATATTTTAATGTTCATTATTTACAATGGACTTTGTGTGTGTGTGTAATAAAAAGACTAACACTGATAACAACGTATTTAGGGAGGGGAAAGATGCATTGTCACTGCGTCCAAGTATAGTCACATAATCCGCAAGTGACACATACAATGTGAGTCATGTGACCATAGATTATTAGATTACTTTTTGAGTACTGCAATATACATCAAATAATATGTCAATTATTAATTGGATGTAAACTTAGTGATGTATAATGACAAAATAATTGTGGGACCATTTATTAAGAAATGGTTAATTAAATTGTGTCATAGATAAGGAGCCAATTAAATTGTGTCATGTAATTGAAGAATGCATCAAATTGTAATAACGAGCATTTTTGTTACTTTTTAGAGGAGGTAAGTAAACATTTGAAAAAATTAGCAACACAAAAAACATGAAAGTACTAGAAACAATATATCAAGGCTCAAGACTAAATAAATGCAAACCTGCACAGGTGGTAGCTCTGCCGAATTAGATTCCGGTCTCCAAGGTGGGGTGTATGAGGGTGGCTGCTGGCTGTTTGAAGTTGGATACCCAGTGCTAACACTTGATTGTTGGCTGTTTGAAGTTGGATACCCAGTGTTAACACTTGGTTGTTGGCTGTTTGCAGTTGGATACCCAGTGCTAACACTTAGTTGCTGGCTGTTCGAAGTTGGATACCCAATACTAACACTTGGTTGCTGGCTGTTCGAAGATGGATACCCAAGACTAACACTTGGTTGTTGACTGTTCAATGTTGAATACCCAGTGCTAACACTAGGAACTGCACCTCCATAATTGGATGTACTAGGGACAGACAAGTTCTCTGTCCCAGGAGCACAGCTGACTTCCGTCTGACTGTAGTAATCAGCCCACTGCTTGTAATGCTGTTGATAATTTTGTGTGGTTGCAGTTGCAGTGCCAGAACTATATACAGGAGCTGCATCAGGAGTGTAATGCGGATACTGATGAGAACTGTAATTTGCATAAGTGCCATCATTCCATTGAGTAGTCTGATTATTGTAAGTGCTACTTGGGTAACCTCCAGCTGTCTGATAATCACCAGGATTGTAGTAAGTGCTTGAATAAGTTGTAGACCCATAAGATCCACTATTCTGAAATGAGGAAATAGGCTGATAAGGAGCACCTGTATTTTGATGTGCTCCTACAGGTTGTGAGTAGGAACTGCTAGACTGTTGCTGGTAGTTGTTATAGTAACCTGAATAACCTGTACTTCCGCAACCATATGGATCGGTAGAATTAGGATATGATGCATAGCCATTGTAACCTTGTGCTGCATTTGCTGTTGCCAAACTTGAAGAACTATTTACCGGGGGTTGCAGATGTTGATGATAATGATACTCCGAGTTAGAAATAGACCCATTTTCAGAGGTACTGTTATCCACCCTATGCATCGTCCATGATGAGTCTTCAGATCCAGCTGTTGAAGGATGATATGAATAAGTATGCCCTTGACTTGCAGTTACTACATGTCGGTTCTACAAAACAACAATAATACAAGTCAACAATGTAGGTCAATGTTGGCATTCACACTTAAAACAAAATAGCAGACAAATTTTTATTTGTTTCCCTTTTTATCTGAATTCAATGTCTCAAAACCCTCTCACTATGACATACGTCTGACTATAAAGCAAGGTATTTGTTTAAGATTTAAAGTATTTGAAGACGACATATTCTCAGAAGTTACCTCGAGCAAATTGGGATCAACTGAAGCTAAGGTCTCAGAGTTAACTCCTTGATTCATCATTGCATCAACATCCTGGTGCGCAGCAACCACAAATTAGTTAACTAAATAAATAAATAAAAAGACTATATGGATTAATTTGATTTGATGAATTACGCATCAATTCACAGATAAGCAAACAAAACCCTAAATAATTAAGTAAACGAATCTAATCGATCCTAACCTTCAGACACTTTTGAAGAGGCCGAAATCGCACGATAGCACCAAGATTGTCGACGTTGATTCAGAAGGATCAAAAACGGGGTTGGATAAACAAAATACCCAAACAAAAAATTAAGCTAATAAAATAAAGAAGCCAGAAAAACAAATAAAATTGCACAAAAAGAATCTAGCAGAGTAAGTAATATCTACGAATTAATTAACAACAAAAACAGAAATAAAAAGGGAAGAAACCAATTATTGAAAGGAATCTAGAGGTAAATTTGGGAGGAAGAGTGATAGAAAGACTTGAAAGAAGAGAGTTGCTGGGGGTCGGAACTCGGAAAAAGGGTTCAAATGGGGTCTAAGATTGGGACTTGTTTGTTTGGGGATAGAAGGAAACTGTGAAGGGTTTTTGTCTAAAATAGGTAAAATCTGTGTAAAAGTTTAAAAAAGGGCAACCTTATGTAAAAGTTTAAAAATGGGCTTTTTTTAACCGCCCACCCAAAAACCCATTTGGTAGTCGATAACTCATTTAAACCGTTTGAAATAAAGAATTCGAACAGTTCAAACAAACCCACAACTCTGAGCATTACTCTACCTCTCAAGAATCCCTCGTCACTATCTGGTATTAACGAAGCTCTCCCATTTTCGATTGAGGAAGAAGACGAACAGTATCAACGTAGAAAACACTCGACTATTACTATCAACTTTTGAAGCTCTGCATTATTCGGTAAGTATTTTAAACAAATTTGTCTTCCTTGCACGAAAACACTCGACCATTACTCACCTTTTGAAGCTATGCAGTTTGGTTTTTAATTGGGTTTTCGTTGAAACTCAACGAAAATCCCTTATTTTTGTATGGTTTTTTGTAAAATGTTGGTTTAAGGTTAAATGTTTATGTAAAATGTAGGTTTTGTAATATTGGGATTTTGTAATTATGGATGGATAATATGATTTCTGGTATATCTGGTTGTTAATCATGAATAACATTATCTAGGAGTATATCAGTGGTATATCTGGTATATCTCATGGTATATCTGGTATATCTGGGGGTATATCTGGTATATCTCAGGGTATATCTGGTATATCTGAGGTATATCTCACGGTATATCTGGTATATCTCATGGTATATCTGGTATATCTAGTATATTTTGTGTTATGTCTGGTATATCTGGGGGTATATCTCATGGTATATCTGGTATATCTGGTATATTTTGTATTATGTCTGGTATATCTGGGGGTATATCTGGTATATCTCATGGTATATCTGGTATATCTGGGGGTATATCTGGTATATCTCATGGTATATATGGTATATCTGGGGGTATATCTGGTATATCTGGTATATCTCAAGGTATATCTGGTATATCTCAGGGTATATCTGGTATATCTCAGGGTATATCTGGTATATCTGGTATATCTCAAGGTATATCTGGTATATCTGAGGTATATCTCACGGTATATCTGGTATATCTCATGGTATATCTGGTATATCTGGTATATTTTGTGTTATGTCTGGTATATCTGGGGGTATATCTGGTATATCTGGTATATTTTGTGTTATGTCTGGTATATCTGGGGGTATATCTGGTATATCTCACGGTATATCTGGTATATCTCATGGTATATCTGGTATATCTGGGGGTATATCTGGTATATCTGGTATATCTCATGGTATATCTGGTATATCTGGTATATCTCAGGGTATATCTGGTATATCTGGGGGTATATCTGGTATATCTCACGGTATATCTGGTATATCTCATGGTATATCTGGGGGTATATCTGGTATATCTCAGGGTATATCTGGTATATCTGGTATATCTGAGGTATATCTCACGGTATATCTGGTATATCTCATGGTATATTTGGTATATTTTGTGTTATGTCTGGTATATCTGGGGTATATCTGGTATATCTCATGGTATATCTGGTATATCTGGGGGTATATCTGGTATATCTGGGGGTATATCTGGTATATCTGGGGGTATATCTGGTATATCTCATGGTATATCTGGTATATCTGGGGGTATATCTGGTATATCTCATGGTATATCTGGTATATCTCAGGGTATATCTGGTATATCAGGGGGTATATCTGGTATATCAGGGGGTATATCTGGTATATCTCACGGTATATCTGGTATATCTCCTGGTATATCTGGTATATCTGGTATATTTGGTATATTTCATGGTATATCTGGTATATCTCAGGGTATATCTCAGGGTATATCTGGTATATCTGGTATATCTCATGGTATATCTCATGGTATATCTGGTATATCTCAGGGTATATCTGGTATATCTGGTATATCTCACGGTATATCTGGTATATCTCAGGGTATATCTGGTATATCTCCTGGTATATCTCTTGGTATATCTGGTATATCTCATGGTATATCTGGTATATCTGGTATATTTCATGGTATATCTGGTATATTTCATGGTATATCTGGTATATCTCGGAGTATATCTGGTATATCTCAAGGTATATGTGGTATATATTGGTCTATTTCTATAAGTTTCATTTATATGAACCTAAATTTGATGTATTTTTATGTTGGTTTAATGTGATTGATGTTTTTCGCATATATATTGTAATTTTTGTATACCTGTTCACAAGTATTAATGAAATTGTTTTCCGTAAATGTTAAATATGCAGGAAATGGCAGGAAAAATCTCATTCGTGCCTTATGTCTCCCCATCCGATTATTATGTTGGTAAAATAACCAACATATCACGTCTTCAAAATTTTGCAACATTGAAGACGACCCTACAAGGATTTGGGTTACTGAATAGATTTCAGGGCTTATGTTTTGGTTTCATCACAAGGATGAAACATATAGAGTTTACAGCTGGATTCTTGCATCATATATTATTGATGCAAGATAGAGATCAATCGGGGAAAGAACTCCGAGTTATTGTAAATGGTGCACCCCACCTCTTTGGATATGAAGAATTTAGCCTAATCACCGGTATGATGTTTATCAGTGACGAAGGAAGTCCAGCTCAAAGTGGTCGGTTGCGTAAAAATTTCTTCAAGACCGACAGGCCAATAAAGAAAGTCGAGTTGGAGAAGGTATTTGCAAACCTTCCATTGTCCACGGAGCCTGAAGATGTTTTGAGGTTGGCTCTGATATATACTCTGGAAATAATACTTTTGGCCGATCATAATCTGAGGGCCATTAATGATGAATATTTGGATTTAGTTGAAGACGTTGACAAGTTTAATATCTACCCCTGGGGTAAGATAGTCTATGACTTCACCGTAAGGAGGTTGAAGAATATTAATCTCCAAAAAGTTGGAGGGGTCGCTTCAACTTACAGTGTCTATGATTTTTCTTGGGCACTGCAAGTTTGGGCCTACGAGGCCATACAAGTGCCTATTACTGATTTAGCAACTTGTACATCTCCAGATGCATTGCCCATGATATTACGCTGGGAGAATGAAAAGAAAGGGCACTATTTGAAGTTCTGGGACATAAACCATAAAATATTCCAAGCTTCATATGTAAGTTTGTTGCCTATATGTTTTTGTTATTAAATTTATTTTATTTATATTTTCGATTGTACTTAACTAACTGGTATATGTTTCCGTTGTATATGATACAGTTTCATATGCTGACGAGACTCACTCCTAATGAATCGGAGAGAAAGAGTCCATACTTAATTTCGGCACAACAATATGCGAGGCTGCAACCTGGCCTTGGTGTGCCAAACGTTAGTGGATTGAATGATGAGTTGCCTTCCAAAGGCGATGAAGATCAACACACATCTGGTCACAGTGGTGATAAAAGTGACCCTATCCCGGAAGTCCAAAAAGATGAACCTTCATCTCATTCATCAACTTCCATTATGGAGGTAATATAATACGGCACATATAAAACCCTTGGATTTTGAATTAGTTTATGTCATTAATTGCAACCTTGTACGAATAAATTTTTATGCTTTGTAATTTTAGGTGTTGCAAGAGCTTCGAGATTTGAAGAAGGAGGTCATCTCAATAAAAGAAAACCAAAATTGGATGAAGGATGTGTTGAATCAATTGTTGAGACAACAACAAAAGACTGCAACAGATATAGAAGCAGTGAAACCTGGTGGGAACTCGTCCAGGAAAAAAAGTGTCCCACTGACTGACCGACGTAAGGTGGACTCTGTACATATTTTAGTGGACGAAGATGATGTGACGTCCACGGAAGAAGAGCCAGTAGTGGGTACTGCTACATGCAGAGAAATGATTCTGTTTAGCACAGAAGAAATTGGGGAGGAAACAACCAAGGTTCATTCTGATCATCATGAAGAATCAGTGGGTGTGACTGAAGAATGTCCCACTGAAGTGAACCTTGGAAAGCAGCCAGTCCATGGAACCGAAGTAGATGATAACTTGACAGGTCTGGATTTTTCTACTTTGGAATATATTTTAGAGGCTGCCCCTATCCGCACCGGTACCACCTCAGTGCGATTAGGATCGATAACATCAAAGGGCGTTAGTTCGACTGGCACGTCCGCACCCTTTGGTAATATATATAATAGGAGGAAGAGAAAAGTTGGTCCCTCCCTAAAATCTCCATATGTGCAGCCCAAGAGGAAATCAGGTATATCAATAAAGTCCCACCAATCGGACGAAGCACAACAACCTGGCCTTTATGATCCGATGAGAGGGTTTGATGAATCCAGATATACCTACTTCTTGGAATGGTTATATCAACATTTTAACGACAACCAGTATGTATTTCCTACTACTTATTGTCTTATTTATTCATCCAATTTAGTCTCTATTTTTTTTAACCCACGTAATATGGTTAATTACTGATGTCTTTGTTATTCTTCAAAATGTAGGGAAAGTATTATTGTTGGTTGCCCAAGTAAGGGTATGGCTAACTCTTCTTGGTTTCATCGTATATTGAAACCACAATCATCTTTACTCAATGAGGTACATGTTTTGGTTATGTTAATTTATGGATATTAGTGGTTATATGTTGTTATTTGGTTTATGGATTGTTATTCAATATATTTGGTATTCTAAAGTGAAACTAACAACACATATATCTCATATGTCTGGTATCAACGATGCGTAATTTTAAATTGGCAAAATAACTTCAGCACATAGATTGCGGACTATGGCTGTTGAGGAAGAAAGAGGAACTTCATCCGCACTTGTTCCTAAATAACAATTGGACAACTGTAGACTCGTCGTTTTGTGTAAGACTTTTACTTAGTATATCTGGTGTTTATTTAAAAATATCTTGTATATATCGTAATTTTCCATGTCATATCTGGTCAATTTGCAGATGATGTAACAATTTTTCTTTAAAATTACTATATTTGAAAATGTAGGCTTACATCGATGCAAGTGCAAGTGAATGGAAGAAGTTGAAGAAGAATGACCACTTGTCTTTTTGGTTGAATGATAAGAAGTGGTTTGATTACGTGACTGGTAAAATACTTTTAAACTTATGATTCTGTGTTGCATATCTGGGCAAACTTGAACATTTTATCGTTTCATATAATAATATAAATTTCTTGTTTGTTTTGAAATAGGTGTCCGGCCTGATTATGGTAAACCATGGATTCGTGTCAACAATATATATGGTGTTATATTGGAGAAGGGTCATTGGATCGCTTTCGGACTTGACATCAGACAACAACAAATTAACGTATATGATTCACTTCCTAAACACATAAGAGATGGAACTCTCAAGAAAAGGTTACATAATTTATCTGTCATGATCCCAAACTTGATTCATAACTTAGAAGTGGTTGAACATGACATCAAAGAGAAGTGGCCCATATATCGTAATGCAATAGCTGTTCCACAGCAGGTTCAAGTGTAAGTATATTTTATTATTTGGTTAGTGACATCGATTTAATAAAGATTAATATTAAGTTATATTGCGTTACTTATACGGACTTATTGTTTACTTCAATATATTACACAGGGGTGACTGTGGCATATATGCACTGAAGTTCATTGAGTATTTAGTAAATGAGAAGCCACTGACTGACATCAAAGATGAGGCTATAGGTTTCTTCAGAAAGAAACTTTGTTGTGAACTTTTCTTTGCGGACGATGAATACATAATTGTTTAATCTGGTATGCAATAAAGATTATATTTTTATATAATTGATCAACTACTTGATTATGATTCTGTGTTGCAGAACATTTATGTATTATTGCCTCTGGACTTTATGTGTTAAGGTATTTTTGTGCATTTTACAACTTAACGGGTATGGCATATATATAAACTTATCAGTTTTATTTTTTATGGCCCATATTTGGTAATTTTGTTATCTGGTTATTTTTCTGGTGGCTTATCTGATAATATAACACTTTTTTGGTAGGTTGTAAGCAACTTCCAAATGGTATCTGATGTTGCTTTGGTATTCTAAAGGCTTGGGGTATATCACTCAACAGAGGCTACAACAATGCCTATTTAGGCTTTCTCTGGAGTGCTTTGTTGTGAACTTTTATGCAGCTTGACATAGGCTTAGTATCATGGATTACGTGCTTTAAATATTGTAAAACTTATACTATCTGTAAATGTAATGGTTATGAGAACATTTATGTAATGTTTGTAATTATATATGTGATCAATTTATGTAAAATTGTACTGATACATTACTTTGGTGTAATAATGAAATGAAGGAAATCAGTTTTGGTTATGATTTATTCCATCTGTTACTGAAATTGTAATATCCAAATTCTGGGATAAATTTTTTGTAGTTCTGGAACTCATTCGTAGTTTATCATCTGGTATATCTGGTATATCTAATGGTATATCTGGTATATCTGGGGGTATATTTGGTATATCTGGTATATCTCATGGTATATCTGGTATATCTGGGGGTATATCTGGGGGTATATCTCAGGGTATATCTGGTATATCTCATGGTATATCTGGTATATCTGGGGGTATATCTGGTATATCTCATGGTATATCTGGTATATCTCAGGGTATATCTGGTATATCTCAGGGTATATCTGGTATATCTGGGGGTATATCTGGTATATCTGGTATATCTCATGGTATATCTGGTATATCTCAGGGTATATCTGGTATATCTCAGGGTATATCTGGGGGTATATCTGGTATATCTGGTATATCTCAGGGTATATCTGGTATATCTCATGGTATATCTGGGGGTATATCTGGTATATCTCATGGTATATCTGGTATATCTCAGGGTATATCTGGTATATCTCAGGGTATATCTGGTATATCTGGGGGTATATCTGGTATATCTCATGGTATATCTGGTATATCTCAGGGTATATCTGGTATATCTGGGGGTATATCTGGGGGTATATCTGGTATATCTCATGGTATATCTGGTATATCTGGTATATCTCAGGGTATATCTGGGGGTATATCTGGTATATCTCATGGTATATCTGGGGGTATATCTGGTATATCTGGTATATCTCATGGTATATCTCAGGGTATATCTGGTATATCTGGGGGTATATCTGGTATATCTGGTATATCTCATGGTATATCTGGTATATCTCAGGGTATATCTGGTATATCTCAGGGTATATCTGGTATATCTGGGGGTATATCTGGTATATCTGGTATATCTCATGGTATATCTGGTATATCTCAGGGTATATCGGGTATATCTGGGGGTATATCTGGTATATCTCATGGTATATCTGGTATATCTGGGGGTATATCTAGTATATCTCATGGTATATCTGGTATATCTCAGGGTATATCTGGTATATCTCAGGGTATATCTGGTATATCTGGGGGTATATCTGGTATATCTCATGGTATATCTGGTATATCTCAGGGTATATCTGGTATATCTGGGGGTATATCTGGTATATCTCATGGTATATCTGGTATATCTGGTATATCTCATGGTATATCTGGTATATCTGGTATATCTGGGGGTATATCTGGTATATCTGGTATATCTGGGGGTATATCTGGTATATCTGGGGGTATATCTGGTATATCTCCTGGTATATCTGGTATATCTGGGGGTATATCTGGTATATCTGGGGGTATATCTGGTATATCTCATGGTATATCTGGTATATCAGGGGGTATATCTGGTATATCTCAGGGTATATCTGGTATATCTCATGATATATCTGTTATATCTCATGGTATATCTTATAAAATAATATAACAACACATATCTCATATACGTGGTACATGAAAATTTAGAGACAAGGCATAATATAACACTATCATTAATGCAAAATTCAGATACATAAATGTTCAACTTGAAATCAGCATAAAATATTACAGGGTACATGAAAATGTTCATTCTTGAGAAGGTAGGGAAGGTTCTACAATCATCTGACGAAAAACATTACAAGTCCTTCTGTTATGACCACTAATTCCACAACGACTGCACAACATTAACTTCTTTATTACTTCCCCATGTGAACGTATGCGTCGCTTTCGTGGTCTGCCAGATTTTTTCTTTGTGTTAGGAGGAAGTTCAACTAGGTCCATGATTTCTTGTGGAATGTCCCACTGACCATTGTCAGTTGCTGGAAATATTGCCTCCGCATATGCGATAATATAACAATTGACTGTGTATAATCGGTCAACCAAGGACTGGACATCAACATCTTGAAAACGGGCCGCTGCAATGGCATGACAACAGGGGATTTTGTGAACATCAAATTCCCTGCAGCTACAACTTCTGTTCAGTAGATCAACATCTTGACTAGTATCACCATGTACAACCTGACATCATATAAATGAACTAGTTACATAGATGGTTTAAACATTAGAAGTAATTAAAACACATGCGCTATTAAATTGACATATTTAAAAATTCAATAACAATATAATGATGTACGAATCCTATACCTGGAAAACATGTGCATTAATTCTGAAAACCCTGTACCTTAAGGACTTATTGTGATTTGCACGCATAATTGAGTCGACCTCATCGGTAAGTAATTGAGTTCCCCATCTCATCCCAACCTCCCTACGTTCGACAAATCAATGTTGTATTTTGCTACGGTAGTACTCAGCAAGCATGGTTATAGGCAACTCACGAGCAGATTTCATGACATTATTAAATGACTCTGAACCATTTGTGGTCATTATACCGTATCTGTTCCCAGGAAAATGAAATCTTGACCACTTGTCTTTACCTGCTTCCAATAAGTACTTCTCTATATCAGGATCGATCAGTCTCAAATCCCCCATGTATTTGTCAAATTCACGCTTCATATATGCCCTTGCGCAACATCTGAACAAAGGTGTGATATCAGGATTCTTAAATTTGTGGTTCAAATTCATCTCCATGTGAAATGCACAATATCCATGCAAAGCATTGGGGAATGCCTTAGGAACATATTGTATAATGCTTTGGTGTCTATCTGAAACAATAACAAGATCATCAATGTGCCCAAATATACCGGATAGTTTTAACAAAAACCATTCCCAGGCTTCATTATTCTCAGAATCTCCAACACCAATGGCCAATGGATATATGTTGTTATTTCCATCTGAAGCATTTGCTACGAATAATGTCCCAGCATACCTACCTGATAGGAATGCACCGTCGACTGTAATTACATGTCTTATACAAGATAAAAAACCTCTGATACATGGACCTAGTGCCAAAAAAAAGTACTTAAATCTTCCGGACTGGTCAACTTCAATATGTGTCACGCTACCAGGATTTCTTTCCTTCAAACATGACAGTAGGAAGGAAGCTTCAGGAATGATTCCTCTTCACTGCCACGTAGCAAATAAAGAGCCTTCTCTTTAGATCTGTATGCTGTGGTGTAACCAATCTCAATCCCAAACTCATTTTGACAATCATCAATAATATCTTTGGGCTTATAAATTCTTCCTGGTCGGACCAACTTCATTTTTATGGCATTTCCTATCACTCTTGAGGTTGCAGTCCTATTCTTCCTCATGTAATTGTTAGGATCACAACTATGTCTTGATTCGTATTCTTTTACCCTGAACCTATCAGATCCAGTGATCCTATTACATCTAATCATCCAACTACAACTCGATTGAATGCAACGTATTACAACACGGTCTTTCTTACTAGTCAGTGTCCTCGTCTCAAATCTGTTTCTTATGGCATAAAGACCGACATGTGTTGTGAAATCTATCTTATTGTCAAAAACTTGATCAACTTTCAAATCAAGCTCAACATGTGCCACAGACGACGAAACTTCACCATTAGAAATAATCTCTGTGGGTGTACTGGATGGACCAAAACGTAATTCATTATTGTTTCTAATTACAGTTCGTCCTTCAGACTGGGATAAACCATAATTCTCATGATTTCTAACAATCACCCTTTCTGGTTCAACTTGTGTCCTTTCATTATGAATTGCATGCAAACCTCCCATTGAGGACATATCATGATCAACGTTTTCGTTCACAGGACCACCTTGTAATTCATATTCTCTAATCATATCAATATCTCCATCATCACCCATTTGTGGCATAACTAAATTGTGATCTACATCATCACGAATACTATCAAGTACATTATCGCAACCACCAATTGGATTTTGAGATCCTTCTTGCATATTAGTATCGCTCAATGAATTTACATTACGGCATCCGGTATTAAAAAGTTGTTCATGGCAAATAGAATTACCTGTACCTACAGATCTTATCTCATTTTTTGTGACATATATAACAGCCTTCCTTAGATTATCTTCAACGTGAAGGTCGAAAAACTCATCCAACTCTTCATCATCACTTATTAAAACACTAGGTAATGTCAAATCATTCTTATAGAAGTATCTGACTGAAAGTTCATACTTCAACTTATCCATCTTTAACTTGAGAAACAACCTTTCTTTAAGTTCATTATACAACAATCCTTTTTTTATCTTCATCACCAAACCTTCACCTCCTTCATATACTTTTTTATTATCCTTCAATGACCACTTACCATTGTGAATGATTAGAATACTAAGGCTATCCATTCTGTAAAATGTTTAAAAATAATTAGGTCTATCTCATTCAAAAATACGTAAAGTTAAATTGATTTATCAAATAATATACAACATATTGAACTGTTATATATTAGTATATAACAGATATTCCAAGATATACCCTGAGATATACCAGATATACCCTGAGATATACCAGATATACCAGCTATACCCACAGATATACCCTCTGATATACCAGATATACCCTGAGATATACCAGATATACCCCCTGATATACCAGATATACCCTGAGATATACCAGATATACCAGATATACCGTGAGATATACCAGATATACCCCCTGATATACCAGATATACCATTAGATATACCGTGAGATATACCAGATATACCGTGAGATATACCAGATATACCATGAGATATACCAGATATACCAGATATACCGTGAGATATACCAGATATACCGTGAGATATACTAGATATACCAGATATACCCCCAGATATACCAGATATACCATGAGATATACCTCAGATATACCCCCAGATATACCAGATATACCATGAGATATACCAGATATACCCCCAGATATACCAGATATACCGTGAGATATACCAGATATACCAGATATACCCCCAGATATACCGTGAGATATACCATGAGATATACCTCAGATATACCCCCAGATATACCAGATATACCATGAGATATACCAGATATACCCCCAGATATACCAGATATACCCTGAGATATACCAGATATACCCTGAGATATACCAGATATACCCCCAGATATACCAGATATACCATGAGATATACCAGATATACCCCCAGATATACCAGATATACCAGGAGATATACCAGATATACTGTGAGATATACCAGATATACCATGAGATATACCAGATATACCGTGAGATATACCAGATATACCCACAGATATACCAGATATACCAGATATACAGTGAGATATACCTGATATACCAGATATACCATGAGATATACCAGATATACCATGAGATATACCAGATATACCGTGAGATATACCAGATATACCGTGAGATATACCAGATATACCCACAGATATACCAATATACCCTCTCATATACCAGATATACCCTCTCATATACCAGATATACCAGATATAACGTGAGATATACCAGATATACCCTCTGATATACCAGATATACCAGATATACCCTGAGATATACCAGATATACCCTCTGATATACCAGATATACCCTCTGATATACCAGATATAACCCTGAGATATACCAGATATACCCTCAGATATACCCTGAGATATACCCTGAGATATACCCTCTGATATACCAGATATACTTGATATACCAGATATAACCTGAGATATACCAGATATACCCTCAGATATACCAGATATACCCTACCACATATAAACCTCTGAATATAGCATTTCATAAATATTCCAGATATACACCGGCCAAAAATATATGTTTCAGATTAATTACCCCATTGATTGGGGTAACCAGTTTAATACGATTTTTCAACCAAAAATCTGTTTAACTAATACCATATCAGTTCCTCGCAAATTATGAAGCAAATTGTCATGGAAATGTTTCCGAAAATATATCACGTCGGCCATTCGCATATATGTTTCTGATTAATTATTATTAGAATCCTGGGGTACACAGTTTAATACGATTTTACAACCTAATAAATAGTGCAAAATTGTTGGAAGATATTACTAACCTCATTTTTATAATTTTTCCACGCAAAATTATGCAAGCAAATTGTTGAGAAGATCAGTGAAGAGAAATAGGATCAGGGTCCCGATGGGTCGCGTTTTCGGTAGTTATTATTAAGAAACTTCCTTGGTGGGAAACTAAATGACCCAAGCAAACCGGCTACTGGGAGACTAAATAAATTTTGCAAATATTGTTGGAAGACTATTTACACAAGGTTGCCTCATTTTTATAACTTTTACACGAGGACATTTTGCAACAATTGTGAGAAGATCAGTGAAGAGACCCAACTGTGAGAGGTGTGTGCGGTAGACGAAGATTGGAGGGAATGAAGAAAGAAACTTTTTGGTGCGGAAACTAAATCACCCATATGACACAACTACCCCGGCTACTGGCAGACTAATTTCCCTACAATACTATTTAATTTTTCAAAACTATCCCTTATAAATAAATATGCTTCGCATTTATTAAAATAACAAAAAAAAAAATAACAGATTTAAATAACAACTAATTAATTGCATTGTATTGAAATTTCTATAATCTTTTATAGTTTTTTTATCAATTAAATATAAATATAAATATAAATTATATTTGGGCTACATTCATTTTAAAATATTAGTTTCTATAAAATAAAGTGTGAAATACCCTATTAGTCATCTAAATCAAAGAAAATGCGTAATTTAGTCACCTAAATTATAACATATGTTTTTTAATAATTTTGCTTATAAAAATAGAGCCATAAAGACATTTTTAATATTTAAGCAAATATTTTATTATAAAAATAGCTCTATTCACGTGTGGTATTAATTAAAGGATTAGCGAGATAATTTATGACATTTATCTCAATTTTGAACCATCCATCTCTTTTTCTCCTAAATCCTTAGTTAGTTTTAGATTTTTTATAGAGCTTTAAAAAATTTCAGCTTAAAAACTCTACTCAATTTGTTGGCTATATCTTGGTCTATCCATTTAACTCTTGAAATCTCACAAAACTCAAGTTCTCTTAAATCCCTAATTTTTCTTGGTATTGAAGAACATAAAATAGGTGATGGAAGAAAGCATTCATTTCACTCTATTATGTCATTGTGATTTACAAGCAAAATGCTCAATATATTGGACTGCAAGGAACCCATGGAGGAGATTCTATAGTTGCTCAATGGTAGGCTATCTTTTTCTGTAAAAAAATTATGTTTTTTAATTAATTTATATGATATTTTATACAAATAGAGCATGTTTTGAAGAAGACAATGGAGGGTATGTTCTGTACTATGAAAAAATTTGGGGAAAAAAGCACATTTTGCATTAAGAAAAAATTAGGGTAAAAAACGAGCGAATGTTCTGCACTAATTATATGTGATTTTTATATCTTACCATAATAGGGCATGTTTAGTATGATTAATAGGGCATTTTTTGAGATTTTTGATTTTATAAAGAAGATAATGAAGGGCAATGGGTACAGGAAATCATGGTTGTAATTATTTTATTTTGATTGATCTAGTTGTTAATCCAAGAACTGGAAAAATTATAACAAGCTTGTTGAATCGAATCAAGGCTCAAGACGAGAAGATTTTCCAATTTGAGAAACAATTGAAGATTTTGATTATTATTTTGTTGTTAATGTTTCTGATATATATAATGTAGTAAAATGCAGTAAATATCAAATGGGTTTAGAGGTCGTTTGTTTTAGCAATTAAATATTGTCTACATTCTAATATATCTACTTGTTTTTTCAATACACTTGTTTCTGTTTTGGTGAAATGCCAAAACACTTATGCCTTTTAACCATGGTATATATGTATACATAATGTGAAAAATTAATCAAAAACCTACTTTGCATTTCATATTTTTATCAATATCATGTTTACAAATTTGTTCAATGCTTTACAAAAGTGTGCCAAATATTAAAAGCCTAGATCCAAAAGAAACTATGGTAGTAAACAAATTTAGCACCAAACACTTTATAATTTCAATTTGCAATCCATACCATCTATTCTAACATACTATAATTCCAAGTTAAGATCTATATCGGACAAACTAAAAATTACAATACAAAGATAGTGAAATTAAACTATGGGTGTTGAAATAAACAACATCAGCAACCTTCAATTTGATGTTGTTATATTCTTTGCTTCTTATTGGGGCTTATAATAGTTTTTTAACCATCAGCAATACTTCTTGGTTTTGTTTTCATCCTTTTTGATTTATTTCTTTCACTTTGTTCCATGTTTATTAAATTTTGGGTCCATAAATGAGCTCTATGAGAAATTTGTAAAATAAAGCATTATGTAGTTATATTCCATATTTACCTCCTTACAAGGACTTTATAATAAACAAACCTGATGCATGCCACTGTTTCTATTTGACAATGTGTGTTGGTTGCTTCCTTTTTCTTTTTACATCCCTTTTGATTGTGTTCATGCTCCTTATAATAACCACAACTTATCATCATAACCTTTTTCAACTTATTTGGGTTCCTTTCAATCCCAACTTGAATATTAAATGCTACAGTTTTTTCTTCAAAAATGTATCAAAGGTAGATTTGTTCCTTGAATTTTTGGGCCTCCTACTTCATCTCACATAATCTAGAGGATTAATATCAACATTTTCACTTATTTGAGGCAAAATATACCAGCTAGGAACAAGATAAATAATAGGACTATACAAATTGGAAAGGCAATAAAAACTAGTTAGAATATATACGTACACATTATTTAATAAGAATCAATTAAAAATAAACAGTTTTGGATAATTACTTATACTGGTCCTCGAATGTCTGTATTTTATATATTAAATCAACATATGAAATTAGGTCATCTTGACTTGTAAGAATGCTCCTCATGGTATGTACACATAGTATGCCACTGAGATCTCATTCTCTACAAGTACAAGTTCTATTTAAAAGGTCCATGCAAACTTTTTTGTTGAATTTAAAGTACACTTCATATAGATATCTCCCATTGTGCCTTGCCCTATATGCACTGGACAAATCAATTTTTTCTTCTACTATATCCATTATTTTCTTAGATATTGGATATTTTCATTTATCCACTTCATTTCTCTTTGATTTAAATCTTTTACTTATGTAAACCCTAATTGTCTCAAGCATAATAAAGATAGGCTACTCTCTTGCTACTAACAATTATGAGTTGAAAGACTCATACAAATTGTTCATTTGATTGTCACAAAGTGAGGAGGTCTTGCCAAAATTTTGGAAAAAGGAAATAGATTAATGCAATTTATTAAAATAATTGAAAAAAATATATAAAAGTAAAAATATAACCTGTAAATGAATCTTGACCATGACATTTATGGTTTGACAACTAAGTATGAGTGAGCCTTTTTTGACTAAAGTTCTAAGCTGTGCATCCATGAATCAAATTTTGTACAGTTGTGGCTTTAGCAGCTTCTTAAGTGCTCACACAACTTTCACCTTTGTTGTACTTTGAAATTTTTGTGCATGTGTCAAATGCAAATTCTATACTCCATGTTAGGTATAACTGACTTAACTGTTGAAATTATTTCTTTAATCTCATCACTCATAATGGTGCAATGTTATTCTTATCCCAAGATCTTTGAATAATATCTTAACAAATAATTTTTATATTTTTTTGGATTCAGTTTCAACAACTGCATAAACAAGAGAATATATCCCACTGTTTGCATCTACCTCTGCAGCGCAAAAAAAGGTGACCACATTATTCCTTTTCAAATGACATCCATCTAGTCCAAGGATTCTTCTACAACCTTTTTTCCACCCTTCCTTAATAGGTCTTAGGCATACGTAATATCTTTTAAACCTAATTACACCATTTTTATCTTTCCCCTTTTTTAGTACTATTTTGGTATCATGATTAGTTCTCTTAAGCTCTTCGCCATATTGAAACAATTTAGGGTACTAATCTTCAAAATTTCCATGAATCAATTCCTTAACCTATTTTTTTTTTTGCTTTCTTGATCACATTTTTAGTAATTTTCACATTGTATTTTTTTCTCACAACATCTTGTACCCTTTTATACTTTGCCTTTAGCTCATGAAGAAAAAATTTCAACATGTTTTCAATAAGAAATGTGCTAGTTATCTAGTTTTTTAATGCACGGTTTCTTTTACAACTATGAAAACCCTCATCATGACATTTATAAATAAAAAACAATTGAGTTCTAAACTGTTTTCTTACAAATAACTCCTAATAACAAGCTATATTGTTACACCACACATGCATTCTTTCATTGTCATTTCTTTTATACTTCATATGTCGACCATACCTCAATTCATAAAGCTTAATGGCATTTCTCATGACCTCCACATCTTCAAAAATTATACTAAGTTGCAACTTTATTGTTTCTAGCATTAAATCACCCTTCTTCAATTTAGGAACATCCATATTCACCTTCTTTTCAACATCCACCTCATCATCAATATCTAAATCCTCCTCAAATTCATTTCCAAATTCATTTTCATGCCCCATTCTACTAGACTCACCAACTTCATTTTCATCCCCCTTTATTGAATTTTGGTCATTTTCATTGTCATGTATGACATCAATATACACATCTATCATATTAACACCACTTGATGATATGCAACTTGCCAAATGCTTAGCATCATTATTAGTTTTAATAACCCTTAATCCACTGTTTCTAATAGTCTTAGGAATCCTATGGTAAATGTTCACTTCTTGTTCACCCAAACCCAAGTCTCTAATAAACTCTTTTATCCTCCCCAAATCCATTTTATCTACATGATAGTAGTCTTAGAAATCTAACCTCCCATTTGTGTATTCAAGGTTTCTATCAATATTTTCCACAACATACCCATTAATTTGTATCTTTATAGTGAAATATTTATGGGTAAAGGGCACTAGCATTCCCTAGCTTTGGACAAAGAAGTAGTTTAGTTCCATAGCTTTTAACTGGAGTAATTTTGTCTCATACCTTTGTAATAAAATGCACTTTAGTCCCAAAAATTTCAAAAAAAAATGACTAAATTGCACCTTTTATATCAAAAGTATGGAACTAAAATGCACCTTTTATAGAAGAGACTAAACTGCTCCAATTGAAAGCTATGGAACTAAAGTGTATCTTTTATAGAAGGGATTAAATTGCTTCAGTTGAAAGCTATGGGACTAAACTATCCTTTTGTTCAAAGTTATAGGACTATTAGTGCTCTTCACCCAATATTTATCTCTAGGATTTGGAATTTTTTTAACAATAAACACATGTTAACTTAACTCTTAACAAATTATTAATTAAAATTATAACTAATTAATAGTACGAACATTACACTACAAATGAATCAATACAAATTATGTAAAAAATAAACCTCAAATGTTTTTGTATACATACAAATCCCCAATACAATAATCCAAGTGAATACGTACAAAAAACCAACAATATGCATAAAAAAATCCAACAATATGAACAAAAAAATCCTAACAATATACATACAAAATATTGCAATAGTACAAATAATTGATTAGGGATATTTTAATCTAAAGATGCTAAGGACAAATGTAAAGCAATTTTGTAGAACTACTCGGCACACCCACACAAAAAGAAACAACAAATACAACTTTTCATGACAAAAGCAACATCGTCAAGCATATAAAGTAGAAGAAAAGACAAGGCCAAGAAATTTTTTAGAAAATTCTTACAATACACTGGAGGAGGTTGATTTTCTCTTAACGAAAACTCAAATCCGAGAATATTCGTTGTCATATTTGATACACTATTGGTTCCAATATGCTCTTCAATCATCCTCAATCCCTTAAAATCCATTTACTTTTTTACAAAATTAGCTCTCTCTGCTCTTAATTGTCAAGATTCTTTGCACTCTTCACTTTAGGGCTCCTCTTAGACGTTTGTTTGTCTTTTTATTAGGGGTTATTTTTTTTCTTTTATTTTTTTTGTATCAAAGGTTGACTGGTGCTTAACAAATTCCTTCTATTTTCATTTTTTAAATAAATTATTTCCACTAACTTTCCCATTTTACCCTATTCTCATAACAAGGTTTATTCACATGTTTTAATTTAATAATAAAATAATGAGCAAAAAGTTTAAATGTCCTTCTTAGACCCTTTCTTCATAAATAAAATGATGAAAAAATACGTTTTGTTTTTAAGGGGACTAAACAACACATATAAAGTAAGCAATGTGACCTGCAGAACACTTTACCCTAAAATAAATGGTTAATTAAAAAATAGAAAGAAATAAAAACACACAATTTCACATATATAAATATGTATGAAAAAACATTATAAGCAACAATAAAAAATAATATTCATTATAAAAAAGTAATAATTAAATATCAATATTATTAGAAATATTGTTCGTTTTAAATAAATTTTTACAACAAGTAAAACAAAGTACAAATAAGGCAACAGAGAAATCTATATGTGAAAAATGTTTTTGCATATCAAAGTATACTTAAATTTTGTTGTAACATTTTCAAAAATAAACGATATAACATTTGAATGAAACCTTGTAATGATTTAGTTATATCTTTTAGTAAAAAGACATGTTAAAGAATTACAACTTTTGAGAATAAAAAACTATAATATTTGTTAAAAGGTTTAGACCTTTTACATAGAACAAATCTTTTGGATGAGTTGTAATTGTTGAGAATAATTACATTGGTTTCAAAGAGACATGAACTTTAAAATATATGTTATTAATTTAAAATCACATGGCTATGAATGAAAAGGCATGAGAAAGAGATATAACTCTATAGAAAAGTCACAACTCATCAAAGAATTGTAACTCTACTTGCATGGGTGCGTAACCATTTATAAATAAGTCATTCATTTAGGCCATTTGAAGAATATTAAAAGAACCAAAAAAAAAGTTTAAGATGAATAATAAATATTCTCTAACATTTTCTACCACAATTTATGTACAAATAAAGTTAGTAATTTAAATATTGTAGATTTAGAACATTAATTATCTTGAGTGCTCTTCAAAGTTAAAGGTGTTCTTAGATTATTTTACTGATTGCACACCGTATACAATAAGAGGCTTCATTGTATCCTGGAGGCCTGTTTGCTAAACTTTAGTGCATCACCGAATTAGCGGGGACAAATAACGTCTTAAGGATAACATCTTAAAGTTGTGCCTTGAAGCTAAGTTCAAATGTTGTATTATTTATTATGCTTTTGCAGTATCACAATTGAAGATTATGGATACTTGACTTGAAGATCGTGGATATCAATATTTACCAAATTAAGAAAAATTTTCGAACAATCTTAAAACTTATTTATGTCATTTGAACTTGTTATTGACTTTACAACTAGTAAAAAATTTAATTTTATTTATGAAGTATGATTAGATGTATATAGGATATATCTTGAATTTAATATCATTTTAAAGGTATGCATGTTAAAATTATGATAATACATGTATATATGACAATATTCATAGGTCAAATTACAAGAAAATTGATTAAAATATAAAAATAAATATATAATATTTTAATTGGGGCATATTATACATATAACATGCATGTGTTAAATAATCATGACTCTTGGTGGTGTCGAAATCATAGGTGAAAGATCATGAACTTGACAAAAAGTCATAACTTGGTGAAATGTTGTGATCATTATAAGAAATTATAATTGACGAAAATATTGCAACCTTTGATGAGGAGTCATAAATTTTGAGAAATGGTCGTGGCTTTTAGTAAAACATGGTGATTCTTGGTGAAAAGTCATGACATTTGATGAAGGGTTGTGCAACTTAATAAAATAAAAGATGATGACTCTTGATGAAAAGTATTAACTCTTAGTGAAATGTGGTGACTCTTGGTAAAAAATCATGACATTTGATGAACGACTATGACACTTAGTAAAAGATGATAACTCTTAGTGAAAAGTCTTGACCCTTTGGTGAAGAGTCGTGACTCTTTATAAAAGATCATGACTCTTAATGAAAAGTTGTAACTCTTGGTAAAAAATCGTGACTCTTGGTAAATGGTCGGAACTATTGGTGAAGAGTCATAACTCTTAGTGAAAGATTGTGACTTAAAAAATGGTTGTGACTATTTGTGAAAGCAATCACTTAAGAGTGAAAGTAAATTTTAGTATCTTATAAATAATATAGAGGAAGAATATAGATACCTTAATTTTGATTGATTACTAATAGAGTAATCAAGTTAATATGGTGGGTGAGCTATGTTGTGGGATCCAAAAAAAGCAAGTTTGCATGTACATATGCTCTACCTAGGTAATTAATATGATTATCCTAGCTTCATTTAACATAAAATATTGGGAATCATGATTGTAAGTATTCCTCTATGATCTAAGTTAATATATCTTGTGTAGTTGTATTTGTAAACTAACAAGATGAGTTCTTTTTGATGAATGTAATCAGATGTAATGTGAGTAACTGGTACATGAACTTCATATACAATTATGTATGATTGATGTTCATGGTAAGAGTATTGTTATATGAAAAGTAATAGAAGAACTTGAAAAGTTTATGATGATAAAAAGCCTCGTAACGAACATAGTTACATGTTCATGAAAAGGTAATGGGATGGAAGCCAACCTAAAATAAATTACTAGTGATGAAAACTCAACCCAACACTTGAAACATTAAAATCTTGGGTTCAATGAGCCAAAGTAAATCATATATTTGTGATTGTAAGCACAATAATAAACAAAGAGGTGTCCCAAATGAAGATATTTTTGGTATAAGTAATGAAATGTGGAGGATAAGCTATTTAGCTTTTAATGAACATATAACAAAATTTTCTATGGGATACTTTGTAACGTAGGTATCCTTAATAAATTCACCTATGTGTGTGTCAGAAATGATGTCGTCTCTTATGTAGCTTGACTGGCTACTAGAGCACTCATGAAAAACTAAGATATAAGGCACAAAGCCAATTCACGTGTCAACGAATAAAAGAACATTGGAGATGAAGAGGATTTATGTGTAAAATATGTTCGGTTAACAAAATAAGATTGTTAGTTTAAAGACTTACCTACCATACTATCTTAGTTAACTTTGATGTGTTTTCACCAAGTAAAAGTTCAAGTCTAAAAAATACATTTATTTATGGACAAATCTTTGTTGTATACTCAAGATATAATTTTCAAAACTATTTTTAAAATTGTATTTCATTTTTGAAAATGGTAGAAGATTGTTGGAACATTTTTAAAAATAAATGATATAGCATTTAGATGAAAAGTTGTAATGATTTATTTGTGTCTTTTGGTAAAAGGACAAGTTAATGAATTGCAACTTTTAAGAATGAAATGCTATGATATTTGTTAAAAGGTTGTGACATTTTACATAGGAAAAGTCTTGTGGATGAGTGGTAATTGTTACATTGGTTCCAAAGAGACATGAACATTAAAATATAAGCTATTGATTTAAAATCATGTGACTATGAATAAAATAGTATGAGAAAGAGATATTACTCTATAGAAAAGTCACAACTCATCAAAGAATTGTAACCCTACTTGAATGGGTGCATAACATTCTATAAATAAACAATTCATTTAGGCCGTTTGAAGAATATGAAGAGAACAAAAAAAGGAAGCTCAAGATGTATAATAAATGTTCTCTAATATTTTTACTATATTTTATGTACAAATAACATTAGTATTTTAAATACTACAGATTTAAAATATTAATTATCTTGAGTGCTATTTAAAGTCAAATATGTTAGTGGGTTGTCTTCGTGAATGCACAACGTAGATAATAAGAGTTTTATTGTATCATAGAGGCATATTTATTATACTCTAGTACATCACCGAATTGGTAAGACAAATAGCGTCTTAAGGATAATGACTTAAAGTTGTGCCTTGAAGCCAAATTCAAATATCGTATTATTTATTGTGATTTTGCAGTACATAATTGAAAATTTTGAATACTTGACTTAAAGATCATGAAAATCAAAATTTAACAAATTATGAAAATTTTCCCAAGAAATTTTACTATTACTCACTACTTAATAGAAATAAAATTCATGTTCAAATAAATAAATAGAAACAAATAATGTGTGATGTTCTATATTTATCCACACTTTAACATATAGGATATATTATTATTACGAGTAACTTTTTTTTCTTTAAACAAACTTATGAGAACCTTAAACATGCCATTTTATAAACATTATATCAACTTTATTCTCCTAAAAAATAATTTTAAAAACTGGTGGGAAGAAATAAGTATATATATTTTTCTCCCACCATTATGATTATACATCTAGGATTTAAAGCTCTAATTGATGAAAATTATAAAATTTCATTGGTTTCAACTTTGAAGGGACGTCAATGACTTTTGTATTGCTTAACCAATAGTTAAGGTTTTGTTAATTTGATAAAACTTTTAACTAAACATAATTTTTTTTTTTTTGGAAAAAAAACTTACTTTTTAACGATCACACATACTTTTAAAAATAACTATTCTAATGAAAATGAGTTAGAACGTCATAATCCTAATATAAATTTATAACCAATAAAGCAAGATTAAATACAATCGAGTAGTTATTCATCAGCGATTTGTACATGTAAAATACTTTCACACGAGTTACTTATACAAATTCAAACTTGCACAAAATATATATCAGATTAACAAGAAAAATGAAATACGTGAAGAAACATAAATCAAGAACACAAAATTTAAGTGGTTCGGCCCCTAATCTAAACGGCCTAATCCACTGGAAAGGATAAACATATCCACTATAATATTATAAGAGTTTACAGAGAACAGAGCTTGAAAACATCAACAGATTCATTAAAAATGACATTCCTGCTTGTTATGCATTTTTTAAGAGATGGACACCATAATTTATACCCTTTAACTCCTAAAGGGTAACCAATAAAGACACACTTCAAAGACCTAGCTTGGAGTTTATCCTGGGTCACATGACTATAAGCAATACAGCCAAAAACTTTTAGGTTGCTATAGTCAACAATTTTATTAGTCCACAGCTCCTCAGGTGTTTTAAAATCTAGGGCAGAAGAGGGACATCTATTGATAAGATAAGTAGCTGTGCTAACAGCTTCAGCCCAAAACTGTTTGGGCATACCAGAGAGAGACAACATGCATCTTACTCTTTCCAAAATGGTCCTATTCATTCTCTCAGCTAGTCCATTTTGTTGGGGTGTACCAGCTACTGTCCTATGTCTCTTTATACCTTGATTTTTACAGAAAGTGTCAAAGGGTTCATTGCAGAACTCTAAGCCATTATCTGTCCTAAGAACCTTAACCTTGACATTTTTTTTTATTTTCAACTAATGTAATCCAATGTTTAAAGGTATTAAAGGTTTCATCTTTAGACCTTAAAGAGAAAGTCCAAACTCTCCTAGTAAAATCATCAATAAGAGACAGAAAGTACTTATTACCTCCCAATGATTGAGTAAAGGAGGGACCCCACAAATCAGAGTGTATATAATCAAGTGCATATGTAGAGGTATGCTTACCTTTAGGAAACTTAAATCTAGTTTGTTTACCAAACACACAGTGTTCACAGAATTTCAAAGTTCCTAAAGGTTCTGATCCAAAAACCCCTTGTTTTACAAGCACATCCAAACCTTTTTCACTAACATGTCCCAATCTTCTGTGCCAAAGAGTAGCACTATCTAAGGAATCAACTACACTAGCCTTTCCTTTAGATATTAAAGTATTACCTTGCAACAAGTACAAACCATTTACCCTGACAGCCTTAAAGATTACTAAGGAACACTTTAAAACTTTCATCACTCCATTTTCTATCTTCACTGTAAAACCTGAAACATCTAAAGTACCAAGTGAAATCAAATTTCTCTTTAATTTAGGGACAAACCTAACACAATCCAAGACTCTTACTGTACCATCCCAAAGAGAAAGACTAACAGAGCCTATACCCTTGACTTGACACTCATGGTCATCTCCAAGAAGAACCTTACCACAGTTTACTTCTTTTAACTCATGAAACCAGTGTCTAAAGGGAGTCATATGGTAAGTACAACCTGAATCTAAGACCCAATCTGTTTCTGATCTAGAGGAACTCACAGCTAGCACTTCAGAGCTCTCATAACCCTCAGAAACTAGGTTTGACTCACTGTCAGTATTTGTTTCAGACTTGTCATATTTCTTATTCTTCCTAAGTGGACACTCATTCCTGTAATGACCTTCTTTCTTACAGAAATAACACTTTACATGTTTCTTGGATCTTGTTTTAGACCTATGCTTAGATTTACCTCTAAAACTCTTTTCTCTTTTGTCAGTTCTGCCTCTAATTAGAAGACTCTCACTAGCAATATTTTTATCCTTAGCCTCCAAATCTTTTGATCTAAGATTAGACACAACTAAGTCAAGAGACAGATTATCTCTACCATACATTATACCAGATTTTACTTCTTTGTATTTATCAGGCAAAGAATTTAATAAAATTATTGCTTGAGTTTCATCTTCAACTTTATGATCAATATCATCCAACTCAGTAGTAAGCCTTTTAAAATCATCTAAATTTTGCTCAAGATCTTTGGATGAATCCATTTTAAATAAGTAAAAATGATGTTTAAGAAGAACTTTTTCAGACAGAGACTTAGTTAAATACAAAGAATCAAGTTTAGAGAAAACCTTTTCTGCACAAGTTTCCTTAGAAACCTCTCTGAGTACCTTATCAGACAAGTTCAGTAATATTGTAGAGTAAGCCTTTTTCTCAATCTTTTTCTTATCTGCCTCTGATGCTTTTTCAGGCAGATCTTCAGGGTCAATAGCCCCATGCATATCTTGTTGAATCAAGATAGCATTCATTTTCTTTTTCCACAAGACATAGTCACCTGTACCATCGAATAATGTTATTTTATACTGTGAATTCATTGTATATATAGACAAATAATAATGATATGAGATAAAAGTTGAGAAAACCCCCTGAGTATCACTGAAGGCGAAGGATTAAGTTCTTATAGGAATTGAGAAGATTTCAAAGATTCTCGGTTTCTAAGTCACCCAAAATAACTCATATAGAAGTGATTCTAGAGGATCAAGAAAAAATCCTAGAAACCCTAGGTATCTCAATCACTCAAATAAAGAGGATCAAGAAAACCCTGCTAGAAATCCTAGGTATCCTAATCACTCAAGAAACACGAAACAGGATCAAGATTCGTGAGGATCAAAAAAACCTTAATTTTCAAATTTTCCAATCTCCCAAAAAAATCAGACCAAAAATAATATTAGAGGACACAGTGAGTTTCGGGACACTTCAACAAGATATTCAAAGGCCAAACACCACTAAAACCTCGCTCTGATACCACTTTGTAAAATACTTTCACACGAGTTACTTATACAAATTCAAACTTGCACAAAATATATATCAGATTAACAAGAAAAATGAAATACGTGAAGAAACATAAATCAAGAACACAAGATTTAAGTGGTTCGGCCCTTAATCTACACGGCCTAATCCACTGGAAAGGGTAAACATATCCACTATAATATTATAAGAGTTTACAGAGAATAAAGCTTGAAAACATCAACAGAGAAGTTAAAACATAACACTCCTGCTTACAAGCCCTCGAAAAACAGTTTGGATTATACACAAAATGAAAACCCTAAACTAGAACAGAGAAGGAGGAGAAGAGAGAGTAAAGCGGCGATGAGAAACAAAATGAATCGAGCCACAGAAAAAACCCTAGAGCTGGGTATATATATATTGCTGTCAAAGGACGATTTTAACCCTGAAACTTCAGCGCCAATTATGCATTTCTTTGGGCCTGGAAAAAGCTTATAACAAACAGAGCCCAACACATTAGCAGCCCAAGAGTTTAGTATACATATAAACATATAATATACATCAATCATACTTAAACAATACATTATATCAAGTGTACTACTAATTCATCATATGAATCATGCCATATAATTTATGCTCTAAACATAGTGACATAAACTTAACAGTACATAACTGACTGGGGCACCACAATCTAACCAAATCTAGTATTTGTTCACTTATTAACTTTGTACACAATAATAAAGTGCAAAGGGAGTTTATGTGCAGTATGAAGGAAAAAAACGTGACATTTTTCCTAAAAATAAGTTTATTGATTAATTTTCACATAACTTTATTTGTGTAAATTAGAATCACAAACTTTTAAATTCTACAATTTAAACCACAAATTTTTAAATTTTTACATAATTTTATTTGTGTAAATTAGAATCACAAACTTTTAAATTCTACAATTTAAATCACAAATTTTTAAATTTTCACACATAGGTTCCTAAATTTTAAATTCTACAATTTAGTTCCCAAACTTTTAAAAATTTACAAATAGGTCCTAAATGTGTGAATTTTTAAAAGTTTAGGACTAAATTATAGGATTTAAAAATTTATGTGCTTATGTGTCAAATTTTAAAAATTTGTTGACTAAGTTGTAAAATTTAAAAGTTTATAGAAATAAATGTGAATTTAGTTAAAATTTAGAAAATAATGATATAATTTAGCCCCGTAAAAATAAACAACACATAAAATATTTTATCAATATTTATTATTCAATTTGGAACTAAAAAAAAAAATCAACACTTTACCCATTAATTATAGGAAGAGAAGAAAGAAACATGTAATAACAAACAATTGCAACTTACTGTATGATTTATCTATTTTCGTTCCACTTTATCTTAAGAATAAAGTAATATTACATATAATTTTGGGCATAACTCTGCATTCCGATCTTAGCTCAGTTGGCAGAGCGGAGGACTGTAGTTGGTGAAAATCAAATAGATATCCTTAGGTCGCTGGTTCGAATCCGGCAGATCGGATTTCTTTTATTTTTTTAATTTATAATTTTAGGTTTGCTTAAAACTTTTAACTTTGTAACCTGGTCAAGGTACGCAGTTGATATTTTTTCCGATTAATATTAAAAAGACTTCTAAAACAGTAAAACTACCACTACTAATAAAGCAAACTATAAATATACGAGTCTTGATCTTTACTATCTTAAAATTATGTGGCACTATTATCATCACTATACTAATGAGGATAGGCTAGTAATAATACAAATATAATAATAGGAGTAATAAGATCACATATCTTATAAGAAGTTTTGTGGCTTCTTCAAGGAACTAATTTTTGATCTGTAAAAATGGTTTTCTCAAATTTTTTAGTATATTCAATGTAACGTACGTATTAATTTTTTAAGGCTTCAAATTATTTAAACTAATCTTAACTATATAAAAACTGTTTAATTTTAATTAAATAACTAAACATCATTAGTAGATAATAAGATACCATTTAAAAATAGTTTAAGGGAGCAAGACCATAGAGGTCCTTAAATTATGTCATTTGGTACCTTAAATTATAAGTGGTGTCATTTGGTCCCTTAATTTTAGAAAAATAGGCTAATTAATGACAATACACATGATTTTAATGATTTTTTAATTAAAATATTATTTTTAAATTAATCTTTCAATATCAAAAATATTAAAATAATATAATTTGTCACTAATTGATCTTTAAAAAAATAATATTTTAATTAAAAAATCATTAAAATCATGTATTTTGTCTTTAATTGGCTCTTTTTTCTAAAATTAAGGGACCAAATGACACCACTTATAATCTAAGGGACCAAATGACACCACTTATAATCTAAGGGACCAAATGATGCAAATGATCTAATTTAAGAGATCTTAATGATACTTTTCTCTTAAAAATATAAGTTAAAACTCTTCTTCTCTTTTTTCGCATGTTATTTTCATAACTGAACTTATTAATATTAAAATAATAAAAATTTTACTTAATAATTTATTATTTAACTTAAAAAACATTGTTATGGCAGTCGTCTTCATTATTGTTACTTATATTTTTCAAATTTGTTAGGTAAAACCTAATAATTGCAAGAAAAGAAAATAAGTAAAATATGAGGATAATTCATAATTTTGCAAATGACGTGGGCTTATTAGCAAAATGCTTATAACTAGAGGTGACAATTCATATTATACAAGTCATGTTTGGGTCAACTGTTTTTAACCCCACTCAATCACCATAGATTTGAACTCGACCTAATAGTAAATCAGGTTAGGTTTTGTAAATCCAAATCACATGTTTTTATATCATTATATATATTACGGAGAAAAATGCCATAGAAATTTTTAAAGTAATTTGTACAATTTAGTCCCTTAGATTATAAACGATGTCATTTAGTCTCTCAGTTTTGTAAAAAATGCCAATTAAGGACAAATTATAATATTTTAATAATTTTTATATTAAAATATTATTATTTTTTTGTCAAGTAATTAAATGCGATTAAAATATGAGTATTTAATATGATAAATTCACAATTAATATGAACAAAAATTCACAAAATATTTGTATTGAATATTTATTAATTGTCACTATTTTATTTTTAATATTTTATTAATTTATTAATTTTTATTAAAAATTAAAATATATATTTAAATAACTTTTTGTTTGAATATTATTATTGTTTATTTTTTTCTTAAATAATTTCATGTTAAATTTTATTTTTATCTTTGTTAAAAGCTTATATTTTAATCGCGTTTTAAACATTAAATAAAAAATAATAATATTTTAATAAAAAAATATTAAAATAATATAGTTTATTTTTAATTGGCTCTTTTTACAAAATTAAGTGACTAAATAACATTGTTGCTAATTTAAATGATTAAATAACTCAAATAATTTAATCTAAGAGGTTCTATAATACCTCACCCTATATTATATATCCCATTATCTACAACTTGCAAGAAATCATAATGTTGACTGTAAGAAAATTATAGATCATAATGTTGCTAAGAAGCATTTAGATTGAAAAGAATGAGCTGGTGACATAGACACTTGTTGATGCTACATCACGCTGACTTTCAATAGCTCATCTCTCCCGCAATCTTAGAGCACTTTAATTTTCTTCATTGTCCTTTCATGCAAAAGGGGCTTCACAACCTACAAGAAGTTTAGAATTGGGCAATCAATCTTATGCTGGTAGAATGTCATGGCTCAAAGCCTCAAAGGGAGTCTAATATGATTTTTTCAGTCGAGAGAACCAACAAAAACTCTTAAAAGTTTATAATGAGATTATTCACAAAATAAAAATCATTCATTTTTAGAAAAAATGATTCATCTATTTCAAAAATTTACTATGATGATCCAACTTTGAATCTTTTCATTATTTATTTATTGTAAATATATCTTCTTCTTCTTCTTCTTCTTCTTCTTCACTTTTCGTTTATTGATATTTCAAATTTTTTACAATAATTAATAATGGGTTAAACATGTTGGCTTGTGTATGATCCGAACTTTATCTATTTTTCGAGTTCAAACGGGTTGACTCATTATTGACTCAAAATCATATCGAATAGTGTTTGAGTCTGGTTTCTTGAGTCATACTTTTGTATCGTGTAGAAAGTTGCCACCCTACCTACATCTGATCCACAATAATCTTATTCCAATAAATAACTAGTTAGAAAGTAAAAAGACTAAAGCAAAACTCCCTCAAAGAAAAAATCTCTTTACTTGCTACAAGGGATCTAAGGTTTCATTATTAGGTATGCCAACTCCCTTATTTTCTCTTTGCTTTTCTAGCTCATTGAATAGTATTCCACCAACATTTTATCGAATTGTTAGAGCCTCAGCTATATTTAAGTAATTGTAATTTATTTGACACCCTTTTTTTCTTTTTTTGACCACGAACCTCATAAATTTGTATAAAGCATCAATTTTTAATAATTCATAATTTTTCCTTTTTGAGCATGTTTATGCTTGTTTTGATTAGTATATGATATATGTTAGTCAGTCCATTTAATTGTAATTTTGATAAGTTGGAAAAGTTCTTATCTGTATGGAGTTTTGGGATTGTATTTAAGAATTTTATATGTCAGAACAATTTCACAAAGGTGAATTAAACTTTCGACTCAAATAGGCAATCGAGATCTAGAAGGGAGGTGGATATGCCAACTTATGAAATGTTTTTGTGAGCTCTATTTTAACTCGGCCAAGCAAGCCTCAAATTGTGAAATATGCAAATAGCACAACGAAGAGCAACATGCTTAAAACAACACACCAAGTAAACAACATGTAGATAAGAAAGAATAATCTTTCATTAACACACTAGTGACGATGTGTCTCATAGGCTCACATTCAAACTAGCAACATGCAATATAAAAGTAATAAGCATACAGGATGAGAATCAGTTAGACATACACTGAAATCAGTGAAAGATTTTCAATCACTTTAAGATCTCATATATGAAAATATATTCAATAAATGATAATAGTATTCTCACAACATGTGATCATACAAAATACAGCATGTAACATGGTAAACCCACTTAGGCTCTAATTTTAAGTCGTAACATTCACGGGTTGCTTAAGACAACCACCCAACAACAAATAATTCACTAAGAATAAAATAATTACACAACTCGATAAAGATAAAATGCCTATACCTATATCAATTGGGACCACCTTTCTTAATTACCTATGCTACTTTCACCAACTGTCTGCACAACTATTTTGATCTACTTTGTATCTAGCTCACCTCTAGAGCCCCACCATCAATTAGTGTGGTACTCATACTTGCAATCAATACATGTGAATCCTAACAAAGATAAACGCACCCTCAAGAATATTTTTACAAAAGCACCTCGTATCAATAATACAAAAAAAACACTCGACGTATTGTTGATACAAAAACTTCGTTTATCAAACCGATAAATTTATCAAAACAACCTCATATCCCAATACATAATAATATTCAATGTATTTGCGATACTAAAACTTCATTTATCAAATTGATAAATTTATCAAATAACTTTGTATCTCAATAAAGAACAACACTCAATATATGGGCGATACGAAAATACTTTTAAAATATATTTTCTCAAATCACCTCGTATCTTAATACAGAATAACACTCAATATATTGGTGATACAGAAATATTTCTTACAAAATATATTTTTCATAAGAATACCTTGTATCCTATACAGAACAACATTCAATTTATTGGTGATACAAAAACACGATTTATAAAAATTATATCTTTACAAAAACTCCTCGTGTCACAATATGGAACAACACTCGACATATTGCTGATATAAAAACATAATTTCTCAAAAATATAATTTTCAAAACTCAAAACTATGAATCATTAATACATAAAAACATTGAACATATTAATAATCGGACTTACAAAAATGCTTTTCACAAATCAAGGATTTTGTCACATTTTTTTAATTAATAAATTAGATTTTTTGAATTGATATTTATAGAAAATTTTTCAAGCTCCGATCCCCTCGACGAACTACTAACGAGACCCTAGTGAGGTCCAATGGACAAAAAAATGAACAAAACATCCTCACTAACCTCTCAGCAAGCACATCGCGAGGATCTTAGCGAGCCACATAAAAGGATTTTTTCAAGTAAAAAACTTAGCAAATAAAAATTTCATAAATGCCCATGTTTGAAGATAACATCACAAAGAAGGTATTTTGTATTAATGTGTAGATCCCTATTACAATAGATATTCATACATATATATAGATATAAAAATACACAAGTGTCACGAAATGATTGGCTCGTGAAGAAATGATCTTTGTTGATGGGATTTATGTGAGGGTAATGTCAAACTAAATGAAAGGATGGCTAGTAGCTTGGATATTACGAACTCCTTATGTCCTTACCTCATCTACACATACAAAAAGAAACAAATCAAAAGGGTTAACATGTGATAATTGAGATGTTGGAGATGTACAGGTCGCTTAAACTCACGATCCTCTAATTATTTAGTTGAATTATGAACTATTTGTAATAACATTAAGAATAACGAGATTAAGTTTATTATGCATAACGGGGTCTGATAACATAGAAGATTTAGCTTAAAATGGACTTACATAGATGATTCTGTAGTACTAGTGGGCTTATAGTCCGTTTTATCTAAACAATAAGTCCCCACATTCCTTTAGGTCACGAAATATTATATATATCCAAAAAATTTCCTCATGTGAACCTTTCACATTCTAGGGTTCCATTGTTTAAATACCAACCCTTACAAATTCTGGGACTTCAAACACACCTTATAAATGTGTCCTTCAAGTTCAAAGGCTAAAAGAACTATAAATAGACGTTGAATCCACTCATTTTCACACTTCAACAAAAATTCACATTAAAAGTTTTAAGGGAAAACTGGTCCATCTTGTAATTGGAACAAAAAATCAGCTTGCCTGTCAAAATTATAGGTTATTTATTTTAAATACTATGATTTTTTTTATAGACTAGTAATGGGTCACTTTCAAATTAGGCTCATAAAATGGCTAGGAGTGAAAATGATAGAGAGTCCACACACGAGCAATCTACCTTGTCTACACAAATGGACCACAATGAAGACATTAGGGGCCGCAAAAATGAATGACCATAGGAGTTACAACAACCTACTCCATCCAACGTTGATTAAAAAATTCCAGAAGTTGGTATTAGCTTACAAACTATGGGGTCTCGAAGTGTATTTTTTAGCCTTCTTGTACCATCTTTTAAGGTACCAGCCAGTGTGGACAAACCACCTCGCAAGAGAAGGGATAAAACCAAACCCAAAAGTCAGCCAACCCAACGAACTAAAGAAAAAACCAAATTGCCAAAGTTCCTAGTGTACTAAAAAAGGAGGATTTGTTTAGGATGCAAAAGAAATACGAAAGTTTCGTCAAGGGTTGGGTTAGTGCCAGTGCCTTCACACTTGAGAATAACTATAGACCACTCAAGGGGTGGTATGTCATTCACAAAGAGACTTTCAAAGTCGATCTCATATTTCGAATCCCACTTGTTGTGGCTCACTTTTTTAGTATGTTTGACATGTGTCCTGCTCAATTGAATCCTAATGGTTGGAGGACACTGCTTTGTATAGCCATTATTTCTAATGAGTTAGGTTTTGAGCTTGTGGAAACTAAAATTCAAGCAATGTACACCGTTAAAAATAACAAACTTGATAAATATAGGGCCTATGTCTCTCCCTTAACCAATTGTGGTTTGAGATTAAAACTCCATGATAATCAACCGGGCTAGAAAGATAAGTATCTATACATCAAAGAAGACATGGAGGATGATGCCTGTTATAGGGTCAGGTCGACCTAAAATACGAAGTTTGTTTACTCATGGAGAGGAAACATTTCACAATCTTCCAGAGTCGAGTTGTGATAAAATACGATTATTATAAAATTATAATGCAAGAGGCGAAACATATAGGTCAATTCTTACCACAGCCTGTTTGATATGGTCTGGTGTGTAGAGATCATATTCTAATGTGTCCCCAGGTAATATGATATACATTAAGGTTTGAACTCTCTTGGAAAGTTTAATATTTATTTATATTATTATTATTTTTATTTTTTCCCATTTTTTAACACATTCTTTGATATATGGGGATGAATTACTATTTTGCGGCCTGAATGATTTAATTGAGAAACTTGATGCTAGAAAGTTACCTCAAGAGCTTAACCAAGAGATTGTTACAACTGAACAGGGACCTAATAGAGAGAAAAAGCATCCATTCTATCTAAAGAAACCACATGCCACTACTCTATCAAAAACAATAATAAAGTTGAAGAAAAGGCAAAAAGTGAATGAGATGGGTACCTCTCTGGTACTACTTTTGTCCAAGCCATGAAGTGTTTGGGAAAATGGAGTACATGCATGATTTCTACGATCACTTTGGTAGTGAAAAAGAACGGGCTCCTGTATAGATAACCCAAAGAAATAGCGGTCTACCTACAAGAGTGATGATTTTGATCGTTTAATTGAGGTAAAATTTTCTCATTATCTCACTTAAATTTTATCACTTCTTTTTGTAGAGATCTTTAAGGAATACTTGTTATCTTTTGCAGAGCCTTTATCTACTTTGTGAGGGAGAAATTTCAAATCACGCCCTGCTTGAAACAATTTGTGAGCAACAGGCTCTTATTAAACAGTACTATGATATTTTTGAGGATTAAAGTCGCGAGTGCAAAAAGTTGGAGAATAACTGTCACATCCTTGACAACGAGCTTATTGATAAAACGAAAAAACTCAAAAAGGCAAGCTTTGTTAATACAAAGTAATTTGAAACTCTTAACAAGAAAAAAGAAGAGATCAATGAAGCTAATGAACACATCAAACAGTTAAAAGAACAATTAGAGTCTAGGGACAAGTTGGTGGATGATCTATGGGTTGACTACATTAAGGCATACAGGCAAGGTTTTCCCTACCCAGTCCAAGATCTTAAGTCCCAGACTGAGAAGCGTAATGCCAAAATGGTGTTTTAGATTATGCTAAGGGGTTTACAAAAGAAACCATCCAAAGGGTCATCCACCCCTCTAAGTGTTCCTCAAATTCCCAAGGTTCCACAGAGCACGCTAAAAGATTTGACCATTATTCTAACTCAAGAGATTATTGATCCACAATTGGACCAAACTGACAACTAGTTTAGTAGTAATGCTGATGAGGGGGTTGTGTAGTGATTGTGCACTCAATTGTGATATAGTTGGTTTATTTTGACAATTTTTTTACGAAGTGTTTACTTGCGGGCTATATGTTTCCTTGGAATTAATCAAGATGTACTTTTGTTTTGATATATAGACCATTAATTTAAATGACATTTAAAATTTGTACCATTTCACTTTGTGTTGATCTTTTGACTTAGAATTTTTAGACGAACATATGGTCATATAGAACAAAGTCTTTGTGTCACGCAAGCCACACACTTGAAAATAAACCAAAACTTTGCACGGAGTAAATCAACCATACAGTGTATAAATATAGACAATTATTGTTGGAATCACATTCTAAATCATTATTGTATGTGATCGTATATGATGCAAGATATACATACGCACTTGTTTAATTCATTAAATGCTCCTTTTGAGGTTTATAAATATTGAAATATCATGTTGGAATGACATTCTAAATCAAATTTTTAGAGAAATTTAGCTAGTGGTTGTTAATTTCAATCCAAGATGGTTTTTTAGAGAAATTTAGCTCATTTTTGAAAGTTATGGATTTCAAAGATGTGATAGTCGATGACTTAATATCAAATTATATTGAAGAGTATTCATCTGGTAAGGATGAAACTTCAGTCACTCCTACTAATGATTCATTAGAGGTCGCAAGAAAAAGTGGCTAGCTAGAAATCAATAAGGGAAATGAAGATCAACTTCCCCTGATTGGAACACCCTTCCTTCCTGAATTGGGTCCTATCAGTCTAGTGGCTCCTTTTGAACCTACAGAAGACGGAAGTGAAGCGTTTGGGTTCAGATGAATACAAGGTGAAACCTAATGTTACCTTTCTCTTATTGTTTTCTAACGGTGGGTTAGACATCCCTTGTGTTGTTTGTCGAGACAAACATCTCCATTATCTTTTTGAATAAGGGATGTTTGGTAATGCACAAGCTATGGATGAGATGTATCATCATTTTGGCACTTCCAAAGATTGCATTGCCATTACTAATTTAAGAAAAAAGGAGCATGGATCCTTTTGGTATCGTGCTAGTCAACATATTATTGAGGTAATCTTATACACTTTTTCCTACTTTCAAAATCATAATATTCTTATGTTTATCTATAAATATACAGTCAAGATCAATTGCTGCAGACTATGAATGTATGGCTGAAGACTTGTATCAGGGAGCAAGCCAAGTACGAGTTGATGTGGATGACAACATTGTGAGGCTTAAAGATGCCTCAAACATACTCGAAAAAATTTATAGTGACCTTGTGAAATTGAGGGAAGAAAATGAGCTTCTTCACGATGATCAGGATAAGTTTTTGTTTACCAATAGGAAATTGATCACGAAAAATCAAGATTTATGCCGTCTTCTTGAGGCATTCAAAATTGAGAAAGAACAACTTTCAAGTAAGAAATTGCCTCTCAAAAAAGAACTAGAATTTTGAAAAAAAAAAAAGAAAAGTAATCTTCAAATTAATGAGAAAGGTGATAACTATCAACCTTCTTCATCTTCTACAAATAAAGGTCTTTAGATCTTTATCCTTTCAGGATTATTGTGTTTGCTATTTAATTGTAATAATTTAGCATAAATGTTGTAATATTTTGATAATCAATAAAGAATATTGTAATATTTCGCTAAGAAATGATTACACTTATTCCTAAAGAGCATTTTCTAGTTAAGAACTTTCATAATTGTGAACTCAATTTCTTAAGATGGGCTTATTTTCTCGCCTTTTACAATTACATCCTAAGTAGGTGGAATAAATTTCATTTCACAACTTGAGGGTTTTTACCCCAAAGAGAAAAGTCTGCATTGTCAAACTTTAGGCTCATTTCTTAAGATGGGCTTATTGTTTTGCCTCTTACATCCGTATCCTAAGTGAGTGGAATAAATTCAATCTTATAACTTGAGGGTTATCACATTGTTTTTTCACGAGATAGGGCATATTAGTTAGCTAAATTCCATTCATAGCTACAATGTTTTACCTCAAAGAGGAGGTCTAAATTGTCGAACTCTAGGCCCTTTTCGTCGGATGGGCTTATTGTGTTGCCTCTTAGACCCGCATTCCAAGTAGGTGGAATAAATTTCATCTCATAACTTGAGGTTTATAGCGTTATTTTTTGACTAGATAGGGTACATTGGTGAGCTAGATTCCATTCATAGCTACAATGTTTCACCCTAAAGGGGAGTTTTGAATTGTTGAACTTTAGGCCCCTTTCTTAGGATGGACTTATTATCTCACCTCTTACACTCACATCCCAAGTGGGTGAAATAAATTCCATTTCCTAACTTAAGGGTTATCACGTTGTTTTTTCATGAGACAAGTCTTTGTGTAACATGTAGTTGGATAGCTCCTTAATACATTTCCTATCAACTTCAGTTAAGAATATACAAAAATCAAAATGAGGAGTACAAAAATAAAATGTCATTAGAAGTAGTACTTCTTCTGCTAGTCCCTACTTGAGCTTAAATCTTCTTTCCTTCCTTCTACACTTTCCATCCTATGCGATCCACCTGGGGTAACGTCTAGGACTTTGTAAGGTCCTTCCTATGTAGAAGTGAATTTACCAAAATTAGTCTCGACTTTATTCTCTAGAGCTTTTCGGTGGACCCAATCACTGGAAGAAAACCTTCTTGATTTGATGCCTTTATTGTAAGCTCTTTGTACGACTTGCTTTTGTTCTTCAATTTTTATCAATGCCATTTTGTCTTTTCCTCGAACAATGCCAATTCATAAGTTCTTTCCTCATCATTCTCTTGTTGACTCAGTTGCAAGCGCAATGTGGGCTCAGTTACATCATATGGGATTATTGCTTTAGTTTCATGTATCAGGGAGAAAGGTGTTTAATCTGTTTCAGAGTTAGGAGTGGTTCTTGCAGCCCATTGAACTCCATTTAATTCTTTGACCCGTTTTCCTTTTTAAGAATATTGATGATAATTTTGCTGGACCCTTCTACTTGACCATTTCCTTGTGGTATATATGGTGTTGAGTGGGAGAGTTTGATGTTGAATTCTTCACAAAATGTGACAAGTCCATGGCCTGTAAATTGTTGACCATTATCAGTTACCAATTCAGGAGATGTGCTAAATCGACATACAATGTTACACTAGATAAGTTTTTTAACATCACTCTCTTGGATCTTAGCCACAAGTTCGACCTCTATCCATTTTGCAAAATAGTCTATAGCTACAATCAAGAACTTCTTTTGTGTTGGAACGAGCAACAAAGGTCCTATAATGTCAATTCCCTATTTTGGAATGGCCAACGACTGACAATTCCTCTCATTTCTAATGTGGGCTGATGTGTAATGTTAGCATGCCTTTGACACATGTTGCATTTTTTGGCATGATTAGTACAATCATTTAACAACGTAGGCGAATAATATGCCTGTGTCATTATTCTTTGCAACAAAGTTTTTCCATTCAAGTGTGCTCCACAATCTCCATTATGTAGTTCAACAATAATTCCTTAGGCTTCCTCTTTGCTTAGGCATTTCAACCATGGCCCTTTCAGATTTTTTCTATATAGTGCACCTCTTAGTAATATATAACCTTTTGATTTGGTGACTAACTTTTGGGCTTCATCTTTATGTGTTGGTAATGTTCTATAGGATAAATAATCGATATAAGGCTTCATCCAAGTTTGTGCCTCGTGGTTCACTAAGGTTTGGTTGGTGTAAGGGTCTCCATTGCTCTCATTGATGCTCGAAGTGGATATACTATGGGTGGGGACTGATCTTTTGAACTCCATATTCACTACTGTTGCCAAACTCGCTAGAGAGTCTGCGTGATTGTTTCCACTTCTTGGTACTTGTACCAAATCAAAATTTTCAATTTGAGTCCTCTATTTTTTAATCATTTCCAAGTATTTCTTCATTCTCTCCTCTTTTGTCTCAAAGGTTCCATTGACCTGATTGTTTACCAGACGTGAATTAATGTGCAAGGTAACCCTCCTAGCGCCCAAAAACTTTAGTTGTCTTACAACTAAGAGAATTGCTTCATACTCGGGGACATTATTGGTTGTTGGAAAAGTAATACGAATACTTTGTTCTATCATGGCTCCTTTTGGATCTAAGATCACAATTCTGACTCCAAATTCTTTAGAATTACCCGCTCCTTCCATCAAAACTTTACATGACTTTGTTTCTTGTGCCTGGTTTGCTACCATAGTATCTTGTGGTGAGTCTAAGGGCGAAATTGATTCGAATTGGTCTTATATCCACTCAATGACAAATTCAACTAGGGCTTGGCCTTTAATTGCTGATTGTGATTTATAATGAATGTCAAATTCACTTAGCTCAATTGTAATGTGGAACAAATGGCCAAATGTCTCTAGTTTTCCTAAGACCTACTTCAAATAGTATGAAGTTTCTACTACTATAACATGTCTACTAAAATAATGTCGTAACTTCCTTCTTGCCATCTTTAATGCAAATGTGACTTTATCCAACTTAGGGTATTTCTGTTGAGACTATGTTAGTTCTTGGCTCACATAGTAAATCTATCGCTGTCCCTTTCCTCTCTCAACCAATAGAACTGCATTGACTGCTCCTTCTGCAACTGCTAAGTACAAATATAAAGTTTCCCCATGTTGTGGGCTGGTTAATATTGGAGCTTTCCCCATGTACTCCTTGATAGACAAGAATGCCTCTTCACACTCTTAGTTCTAGACATAATCTTTATTCTTCCTTAACAATTGGAAAAAATGAAGGAACTTTTTCGTGCACTTGGAAATGAATTGACTCAAAGCGACAATTCGACCATTTAACTTTTGTAATTCTTTTAGAAATTTTGGGGATCGTATGTTGACTAGTGTCGTGATTTTATCTAGGTTTCTATAAGATCACATATCCCAAATTTTTCCACAGGAAACACCAAAAACAGTCTTCTTTGGATTTAATTTCATCATATACTTGGACAGTATAAAAAAATGCCTCTTCAAAGTCTTCCAGATGATCTTCCATGAATTTCAACTTTACCATCATATCATCGACATACACTTTCATGTTTCTACCTATTTGATCCTTAAACATTTTATTCACAAGTCTTTGGTAAGTTGCTTTAGCATTTTTTAGTCCAAAAGGCGTGCGAGTGTAGCAAAAGGTACCCTCTTCTATAATGGTAGTCATTTTTGCTTCATCTGTTGGGTGCATGTGAATCTGATGGTACCCAAAATAAGCGTCTATAAAACTCTTGATTGCATAATTGAAAGTGGCATCAACCAATTGATCTATAATGGGTAACGGGAAACAATCCTTTGGGGTGGCACGATTTATGTCAGTAAAGTCCACACACATATGATAATCACCTCCAGCCTCATTTTCCAAAACAACATTAGATAACCATGTTGCGTAGTCAATTTCTCTTAACCACCCCACTTCTTTCAAAGAGTTGACTTGCATTTTGATAATTTAATTTTTTTATCGAGAAAATCTCCTCTTCCTTTGTTGTATTGGTTTTTTTTTTTTTAGTGAAATCCACATTGAGACCATGTACCATAACATTTAGGTCAAATCCTAGCATTCTTCTAGTTTCCAAGAAAAATGTATAAATGGTTCTTTAGGAGCGTTACTAAAGCCTCTTTCATTTCGTTTCGTAACTTGGCACTTATCTTCAAATTTCTTTCTTCCCTTCCTGTTCCCATAGGAACAAAATAAAATCTTCTAATGCTACTGTTGAAACTTTGATTAACGGGGTCATGTTGTTGGGGTGCCCTAACTTTGATTGCTATTTTTGAGGAATAGCCTCTCTCAAGGCAGAATTGTAGCAACTCCTTGCCTTTTCTTGCTTTGATTTCCATTACTCCATCTTGTGTTGGAAACTTAAGCAATTGATGATAAGTTGGTGGTACAACTTTCATCTTATGTAACCATGTTCTTCCCAGTATGAAATTATATGAGGTATGTGTATTTAGTACTACAAAGTTTGTAAATACAATGGCTCCCTTCACAGACATTGATAATCATATTGTACCAATTGACATTGTAGTGCTTCCATTGAACCCTACTAATGATATGCATTTTAGGAACTATATCTTTTGGATCCAATCACATGTCTAATAGGGCAGTCAGCTAAACATGTTTGATAAGTTCCCATTATCTATTAGTACTCTTTGAACTTCTTAGTGGGCAATTCTCACAGTTATAACAAAAGGATCATCATAGGGAATTAGAGCTTTATGTTCCTCAAATGTGACAGGAAACATTGGTTTTGCCCATTTTAAAGAGTAAGTGGACCGACAAATGTCTCTAGCTTCTCTTGTATATCTTTTTCTTACGTTACTGGTTGACCCTACCATTGTGGGTCCACCATGGATAGTATGTACAATTTTTGAACATTAACTGGTCAATTTGGTTAATGTCCTTCAACTCTCGGTGGTAAATTTTGAGGAATGACTCATTCTCTTCTTGAACTCCTTCGCCTTATTCTTTCATGAAGATTTTCTCTTCCATCCACTAATTCCCTCAACAATCCTTTGTACAAAAGTTGTTCTAACTCCCATTTCAATCGACAATCATTTGTCCAAAGCCCTATGTCTTTACGGAATGCACAAAACTTACCAGGGTCTATTTGGTTTTGGTTTCCACTCATTCGTGGAGGCCATCTCACTTGTTCATTGTCTTCATATTGTGGACGGTGCTGGCTAATGAAACTCTTAATGGAGGACATTTGAATGGAGATAAAGCCTTTCCCCATACTCCTGGGCATCTCCATTGGTTATTTCTTTGGTTGAATTTTGGGTCAATTGGTCCTGATCCTTGGTATTGTTTGCTCCTTTCATGTCTTGTATCTCCTCTATTCTTATTATCTTCATTTTTCTTCAAAAGGGGGCCTCTTGTACAAGACTTTAAGTCTCTCTCAACATTGACAAATTTGTGGGCTTACTCATTGATAGCCTCTTGAGACCTGGGAGTTATTTTTATGAGTTTAATAAACAATCCTGAATCTCTCTTCCCTTGTGAAAAGCTTCTATAGCGATTGAATCCGGATAGTCAAATATCTCTGATTTCTCTGCCTTAAATATTTTCAAGTAGTCATCTATTGTCTCTTGAGCTTCTTGGACAATGTAAACAAGTTGGTGTGATTCTGTTTTGATGGGATTGTTACTGGCGTAGTTGGTTATGAAAGCTTTAACAAATCTCTTAAGTTCGTAATGCTCTTTACGAGTAAATTACCAAAACCACTTTTATGCAGAGTCTTGAAGTGTGGCTGCAAAAGTCTTACATAACATCGCTTTCCTTTTTTCACTAGGTAAGCATATTGGTGCCATGGCTATTTTGAAATGCATAACATGAGATACTAGGTCTTTTGTACCTTGATAAGATGGGTATCTAGGTGCTGAAAATTTTTGAGGTATTACAGTGAACTCAATGTCATCTGAGAATGGCGACAATCTCAATTGATCGCAAACTTTTTCAATATCATACTGTATCTGGCCCTTTCTGCATTTTTTCATTTGTTCTTCCATTTTTTCATTATTTTCTTATATCATGTCAACATTGGATGGAGAGGTTGTTTAGGCAAACAAAGTTCTGTTATGGTGGCTAATTTGGACAGGTTTGGGAATTGTCACAGGAATGACTGGAGGGGGTGCTAAATTTGACATGAGCTGGTGTAGACCCTGATAGGGGACTTTGTGTTTGGTACAAACTTTCTGATTCTCCTTATTTATACAGTTCAACTCCTTGGTATGATCATGTATTCCCAACTCCATTCATGGGGTGATTGGGAATTATGATAGGTTGTATTTGGAAACTAGCGACATGATTTCTTAAATCTCTATTCTCTTCTTGGGTAATGAGGAGAATTCGTTGAAAGTCTATCAATTGGCATTGTAAAAGAAGCATAATGGCTTGGTCATTTGTAGTTTGTCCTAAATTGCAATACTAACTGTCAGTAAAGTACTTTACATAGAAGAAGACATAAATATTAAGTAAAATAAACAGACTCTATATTTTACATACGAAAATGCCAACAAAGATAACAGGACTTACAATATTTTACATTATGTTAATTAGAAAATGAATACGATTTGCTATAATATTTGAAATTTGATAACTTTTGTTTTCCTGATTTCAATTTTATGATAAGAAGTTTCCTCCAGCTAAAGTAAAATTGCACTTTCTTACATATGCAAATTTTTCTTTTTACCAAATAGATATTTTTTGTAGTATTATATTTTGATCTATAAGCATGTTTTTCTTTTCAATTTAACAATCATGTATGGAAAGTATCTTGTATTTTCCTTTTACTATTTTTCCCAACAATCATATTATTTTACATACTGTTTAAATCACTTATTGTTTACTTTGTCAAACATGCATAGACTAACATAAAAAAATGTTGTGGATTCATATTAAGTATGAATATAGAAAGAGGCTATTCAACACTTGGGTTGTGTGATTAGAGAAGAGGGTCATATATACTTAGATATATAGTAGGCACTAATTTTTTCATTTTGCCTTTAGAGGTAACAATTTATTAAATATGGTTTACAGGTAAAATGCCTCAATGTAATGACCGTGACCGTTATGGCATACACGACTCTATGTTGGTCACTTGTCTTCTCACACAAGATCACGCAATCTTGAGGACATATTTAGTAGATATGGAAGGTAAATTAGGTATCTCAAAAGTTGAAATATACATTTATTCTATAAGGATTTTTTTCCTTATTATCATTATTCTGTAAATATTCTGTATTTATTACATTTTCATAATTAAGTTCAATACGTGTATATAAATACCTATTAGGTTAATAAAAATAAAACAACACATTTTTTTATTTTCAAAGTTAATTTAGTATCAGAGTTGAAAAAAGAAGGAAAAAAATTATTTTCGTTGCCTACCAGGAAGTTCTTGCGCCTACAGAAAAGAAGCTGCCATCCTTCTCTATGTTTCTCCCCGTCATGTATTCCAAAATTGGGTCATTTTGCTTTGGTTTTGTGTTTTGTCACCGTCGCCGCCATCACATACCTAGCCTAGTCGCTAGCCATCCCAACTTTACCTAGCCTAGTCACCTGCCATCCAGCTTTACCCAACCCCATTGCCTACCATCCCAACTTTACCTAGTCCCGTCGCCTTGTAATATGTTTTCCCCTTCTTGATCTGTTTTTTCTTTTCATATTTTTTTCCCTGGATCTGTACCCTTTTTCTTGATAGATCCATTCCTTTTATTGTCATTTTACAATAAAAATGTAACCCTACAGTACTATCACAACTATGTATAAGGATCCAATAGAACCACTCTCCAACAACCAGGGTCCATCCAATAGCAAAATTATTTCTACCGCCATACATGATAGTTCATCCTCTCTGAATATTAAATTGGACGGTACTAATTACTGGATTTGGTCCAAGATTTTGGAAATGTATATTGCTGATAGGGAAAAGAAGGGTTATATCATAGGAAGAAAAGTTGCCCCTTAAGACAATGATTCAACTTGTGATAAATGGGAAGCTAAAGATGCCATGGTAAAATCATGGCTCATCAATTCTATGACAGATCAGTTGATGTCTCAATTTGTTCAGTGTGAAACTACCAAGGAAGTTTGGGATGCAGTAAGGCGGAGTTATTTAGATGTTTCTGACTGTTCATAAGTGTATAAGTTAATAAAGAGGTCATTTCAGCATTATCAGGTGACTGATCTCTTGCTGAATATTACAATGAAATGAACTCTATTTTCATAGAGTTGGATTATCGCAGACCTCATGATATGATATGTGCTATTGATATTGAGAAACTAATACTATTGCAGATTGAGTTTATATGTTTCTACCTGGTTTAGATCGGAGTTTAGATCAAGTTAGCAGTAGAGTATTGGCTACTTCTCCTTTGCCAAGTCTCGAAAAAGCATATTCTTTAGTCCTTTGTGAGGTACAGAGGCAGGCCACAATGGGCACCTAGGATTACCCTGAACCATCATCTCTCATTGTCTAATGAAATAGGCCATATTCTGATCCTCTACCTACAAACGCTGATTCTAGGTTCTACATCTACTGCAATAATTCCAATCACACTGTTGATGTTTGTTGGAAGAAATATGGTTATCCAGAGTGGTACAAACTTCAGTAAGCTAAGCGAAGGAAAAAATCTACTCAAGCAGTTGCTTCTTCCTCTCAGGTTTCTAGCGTAACTATGCAAGGACGTAATTTTGGTTCATCATTTATGTCTTCTACTTCTAACACTTGGCTTATTGATTTAGGGGCCACTGATCATATACTAATAATCCCTCTATTTTTTATTCTTTAACACCCTCTTGTGTTAAGTCTGTTCAAGTTGCCAATGGGGCACCCATGTCAATTTTGGGCTTTAGCAATGTCTCATTATCATCCACATTTTCCTTTTCCTCAATTTTATTTACACCTACTCTTAAAAATAATCTTTTGTCCATTAGTCAACTCACTAAGAATCCTGATTGTTCTATAACTTTTTATTCTACTCATTATGTATTTCAGGACAATCTAACGAAGATGATGATATAGACTGGTAGAGAAAGAGGAGGTCTTCATTACTTGGAAACGAGACCTGGCAATCAAATTGTGGTTTTTAAGTGGATAGAGGAAGTGATAACGCAAGAATTATGTTATAGCACTGTTGTCTAGGACATCCACGTTTGTTTATTTGGAGCATTTGTGTCCTAAACTTTTTCCTAATATTTCTACTTCCAATTTAGTTTGTGAGCAATGCATCTTTGCAAAAATAATCATGCTAATTTCAAAATTAGTTCTAATAAAAGTTATGTTACATTTACTTGTGTTTATGCTGATTTGTGGGGTCCTTTCTTTACCCTAACTGCCTCTAGCCATAAATATTTTGTTTATTTTATTGATGATTACACTCGTGCCACTTGGCTTATTTGTTGAAATCTAAGAGTGATATTTCTCATGTTATTCCTCAATTTTATAAAATGATTGTCATACATTTTCAAGTATTGTTCAAAGTTTTCCATTCGGATAATAGTCATGAGTTTGTGAATCAATCAATTACTCATTTTTTTTAAAACTCAATGCATCCTTCACTAGAAGACATATGTTTATATCCCTCAACAAAATGGTGTAGCAGAGCATAAAACTGAAGGTGGCACTTGCCTTATGCTTTACTATGCGCGTTCCTAAAGGTTATGGGTTAAGGGTGTCATGACTGCTACCTTTCTTATAAATCGAATGCTTTCTCGTATTCTCGACTATCAGACTCCATTGAGAAAATTATCTTTTTCACACTTTGTCCTCTGCACTTAATATATGTCCTAAGGTGTTCGATTACATCTGTTATATTCATGTGCATGCACTTCATTTGGACAAATTCGATCCACATGCTCTTATGTGTATTTTTTTGGGATACTCAAACACACAAAAGCGATATAAATGTTTTCACTAGCTTACCAATAAATATTTTGTGTTTAAGGATGTTTAATTTTGTGAAAATACGTCTTGTTTCTTCGAAGATGTCTCTTTGACTCCTCTTCATAGGGAGATTAATAGTAAAGAAGAGGAGAAATTATGGGACTCTTCTCCTTTAGAATGTAATGACTTTCACAATTCATCACATCCTTTGGGAGGAACCAAACCTGAAAAAAAGAAATCAGCTAAGGAGTTGAGGCCACTTCATATGTTCAACCTACAATTTGGTAGAAGGACCAAGGACATAGATACTCCTCTTGATGATACTACCATGCCTTCAAATGACTCTTCCGAAGTTAACCTTGAGGTACAAGTTCCTTTATCTTCTACTAATGATATCTTTGTTTCTGACATGCCTTCTGATCCTTTAGTGATATAACCTACTATGTTAGATCCATTGAGTAATGATCAAGGTAGGAGATATCCTCTTAGAACTTGTAAACATCATTATAGATTGGGCTTCTCTGAGCTTTCATCTAATATTATTTATCACATATCTGACTTTATTTCTTATCACTGTATGTCTAAAACTCACTTTTAGATTCCTTTTGTACCTATTCCTAGTCATTTTTAGGGCCTTGAATACCCTAAGTGGAAAGCTGCTATGATAGAAGAAATGAATGCCCTCCAAAAGAACTATACTTAGGAGTTAGTCGAATTATCTAAGGGGAAGAAGATGTGGGTTGTAAGTGGGTGTTCACTATCAAGTTTCATTCTGATGGAACATGGGAGAGGAATAAGGCCGAGTAGTGGCTAAGGGGTATGCTCAAACTTATGGGATCAACTATCATGAGACATTTGCTCCAGTGACCAAGATGAGTACTGATCGAGTCACACTTTCTATTATAGTGAATCTACTGGCCATTACTTCAACTTGATGTAAAGAATGCATTTCTTCATGAAGATTTGTCAAAGGAAGTGTATATGGATCCTCCTCTTGGGTTCCCAACTAAAAATGGGAAGGTGTGCAGGTTGAAGAAAGCCCTGTATGAATTGAAACAGTCACCCAAGGCATGGTTTGGCAGGTTGAGCCGAACAATGAAGAAATGTGGTTTTAGACAAGCCCAAGCAGATCACACTCTTTTTTATAAAAGAATAAGTGATGATATTACCTTACTTCTAGTTTAGGTTGATGATATGATCATTATAGGTAGTAATTTCAATGAGATAGAATGATTACGTAGTTACTTGGCAAAAGAATTTGAAATGAAAGATCTAGGGAATCTGAAATACTTCTTAGGTATTGAAGTTTCTAGGTCTAAGAAATGACTTTTTCTTTCTCAACAAAAATATATACTAGATCTCTCGACATAAACTAGCAATTGCTTGCGTTCTTGTAGACACACCTATTAAGTGAATCATGGTTTAACTATCTATCCTGATCAGATTCCAACTAATAAGGAGAGATATCAAAGATTAGAAGGACAATTGATTTACTTGACTCATACCCAACTTGATTTATCTTATGCTGTTAGTGTGGTAAGTCAGTTCAAGCATAATTCGAGTGATAGGCACATGGAAGCTGTGAACCAGATCTTGGCCTATTTGAAGTCCTCCCTAGGCAAGGGTATTTTGTTCTCAAAACATAGACACCTAGATATCATGGGTTACACTGATTCTAACTTTACAGGATCCAAGATAGATAGGAAATCTACTTCAGGGTATCTTACCTTTGTTGGAGGAAATTTGGTGAGTTAGAGATGTAAGAAATAGAACTTGGTATCATTGTCCAATGTAAAGGCCAAGCACCGTGCTCTTCACCATGGTATTACGAAGCTTTTTTGGTTAAAGATTTTGTTAAGTAAGCTTGGTTTTGGCCCTAAAAAGTCTATGACATTATTTTGTGATAATACTACAGCAATTGAGATTGGAAATAATCCAGTGCAACATGACTGATCTAAGCACATATAACTTGACAAAAACTATGTCAAAGACAATTTAGATGTTGGCATCATTAGAGTCCTATACGTCAAGAGTATTAATCAGTTAGCTGACATTATGACCCATGCTGTTACATGAAGCTCTTTTCATACATCACTATCCAAATTGTGCATGTGTGATATCTATGCTTTAACTTGAGGGAGAGAGTTGAAATATACATTTATTCTATAAATTTTTTTTCTTATTATCATTATTCTGTAAATATTTTGTATTTATTACCTTTTCTTAATTAAGATCAATATTTGTATATAAATACCTATTAGGTTAATGAGAATAAAACAACACATTTTTTATTTCCAAAGTTAATTTGGAATTTACCAACTTTATGCTATCATCTATTTGAGGATTTAGATTGTGAACAACACATTTAACCCATTGAATTCAACTGGAACTTCAGTTCCTTGAATCATAAGATTTTTTCTTGACTGCTTGATTGATAGTTTGTTTATGATGGCTTAGATCTTTTTAACTTGCAACTGAGTTTTGCCTCTTGATACTTCGATTACCTTTCTTATGGCCACTTTTATTTTGCCTAAAGCCTAATTTTCATTGAATAAAATCTTTTGGAAACTGTCAGGCAATTTCCCTTGTTAGAAGATGAACGTGAACTGAAAATAACAACACAAAGAAAAGACAGCAAGAACAACACAACACCAAGAGTTTTTATGTAGTTCAATCCACAACGTGTGAACCTAATCCACAGGAGGGGATCCAACCTTACCAAGCTCCAATATGATCACTGAAAAATTTACACCCTAAGGCCAATCACCAATAGTAAGATTGCCTGCAACTACACAATCAACAACACCTCACAAAAAACTCAAAGAAGGCACTAACAAAATGAATCTTGATAACTCATGCCTCTCTACATTGTTGTTAGTGCACTCTATTTATAGATAACATAGAGTAACTAACTTACACTCTTCTTGATCAGGTGTTATGTACCACATGCTAACTTATGGTGTATATAACATCTTGCACTCATTTACATATTAGTTTGTGTGCTGTTAACAAAGACCAATATGCATCATAGTGAAACTAGACCCCCTGCTTGAGCATCAACCTCCTTCATCAACCTTCACCCACTCTAAGCATATCCAAGCACAACTTAAGCTTGCTTAAAGGCACAAATTTTGTCAACATTTCTACTGGGTTACGAGTTGTTGGAATCTTTACAACCTACACCTTACCTATAGGCTATAGCTACCACATCCCTGACAAAATGCTTCTTCACATCAATATGCTTAGTCCTCTCATGAAATATTGGATTCTTAGCAACACAGATTTCACTCTGACTATCTCAGTACAAAACAACTGTCTCCACCTTGAGGCCAAATCTGTTTGCAATTCCACTCAACTAAATTGATTCCTTCACAACTTTTGTCATTGCTATATACTTAGATTCTGAAGTAGAAAGTGCCACGACATGCTGCAAAGTTTCCTTCCAACTCACTAGATTATCAAGCACTGTAAACATATAACCTGATTGTGAACTCCTCTTATCTAGATCACTTGTATAATCAGCATCAACATAGCCACACACTGCATTACCATTTCTCATCCCTTTTTTGTATAACATTCCCATATCTAAGGTTCCCTTTAGATATCTCAATATATGCTTCACAACACACAAATGTTCCTTGCTAGGGTTAGCCATGAACCTACTTACTAGGGTCACTACAAATGCAAGAACTGGCCTTGTGAATATTATTGCAAACATTAGACTCCCAGCTGCACTTGCATATGGGACATCACTAATTGAATTCCTTTCATCATCATTCACTGGACACAAAGCACTAGACAGTTTGAATTGAGAACCCAATGGCACTGAGGTTGCCTTAGCATCTTTCATGCCATACTTGCTGATCACTTTCAACATGTAACTTTTCTAGGACAGAAACATTCTACCACCAGCTCTATCTCTTAATATCTCCATACCTAGATTTTTTCTTTTAGGTTCCAAATCCTTCATTTCATACTCTAAATCTAGAAATCTCTTCGCTCTTGCAATCTCATTCATGTCAATGCTTACAATTAACATTTCATCTACATGTAAAAGTAGATAGACCTTAGGCTTTGTGTGCTCCACCTTGATGTAAACACATGGATCAAATTCACATCTTTCAAAACCAATTGTTGTTACGAATTTGTCAAACCTCAAGTACTACTGCCTGGGGGACTACTTAAGTCCATAAAGTGACTTCTTCAATAGACACACAAAACCTTCCTTGCCTCTGATACGTAACCCTCAGTTTATTTCATATGAATCTATTCTTCCAACTCACCATGTAAAAATGTTATTTTTACATCCATATGTTCAAGGTACATGTCCAAATGAGTAACAAGTGAGAGTAACAGTTTGATAGAGGTATACTTAACTACAGGTAAGAAGATCTCATTGTAGTCCATTCCCTCAACTTAAGAGTACCCTTGTGCAATGAGTCTTGCCTTATACTTGACATCTTTTGTCTTACCTCCTCCATCTTTCACTTTAAATAGTCATCTACATCCAACTATTCAAACATTGGTTGGCTTTGGCACTAACTCCGACGTGCCATTCTTCAACAATGACTTATACTCATCATCCATGGCAGTCATCCACTTCTTTGACTCCTTGGATCTGACTGCTTCTCTGTATCTTGCTGGTTCATTGTGATAAGGCTCTTCCCTAGCACTCAATGCATAGTGTTTTATATCAGCTTTACCAAACCTCATAGGCTTCCTAGTCTCCCTTCTTATTCTATCCCTTGTTAATTGATAATCAACCAATGCATGCTAATGCTGCATTTCTTCACTAGCGTCAAATGTATCAACATCGTGAGGCAATTGTGTCTGAAGGCTGTCTACATCTACATCTAAATCACCATATCTATGGTTCACATCATTTACATCTATACCCATATGACCTTCTTCTATGTCAAGATTCTCCACCTTAACTTCATGTTGGTTCCTTTGACTTACAAGGGCTAACATATTTATGTTTGCCTTTTGGTCCTCATAGGTAGCCATTTCATCAAATACTACATCTCGACTAATAATGGTCTTCTTTAAGTCATTACACCACAATGAAAATGCATTTTCTACTTCTTGGTTGTAGCTTCCCTTCATTGACATGCAAGTAAGCTACACGTCCAAAAACTCTCAAGTGTGAGTATCCTGAGGGTTTTCCAAACTACACCTCATCAGGGGTTCTATTGTCAAGTGCACTTGATAGACTTTTGTTGATTAGTAAGGAAGTAGTTGACACATCTTCTCCCCAAAATTGCTTTGACAACTTAGCATTTGACAATAGACATCTAACTACTTTCTGTAAGGTTCTATTTAAATGCACAACAATGCCATTCTATTGAGGTGTTAACCTCAGTTCGATGTCTTTCTATTCCTTCATTTCTATAATATTAAGAGAATTCATTGCTATAATATTCCATGCCATTGTCTATCCTGAGTCTTTTAACCTTTCTTCTAGTGAGATTTTCAACAAGGCTCTTCCATTTATTAAACTTATTAAGCACTTCATCTTTGCTTTTTAAAACATAGATCCATTTTTTTCTAGAGTAATCATCAATGAAGGTTAAAAAATATATATTACCTCCCATGGTTGCGGTGGTTGTAGGCTCCCATAAGTCTGAGTGCACATACTATAAGATACCTTTGGTATTGTGTATTGCTATGGAGAAACTGACCCTCTTTTTCTTTCCTGCCATGCAATGTTCACACATATCCATTTCTGATATTTTATCTCCATATAATAGACCCTTGTTGGATAGCTCAAGTAGTCTTTTGTCATCTATGTGGCCCAAACGTTTGTGCCACAACAGTGTTTTATCATCAGATCCTCTAACAACTGCCATAGTACTATCATTGGTATACCCTTTTAGAATGTATATTCCATGCCTTTTAATTTCTTTCAAGTGGACTATAGATCCTTTGATTACCTTCATTTTACCATCCTTAACATTAATGGTATAACCTAATCCACCTAACATGCCCATAGAGATCAAATTCTTCTTTTATTTTAATAATGTATCTTACCTCAATTAGGAGTTTCTTGGATCCATCTGACAGAGACAATCTAACCTTCCTAACTCCTTTAATTATGAACTAAGAATTGTCACCAAGTAACACCTTGCCAGTATCGAACTCACTCAATTCAAGAAACCACTTCTTGACTGGGCATATATGAAAAGAGTACCCAAAGTCAAGAATCCATTCCTTATCTAATCTCACTATTGAAATTACTAACACTCAATGACTATTCAAATCCATCTACAGCAACAAGTCACCATCCCTTAAGTTTTCAAGTCCTCTTTTAAGTACTAGAAAGTCACGCCTAAAGTGTCCATCTTTCTGGCATGCCTAAGACTTAGTACTTCTTGTTCTTGACTTTGATCTTCCTCTATTCTATGATCTACATTTTGACTTCTTGAAACCATTTTCTCTTTTAGCAAATCTTCCACATGTATACAAAGACTCACCATTACCATTTTCTTTCTTGTCACCCTGCCTTTATTTTTATGTTCCAATCTGAATCTCTTGTCCTCAAAGCAACTACCATAGTGTCAAATGGCAAACCATCCCTACCATACTATAAGGCATTCTTTACTTCAAGAAACAAATTAGGGACAAAATTGAGAAGAATGATTGCCTAATTTGCATCAGATAACTCCTCACTTGAGTCAGCCAATTCTATTGTCATACGCTTAAGTTCATCAAGATTACATTCAAGACTCTTAGTTGTGTCCATTCTAAAACCAAACAACTACACCTTCAAGCTTATCCTACTCGATAAGGACTTCACCAAGTAAAGTTCATCCAATTTCTTCCAAACCTTAAGTGCAGTCTTGTCTTTATTGACCTACCTTATAACATTGTCTGTAAGATTGAGAATGATACTTGTGTATGCCTTTTCCAAGAGTTTATTTTTACTCAATACTGGGTAGTTCTCTGGATATTCAAGATCATCAGTTATTCCCTCTAAAACATCTTGTTGCACCAGGAGTGAATACATTTTCTATTTCCATAAACTAAAGTCACTAGTTCCATCGAACTTGTCTATCTCATATTTTGTGAGTCCCATCTTGCTGGATTTCATCATATCACTTCAAGAATCGTAGGATTGAATATTGCACTAATGGTCAAGAGTTGATCAAGTTCTTCACCACTTTAACAATTCTTCTTGTTAATCCTCAAGACCTTGCTCTGATACCAATTTGTTAGGAGATGAGCATGAGCTGAAAATAAAAACACAAAGAAAAGACAGCAAGAACAACCACAATACCAAGATTTTTTATATGGTTCAGTCCACAATGTGTGAACCTAATCCACAGAATGGAATCCAACCCTACCAAGCTCCACTATGATCACTGAAAACTTTACACCAATAGTAGGATTGCTTGCAACTACACAATCAACAACACCTCACAAAAACACTCAAAGAAGGCACTAACACATAATGAATCTTGATAACTCATACCTCTCTACATTGTTATTAGTGTACTCTATTTATAGATAACATAGAGTAACTGATGTGCAAATTATAGTACTCGCAAGTGTATGAATCACTCGTAGAAAGTGATAAGCAAACCTCTGAAGTCGGTCTCTTAAGGAATTACAAAGGTTTTAAACAACATTTTTCTTAATCTAATTAGAGTCCTAAAGCAACTAAAACACTAATTAAATAGAGTTCTAGTAACACTAAAACTCTAAATAACTAGAATCCTAAACTTAATAAAACTATAAATAAAATGGATTTGTGAGCAAGATCAATGGTGTCGAATAATTAACGAAAATAATTACGCAAATTCAGAATTAACTCAAATAGATTTCAAATATCAATGGAGGATGTATGGACGTTTAGTTTGGTTGGCTATGCTTGCATTGAAAAGTTATGGTGAATTAACATGAACGTTCTAATAAACAATTTTTACCGGCTTTCCTTTTAATTACGAAAATTTCTACGGTCGGGTAATTCTCTTTGTTGATTAACTAAACAATATCTTATGATCGGGTACATCAATTAGCAACCAAATTATGCACAAGGAAAATATGTCAATCAAACCAATGCCATGACTAGGTTATCAATTTGAAGCTTTGATTAAGTTTTTTAAAGTTAAGTTAAGATGACATTCCTAAAACCAAACTTTAATATTTTTTAACCTAACTATGAATCTCAAATTGGCCCATGAAAATTCACAATTAAATATCTAAGCATGCTCTTAATCAAAAGGTAATTTTATTTACTTCAAAGCAATAAAAACATTCACCATAACAGTTCTAGCAAACATGACAACACAAACTAAACATCCATAATAAAATTAGCCACTCATTTTCATATTAAAATTCATAGACAAATATAATCTGAACATACACTCAAAGAAGTAAGAAGAAGAAAATTAAATTCTATAACAAGAAGAAACCCTAGATCTAAATACCGCTATTAGATTGGATGACGTTCTTCTCCAAAAGCTTGATCGTCGATCTTCAATGATTTTGTGGATCCTTAGAACTAATTTCCTTGCTTCCTTGAGTGTGGAAAAGCTCCCAAAACTGATTGAATCTCTTGTTGGTTCACAAAATTGAAGTGTATAAAAATTGTGTCAAAAGGGGACTCTAAAGAGGGTATTTATACATGTAAGGGTTACATAGAATCCTGATTGTATCAAGAATAGGCGCACACAGCATAAATTTTACCCGCCATGACACAACACAAATTTGAAATTAATGGTCAAAACCTGAGAGGTGCTCGTCGTGGCATACATTTTTCTAGCCGTGACGCGCGTTGTCTTCACATGTACCCCCTTACCTATATGCTGGCTCGTCATGTAAGGCTTACATAATTTGACTCGAGTTGCCCATAAATTGTTATCCTAGCGCCATAAGTATTCCGTCTTTGCGTGTTTGCATTATTCAACTCATTTGACGCTAAAAATACTTGAAATACTCTAAAACATGCCCGTGATTCCGAATTGATAAATTTATGAAAATAATCAAATAAACAAGGTATAACAAATCTATTTTTAAACAATTAAGTACAATAAATCACAAAATGTTAGTACTTTTCGAACACTTATCAGTAATTAACTTACACTCTTCTTGATTAGGTGCTATGCACCACATGCTAACTTATGGTGTATATAACATCCTGCACTCATTTACATATTAGTGCATGTGCTTTTAACAAACAATTGGGTACAAGTCTTTGAATCACTTATAATACAACCCTCATTATTTTAGTTCAATCTTGATTATATATATATATTTTTTTCAAATTTGGTTTGCTTTGAGAATGCTTTGTTATTGTCCTTTGTGGAAGAATAACACCCAGTGGATGTTCGTCACTAGCTCTAAATTGTGTGTTGGTTGTGTAATACCATTGCCAAAACCCTTCTTTGAGGTTGACATTGAAATTAAAATAATAATTTTAATATGATTGTAAGAAAGATGCATCCATGTGTGGGTATGGTTTAATTTGAATGATCTTGATGAAGGTTTCTTCTCTTTTGCCATACTTAGAGGTCTATGGTAAGGGGGTCCTATTCGTGGATCTGGCGAGTCTTTTGATAATGTGATTGCTTATTTTAATGGAAATGGCAACAATCTCAAAGTGGTGTTTAGTTTATCTATGTGGGGCAAAGTACATACCTTTGATTCATGTGTGGCCTTAGTATTTATGGAACACATTTGAACAAAGTACAAGATGTGGATATGAAGCGTGACTATGCCTTTATTGTATGTACTTCATTTCCTTCTTTTTTCTTTTGTTTCGAGACCACTTGGATTGCATTGTAGTTTTTCTTGACGAATGGAATGTCATTTGAAAATATTACATTCTCTTTGTTCATCATGTCGCTCCTCAAATAGGAATTCAGTGACCCTTGAGATGCAAAGGATGCAAGATATAGATTAAATGGCTAGGAATTTGATGGAAGCTGCATAATCGTTAAAGCTACCAAGGGGGTAAGTTTCAATGTGCCATAACTCTGATGTATGACATCCTTGTTTTCTTGATGATTTGGTGCAATGTGTGTCTAAATTTCCTTATGATCTTATTTTTCATCACATGGAGATATTCTTGCAATGTTCTTTTTAACAAATATGGAGAATGTCAGGCTTCTAATGCATTGATCCTACATTCGTTATAATTGCTTGGACTTTTCTTGCAAGTTGCATCAAATTTTTATAGTTTCACTATGAGAATGGTAAAGTATAGGTTTAGCCTGTCAATATAGCCTCTGCATGTTGGATGCTTTAAGAGGAGTATTTTTTCTTGTTTTCCTTCACTATAATAGAGTTTTGTCTTCACATGTTCTAGTGTTTAAGCTCTAGACTTATGTATTCACATTTTTTTTATCTTATCTTACTGAACTTCCCAGTTTCAATTTTTGCAAGTATTATAAATCATCACTATGTTGATGGATCTTGTGAAGTTGAACTATTATTCTACATAGTGGAATTGATTTGGCGTGCAATTAGGTACCATGCAGTACTGAGGGATCTTATAAGAATCTTGGAAGAGGTGCTTCTCCTAGATCAGGACAGTGTTTCAATGGTGGACTTGATGGTCATTGGACTCGAGAGTGTAAAGCAAGAGACTGAAAGAACAAGTGTTATCGTTGCGATGAACGAGGTCACATAGAAAGAAATTGTAAGAATAGTCCAAAGAAAATTAGTTGTGCTCTCAATTCTCCTTTTCTTGTTCTCTCTACTTCATTCACTTGGTTTTGTTGTTACTCAAAACCTTTTTAATGCAGACCTGAGAGAAGTTACTCATGTTCACCAACTTCACAATGTGGTAGAAGTCACAGTCGTAGTTACAATAGAGATTGTAGTTACAGGTTGGTAATTGGGAAATTTTATTTAAATTGATTGAAAGTGTCAATTTTTTCCTTTTTGCTAATAAGTCATTATATTGTTTTCAAATCATCATTCTAATTTTATGCTACAAAGCCCAAAAATATTAAGAGCATTTTATTTCTTTTTAGTTTATCCAGGTCACTTGTGAAAAGAGAAAGGAGCTTAGAAAGAAGATTAAGGAGCCCGAGGGATGGCTGAAGCCCTAATTAACAAATATCATCACCACTATCAAAAAGGAGGAACATCAAAACAACACCTGATGAAAGGATTCCTAGAGAGAAGGATAGCCTTTCTCAACAAAACCGTAGGTTTGATTACAATGCTAGTTCTAGAAGGAGGAGTTGCAGTCGCATTGAAAAAACTGATATAAATAATGGAGGTGAGAGATATAGTAGACTTGCTGAAGAAAATGGTCACAACCCCCTCCCTAGCCCTAGCACTAACCCTACTCGTAAGGATGATCGAAGCCTTAATTATGATGATGGTAACAACGGTTCTCCCAGAGGACCGACCTAAAATATGTATGATCATCATGTTTCTCTTATCTGAAAACCATGTATTGCAACCCTTTTTATTTTTAGTTTCTCTTGGCATGAACTACTTTAAGGCTTTAAGCACTTTAGACTTCAAATGCTTCAACAAGATGAATATTTAAAAAGGGCATTAGATTCCTTTGATGTTTATTTCAAGGATAAAAGGTATAAATGGTTCTATAGCTTACACAAGTGTTTTAAGCAAAGGGCATTAAATTCCTTTCTTTGACATTTATTTAAGGGTAACAAGCGTCATGGTCTTGTAGCTTACACAAGTGGAGCGCATAAGTCATGTAGCTTTTTAGATCATATAAATCATGTTGCTTTCATAAAATTAACACTAAAGTTTTGTTTTTATCGTAACTGAAAAATTGGGTCAAATTTTATTATGTTTGGTCATATAACTAAATTTATAAAGTTATTCTTGGTCATTTATTATTATCCTAATAAGCTCAATAAATTTTTTATTCTATAAATACTCTCACAAATTTGATAATATGACCAACAAATAAGAAAATATATCTTAGTTTTTTAATTAACAGTCAAAATATTATTTAAAGTTAATTTTATGAAAATAATATAACTTATATGATTCATTTAGACTTATGCACTCCACTTAGATAAGATACAATGCCTTCAAACTTTCTTCATTTGTGTATGTATGAATGTTCTTCGTAAGATTTTGAGACTTGTGATTTTTAGTAGTTTGAATTTTTTAGGAATTTATAAATTTTGATCATTACGAATTTAGAACTATTTTTTAAATTTTTTATTATAACGATTAAGATTTAATATGCATTGTTGTATAAATTTCAATCCTGGAAACAAATGAGCTCCCATGTAAAATATTTATTTAGTTGCTTTAACTAATATATAGTATAATTATTGTAAATTCCGACCAAACTAGTGTTTGTAAATATGGACATTATTTTTGAAATTTCTCTATGAAAGCAATAAATATAATATTTATTAAATAAATGGTATCAATTTTGCTACAATATATATAAATTAGAATTTGGATTCAGACAACTCTTTTTCTTACCAATCATACATAAAATTATGTAAAAATAGAGTTGATGAGTATAAACATCTAAACTTCATACAATATAATTTTTCCTTTTTTAATTAATAAACCTTCGAGGTTAGGAGAAGCTGTAATGGGTTGATGGGTAAGAATTAGAGTTATTTAACTTGAAAAGTAATATATGTGTTAATTTTTTATTAAAGGAACAGAGACAGGACATAGAATTTGGTACATCCGGACTCTAAATTATTATTGTCAATTCATTATTGACAATTTTATCAAACAATACTAATAATAAAATGTATTAATTATTTAAAAGTGAAAATTTTATTTAAAATATATAATTCATGCATTATTTTTATAGCATCGCCTTACATAAAGGGTTAGTAAGAAAGACTCAGAATAGCATATTTTTCAGGCTAAATGTCATTTTTCCAAATCTCAATTGACAATGCCATTTTAGCACTACGAGTTTATAGTTTTATCCTTCGTTCTTTATACTCTCAAGAATTCTCTCCATAACCACATTTCCACAATGGTTCATCTAGCACTCCTAAATGATATATTCCTCCCACACCCTAAACGCAATAACTAATGTCGCTGGCGTGCTCAGTTACTCCGACATTGGCCATAATGACAACACTTCCTTTATCTCCTACTCTCACATTTTCACTCGACCATCCTCTGCCTCTGCCTTGGGTCTACTTAGTCTCTTTATTAATTTGGCTCGTCTTCTCAACTCTTCCTCTTTGAAATATTTCTTCGATGTTTAGTACCTGTTTTTAATCTTCTTACGATAAATAAACTTACAAGTCAGAGTTGTTCTTTTCTTTATTTCCTCTATTTCCTTTTTCTTTTTATTTTAGTTCTTTTGACTCGATCTGAGTCATTTTTGGCTTATTGTTACTTTAGCTTTGGTGAAATTGTACCACAAATCCAATACACAGGGAAAAAAACAAAAAAGAATGAAAGCCTTAAATCTGAACTCATTTTTTTGAGTCCATTTATTTGGTTCCTTATGACCGATGGTTTTACTTCATTTTCTGCTCCTAAATGTTGATGAACTCAACTCTTTGATAAATGGGGAATTAGTTGTAATTATAGCAAGTTTGCTAGTGCTTTGCTCCTATTTTCTAAGTTTGTGAGAGTTTGGTTTTCATTACAAGTGACAGAATTTGGTTCCTAGTATTATTTGTTATAAGATGAGTGTCTCACAGCTTAGCTTTTTTTTTTTTTTTTTTTTGGGGAAACACAATGTAATATGTTACATCTATTTATGTCATAATATGTAATACATTACATTTATCTTTATCATTATATGTAATATGTTACATATATTTATATTCTATATGTAAAGCTTTATATTAAATATACGTTTGTATGTAACATATTACATAAACTTTACCAATTCACGTAACATATTATATCGACATTTATATTTAAATGTAACATATTATATCTCCACATGACGGGATCGTTGAAGCTCCAGTAAGGTCGCCTATAGTATTACTGGTGCTCTAATAAGGTCGCCAATAGTGTTAAAGGAGTTATGGTGAAATCACCGTCAGAGTCACCATAACTTTAATGAGTTTATCGACGAAGTCACCATAATTTTAGTGAAGTTAAAGTGTCGAGAGATAAAAGGTATTGTAGTAAATATTTTGTTATTAAGTATACAAAACTGTGAGTTTTGGGGGTGTTTAATTCCTAGTTTGAAAAATTGATAATATTTATCTAAAAACATGTTATTTAAATCAATTCAAAAAATATGGAAATTTTTTGTGGTTCAGATGGTAAGATTTTTAATTCCTTCACCAGAAACTCAAGTTTGAATCTCACCTGAGTGTGTGAGTGTGTTTTCTCTTATTAATAAAAAAAATAAAAAATGAGACTTCAGTGTCCCTTTTTTAAGTAAAAAAAAAAAAAAATCAATCTCAAAATATGTTAAAGTCAAGATTATTTAAAGATTACTCACCGTTAATTTTGAAATAGAGTAATATTAAGAATATTTGAAGTTAATAAATGTGAGGTGTTAATTTTGTTGAGTTATTATTCTCTTTAAATTATTAGAAATTTTTACAAAGTGAAAAAAGAAAATAATAATAATATAGCTCATATCTCTACAATTTTAAATAATAAAAATAGGATAATAGTATTTTTATAATTATTTTTATTATTGTCACAATAAAAGTGTATAAATTTATTATTATATTCTTATAATTAATTATATATTAAGAATATTTTTTTAATAAAATTATCATTAATAAAAAATAATTATAATTTAATAATTTTAATTGTAGCAATATCATCGCTCTAAAAATAACATATCTCATTTAAATTGGGGAAGGATAATACTGATTTAATTCCACATAAGACTAATATTACTTTTTTTTTTTAGAATTTTATGATAATTATTTGTGTAATTTTCTTAAAAAGAAAAAATCTTTTTTGGACTTCATTCCATTCCAGCAGCACAAATAATTGGATTTTTGATCCTTTGTTCTTGTTTTGATAACATCTTTGTTATTGTTTTTATTTATTAAATTTAAATTATATATTTTTAATTTAAAAAGTAAATAATATTTTCTATTAATAATTTTAAATTTATCTCATATATCAAATGTAAAAATAAATAATTGAGATTTAAAAAAAAAAAAAACAAGGTAAACATCTTAATCCCAAATAATATGGACATTCCGCCTCACGTTTAAAAGAAAATAGTTTTTCCTTTCCCTCCATCTTTAACTAAGAAACGAAAGTTGTAATGTGAAAGCACTACATAATTATTAGACTCAATGTTATTCATCATTATGCATGATGAGAAAGTACACATAGAATTTAGAACTAATGCCCCATAAAGATATTAAATCCCAGCTTATCAATAACTCGACACAATATTATCGATAACAAAAAGTTCCATGGTCATTTCAAAATTTAAAAATTATTTCTAGGGAAATAAATCCTATTATTTTTGTTTTGCCGAATAATATTTATGAATAGGGGATTTAAATAAAAAATTGAAAAATGAGGCATATTTGTAATGTAACGCAATTGAAAAGTTTAACATTTATTTGTTTGGTTTGTGTTTTAGAAGGAAAATGTAAGGAATAAATTAGATAATTTTGTATAATATTCTTCCCATCCACCACATTGTGGTACTATCTTTCTTCTATTTATTATTAGGTTTAACTTTTTTAAAATTTTCAAATAAATTTACTTGTCACTTTTATCACTATTTTGAAATGAATAGTAGATTAAAATTGCTTATTTTTTACCGATTAGGATCTGATATAATCTGATCTAAAGCAGATTTGAAAATTTTTAAATTGAATTTGATCTGACAATGTACTCAATATGAACCAATTGAAATCCGAATATATAAAAAATTTTGGATTGAATAAAATTGAATTAAGATTATAACTTATTTTTTAATTATTGTCATATATAAACCATAATATATACTAACATTTAAATTTTAAATTAATATATATCTATTACAATTTAGTTATCTATAGTTACAACTAAAAAAATTAAAATAATAAAAAATATGTTTTTGAAAATTATCAAATATTATAAAAGTTTAACATTTATATATATATATATTTTTAAATAAAACAGTACTTTATTATAAGCATGGTATGTATAATATTTAAATATAACATATTAAAAATAAAATATGTATTTATTCATAATTTTAATAGTAATTAAGGCTGGATCAGATTGCAACGAATTATAAAATCTATCAATTCAAATTAGAATGCATTATATACCTTTCAATTTGAATTTAATTTAACTATAAAATCTGTCAATTCAATCTTATTTAAATAGACGAATTAGATTTCTCAATTTATGCAAATTAATTGAATTATTTTATCACCCATAATTAGGAACATAACTAAATTATGCTTCTAATTTTATCTTCTTTTTAATTATATTGTTCAAATAAATATATTCATAATTGTTGAGAATAGAGTATTATCGGATCAAACACATGATGGTGCAATGTGAATAAGACCAGAAGAAACACCCTTTTTTAATACTTAAGTCAATCAAAAAAACATGAGTAAAAGCTAAGTAGAAGAGAAAAAATGCGAGAGAAAATAAGAAATGCATTGAAGGCTCCAAAAGAGCTTACCCACCAATAACTTACTATAGCTTATTTGCTACTAATTAGGTCAAACATACTTCAAATGAGTCCACCTTTACTGTGGGCAATGAGTATTACCAAACAATAATAATATTATTTTTCTCCCATTCAATTACATTAAATATAATTATGCTCTCATTAAAAAGAATTATATAATATGAGTTTATCTTATTCGACAAGCTCCCCTGCTTTTCCTTTTTTATTTTTGTTGGCGACGCTTCGTAATTTATAGATTACTATTATTTTTCTTCATTTTTTAGATTTGTCTTTGATTTTTCCCTTAATTAAGGTTTACTTTTCAAAAAGCCAAAAAGGAAATATAGAAACATAAAATTCTTATTGTTTTATTTCTTTTAAATATTATTTTGCTAACAAGCTATCACTAATACTATAAACAATTTAAAAAATTTGTTCCGATTCAAACAAGGTATTTTATAATTTGGTGCATTATATAGATTAAATATAATAATATTAAATTAAATTTTATTATATAATGTTTAATTATAATCTATTTAATATAGTCGAATAAAATTAATAATAAATATTTTGATAAATAATTTATATTCAAAATAATATTTTATTTATTTTATGTAGATTTCTTATTATAAAAATTTATTTAAACTAAATTTAACTTTAAAAAAAATCAAAATATATAATTTTAAAATTAAAAATTAAGGCATATTAAAATTAAGTGTTCAATATAGTTCAAATAATATCACTTTATTGGTCAAAATTTATACATAATTGTACGATTTTTATTATATATAATATGATTTAACTTTATAGACAAAAGCATAATTGTAAACAAAAATAAAAAATTATACAATATAATCCTTAATGATGTGTAATAAATATATCATAATCATATAACTTTTGTTTTTCAATTGATAAAATTAAATTAAATATACATAACCACTCATTAATTATTATAAACTACTGAGAAAGAGACTTCAACCTATATATCTAAAAGAATATGGGATACGAAACGATTTAAATATGTTTTTGGGTAATAAGACCTCACTCTCATCTTCCTACAATTTATTAATTAGAATAAAAGATATATGTTCTAGTTTGAGGAAGGAAAAAAAATCATCTTCCTACAATTTATTAATTAGAATAAAAGATATATGTTATAGTTTGAGGAAGGAAAAAAATTGTTATCGATCCAAAGTTAAATTTACATTCAAAATAAAATTTATTATTTGCTAAAAAAATGTGTTTAGTTGAAGGGTAACAATAATTTAATAATTATGATTAAAATATACAAAAATTTATTAATTTTTAAATGCTCTTAAAAATTTATTAATTATTAAAAAAATATTAAAAATTTAAATTTTATAAAATTGTTGTTATTTTATTCACATGTATTAAATAAAGCTACATGATGACTCTAGTGCTTTGTGGTCTACCACTAGTACCTGACCTCTGGATGAATATACTCACACCTGAGCTCTGTTTTTTGTTTTTGCAGCAATAAATTATATACATTTATATGTTTTTGATTGAAAAATGTCCTGAATGTTTAAATTCATTTAATTTGTTGTGAAAATATTTTTAATATTTAATTTTAATAATAAATTAGATGTTCACTCTATGAGCTTTTTTATTATTACCAAACCAATAAATAAAATAAAGTACGTACTACGCAGTGTCCTCTAATCCCTTTTTTATTATTACCGAACCAATCTATTTAATTTTATATTATTATATTTATATTTATATTTATATTATTATTTTATAAAATTATTAAAAAAAATTTATTATTATATTTATAGATTAGAATTTATATATTTTTATTTGTTATTTGTTGTTAATTAGTTATGTTTATGAGGACAATCTTTTTAATTTCCGATAATATTTTAAAAAATTTTGTCATCTACTTTGTTAGTGAGAAATAAACAAATTTTGTCCATATTTACCATTATAATTTGGATATTTAAACAAAATTCGTGCAAGCATTTCCCTACTAAGTACTTTCATTTATTTTATCTTTTATCCACATGATATACTAATTTTGTATTATTTAATTATTTATCCATTATAAATTTATAATTACATCGTCTTTCATATTTTTGTCGGTAGAGTTTTCATTGCATGAACAACATTACTAAACAATATTATTAGATCCGAAAGTTAGCAAATTTTGCTATGTATGTGATTAATATTTTTTATTGCTTATTTGTCTTAATTTTAAAATTTTCTTGCACTTTGTATTTGATATTGATAATGGTTTTAGATAAGTAACTGATATCTATATTTTTAAATTTATGTATTATAATAAAATTAACATTAAAAACGTTATAAATTATATATAATACAAGAGTTTTAAAAAAATTTAATAAATAAAACTCATTACCGAAAAAAGATGAAGAAATTTTCTTTAATCAACTTAAATCAAACCAAAAAAATTAGTTCAATTCTCGAAAAAATCGAGATTGATCCTAATTTTAATTTAAATTTAAACTAATGTTCACCCCTAAACTTTATTATATTTTTTTTTGCTACATTCAAGCCTCGAACTCGAGAGCTCCACTTTATTATGGTGGTTACAATGCCGTTTGGCTACTAAAGCCTTGGCTAAACTTTATTATATTTATAATTGAAAAATTATTGTAATTTTACTGATATGGGGTAATACAACCATTACATAATAATTTCTCCGATCTAACGCTCCTCAGACCTCCCCACTGTCCTCTTTTTTCAGCGGGCAACAAAGTTTCAAAAGTTCTCCACTATCACAGATTCACTGTCAGTCAATCAGAGTGGCGCCGCCGTTACCGTTATGCTGGCGACTAACGTTAGAACCCTTGCCTCAGTATTCAAAGAGTCTCTCTCCCATAGTCTCACTCATTTATAGTAATAAATAGACAGTAGACTGATTTCTGGAGAAATCGCATTTTCTGTCGAGTGGCCAACTGTTATTCTCATTTGAAATTTGAAATTTATTGAGATAGCTTATCCGACCACTATTGGTAAGTAATTTACTCAAAGATTTGAAAAAACTTTCCCAATTTATCTGAATTTAATGTTATTAAAAACTAGTCGTTAATTCGAAGAAATTTGTATTTCTTAATTGTTTTGTTTATTGCTTTATTTTCCTTTAATGCTTTTTTAGGTTTCATTCGTGGAAGAAAGTAGTAGAAGAAATTATTTTGACCGTTTGAAGAAAAGCGAAAGAAAAGAAACTTGTAAGTGATGCTTCGTTTTTTCCGCATAGGTTCTGTTTGTTTTCCTAGATAATTGAGGAAAATGATTAGGAAAAGTTTATTTCTACATTCTATCGCTCTTTTTATCTTTTTCTTTGACGGGATAATTTTAATCCGTTCGATAATTAACTCAGGCTTAGCTGAGTTGTTACTCGTGATCTATGAGATAAGCTGAGCATAGTAAGTTAATTAATTTGTTCGGGTATTTTATTTTCTTCCAGTTTCTTGCCAACCAAACAATTATTAGTTTAAGAAAACATCTGTCGTTCTAGAAACGATTAGATACGAGAGTTTTATTTTATTTCCGATGTTTTTCTTTTTTTTTTTTTCTTAGTTTTTAGCTGGGAATTTATTGAATTATGCTTCTATTTTCTTGCCTTTGATTTTCCTAATGTTCCCAGCAGCCAAACCGCTGCTTAATTGTCTATCCCTTTTACTTAAAAAATTGCAGAAAAAATCTTATTGTGAGTTCGGGAGAAAACGCATAGAATCGAATTTAATCCCTCTATTTCTACTCGACTTGCAAATATTACTGGAAACACTCGAAACCTTCTAGAAGTTCTAGTTGAGATAGATTGTAGCTTCCTATTGTTTGGATCCCCTAACTTTACAGCCTTTACATATAAAGGGACCTTGTTGTACTTCAGGACTGGGGTTTTGAGCTTTAAAAGCTATGAAACTGGAAGGGTTGCAAAATATGGTTATTAAGATCTTCATCTTTAAATACATTGGAAGCTTGAATTCTTATTAGTTTATCTTAATGATGATTATGGATGAGAATGCCTTTCCTTTTCCAATTATTTATTTTAATTTGTCTTCTTTCGCTTCCGATTACTGGTCATATCCTGTCCATTATAGAGCTTGGGAAGAGATTTCATGACCTGCAGCTCCATTTCTAGCTAAAGATTTGCAGATGAAGAAGCTGTTCTTTTTTAAATCCTCTGCATCAAGCAATGGAAATAACAGAGCATCTCTTACACCATCAACTGATAAGCAAATTTACTGGGAGAGTCCATCGGAATATGGACCGAAAGGCCAAGTGCGTGAGGTGACTGAGAATAGTCTCCATAAAAGCCCCAAGGACTTTTCCAATGCACAAAATCATATACATGGTATCCAAAAATCCAATCAAAGTCCAGCTCTAAGACGTAGCCGTTCGATGTCATCAGCAGCCTTCTCTGGTATTGAGTCAGATCAAACAGATTTATGTTCTGCAACATATCAGAGCAGGCCTCCTTCTAGTAGTGCATGTAGTGTTCCTAGGCAGCAATGTGATAATTCATTTCGGTAGGGCCATTTTTCTTTGTATTATGATTGACTGAATTTTACTTAGTGAATCTTCTTGTGAAATTTTATGGTTGCATTTCTCTATCAAGACTAATCTTTATGTCTTTGGAATGTGCCAGTTGTCAGGCTCTTGCTCCTAGTAGTCTTAAGTCTAAACGTTTTGAAGTGCCAACTATTCAGCCTGAGGGGTGTGATTATGATCCTGATTCTCAGATGCAAATTGAATCATCAGTAAGCTCGTCTAGCTCCTCTAGTATTGCCTCTGGTAATATTTTGGATCGTTACATTGATGGAGAGCAGCAACAAGGAATGAATATATCTAAGAATGATTTCTCTGAGAGGAATTTTTATGGAACTGTAAACAGTAGTGGGCGGCTTCCTCCCCGAATTCGATGCTCATCAAATATTTCTCCAACAAATAGTGTTAAAGATAAAGTGAGAGTTCATTCATTTAGAGAAGCTAAGAATTCCCGTCGTCGGTTCTCATCCAAAGAATGTGTTGAAAGTGGATTTGGGCATGAATCTCCACGAAGACTTGCTAAGAATGTCATTGAGAGACTCTCTCAGTCTCACATTGCTCAGAAAACAAGCCAGAAGGAAATTGATCTTGACATGCCTGTCACGCTTGAACATATTTATGGTGGATCTTCAAATAGATGCTTTAATTCTTATCCAGACATGGTTGCTCAGAAAAGTCACTCATCGGATGAGCCCTATGAAACAACAAACAAAAATCATGGAGAGGATTATGTGTGTCTACAAAAGCAATTATATGAGGAGTATGTTGAGGGTCTTAACCCCAAGGAAACTGTAGTTGACGTAGATGTGGAATTACAAAGGAGATCAAAGGAAGCTAAGGAAAGGGTAATTCTGCTATCTGAAGAACTGGCACAGGAAAGGTTCCTTCGAGAGAGTGGATTTAATGCCCATTCTCTGTTCCAAACGATTAAAAGTCTCACTGAAGAGAAAATGAGAATGGCTTTGGAGGTTTCCAGCCTTCTACAGTCACAAATTGCTGAAAGGACTTCGGCCAAGGAAGAACTCAGATTGACAAAGGTAGAACTCGAATCCCAAAAACGGAGACTAGAAAAGGAGAAGAATGAGTTGCAATCAGCATTAGAAAGGGAGTTGGACAGAAGGTCCACTGAATGGTCAACAAAACTGGAGAAATACCAATTAGAGGAGCAGAGACTTCGTGAGCGAGTTAGAGAGCTTGCTGAGAAAAATGTTTCACTTCAAAGGGACATCACTTGTTTCAATGAGAGGGAAACGGAGAGCAGAAGCATGATTATGCATTCTGAGCAACAAATCAGGGACCTTACTACCAGGGTGAAGGACATGAATGAGAAGAATCAAGATCTCCAGAAAAATCTTTCTGAGTTTCAAGAAAAATATAGATCAGCAGAAGAAGATCGTTTGTGCCTTGAAAATAATTTCGCAGAGAAGGAGAAGGAGTGCAAAGAGCTGCATAAATCGATTACAAGGTTACTAAGAACTTGCAGCGAACAGGAGAGAACAACTAATGGTTTACGAGAAGCATTTAGCAAGGAACTAGAGAATGATCAATCAAGGGAGAAGTTTGATAAGCGTGTGGCAAAACTGCAGATGGAGCAAATAAGGTTGACAGGAGTTGAACTGGCCTTGAGAAGGGAATTGGAGTCTTGTAAAGTTGAAGTTGATTCTCTCCGGCATGAGAATATAAGTTTATTAAACCGCTTAAAAGGCAATGGGAAAGAAAGTGATGCTTTAACGATGAAGCTAGATAAGGATATGTGGAACAGGATTTGTTGCCTGCAAAATCAAGGCTCTACGATGTTGAATGAAAGCTTGCAACTTTGTTCCAATTTACTCAGGTTTGTCAAAGGGAAACGAAACCAATTCCTAGAATCTATGCAGGAGATGGAGGTTATGAAGCATGGTTTAAATGAGCAATTTCTTGTTGAATCTGAGATGAAAGTTCAGGGCTTAAAACGTGGAGTTGAAACCTTAATGCGAAGTTTACAGATGATGTCTGTTTTATTGCATGACAAGTCCAATCTTGTTGCTTCGAAGTATGGCTCAAGATGTATGGATGCTAATGAATCAATCCAATCAAATGATTCGACTCCAGAGGTAAGTTTCCAGGAAAAACTTTGTTTTTGTAAAGAAATTACATTGTACGTAAAGTTTTACCATTCCTAATTAATGTTCTATTCTTTGTACCTCATTCCTTTTCCTTTATCTGCATAGGATATAACAAAATATGAGCTCAAGGCAGAAACTCTCTTGACAAGCTTATTAAGGGAGAAGCTGTACTCTAAAGAACTCGAAATCGAGCAGCTGCAAGCTGAACTTGCAACAGCTGTGAGAGGTAATGACATCCTCAGATGTGAAGTAGAGAATACAATGGATAATATTTCCTGCGTCAACCACAAGTTGCGGGATCTTGAGCTTCAGGTAGTTTCCTGGAGTTACCCAATGACCTGGTATCAATATTTAAGCTAATTTTGTATTTTGTATTTTTTTGTGGTGCTTTCTCTATCCTATTAATTTGAGAATTAGAGATACTATTCATTATACATTTACATACTGCATTTTTGCTCTATTCTTTATTATATCTGCTGCTGGTGTGGAATCTGTGCTCTAGCTGTAACTGAGAAACCCAAGTTACACCCTTAATATTGTTGTTGATGTGATGGTGATTAGTGCTTCTCACTTGCTCAAATACATTGTAGACTATTGAGTTGTGAAAGTTAAATTATTTTTCTTTCAACTTCATTGTAGACGCTTAAGAAGGATGATAAGATTAATAGGCTACAAGATGACCTCCACGAATCTATGAAGGAATTAAAAGTTGTGAAGGGCACACTGGATAAAGTCTCTGGGGAGAGAGATTTGATGTGGGAGGAGGTGAAGCAATACAACGAGAATAACATGCTATTGAACTCTGAAGTTAACATGATGAAAAAGAAGATAGAGAACCTTGATGAAGAGATACTTCTCAAAGAAGGTCAAATTACAATTCTGAAAGACACCTTGGGGAGCAAATCTTTTAACCTTCTGGCTAGTCTTGATTCCACTGGAGAATTTTTGCTTTAAGGATTTCCAAGACAAGGCTTTGTGAAGGGGAAGCTTTACACTGTTGATAGTCCTATACTCTTGAACTTGTTTTCTGAGGTTCCTCTTTGATTTGTAGCCCTTTTCTTGTTTGAAGTTTCTGGTGACAAAGATGTGAGAGAAATATATACCATGAATCTTTTGAAATTATTTGCAATTTCTCAATTTCATAATTGGTTTCCTTGGCATGATTGTAGTTTGTGACCCTTTTAAAGATAATGTTTGCTTGTTTTCTGAGGTTCCTCTTTGATTTGCTTCTTTGTTTTATAGTATTTGCTTGTTTTAAAGATACGTTAATCACATGTATATAATGGAAAAGTTAATTGGGAGTAAGATAGATTCTTTTTTAATATAAAGAGAGATTTCTAAGGAAATTGATGTATGTAAAGGCAGTGGAGACAGGTTACTCTGAGAAAGAAAAAGATTCCACATTTTTCTTCATCTTTGTTTTTTTTTTCAACTGTTACAGATGCTTCCCTAATAGTGCATGTAAATTCCAACAAAGAGAAATCAATACCAGCTACGGTTATGGAGAAAAGAAATGGTTACGCAGCACTGAGTTTCAATTGCACGAGCACGAAGAAGAACCTCTTTAGTGTGCTTGACTTGTTACCGTTGTGAAATCTGAAGGTACCAATAAAACCTACAGACTGTAATGAAACTCTCCGTGCACCAAGAAACGCAATGTTATTGTGATCCCTATGGCTGTCATTTAGACATGTAAAAACAAATTAACTGACGAATTGGATATCTTAATTTTCTAAAGTCAGGCCTACCCAATCAATACAGTTAAATTAATTGATGGCAAATACCACTAAGCGTTTTTCTATATATTTTTTTAGCCTTATCTGTTTGGAATAGAGTTCTCAGTATTCGGTATTTTTTTTCTTTTGAAATAGTGAATATTATTTAATAATTATAGTTCGTTATAAATAATAGCAAAAATATGCTGAGGTAAAATAAAAGTAGCAATAAAGCCAACAAAGCTATGTAAAACACATTTTGCTTAAGGAATGGGAAGCAGAGTTTAATTTTCTTGGAATGCAAGTAGCACAGATCATGTTGAATTTACCTCATGCCAATTCTACCTACATTGCACACTCCTCTTCAGGTACATACCCTTAAGGTATACTTTTCCATTTATATTCTTTATGATATAAAATTTTACTTTTTTTTTTGTTTAAATAATGAATTCTTAAGATTCTTAAGCTAAAATATATAATTTTTTAAAATAATTTTTATTGAAAAATTAATGATTTTGTTTTCTTTTATTTTCTTAAAAAAAAATTATACTTTTGATATTTTTAAAGGATTTCTTTTAATTTTTCTGAAATAGTGTCTAAAAAGACCTTAAAATCTTCTAATTTTTTTTTTTTCTTTTATTCTTGTATTTTCAAATGTTTTAATTTCTCTTTTAGGGTATCTATTTGTTCTTGTGATATTATTATGTCGTTCATTTTTGTTTTAAGAACATTTTAATGAATTTTTTCTTAAAATTTTTATTATTTTTAGTATTTCATACTAAATTAAATAATTCTTTTAAATTAAAGATTTGTAATGGTATAAGCGTTTTTATTTTTAATAATTCTTTTACTTATGATGTAACCATATTAATTCTATGTTCCAATTGAAAAGTACTTTATAAATTATTATATGTGTTATTTCTTTGAGTAATCTTTTTGTTGTTTCCTTAATTAGTAATATTAATTATATTGTTTGTTTTTTTTTTTTTATAATATTTTAAATAATTTACTTTTCTCTTTGAATTAAGTTGTGTATACTTAATTTTAAACATTTTGTTTATAATCTTCTTGTAAAATTTGTTTATGACTATAATACCAAATTTTCGGTTGATATATTTTTAAGCTTCGGTTACTTTATCTTTTTATACGTTCTTTGAATAAACAAAACTCAAAAATTAGGTTATAAAATTCTTCTTTATTTACCTTGACAAATTTTTGTGTAAAATAATTTTTTAATTTTTTTTTATGGGATGGTCTATTAAGTATAAAATACTAAAAATGTAATCTATATAATAATCTAAAAGAGTATCAAATCTTTTTAAATTTTCTAAACAGGTTTCATAACTTTCATTGTCAAAATATTGTTATAGTAATTCCATATATTTTTCTTCAAAATCTTCTATTTTGATCATAATTTTCCTTTGTGAGTTTCAATTTCAAAATTCTCAAGTTCTTCGTCCATCCAATGATTCAATTCTTGAATTTATTTATTTGCTCCAAGTTCCAAGTATTATTTGTTTTTTTCTTTTACTACATTGTACATTTTTTCCTATTTGAAAAAATAAACAAATAAGAGCTTGGTTGAGATAAATTATATCTTTTTTTTTTTTTTTTTTTTTTTAATTTTCTTGGTTTTTTGGATATTTTTTAACTTTATTTCTATATAAATCTGTCCCTAATTTCTTGATTTTATTATAATTCATTTTCATGTTATTATGTTTGTTTTCTAATTTCTCCATAAATCAATATATAGTTTATGAATTCAACAATATTAATAAAATCTAAGAGATATTAGTTTCTAAATATAAACTTACCTTTATCTGAATATGGGTTAATTTTATACTTCTGCTTCTTAGCTATCTCTTTCTTGTTTCAAAGAGTTAAGCCTTACTCTAAATTCAAGCTTTTAGACCTCTTGTCCTTGTTGATCTTGTTGAGATTAGTACTTAACTTCCTAGGTCTAAAGTGATTACTAGATTTGAAATTTAAGCTAGATTTTTAATCATAAAATAAATAGTTTACAACTTAGTGAACTAGAAACCTTGAGAACTAGCAACCTTGAAATGGTTTCTAGTTCATAATCATTCTAAAATACAAAGATAGAAATGGATAAGAGCTAAAGTGAAGTAATTTCGTATATCCCTATAACAGAAAAGAGTTTCATTTTATAGACATAAGGGTTCTTTGTTTACAATCGTAGAATATTACTATTTTACCTAACTTTTCTTTCTAGTATCTAAAATGCTTACATTATTGCTAGCTTCAGTGCCAATTCTGGAGGTGGTCCTTACATTATTTATTCCTTGTCTGCCGACACTAAGCCCTGTGAAGACTTATGAGTCCACATAGGCTTCCTTATCTCTAATCTCTAATGCAATAAATGCATTTGTGATCTTTAGATTGCTTTTTTGAATAATGGCAAAATACCTTTTTGATTTATTCACCTACTTTAAGCTCATTGCAGTTGAAATTAGTTTCATATATAATTACTTTTTCACTATCTTCCTCAGTTATTTTCATATTACTCTGAGAAGTAATAATAACTTTATTAGTGCAATAATGAACCTTGATTTCATAAGAGTTATTAATTCTTTTTATTTCATGGTAAATTTGGCTTAACATTTGTCCTCTTTCAATACATAATTTTTTAAGATTAAATTTCTTTTCTTGTAAGGCTTTAGGACGAGAGACTTCTCATTTAGCCAAAGTTTAATAAAATGATATGGACTTACTAGTGTTTCTTGGTTCTAATCCATTATTAAACTAAAACATCTTAAATAAATTAGCTTGTCTGTAGCTCTAATTTTCTTTTTAAAATTTTTGATAAATTTTCTAAAGTTTTTAGGAAAATAGTTTAATTCTTTTAAATCATTTCTTGGATATAGATTTTCTATTAATCCAGCATGGAATGCCTTATAGATAAATACAGGATCAGCTTCTTCTAAAATATTAAATTTGCTACATGGTGGAAAATCTTTTTCTGTGATATAGAACTTCATATTATCAAGATGTTCTTTAGTAGTTTTCCTATCTAGGTTATGTAAGTTTATCCATTGTTGTTTTGTAAGGTTCCTATATCTTTATATTTATTCTTCTGAGTAATTTCTTGTTGCTTTCTTGAAGATTATTGGTCTTGGAATCTTTCCAAGATTCTTTAACATATTGGTTCCTTCAGTAGGTTGTTGTACTATTTGAGAGTAACTTCTTGCTATTTTTATTGGTGATAACAACTTTGAGATCTTATAATTAGTAAAGCTCTCTTCTACTTCTATTCTGTTGGTGAAAACTCTATGGATGATTCCATTAAATTCTAATATTGCTCGGTTTGCCTCTAGCGAGTTAGTGTAAATTTCTGGTTTTGGCCCATTATATACAATGTAGACCTTTTTTTAATTTTCCTTTTCAGCTTCATCTGTCCAATTGATCTTTTCTTTTTTCTTCTCTGAGTTGTTAGTACTGGTTTCCTCATTCCCTATTTTTGGAATTTTAATTTCTTTTTTTTCAATTTCTTTTGAAGATTCAACTTCTTTACCCTTTGAGTCTTTAAGTTCTTTAGAATTTTTCTGTTTAACTAATTCATCCAATATACACTTACTGTCTAAAGACTCCTTAAAGTATAATACCTCAAGTTATTCCTTGAAGATTTTGATTTTATTTTTCCGAATTAAGATTTCATTTTTTTATCTTGATTTCTAAATCAAGATGATCTATTCCTTAATTAAAATATAGTTAGAAATGCTAATTCTCTGGTCAAGCATCTACTGAATTATTTTTAGTTCATGATAAATGTTCTACATCAAATTTATAATGGTTAAACTATTGTTATCACATAATGAGTCTTTCTTATTTATAATCATCACCTATAATGTTAGTTCTTAAAAAGTCCAAAATTCTTATTGACAGTTTTAACAATAAATTTTGAGATTATAACATATATTGCAAATTTTATTATAGCTTTTTTAACAGCTAATTATTCTTTTTCATTACTATGATAATTTACTTCAGGGCCTTGAAAAGATCCTGAAGTAAACCTACATGCAAAGGTATTCATTCATCTTTGTTATCGACTTTTACTTTTAACACTGCTCTCCAATATTCATATGAAACATCTATTTCCATTATTATTTTATCATATGGTTTTGGATGGTATAAAGTTGGTAAATTTTTTACCTGTGTTTTTACTTCATCCATGTATTTAGGTTGTGTTTGGTTGGTTGTAATAAAAAAGAGAATGTAATTGATTCTGTACATTACAATATTTGGTTGTGATAAAGAGATGTAATGTAATGTAATCAATTACAAATTAATAAGGAATGGGGATTACATGAGGGAGAATAAGGAAACGAGTTTCCTTTACGTAACCTATTCGAACGCGTTTCCTCTGTCCCGAGCTCTTCGTGCGCCTTGTTAGAAATCGAAGCTGTAGCTCTCCTCCGGCACCATTCGCGCTCCTATCACCGTTGTCTAGGTCTCTTCTCGCGTAGCAACTCACCAGGTCTCCCCTCGCGCTCGAACTTTCCACTCGGCCCCATCGCACTAGCTCACGTCTCGTGCTCTCCTCTTTGTCGCCCCCTCGCACCAAATCTCCTCTCAGCGTCGTCGCCACCATGCTCATGTCAAGCTTGAACACAGTAATATTAATTAATTTCTTAATTAATAATAAGTTTAAAATTTCAGTAATAATTATTTATTTTAAAGAATATATTTTATTTGATTTAGGAAATAATAGTAAAATAAAATTATTTAAAATTCATTGAATAGGAAAATTAATGTAATATTATTGTATTTTTCATTTCATTATAATTGTCAAACCAAACATTATAATACTGATTCATTTTTTTTATTATAGTGGCTAAACCAAACACTGTATAGTAATACTGTTTTCTTTACATTACATTTCATTACGATTACGATTACATTCAGTGAACCAAACGTAACCTTAGTGTCTTGGTCAGTCCACTACCAAACATAATCTTTTTCAAGCTTCATTTGTAATGGATTTCTTATTTATGCTAATTTCTTTATATGTGCTTCTACATATGTTAAACATCCTAAAAATCTTTGTAATTGATTTTTATCTTTGATCACACTAGAAAAACTTTGTATGTTATTTAAAATATGAGATTGTAGATGATATTTTTCATTTGCTATTTTTAAACCTAAATATTTTATTATGAGTACTTTCTTTTTTTATAGTACTATTCTTGATTTTCTACATTCTTGTAAAATATTAGTAATAACTAAATAATATTTAAGTAATTTATTATTAAATACCAATATATCATCTATTATACACAACAAAAATTATGAGATTTTTTAAAAATATTATTCATGTATCTTTGAAAGATACCTGATGCTTGTTTTAGTCCAAATGAAACAACTATTCATTGAAATTGTTCTTATGGTAAACTAATTGCTGTTAATTTTTATGATTCGTTATCAAGTCTTATTTGCCAGAATCTACTTTTACAGTCAAAACTTGAAAAATACTTCTTTCATTTAATAACTGATATAATTCTTCTTTTTTAGGGATAAAATAATCATCATCAATAGTTTCTTTATTTAAAGCTTTGAAATTTATTATCATTCTCTTTTTTTCTCTTCTTTTTTCAACTTCTTTTTCTACTAAGAATGCTGGGCTAGAGTATGATGAATTACTGAAAATAATTACTTTTAATTTCAAGAGTTCTTGAATTTATTTTTCAAATTCCTCTCGATCCTTTGGAGTATAAATCATTGATTTACCTTTAGTGATTTTACTCTCTTTCTTTTCTAGATAACTGGTTTCTTTCTTATTATTATTCCTTAGTAATTTCTTGAGATATAAGACCATAAGTTGATCTATTATGATTTTCAATTCCTTTTTCTTGATCATAATTTCTATATCAAGATCGTTTATAATTCCTGCAATAGTAAAAATTGGTAGTGGAACTAATTCTCTAATTAATGCATTTGCTAAACTATTCTTTATTCCTAATAAATGTTTTACATCAAATTTATAATGGTTAAACTATTGTTGCTATCTTATGAGTCTTCCTTATAATCACCTACAATATTAATTCTTAGAAAATGTTAAAAGTTCTTATTGTCAGTTCTAATAATAAATTTTGAACTTATAACATATATTGCAAATTTCATAATAGTTTTATTGACAGCTAGATATTCTTTTTTATTACTATGATAATTTAATTCATGGCCTTGGAAAGATCTTGAAGTAAATCTACAAAGATATTTATCTTTGTCATCAACCTTTGCTTTTAATATTGCTCCTTAATATTCATGTAAAGCGTCTATTTCTATAATCATTTTATCATTTAGTCCTGAATGGTATAGAGCTGATAAATTATTTACCTGTACTTTTACTTTATTCATATATTTAATGTCATGATCGATCCATTGCCAATCATAATATTTTTTAAGCTTTGTTTGTAATAATTTTCTCATTTTTGTTAATTTCTTTATAAATGCTTCAGCAAATATTAGACATTCTAAAAAAATTTTGTAATTAATTTTTATCTTTGATCATGCTAGGAAAACTTTGTATGTTATTTAAAATATGAGGTTGTAGATGATGTTTTCCATCTTCTATTTCTAACTCTAAATATTTTATTTTTTGTTGAGCAATGAGTAATTTCTTTTTTTTTTATAGTACTATTTCTGATTTTTTACATTCTTGTAAAATATTAGTAATCTCTAAATAATATTTAAGTAATTCAATATTAAATACCAATATATCATCTGTATATACTCAATAGTAATTGTGATATTTTTTAAAAATATTATCCATATATCTTTGAAAAATACCTGGTGTTTGTTTTAGGTCAAATGGAACAACTGTTCATTAGAATTATCCTTGTGAGTAACTAAATACTATTAATTTTTTAGATTATTTATCAAGACTTATTTGCCAAAAATTCGTTTTTACAATCAAAACTTGAAAATATTTATTTCCTTTTATTAGAGATAATAATTCTTCATTTTAGGTATAAAATATCTATCATCTATTATTTCTTTATTTAAAACTTTAAAATTTATATCCATTCTTTTCTTTCATCTTCATTTTTTAGCTTTTTTTTTATTAGAAAAGCTAGACTTGAATGGGGTGAATTATTGAAAATGATTACTTTTAATTCCAAAAGTTCTTGAATTTGTTTTTCAAATTCTTCTCTATCTTCTGGAGTATAAATCATTAGTTTTAATCTTATGACTTTTAAAGAATTTTTTAATTTTATAGTTGCTATTTCATTAGACTTATTAATATTTGGATCTAATGAATTTTTTGATCAAACTTTTCTTAATAATGTTCTAATTCATGTTAAGGCTTTATCTTCTTGTATTTTATTTAGAAATGAGTTTTTGTTGACCTCTATTTCTAAAAAAATGTTTTCTATTTGTGATTTTTTTTCTTTTATATTCTTACCATGTTTTCGTTTTTATGTTGTGTTATAAAAGTTGGTGACAAAACTGTTAAAACTTTTCTTATTTTTGATACATAAATGGTTTCGCCATCTAAAATTGTTAAGCTAATTTTATCTAGGTATTGGATAAATGGTTGATATAAGTTTAAAAAGTTGTTTCCTAATAAGATATCAACTCATATATCTTGTTGATATATTGTAGGAATGTGAAATATTTGTCCTCCTATTATTGTATCTATATCTTTTAAAACTTTGTTTAGATTTATAGTAGTATTATTTTCTACTCTTATTCCTTTGGAGTAGATTTTCAAAGTTATTTTGAAAACACATATTTACTAGCTACTCATTTACTTGCACTTATGTCAATATATGCATGTAAATAATAATTATTATATCCTTTGAATTTTAATCCTATTTTTTTGTATGTACTATTTGGATTTATTATACTTAATAATTCGTCCATTAATCAGAATCAAATTCCAAATCAAAATCAGATGTTTCTGAGTTTGTTATTTCTTCTTCAGTTTCTTCTAATAGTGCATGTATTATTTATATCGGATTCCTCTATTGATTCTAGTTCCATCTTAAAAGCTTCTTATAAGATTTTTGCTTTTTGAGGGAATTTCTTTTTAAATTCTTTCTTATGTTGAAGTCTATTTGGACATTCATTTGAATAATGTCTTTCTTCATTACATATCCAACATCTACATTTTTTTTCCTAATGGACAATAATTTTTTTCTAGTATATTATATTTTCTTTTTCTAAAATATATTTGTCTATAAGGTTCTCTGTTATATCTTCTTTTATATTTTTTAAAATTATGTTTTTAAATTTATATTTTCTAAATTTTTTACATTTTTTATGCTTCTTATACTTATTATAAGATTTTACATTGCATCCATATTTTCTTGACATTATAAAATTTTTTGTATTGTAACAAATTCTATCATTTCCTCTTACATGTTTATTTCTTTCTTTTCTTGGCATTTAAAGATTATCAACTCTTAATATTTCTTATTCTTCCTCCTAATATATCAGGTATGTTTCTCTATTCCTATTATTCCATCCTTCTGTCATAGTTTTATGCAGTCTTCTAGGTAATTTTTGAAAAAATATTTTCTTATAAGTTTCTTGCATAGAAGGTAGTAATTTATAATAGTACATTTCATATTCACATATAAAAGAATCTATGTAACACATATTACATGTTTTCATGTTTGCTAAATGCTACTTAGCTTTATTTATTTCATTTTTACTAAACTCAGTAATGTGTCTTCCTTTGTCCTCTCCAATGAATTCTTTATATATCCCATTTATTACAATATCTAAGTATTCTCTTCTATAGATGCATTTCCTTGCATTAAAAAATGTTGTTGTTCTGTTAAATTTGTAAACTAAACTTTTACATTTTTTGTCATTTTATGAGCTACTTATATCCTATAAGTAGAATGGTTCGTTTGTATGGTTGTAGAAGTTTGTATAATTACACTCATTCTACTAGCCTATTCATCTAAGACTTTCTTTCTATTTCTTATACAGTTTAAATCTAAAATAGCATATTTATAACTTTCATGTGGTGTAAATTATGGAGGAATATTTTCTCTGGTACCCCAATATAAACATTCTTCTATTTTATGTTATTGTCTTCTCCTATAAAAAATTAAAGATCTTCTGGTCTTTGTCTATTTCTTTTTTTCCTATATGAGTCAGATGTTTCTCCACTTTATAGATTGATCTTTTGTGGGGTTGATAACATTGGTTTCATATGTATTCTTGGACTTATATTTTCTTGTTGAGACTCTCTTTTACTAATTATTATCATATCATTTTTTTCTTTATTTGTACAAATTTTTTCTTCATAATATTTTTTTAATTCTTCATTTGTTAAGGTTAATAAAAGACTGATTAATTTTTCTATATTCCTATTTTTAGGGTTCATGAACTGTTCTTCTAATTCTTTTCTATATTCTATTAGACTAATATTATATCTTTTTCTTTATCATTGGATCTTTTTTCATCATGCCTTTTATCATTTTTGGGTATTAATGCATTAAATTTCCTAGGATGTTCTTCTTTTAATCATTTTAATTGGTCAAATTTTAATCCATTTTCTTTTGATATATTATCAATACCTCTTCCTAATTCTGTAAATTCCTTATACATATCTAATTGTAATGTTTTAATACAACTGTGTTCTCTTATTTCTTCAATGATTTTTTTTGTATTTAGTTTTATAAATATTTGGTATTTGATTTATATGTGGTATTTAGTTTCTTGGCTAAAATGATTAATGCTATCATTATAATTTTTATACTATTATTTATATTTTCATTTCCTTCAAATTTTATTTATTGTAATTTTAATTTTAACATCCTCTAGTCTCCTATTACTTCATGTATTAATAAATTTTTAATTTTCTTAATCTCTTGTTTTAATTCTTTTATTTCTTCTTATTTTCTCATTTAGATCTACTAATATTTGCTTCATTATCAGTAAACTTAATTCTTGAAACATTACTCATTTTTTGTATGAAAGGCTTTTATTTGACATCTAAATTTTATTATTCTAATATTTCAAAATTTGTTAGTATTTTTTATTTTATTATTTTTCCTATTTTTTGTAATATTTTTCGATTTCTATAAATTCATTTTGTCCATATATTGAGTTGTTATGACTATTAGTTAATGAACATCTTACTAAATAGTGTACTGAGAATGGATGGTTTCCTTATTTCATTATATTTTCTTTCTCAAATTCATAGGCTAAGCTTAATACTTGGTTTAATTTTTTGTCATGAATATTAACAATAAATTCAGAATATGCTGTAAATTTTAATTTTTAATATTTTAAGTTTCCATGGATCATTCCTAATAGAATATATTTTCTATTTATTATCCTATTATCTAATAATGCTAATTTTATGGGTGTATCTGTCATTACCTAAAATATACTTTTATTAAAATTTGTATTCCTCTTAGATTGATATATCCAATCTTTTCTTTATCTTTTTTTTTTTTTTTTTTTTTTAAATTTTGATAGTTTATCCATAATTGTTTATTTACTAATTAATAGTATATTGAATATTCTTCTTGCATCTGTCATGGTAATACTCATTTTTTTTACTTATTCCATAATAAAGTATATCTTTTATGGGGACTATTTTTCTTATATTTGAGAATGATGATTCTTTAAATTCATCATCTTCTTCAACATTTAATTTTATTTTTTGTATTTCTTCAAAAATTTTTTTTTACTAAATACCATTTCTTGTGAAAAATATATTAAAATATCTTATGTTTCAATTTTCATTATGTCTTGGTTTTCTGTTTGCATTTCTATTATTTCTATCATTTTACTATTTAATTTTGTTATCTTTAACTTTCGTTAAGTTTGAAGGGTATTTATGATATTTCTAAAACCTTAGAAATATTTGTGAATGTATATCAAATCTTAAGAATATTATTGATATATATCCTATAATTTTTTTTATTATAATAAAGTGAAAAATTAATGTTAAAATTTTGTAAAAAGTTTGCATGAATACTATTAAAAAAAATGGGAGTTAATTAATTTGTTATTTTAGTGAAGAATAAATATATAATAATAACTATTTTATTAACAATATGTATGATAATTTGTGTGAGTAACATACAATTCAAAAATGAGTATTTGATACATTAGTAAAACTTACGTAACTTCATTTAATATTTTAATAAACAAATTAAATATAACATAACAATGGAAATAAACTTGACACTATATATTATTACTTAAAAGTAACATATGTTATGCAATTAAATTTTGATATGAAATATGATATGATCTCAATCTATATACTATATATAAAATTTGAATTATGATTAATATTATTTTAGATAAAATTATCTCTATATTTTAAATTAATGCCATTGGTTGCCTTTTTGAGTACTACTATCAAATTAAATAAAAACTCTAAATATTATCTAATAATGATTATATCTAATAAGAACTTTAAATATAAGATAACTATATATCAAATAAAAACTCTAAATATTATTTTTATAAGAACTTTAAATATGATAATAAAATAAAGATCACATTAAATAAGAATTATAATCAAATGAAATTACAACATCCAATTAGAACTCTAAATATCATTGAAAAATAGGCTAAAATGACCTCTTTTTCACTAATTTCATCCTAGGTTGAACCCCTACTATGAATGGGCATTTAATCTGCAGTTTGAGTATTCGTAGATATCCAATCGACGGATCGGTTAATACTCGCTATTTTTGGAGATGGGGATGATTTCAAAAAATATCCAAATATAAATTATCTGGGACATTTATACGTAAAATCGTACCCACTCGCACCCAAAATATATTTTTTAATTTAATTTAATTTAAATATATATATATAATTATTTAAAAAATTATTAAGATATGCAACTATTTTTTGGATGCTGAAATATGTATGTATTGAAATAGATAATTATGATGAATTAATTTTTTTGATTAAAAAAATATGGTATGAAGTGGTTATTTTTTTGTACCTATTCACAAATTGAAACAATTTTCGGATGATTTTAAGTACACAATTATTTGTTCTATTTTGGGGACGGATATGGCAAAAGTCGTCCCCTAGTCCATCCCTAACTCTTACTTACATATTATTTTAAAATACCATTTTTACCCTCATTAGTTTGTCATGTAGCATTATCAAATTTTCTTTATATCTCATTAGGTTTTCTTTCTATTTAGCCATCAATCATTTTCTCTTAGGAATGGCCAACAGCAACGAGCAATCAATCAACGACGATGAGCAATCGACATGGCCAATTTGTTCTTAGGCAACTTCTAATTAGGATCATATCACTCAAATATCACCCATCCCTTAATTTCCCTGCCTTCATTGCAAGCAGAATCACGATGATCTTTGCTATGGATGAGTGCCTCTTCTTTAGTAAACACCATTGATTTCGTTAGATTTTTTACTTCTTCGTTAGATTTCATTGGATAGTTGTTAGAACTTCTTCTTTGTCATAGCCTCTGTAACTGTCATCTATGGTGTTTGGAATTCAAGTGCTTCAGCTTTTTCTTTTTTGTGGCATTCTTAGCAGTGCCTTTGACATGGTACTTATTGCCGATTCGAAGCTTCAATATTTTATGGAGACTATAAAAGGTCCTCCTCGTCATACGACCATTTATCCTCTTTGAGTATACCCTCTAATATGCCTTGTTATATCTCTAATATACCTTAATTCAGAAACCATTTTATGTTCTGTTGTTTCTATATCGTCTTGGAAATTATGATCAACAAATACAGGTTTGTACACATGCTGTTTACTTTCATCAAATTTATTGTTTGCTTTTCTTTCGTTCTTGGATTTGAGAAGTGCTGATAAAATGGTGATGATGATGAAGAAATTGTATGGTAGTGGGGTGTGTGTGTATGTGTATATTTTTATGTATAAGTGTTTTTTACGAAAGAATTTGAAAATTATCACATTACTCGTCTGGGGATTAAAATTCAATCATTTGAATATGTGTTTAACTCGACTCTAGCGAGTGAGGTAACTAATTGATCAAAATTTGGTTAATTAGACAGTTGTTCAATTCAATTAGGCATGTGTCAACTCAACTAAAACGAGTAAGAGTCACCAACCAATCAAAATTGGCTCAATTAAACAACTATCTAATTCAGTTGAATGTGTGTCTAACCGTACTCCGACAAGTGGGGTCAACATCCAATCAAAATTCGATCAATGAGTCGTGCAATTTTTGGCAATTTAATTGGACATGTGTCTAATCAAAGTTCATAACAATTTGTCAATAAACTTGAGGGTATTTTTGTCACAATATGTGAAAAAATCAAGTAGAGGGAATTATATCTAATTTTTAATAAATATGGTATCATGACAGCATATAACTTAATATTATTTTATTTTCATAATTAATTTAAAAATATGAAAAATTAATTTCGTATTTATTTTAAATATAGTTTAAAATTTAATCAAAAAATTAAAATAAATAAATTAATTTATATATAATGCACGTATTTTTAACTAATATAAAAATATATGCATTTTTTAATATAAATATCATTTGCCCGGATGGGTTAACAAAAAATCTAGACCAACCCAAAGTTGGTCACAAATTAAATGAGCCGAGCCCGGTTATACATACACATAAATCAATCAAACTCAACCATAAAAGAATGAGTTGGTTTGGCTTTAAACATCGAGTTAAATTAAACTTTCAAGTTCATTTTAAATCAACAAATTAGTAACTTTTTTTTTAATGGCTCTAAAATCTCATTCTTTTTATTAATAAAAAGAAAATACATTCACACACTCGAGTGAGATTCGAACTTGAATTATTGGTGGAGGAATTAAGAGTCTTACTACCTGAACTACAAGAGATTCTCAAATCATAAAATTAGTTCTAATAAGATCCGGTACTTTAGTGCTGGTATGATCGCACTCAAAATTTTATAAAATTAAAATATTAATTTTGTACTATGGTTAAAATAAATTAATTAAATAAGGGGCTTCCGCAGCTGGGACATGAACCTCGACAAATTATTAACTTTTTCAAAGGAAACTTAAATAAATCATTATAAGTTTACACCTCAAGTGAATCAAACTAAAATATCTTTTATTTAACATTTTTTTCTCTCTTTTTTATAATTAGTAACTACTATTTTGTATCTATTGCTGACAAATTGAGAGAAATGGACTTCTACCTTGCACATTGATAATAAAAAATTACATACCTTTAACTTTTTTGATAACTAATATTAAGAAGTTTAATAAAAAGCCTAAATGCTTGGAATTAAGGATATTAACTGATAAGGAGCCTTTATAATGCATTCCTTGATACTTAACAATAAAATTATACAAGGAACAAGAAATCTAGATTTAACATCTATAAAAACATTACAACAAAAGAGCAAACAGGTGAAAATGACGGCTTCAAGCACCTAATAACTACATAGGAAAAATATCGTCCATAATTAGAGTGAAAGAAGTTTTTAAAACATAAAACTATAAAAGTTTAAAAAAAAAATACCATAAAGAAAACTGAAAAAAGAGAAGATAGAAAGTAAGAAGAAAATGATAAATACCTATAAATTCTAAGGCAGGTTAGAGATGAGAGCTAGCAACTGAGTTGTAACGAAAGAATGTTAATGATACAAGAAGATTTAATTTTTGCAATATATATATATATATATATATATGTGTGTGTGTGTATGTATGTATGTATACATACATACGGTCGGATTAGGGTTTGGTACTTTTTTAGTATCCAAATTAATCATATTTTCAAGTGATTTTAATTTAATAACCATGTTTTCTAAATGATTCAAATTTAGTCATTTTTAGAATTTAGAGTAGATTTTTTACTATTCAATGAATTGAGCATGGGTATTAATGTGATAAATTTAGTACTCGCAAGTGTACGAATCACTCGTAGAAAAGTGACAAGCAACCTCCGAGGTCGGTCTCTCAAGGAATTGCAGTGGTTCTAAATAGCCTTCTTCTTAATCTAAATAGAGTTCTAAAGCAAATAAAATACTAATTAAATAGAGTTCTAGTGAAACTAAAACTCTAAGCAACTAGAGTCCTAAACCTAATAAAATTGTAAAAAGGAGTTTGGTTTGTAACGAGATCAATGGTAGCAAACAATTAAACGAAAACAATATCGCAAGTTCACAATCAATTCAAATAGATTTGAAGATCAATGGAGGATGTATGGACGTTTAGTTTGGTTGGCCATGCTTGCATCGAAAAGGTATGGTAAAATAACATGAATGTTCTTAAATAAACAATATTACCGACTTTCCTTTTAATTACGAGACTGTCTTCGATCGGGGTAAATCTCTTTGTTGATTAACTGCATTCGGTCAGGGTAAATCAAATAGTAATCAAATTATGCGCAAAGAAATAAATATCAATCAAACTAATGCTATGACTAAGTCACTAATTTAAAGCTTTGATTAAGTGTTTCGGAATAAAATTAAGGTGACGTTCCTATAACTAGATTCTCAGATTTTTCAACCTAACTACGAATCGCAAATTGGACCATGATAATTCATAATTAAATATCTAAACATGCTCTTAATCAAAAGGTAATTCATTTATATTAAATCAATAAAATATACACCATACACAATTCTAGCAAACATGGTAGCACAAACTAAACATCCATAATGAAATTAGCCGCTCATGTTCATATTAATATTCATAGAAAAATAAAATATGATCATACACTTCAACGAAAGAAGAAGAAAATAGAATTATATAACAACAAGGAAAACTTAGATCTAAATACCGCTTATGAATGGGATAGCGTTCTTCTCCAAAAGCTTTATCTTCGATTGTCGACGGCTTCCTTGGATCCTTAGAATATTTTCTCTCGCTTCGTTTTAGTGTAGCAAAACTCCCAAAATTGAATGAATCTCTTGTTTGGTCGCAAAATTATAATGTGTAAGAGTTGTTTTCGAGTTGTTCGAGTTATTCTGTAAGGGGGAGTCTAAGAGGATATTTATAGATGTAAGGGTTTACACAAATCCTGATTGCCATAGGAATAGGCGCACTGCGGCACACATTTTCCCCGCCGCGGTGCAACAAAAATTCTGGAAATAATGTCAAAACCCGAGAGCTCCCCAATGCGACATGACTTTTCCTCGCCGCAACGCGCGTTGTCTTCAGTTTCTTCACATGTACCCCCTTACATATGTGCTAGCTCGTTATGTACGGCTTACATATTTGACTCGTTTTGCCCGTAACTCGTGATCCGAGTGCCATAAGTGTTCTGTCTTTACGTGCTTGCATTATTTGACTTATTTGACGCTAAAAACACCTGAAATGCACTAAAACATACCCGTGATTCCGAATGGATAGATTTATGAAAATAATCAAATAAACAATGATAACAAATCTATATTTTAAACAATTAAGCACAATTAATCACGAAATATTAGTGCTTTTCAAGCACTCATCACAACCCCCAACTAGCTTCTTGCTAGTCTCTAGCAAGAGGAGCGATCTAAAAATTAAAATAAACGAATAAACTAAACTAAACTAAATCACTTCCATAGATTGTCACGGTTGCATTTAGCGTATGCAACAAGCCTTTAAACCCCTAGGTGGCCCTAGTGGACGAGTTGTAGTCTTGTGAGGGTTTCCAGTGATGATACCCGCAAACATCGTAACTAACAAAAGTAAATAAAGACTCTAAACATACTTGAATCAATCCATGCATATGTCTCAAAAATTGTTAACAACAAATGGCATACGAAATCATTAAAAATCACTTAAGCTCAAAAACAGTCCAAATATCAAACCTATCTTAGTGATCAAATTTTGAACAACCAATCAAACCACAAGCCCGTTAGTTACACTATCTGATCGTGTCATGCATGATATTCATAGATTATATTTTAATATCTCGTAAATGTGTAAGTAAAATATGAATGAGAATTTTGCATTTACAATCTCCATATGCTTACTTTTCAAATCCATCTCCACTAATATAGAAATCAAACTACCTAGAATCAATAGGACTTCATTAAGCTTGCAAAGTTGTGGTTCGGTGTGTGATTATGAAAGTACGAAAATGATATTTTCATTAAGATAAGAGTACTTTTTATTTTACAAACTTATTTTCAACTTTCTCCACCAAGTGTTCTTTGCCATCCTCCTATAAATTCCATATATCCTGATAGATGTATAAAAGTATAGTTGACCCTCTTCCTAACAACTTAAGCTTTTAGGAGAGTTGGTGACCAACAACTTCTAACATGGTATCAGAGCTAGAGGTCCTGTGTTCAAGGCCTAGCAACCTCAATTGTTTAATTGCAAGTGTTTGGCCTGCATGATGCATAGAGCCAACACTTGTGGGGGAGTGATAGATGTATAAAAGTATAGTTGACCCTCTTCCTAACAGCTTAAGCTTTTAGGAGATAGCAACCGAGCCATAAATCCAACCCTTTACTATAGAGTTTAGTCGATTCCAGTTCAGAAAAGTTAGATTAGGACTTACCGAAGAAGCAAGAAACTTGGAAGGACACACCATAGAACCATCAATTATACCCTCAAGTCCATAGGCAGTAACATATGTAAGAATTTGATCCTTCCAAATTAGGTAATTGTTGTCATCCAATTTGACAGATAAGGAGACATTCATTGGAGGTGACGAGGATAAACTTCTAACATGTCCCTTGGATCTTTTTGCTTGATTTTCTTTCTTTACTTTTCTTACTTATTATTTCAATCATCATCATCATTTTTTATTTTTTTTTGTGATGAAACAAGATAAATACAACATAATTGCTCATAAAAATCAAATATTACATTGAGTACTCTTATCACTAAGGGTAGTACAACATATGTCAATGTTGAATTCAAGGGTGTACTATGGATAAAATAATACGGGGAGGCTTGAAAATTCCAAACGGTCCAAAGATGGCCTAAATCACTTTCTAAGTGGCATTTGATTCTATTATTTCGCTTTAATGGGTTTTTAAATGAGTTCTAGAGCTTGTTGAGACTTAAAATATATCATAAACATGCATACATTACACAAATCAAAATAGTCATACTAACCATGTAAACTACCACATATACCACAAAATTCTCAAATTAGATGAATCTAACATTTATGTGCTTTGTTGCTTAGGTAAAAATATAATTTTCTTCATATATCACCATCATTACAATCATGTTAATATCATAGACTTCCAGATTGACTCAAGTAGACACGACACTAACCTAAAAATTCAAGTGACAAAAGTTAAAAATTATAAATTTGGTCATTTCATGCTCATGGAATATTTTTCCCACCCCCAACCTAATTTTTACATTGTCCTCAATGTTAAAAAGAAAGACAAAAGAAATTAAGAAAAAGTGAGAGAAGTTACCCCCCTTTCGTATGAGATTGTGTACACTACACGTACGTCCCGGTTTATTATTCCTCGCTTTTCTCATGATGAAGCATTTATTGTGCAAGAAACATGTATAAAACCTCAAAGTATATGCATCACAACTCAAATTCAAATTTAAATTATAACTAAATCAAATGAAAAACAAAGACATTAAACAAAGTTAGAAATCTTAAACAATCCAAAGAAAAATAAAATAAAAACAAAATAAAATGAAAGAAAAAGAAAATTAAAATAGAAAATACAATTGGGAGGCTTAGTCCTCCATATCATCATTCTGCTCATTGTCGTCCTCAGGTTGATTTTTGTGAGAAAACAAGAGGAAAGTAGAGAGAAAATTAGAAATTGTTTGAGAGAAAGTGAGAGAAGGTGAGGGAAATTTAGGGAAAAAAAATTTGAATCCACGAACTGCCCATTTTCTAGAAAAATTTATAGGTGCACCGAGGCACAAGTTTTTTCCCGCCGCGGTACAGATCAATTTTGAAAAAAAATGCGTGAAACAGAACCACACTCGCCGCGGCACGCATAAAATTTCAAAAATTTGTCCCAAAACGGAACCATTCTCGCCACGGCACAACTTTTTCCCGCTGTGGCCCACAATTTTTTTTTACAATTTATTCTAAAATAGAAACGTCCTCGCTGCGACACATTTTTCCCTACCGCGGCACACACAAAATTTTAAAAATTTTTATTTCTTTGGAATTTTTGAAAATGGGTAATGCATTCACCCCTAACCAAGATTGGGGTAGTGTCCTCATTGCTTCTTTAACAAGTTCGACATTGTCCTTCAAATTGATCTTATGCATACACGTCTCTAGATTAAAGCCTCTTATGTCCCCAATACTCCATCCTATTGCTTTTCTATACTTCCTAAGCTCTCTCACTAGTTTCTCCTATTGTTTTTGGGTGAGTGTAGATGAAATAATAACTGGATAAGTCTCGTTCTCTCCCAAAAATACATATTTAAGATGCTTAGGTAGTTCCTTAAGTTCCAATTCAGGTGGAGCAATCTCATCATCGTGTGGGACATCCAATAAATTCAAGGGTGTACTAGTGTCATCTAATGATATGGCATTGTCTAATAAATCACTGTACTCCCTAGCCTCATAGTCTAAGATGTCATTTACCTCTCCAATTGTAAGTGTTACCTCTGACTTATCATTTAATTTATCCTGCACAAATGTATCATGAATGATAGGATCTAAAGTTTCAATAAATGAGCATTCATCAATAGCAGATATAGAGGGGTAAGTAGATGAATCAAAAACCTTAAAATGGACGGTCTCTCCTAAGACTGTCATTGTCAACTTCCCACTTTGGATATCAATGATGGTTCGAGTAGTGGCCATAAATGGTCTACCCAAAAGAATTGTATGCTCCTTGTCCAAAGATGGATTATCCTGCATATCTAAAACCACAAAATCAACAGGTATGATAAGCTTATCTACCTGTACAAGTAAGTCGTCAATCATGCCCTTCGGATATTTAACAGATCTGTCCGCAAGTTAAAGAGACATGGTTGTTGGTTTTAGCTCTCCCAAACCTAGCTGCAAGAAAATCGAGTAAGGCATCAAATTGATACTAGCACCTAAATCAAGCATAGCCTTAGCTACTTTCCTATCCCCCATAGTAATATTAATGATAAAACTACCTGGATCTTTTAACTTAGGAGGTAGGTTTCGTTGAAGCATCGCACTAGCAATTTGAGACACCATGACTCTTTCATTAACCTCATACCTTCTTTTTTTTTTTGTGATTAATTCTTTGAAATTTTTTGCATAAGAAGGTATATTTATAATTATATCTAACAGAGGCAAGTTAATATTTACTTTTGAAAGCATGTTAAATAAATTAAAAAACTGCTTATCTTGCTTACTGTCCTTTAAATGGTCTGGAAATGGTATTGGTGGTCGGTATGGCTTTGATGACTTGTGTAATTTAGGTGGATTAGATGACTCTCCAATTGTCGCCTTTGAAGGCTCTTCATGTTTGTCACCTGTTTCCCCTAATTCCTTAGAAATTGTGTTGTCACCTTCCATATTACCTGCATTATAAGGTGAATCATCAGAAATTTCAGGCAAAATGTTTGTAACCTTCTTACCATTCCGAAGAACCGTGATAGCATTTGCTTGTTCAGGTTGACTAGGCAGCCTTCCTATCTCTTGTTTGTGCATTTGTTCAGCTAGCTGCCCCACTTGCATTTCCACTCTTTTCATTGAAGCTTCCATAGAGACCATCCTTCCACTACAAGATTGTATGAAATTATTTAGGGTTTCCTCTACAGTCGGTTTATTTTGTGGAAATTGTCGGTTTATATTTTGGCCTTGAGTTTGGTTTTGGATGAATGGTTGGCTATTGTTTTGTTTCCAAGTGAAGTTAGGGTGATTTCTCCATCCAGGGTTGTAGGTATTTGAATAAGGGTCGTTCCTAGGTCTAGGTTGGTACCCTTGCATTAAATTTGCCTCTTCAGTAGTACCTATATAAAGATCACCTGCAAAAGAACAAACATTAGCACCATGTCCATATGAACCACAAACTCCACATACCTCGTGTTTTGGCATCTGATTAACATTGGAGGTTGTGAGAAGTTGCACTTGTTTCGTTAATTTAGCAAGTTGCATGGCCATTTCATTGTTAGAGCCTAATTCGTGGACTCCAGCTCTTCTTCCTCTAGCGCTCTTTTGTTGAGAATTGGCTCCCAACTTCTCGAATAATTCGTAGGTTTCATCCGTTGTTTTCTCACCCATAGCTCTTCCTGCAGCGTTGTCAACTGTGAATTGACATTGTAGCGTCAATCCGTCGTAAAAAAACTGATTCTGTAGCTGCAACGGGAAGTGATGATGTGGACACTGTATCAATAGCAATTTGAATCTGTCCCAAGCCTCGTGGAAGGGTTCTCCGTCCATCTACAAAAAAGTAGCAATTTTTGTTCTTAGGTCAGATGTCTTTTGATGGGAATAGAACTTACCCATAAATTTGTTGTAAACATCATCCCAAGTGGCCAAAGAACCGGGTGCCAATGTCATTAGCCAAGACTTAGCTCTATCTTTGAGAGTGTATGGAAAACACCTCATGCGTAGTTGATCTTCACTAAGTCCCTGCAGTGGAAAGGTTTGCACAGTTGCATATAATTCACGCATAAAATTTAAAGGATCTTCATTAGGGATACCGTAAGAGGAGGGAAGCATGGAATAATGAACGTTTTTCAACTCATAATTCCTAGCTGCCTCTCTAAGTCGAATGCACGATGTGGCGGTCCCAATGATAGGTCTTGCAAACTCTTTGTTCATCATCTGCCTAGCTACGTTGTCACCCATTGCTGCTTGCAATGGTTGTTGGATTTCTTCCTCTTGAAATTGATTATCCAGTTTCTTTGATCGGTGTTTGACTCTATGTATGTTGTCAATGAAAGGAGAGAGTTCCTTGTTAAGTGATCTCCTACCATGCATGCACAAATAAAAAGCAAACAAAGATCAAGGAAAACCTAGATCTAAATACCGCTTATGGATGGGATAGCGTTCTTCTCCAAAAGCTTTATCTTCGATTGTCGACGGCTTCCTTGGATCCTTAGAATAGTTTCTCTCGCTTCGTTTTAGTGTAGCAAAACTCCCAAAATTGAATGAATCTCTTGTTTGGTCGCAAAATTGTAATGTGTAAGAGTTGTTTTCTAGTTTTTCGAGTTGTTCTGTAAGGGGGAGTCTAAGGGGGTATTTATAGATGTAAGGGTTTACACAAATCCTGATTGTCATAGGAATAGGCGCATCGCAGCACACATTTTCCCCGCCGCGGCGCAACGCAAATTGGAAATAATGTCAAAACCCAAGAGCTCCCCGCCGCGGCATGACTTTTCCTCGCCGCGGCACGCGTTGTCTTCAGTTTCTTCACATGTATCCCTTTACATATGTGCTGGCTCGTTATGTACGGCTTACATATTTGACTCGTTTTGCCCGTAACTCGTGATCCGAGCGCCGTAAGTGTTCCGTCTTTGCGTGCTTGCATTATTTGACTCATTTGATGCTAAAAACACCTGAAATGCACTAAAACATACCCGTGATTCCGAATGGATAGATTTATGAAAATAATCAAATAAATAATCATAACAAATCTATATTTTAAACAATTAAGCATAATTAATCACGAAATATTAGTACTTTTCGAGCACTCATCAGGTATATTCATAAATTCAAATTGTATAGTAACTATAAAAAAAAAAACACAAAACTACAGGTATCAAATGTACAGTAAATAACTCCTAAAACAATTCACAAACATTACAAAATTGTACATTGACTAAAAAAATAAAAATTCACAACAAAATTGCAAAAAAAAATTGTAGTAAAGAACACAAAAACAAAATTCACAATTTTATTACAAAATTGTGCAGTAATTAGAAAAAAATTAACAAGAAAATTGCATGTATCAAATGTGCAATAAAGAGCCCCAAAAAAATATTCACAAACACTACAAAACCGTGCAGTCACTAAAAACAAAAATTCACAACAAAAATAAAAAATTACTGTGCAGTAAATAACACAAAAAAATTCACAAATTCATACAAAATTGTACAATAATGAAAAAAAAATTAACAAGAAAACTGCAGGTATCAAATGTGCAGTAAAGAACCCCATAACAATATTCACAAACACTACAAAATTATGCAATTATTAAAAAAAAATACACAACAAAAATGCAAAAATATTGTGTAGTAAAAAACATAAAAAAAAAATTACAATTTCACTACAAAACTGTGCATTAACTAAAAAAAATTAACAGCAAAACTACAGGCATTAAAAGTGCAGTAAAAAAAAGGAGGAAAATAACTGAAGAAATATGAGTTAGTATTTTTTGAATTTGAGAACTCTTTTTATTCAAAAAAAAAATGGCGAAAATGAAGGCTCAAATTGTTAATTGAGGCAGGAAGAAATAAAATGACAAATATAACTCTGCCCAAATGCTAAACCCCGACCTTTAAGGCTCAAAATACAAAAAATAAAACCATTTTAAAAATATAGGTATTAAATTGAAACTATTTAAAAAACATAGGTATCAAAGTGGAACTATTTAAAAATATGATCAATTTAAAGTACTTTTGGTAAAACTTGAGTACTAAAAAAGTATCAAACCTGTCAAATTAGATTAGGTTATATTAGATTTTAAATATTACACCTAGTATTCGACCATTACTTTTCAAGTTGTTTGAGTTATATCCCAAAGTGACCTGTTAAGGCTTTCAATTCCAACCCAACCTAATTGGATTGGTTTGGTTTAATTAGTTTAGGTTTTATCCACCTCTCTCTATATATATATATTGGGTTATATTACATTTTTAAACATTACAACCAGCGTTCGACCATTACTTTTTGGGTTGTTTGAATTATATTCCAAAGTGACCTGTAAAGGCTTTCAAACCCAACCCAACCTAATTGGTGTTAGCGTGAGTCAAGAAATCTACTGTATAGTATATATGTCTATCTGTAATAGAACTCTAGGTTGTACAGGATTTTAGTCTACTCAAGATTCTAGTAATTTATTTTGTATAAATACCTCTATTGTAAGGTAAGAATTAATAAGAAATATATTTCATTCACAGTATATTTGACTTGGTATCAGAGCAAACGTTTAAAAAGTGACTTCGTCTTTTTTCTTCATTTGTTGTCTCACCACCAGTTAGCGCCGCCGTGCTTCTGCTCTGTCACCCGGCTATCATCCACCAGTCCAGCAGTGCTAGTCCTCCTATCTCTTTAGTGCGCCGTCGCCTGTCACTCCTGTGTGTCGTCCGCTCGTCAGCCTGTTTCACCCGTGTGCGGTCCGCACTCTGTCTGCCGCCGCCCCGCTTGTTCGTCTTGCACTCTGTCTTTTCTCTGTCCGCGCGCCGTCAATACTCTGCTCTCCACCGCCGTCAATTGATCCGTCTCCACGTCGCCCCCAGTTGCCACCGTCTCTGCCCCAAATCTCTGTCGGCAGCTTCCTCTTCCCTTACAAAACCTAACCCTAGCCCATCTCCTCAAACCCAAACCCAAGCCCATTAATTCTTATTAAATATGAAACCCTAGTCCATTTGCTCATCAGCCCACAACCCATCAGCTCAGCCCATATGCCCATATGAAACCCTAGGCCATTTGCCCATCAGCCCACAACCCATCAATCCAGTCAATAGACACAGTCAGCAGTCAGCAGTCAGCAGATATAGTTAGCAGTCAGCAGATACAGTCAGCAGTCAAGTCAACTATCCAATCAGTAAACCCAAAAAAAAAAAAATTTATTCCGCTGCATATTATTATTGTCTTTTTCAATGGAAGATTCGAAAGAAAATCAGAATTCCAAGACCAATGAAATATTTAGCCTAGCTATTCAAGCAAAGCCATCAATACCAGATTTTTATGGAGTAGCTGGACAAGATCATTATATGACATATGGAGGTAACCCTACAGCTTCTATAGCTGGTCGTGGTAAGATTGGTATGGTTTCAAACGTTTCTCACTCTGTTGGATCTGATACTTGGATTATTGATTCTAGTGCATCTGATCATATGACTTATGATAAATCTTATTTTACTGACTTGTCTTCCCCACCGGTGTCTTATATTACGAATGCTAATGGTGAAGCTTTTCCTGTGTTAGAGATGGGGCCAATTCGTATTACCCCAACCTTACAGCTCCAAAATGTTTTATATGTACCAGATTTATCTCATCACTTAATATATGTCTCACTGTTGAATGCTAAGTCTAAATGTTCTGTAATCTTTTATCCTATGTATGTGATTTTTCAAGATCATCTTACCAGGGAAATAATTGGTCGGGGGTATCTGAGGAATAGGTTGTTTCGTCTGGATCAGAACTATGCATGGGAGAAACCAGGAGGATAATGCCACACCACTTTGACTTCAAGTTTTGACCAGTTAAGTGAAATTTAGTTATTGCATCGTCGCTTAGGGCATCCTTCTTTTAGTCTTATGAAAAAATCTATGCCTACTATGTTTATTAGTATGAGTGAATCTGCTTTACGTTATGAGACATGTGTGTTGGCCAAGAGTCATCGTACTACTTATTCTCCAAGTGTTTTTAATAGAAGTACAATTCCTTTTGAATTAATTCATTCTGATGTTTGGGGACTATCTAGAGAGCCTACTATATCGAGTATGAGGTATTTTATGTCGTTTATTGATGATTGTACACGATTATCATAGGTTGCTCTTCTTAAAAACAAAGATGAAGTTTTTCAAGCTTTTCAAAATTTTCGTACTCCTGTTCAAACACAATACAATAGCACCATTAGAGTCTTACGTTCTGACAATGAGGGAGAATATGTTAATCGTGTTTTTCAAGATTATTTCCAAATACATGGAATTGTTCACTAAACTACTTGCCCACAAACACCAGAACAAAATGGGGTGTCCGAAAGAAAAAATCGTCACTTACTTGATATGGCTCGTGCTCTCCTATTTAGTGCTAATATGCCAAAATATCTTTGGGGTGATGCTATACAAGCTTCCGCCCATCTCATCAATCATCTCCCATCTAGTGTCCTTCACGGACAAATCCCATTTAAGGTTCTCGCATCTCATGTATCCCTGTCATCATTTCATAATCTTCCTGCTCGTGTATTTGGTTGTGTTACTTTTGTCCATGTTCCAAAAAATCAGAGATCTAAATTAGATGCCCAAGTAATTAAGTGTGTGTTTGTTGGTTATAGAGGATATCAAAAAGGATACAAGTGCTACCACCCACCTACCAGAAAGTATTATGTCACTATGAATGTCACTTTTTTTGAAGATATGAGCTATTTTTCCTCATCTGATACTGCTCTTAAGGGGAAAAATTCATATTTTGAAGAGTTGTATCATGGTGAGGGGGAGGAATTGGAAGGAACTATGGAAGTAACGCAATCAGGAGATATTTCGATGGGTCCAGTTGAGGTTCTTATCCCGTTGAATTCAATAATAGAAGTAGATGCTTCAAGTATCCAAGCACCAGATCCGATCACTGAAAATCAAAATGAAGACACAACTGTTCCCTCTTCTACCCTTGATCAACAACTCCCTGGTACTAAAGGTCACTCATCTGAGGTATGTACACCCACTGATACTAATAGCATTGAGTCTAATGTTTGATAGTATGTGTTACCAAATAGGTCTACTCGGGGTCAACCAGCCAAAAGGTACGAACCAAATATTCATGCAAAATCAAAGTATCTAATAGCTAATTATATGTCCACTAAAAGATTATCTAAGTCATATAAATTATTTGTAAATCAAATATCTGTTGTATCAGTACCTAACAAAGTGTAGGATGCATTGGGAGATCCAAAGTGGAGGAAGGCAATGGATGAAGAGATGGAGGCGTTACAGAAGAATAATACTTGGCAACTTGTGCCTCCATTACAGGAGAAGAAGGCAGTTGGTTGTTGCTGGGTGTTTATTGTGAAACATAATGCTGATGGATCTGTGAATCAATATAAAGCCCGCCTTGTAGCAAAAGGGTTCACTCAGACGTATGGTGTAGACTATGATGAGACTTTTGCTCTTGTTGCCAAAATGAAACTATCTGGGTTCTGCTTTCGCTTGCTGCTAGCTTAGACTGGCCACATCGACAGCTTGATGTTAAGAATGCGTTTCTTCATGGAGAGTTAGTCTAGGAGGTGTACATGAGTCTTCCACTTGGGTATGTAGCCGATTCTCCTGGTAATTTTGTATGCAAATTGAGGAAGTCTTTGTATAGTCTCAAGTAGTCCCTTTGTGCCTGGTTTGGAAGGTTTTCTCAGTTTATGCAGAAGGTTGGTTACAGACAGAGTAATTCAGACCATACGTTGTTTCTCAAATATCAGCAAGGGAATGTAACTGCTTTAATTATTTATGTTGATGATATGATAATTACTAACAATGATACTGTTGAGATGGATAGATTATAGAGACAACTAGCCTCTGAATTCGAGATGAAGGATTTAGGTGAACTGAAATACTTCTTAGGGATTGAGGTAGTTAGGGGGAGAGAATAAATTTTTGTGTCAAAGAAAGTACATTCTTGATCTACTAACTGAGACAGGTATGTTGGATTGCAAACCCATTGACACTCCTATTAAGCAAAACCATTGTTTAGCAGAGTATCCAGATCAGGTACCAACTGATCGAGCTCGCTATCAAAGGTTAGTTGGGCGCTTAATTTATTTAGCGCATACTAGACAAGATGTTGCATATGCGATAAGTGTAGTAAGTCAGTTCATGCATAACCTGAGTCAGAGTCACATGGATGCAGTTGTGAGGATTTTAAGGTACTTGAAGTCAGCTCCATGGAGAGGAGTAATGTTCTCTAAACATAACAATCCTCTTGAAGTTTGCGGCTTCACAAATGCAGATTGGGCAGAAAATATTACAAATAGAAGGTCGACATCAGGTTATTTCACTTTTATGGGAGGTAATTTGGTTGCATGGAAAAGTAAAAAGCAGAAAGTTGTGACGCGATCCAGTGCTAAGATTGAGTATAGAGGTATGGCTCATGGGGTATGTGAATTACTGTGGATAAGAAGTTTGCTATCTGATTTGGGTTTTGAACCCAAAAGTACTAGGAAGTTGTATTGCGACAATCGGGCAGCCATTGATATATCACAAAATCCAGTACAATATGATCGAACTAAGCATGTAGAGGTTGATCGTCACTTTATAAAAGAAAAGATAGATGTTAAACGAATCAGTTTTCCTCTTGTTCCCACTAGAAAGCAACTTTCAGATGTGCTCACCAAAGGAGTTTCTAAGAATGTGTTTTATGACTCACTAAGCAAGTTGGGCATGATCGATATGTATGCTCCAACTTGAGAGGAAGTGTTAGCATGAGTCATGAAATTTACTGTATAGTATATATGTCTATTTGTAATAGAATTCTAGATTGTACATGATTCTAGTCTACTCAAAACTCTTGTAATTTATTTTCTATATATACCTCTATTGGTTTTGTTGAATTAATTCAAGTTTTATCCACCTATATCATTAACTCATAACTAAATTGTAACCTATAATCAAAATAATTATTAATAATGTAAACTCAATACAAAAAAACAAGTATTTATAAGAAGGATAAAAACATAAAGGATAAATGGCGGTCACAATTATATTGTTTTTAACAAAATTAGCACAAAAATTCTATAATTTTTAAACAGTTCAAAGACCGTGAATGACATTTTTTATTTTTTTTGCCACCTGACCAAACTTGCAACGGCAATTTCAGAATTAAAAAAAAAAAAAAAAAAAGCAAACGCAATGAAACAATTTAATCCAATCAAACATCTAAATTTGGTATTGCTGGCCGGTCAATTCTTCGTTGCCAACCGTCAAGGTGATAAGCCCAGTGAGGTCCAACGACCCTTTGGTTTGCAGCTGTCAAGGTGATCCCAATGAGGTTCGACAACGCTTTGGTTTGCCATGTAATACTGAGATTGTCAAGTCTAAGACTCTCACTCATTTTATATCTGGATTAATATGCCTTTGTCTTTTCAAAAATGATGATGGTTATGAAATTAAGCTCGACCCAGATTAAAAAAATGTTAAGTTTTTTATTACCACTAGTCCTGGTCCTTGTCTCGACTTAGATTACAAGAACATTGTGTTTGGTATCGTATTTGAAGGTAAGTAAAGTGTATTAGTTAGTTAAGGTGATAAAAGATTTTTTGAGTCTTAATTGAATTTGTGAAATTTTGATGGAGATGGCTAAGACCCAAATTGGGTATGTTGATTGAGTTGCAGGCTTAGATGTCGTAAGGGTCACAGCAACAATACCGACCGGTAGCTAGATGTTGATTGGATTAATTTCTTTCATTGTGTTTTTCTTTTTCTGTCTCTTTTTTTTTTTTTTTTTAATTCCAAATTTGATCTCACAAATTTGGTCGCGTGATAAAGAAAAGTGTCACTTTTATGCTATACATAATTTTTGAAAGTTATGAAATTGTGGCTCCATACACCCATAAAAAACAAATAACTTAAAAAAAATTGAAGCATGAACAAACTATATATATATAATGATTACGTTAGCGACTAAGAGTTGTGTCAAGGGCCTTTTTTTTCGAAAATGTAGTGATGTTTTTAATATATTGCCACTACTACAAATTTGATTTTATAGGACGGCCAGTGGCTGTCTTATAAAGCCCCGTCCTAAAAGAATTAAAAAAATAGAACGTTCATGGAGCGTCTTATAAAAAAAATTTATAGTTCTTTTAAGACGGCCATTGACCGTCTTATAAAATTTTTTTAGGACTGCCATAAAAAAAAAAAAAAAATTCTTTTAGGACGGCCAATAGCTAGGGGTGGCAATTTCTGACACGACACGATAGCACGATCCGAACACGACACGACACGAATTTTTTTTAGTAAGAATTGATCAATAATTTTTTTATATTCTTAAAGATTTTGTTATTTCTTACTATTATAAATAAGTAACACAAAAAAAATTCAAGTAAATTTTTTAATGTGCCAACCAACACGAAAACACGACACGAATAACACGAACAAACACGACACGAACACGAACAAACACGACACGAACACGAACAAACACGACACGAACACGACCAACACGACACGATTGACACCCCTACCAGTAGCCGTCCTAAAAGAAATTTTTTTTTTCTGTGTTCGTCCAGTACTGAAATCTATATATAACATGTACAAATTATTCTAGAAACACGATTATATATATATATTTGAATAATATTTTTAATTAAAGATATAACCAATTAAAAAGAAAAAAAAACTGGCGCGGCTTTCAATTTTTCTTTTCCCACTTTAGTTTTTCAATTCCCTCTTACTAGCTTTGCCTTGTCTATTCAAGTCATTCCAAGTGACTTCTTTATTCAAGACTCTTCTAGATTTGTAAAGAACTAGAAATCTTTATACAGAGAATGTCATTGCCAAAATACACAAAATTTTGAAATTTACAACAAAAAGGAAGATATTAGTATAGATCTTTGTTTGGTAAGAGAAGCTGTGGGCTTATCAATTTTGTAGCCACTTCAGCTTCAGCTTCAGCTCCTCATTAAAGAGACTTAATTTCATGGTGACTGTAAAAGAAAAGAAATTAAAAATATAAATATAACTGGAAGCAAATATCACATAGTATGAATTAGAACCTGAAGTTCTTGCCAATGAAAGTTTGATCGAACTGCCAATTATCAGGCACGATGTTCCAAGATGTGTAGGTGCGACGGTCACTGCCGGTGACCCTGAAAGAGAGTGACTGACCAACCAAGACGGAGTTGGACTACCAGTTCTGCCCCCAGTTGCGACTCATACTCATGAATTATAATGACATAATAAGAATGACATAATGAACAAAAAATAGAATGTGTTATTAGTAAAGATGATTGTCTTTTGTGAGAAAGAGGAGGAGGAGGAAGGAGGACGAGAGATTGAATTTTTTTAATAAAATGAGTTAGGTTCACTTGCGAGGAGAAATATATATAAGTAAAAAAAAATTACACTCGTTCTTTTAGGATGAACAAAAAAAAATTGTACTGAAACTATATTAGCCGTCCTAAAAGAATTTTTCTTTTAGGACGGCTATTATAGTAACATATAGGACGGCTAATACCCGTCCTAAAAGAATTTTTTTTAAGACGGCTATTATAAAGTTCCGCTTAATATTTTCCGTAATAGCCGTCCTATATTTATTATAGGACGGCCATATACTTGAGACCGTCCTATTTGTTTCTCACTCTAAATTATAAACCGTCATATATTGCCCAAATTGTAGTAGTGTGTCATCATTGTGATTTGATTATTTGGGTTCCTTCTGATTCCAAGCGTAAAGTGTAGAAAATATTTCTCTTCGTACAAAGTTTTTCATCTTCTATTCTCGTAAAGCAATGTTGTATGTGCACAAGGTAAATTGATCTATGCATATAAATCCTTTCCTATTCTCCATTTTCTAGCAAACTATAGAATTTCTCTTTCATTTTTCTTTCTTAGCTAATAACAACTTCAAGTACAATTAATCCCATTAAGTTTCATGTATTCCTTACTCATTTGCTCCTCGCTCATCTGCAAACTAAGAAATGGGGTTTAATTTCGTTGGGTTATCTCTCTTTCTCTCTCTCTATCTCTTTTTATTTTTTTTTATGTTTTTTTATGTTTGAGTGTCCTTTTTTTCTTTCCTTTTTAACTAATAGTGAGACAAATACAATTTTTATTTCAAAAACAACTTAAACCAGGCCTTTATGATGTGAAGCACTCTCGTTACAAACTCAATCCCTTTTTTAATTGAGCTTGCTACCCAAAAAATACATTTATTTCAACTCCGTCTTGTAATTCAAGTGTATTAATGTTGTGCCACTATGGCATTGAGAGCATGTAGAAGAAAAACATGTTAAATTAGGTGTATTAATCTAATTTGTATAAATGTGGAATGCATCACTATATACATTGGTGTAAATGCATGAATACATAATGTTTTGGATTAATGTTGTGTATTGGACCTTGGGCTTGTTGACTTGTGCTTAGGCTGTTTGTCAATTTATTTTTTCAGGCCCATGAAGTGCTAAATTTGGCTTTTGGACCGAGGGACAATTTTGTTATTTCCCCTCGAATGTATATATACCCTTGTTAGGTTTTTTTTATGCTTCTCTAGTCATTTGTTTACATTTCTCCTCGCGACGCCTCTCTTCTTCTTCTTCTTCTATGTTTCTCTTAGTGTCTTCTCTATAAATCTATGTATTTTTTGATATGTGAGGGTTCAAGAACTTGTTTTAGAGTTTCTAGTTTCTATAATGTGTTAGATTTTACCTCGGGTTTTGGTTCTTGTTGATTTACTCTTTGTACAAATATTTTTTACATAGTGGATATATTTTTACCCTTTTTCAGTTGATTAAGCCATATAGCTTAGGGGTTGCACTACTTAAATCTTGTGTTCTGTTGATTCTTTACATTTTTTGGTCTTGATTTTGTTTTGGTCAGATTGCAACTCGAGTGAATCTTTACTTTCTAGTGTATTCTTAAGGGTTTGAGTGTATGAAATTGTAACAAAATGGTATTAGAGCCCTAGTCTTAGCATTGTATGGCCTTTGAACTATTATTGAAGAGTCTTGAACACGCTAGATCCATACATTTTGCTATGGGTTTGGATTTTGGTATGACTCAATTACTTAGGATTTTTGGGTCCCTTCAAACCTTGTTTTTGGGTTGAGTTTCTTGAGTGATTCATAGACCTAGGTTTTTTAATTCCTTCGAAGAACATGATTCTTTAGCTCAAATCAGGGATTTTCTAATCTTTTTCCCTCAATTTTTATTTTTAATCTTTAATTTATTATTGTCATGAATACACAGTATAAAGTGACTTTGTTTAATGGCACAAGTGACTATGCCTTATGGAAACGTAAGATGAAAGCTCTCTTGGTTCAACAAGAGGTCCATGGTGCTATAAATTTTGATAATTTGACCAAGAAGGCCTTTGAAGCCAATAAGAAAAAGATTGAGAAAATGCATACTTTGCAATATTGCTAAATCTATCTAATAAAATCCTTAAAGAGGTTTCTAAGGAAACTACCGTTGAGAAGGTGTTTTCTAAACTTGACTCTCTTTATCTTATTAAGTATATGTTCGAAAAAGTTCACATAAAACGTCATTTTTATTCTTTTAAAATGAATTCATCCAAGGATCTTGAATAGAACCTTGATGATTTTGAAATTTTAACTACTAATTTGGATGATATTGATCATAAAATTGAAGATGACACTACAACAATATATAGATTTAGGGACGGTTGTAATTTAAAAAAAATCGGTGAACCGTCCCTAAAAGTGTTACCTTTCGGGATGGTTAATAACCGTCCCTAAATGTCTTATATAACCATCACCACCACTCCAGCTCGCGATAGAAATTAAAAACCCTAACTAGCAGCCCCCCCACAGCGCCTCCACTGCCGCACGATCAACACCCACCAGTCAACCGTTCCCAGCTATCGCTGTCGTCCGTCGTTCTCGCCGTTGGCCGTCGTCCTCGACACCTCGTACCGTATCTGCAGCAACGCGCGGCGTACTTCTCCACTGCAGCAACCTACGTACCAAGCAGCTCCGCCCTCCACGACAGCCAACCCTCCACCGCAGCGCAGATCAGGTCATACGCGATATTCTTGAAAAAAATTTTCCTACAATATATGAATTAATATATAAATTCTTAAAATTTTGTTTCCTACAGATCTGTTTTTTTTTTTTAATTAATATTAATTTGTAAAAATTTATTATAATATTTTTTCCTAAGTGTGTATATGCAAATGTATGAATATGTATTAATGTGTGATATGTTTTATTGTGTTGCATAATATCCCAAAAATTAAATTTATATATGATAACATTTATGTAATTGCTATATTTTTGCTAATTGATTTTTAATAACAACTTCATTTGAATTTAGTATTGACATTATTATGTATAAATTGGAATTAGGTATTATGATGGATAAGTCTTGGATATATATGGATAGGAGGTCTTCTCAATTTAGCGAAGGACTTGAATTTTTTTTAAATTTGCTACTGAAAATGCCAAAAATGTAGAAAAAATTAGGTGCCCTTGTCTTAAGTGTGGAATATAAATAGATTCAATGTGAATGAAATTCGAAATCATGTATTTGAGAATGGTATAAACAAAAGCTATAAGAATTGGATTTGGCATGGAGAGGAGATTACAAATCGTAATGAACGATCATGTACGTCTCCTACCCCAAAAAGAAAGCGTAGCAATGATGCTTTTGTTAACACCGTTGAAATAATAGATGTTGTGCATGAAGGTGTTGATGGTGAAGATTTTGGTGGAAAATTTAATAAGATTTTGGAAGATGCCGAAAAACCATTATGGGAAGGTTGTACTAAGTTTACTAAGCTATCAGCATTAGTAACATTGTACAATATGAAACCAAAATTTGGAATGTCTGATAAAAACTTTAAGGAATTTTTAAGTGTAATTGGTGAAATGTTGCCTGATAACCATCGACTTCCTAATTCAATGTACGAGGTAAAAAAGATTTTAAATGAGCTTGGAATGGGATACAAAAAAATACATGCTTGCCCGAATGATTGTATACTATATAGGAAAGAGCATGTGAATGCAAGTGTGTGTCCAACTTGTAAGAATCGAGGTGGAAGGATTATAAGGCTGTAAATGAAGAGGAAAAGAAAAAAATACCAGCTAAGGTTTTGTGGTATTTTCCACCTATTCCTCGATTTCGACGGATGTATCGAAGCACTAAGACATCAAAGAACTTAACATGGCATGCTTCACAATAAATGGTGGATGGAAAACTAGAACATCCATTGATGCACAAAAACTTGATAGTCAAATTTTGTATTTTATATAAGCTCGCAAGTGCACGAGTCACTTATAGTAAGCGACAAGTATACTCCCAAGATCGTCTCTCAAAGGAATTGCTGTGGTTTTAAAACGTTATCTATTTTCTTATTTAGTCGAACAAACAATCCTAAACATTCTAACAGTTGTCAATTGAAGAACAGATCGTAAATTCGAAATTAAATTGAAAACTAAAATAAAATGAAAATAAAAGTGATCACAACCAAGGGGAGGATGATGGATGTAATTGGGAATATTAGTTTGCTATCCATTCATGGCAAAAACAAATTAAGCATTCAATTAGAAGTTGGATTTAATGATTTTTCCGCTAAACCTAGAAAATCCCAAATCAATGGCAATTTTCACTATGATCAACTAATTAACGTCTTTGGCCCGGATCATTAACTAATCAATCGGAATTAGCTCAAGGAAATAATTCTAACCACCTAAACTAACACAAATCAATGCAATCAATTTAGGCTCTTGTTCATAATGCACAATTAAGCAATGATGGCGTTTCTAATGCCTAATTCTAAAATATTCTTTCTAATCACAAACTAAGGTTTGGTCCACCATCAATTCACAATCAGAAAATAATAAGAACATGAACAAGAAATAAATCCAAATCATATATAATTAAATTACAAAATTGTTCTTCCAATCATTGGAAGCAATACTAACATCCCAATATACATATATTAGCCAACCATAACTAAATTGGTGTCAATCAATTTAGTCATGGAGGCAAACCACAAAATCAGAGAAGAAAAAGATATTACACTAAAAATACCCCAATGAATCTTCTAGCTCCAAATCCTTGAACTTGATTGATCCTCTTTCTCAAATCCTTGGAGTAGCTTCAACAATGGAGGGTCTCCTCTTGATTTTGGGTTGGTTTTTGGGTGGAAAACCCTTGCTGCAGTAGCAGCAGAGGTGGGAGAGAAATTGGCTGCAAAAACTTGTGTTTGGGAGAGGTATAATGTTGTATTTATAGGGGGAAGGAAGTGGAATACGCGTTTTAGGGTTTCTGGGCAATTTTGTTACCTCCCGCCGCGGCACAGGTTTTTCCCGCCGCGGCTCGTGTTGAATTTTGGCTCGTTGGTTCAAAACAGAAACATCCCCGCCGCGGCGCACAATAATCATGCCGCGGCGCGCCATGTTTTCATGATTTTCCAGGATCAACCCGAGAGCCTCTCGCCGCGGCATAGGTTTTTCCCGCCGCGGCGCGCCTTGTTTTCTTGCGCTGTAAATGCCCTTACATAGTATGTTGATTCTCGATGTAAGGCTTACGTTGCTAAGCCTTTGTTTGTCCCCCTTACATAGTGAATGACATCCAATGTAAGGCTTACATTTTTAAACACTTTTGCTTCACTTTTGCTCTCTTTTTCCACATTTCTTCCCAAACCTACAAAACACAAAAAATACCTTCCAAAACACGAAAATAATAAAATAAAAGATAAAATGAATGCTTAAAAACATAACAAAATATAGGTCAAAAATGTGTTCATCATCCATCACATGCTCGTTCTTGGAATGTAGTTAATGAAACTTGGCCAGAGTTTGCATCAGATCCAAGAAATCTTAGACTAGTACTTGCAGCTGATGGCATTAATCCACATAGTTCATTAAGTAGTAAGTATAGCTGTTGGCCAGTGTTATTGGTCAATTATAATCTTCCCCTATGGCTATGCATGAGAAGGAAGTTCATGATGTTAACTTTGTTGATATCAGGGCCCAAACAACCTAAAAATGACATTGATGTGTATTTGGAGCCATTGATTGATGATTTGAAAACTCTTTGGAATGAGGGTATTGAAGTGTTTGATGCATATCGCTAGGAAAAATTCACAATGAAGGCAATTTTAATGTGGACTATAAACGATTTTCCAGCTTATGGCAATTTATCTGGTCATGCAGTGAAGGGAAAACTAGCTTGTCCAGTTTGTAGCAAAAATACATTTTCAAATTCACTAGTACATTCTCACAAAACATGTTATAGGGGTCATCGCAAGTTTCTTCCTCTTGATCATCCTTATCGAAAGCAATGGAGATGTTTTGATGGGACAGTAGAACTTCAATCGTATCCATTGCCACCAACAGGTAATTAGATTTTAAATGCAACCGATGGAATAACCTTTCCAGTTGGTAAGTCAAAAGAACAAAGAAAGCTCCTTGATACCTCAATTTGTTGGAGAAAGAGATCAATATTTTTTGATTTGGACTATTGGAGTTCTTTACCAATAAGACATGTTCTAGATGTCATGCACATTGAGAAAAATGTTTGTGAAAGTATTTTGGGTACCTTGCTAAATATTCCTGAAAAAACGAAAGATGGTTTAGGTGCAAGATTGGACTTACAAGAAAGTGGATTACGTCCAGAGTTACATCCTGTTGTTGGCGAACGAAGCACTTTTCTTCCTCCTGCATGTTTCACTTTAAATAAGCAAGAAAAGAAGCGATTTTTAAAGACTTTATCCAAAGTTAAAGTTCCTTCTAAATATTCTAATAATATTCGATCATTGGTTTCTGAAATAGATGGCAAGTTGAATGCAATGAAGTCTCATGATTGTCATACTCTGATGCAACAAATATTATTCGTTATGTTACGTGGCATGTTGCCTAAAGATGTTATGATTACTATCATAGATATGTGCAGCTTCTTCAATGATATTTGTAAAAAGTCTATTGATGTGAATAAACTGGAAGATATCCAAAAAAAGATTGTAATTACTTTATGTAAATTTGAAATGTACTTCCCACCATCATTTTTTGATATAATGATACACCTTACTGTGCATCTGACAAGGGAGTTAGAGTTGTGTGGGCCAGTGTATTTAAGGTGAATGTATCCATTTGAGAGGGATATGAAAGTTCTTAAAAGTTATGTTCGTAGTCGTAGTCGTAGTCGTCCAGAAGGATGTATAGCAAAGTGTTTTGTTGCCGAAGAAGCAATAAAATTTTGTTCTGAATTTTTAATTGGTGTGAAACCGATTGGTCTTTCAATTAATCACCATCAACAAAATATTGAAGATGTATCAAGGAAACCTGATAAAGGTGGATGGGTTGATACAATTGACCGTATCATGTGGCATCAAGCACATATGTATATTTTAAACAACATAGAAGAAGTTCAACCTTATATTGAGTAAGTCATATTTATTTCTTTTTAATTGTTGATAATATTTGAAATGTTATAGTCAATATTCTTATGAAGTATATATATATTGTTATTATATTGTAGAAAACATATGAAACATCTTCGTGATACCAACCATTCTAAGAGGAAAAAATGGATCTTGAATGAGCATAATCGTACTTTCATCTATTGGCTCCGTATCCAAGTAAGTTATAATCAATCTATGATAATATTCAACTTAGTCTTTTAGATACATTGATAATATTACTCTATTTTACTATGTAGATTGCAAATGAATTGTGTCAACCAAATTGTAAGATCACAGAAGAATTGCGATGGATAGCACAATTTCCTAAGTTTAGTGTTATTAAATATCATGGATATACCATAAATGAAACTTACTTTCACACAAAAGAAAGAGACGATAACCGTGTTACTCAAAACAGTGGAGTTTCAATTGTTGCAAAAACTATGCATTTTTCTAATTGTAATGATATGCAGCCAATTGAAGGAGATGTTTCATACTATAGAGTTATACATGAAATATAGGATCTTGATTATGTTAAATTTAGAGTTCTTTTGTTTAAGTGTCATTGGGTAGATAGTAAATATGGTGTGAAAAAAGATACTCTTAGATTTACATTGGTTGATATTAATCGTATTGGACATAAAGATGATTCTTTCATAATGGCATCACAAGCTAAATAAGTATTCTATATCCAAGATGATCAAGAGTCGCGATGGTGTATTGTTTTAACTCCTCCTTGTCGGGATTACAATGATACCAAATAATGATGCTTTAGGTGACATTGTTATGAAGCATGAAAAAGTTGTAGTTGCAAGTGACATCAATAATTGTGAAGAAGAAGAAAATCAAATAATATATACTCGTTATGAAGGTGACACTTGATCTACTTTACTAAATAACAAAGGTACAAAGTATTAATACTTATTGTTTGTAATATTTATTTATTATTGTTTAATCTAATTTATTTTCATTCTTGACTAACATTTTATTTCATATTTTTGTATTACAGGATGGATCCATCACAAGATGACAGTAATGTTAAGAAAAAAAGGAGTCGTACAAAGATGAACTCTTTAATGTTGTTATGCAGTGAGGGTGTTAGGACCGAGGTACATTTCAATGAAAAAGGTGTAGCTATTGGAAAAAATGGTGCAAAATTCAAGAGTTATTTGGGAGTACATGCACATAATCACATTCCTATCAACTTTAAAAATTGGGGGCAAGTAGACATTGACTTAAAAAACAAGGCATGGTCAGATGTTACGGTATGTAATGAAATATTCATATGTTATAATTATTCAAATGCAGACATAACTTACAATTTCTTATTAATGCTTTCAATTTGTTTTATTTTATAGGAAACTTTTACATTTCCCAGTATTGATTTAGACGTTACCTGTATATATGCCATGAGTTGTATGGGATGTTCGTGGAAAAAGCACAAGCAGGCATTGTATACAGAGTTTGTGAAACCTAATCTTGATGACCCAGATATGTTGAGCAAGATTCCTGAAGGGTATCCAAATATTGATCAAGAACATTGGGATTGGTTTGTCACTTGGACCCAAAGCGAAGAATTTAAAGTAAGTGTTAGTTTATACAAGTTTATTTAATTTCATATATTTCATATTGTTTCAATATTAATGTCTTATATAGAAACGAAGTAAAGGTGGTCAAAAGAGTAGATCTCAAGTTGTTTATTTAAGTCATACGGGTCGATTTACTTATGCCGATATAGAGGAGAAGTTGGTAAGTAAATTGTTAATTTTAATAGTTATCTAATATGATGTTAAGCTCATATGTAACCTTTTGCTATTATAGAAGGTAAATTATAAAGATGGAGTTATTCTTGGGAGACACATTCCTTGGAAAGATGGTCATTCTAAAGATGGAGTTCCATATGATGAGATGACAGCATTGGTGTTGGAGCGAATGGTAAACTATAGATTTATACATATTGGTTTCATATTTGTGGTTGAAGTAAAAACATTAAGGACAAACAACCTTTTGCTATTTTGTAGGAAGAGTTACAGAGGCAAGTAGAAGCGGGACAATTGGTAGTAGATGGTCACCATGACATTTTGGCTTTGGCATTAGGGAAGGAGGATCACCCTGGCCATGTTAGAGGAGCTAGCTTTGGAGTGACATTACTCAAGCAGTTTTTAACACAAACAAAGCGATGGAAAAAAGGGGAGACCAACATAAGCGATGAGGATGAGGCTAATAATGACATAGATGATGAAGAAGACGAAGAAAAAAGAGAACTTAGAAAGCAAGTTTCTCAATTATTAGAAGAGAATCAATCTCTTAAGTTATTGGGTAGAGAAAGTCCCGGTATCACACAAGGAAGTAACTCTTACATTCATCATTTTCCCATTTCAGATCCTCCAATTCACTTGTTAAACGTACGAATATATAAATACATATTATTCTTTATGATTATAAAATCAATTCTTAGTAATAACATTGAAATAATTATTGTTAGGGTATTGGTTGTGATTTAGCATTGGGAGATGTGAATAATATTGTTGCTAGGGGCACAGTTTATCCAACAAGTAATCCATTGGAGGTAGTGCATCATATACCTCTTGGCAAATATAATGCACGAGTAAGTGTAGATGAGCCAATCATACCGGACGAGTTCTTACCAGTTAAGGATGGTACACATATGTGGGTGAAGCTAAAGGTTGTTTTGTAGCTTGGCCGAAAACTTGGATTGTTACATCGAATGAATCGGTTAGTTTAAAATTTCATCAATTGAATATTATTTATTTTTACTGTACATTGACAATGAATATGTTACATGATTTTAGGCAAGTCGAAAGAAGATGCCAATCAAGAAAAAAATTGGTTCATCTAATATTGGGTCTGTATCCAAGAAAAAAAAATGCAAGTCATGTGGCTAAGGTGAGCGAAAAAGTTGGGTTGCATGATAAAGGTAAGCGACAAGTTGATTCTTCCAATCTGGATGCATTGGGACCTATACATGTCCTGTCACAATATGCATACACTGAAATGTTAACAAATCAAGTTGAGTTATTAATTGATGTTTATGATGCGTTGGGTGTTGAGGCTCCTTTGGTTGTTAAATATGAAGATGTTGTCCCAATTTGCACAATTACTTAGATTCAATCAACTGCTATTGCTCTTTATATTATTTAAGTGAATTTTTTTACTTAACTAGTTTTAAACTACGATATGATATTAAATACTTATTAATTCGTTCTTGTATTCATGTAGAATATTGTATGATCACATGAGAAGTTCTGGTACTAGAACTTTATATCATTTTGTGCATCCTGCTTTGATATCTAATGCATGGAGTTCCAATTTAGATGAGCAAGTTGATGCTCTTGCTCAACGAATGATTAATATTCGTGAGGATGAATGAGTTATAGTACCTTATTGGATAGAGTAAGTCATTTACAATATGTTAGTATTTAATTAAGTGTTAAAACTTATGACATGTGACATTATTTGTAGGAATCATTGGATGCTTGGAATTGTACATCCATATAGTGGTGTAATTGAATGGCTAGACTCACTTGATAATAGTCCACCACAAAGATTTGTACAATTAGTATCTGGGTAAGAAAGTATTTTCAAATTACCTTATATGTTTACCTAAAATATATGATATACTGAAACATAAATGTATGATTCTTATAGTGCTATCTCTCAATGGTACACGACCATTACACGTTCATTTAAACCACCTCCCAATATTCGACCTATTAAAGTAAGTATTACTAGAACTTATGGCATGTGACTTCAATATTTTTAATATATCTAATTAATAATCTGTTTATAGGTTCCAATACAACCTAATAATATTGAATGTGGATTTTATGTTATGCGATACATAAGGGACATTATATTCAATCCAATGAGAGATCGTCAAGAGTTGGTAAGTATTAACTATATTGTTCATATGTATATTTTAATCCTTTCAAGATTTTAAAATATGTAATTATTTTCTGATTTGAATATTTATTTATATAGTTTGCAGGAAAAAAGACATATACAAGAGAAGATATTGATGTTTGCCGACGTGAATGGTGTACGTTTATCATTAACAAAATAAGTAGAACTTAAAATTGCTGATATATAATTTATATTAGGACAATTATTAATATTTTATGTGAGAATTAGACCAAATTTTATAATTAATTACTACTTGTTAGTAAATAACTAGCTAAGTCTATTATATGTTTAGTTTAATGTATATATTGGAGACATATATTAAGAATGACTCCAATTATTTTGTAACTAATTACTAATTATATTGTAATGATTAATTAGTAATGATACTTAAACAGTAATATTGTCATTTTGTGATTTTGAATATATATATTATTTCAGCATTTTACAGGTAATTATTTATATAAGATCAGCATAATATTGAAATTTAAAAAAAAAAAAAAAAAAAACCATTTAGGGACGGAAAAGTTCAAGTAAAATTATTTAAGGACGGTTACTAGGACACTTTAAGGGACGGTTATTAACCGTCCCTAAAAGTGTCTCAGTAACCGTTCCTAAATGTCTTTAGGGACGGTTGTTAGACTTTTAGGGACGGTTACATTTTACTCCTAAAAATGTGACTTTTTGGGACGCCCGCATACGGGACAGTTATGACCCGAAACGGAACCGTCCCTAAATCTCTTTTTTGTAGTAGTGTGAGACTCAAGCTATAATACTTTTAAACTCTTTACCTGATAAATATAAAAATGTTAAATCTTGCATAATATATGGTAAAGATAATTTAACTCTTAATTTTTATGTTTCAAATCTTAAGTTTAAGAATTTAGAATAAAAGATAAAAATGCATCAAGTGATAGTCTTCTTTTTAGAGGCAGAACTAAGAAGAGAGAAAATGATTTTAGAGTGCAAAACCAAGTCTAGATCAAAGAAACATGTTAAGTGTTACTTTTGTAAGAATGATGGTCGTTATAAGAATGAATGTCCGTTTAGGAAGGGTAAGAAGTTTGTAAAGACTAAGTTAAGCATTAATAGTGAGTCAAACCTTGTTTTTGAAGGTTATGAGAGTTTTGAAGTGCTAGATGTGAGCTTCTTTAGGAAATAAACTGATTGAATCTTAGATTCAGGTTATACTTTTATATGACTCCCTTTAGGCACTAGTTTAGTAGTCTAAAAGAAGCTGATTGTGGTAAAATCCTTTTAAGCGATGACTATGGGTGTCAAGTCAAGGGTGTAGGCTCTATTAAGTTATTTTTAGATGATGGAACTATTAGAGTGTTTGATGATGTGAGGTTTGTCCACAAACTTAAGAGAAATTTGATTTCACTAGGCACTTTAGATGCCATATGTTACACTATTAAGATTAAGAAAGGAGTAATGAAAGTTTTGAAGGGTTCACTTAGTGTATTTAAGGCAGCTAGGGTAAATGGTTTGTATTTGTTGCAAGGTACTATCTAGGTCTTAACGATAAGGCTAGTGTAGTTCAATCCTTAGGAAGTGTTACCTTATAGCATAGAAGGTTAGGACATGTAAGTACAAAGGGCTTAATTGAGTTAGCCAAACATGGTGTCCCAGGTAGTAATTCTTCAAGAAACTTAGAATTTTGTGAATACTATATCTTTGGAAAACAAACTAGGGTTAATTTCTCTAAAGGTCAGCATACTACATTGCATGTACTAGATTATATTCACTCAAACTTGTGGGGTCCTGCACCCACTCAATTCATAGATGGTAGTAGATACTTTTTGTTCTTAGTTGATGACCACACTAGAAGAGTGTGGACTTTCACCTTAAGAACAAAGGATGAGACCTTTGATGTTAGGTATTGGGACTTAGGCTTGCTAACTTGTGCTTGGGCTGTTTGTAAGTTTATTTTTTCAAGCCCATGAAGTGTTGGATTAAGCTTATGGATCAAGGGATAGTTTTGTCATTTCACCAGGATGTATGTATACCCTTGCTAGTTTTTTTTTTTTTTATGCTTCTTGAGTCATTTGTTTGCTTTTCTCCTCACGGCACCTCTTCTTCTTTCTCTTCTCTGTTTCTCTTAGCGTTTCCTCTATAAAAATCTAGGTATTTTTTATGGTTTGTGAGGGTTCAAGAACTTGTTTTAGAGTTTATGGTTTTTCTAATGTGTTAGATTTTACCTCTGGTTTTGGTTCTTGTTGATTTACTCTATGTACAAACCTTTTTTTACATAGTGAATATGTTTATACTCTTTTTATTAAATTAGGCCATGTAGCTTAAAAATCGAACCATTTAAATCTTATGTTCTGTTAATTCTTTACATTTTTTTTTTTTGTCTTAATTTCATTTTGATCATATTGCAACTCGAGTGAATCTTTACTTTCTAGTGTGTTCTCAAGTTTTGAGCGTATGAAATCATAACAAAGTGGTAGGAATGTGAATCTTTGTGCCCAAAATTTAGAAGATAATTGTTATAAGTATAAAATTATGAGTTAGTAAAAATTGTAAAATTACTTATTAATAAAATCAATTAGGTTGTCTAGAATTAATGTATTTAAGAAGAAAAAAATTTACCGATCAAGTGGTAGCTTAGTGGTTTGAGCATTAAGGTTAAGGCGTTAGGTCTTTGTCTTCATACAATAGGATGCGGATTCGAACCTTTAATGTGCTGGAGTTGCTATTGAAGGGCACTCGAACACAAGTGCCTCTCCGGCTCTGTCGTCGGGCTCCAGTTCCCCAACGTCCTCTGACCTGCCCCTGATCGGTATCAAAATAAAAATGCCAGTAATTCTTGGTAGTGTGTGGCAATAATCCTATCCTCCCTAAATTAAAGAAGCCTTTTTTAATAATAATAATAAAAAAAAAAAAAAAAATTTGAGTTTAAAATAGTTAGGAATAACGCGCATATTCCAAGTGGTATAATGTAAATCACTCGTTATAAGCTGCTGTTAGACACATAACTGTCAGTGGTAATAGCTAAGACCTTAAATCAGCAGTTCTAGAACCAAAACCAAACATGCCTACTTTGAACATTAGTTGTAGCACAGCCACCACTTCCAGAAATCTTTCAGATTCAGTCAAACTCTCTCCTTCTTCAATCTCCAACAAGTTTGTGCAGATTAGTTACCAAAGTACCAATAAACAATCTCTCTCTAAGCTTCGCCTTCAAGCTTCAAAGTTTGGAAGAGCTAGAAAAACTGCTGCCTTTGTAACAATGGCAACTGGGTATACAAAAATACAATTTGTTTGGTTATGTTTGTTTCCTTTTTCAGTTGAAATGTAAAATTGTGTGGATTTTCTCCTTTTGGGCAACCCTGAAAATTGGAGTTTACGTGTGTTTTGCCTCTCTTTTCATCTGAATCGTTTTCTTTTGTTTCTGTCAAATATGTTGTCTTTTTGGTGAAGAAATGTACGAGAGGTGCTTCCACCAGCTCTTAACTCTACTTCGGACGCACCTCCGATCTTCGACGGTAAAACCCGGTAAATTCTCATTCTAGCCCCCCAATATTTGTTTTAATCGGTTCATAACCTTCTTGTATTCTCAACATTTTGTTATCCTTTATGAGATATTTTGCATTTTGGAGTTGTTATAGTGATTCTAATCTGCACATGAACTGTTTGTTATAATGCTCAAGGTTATATATATCTTACACATGTCCGTTTGCCCAGCGTGTATGGATTACAAGGAACTGTAAGGTAGTCTCTTCAACATTTCATTATCTCTTTTTTTATGTTGTGGTCTCTCTCTCTTGCTTTCTTCTGAATTCTAGTCCAGAAACTTGACAAGTTAAAGTAGGAGCATTTGTTAGTGGGTTTTCTTATTCCTTGTGTCACGCCTCACTATTAAGAGCAGCTCCATTCACATTCTTTCCTTGCCTTTTCTGAGCAACATAACAAAACAAACGTGTTTTAATTCATGTGCATAATTACAATTCTTCTGTTAGTTCACTGAATAGTTGTTTGGAACAGGGTTTGCAGGAAAAGATAGAGTTGGTTCCTATTGATCTACAAGACAGACCTGCTTGGTATAAGGAGAAAGTGTACCCACCAAATAAGGTAAACTTTGTCTACAATACAAGCTTATTCGGATCACCCTTCCAATGACATGTTATTAAAGTTGACATAATTGAGATAATTACATGTAAACATGATTGTATCAGTTCAAACATTAATGTAAGTTCACAAAAGTTTTTTTTTTTTTTTTTATCATTTTATAGGCTGTTATATCAAATTGATACTTTAATCGGTGAATGTTAAATTGAAAAAATGTTGAATCAATGCCACACCCAATCTGATATTTCACTCACTGCGAGATGTTTATGATGCGGAATTTGAACACAGGTACCATCACTAGAACACAAGAATGAAGTCAAGGGAGAAAGTCTTGATTTGATTAAATATATTGACGGTCATTTTGAAGGGCCTTCACTTTTCCCTAACGTAAGATATTGGGGATATAATGTTGTGCATTTCTTTATTCAGATATATTTGGAAGTCCTCGTAAACTACTAGTATATACAGGATCCTGCTAAAAGGGAATTTGGAGAAGAATTGTTTTGCTTTACTGGCTCATTCAGTAAATCTGTTTACTCATCATTAAAAGGAGATGAAAAAGAAATTGGTGAGTTCCTACTCTCTTTTCTTTTTTCTTTTTCTTTTTGTTCCTTTTTTTAGTTGAATAAACAAATGTGACCCTGGTAAGGTATTGAATTAGGGGCTGCATTTGATTATATTGAAACTGCACTTTCCAAATTTGAAGAGGGACCTTTCTTTCTTGGCCGTTTGAGCCTGGTAAGTCACTTTTCCGACTTAAATTTCTATTAAAAGATTCAATAACTATTTTCAATATGCTCCTGAATTGAATTACTATTGTGTTTGTTTCATTATTGACAATTGTTGTTCATGAACTTCAGGTGGACATTGCTTATGCTCCCTTCATTGAGAGGTTTCAGCCTATCCTATTGGATGTAAAGAAGTATGACATCACTGCAGGCAGGCCTAAACTCGAGACATGGATTCAGGTATGAGCTCATGAACAAGGCTTGATTAGTCATAGTCCTTTAATAATATCCAGTCCAATAATAGATCTTAAATTGAGCTTTCATTCGTATAATATGCTTTGAAATGAGACAACTAGAAGTTTTGATGATCGATTGTAACATCAATCAATTGTATAAAATGGTAAAGGTTTGACTTTTTTACGGGGAATTCCAATCCTGTGTAACATTGGATTATATGTACAACTAGCTTATTTAGCTCCCAATTGGCTCTATCAAAAAAAAAATGTCGTATTGTATGATAGAAAACAATAACAGCAGTCTCAAACCTGGTTATTCTGGAAAGGCCTAACCTTTTCTAGACAATTAGATCTCAAGGAAAGAGTCTAAGAAAAATGCTAAGAACAATTAAATTTGCACTCACATCAATTATATTTTGACATATGGAAAAATTATTTTGAAAAATGAAGAAATGATTTAATTTTTTAGATAATTTTGTCACGTGTCATGATACAAGTGCAAAAATTTGTACAAATTTATGTTACCGTATCATTTCTCAGGGCTCCAATATTCTATAATTACGTGAAAATGAACACTTTAGTCATATTATTTTTGCAAATGATAAGTGTCATTTAATTATTGAAATTGTGGGATTATAGTCCACATTAATTCTTTGTAAATACTGGACTAAAGATTTCATTTTCATAATTATATGACTAAAGTGCACACAAGATTAAAGAACTGTGCTCAGCTATGCCCTAAGTAGCTAACTTCTTAAGGGAAGCTCAGAAAGCAAATGGTTTGCAAGAAGGTTCACTTAGCCCCTGAGCATTAGCGAAGCTCTCATATCATAGAGTTAGCGAGGCCCTATATGTATATATATTTGGTTAAATTGATCAATAAACAGAATTTACAGAAATGAAAATTGACCAATTATTGTTACAGGAGATGAACAAAATCGATGGTTACAGACAAACTAAACGCGATCCAAAAGAGCTTGTTGAAAGTTATAAGAAACGCATATTGGTGAGGCCTCCTAGATTAATATAACAGCAGATAATACGGACGGTTATGTTGGTAGCTACATTATTATTTACCCTTTTATCATTTTATTTTGCAGGCTCAGCTCTAAATCGAGTGCAACAAAGGCTGTCACATACTCCATTTCCAGTTTGTTTTTGTTTTATGCATGACCATTGACTTTGATGACCGTTAATGTAAAGACCCCAAGTCGTTAGGGAAGTATGTAACTACAACTGAAATGACAATGAGGTCAAAATTGACATCTTATCGATTCATCAAACAATCCCGAGAATAACAAATTATTTTAAGAATATTTCCAGGTTTGGTTTATACTCGAATAGGAATGGTGGGTAAGCTCTTTCAGAATGCAACTCCACCCACTCGTGGAGTATTTCAACACATAACTTTGAATGCATGCAAATTTCGAAATGAATTGTACCCAAATAAAAAAATTTTACCAAAATAAAAGTATTGATGTATTGGGAAACCCTTCATCTATATGCATTTAATTGATTCCCCTGGTGCATAACCGATTCATTGTTTTAAGAATAAATACAATGAGGTGGTCGTTCAGAAAGCAGCGTTACTAACCCCAATTGAGACGGCTCATGTTTAAATCCTCATGATATTTGAGGAAAACTCCTGCAGTGTGTGAAGAACATTGTTCTTTGCCCTTCTTATGCAACCGGCCATCTCAAAGCCGGAAGATGATCATTGAAACGTGTACAACACACTAAAAACCAAACCTCAGGACCGAGCATGCATATCTCTGTGAATACAAACATCAGAATTGATCATTACTTCAGCAGTACTTTCCATATCTTGCCCATATACACAACCAAGGACCAAAAAGTAAGTCCAGCCGAAATGTAAAGCAAAAGAATGCCAGACCCTACAAGAACACAGGTGCTCCAAGACTGACCAATTGGGAGAAAAGAAGAAGAAGAAAAGCATGAATTTCAAAAAACAAACAGATAACTAAAACATGCTGCCAATAAATGCTAAAGAAAGGACGAATATTCCTTGCTGGCGATAAGAGAGAAAATACTAGTCCATACTGAGGAATGAGGCACTGAACCTGCTATCTCGTGTTGCAAGGAGGATGATTAAAGCAGTCATCTGTGTGGCTGTTTTCCACTTTCCCAAGTTATTCACAGCCACAGCCTGGAATAGCAAGCAGTCTATTAGTTTACTTACAACACATGCAATGTTTAATTCTTTTAAGTTTCTGAGATAACATGAAAGGGTATCAAACCTCCAAGAACTTGCTATTCTGAGAAGCAGCCCATTCTCTAATTGCAGACATCGTTATCTATAAATAAGGGGTAGCAAATAGATTTGTCAGACAGTTTTGAAGAATTCCATTAAAATCCATGGTCCAGCAATGATATCTATCACCGAACAAGGTGATAACAGAAGCAAAGTGATAAAAGAAACACGTTTTATATAATAAGACAATCAATTAGGTATTTGCGATGGATAAGAGAAACATTTGTGACCAAGAGGACTAAATTTGCATGATATAAATTACCGCACCAATGACTAGCAAGATAAAGAGATATAAGAAAACAAATGTAAGCTACATTACCTCTCTACCGATAATAATAATTGAAGGTACAGTGAGTAGCCATGGTACTTGATCAAATATAGCAACATCCAAAGGTTTGGTACACACAACAAAACCCATAAGCTGCAACAAACAAACATGACAAAAAAATTAAGACTCTTGCAGGTGTCAACAACTAAACCAACAAAGAATGACCTCAGGGAGGTGTGTTTCTGTGAGTCAAGTAGCTCCTAATTAAGGTCTAAAGGTCATTCGAGAAGAAAGAGCACACCTTATCAGCAACAGGATCTAAAAAGGCACCAAAAGCAGATCCTAATTTCATCCGAAATTTAGTATAACAATGTGATGCAGCAAAAATATTAAATCTTTACCATAAATGTCCACAAGTTATTAACCAAAAGAACCAACACACCTTCCGCCCAATATACCCATCAAGCTAATCAGTTATAGCTGCAGCAGTGAAAATACTTGTTGTCACAGCTGCTCCCCAGCTACCATCCGTGTAGAAAGCTAGAATGAAAAACCAGCAAGTTAGTCCACTAAAATAGAAGAGCTTAGTGCTACAATCATCTTACATTTAGTAAGTTACTCATAAAGAGAAACAAGAAATTCTCTTGTCATATGACCAGTACACTTACACTCTTTATAGTAGTACAATGACACCTAAATTACGAAAGAAATAGATCAGTAATTAAAAGAAAAGATGCAAAAGTATAGCTAATGCAATCATTAACCAAATTGACATAAAATTCAAAACTTATACTAATGATAACATCAACAAATTCAATAATCGGACAAATACTGGAATAAAAAAAACAAATTCCATTGAAGAACGCCAAAACCTAAATTGGCTAAGCACCAAACTATGCTTATTCATCAAAACACCCATAAAATTAATCCACATGGAGACCAATTTTTAGACATCCTCATAAGGGTAATCATGGCTATCTATACATTCAAATCTCACATGTATCTAACGCATATCTTTTAATCAAACTCGGTAAGATAAATAAATCAAGAACACAGACCCATTTGGTACAACGCTCTGTAGCAACTTCTTTAGGTAGAACTCACCTTGTAAAGGGAGGGTGCCCAAGTAGTTACTAACACAACTACTCATCTCATACTAAGCAATGAGGGACACAGTTGAGTCATTACACTCCACCCCTCTTTCAGAACCGACATCCACGGCAGCCCATATAGGCTAGGTGACTTCGCGGACGCAACGTTAGCAGCCCTCCCTACACTAGGTGACTTTGCAAATTCGTTGGTAGGAGCCCTCCCTAGGGTCTCTCTGTTTGTAACGAAGGCCTTTCCAAGAGGTGCCTACTCTAATACCAATTATAAGAACCAATTTGGGTAGAACTCACCCTACAAAACCGTCTTGTAAGGAGAGGGTGGTTAAGTAGTTATTAACCCACTCAATTGGGTCATTGCATTCCACCATCAATCTGAACCGACGTCCAGGGCAGTCATATGAGCTAAGTGACTTTACAAACCCAAAGGTAGCAGCTCCGCTGCTCTCATATCAATTGGAACAACCATTTTGGTAGAACTCACGTTACATAACAGGCTTGTAAGGAGAGGTGTCCAAGTAGCTATTAACTCATCCACACTTACGCAATGTGAAACTCAATTGTGTCATTACACACTCGAATTAATACAAAAATTAAAGAAAATCCAATATTTTTTTAAAGACGACAAATCGAACATACTACAAACTAGAAGAGGGACGGAAGCAACTCGGCCAAGTGTTAAAATGGTAGGCAATGTCAGTAATTTAGAGGACTGATTTCTCTGCTTCTGTTGATGTTGGTCGTTATTCACGTAACACATATCGGCCAAATTCCCACCTTTTGAACCCACTATAGTCAGACAAGCTTAGTCCGCCTTCGGGGCGACTGCTAAAACCACAAAACGAGCAAGAGGAAGAAGAAAGGGATTTGATATGGCTATGAAACGAAAACCCTATAAACTGGAGATTGTAAGATGGTGTCCATGAGGGAATAATTCTCCTACCAATCTACCATCTTGGTCATTGGAAAAGGCGGGTAAAATATCTCTGGTACGGAGGTAGTTGTAATTAGAGGTGTCAAAAAGGTCCGGCCCGGCCCGGCCCGGCCTGGTTCGTCAAATTAGCATGCCATGTCGGCCCTTTACCCGTTAATTAGCGTGCTGTGTCGGCCCTTGATCCTTATATGGGCCGTGTCGTGCCTCAGTTCTTAGCCCGTGGGCCTTAACGTGTTGTGTCGTGCCTGGCCCGTTGGGCTGTTCTTAATGGACCAGCACGGCCCATTACCCATTTATTTCATTTTTATTATATATTTATTAAATTATTTAGTTAAAAATTATTAATAATGCTTTAAAAAATTAAAAGTGAGAGTTGAACTCTTAACCTCTCATTTTATAGATTGTTAGAAATTCATTAGATTATGTCCAATTTTATTTAAATGTAAAAAAAATTATTTATTTATTGATACTTTTTTAAAATTAATTTTTAAAATAATAAAATTTCGCGTGCTGTGCCGTGCCGGCCCGGCCCAGCCCGTTAAGAGCCAAGGGCCATGAGCCATGCCGTGCTACTCATTTTGGCTAACGGGCCGTGCCGTGCCGTGCCGAATTTCTGGTGGGCCGTGCCGTACTGGCCCGGTGGGCCAACGGGCTAAATGTTTAACTGGCCGTGCAGTGCAGTGCAGTGCCGGCCCGTTTGACACCCCTAGTTGTAATGGGTATTATTAAGATTTAGACAGAAAAAAGAGTGTATAGGTTTAGAGTGAGTTGGTATGAAAATGGGAGAGGAGGAGGGGGTGGTGGAGATGGTTTGGACCCAAGTCCATCTGGGAGCATAATAAGGGATCGTCGTAATAAAATTCACGACGAGGCCTAACATTGGGTCAATTTCCCCCCTTCACCAAAGGGATTTTGTTTAAAATAGTCTATTTTGTGGATTTAATGACCCGTTATATACTGTTTTTGGACTGATTGTTGATTTTTTCACATATCGCTTTACGACACCGTTTGCATTTTCTTATTTTACGATTTTAACCCTCTTGTCGTTTGCGTTATCTTATTTTACGCTCTGTAATATCACAAACAAGTTTGTATTATATTTGTTTTCGTTATTGTTATTTTGTTTATTTTTAAATCGCTGTTGGTTTCATTATTTTTTTCTATTGAAAGCTAATTTTTTTATCCATTTCACTGATTAATTAATCTCTCATTTTTCATTGTTAAATCAATTCTTTGTTGGGTGATAAACTGAGATATTTTATTTTTACTATGCAAAACAAAGTATACAAACTCAAATAAGTAAAACATTCCAACTTAGCCAAGAATTGATGAATAATATACAAACTCAAATAACATACAAGCACATTAAATTTATTAATATGAGAATGTCCAAAACAGATTCTATAATTTTTTGCAAACTTTGAAAAAAGGAAGAAAAACAGAATCTACAATTTTCTGTGAGGTATGTAACGCTTGTTTGCTCTGATATGTAAACTGTGTTACATACAGGTGTAACGCCCCAATATTTTACATACAAATAAGGGCATTATCTAAACATTTTAGAGATTGAAAACCTTGATACAATTAATGGTGGCTTTATTAAAAGAAAAATTGAAAAAAATTGTATAGACATTAAATGGAAAAAGATTTTATAGCTAAAAACCTTATAAAGAAAAACTTGCCAAAAAGTTTAGCACTTATTAAAGTTTACAATTTATTAGCCAAGAAAAAGGGAACTTAATCTTAAGGAACCAATAACAATCCTCAAGCATTGCCAAATTCTCATCATGGTGTTCCTGAAAACGTGAAAGGAAGCTTGGGGTGAGTGAAATCACTCAGTAAGCAAACTTACCTTACTTGAAACATTAAGCAACCACATGTAATAAACAATTTATTCAAGACAAACAACATGTCAATGCTTGTGTTTTCAATATGAATGTCGATGTAATGCATGGTCTCTACTTAAACAATGATCTTTGAAAACCATATTTCAAATAATGTCGTGACTCGTATCCAAAACATACAAAAACTTATCTTTCTTAATAGGTCGCTTCTCATAGCAAAACGTTCAAAAATGATCTTTCTCAATATGTCACGACTCATAACAAAACTGTTCAAAACTATATTTTATAGAATGCCATGAACTCTATCGCATGAATGGTAGAGCCAATACAAAATGTCACCCGTCGGCAACCAAAACAATAAATCACCCGTCGGTGACCAAACAATAAATCACCCGTCGGTGATTAGCACGCGTGAAGGGTAAGTGCAAGTGAGTCATAAAATCGTAGGGTCAAAGCTGGAATTCCATAACAAATGCTCACATGCAAAAATACGTCCAAACCATATGGTAAGGAACCAAATATCCTCGGGTACCCAAGGACACCTCCCCCACACGGCTCAAAACAATTACAATATGCTCCCAATTAGAGTCCAATCATAACGATGGTCAAAAACATTCTATCAAACCATTTTCAAAAATCTGTTTGATTTTTAAAGTCGAAAGTTATAATTCAAAACATGAGTTTTTAACATCAAAAGTTTTGAATGTTATGCATATGAACATGCTTATGCCAATACTACATAACCAATAATCAATTATGCAAACACAAAGCACATATACATACGAAAATGAGATCACGCTATCTATTTAGCCATAACGGTTACAAACAAAACATATATGTAAAAACGACCACGAAAATATTCATACACAAACAAAGCAAACAATACTTAATATTACAAGTAGGGTTAGTCTACTTACTTGATACGAGCAACCAATACTGCTAAAATTGCCGACTAATTCAACTGAGTTTAGCCTAAACAAATTATAATTGTATAATTATTAGATACTCATAATATATTAGGTATCCTCCTTTATATATATATATATATTAATACTTAGGTCTAACTCTTATTTTTCCAAAAGTTTCATATTTTTATTCACAAAATTATTAGTTGTTTCCACTGTCAGCAGAAACTAAATAATTAATTTCAAACTTAATTGGTGTCATAAGATTACCAAATTTTTCAGAGTTTTTATAAAGGTATAGTAAAATTTTCAATAAATTTTTTAGGTAAAACCGAATGCTAAGCAATTTCAAAAGTGATTTTTATTCGATAACTTTTAAAACTGCCAGTATAAAAAAATCAGCAATACTACTGGACTTAAACAATTTTAGAAAAATATTGGAAAATCATATCGAATTGAAATTTTAACCGTAGTTTTATAACTTAAATATTATTATACATAAAAATTTACAAATACTTTGGAATCTGTTTTCATAGGTAAAACGGGTTTTGAAACTAGTTCAATAAATCTGCTGTAAAATATTTGAGCAACAAACATATATAAATCAAAAATTCATAACATATATATATCTGATCTAAAAATCATAAAATTTTATCAAATAATAAATAAGACCCATATAACGTATTATAAAAATTTTCACAAATTTTTAACATTTATAACGCCATAAATTAATTCCAAACGTTTTGTTTTAATCTGTCAGGTTTCCTGTTTCCAGCATAAAATTTTAACTTCAAAAAATTATATTAAATTAAATACATAGAATTTTATAGAGGTTCCAAAGACAAAATTTTTCTTATTGTGTATAGTTATAAAGACAAAAATTTTATCTTCAAATTGAAACCAAACCCATATAAAACAACCCTAAAATTCGAGTAGTTCAAAAACTGACAGATTCAAAACACAAACTTCACAAATTCATAACAAATTCAATATAAATGATATTTTGACAAATAAATATTCGTTGAATTCTTCAAGAAGTCTAGTTTAATATAAAAATAGTTTAAGATTTTATTGGATAGTATAAGGTTTTGAAACTAATTTATTTTCAAGATTCTGCAGAAAATTTGCAAACAATTACTTTATAAAATTTCTTAGAAAAATCACTAAACATTAACCATAAACCCTTAAATCATAACTGATAAAGTGATGGAGGAAAATTAACAAACGTACCTAGTTTAATTCATGAACTTCTATTCTCTTATGACTGTTGTTGTGAAAGACATATATGAGAAGAATAGACGTAGGGTTTTTGTTTCTCCTTTGGTCTAGTAAAGGATTTATATATTTTGTTCTAATAAAGAGTTTATATGTGAGTAGAAACCTATTCTTATTAGGATATTCTAATTATTATTGTCATATTCTTTGAATTAAATAAGAGTCCAATATACCTTAGATAACAAATTCAAACCTACTATCTGCTTTATCTTTAAAGAGTTTATTCATACTTATAATTCTATTTTAAAATTATAACTTACTCTCAAATAACTCTTTATTTTTTAATAATTAATGTTATTTGAAAATTTGGGATGTATGTAAATTATTTACATACTATATAAACTGTATTATATAATATGTAAACTGTGTTACATACTATGTAAAATAGTTTATAAAGTATGTAAATTGTCTTCTTCTTGCTAACTTTACCTATTATTTGTTAACAATCATTAACATTTTATTTACCTACTATTTGTTAGAGTAAAATAGAAATTATAGCAGATCGCCGATATAGTATATTCTTTCATATCTCATGCCATTAATTTATATCTACGGATTATGGAGATTCTTCAGTAATAATTAGCACATAAAATGCACTGTTTGGTAATGGTTCTAAAGTATTCTCAAGTTTTCTTTTAGCTAGGCCAATGGGGATAATAATATTCTAGTTAACCACGGACCCATATATAATATACAGTGAACTGCAATGTGAATATTCCCACATGAACATTATTCTTAACCTCTGTTTCGCTAATGATTTAATCAATTACTAGTTCATTTTCTTTAATTTCAGCTTAGATGATTCGATACTAATATAATTTAATGAATATAGTATGTAAACAGGTATGTAAAGTATGTTACATACTTTATAACACAGTTTACATAGTATGTAAACTGTTTTACATAGTATGTAAACTGTGTTACATAATATGTAAACTGTTTTACATACTTTGTAACAATTCATCAATTATTAAAATTAAGGGCAAACCCTACCTGACTACAAATTTGATCAGCCATGAAGAAGTCTAGCATGACAACCTAAGACAGCAAAAACAAGCATTTTAGGATAAAAATTTGATTTGCTCAACAAATTTTGTCTTTCTTGTTTATGTTTAAGCGTGGAAATACCTTGTATAAAGGTGACAAAAAGATGTTTCTCATCACACTGAGAAAACGGTAACGACTTGACCGATACACAATTTTGAGAGGGGATACAAGTAGTAGTAAAAAAGCCTGTAACAACACATTAAAGGAGGTCAGATATTTAACAATAGAAAGGCTAAGATCTCTATCTAGTGTAACCTGCTATCAATAAATTAGGTTGAACATGCTGCAAAAAAGAAGAAGATAGGAAAACTATTTCTATTAGTATCTATTTAACTTTGAAGCAAATATAGTACATCTTAAATTTTATACTGAGATGAGAAAATAGTACTACTTGCCTAAGAACTGGATAGACAGTTTCCATGTAAACTGAATTTGGCTGCCTTCTATATAATCCAATAATATGAGCCATAATGACATAGCCAGTAAAGAGTGTAAGGAAACAACCAATGAATAACCCTGTTAAATTAAAGAATATCCAATAGTATGTAAACTGTTTTACATACTAGGTAAACTATGTTACATACTTTGTAACACAGTTTACATAGTATATAAATTGTTTTATATAGTAATGTAAAACAGTTTACATACTTGTTTATATAAATAGGTGGGGGAGTTTCAGGAAAAATAAAGAAGTTGCTGAGGTTGATTTTGACATTTCTCCATCTTCTTCTAATTTTGGTGCTTGTGATGGTGAAGCTGCAAAGGTGAGGATCAGAAGAACAAACAATTTTTTAAGTCTCTCTCAAATGAAGTCACCTTTTTGGTAAGTAAAAGAAAGAAGAAACTTAGTGACAACTTTTTTATTTATTTTAAATTCAATTTTCTTGTTGTACATTGTTAAAGGAATTCATGAATGACCACGCTGAGTAATTTAAACTATATATAAGCCTAATTTAGCGGACAAAAATTTTAAATATTGAACTTCTCTGCCACAGAGATGTGGTAGATTTATTTATTTATTTCCTCTCTTTACTCTATTCCTTTAATGAATGAATGAATAAATTAAGGTGTAATTTTGTTATACTATGTAAACTGTTTACATACTGCGCAGTATAACTAGTATGAATTAGAGTGAAATGATATTTTTGCAATTTATCTAATTTTGATATAACTAAAATGCAAAATTTTAAGCTTATTATTGCTAATTTTAAAAAATTTAACTTTTGATCAAAATTGAAGCTATTTAAGCAAATCACTCCTATTTTGTGAGTGTAGTTCAATTTATGTTAAATTTAAAATAAAATAAAAAATTATCTCTTTAAATAGATTATCGATAAAAAATTTAATTACTTTTTTTTATTATTTAGAAAATAGAAAGTAAATTGTTCCTTTTCCTCGATTCCTTCACTCTTTTTAACAACTCATTTCATTTTTCTAATCAAATTCTTCAATATTTTAATATTTTTTCCTCTCGTATTTATTATAATTTTATATATTTTGTTTGGATTTTGGTATATGTTGGAATGAAATATATCAATTATTAACGAAATATATTAATACATACTAGAGAATATAAAACAATCGACCGAAATATACTAAAATATACTGAAATATCACAAAATTAAATTTGGAATATTTTTGTATATTTTAGTATATTTTGATCGATCTTGATATATTTCTTATATGTTGATATATTTATTATATTTTGATATATTTTTATATATATTTTGTAATGATGGAGTAATATATTAACAAAAATAAGACTAAAATATAATGAATTAAACTAAAATATATCAAAATATAACAGAATATACTGAAATATATTAAAATATAATGAAATATAACAAAATTAAATTTGATATATTTTAGTATATTTTAGTCGATTTTGGTATATTTCTTATATATTAATAAAAAAAAATACTAAAATATAATAAATTTAATTAAAATATACCAAAATATATTAAAGAAAAAAAACACATAGTCAAAATTGTATTTAAAGGTTGTTTAGATTTTTTGAATAATCATAAAACAAAACAAGAATTTCAGTTCATCTTTTTGCTTTATTGTTTCTCTTCTTCTTCTCTTTCTTTCTTTATTGTTTCTCTTCTTCTTCTTATTGCTTTACTGTTAATTTTTTCCTTTTTAATTTCTTGATTGAAAACTTACTAGACTTGCGGCTAAGATAGACAAAACCTAAAAAAACAAAAATTAGATTTGCGTGTATTTGTAAACATATAGAGACCAGACAATAACTTCCATTAAGAAAGAAAGTTAAAAGCGTCAATGTCAATTTTTTTTTTAATAAATATAAACTGCTATCTTGGAACTCTTAAGTTTAAAATTAAAAATTGCCCATTTTTGAATTAAAATATAAATGAGCCTTTTTTAAACTATTATAAAAAATATGACCTATTTAGACAAAATTCCTTCACCAAATGACTAAACCATCTATTTCATGTCTGTATTTGATGAAACCTCAGAGAAAGCTCTCTTATGGCTTGCCCTTTAAATCATAGGCAAATTGTTGTATTCTCTTTTGCTAGTTTAGCAAATTACTGCTTACTCAAGGGCAACTTCTTGTGAAATTACATGAAGTATATATAAATTCTATAACTTTTAAGAACAAACGTAACAACACAATAAAACAAACATAACAACGCAACAATATCAAAAGGGTTTGTTTAATATTAAACGAGCTAAAATATTCGTATTTAAAATATAAAAATAAATAAATAATTAGTTAGACATTTTTATAATAAAAATATATATGAATTTGTATAAAAAGTAATGTAAAATGTCATAGAAATTATTTAGATTAGATTATTACGTCGTTTAGTGCATTATGTTAAAAATAGTGTCATTATATCTATAGCTCAGGTGGCTCATTTTTTAGGCAAATGAGATTACCCTCTTAGGGCCCCAATTGAATAGGGATCTTAATTTCTTGTAACGCCTATTATAATTTTTATAAATAAATAGTTTTATTTTGAATCATCTCTACAAATTCTAAAAAAATAATATGAAAATAAAATTTAAGAAGATAATAATATAAAAAAAATATTATATTTAATTTAATATTATTATGATAGATATATTGACACAATTTATTGCTACAAAATAATACTTGGGTTATTTATTTTATACTTATATACTTTAGTAATATTATTATTAGATAAATTTATCATTAATGAATAATATACATATTATTAACTAATAATAAGAAAGATGAATAATTATTCACTCTTAATTTTATTATATATAGAACAAAAAATCTTACATTTCTTAAATTACTATATGATTCAAGTTTCTTAATACTCTTTAATTTTTTTTCAATTAATTTAAATTATGCAAAATATGAACAAATAAGCATGGTAAAAATACCGTTGTCTTCTTCTTCGTCTATTTTTAAGCATGTTTATAGGCACGTCTTTTTTTTTTTTTTTCTTACATGTATCTTCTCATTCTTAAAGTTCAAAACATATATTATTTATATGTTTGTTTTATTTAGATTTTAGATATAAATTTTTAGTTTTATAGACAATTTTAAATTTTTTATTTTATTTTAAAGTTTCAAGACTTTCAATTCTAATATATCAAAATCAAAATAAATTTAATTCTTCGTCAAATGAATATATACAAAAAGTTAATTTTTACATACATATTTATTAATATAATTTTTATCATTTATTATTTATATTTGACACCAAAAATATTTTAATATCATTAATCAATTTTTATCTACCGATGAAATTTTAATTTATAAAAAATATTTAAGGCCTCATTTCTATATTTCTCATTAAGCCACAAATATCATTGAACCACCCTTGGTCCTTATTTGAAAAAAAAAACATTTCAATTAAGAACAAACTATATTATTTTAATAATTTTTCTATTAAAATATATTATTTTATGTCAAGTGATTAAATTACGACTAATATAAGTATTTAATAAAAATAAAAGTAAAATTTATAAGAAAATGTTTAAGGAAATTTATAAGAAAATGTTTAAGGAAAAAAATAAACAATAATAATATTAAAAAAATAAAGCTATTGAAATATATATTTTATTTTTTAATAAAATATTAAAATAAAACATGGCAATTAACAAATATTAGAGTAAATATTTTGTGAATTTTTTCAATATTAATTATGACTTTATCATTGTTAAATACTCGTATTTTAATCACGTTTAATTACTTAAAATAAAAATAAAAATATTTTAATAAAAATTATTAAAATAATATAATTTATCTTTAATGAATCATTTTTCTTAAGTAAAACCACACGTTTCTCTAGGTCATCATAGCGTATATAAGGAATTAAATTATACAAATTCTAATGTAAGGATCTAAATAATACAAATAATCTAATCTAATCTAAAAAAAACTTTTATGATTTTTGTTTCTAAAAAATATTATTGTGTTATTATATGATTACAAGTTTTAAATTGTGGTATTTTTATTATTTACATTTGAAATTCATATGTAGTTGTGGTCAAAATGTGTTTGTCATGTAAATTCGACATAATTAATATATGTATTGTTTCATTTTTAACTCATAAAAGTTGAATTATGTTTATATTTGTAAGTCTTATAGTTTTGATGTTGATATTTTTACGTGCAAAATACGGTGTTCATATTTTACTTCGTGCATTTGTTGGTCTCTTTATAAAGTTGATTATTGTTAGCTCAGTTTCACATACTCACTTATGACACATTTTGGTCCAATCACAAAATGCACATACTTGCATATCTTAAGGATATATTTGGATAAAAAGTTTTATTTTTGTGTGGAAGTTTTGGTACCAGTCTAAAACTATATCAAACGAACCAATGTTGGGGTAAATTGGTCGATTTTAGTGCCTTTTACTTCTTAGTGTTTTGGCCAGTTCAAGGTTGAATTGGTCAATTCTTGTCTGGTATTTTGGCAAGTTGAGTTGCTATTACTGAGGCCTATCTAAACGGTTAGTGAAGTGTCAATGAGATGTTTTGGCGCTATTTTGGCAGTATTTATCCTCGTTAACTTGGTCAATGAGGGGTTAGTAAAGGTGTTATTTCTCTTTAAATAACACCACATTCTCTTGTTTTTCTTGGCTAAGAGTGGGAGACATTTTGCCCAAATATTTTTGAGCTTTTTCGATATGTTTTGGTCTGTATTAGTTAGTTTTTCTTCTAAGTGTTAGGTTTGAAAAACAATGTTATCTTAGGGTGTAAGACATCAGAGATGGTCTTTCTTAATTTTCAAAGACTAAATGATTGTAAAAATTTGAGATTGAGTGAGGATCTGATGAAAAAGAAATTTTATGTTCGGTAGTGAAGAGTCACATAATTTTAAGGAGTTCATAGTTAAGTTGTCATGTGTTGGATGTTTGTTACAAGGATGCAATATGTTCCATATGTGAGGAACATATGTGTTAGTGACTTAGTGTGCCTCGTTTTGGCCGGGTGTTTCAGGGTAGCAACTTTGTGCATACGTGTGGAGCCTATCTGTTAATGTGTCGTGTGTCAGTTGGGTGTTGCCAGGTTGCAACTTATATGCATGCTATTTTTTGGTTGAGCTATCAATAGTTGATCACATCCCGTGGTGATTGAGCTTTGGGGAAAATCTTGAATCTACTTTTATTAGGTGTTGTGTTGATAACGAGCGAAGGCAATTTACTCACAAGTAAGGCAAGTGTCAGGACTAGTAGAGGTATTTATGTTTATATTTTTATTGAGTTATATACTTTTGATTTACTTATTAATGAATTGCTTGCTAATGAGTGATTGCCTTAAACAACCCATGGATGTTACCACATTATGAGGGTACTTATGTGGGTTTACCACGTTACATACTGTGTTATGTATGCTTTAATATTTTGAGCAAAATTACCAAAATACTCCTAACTTTTAAAACTTTTCTTGTAATAAGACAAGGATATTTTAGTCTTTTTATCTTAAAAATGAATTATCACCAGCAGCCTTCTCTTTTTCTCCTCTTGTGACACAATTTTTAAAAGAAAAAAAGAAGGAAAAATGATGTTGCTTGTGAGGACACACATGTCCTCATGTGAGATTTCCTTATCCCCACATTTTCACAATTCTCTTCCAGCAGCACCCGTGAGAACTAAAAAAAAAAATTCTCTTATATTTTCTTCTCTTAATCTTCCTCCTCCTCTATAAAGAGAACAATAATTTTTTTTAAATAGAATTTCCACCATTTTCAACAAGAAAATCCAAACTACCATTCAAGACATTTTAGGTATGTATTCAAACTTCCTTTCTTTTTCATTTCTTTTGATTGAATTTCGTTTATGATCTGAAAAATATTATCTTAACACAAATATATCATCCATGGATGAATTTTTTAAAATTATCAAAGAATAAATTAATTGTGATGTTGTGAACTTCTTATAACACTATTTCTCCAAAAATTAAAATAAAAATTGAGAAACTTCCACAACGAATTAGGGTTTGTAAATTATATTTTTGAAAATCTTTGGATGTCTAGTTTATCACAAATTTTATGGCTTGTAATTTAGAATTTTCTACGCAAAGTTACACCTAATTAAATGAAGGTTGTTTTATGAAATACAAACTGCAAGAACTCTCGGTATTTTTTATATTTGAAATTATTATACAATTTGGATTTGAGAAAAATTATATCTTTTTTTAAATCTTGATATGTCTAGTATTTGAAATATTTTACAGTTTATTATTTCGATATTTCTAGACAAAGTTATATAATTTTAACCAAGGATGTGTCAAATGAAAGAGGTGCTGGAAAAACTGCTGGAAAAACCAATCAAATTTATGTAATTTGAAATAGTTATACTGATTGAAATGGGATGATTTATATGTTTTTTTAAATTTTAAGATGTCTAGTTTAAGATGGATTTTACAGTGTGTTATTTTGAGTTTTTTAGACAAATTTATAACAACTTAACTAAAGGTACGTCCTGCTGCAATTTTGGTGAGAAAATTTATTTGAAAGTAATTGGTTTTCTATGGATTTGCAAGGGGTTCTATATGTGATAATTGAGTGTGTAATAACTGATTTTAAAGTTTGAAATGTCTATTTTTAGTATGTTTTTATATAAATGAATTTAGACATTTCTACCAAAAGTTATATATGATTATACAATGGTAGCTTTAGGAGTATCCTAAAACTATTTAAAATGCAATGATCAAAGTCAAATAACTATCAACATCCCCTATTTTATAAATGTTAAAGTACCTTTCAATTTGAATTAAATAAGCAAATTATGAAATTATTCTTATTCTGACACAAGTGTGGTTATTTAGGAAGAGTTGAGCACGCATAACTTACAGGACACATAGATGACCATTAGAGACATTTTACTGTTAGTGGATATCTAATTATTTGTAAAGCATTGATGTACAAATTATAGTACTCGCAAGTGTACGAATCGCTTGTAGCAAGTGATAAGCAAACCCCCGAGGTCAATCTCTTAAGGAATTGCAATGGTTTTAAATAATATTTTTCTTAATCTTTTTAGAGTCCTAAAGCAACTAAACTACTAACTAATTAGTATTCTAGAACTATTAAAACTCTAAATAATTAAAATTTTAAGGCTAATAAAACTGTAAATAAAGTTGGGTTTGAGAGCAAGATCAATAGAGATGAACAAATAAAGAAAATAATAATGCAAACCTGAATTAACTCAAAAAGAAGGTTTTAAGTATCAATGGAGGGTATATGGACGTTTAGCTTGGTTGACCATGTTTGCATTGAAATGTTACGATAAATTAACATGAACGTTCTAATAAATAAATATTACCAACTTTCCTTTCATTTACAAAAATTTCTACGATCGGGTAATTCTCTTTGTTGATTCACTAATCAATATCCTACAATATAGTATATTAAATAGCAATTAAATTATGCACAAGGAAAAATATGTCAATCAAACCAATGTCATGATTAGATCATCAATTTGAAGTTTTGATTAAGTTTTTCAAAGTAAAATCAAGGTGACGTTCCTAAAACCAAACTCTAATATTTTTCAACCTAATCATGAATCTCAAATTGGCCCATGAAAATTCATAATTAAACATCTAAACATACTCTTAATAAAAAGGAAATTTTATTTATCTTTAAGCAATAAAAATATCCATCATAACAATTTTAGCAAATATGACAACACAAATTAAACATCCATAATAGATTTAGCCAATTATGTTCGAATTCATATTCATAAACAAATATAATTCAACATACATCTCAATTAAGTAAAAAGAAAATGGACAAATTTTATAATAAAAAGAAACATAGATCTAAATACCACAATTGGATTAGATGACGTTTCCTTCCCCAAAAGCTTGTTCGTCGATCTTCAATGGCTTATTGAATCCTTAGAATTTATTCTCTTGCTTCTTTGAGTGTGAAAAAACTCTAAAAATCTGATTAAGTCTCGTAATAATTCGCAAAATTGAGTTGTATCTAAAAGGGAGACTTAATGGGGTATTTATATATGTAAGGGTTACATAAAATTTGGGCTATCCAAACCATACGTGCGCCGTGGCACACATATTTTCCCACCACGGCGCAGAAATAATTCTGAAAACAATGGCCAAACCCAAGAGGCTCTCACCGCAGCACAACTTTTCCCTGCCGTGGTACGGGTTGTATTTTGTGTCTTCACAGGTACCCCTTACATACTGGTTGGTTCGTTATGTAAGGCTTACATTATTTGACTTGGGTTGCTCCTAAATTGTAATTCGAGCATCATAAGTGTTCTGTTTTTGTGTGTTTGCATTATTCAACTCTTTTAATGCTAAAAACACCTAAAATACACTAAAAATATATCGTGATTCTGAATTGATAGATTTATGTAAATAATTAAATAAACGAGTTATAACAAATCTATTTTTCACAATTAAATACAATAAATCACAAAATATTAGTATTTTTTAAGCACTCATCACAACTCCCAACCAGCTTTTTGCTAGTCGCTAGCAAGTGAAGCGATTTACAACTAAAAGAAAAATAAATAAAATAAACTATACTAACCTAAATTACTTCCATAGATTATTACGGTTGCATTTAGCATATGCAATAAGCCTTTAAACCCCTAAGTGGCCCTAGTGGATGAGTTATAGTCTTATGAGGGTTTTCAGTAATGATACCTACAAACATCGTACGACTCTTAAAACCATTAACGACTCTAGACATACTCGAATCAACTCATGCATATGTCTCAAAAATTGTTAATGACGAATGACATACGAAATAGTTAAAAACCACTTAAGCTCAAAACAGTCCAAATATCAAATCCATTTTTGTAATTGGCTTTTGAACAAACAATCAAACCACAAGCTTGTTAGTTACACTATCGGATTGTTTCATGCATGATATTCACAGATTACATTTTAAATCTCAAAATTGTGCAAATAAAACATGAATGAGAATTGCATTTACAAACTCAATAAGCTTACTTTTTAAATTCATCTCCACTAATATAGAAATCAAAACTACTTTGAATCAATAAGACTTTATTAAGCTTATAATGTTGGGTCAAAGTGTAGGGTTACGAAAGAATAGAAATGCTATTCTCAAAAGGATAAGAGTAACACTGTTAATAATTTAGGTTTTTAATACCTCACAAACTTACTCAATTTTTCTACCCAATTATTCTTTTTATTTATTCTATTTTATAAGCTCCATATGTCCCTTAAATCTTTGCTTGATTTTATTTCTTTACTTCTCTTGCTCTTTATTATTATTTTTGAAGCAAGACATATATTTTCCTTCGATTCAAATGCTCATAAAAATCAAGTGTTACATTGAGTGCTTTTATCATTAAGGGTAGTACAATGTATATATGTATATTGAGTTCAAGAGGATCACTATAGATGAAACAGTATGGGGAGGCTCGAAAAGTTCAAACAGTTCAAAGATGGCCTAAATCACTTTCTAAGTAATATATAATTTTATTATTTTACCTTAATGGATTTTCAAGGAAGTCCTAGAGTATGTTGAGACTTAAAATATATCACGAATATGCATACACTACACAAACCAAAAATAGTGATACTAACCAAACAAACTATCACATATACCACAAAATCCTCAAACTAGATGAATCTAACATTTTTGTGCCTCTTTACTTAGGTAAAAATTAATTTCTTTAACATGTCACCGTCATTACAATCATATTAATATCACAGACTTCCGAATTGATTCAAATGGACTTGATACTATCCTAACAAAATTCAAATGAAAAACCTACAAAGAGTTAAAATTTAAAATTTGGTCTAAATTCATGCTCATGAAATATTTTTTCCACCCCCAACCTAATTTCTACATTGTCCTCAATGTCTCAAAGAAAAATAAAAGAAATTAAGTAAAAGAGTGAAGAAGTTATCCCCCATTTTGCATGTAATTGTGTACATTATAGTTACGCTTTGATTTACCATTCCTCACCCTTCTCATCATGTAGCATTTAGTTCGCAAGAATTATGAATGAAACCTAAATATGTACATCACAACTCAAAGCCAAATTTAAAAATTAACTAAAAATAAATGAAATTAAAAACCACTAACCAACGTTAATTGTTTCAGTTCATAACTAATCCAACATAAAATAATAAAAAATAAAGGAAAAACTAAAAGAAAAAAGAAAGTTAAAACTAAACAAAATTAAATAAATAAATAATTAAAGAAAGGAAAAATAAAATAAAATGTGGAGGCTCAGTCCTCCATATCATCATGTTTCTCGTTTTATTCTTCGGGTTGGTTCTTTGGTGGTCTGTAGATGAAGTCATGGCTCGAATATTGTGGAACTGTACCGAATTGGGTGAGGTCTACTCCGCTCTTTGTCAATTGAAAACTCATCATCTTGTGGAGTAAACTTGGTGTTCATGAGAGTATTTCATCTGTTTACTGAACCAAGCTTGTTATTGACATTGGTATTCCTGTATTTTATTCACTTTTGCTTCCAAGTTTACTAACCTATCTTTTGTGGTAGCGTTCTTGAAAGAAGTCTCGTCAAACTTCCTACTACCTTGTCTCACCTTAGTTCCACTGGTTAGGTGTCTCATGTAAGATATGGTTAATGTTTCAGCAGGTTGCAAAAGTACCTTGCTCGTGTCCTATTTTACTCTGTGTTTAACACAAAGGGCGGTGATCAGTTGGGGAAAGAAGTAACTAAAGTTGTGATGCTCAGTTGAGTATACAACCATTTGTTGGATCATCATCCCAACATCAACCGATCTTTCAGTTTCTATTACATACTGCAAAATTTCCCTTTCCGTATCAACAGTACTGTAATTTCGGGTTGGCATCAATCTTGAGCACACGAAGTATTGCCAAATACGGGATTGGGTTCTAAGATGCTTTGCTTGGAAGGTGTTTACCATGTCTCCCTTTAGTGTCCATTCCGCATAACCATCGGTTAGGGTGTTTATGATTTCCTCGTAATTCACTTCTTTTAAATAAGTTTCATACCCACTATCATGAATGTCCCTCAAACCATAGTAAGCATTAATAATCATCCTATTAAAGGGGACTTCAACACCCTTCACCCAAACCGTTCCATCTCGAGCTTTCGGGACATTGGCGTAGAATTCCAGGACCAAAGAACGCACACCCTCTTCCGATGCATGCACAAACTTCCTCCAACCGAATGCCTCAACTTTATCAGAAATTCCCATAAATCCCACTTGTCCACTAACCCTCTCTCCATAACAAATCATTTGTTCCTTTTGGTGACACCTTCGTACCGCTCTTGTGCCTCTCTACTAATGAACTTAGAGGCATCAAAATTGCATTCTTCAACCATTTTTCCCTTTTCTTTGGAACGACTTCCCTCTCCAGCTTTTCTTTTGGGAGCCATAAGATATGCTACTTTTTTTTTCCCAAATAATCTCACAAGACAATTAATTCTAGAAAATCTCCAAAATAATCTCCTCCTATCCAACTTAAATCACTTTAAATCCAGAAAATTTCAAACATAATTCACAATTTTCAGATAATAAACATCAAATTAAGTTAAAATTGTGAAGAAATTTACCTTTTGTGAGTTGGATTGAAGCCTTGTGGTGTGCAAATTATAGTACTCGCAAATGTACGAATCACTTGTAATAAGTGAAATGCAAACCTCCGAGGTCGATCTCCTAAGGAATTACAATGGTTTTAAACAATTTTTTTCTTAATCTCTTTAGAGTCCTAAAGCAACTAAAATACTAACTAATTAAAATTCTACAACTACTAAAACTCTAAATAATTAGAATCCTAAGGCTAATAAAACTGTAAATAAAGTTAGATTTGAGAGCAAGATCAATGATGGTAACAAATAAAGAAAAAAATAATGCAAACTCGAATTAAATCAAAAAGGTTTTAAATATCAATGGAGGATGTATAGATGTTTAGCTTGGTTGACCATGCTTGCATCGAAATATTATGGTGAATTAACATGAACGTTCTAATAAATAAATATTACCGGCTTTCTTTTTATTTAAGAAAATTTATATGATCGGGTAATTTTCTTTTTTGATTAACTAATCAATATCCTATGATCGAGTATACTAAATATCAATCAAATTATGCACAAGGAAAAATATATCCATCATATCAATGCCATGATTAGGTCATTAATTTGAAGTTTTGATTAAGTTTTTCAAAGTAAAGTTAAGGTGACGTTCCTAAAACTAAACTCTAATATTTTTCAACCTAATCATAAATCTCAAATTGACCTATGAAAATTCATAATTAAACATATAAACATACTCTTAATCAAAAGGCAAATTTATTTATCTTTAAGCAATAAAAATCTCCACCATAACAATTCTAGCAAATATGGCAACATAAACTAAACATTCATAATAGATTTAGTCAATCATGTTCGAATTAATATTTATAGACAAATATAATTGAACATACATCTCAAAGAAGAAAAAAGAAGAGGGAAATTTCTATAACAATACCATAATTGGATTGGATTACATTTTCTTCCCTAAAAGCTTGATCTTCGATTTTCAATGGCTTCTTAAATCCTTAGAATTGATTCTCTTGCTTCTTTGAGTGTGGAAAAAATCCAAAAATTTGATTAAGTCTCTTGATGATTCACAAATCTAACCTAACTCAAAAACGTCGATAAATATTAATGGAGGATATATGAACGTTTAGTTTGGTTAACCATGCTTGCATCGAAATATTATGATAAATTAACACAAATGTTCTAATAAATAAATATTACCGACTTTCTTTTTATTTACAAAAATTTCTACGATCGGGTAATTTTCTTTGTTGATTAATTAATCAATATCCTACGATCGGGTATACTAAATAGCAATCAAATTATGCACAAAGAAAAATATGCCCTTCAAATCAATGCCATGACTAGGTCATTAATTTAAAGTTTTGATTAAATTTTTCAAAGTAAAGTCAAGGTGACGTTCCTAAAACTAAACTCTAAGATTTTTCAATCTATTTATAAATCTCAAATTGACCCATAAAAATCCATAAGTAAACATTTAAACAAACTCTTAATCAAAAGAAACTTTATTTATTTTATGCAATAAAATTATTCACCGTAACAAATCTAGCAAATATGGTAATATAAACTAAACATCCATAGTTAAATTTAACCAAATATGTTTAGATTAATATTCATATATAAATATAATCTAACATACATTCTAGAGAGGAAAGAAGAAGAAGAAATATCTAACAACAACAAGTAACCTAAATCTAGATACCATAATTGGCTTGGATGATGTTTCCTTCCCCAACAGCTTGATCTTCGATCTTAAAAGGCTTCTTGTCTCCTTTATATTTGCCTCTCTAGGATATGACAAAATTCTAAAACCTAGTTTAGTTTTGTATAAAATTATCCCCAAATTGTGTGAAAAAATTCTATGTAATGTTGAAAACGTAAGGCAAGTTTTATAGATGTAAGGGTTGTACAGAATTGAAACTCTCCAAAAATACACGCGAGTTGCGGCACAACTTTTTATCTGCCACAGCACATGCCAAAAAATTGTCCCTTATAGAAATCCGAGAGTAGTCCGCCACGGCACACAAAAACATCTGCCATGGCACAAGCTGATTATGTAACCCTTACAAACTGGTTGATTTCTGATGTAAGGTTTACATACCTTAGTCCTTTTTACTCCTAGGTTGCAATTTAAGTGTTCCAAGTGTCCCATCTTCACGTGCTTATATTATTCATCTCTTTTGAATCTAAAAATACCTGAAATACATAAAAATATATCGTGATTATGAATTGATAGATTTATACAGATAATTAAATAAAAGAGTTAGAATCAAATCTATTTGTCACAATTAAGCACAATAAATTATAGAATATTAGTACTTTTTAAGCACCCATCACCTTGAAGAAAAACCCCCAATTTTCGAAATCCTAGCTTGTGAGGAAGAAGATGAAAAGATTTCTTGAGCAAATCTATGAAGATTGAGAAGGAAATACTTGATAGCAAGGTTAGATTGAAGAAATTAGTAAGGAAAGTATTATTTTTGGTGAGAAAATTAGAGGAAAATGGAGAAAAAGTGAGGGAGTGTTTGGGAGAAAGTAAGGGAAAATTTGGTTTGAAATGAGTGGGGTTTCAAGAGTTGCCCCTTTTCTCGCAATTAAACGCGCATCGGGACACAAATCAATTTTGGGCTCCCACACGTGAAACAGACACTCCCGTCACAATGCAGATCAATTTTGGGCTCCCACACTTGAAATAGAGACACTCCCACCGTGGCACAACTTTTTCCCGGCCGTGGCACGCCCAAAATTTTAAAAATTCATCCTAAAACAAAGACTCCCACGCCACAGCAAAAAATTTTCCTACAGCGGCATACAAAATTTTTTACAATTTTTTGATTTTTTTGATTCTTGAAAAGGAGAACATGAACAACGTATTCAACACTAACCTAGATTGGGGTAGTGTCCTTATTGCCATGAAAAATTTTAAAAACAAAAATAAAAGAAAAGAACGAAGGAAAAATGAACAAATAAATTAACGAATACAATACCGAATGGGTGCCTCCCATTGAGGACTTAGTTTTACGTTTTAGCAAGACGTGGCCGCTCTTGTATCTAAGAATCTTGGAGATGTATGATTTCTATGATTTTCATGTTGGTATCTCCTTCCAAGTATGGCTTAACACGATGCATGTTCACTTTAAATGGTTCTTGTGTTTTGGAATTTAGCAACTCGACTACTCCATGTGGAAATACATTAGCAATGGTATACGGTCCACTCTACCTAGAATGTAATTTTCCTGGAAATAAATGTAAACGTGAATTATATAAAAGGACTTTCATTCCAGGAACTAAAGACTTACTGATGAGCCCTTTATCATGATAGCGCTTAGTATGCTCCCTGTAGATCTTGGCATTCTCGTAAGCCTCATCCCTAATTTCTTCAAGTTTGCTTAGTTGGAGTAGTCGTTTTTTCCCAGCTTTTGTCATGTCCATGTTGAGCTCTTTAATCGCCCAATAAGCTCTTTAATCGCCCAATAAGCTCTATACTCTAGCTCAACGAGTAAGTGACATGTTTTTCCAAATATCAACCGGTAGGGGCTCATACCAATTAGTGTCTTGTAAGCTGTGCGATATACCCACAATGCATCATTCAACTTTATTGACCAATCCTTCCTTGAGGGGCACACTGTGAGTTCCAATATTTCCTTGATTTGTCTATTGCTTACTTTCACTTGACCCGAAGTTTAAATAATCTTTTTTCTTAATTTCTTTAGAGTCTTAAAGCAACTAAAATACTAACTAATTAAAATTCTACAACTACTAAAACTCTAAATAATTAGAATCCTAAGGCTAATAAAACTGTAAATAAAGTTAGATTTGAGAGCAAGATCAATAATGGTAAACAAATAAAGAAAACAATAATGCAAACTCGAATTAACTCAAAAAGGTTTTAAGTATCAATGGAGGATATATGGATGTTTAGCTTGATTGACCATGCTTGTATCGAAATATTATGGTGAATTAATATGAATGTTCTAATAAATGAATATTACCGACTTTCCTTTTATTTATGAAAATTCCTACGATCAGATAATTTTTTTTGTTGATTCACTAATCAATATCCTATGATCGAGTATATTAAATAGCAATCAAATTATGCACAAGACAAAATATGTCAATCAAACTAATGCCATGACTAGGTCATCAATTTGAAGTTTTAATTAAGTTTTTAAAAGTAAAGTCAAGGTGACATTCTTAAAATCAAACTCTAATATTTTTCAACATAATCATGAATCTCAAATTAGCCCATGAATCTCAAATTGACCCACAAAAATTCACAATTAAACATCTAATATACTCTTAATCAAATGAAAATTTTATTTATCTTTAAGCAATAAAAATATACACCATAACAATTCTAGCAAACATGACAACACAAACTAAACATCCATAATAGATTTAGCCAATCATGTTCGAATTCATATTCATAGACAAATATAATTCAACATATATCTCAAAGAAGTAAGAAGAAAAGGGACAAATTCTATAACAAAAAGAAACCTAGATCTAAATACCACAATTGGATTGGATGACATTTCCTTCCCCAAAAGCTTGATCGTTGATCTTCAATGGCTTCTTGAATCCTTAGAATTGATTATTTTGCTTCTTTAAGTGTGAAAAAACTCCAAAAATCATATTAAGTCTCGTAATGGTTCGTAAAATTAGTTGTATCTAAAAGGGAGACTTAATGGAGTATTTATATGTGTAAGGGTTACTTAAAATTCAGGCCACCCAAACCATACGCGCACCGTGGCACACATATTTTCCCACCGTGGCACAGAAATAATTCTGAAAAGAATGGCCAAACCCGAGAGGCTCTCGCTGCAGCACAACTTTTCCCTACCGCGGCGCGCGTTGTATTTTGTGTCTTCACAGGTACCCCTTACATACTAGTTGGCTCGTTATATAAGGCTTACATAATTTGACTCGTGTTGCTCCTAAATTATAATTTGAGGGTCGTAAGTGTTCCGTCTTTGTGTGTTTGCATTATTCAACTCTTTTGACGCTAAAAATACCTGAAATATACTAAAAATATACCCGTGATTTCAAATTGATAGATTTATGTAAATAATTAAATAAACGAGTTATAACAAAACTATTTTTCATAATTAAGAATAATAAATCACGAAATATTAGTGCTTTTCAAGCACTCATCAAGCATGGATAGCATTGTTTTAAAAAACATTCATGTTCAAGTAAATCTAATTTGTACAAGTTGCGTATTTATGAAAAATGCATTCATGTAACTAGTGTTAGAAAAACATATGTCAATTTTCATGCACTTCAAGAACTTTTACACCATAAGAATATATTTCCTTTTTATTAATAGAATCAATCAAGTAAATGAATAATAATTTGCAAGCAAGCTATGATTAATTCAATTTTATTAATTATATTAATTTTTGTACAAGCTTGCAAATTTCACAAATATTTTATAGTTTTCAGAGTACTTTCCCTCATGTATTCATGATAGTTGACTATACTTAGCATTTAGATATGCTGTGACTTGGTAAGACATCATTATCAATAGATTTAGTCCAGTTCAGCTTACTATGATGTTTACCAACTAAATATGATATTACAAGTTCAGTATGATAACAAGTTCAGTTAAGTCAGTGTGCACATGACTCATGTATAAGCAAAGCTAACTGAGCCATTTTATGGTTGTATCAAGCAAGTTCCTCACATAAGTAGTTGAGAGCTACCAGTAGTGCTAAATATCACCTTTATGTGTGATTAATATCACACATGTGCAGTTGAAAGCTATGTAAGTGCTAAATGTCTCCTCCGTGTGCGATCAGATCCCTAAGTTCTCTTGGCAATAAAAATACATTTTTCATGATTATACACTTTATTTATATACTGATCATAGCATTATTATATTCTAAATATTATGGACATATATTTTTATCAAAATATTATTTCATTATGTCATGAGTATGTCATTCATAGTTTTCACATGTATCAAATTATAGTTATTTTATGAAACTCAGGTTATGCATGAATGAGTACATTAATTATCATAAAAACTATGTACATAATATTGTCGTCAACATATATATATATATATATCATGATAATTTATAAACATTTCATATGAAGTTTACATGATTATTACATTATTTTTTAAAACTTAAAACTTATCCACTCACTGAGCTCTCAAGCTCACCCATTATTATTATTTTTCTCCCCTAAGTAATAGATTTTGAGGCCACATCACATGAGTCCAGAGACTTAGGATCCATCTATTGTTGTGCAGTTTAGGTTGTTTTTATCTCATTTCTAGTTTTTATAGTGTATTTTAGCCAGTTATGTTTTGGACTAGTGAACAAAAGTCTTATGTGGTGTATAGTATGTATCTGACAGTGTATAGTTATACTTGGTCATAAGCCACTTTCTAGTTATGTAGAAGTTAAATGAAGTTTGCTGGATTGTAAAATTTTATATTTTAGAACTGTGGTCATTTATTGTAGGAAAAATAGTTCAATAATTAGGAGAAACTTTACCCAAAAATTTTAAGTTAAGCCAAGGTCTATTTAGAATGTTAGTTATTATGTTTCCTCAGGACACGTCACATGCTCTAGTGTTGAGCTGGGGCCGGTCCTGACAATATTTATGTTTAATAACACTAGAAACATACTTATTATTATTATTTTAATTCTCTTAATTGTAATTATAAATAATAAATTTTACTAAAATGTATCAATTTAAAAATTAAATATTGTATATATTATGTTTTATATGTGATTGTTATAAAACAAAAGAAAATAAGAGAAAAAAATAGAGATAAAGCAAATACAGAAGTAATTTTCATTAATTACTCCCAAGAAAGAATAGTAGGATAAGACCTCCTTAAAAATCATCATTATAAATAGAGCAACATTTTTAGAAAAGAGCAACATTTTTAGGAAAGATTAGTGACACAAATGTTTTCAAGAACTAACGTTCTAAATAAAACTTCCTTAGATTCTACTATTCATGTAACCACATACTTAAAAAGTTTATTAGGGTTACCAAAATATAGGATTTTAGTCCATTTATTTACTGTCAATTTAACATAAAAATTAATCCAAAATTTATGTGTATTTAATTAATAAATATAAATTAAAAAGAATTATATTTATTTACGTATTGTATCAATACTAAAAAAGTATTATCAATGTATGGAAAAACATGAGTTTGGATCTATCACATAATTACATTTAACTTTTATGTAATTTACAATTAATGTCAAAAAAAAAATTATTTAAATAAGATACTACGGATATTACATTTCAAAAGTTATTTTCAACCCTTTTTTTGTAATTAATATAATTATGATATATGCATACTCCATATATTATTCATTAATTATAATAAAAGATAACTATAAATAAGTTATTATTTTAAAATAAAGGTAAATACTAACAGATATTCATGGAATATTTCTATTTATTTATTTAGTACAAAATATTCAAGATTCGTAATTTTTTTGAAATAATAATAAGTATTTATATTGATAAACTTAAATATATATTTATTATTATATTCATAAATATATTTGCAATATATTTATATATAATATTATCAAATGATTGTAATATATTTAGTAAGAGGATAAAACAAACAAAAATTAAATTTACTAATATTTTATGATAAATTAATTTAAATTCTATTAATAATCATAACATTGAATCTAACTAAAAATCTATTATTAGATAATATTTATTTTTCATATTAATATTGAATTTAAATCTTAAATATGATTAAATAATTCAAACAACAACAAAAAATAATCTTTTTATAATAATAATAATTAAAGAAAAATATTTATTAGTTATAACAAATAATAAAATTTGTAGTTTAAAATTTGTAGTTTACAATATGATATAATATATGAAATTATTTTTCAGAGTTTATTAGCGTCCCAACTTTGTTGAATTCCTAACCTGATATGATATTTGAAATTATTGAAAACAATACTAAAATATTGACATATAAATAAAACAACTTAACAAATTTTAAAATTCAATTACAATATGAATATATATAAATATTGATATATAAACCAAACAATTTAACAAATTTAAAAGGCAAATAAATCATAAATATTACCGATTATGATACCTAATTAAATCAAGAAATAAAAAAAATATTGATAGATTTTGAATGAAAATAAAATTTGAGTTTAATCATAAATTATAAAAAGATTGAAGAACTTATAAATCTTGTGATCTGACATTATATTACAAAAAGTTTGTAGTATATATGGCCAAGGTATTTCACGTGTATAAAATCACAAGTCTTAAATAAATAATCATGTTAATAACGTGTTATAAAATTAAAGAAAAGATTAAAAAAATAGAGCGAAAGCAAATAACAAAAGTAATTATCATTAATTGTTGTGTCAATAATATATTGTTAAAGACTCTATTTATAAGGTTTATAATAACAGTAATAATAATTTTTAAATAAGTTGTAATTTAATAAGAACTTATTTAATTTGAAAATATTTGATTCATTCTAATCCAAATTGATTACATTATTTAATTAGATTTAAAATGAAAATCTTTAAATCTAATTGAAATTGGATCTGATTCCAACCAGGATTTAATTTTCTGTTCATCCTATTAATTACTGATGATGCATTAAGAAACCATCCCTTAAAAATATAAAGATGAAAGAAGACACGAAAAATTGTTACAAATTAAATAAAAATACGAATGTAACTTGAAACAATTTTTTTTTTTTTTTTTGATGAAAATGTAACTTGAAACATAGGTGTTCAATCTCTCTAAAAACAGATTCAATGGTTGAGATTTCTTTAAAAATATCTAATGGTTTAAATTATAAAATGTATCTTACATTCTCAGTAAGTTGGAAGGACCTTGTACTTGATATATCTTAGTCTTTTGTCATCAGCTCAAATAAAATAGGCAATTAAAGCATAACACTTATTGGAGAAATATATATATATATATATATAGAGAGAGAGAGAGAGAGACCCAAAAAAAAAAAATTGTGCCATATCACCACCCCTCTTTCACTACCAAATTTCATAAATGATCCCCATTCTTTCCACCTCTGCCTCTTTTTCTTTTTTTGTCTTTCTTTTACCCGTCTCTTTTTCTTTTTTCATTTTCATCCTGCTTCTTTTTTTTTTTTTTTTTACTGTTGCTACTTTTTCTTTTCTTCCTTTCCTTTTTTTTTTTCCTCCCTTTTTTTCATTCTTATCATATTTATAATAATTTTTTTAAGTTAAAATTGTAGAAAAATTAATAATTAACAAACAGTTTAAAAATAAAAATTGTATTTATATAAATTAGAATTACATAAATAAAATACATATAATTTATAATGTACAATTTAAATAACATAAACAGAAATAAAGTTTTAGAATGACTGAGTCTTGTATAACACATGGTGTCGTTAAAATAATTTTTTTTGCTCTCTATGGATTTTTGAGCACTTTGAAAACTTATCTCTCATGATAAAATAATATACTGGCAGAAATTAGACACTACTAACTTACTGCTCTAACAAACCTTCTCGTGTCTGAACTATATTGAAATGTGACCTAACTTTAGAATATGAAAATTTGTACGAAACTCATCAAAAGGTGCTTCATATTCACTACTACGATCACTTCGTAGTACCTTACCTTGTCATTTTTGCCTCAACACAAGTCTCGCATTTGTGTTTGGAATCAATTTGCAAAAAGGGTATATAATCAATATTAATTAACCTACGCAAAGATTCATAATTAATATGACCTAGTCTACCATACCATAAATTAGAAGACTCAAACAAGTAAACAGAATAATTAACTTTATTAATTTTCTTAGGCATTAAGTTGTAACATTAAGCTTAAATAGCCCATTATAAGCATACCTCTTGACCACAAATATACTCTTTTTGGTCAATATGACCTTATCTGACTCAATTACTATTCTCAAGCCATGTTTATTCAACAACGAACTAGACACAAGGTTTTTGCAAATCTCAAGCATATATAATACATTATTCAGAGTCAAAGGTCATCTTTAGTACAATTTTTCCTTGTCCTTCAACAGTTGAAGTTGTAGAGTTATCCATGAATAACTTTTTACCTTCCTTAATAGCTTCAAAGGTGGTAAAAAGCTCCTTGTTTGGCAAACATGTCTAGTTGCACTAGTGTCAATCCAACACTCCCTTAAGTTGGACCTAACTAGGTTCACCTTAGAGACAACAGCACACAAGTCACTATCAAAAAGGTCGTGAGTGTCATCAACCATGTTTACCTCATAGTTCCTATTTCTCTTTGGAAACGTACAGTCTGGAAATTTATGCCCTATCCTCTGACAGTTAAAGCAAGTTCCCTTGAAGCCGGACTTCTTTAAAGTTACTTCCTTAGGTCTCAACTTTGACCCGTTACCTTTACCCAACTTGTCCTTGCCTTTGCCCTTGTACTTGTTGTGCTTTGAGGTTTTACCATGCTCCACCACGTTAGCCTTGGGTGCTAATGAATATTCCCCCTTTTAAAAGAAGGCTTGTTGTCTTCTTCCACTTTGAACCTTACAAGCAAGTCTTTTATATATACTTCCCTTTGCTTATGCTTAAGGTAGGTCTTGAACTCTATCCATGAATGGGGCAACTTCTCAATAATAACTGCTATTTGGAAGGTCTCACTCAGTACCATCCCTTCATCATGTATCTCTGTTAAGATATCTTGGAATTCATGCCCTTAACTGCATACTAGTTTATTGTCCACCATCTTATAATCAAGAAAGCGACCAACCAAAAATTTCTTAGCACTGACATTTTCTGTTTCATACTTCCAATCCAATGACTCCCTCAAGTCTTTAGCTGTATTCTTCTTATTGTACTCATTGTACAAGAAGTCACTTAGGCTATTCAGAACATAATTTTGACACAAACACAGGTAATCAGAATGCTTCCATGCTTCAATAGCACTAGTAGATTGAAAATCACTACTACAAATTTGGCTTTATAGGACGGCCACTAGCCGTCTTATAAAGCCCTGTCCTAAAAGAATCAAAAAAATAGGACGTTCACGGAGTGTCTTAAAATTTTTTTTATAGGACGGCATATAAAATTCTTTTAAGACAGCCACTGACCGTCTTATAAAATTCTTTTAGGACGGGTATAAAAAAAAATTTGTATTCGTCAAGTACTGAAATCTATATATAACATGTACAAATTTATTTTATTCTAGAAACACGATTATATATATATATAATTAAATACACAAATACAATTTTTGAATAATATTTTTAATTAAAAATATAACCAATTAAAAAGAAAAAAAATTGGCACGGCTTTCAATTTTTCTTTTTTCGCTTTAGTATTTCAATTCCCTCTTTCTTTTAGGACTCAACCTGACAATCAAAATTTAACTCATCACAATAAGAAACTAACAAACCAAATATCATTAATACTCAATATTAAGATTGATACTCATGACAGAAATACAAAAAAAATGGCTAAAGATGGGCAAAAAAATGGCAAACAAAAATCAAGAAAGAATAATGATCAGAGTGAGCGAAAGGAAACAAAGAAATCAAATGTCCAACTATTTAAAGAAAAAAATAATTATTAAAGTCGAGCAAAATACAAATATCAACCCAAAGTGGAGAATATATATATATTTATAAAAATTACTAAAGATTAGTGTAAGAATAAAACAAATAATAAGTGCAGAATAAATAGTCAAAGCCTTCACATGCTACCAACTCTGCTAGCAAAAATCAATTATTGTTGGTGGTGATATTGAAGGGGATGGGAATAAGGATGAATGTCCTGGTGAGAAAGAGGACGAGAGGAAGGAGGACGAGGGATTAAATTTTTTTAACTTAAAATGAGTTAGGTTCACTTGCTAGGAGAACGATATATAAGTAAAAAAAATTACACTCGTTCTTTTAGAATGAACACAAAAAAAAAATTTTTTTAGGACGGCCAGTAGCCGTCTTAAAAGAAATTTTTTTTGTTTGTCCAGTACTGAAACTATTAGTCGTCCTAAAAGAATTTCTGTGTAAATTCTTTTAGGACGGCTAATATATGTTAACGGCTAATAGCCGTCCTATATAGTAACATATTAGCCGTCCTAAAAGAATTTTTTTTAAGACGGCTAATAGTCGTTTTATAAAGTTCCGTCTAATTTTTTCCGTAATAGTCGTCCTATATTTCTTATAGGACGGCCATATACTTGAGATTGTCCTATTTCTCACTCTAAATTATAAGTCATCCTATATTGCCCAAATTGTAGTAGTGAATCTTGCTCACCCTTAGGTTGTTTGGGAGCTTCCTCAGTCAATAATCTTTCCAAATTTAAGATGGTAAGATAGAACAACATCTTATTTCTCTACCTCTTGAAGTTCAATCTATTGAATTTCTCTATTTCTCTGCCACAACATAATTCAAAGGAATCAAAACAGGTAACATTAGGGTAATCTCATAAGCCACAGAAGGCCTTAATACTTGTTTCATATTAGAATCAACTACAAAAGGGTTATAAGCATCACAATTGAAGTTTCAAGAGCGGTTATCTCAAAAATTATTTTGATTTAATTTTTTGAAAATAGTAACAATTAAAGTGTTAAACTACCAAATAATATATAATTTATATATAAAAATATTATCATCAATTGATACAAGTAAACAACTTAGAATAGTTTACAAATACGAAACAAATACTATTATTTATTAAAAAAGAGTGATTATTTTTCCAAACAAAAGTTTAAGAGCAAAAGGTAATTAAAGGAAATTTGAATCACAAATTATTAATTAAATATAATAACAGGAAAACCAAAAGTTCCAAAATTGATGACTAGATAAAGCAACTAAAACGAACATTCAGAGAGATTTAACAACGAAAGCAATAAGAAAAGATTTGGTACAAGAAGTAAGGTTTAGAAAAAGGATAAACTAGTATGAAGTTTAAATTGTATAACTATAAGAGGACAAAAAAAAATATAGTAAGCAGAGAATAGATCAAACAACATTTGAAAGCTTGAAAATTAAAACATATTATAATTTATGTAAATAACCATAAAGCGCGCGATAAAGTTTATGTTAAATTATACAGAGAAAAGTAACACAATATAACTAAAAATAAGAGTTATTAGAGCAATAATAATAAAGTTAAAAGTTATTAGAGCAGTAAAGCAATTAGTGCTAAATAGCATGAAATAATAACAGAAACCAACACTAATTTTAAAAAGAAAAATTTCTCGAAAAATCCCAAAATTTATTATGAGACATCCCATTAAATTATTTAATATTTTAAATATAATAAAATGATAAATTTAACCTTTTACTTAAACTTAAAAAATACACCCTACATCCCACTTTTTTAAATTAATTTCATACATCTCATCTCTTCTTCTCCGCTCACCTCCACCTCCATCTAACAAAAGGTGTGATGTATGAAATTAGTATTTAGAGTGAATTTAGAATTATTAATGAATATGGAGATGGAGATGGAGATGGAGATGGAAGTAGAGGTGAGTGAGGAAGAAGAGGTGGGATATATGAAATTAATTTAAGAAGGTGGGATGTGAGGGATGTGAGGGTGTGGGGTGTGGGGTGTAGGTGTGGAGGATGTGGGGTGTATTTTTTAAGTTTAAGTAAAATGTTAAATTTATCATTTTATTATATTTAAAATATTAAATAATTTAACAGGATGTCTCGTAGTAAATTTTGAAATTTTTTGAGAATTTTCCTTTTAAAAATTACCGCAAAACTACACAGCAATAAAATTGATAAATTAAAGCTCAGCGAAACAATACTAAATAAAAAATAATAATAATATAACAGTAAATATAAAGAGGAAAATTGTAGTAGTATTAAGAAAATTAACCAAGTAATAATACTTGACAAAGATGAAGTAAAAGAAATTAACAAGTAAATATAAGTACTACAACAACAAATCTTCTTATTCATAAGAAACAAAACAATAATTAATAAGAGAAAAGATTCACATAAAGAAGCAGTATGTAACCCAATTCAAGAGCAAAGTACTTAACAAATAATATAAGTAATTAACAAAAGAGATGTATTAATATTCAAAAGAGTAATAAAGTGAAGAACTAGTAAACAGGGGAGAAAATTGATATTTAGATAACAAGTTTCACACAACTGGAAAAAAAAAACAGTATAAAAAAAATAGTCTCAGTTTGATGAAAATAAACCAATTTGTCAAGCAATATAGCGGAAAAAAAAAATTTCATAAGATTTTAAGAAAATTAATAATAGACAAGCAGTTTAAGAATAAAAATTGTATTTATATAAATTAGAATTATAGAAATAAAATATATATAATTTATAATGCACAATTTAAATAACATAATTAAAGATAACGTTTTAAAATGATCGAGTCCCGTGTAACATATAGTATCTTTTAAGATAATATTTTTGCTCATCGTGAGTGTTTGAGTACTACAAAGACTTATCTCTTAAAATAAAACGATTTATTAATAAAAATTAAACACTATTAATTTATTACTCTAATGAATATTCTCATATCTAAACTTTATTGAAATGTAACCTATTTGTAGAATATATATGTAGCTCTCACAACCAACAAAGGAATTCAAAGATATGGAGTAACAATCCAAACGAAATGGCAACAAAAATTCAGAAAGGAAAACCTTTCCTATCGTTTTCTTTTAATTCAATTTCCATTCAATTTCTAACAAAAGTTTGGTACACATTGAAATCGAATTATAATTTTTTTTTTTATAGTATTTATTTCAAATATATTTTTGTGATATTTATTGATGTATTTTTTTTATTTAATTGAATACATGTATTTTTTTTTTATGTACGATGAAACTATATATATATATATATTTTATAATTCAATCATTTCTACTTGATGAAAAGTGGGAATAGTCTTTGAAAAAAATATGTTCATATTAAGAAAAAATCACTGTTGTATAATAGGAAAAAATATATATATATATATGACATCATATGTGCCACTTTAAAAAAAGAACATATGTGTCAAATACTAAAAATGAACATATATGTCATATACTAAAAAAAAACAAATGTATCAATTACAAAAAAGAATATATATATTATTTACTAAAAAAAATACATCTATAAAAAAAAGTGGGGTGAGGTTTTATTATTATTTTTTGTACAAATTGAATAAGGAATTTATATAGAAATCGGCGGAAAAAAAAACTAGTATTCATTAAATTTGTAAGTGTTGTGTTTGTTGTCAAATGGTTTTGTAGTTTAGTGATATATAACAATTTAATATAAAGTGTAGATTTTATATTTAATATTTAAAAATGTAAATATTAAAATTTATTAGAAAAAAGAAAAAAAAAAAAAGGTATTGTGCTCGTTCTTTTGTTAACTAGTTAAATAATAATAGGATACTAATTAGAGAGTTGATATGTATTAAGTTCACGCAAGTAGATACGGTACAAATTAAAAATACTAAAAATATAGTATTTATATTAAGTGATTTAACACACTTACTTTAAATAAAAGAGTCCTAAAAATTAATTTTTCCACAATTTTTCTCTTTTTTCAATGGTTTTAGTTATATGTAAAAAGTGATTTGTTTGGTTTCTAAAAAATCGTAGTTATAAGCTAAAATCTATTTAACTTAGCCCATTAAACCTATCTTCTAATCCAACAGTCAAAATGAATTTGATGTGACAAAATAAAAAAAAAAAATGCACATTGCAGCAAAGGGATCTGGGATGTCTAGTGTGAAAAGACTTGCGACAGAGAATTTTACTTTTATAAAGTTATCACTCGATTTAATTTTTAATAAATAAAATTTTAAGTATAATATTTATAATATTATAGATAAATTGTATGAAAAATTATGATCGTATTCTATTTTAATTTTAATTTTTAATTTTTTAACGCTCAATAATTTACTACAAACTCAATAACTCACTACAAACTCAATAATTTATATATATTTTTTTTTACTAAAATAAAATACAAATTATATATTTTTCAATTAAAAATAAGTAATAACCGAAAAACAAATAGCATATTATTATTATTATTATTATTATTATTATTATTTTGTATATATGGTATTTCTCTTAAATATAAATCATAAACCCTAAATTGTTTGTGTTTGTATCGAAATCACGTACAAATTATTATTATTATTCATAGAGTTGTGTTACATGTATCATATTATGATATACATTAAGTAATATATTAATTATTGATAGGATATAATGATAAAGATATGAGATGTTAAAATAATTGTGAGATGTTTTATTAATAGAAATTAATTAAATGATTTTATGTAAATTAATATATATATTAAGTTAAGATTAAAAACATTTTATAATTCATAAGATATTAAGGTTGCGTTTGGTTCGCTGGAATGTAATCGTAATCGTAATCGTAATCGTAATGGAATGTAATGTAAAGGAATCAGTATTACGATTACTGTGTTTGGTTTAGTCACTGTAATCAAAAAAGGAATCAGTATTACAGTGTTTGGTTTGACAACTGTAATGTAATGAAATAGAAAAAAAAATTATATAATTATTTTAAAAATACAATTTCAAAAAATAAAATTTCATTAACAACAATTAATAAAAAAATATAATTTTAGAAAAAAAAATACAATTAAAAAAAATTACATTAAAAAAAATACAATTTTATAACAATAATTAATAAAAAATACAATTTTAAAAAAATTACATTTAAAAAAAATTACATTAAAAAAAAATACAATTTTATAATAATAATTAATTAAAAATACAATTAAAAAAAATTAAATACAATTTTCAGAAAAAAAAAATTCAAAATCGCGAGGGAGACTCCATGGCCGGCGATGGGCTGGGCGGCGGAGGCTGGACGCGAGGGCTGGGCTGGCTGGACGCGAGGGCTGGCGGCGACGCGAGGGCTGGCAGCGACGCGAGGGCTGGGCTGGCTGGACGCTGGCCGGCGACACACGGGATGGGCTGGCTGGACGCTGGCCGGCGACGCACGGGATGGGCTGGCTAGCACTGTTCACACGCACGGGATGGCTGGCACTGTTCATTCCGAAAATGAATTGTAATCCCATTCCTTAAGCTGATACATGTAATCTCCATTCCTTAATTTCAAGTAATCAATTACATTACATTACCACTCTTTAACATAACCAAATAATGTAATGGACTGAATCCATTACATTCCCTCTTCCATTCCTTCCAACCAAACATGCACTAAAAGTTCATCATAACAACGACTAGCTCGTTAATCATCGTAACAAAGACTAGCTGTTGAATACAAATGTAATACGATAAAAAACAATAAAAACCTTTATAGTGATATTTAATAACTTTTGTTTGTATATTTATTCATTTAAAATTCGATCTGAAAATATAACATTATATATGTCCCATTTTTTTAGTTTATTGGACGCGTGCCACTTTTGAAATAGTGATTACAAATTGCTATTTAGTGGAAAAAAAATTAGTGGTTTAATTTTTGGTATAATTTTTTTTATACATAGTTTAGGAAAAAAAATACATTTTTTTTTAACATGGTAAAAAAGTAAATATTTTTTTTATTAAAATGTGTTAAAAATAAAATTAATTAAATAGTTAAATTATTAGAAGAAAAAATTTTTGTATATTTTTTTATGACATTAAATACATTTGAATATGTTATTTAAGAAGATTTGAAGATGCTACTTAAAATATATATAGGTTTGTTCAACTAAAGACCAACAATTATCAAGTAACATATAAGAATTGTTGTATCATGCATTACAAGAGTAGCAACAAAAACAAAAAAAGAAAATCTCAATCGAGAAATAAAGTTTTTTTCCCCCTGATTTTTCAATCTTTAAGCAAGTAATCAGATTTCAACCACTTTGATGCAAAACTAACACGATCATTTAATTAATTTTATTTTAAAAAAATTCCATTTATTTATATGATAAAATATATATATATATATTTTAAGAGAATTAAAATTAAAACTCAATATATAAAAACTTAATATAGAACTCCGTGCTAAGGAAACGCAACGAAGCACATGTAATAATGCTGCGCTAATCTCGCACTTGTGCATGTGATCCCGCCCTTCTCTCCCTATCTCTCTGCTCAATTGGAACAAAAACAGTCACTCATATTCCGTATCATCATATCACCCCCTTCAACATCAACAAATACAAAAACCCCATCTTTATTCATTTCTATCTCACAGATAACACAACAGAGATAAAGTGGGAGATTTGAGCTTCTGAAAAATAAAAAAAATCAAAGTGGGCAAGTTCAAGATCTTCAACTCCAACTGAATCTTTACTCTTCTCGACCGCCTAATCAGATTACAAATGAAAGCTGCCGCTAAAGCTTCGCTTAATCCGCTCATAGCCTTCGAGCATAAGAGGTACTCTCTCTTTTCATTCTACTTACTTACTTACTTACTTTCCTCCACTTATCCCTCCCAAACCCTTTTCTGGGTTTTATATTCTACTCCCTCTTTCTCTTTGATCCGTCAGGTTCAGCTCCTTTTTGGATTGTATCGAACGTATTGGATTAATTTCTTTGTCTGAATTGTTGATCGATTCAGTAGTTTTGGTTTGGATTCTGTGGTGATTGATTCTGAGCTACTTGGTTGGATTGTTCTCGACGATGTATTTGACAGGTTAGATTGGTTGTAGGTGTCGGTACTGCTATGAATTGATGGTAATTTCGTAGGATTTGGGAGTGTTTGTTTTTTTATTGTTTCAATTTACGTGAATGTGATGTGGTTTTTAGTATACTGAGACTTTTCTGCGGCAATGATGAGCGCGGTGAAATGTAGAATTGATGTTTTGAAAGAGTTTATTTATGTTGTTTTCGAGCTTTCGTCGGCAATCTCTGGAGGCCGATTGAAGCTACTACGAGCGGTTAAGCACATCGGATTTGTTGAAACTCATTTTTGAATTGGATCATTTTACGCGGTCCCTTATTTGGGTTGCTTGTACCGTCAAACTTGATTGTGAACGTGTTTTGAGCGTCAATAGATAAAATAAAGTTTGTGTCAACAGGGAAACTGATGGACATTTATGCTGTATGCAGGGACGCTTATGGTTTTGCTGTGAGACCTCAGCACTTACAGAGATACCGGGAATATGCTAACATCTATAAGGTTTTCCTTCTACTTGTCATCCTTCTTTATAGCTTTCACGCATTGTCACTGTTTGTATGTTAGTAATGTACTGTGAGACAGAAAAAGATGGGGATTTCTTCTGTCTTTTGTACTTACTGATGTATGTTTATGCTAAAAAAAACACTGGAAATACTTGAACGAAGAGTTAAGACTTAAGAGAGTAATTGTCGGGTCTGTTGGTTGCCGTTTTGATTTTGATATCCTGAAATGATGGGTATTTTAAGAGTTAGCTTTTGAACCGTTGACTTTATATTTCAGGAAGAAGAGGAGGAAAGATCAGACAGGTGGAAAGTTTTCCTTGAAAGACAAGTTGACTGTGCTCAGTTGCTTGTTGATGGGGTGTCTAGCACAGAAGATAAAAGTTCCTTGCATACTGAAGCGTCTGAGCAAAATATAGATGCTAATTTGGAGAAAGAAGTTGAAGGAGATGTTTCTAGTGAGCAGAAGGCTTGTTCCAATGGTTCAACTGAGAATGTTCTTAGTCAGGAGGAACCGGCCACTGAAGAGACAAAAGCTCACGGAATCCAAATTTGGACCAAGATCAGACCATCCCTTCGAGCTATTGAGGACATGATGAGTGTTCGTGTGAAAAAGAAGAGCAACTTTTTAAAGGTTGAAAATGACAAGAGAACCATAAAGTCACTTCCTAAAACTGAAGAGGCTAGGTCCTTGGAAGGAGGGTCTGAAGAGGACTCTGAGGATGAGTTCTATGATGTGGAGAGGTCAGATCCAATTCAAGATTCCCCTTCAAGTGACACTATCAATGTTCCTGCCGCAGCTGCTGCTTCTGTGCTACCTACAGAACTAGTATTTCCTTGGAAAGAAGAGTTGGAGGTGCTTGTTCGTGGAGGGGTGCCTATGGCTCTCAGGGGAGAGGTGTGTTTTACATCTTGGGCTCTCTATATAAAACAAAGTTCAATTTAGTTAAATAATTCTTATGTTCCGAAATTTCAGCTATGGCAAGCCTTTGTTGGTGTGAAGGTACGGCGTGTGGAGAAGTATTACCAGGATCTGCTAACAGAAAATAATTCTAGCAATGACATGGAAAACTGTAGCTTGGGCTCGGACGATAATTCTAAAGTTTCAGTTACAGATTCCATAATACCTGAGAAATGGAAAGGTCAAATTGAGAAGGTTCTATTCCATTTATTTTCTGCGTCTGAAATGGATGTTTTCAATATCTGCCAATACAAGTTTGAGATTTTAGACTTGAGGTAAATGGTTTTAAATGCAGGATTTGCCTCGAACCTTCCCTGGTCATCCTGCTCTAGATGAGGATGGTAGAAATGCTTTAAGGCGTCTGCTTACAGCATATGCTCGACACAATCCCTCCGTTGGGTATTGTCAGGTCATTGGTCCTGAAACATGTTATGTGACGCGGTCAATTTTTTATGGCTTATTTCATGCTTCTCAACATTGTAAGTTGTTGATGTTGAATTTGCATGCAGGCCATGAACTTCTTTGCTGGATTATTGCTACTTCTCATGCCTGAAGAGAATGCCTTTTGGTAAACTCAAAATTTCATTAAGTTGGTTAACTTGTGGGACTTGTTGACCTTTTTTCTCAGTTACTGTGTTGTGTTGTAGGCATGATTTTATATATTGTAACATGACATATATCAATTTTCGCGTTTAAATTGATTTTCTTCTGTAATTTTCATTTATCCTGAGGAAATACAGGACTATATATGACACATTTTACAGAATTTTCATCATCATAAATCTTGGCTAATTTAAATCCAAAATTTTGTAAAAACAGGACCTTATTGGGCATCATTGATGACTATTTTAATGGTTATTACTCTGAGGAAATGATAGAGTCCCAGGTCAAATTTTATGTTCTCTATTTTCATTTGTGCCTCTGTTTTTTGTGCCTTTTTCCTATTTTCTCAAGGCAGCATGTGTAAGAACAAGGGCATCCTATTTAACTGTTGCATTTTATCAGGTAGATCAACTTGTTTTCGAGGAGTTGGTACGGGAGAGATTTCCTAAATTAAGTATGTATATTTCTGTACTTTGTCCTAGTATTTACTTTGGGAGAGATTTGCATTCTGATGGGAAGTTACTAATCATCATAAGCCTCAAGTGCAGTCAATCATCTAGATTACCTGGGAGTTCAGGTGGCATGGGTTACTGGACCGTGGTTCCTTTCAATTTTTATGAACATGCTTCCTTGGGAAAGTGGTCAGGTTTCATATGTATCTTTAGCAATTACAACAATATATTTCGAAAAGTGCATCTCAGCATTATTGATTAATTATTATACATGCATAATATCTGGTTATTTATTATTCTTTGTAGATCTTTGGTTCTAGAATCCTAGATTAGTAATATTTTCATGAACACTTACAATAGTTTGATGTTTTCTTATTGGATTCAGTTCTACGCGTGTGGGATGTGCTTCTTTTTGAAGGAAACCGTGTCATGCTCTTTAAAACAGCACTTGCTATAATGGAGCTATATGGTACATGGCAAAATACTTTGAATCTTCCTTTAATGGACTCTTCAATATAGAATAGGAAATTTAATATTTATATGAGCATATTACGGAACTTAATGTTTGCTCTTAACTTGTAGGCCCTGCATTAGTTACAACAAAAGATGCTGGAGATGCAGTCACCTTGCTGCAGTCACTGGCTGGGTCTACATTTGACAGCAGTCAATTAGTCTTAACTGCTTGCATGGGTTACCAAAATATACATGAAGCCAGATTACAAGAGTTGAGATACAAGCATCGGGCTGCTGTAATGATGACAGTTGAAGAAAGATTGAAAGGACTTCAAGCATTGAGAGATTCTCAAGGTCTGGCTTCTAAACTATATAATTTCAAGCAAGATCCCAAATCAATGATGGCAGAAACAAAGAAAGCAGACCGATTGAGTGACGCACAGGCGAATGGAAATTTGTCTCGTTCCGAGTCTGGGTCCTCTAGTGCAGATGAAATTCTAATTAGCTTGACTGGGGATGGGGAGAAAGATTCTCTCCCATATCTTAAGGAACAGGTTCTGTATTTTTTGGATTCCTGCATTTCATTGTTGTATGTCACTTGCTTAATGGAGTAGTGAGGTGGTGTACTTTTTTCTGTTTGTGCTAATAAAAGTTCCTTTCATACTGCATATAAATAAAAGTTTGTGTTCAAATTACCACACCCCAATGTTTATTAATGTTGAAAAGTAGAAATATATGCATTAGAATTTATCTTTGTTTGCATTTCGGGTTCTGCACTGTTTCATTTATGTTATTGAGTCTCATGTTGGTTCGTTTTGTTTTTCCATGAAGAGTTGTATGGGCTCTGTATCTGTTTGGGGAACTGTTTTCATTCATGTTATTTGGTTACTCCATTTAGAACTCTGAACTGAAGACCTAATCATGAAACAAAACACTGCTAACAGTGAATTCATGATCTCTTAGGAGTCAGAAGATCTCCCATGATAAGATTCACTTAAACTCTGCATCTCACTTCAGTTTTCTTGCACAGTCCTCTGAATAAAACTGAGCATCTTTCTGATTTTGAGTTGGAATTTCACTTGAGAATAAATAACACTGAAAAAAGATTAATAGAAACATTTTTTTTTGTTTTGGGTGTGTGATATGCTCTTCTGGTCGTAATTTTGATGTTTAATAAATAGCTCTAAAGACACGACCTGTTCATTTTGTCCTTGGCATGGTAAAAACTGGCTAAGTTAGTTTTGTATTCCTTTTTGGAACTTGGAAACAGATTGTTGATTGTGGCATATTTCTCTTGATCTCAAAACTTAATTTATGAACTACATTCAGGTGGTCTGGTTAAAGGTTGAAATGTGCAGGCTTCTTGAAGAGAAAAGATCTGCTGAACTCAGGTTGATGCTCTTATTTGGTACCAGAATTTCTAACTAAATAGTGTATATGGCCACCTTTGCAGGAGAAAATAATCATTTTGGCTGTTTTTTGGGCCAATATAACCTTGTATGCTGCGAATGCATTTGGTGTATCTGCTTTTGTGTGGTTGTTGGCAGTATAGCATATAGTGGATGAGTAGTTTTTTGAGGAACTTGATTTTATCTTTAAAGTCATATCTTGGCAACCTAGATCATTTATGTATTGGGTTTTTGCACAAAAAACTATAATAAGCTTTCATCTTCTGTCTTCTAGAGTCCATGTGGGCCAAAAATTTTAGTAGTGATGCATCACATGATTAACAGCTGAACTCATCCAGGTTGTTTCTTTGATGAAAAAAAAAAACTTGACAGCCTTATTTAGAGCTTTTATTTATGTCATTTACCTTGGATTGCTAGAGACGTGTTCACATTTCCTTTTCTACTTCTTTGCCCTTTCTTTACTCCACAGCCAGGCAACCATATTCATTCATACATTGTTTTGATGAGTTTGATATTCACTTGACTGGAAAAGAACACATTTTGATCAGTTCTGTGCAGTTTTTCTTTTAAATTTCATTCGGTCTTTACTCAATAAAGAATATCAAATGTCAACAATATTTACTCTATGAATTCATATACTACAAACTAACAAAACTTGTTAGTCCCAATCACCATTTTTTGTACGTACATAATTGCTATGAGCCATAAATATTTATTTATATAATATGATAATGATTTCTGAGTTGTTTCTTGATTTTGTCAGAGCTGAGGAGCTGGAGACAGCTTTAATGGAGATGGTTAAGCAGGATAATCGACGGCAATTGAGTGCCAAGGTAAAATTCCTTTTTTCCATATGGCAGTCTTTCTGCCTTCTGATGAAAGGAATATATTTTGTTCACTCACCATGTGAAGTTGAACCGATGTCTGATGAATCTGTTTTATATTGTAATTGATGATACATATGGTTCCCTCTTTGTTCTATGTAATTAGCTTCTTAAATGATAAGATAAGATTGTGAATTATAATTATGAAAATACAGACATGTTTCTTATTCAAAGAAATTTCTGTAGTTTGTATGTCTTTTGAAGATTATTTGATTTGTTGCATATATTTCTTATTCTTTTTAGTCATTCCCAATTAAATGGTCCAACGTCTTTGTAATTTCGACCATACAGCTTTAATAAGTCATATGGGTGTTGTTGAAATCCCAGATATTTAGGCTGATTTTAGGGGATCTGATTGTGTAGAGAATTAGGAACTTTATTGTGCTTTATTAGGAGATTTCATTTTGTAATTATTAGGAGATTGTTTCCATATTTTTGTCATTTCCTTTATTATAAATAGGGCCAAAGTTTCATTTAGTACTAAAATTATCAATTGTGTCAATTTACTAATAAAACTTTTTTTTTTAATCAACTTACTACTTAAACTGTTGAAATTTGTTTCAAGTTAGTATTCTGTTCCTTTATGTACTCAAAACTAACAGAAAAGTCAAAAGAGCTGGTCTGCCAAGGCGGTGGTTTTTGCACATGCGGTGGTAGTGGTGACTGATGAGGGGCTGCTTGCTGGTATTGCAAGCTGAAGGAGATGATGGTGTTTAATTAGAGCTCTGAAAGATTTGGGTTTTTTAATTTGATTTTCAATTTTTTTACAATTAGCAGAATTACTAAAATGTCCTCAATGGGTCACATGACAGGCACATGATTAACCCTTTTGATTTGTCTGTTAGTTTTGGATGCCTATAGTAATAAAATAATAACTTGAAACAAATTTCAGGAGTTTTAGTAGTAGATTAAAAATAAGTTCTAGTAGTAAATTGATATAAAACTAATAGTTTTAGTATTAAATGAAATGTTTGCCCCTATAAATATGTTTCAAATGTATGTACTGAAATATATCAAATACACAGTTTTTCAATTTGATATTCGTCCTAGTTCAGTTCATAGAAATTCTATAGATGTGTAATTGAATTGCTGTCAAACTCAGCAGCTATTTAACTATTAAGTTGGATATTATTCTACTTTTTCTAACCCAAAGTATTTATCAAGTTAAAGAGATAGTTGAGTGGAATTTCTTGCTTTCTTTTCACTTTCTTGAACCTCTTATAGTCTTATTAAGATATTGTTACAAGTCCCTGCACCTATCTTCAGGTGGAGCAGTTAGAACAAGAGGTTGCTGAGCTTTATCGAGCTCTTTCTGAGAAGCAGGAACAAGAAAATGCCATGCTCCAGGTTTGGTTTCCTATTTCTTGCTGGTGTTTTCGGTGTTTGTGTTCCAATTTTCTTAGCTAAGATGGGTTATCATGTTAATTATTTAATTATTTGTTAAATGATGAAGGTCTTGATGAGGGTAGAGCAAGAGCAGAAGGTAACAGAAGATGCTCGAAGATTTGCTGAGCAAGATGCTGCAGCCCAAAGATATGCCGCTCAAGTGCTTCAGGTTGCATTTAGGCTATCTTAGGGCAGTTACTACTTTAGATGCTTGTCTTGTAGAACTTAATGTTGCCTATGTTATAATATATTCTCAGTCTCTGTGAGAAGTTCAACTTTTCTAGAGTTTTTAATTTTTACTAGAGAGAAGAATTGTCCTTCTTTGACTAGAAGACTTTTTTTTAGTCACATCCCTATTTTTTTATTGTCGCTTAATCTTATACAGGAAAAGTATGAAGAAGCCACAGCTGCACTAGCTGAAACGGAAAAGAGAGCGGTCATGGCAGAGTCAATGTTGGAGGCTACTCTGCAATACCAATCTGGACAACTTAAAGCACAACCTTCTCCACGGTGCGTGTATTGTTAATTTCTTTAACTACTTTGTCTGAAGTTTATGTATACTCATTTTCATTAATAATGTAAACTAATCTATAATCTTCCATTTATTGTTTTGATAATGTTTACCATCAACGTTTGTTCTTTTAGTGACTCTCATATGGCCTATTTTTTAGTTTGATTTTTCATTTTTTTCTTAGCTATCAATTTATTGTAACAGTTAGTTTTTGTTTACCATATTCTGTGTCTGTTAAAGAAAATTATTTGGTTGTACTTGTCAGTTATCTTTTTAGCATCAATAAAAATATACATAGGAAAGCGGTGCTCCTATAGTACCATGCAGCTCTGTGCTAGAGGTGGTTCTTATTGAAATTAAAGTAAAATTCTATTGTACAGATCGCCGAATCCTGATTCACCTGTACGAAGTAATCAAGAGCCTATGAAAGAGCTTCCTGCAAGGAAGATTAGTCTGTTATCTCGACCATTTGGACTTAGTTGGGGAGACCGCAATAAGGTTGGTGACTCTGTACTTAAACTCAACTATGGTGGTTTTCGTTAGTCAAGTTAATTTGTAAAATGTGACTGATGAGGTTGTCTGGTGAAAATTAAATGCTGCATTCTTAACCAAGTATATTATGGATTGTGGGTGATCATGGGTATGTTTTTTCTTCTTCATACTTGTGGTTCAAACTTGAGAGCTCTCTTAAACAATAGGTCCAAGTTTTTAAGGGTTAAATCTGAAAATTCAAATTTATTTATTTATTTATTTTAAATCCAACTAAGCAGGAAAAAAATAGATAAAGGGCTGAGTTTGTTGCGTTTGAAGAAAAACACATAAAATGACCAAAATATCCCTATAATAAGTTCAAAAATCTGTTGAAATTATAAAAATATTGGTACTTAAGTAACATTTGTCCTCCTATACTACCTTTTTATAACTAAAGTGACTGAATGACACATTTTACAAGCAAAAAGACCAATCGATCCCAAGACCATAAGCAAAAGGACTAAAACAGTACAGCACCCTATTAGCTATTATATCACATATTCTAAATTCTAATTTAAACTTGTGTTATCATTAGAGTTGTTAAGGGGAGACCATATGCTTGAGTATGTGAACTTTTATACTGTGTGCTTGATGTCCGAGTTCCTTTGAATTCATTAGCACTTATATCAAATACGATTATGTTCCATCTTTTGTTGACTATATGAACAATGAACTTACCGCATTTAACATTGTTTGTTTATCCATTTTAAATATGCTACAAAAATTCCAGTTGCCATTTCTTATACAAAAATACCTTTTCATGCTTTACTATTGTTACAATGATAGTTCTTTCATTGTCCTCTATTTTTTTTTACAGGGTCCATTGTCCTATTTTTAGTTTTTAATAAATAAATTGTCATTATTTGCTGCACTTTACAATCTCTTTCATAATTTTATGCAAAAATAAGCTGTGTAAATTGCAAATTCAAGTATAAACATAGGTTGACATCGTCCTAGTGGCTATTTAATTGACTGCGACTATTATATTTTGTTGAAATTCCGAAATTATAGGAATGTTAACAGTTTAGGATAATTAGGTTGTTAGAATCTTATTTATACGTTGTAAATATAATTTAGATTTTATTTAATTTTATTTTTATGTTATTTAATTCAATAAGTCATCTATTTAAAGATGTCAGTTTGTACATATTTTGTATTCCATAAAATATAATTCATACCAATAAGGAGACAAAGGAGATGACTTTACCCATAGCTAATGTGAATGAAAATTCTACTCTTCAACTTACCATTGAAAAATTAAATGGTAAAAATTACAGAGATTAGGCTCAAAACATCAAACTCGTGATTTAAGGAAAAGGAAAAATGGGGTACCTTACTGGTGAGACTAAGAAACCCGAAAGTTCTACAGGCCTCCAAACTTAAGTGGTTGAAAATTCTACACTCATTTCATGGTTAATTCAATCTATTCAGCCTTCTATAAGGAAGACTTATATTTTTCTCCCAATGGCCAAAGATGTGTGGACTGCTGTAAGAGAAACATATTCAGACTCTGAAACCTCATCTTGGATTTTCGAACTCAAGACTCAACTATGGCAGATGAAGCAAGGAAATCTCACTGTTACAGATTTTTATACGAATATGGTCGGATTATGGCAAGAATTGGATTTGGTCTGTGAAGAAGAATGAGAGTGTGTTGGTGATAGTGTAAAATACAAAAAGAATTTTGAAAATGAGAGGGTTTTCGAGTGCTTGGCCGGACTCAATCGGGAATTGGACAAGATACGTGGCCAGATTCTTGGTCGGCAACCATTACCGACCATATGAGAAGTATTTTCAGAAATACGTGGGGAGGAGAACCGCCGGAGTGTGATGTTGAACGGCGGGGGCGGCAAAGTGTCTTACGCGACTGGTAGTGTCGACCCGAGGGGGGCTGTGACTCGTGCCCGTGATGGCGGCAATTTCAAAGGAAATGTATGTGACGGCGTGAATACCAGAGAAGGCTTAGGGTTCGGATATAAAGGATTTAACGGAGCTGGTGAATGGGCCAGGCAAACATGCCTAATGAACGGGCAAGTGGGGGAACGGGCCTGGTTCACAAGGAATGAGCTGTAAATGTGGGCTGAGTTACATGGACATGGCTGGCCCAATTAGTTCTAGTGGACAGTTTTTTGAATCCTATGGTTTTTTATCTCATGGGGGCTCAAATAATTTTGGACAAAAAAAAGTCCATGGTGCGAGCATTGTCGAAAAAATGGTCATACAAAGGAATCATGTTGGAAGATACATGGAAAACCAGTTGATTGGAAACCTAGACAAAATTTTAAAGCCCGAAGATACTAGGTCTCCTCTGATCAAAAATTTTCAACTGAGTCAAGCTCAGTGTTTAATCCCGAACAAATAGAACAACTCTGGCAAATATTTTTTCAAATTTAGACATCTGGTCAGTCTTCTTATATACCTTCTAGCTCACTAGCCCACAAAGGTACTTTTCTAACAACTTTAAATATAAACTTAAATTTTTCGTGGATTATTGATTATGGTGCGTCATATCACATGACTGGCGATCATCACTTATTTTCTTCATACACACGATGTGTTAGGCATTTGAAAGTAAAAATAGTAGATGGTACCCTTTCTCCAATTGTCCGGAAAAGGAAGTATCAAAATCTCTGACACTCACTCTTGAATCAGTCTTACATGTCCTCAAACTATCTTGTAATTTGTTATCTGTTAGTAAGCTCACAACCCACTCAAACTGTTCTGCTAAGTTTATTTCCTCTTATGTTTTTCAGGATCTAACATCGAGGAAGACGATTGGCAGTGCTAAAGAGAGTGAAGGACTTTATTACTTTGAGACAGCCAATGTGAGTGATCAGTATCAAATTGTGAATTGTAATTCTACATTTCTTCCTAAGAATAATAAGTTTTTGTTGTGGCACCTTAGAATGGGTCATCCTAATTTTCAGTACTTAAAACAATTGTTTCCTTCCCTTGTTTCGAATAAAGAATTACATGATTTGTAGTGTGAAATATCTGAATTTGCTAAACATCATTGCACATGTTTTTCAAAACCTAAATACACTCCATCTAAACCTTTTGCCATAATACATAGCAACCTATGGGGATCGTCCCGGTTGCCCAACCGCACGTATACAAAGTGGTTTGTAACCTTTATTGATGACCATACTCGTTTATGTTATGTATATCTCCTAAAAAATAAGTAAAGTTTGTCATGTCTTTATGAACTTTCACACCATGATTCGTACTCAATTTCAAACTCCTATACAAATACTACGAACTGATAATGGCACCGAGTATGTCAACTATTTCCTTAGCATTTATCTTCAACATGGTATTATTCATCAAACCTCTTATGTGTACACTCCACAACAAAATGGGATTGTTGAATGTAAAAACAGACATTTGTTAGATGTAGCTCGAGCACTTATGTTCACTACAAATATGCCAAAACATTTTTGAGGAGATGCAATTTTAACATCTGCCTTCCTGATAAACAGAATGCCTAGTCGAGTCATCTCATTCGAGACACCCCTATAAAAACTTAAACACTATTTTCCAACCTCTTGTCTCACTTCTGACATTTCGCTTAAGATATTTAGTTGTACAGCATTTGTACACGTTCATCCCCACGAGCGTGGTAAATTAGATTGAGTTAGGAAATGTGTTTCTTGGCTACTCTTCTACTCAAAAGGGTTACAGGTGTTATGATCCATCGACAGAAACTGTATTTACAAGCCTAGATGTAACATTCTACTCAAAAGAGTTACAGGTGTTATGATCCATCGAACAAAAACTGTATTTACAAGCCTAGATGTAACATTCTTTGAGAACACACCGTATTATCCAACCAAAACTATAGAAAAGAAGGATTGAAGAAATTATTGTTTTATTACTGCTTATGATTACAGTATTTGATCACAATTTTATAGTAAAATTGAAATAACTAAAAAAGAAACAAAAAATTCCTCATTTATATTTTTCCTAATAACAATATCTCTAACAACTAATACATACAAGACTCTTAATTGTTTTTCTAATTATTTACACATTAAAATCTTTGAAATTTTGGAATTTTAACACTCTCCTTCAAGTTGGATCATAAATGTTGATCATATCCAACTTGAAAGTGAAATTATCGAAACTTTGACGAGAAAGATCTTTAGTGAAGATATCTACAATTTGCTCTTTCGTTGGAACATAAACCATACAAATAGTTCTTTTTTCAATCTTTTCTTTGATGAAGTGTCTGTCAACTTTCACATGTTTTGTTCTATCATGTTGAACTTGATTAAATAAGATGTTGATGGCTCCTTTATTGTCACAGTAAAGTTTAATTGGTGACTTAACAAAAATTTGAAGTTTCATCAACAATTTTCGTAACCATAATGCTTCACACATTTTTTGGGCAACTGCCCTAAACTCAACTTCTGCACTACTTCTGGCAACAACATTTTGTTTTTTACTTCTTCAAGTTACTAAGTTTTCAAAGACAAATGTACAATATCCTGAAGTGGATCGTCTATCTTTTACTGAACCTGCCCAGTCAGCGTCAGTGAAAACGTCTATATCTTTGACTTCATTTCTTTTGAAAAACAAGCCTTTGCTAGGTAACCCTTTGAGGTATCTGAGAATCTTGTACACTGCTACAAGATGAGCTTATTTTGGGAGATGCATGTGTTGGCTAACAACACTAATTGTAAAAGCTATGTCAGGCCTAGTATGGGACAAATATATCAACTTTCCTACTAGTCTCTGATACATTTCTTTGTCAACTATCTTTCCCAAATCTTCAAATTTAGTTCTCATTTCGACTGGAGTATCACTTGGTTTGTATCCAAGTATGCCTGTCTCAGTAAGAAGATCAAGAACATATTTATGCTGAGATACACTAATTTCCTTATCACAAGTTCTGACTCTTTTGGTGCATCAAATGTGAAGTTTTCCTTATCTTTTAACTTTGACCTCCATGAGTAAATAATAACCTCTTTGTTTTTTGTTTTTTCTGTATTTATTTCTTGGTATAAGTTTCCCTCTATTGATGGCATAATAAAACTAGATGAGATGGTAGGTTGTTCACTGTTTGTGGTGATGATTTCAGGGGAATTAAAATTCAAATCATTTAGGTTTAAGTACTTACCAACAGAACTTTCTTCACTTATGTTCTCCTCCTGAAGTAAGGGCTGCTGGTGATAAGATGTGCCTTCGAAGAAAGTGATATCTTGACTAACAATTACCCTTTTTGTAGAGGGATCATAGCACTTGTATCCTTTCTGAGTAGGGGAATATCCAATAAAAACACACTTGGTTGCTTTAGGATCTAACTTGGATTTATTGTGTGGGTGAATGTGAACAAATACAGTGCAACCAAACACTTTAAGGGAAAGTTCAGACTGAAGATGTGATGTGGAAAGACCCTTTTTAAATTTTTTAATAGGTGTTTCAAAGGAAAGGACACGACTTGGCATCCTGTTGATAAGATAAGTCGCAGTTAAAACTGCATACCCCAGAATATTTTTGGCATATTTGTAGTGAATATTAAAGCTCTTGTTACTTCAAGATGTCTATTTTTTCATTCAGCTACTCCGTTTTGTTGAGGTGTGGAGACACAAGAGCTTTGATATACTATCCCATTTTTTTGTAAATAATGGTATAAGGTGTAGTTAAAATACTTTGAGCCATTATCACTTTCGATACACTACGAGAGTCTGCCCCAAAAAATTGTCCAAATATCCTCGAACCGCCTTCCTTCAAGACAGTTAATTCTAGTTCTACTGATGATTTACCTATTGCTCTCAGAAAACATATTTGATCTTGCACTTCACACCTTATATCTAAATTTATGTCATATAATACTTTGTCTCCCAAATTCTATGTTTTTACTGCTAACCTTGATCAGGTTATAATCTCGAAAGATATCGATGAGGCCTAGCAAAATTCGAAGTGGAGGGAGGCCATAATAGAAGAAATACGAGCTTTGGAAAACATGGAACATGGGATGTGGTAGAGTTACCAAAAGGGAAGAAGTTAGTTGGATGTAAATGGGTCTTTACAGTGAAATATAAAACTGATGGAACCATTGAACGGTACAAAGCTAGTCTAGTCGCAAAAGGGTTTACTTAGACTTATAAAATTGACTATACCGAGACCTTTGCTCTAGTTGCAAAATTAAACACTATCCGAGTACTGTTATCACTAACAGTGAATTCAGATTGAACTCTTCAACAATTGAATATTAAAAATGCATTTCTAAATGGTGTACAAGATGAAATTTTTATGACATTACCACCAGGTTTTTGTGAACATGGTAAAAAAGACATGGCATGCAAACTGAATAAATCTTTCTATGGACTTAAGCAGTCATCATGAGCATGATTTGATAGATTTGCAAAGGTGATAAAAGGTTAAGGCTATCAGCAAAGTCAATTAGATCACACGATGTTCTTTAAACATTCTCAACAATGACTAAAAATCATCTTAATAGTTTATGTTAATAATATTATATTGGCAGGGGATGATTCAACCGAAATTGAAAATTTGAAAACAACATTGGCCACTGAATTTGAAGTCAGAGATTTAGGACAAATGCGATATTTTTTAGGCATGAAAATTGTGAGATCCAAGAAAGGAATAAGTGTCACAAAATATGTTCTTGATTTACTACAAGAAATAGGTATGCTCGGCAGTAAACCTAGTGACTCCAATTGAAGCTGGAAAGAGAACAGAAGGTAATGATAAACTTGTAGAAAAGGAGAGGTACCAAAGATTGGTCGGAAGGTTGATTTATTTATCACATACCAGACCTGACATTGCATTTTTCGTAAGTGTGGTAAGTCAACTTATGGACTCTCCAAAGGAAAGTCACCTAGAAGCAATTTACATAATCTTTAGGTATCTCAAAGGATCTCTTGGAAAATGACTTTTCTTTATAAAAACAGGACATAAGAAGATAGAAGTTTTTCCGAATGTTGATTGGGCTGGATCAGTTGAAGATGGAAGGTCTATTACTGGCTACTGTACTTTTGTTTTGGGGAATTTGGTTACGTGGAGGAGTAAGAAACAAAATGTAGTAGCCAAAAACAGTGTTGAAGTAGAATTTCAAGAAGTGGCACAGGAAATTTATGAAGGATTGCAATTGAGAAAACTCTTAGAAGAATTATAGATAGAAATTGAGAATCCACTCAAGGTCTACTGTGATAATAAAACTACTATCTTTATTTCTCTAAATTCAGTCCAACATGACCGAATTAAATATGTTGAAGTAGACAGACACTTCAGAAAAGAGAAGGAAGAGAACGGTATTATTTGTATGACATACATTCCTACACAAGAACAGACAGCTGACATATTTACTAAGGGATTGTCACGTCAGAATTTCGATAATTTTCTAAGCAAGTTGAAAATGATCAACATTTACGAACCAATTTAAGGGAGTGTTGAAATCCCGAAATTATAAGGATGTTATCAGTTTAGGATAATTAGGTTGTTAGAATCTTATTTATACATTGTAAATATAATTTAAATTTTATTTGATTTTATTTTTTTGTTATTTGATTTTATAAGTCATCTATTTAAAGATATAAGTTTGTACACATTTTGTATTCTAGAAAATATAATAAAACATATAGTTTTTATTATTCTTCATATTTGAAGCTCTAGCTATAAGGACATGCTACATACGAGTACATATTAAGTATGCTATGTGATTTATCTATCTTTATTCTAAGATTCCTATATGGAATTTACCCAATTCAACAGGGAAAACCCACAAATGGTGAGGAGACAGATGATCAGGATCAAGTTCCTATCATGGAGCAGAAAGACACGAATGGCCATTCAGTTCAAGATAAATAATAAAAGGCAGGTTACACAACTATGCCATCTCAAAGACAAATTTATTTTCTGTATTTATTTATTTTTTCTTCTAAATTATATCTATTAATTGTTTCTTCTTTTACTTGTAGTAATAACAGTGTAGGGAAGGAATAGATTGTAGGAAATATCTGAATATTATTTTTAAGTGTATAATAGTTTGCTGTGCCCTGTGTCATCTTGTATTAGTTGAATTCTTTAAACTCAAGATAGGTAGGAACCTCTAAAACTAGAGGGCTCTTACAGTGTTACTTTGTAATATACTGCCCCTATCACTTATTTTTTCAGGCCAATTGGGATTTTTAATATGATATGATATGATTTATTTTATTTTATTTTAATTTTCAGAAACAATATATGAATTAAATTGCCATACTTGTATTTGATGTTGGAAAATACATTCAATTTCTTTAATTGAATTTTTTGTTATAATTTTTTACATTTATTGAATAATGGTTCTTTTATCAATTACGATCTAATTCATAATTGTCTGGAGATAAAAAGTTCAAGAAAAAAATTGATATATTTATTCAAAATTATTGCAAACTTTTCTTATTCTATCAAGAAATTCTAACATGACAGGATCCCACTTTCTCAGAAAGAGGACAACTCATCTAAAGGCTATGAATAAGGGGAAACCTATTTCATTTATCAGGTTAACAGCAGGCTGTTACAAAAATTAATTTCTTCCTGGACAAAAAAGAAACTTCAAATTTTCGAGCTCTGCTTCATGAACACTTTCAAAAAAGGGAACCTAATATTTGCCCGCAACTTTCTAAAAAAAATTATAAAAAAAAATCTTTGCGTCTATTAACTTATTACCCAAAACGGATAGTAGTGGCGGCTTGAGTCTTGTCTAATAAGAGATCAACTATCAAGCACTACAAGTACCAACCAAAAATGAATTTATGCTGGAATAAAAAACATATTCCTAAAATTACAGAGATGCTTTCATTAAGGGAGAGTTTCTACATAGATACAAAAACCCTTGATCAATTGCACATGAATCTTACAGAATTGGGAAAGTAGAAAGCAAAACATGGAAGAAATAGAAACCAAATATGAAGGACGCGAATGCTTCTTTAGTAGTACTCTAGGAATGACATTGCACCCGCTACCGAAGTGATGCAAAATTCGATAAACAGGAACCCACATATCTGCAGCTAAGCTCCACTTATACTGCCTAATATATTTCACGCCAAGAAAAGCAACATGCATGCCTGCATGGTGACCCAATTAGGCTACTAGAGCAGGAAAAGTATTCCTCTGAAAATATTCTTCTAGCTTGGTGTTCTAACTTAACAATCTCAGAGATCTCTTCTGGCTCTGGGAGTGGATCCCATGCGGGAAACCTGGTTCGGTGCTGTTTTGGGATCATAGTTTTGGGAAGCAAGGTATGAAAGAGCTGTGACCACATCAGCTATGACAGGCCGCATATTAGGCTGTTCCTGAACACACATTGCAGCAACCGCAAGTGCTTGGTACAAACCCCTCACCGGATACTGGCTTTGGAGTGTAGGATCAGCCATCTGAAAAAACTTGCTACGATCTTTAAAGAGAGGCCGGGCCTGTGACATAGAGAAATGTACATAAGATTGCAATGCAAGTAATGCATGCATTATTTTCGAGCATTCTTTAATCATAAATTTTTTTTTTTTTTATTTTTATTTTTAATGATATTACTAGTAATCTTTCCTATTATAAAAGAAAATATTGTATGCTATTACAAACAAGCATGACAATTCTTTATATTCTTGCTCTGGGTGGGATACATCCTAAAAGGAAACATACCCAAGTTAGACTATGACAAGATAAATGGTGGTTGAATTTCAAAACCACCTACGTGGACAAAGGACATTATATGTATTTAGGGGGAGTTCGTGATCAACCAAATCCCACTTTGGAGAAATAGAATTTATGGCTAGCTAATCTAATGGCAGCCCACTAGTGAAATTTACTTTACTAAAACAGCTACAAAAATAATGCAACCAGTGATGGTGTGATACACAGTAATCGTACTATTAATATAGAGTCAGCTTAAAGATAAAAATAATGCAATCATGAAGAGTCAAATATCCAAATCAATGTTCTGAAAGTATCATACAAACATAAAATTTTAATTGAACCTTAAAATATTAGGAAAACTGATTACACAGAGTGCCGCATATTCAACAAAAGCAACCAAAATGACAGATGATTGCATGTATATTCATGCTTTAGTAGTTATTTCACATATATCAGCATCCACATTTTTTCCATAGCACTATCAGGGATCAATTATCAGGGAAAATACATTATCAATTATCGTGAACAGAATAGCAATATACCAAAGTAGAGCAGAAGATATCATTTTCTTACCCATGCAACCAGATTGTGTTCCCCTGCAGCCCGTGAATTGTCGATTGCCTTTCTACCAGTAATGATTTCAAGCAAAACAACTCCAAAGCTATATACATCTGATTTCAATGTGAGCTGACCAGTCATTGCATATTCGGGTGCACAGTATCCATAGGTTCCCATTACCCTGGTGGACACATGGGTCATGTCACCGACGGGACCCAACTTTGCCAAGCCAAAGTCTGATAGCTTGGGATGATAGTCTTTACCAAGTAAAATGTTCGAGCATTTCAAATCACGATATATGACTGGAGGATTTGCTTTGTCATGCAAGTATTCTAAGCCTTTTGCAGCACCAGCAGCTATTTTCATTCTTGTATTCCAGTCCAATCCTTTTCTATCAGGGGGTAGATCTGGCAGATATCAACATGTGAGGTCAAGGTTTAGACTTTATGTATTCAATGTGAGATACAGATAATATTAGTTATTCATCTGACAAGCTACTAAGCTGCAAAAAATATCACAGTAACAGCTTGCAATTTAAAATTTTCTATACCTCATAAAGTTCATGATTGGAAAATTGGGGATCATCTTTTTAAAATTTTTTCTTCAAGTCTTTAAAAAGAATAAGAAAATAAGCAAGAAAATCAACATAGTTTAAAAGTAAAACTAAATTAATTCAAAATCACGTTACCTCAGCAATTTATCTGAATATGTATGTTTCTATTGTCTGACATGCTTATTAGTTAAAGTTTAAGCTGTGTCTCAAAACATCTTTAAGGTAGAAAGAAAAGAAGCAAGGCTTCAAGAGGAATAAATCGAAAATTTGAACATAGAGAATATAAAATAGTTTGTACCATATAGATGGTCTTCTAGAGAACCCAATGGCATGTATTCATAAACTAATAATCTCTGATCCCCATCAGCACAGTAGCCAGTTAAATTCACAAGATTAGGATGATGTAGTAGCCTTAGCATCAATACTTCAACAAGGAATTCCCTGTTCCCTTGAAGACCATTACGATCAAGCTGCTTGATAGCTACAACCTACATCAAACAATAGAGTCATGTTAAGGTCTAATCACAAGCTCCGAGTGATTCAAAGTTCATCTTATATGAAAATAATTTTGATTTTTGACACTAAATATTTAAATGATTTTATCTCACAGCAAGTAAAACCGATCTACCATTTACTTCTGACAAAATTTCTCTCAAACCTAGGTCCACTTAGCAACTTTGTTACCCTACACCTTCCACCAAGGGAATAAATCTTATGCCGAGACACCATGATGGTGTTGGTATATTTGATAAATGTTCTGATTTCTTTGGATAGTGCAAGAAAAAGTTGCCAACTGATGGATAATATAATGCAACTGATAAATGTCAATTTTGGCATCAGTTGAGTTAGTCATATCATATTACTGGTGCTGTGCTGATGGTGACAGTTATTTAATGATATCAGAAAGACAGAAATGATGGCTACCATTGCAACAATGGCAAGATAACAATGTTATAAAGGCACGCAGGAAGAGTTATAGCAACTCATGTGATGCGATGGACAGAGCAGTAGTACTGCTTCATAGGAATGGAGACTGGCATTACAACTCTAGTGTCAGAGACATGCCTAATCAGGACATATCCACAATGGAAGTCGATTTGAGTTTTAGCCATCTCATATGAGCAGAAACAATTCCTAATCTAGCATTGGAATTAATAATTGATGTAAGCTCCAATCTTATATGTTGAGAAAATTTATATATTTATATAACAAACCCAAACAGCAACCTGACACTTACAAATTGCAAGACAAAAAGTCTCAAGATGATTAGGCCAATCAATAAGCAAGGGAATGTAATGTGTATGGTTAGTAAACAGGTATGTATTTTTGCTGCATCTAATTTCTGCAAAAGTTAGTCCAAAAAGGAGGAATAAAGAAACCTGATTAGTACTCTCCAACCTTCCTTTATATACTCGACCAAAACCTCCCTCGCCCAAAAGGCAATCTGCTCTAAAATTTTTGGTGGCAGCTGCCAATTCACGAAATGTAAATGTATGTGCTGCAATGTAATTAGACTCCCCATCCTTAAAAGCTTCATTTTTGCCATCTATTGCTGACTTCAGCTTCAATTTTTCTTTGAGTGCAAAAAAGAAAACGAGTAAGAGGCTATAAAATTTGATGGTAAAACAAAAAAATGAAAAGCACATATTCGTGTCAGAATAGTCCAGAAAATTGAATGTTGTTACTAAGGCCCACATTTCCATGATTAAAAGCTCAGAAAGAAAACCAAATTAGGAAAAGACAAAGCAGTACATAAAAGATTCAGAACTAGTTCAATAATTCAACACAATAATACAAGCAATCTATATACTAGCACCAGCTATATTTCCCATGAATAGCACTCAATCCGTAGCCCTAACATACTTTAAATTTGGAAAACATTGAACCATTATACAGTCTGTCAAGAAAAGGATTAGTCAAACAAAGAACATGCCTACCACCAAAATTGTTGTACAACTAAAGCATATAATAATTACAAAACACAATAATTGGAACCTATTCTTACAATTAAAAGAAGAAGAAAATTAAAACAAAAAGAACACTTGAATCATTTACTAAGAATAAGAAACATATTTACAAGCATTTTCTACTGCAGATGGCTCAATGATGAGCTCAATAATATGTTAATATCTTTCACCACAGACAGAGAGCTCTCCCTCTCTCTTTCTTCAGCTATAAATTATCATAATCAATCAAGTAATTCACAAAAAACCTAATAATCAAATTTTGAAGAACTTTAGCAAACAAATTAAATGAATCTCATAGAACTTAATCTATAAACTCTTTGCATTAAAAATTAATCAAATTGACACCAAAATAAATCATTCCCATATAGCTATCATATGTAGTTCCATATTCTAAAGAATTCAAGGTCCAACTGAAAAGGGGAAAAAAATCATAGTTGAAGACAAAAAAAACACAATAACTTTCAATCAGAAAAAAACATGCTCAACAAGGGAACAAAATAAGCTTTCGCTCTTGGCATGTTTAATAAATTCCATACCAGTTCGAAAGCATAATACAAACCCCGAAAAAGACCGATTACAACAATAACCAAAATGAAATTTCCCATTACTCTAATGCAAATACATGCATTGAAAATATTGAAAATGAAGGAAGATAACCTAAAAGGAAGATCAAAAGCAGAGTATTCAAGTCAAATTTGACATTACGAATACCATAATGTTTGGAACATTTGTTTAGCGCCAGTCAAAGAGATACCTGAATTTGATGAGATCTGATCTTCTGACTTCTTCTTTCTCTGCTTCTTCTTAGCATTTTTGTTTGATTTTGGACAACAGAGGAACCAACCCATGGCTGGTTCTCTCTCTTACCTCTATAAACACCACTGTGGAGAGAGTGAAAGAAAGGGCTAGAATTCAGAAAAGAGTATTTCTATTTGGACCAAATTTCACCTGTCCCATTCCCATACTATATATTATTTCATCCCTGTTTGCTAGGATGATCCTTGTCTCTAAGAAAATTGCAGGATAGTCCTAAAAAAATCTCTACTTTTCACTTTTCACTTTTCACACTGATTCATTTTTCAGTTCAAAACTGTAAATAAATTATTAGTAGTGAATGATAATATATATTCAAATTTTGGTACTTCTTGACCAAACAATGTTTAGCATTCGAATCCAATAAGTGCGAGAGTACTGCAGTTATAAGAGTTGTAAAATATAGGTTTTAAATGGCTCTTAGTAGTATTAACTAAATTATATGTACGAAATTATGTATTTGAGTAATAAAAATGTACATAATAATTATTAAATTTTTTTAATAATAGCCTCTAATATCAACTTATTTTGATATTCTACTAATTCAAGTGAATGAAAAAATACTAACAATCTTTTTTTGTTAAAAAAAAATCTTATATTATGTGACTAAAAAAAAAGCTCGAGTAGTTTAAGTATTTAAAAATCCTTTTTATCTCAACTAAAATGGTTTTGAAATTTTTATTAGAAAATAGTTCACAGTTAAGGGAGCAGGTATGATAGGATAAGGCCATGAAATTTATTTTAATGGCTAGTTAATAAATATAGTTTCTTTAAAGTATAAAATCTTAACTAAACGTCTCATTAAATAGAGAAAGGGGAGGAAAAGAAAAAGAAGAAAAAAAAACTGTTTTTTCATATATGGATATTATAACTCAAAGTTACCAAATAAAAAAAAATTAAATTAAATTACCACCGCCGCTCTAATCAAAATGATTAGTTGGTACTTGAATTAACTTAAGAACTCTTTCATGAGTTAAGAGAATACAAGGCATAATTAAAATTACAAATAAATTAAATAAAAATAAATATAAATAATAGGAAAGTTTGGACATTGTCGTTTTCTATTGGGTATAAATTTAATTTTGCTGTCGACTATTAGCTGTATCTAGAGGTCGAATAAGATTAAAGGCTTAATTGAAGAATGTAATAATTTAAAAGTATATGGTTGACAGCATATAAGAAAGAAGATTTACTACATACTATAGGAATGAGAATTTGAAAATTAAAAATTTTGTTTTTATTTTTATTGATAAATTCTTCTTCATAATATTTTGTATTGTTTGGGCGCCTACAAAAGCAGTTGACAATTTTAGCCTTTAAAAAGATGTTATATTTTCAAATATTTAAGAGTGAAATTGTAATTAGAAATATGAAAAGTGACATGCATGCACAGTGATATTATCATTAATTTATCATCTATATCAAGAATTAAAGGGGTTGATTTATTACAGAGAATCATTGTTTTAATCTGATTTATGAAAAAAGTATTTTTTTTTTATTTTTTTTATTAATCAAAAACTAATTATTAGTGTTATAACTTTAAAAACATCCTTCGGCCTTTGCTTTTTACAAGGAATACTCGATGCTTTGTCTAAAAGCCATTTTTGTCAAACCGCGTTTCACGGAATCAAAAAATTTAAATAACTCGTGAGTATTTATTTACACTAGTCTTCGATCTGGAAAAAAAAAAAAAAAACAAAGTAACTAAACAGTTGTGAAAAGTGAAAAGTGAAATTGTGGATCCATTTTTTATATTTTATTTAATTATTTTTATTATTATAAACAATATTTCATATATTTTTCTAGAAAAATAAAAATCGTTGGATTGTAAAATGCCCATAGTTATTGTCTTATCGAGAACTTTCACGAGAGAATATTAATAAGTGTCGTTTTCCATGTTAAATGCATAATATACAGCTTAGAAAAAATTAACCAGTCCTTGTAACCTTTGGTTGTTTTAAGGGTCAAGGGCAAAGGAGTTCTATATAACTTTTACAGGTCTCACTTTAATCTCTTAACTTAAAATAATAATAATAATAATAATAATAATAATAATAATGTGCATGTTAATCTTAAAAATCGAAAATTATAGGACTTATCTGTACTTTTTTTAGGCTAAAATAAATCCCCTTGGAACCCAAGTACACTGTTTTTTTTTTTTTTTTTTTTTTTTTTTTATGTTATAAAATTAAAGCGTTAATTACTCACAAGTCACAACAGTAAGACCATAGGTAGGAAGAAAAAATATATAGATAAGAGAAAATTATAAAGAGAAATTATCAAAAATAATACCCCTAAAATTTATAATAATAAAACTAACACTCTAATAACATTGAACGTTCAATTTGAACGTGTAATATTGAACGAATCTAAATTATCGTCGTTCAATTCCAATTAAATGAGTGTTCAAAGAAAAACGACATATTAATCATTCTTTTAATTGTGAAATTTTAAGTTTGAATACAAAATTTATTATTTTTATTATTACAAGTTTTAAGTGCTATTATTTATGTTGTTTTTCCAATTATAAATTAGAAAGGGATTTAAGAACACTACTTTATCTTGTTTATCGATTTAGTTTTAAGAAAAAAAGTTGGCATCTAATTTATTATTAAAACTTACATTATCCGCAAAATTAATCAGAATTTGGAAAATTTAATCCTGTACAAATAATGCGACTTTCACTTAAAAAGTTGGATTGGCTTTTCGGTCTCAAAATAGTTTCAACATACTTAGAAGTAGGGGTGAACAAATAATTCGATCAATCCGCTTAAATTAATAAATTCGATCCAATCCGTCGGATTCGGATCGGATTGGATCGACATATTTTATAGTCGGATCGGATTCGGATTGAAAAGTATACAATCCGTTCGGATTCGGATCGGATTCGGATTGACAGATTTTATAATCCGCTGCAATCCGATCCGGACTTAATTACTATTAAAATTATAAATAAATACATATTTATTTTTAATATGTTATATTTAAATATTATACATACCACAATTACATTAAATTATTATTTTAGTTTTAAAAAAAATAAAAATTTTAAATTTTCTATAATAATTTAATAATATTCAACAATATACTTTTTATTATTTTGATTATATAAGTTGTGACTATAAATAAATAAATAAATAAATTTTACTAAAAAATATATCAATTTAAAATTTAAATGTTAGTATATATTGTGTTTTATATATGATAATAATAAAAAATAAATTATAATCTCAATCCGATCTGTTCGGATTCGGATTGGTTCGGATTAACTACATTATCGGATCGAATTCGGATTAGAAATCTTCAAATCTGCTTCGGATCGGATCGAATTCGAATTGATAAAAAACAGACAATTTCGATCCGCTGCTCACCCCTACTTAGAAGTTAGAATAGACCGTGTGGTTGCAGGTTAGTAAGACCAAGAAGTGTGTAAGCTTAAAGTTGAGAATTCGAAGTTCCATCTGAGTATTTGCAAGTTGTAAACTTGTGAAATGCTATTTATAAAATAAAAAAAGCATTTATATTGAAATGTAAGTGACAGTTTTAGTAAATAATCAAATGTGCTTTAAAAAAAAAAAGAGTTCTTTAAACTTAAACTCGTCCTTTATTTGGATGTCCAAAATAACCTGGAAAGAGAATTCACATCCACAAGCTCATGATTGTGAGTAGCTAGATTAGCTAACATAAACAGATGATAACATAAGGCAGATAGTCTTATATATCTTAGTATTTACATATATCTGCAATCAAATTGAAAGCTATCTTGTACATATTTCAACCATTTCCTACTTTGATTGAATAAAAACAATTTTACTCTTCATTTTAACAATTTAATTCATACCCATGTGCATCTTCAACGTGCAAAGAATGAACTAACTTGCCTAGCGCATACACTACATTTAATTCTAAATATTTCATGCAGCTTCAGACAATTCATGACGGTCTTCCAGATTCAGAGCTTGAAGCAGCTTTGGCCAGGATTCTGGAATTCCTCCTGGAAGATCAAATTCCAACAATTTTCCACGGCTACGATAGTACTCCTCCAGAGGCCGGCTCTGCAAGAAAATGTTGATTTCGCAACAATGAATCATTACTTAAACCAAAACTGAGTTATTTCATTGCATTACGAGTTAAAAAGGTAATATAAGTATCTTATGCAACTCACAATCCATAGTAGACACATACTTTGGAGACAGTCTACCTATTAGTGATTCATTGTAGTGTGACTCTCATTCCAATGAATCACTAATGGGATAATAGACTCTCCTTATGCAAAATTGACCAAAGTATTAAGTCGATGCTTTATGTAGAGTCAAAATGCAATTCATGTGGCACAAAGTCAAAAGATCTGGTTTTTCAACTGGGTTTACAAAATTAATTATACAAGGTAGTTAAATATATAACTTAAATTATAGGAAAATGAAGATCATAATTTTGGAGCAATACCATCTCATTGTATACACGGAGTCGCTCTTTAACAACTTCTTCAGTGTCATCAGCACGCGTGATGAGCTTTGATGAACAATGTGGAGGGGGAAGAAGTGGGGGCATGTACATATCAGTGTTCCCATCCTTGTCCTTAAAGTCAATGCAAGCAACATTAAAATTTCCACCACACTCGCTGCAGATTCTTCTCCCTAGGCATTTTGCAACTAAAGCATCTTCCCGAAGCTTGAGATTAACTACCAAGTCAATGTCTGTTACTCCATCTAAAATTTCCTGCAGAAGTGAAAATAACCTAACGTTCAGCAGAAATTAAGAAATCTAACAAGAAAATATCTCGTCAGAATTTTAAAAAAAGCCTAGTATTATGTGACGAAAGCAAGGGCATCACAAACAATAGTCAGACAGAGTGAAGAACTGCAGCCACTTTGAGACGAATGTATATGAGGGAGATATCGCCATTTCTTGGTAAATCAAATTTTCTACTAAAACTATATCTGCAAAATTTAATAAAATCTACACAATCAACCACCTGAGGACTTCATATTAGGATGGGGAAGACCATAGGCCATCCTAACTATGTATAAAAAATATTAAAAAAATGTACCAAACTAAGACTTATTTTGCACCAGTAAATTATCTGCAGAGTATTCTCCAAGTGGTTCTTATGCAGTAAGGATCTCTTATTTTCTATGTTAAGGTCTTCCTGCACTCTCTAGTCATTTTAGTGTTTCACAAAATCATCAGGGCGCTCCTAACAGTGCAATCTCAAAGATTTGTTTTATACACATTATGACATATCAAAATATCAAAGTTGAAGACACAAATTTTAACCCTCTAATATATATATATATATATATATATATATAATTTGACACTCTAGTTCTAGATAATATGCTTCAATAGAGTAAATTGAGATGGATGTCCCTTTCACCCATGTACAACCCATTAATTTTTATAATTTATCTCATCTTATCTTACTTAATTTTTTATGAGATGGAATGGTAATAATATGGTATTATTTGGGATATCTCATTTGTCCCAAATATGCCTAAACAAGACAAAATATAAAAAAAAAAAATACGATATATGATTATTTATAATGTGAAAATTCAATAAGAAAAATATAAAATACTATGTTTAAAGCTAGGCACATTAGGGCTATAAATAGGATGAAAATAGGAGGTGATAATATTATACCCCTCTAATAATAATATATATATATATAAATAATTTGACACTTTAGTTCTAGATAATATGCTTAAATAGAGTAAATTGAGATGGATGTCCCTTGCACCTACGGTACAACCTATTAATTTTCATAATTCATCTCATCTTATTTCACTTAATCTTTTATGAGATGGATGGTAATGATATGGTACTATTTGGGATATTTTATTTGTCCCAAATATTCCTAAATAAGACAAGATAAAAAAAAAATTTTAAAATACGATACATGATTATTTATAATGTGAAAATTCAATAAGAAAAATATAAAATACTACGTTTAAAGCTATAGGCACATTAGGGCTATAAATAAGATGAAAATAAGATGTAACAATATTATACTATGAGCCTATTAGGAGACTAAATGGGACATGAGATGGATATCACTTTACATCTCTGTCCTCAACTTCGCACCTATAGTTGCATGAATACTACAGGATGCAAAAAACTATACACATGGAGTTTGTGCTCCTAAACATGCACATTTGTGAATCCTGTGAAACTTAAAGGTGCCGATTAAGTGAGATATCACTGTGCATGACATGAAAAGATTCCTAGGATCGGGCCTATTTGTATTGATACGCACCATTGACGACAAGGCATTACAATAATCACCAGTCTTTTATTCACAAGCTGTCTCACATTAATCAGGTGTAGATAACAAATGCAAATAAAATAAGAAAACAAAAATCAAATTTAACGTCTGATTCTTACCCATCCATGAACTAAACCTTCGTTTATTTCCTCTTTTAGCCAACACCGTTCACATTGTCATGTTATAAAACATCATACAATCAAAAGCCAAGAATGTATTTAATTAAGTATTTGTTATCCAAAATCACTTCTCACCGCTTGTCCAATAGTTCTAGGGAAGCCATCCAGAATAAACCCAGATTCACCTTTAGCTGAACTAGCTTCAAGACGCTTGGACAACAATCTTATTACAATCTCATCCGAAACCAATTGGCCTTGGTTGACAACCTCTGCAAGCTGCAAAATTTATACACGTAAAGAGACAGCAGAATGAACTCATTATAAGTACACAACAAAAAGATCAAATTAATTACATTAAATTTAAGCTTAGCCCAAAAAAATATAAGAACATCTTGTTTAATCAAAAATCAATTTAACTAAAAATATTTAACTGAATTTCTTAATCAGTAAATAATTCTCAAATTTAAAATCAAGCAATTTTCCATTTGGAGTTACAACGTTGAGTCCAGGTGATGACCTTAAACAGAAGAAATTAGTTGTCAAATTTAGAGGGGAACAGAACCGCGGACAATAAATAAAAACCGAGAAAAGAAAAATAAAGGTAAAAAAGAAGAACCCTAATTAAAGGACCTGAGAAGCAAGAGGACCAGAGGAAGAAAGCTCATCGCGAACTAGATCGCCGGTGGCGATGTGAGGAACACCGAGAAGAGAAGAGAGGCGAGAAGCATAAGTACCTTTGCCCACACCTGGGGACCCCAAAAACACCCATTGGACATTTCTGTCTTTCGGTTGATTCGGCACATAAAGGCCCTTTTGGTTCTGGTTTTGTCCCAAAAACGATGACGTTTTGAGATCAATTCCTGAAGAAGAAGAAGAAGAAGAAGAAGTAGAAGTAGAAGAAGAAGAAGAAGCCCGTATTAAAGAATAAATGGAAGAGAGAGTCGTTGAGCCTCTAGCTCTGAACACTCGGTAATTCAGCACCGCCATTTGAGTTGAAGTTTGAGATTTGATATTGTTCTTTCTTTATGGCAATAAGAGCTGTCCTTCCTTCAAGTGATCGCAGTTAAGTTTGGGGCTTTGGGCGTTTGTTTGACGACGGAAAAGCCACGACGAGTGTACAAATATGTAATCTAGGTTGGATTTTTTCTTTTGAGAACAGCATATGCTTTGTAGGACCCGCCTCCTATCAAGTTATTGCTTCTTTCGTTTGTAAATTTACCCGTCTCCCTACTCTCCAGAAGGAGCAAGTACCTCATGTTCTTTTGTTTTTGCTCCAAAAGTCGGTTATCATGCTTTGCACGTGCCTGATAACATATATTTTTTAATATTGTAAGGTTCAAATCTTTCTATAACAATGAATTTTTTACTTTCAAGTCTATAACCGACTTTGCTATTATAACATAAGGTTCAGGTATTTCTATAACAATGAAATTTTTACTTTCAAGTTCAAGACTTTAAGGCAAAAAAAAAAATCATTTAGTTTGAGACATTTTCGATAAGAAGAAAAGAAATCAATTCGGCCGCCAAATTACTTCTTTGGAAAACCTCCCTTAAAAGGTTCGACCATTTACTTTACTCTTCCAATTGTTTGTTTATACAAAGCAAAAGAAAAAAAAAAAAAAAAAAACTTATTCTGTACAAAAGAGACCAAAAATCGTTCCACACGAAAAAGATGAGCCAACTGTAGGTCTGTAATTGGTTCACTATTTCAAATGTCCAAGTAGGCCTCAAACTTCACAATCTCATTAAATTTCAGACCAATTAATTAAGATCTCAAGCTCGGGAAGAATTAAGAACATTTTCCAAAATGTTCAATACAAAAACTGAAAGGGAAATGCCACCAATAACATCAGAATACGTGTGATATCTTACTCAACTCACTAGTCTCATTTGTTGATCACGGCCGGATGGATAAAATGTTAAAGTTGAAAAAAAAAAAAAAGGGATAGATAAAATGTAAAATACAGACTAAAATATACGTGCATTAACAAAGAGAATGTCACCATTCAACTACATATGGTCAGACCTACTATCGTCCTCACTGGAACCATCCCCTGAATGCCTGCAAGCAAAACCAGAAGATTGGCTCAGAACAACACATAAGAATTTGAGTAATTACATAGTTCTTATACATGCAATTATTAAATTTGGATGCTCAAATCTAATTCCAGAGTCAAATTATGCAATCATGAATGATGACCACAACCAATTTCATTTGGAAATGGAGGCAAACATCTTCCTCTCCTTCATGTGAAAACAAAACAAACTTATTCTCACATACAATGCCAGCAAAGATCTGTTAGGCTGCTTCGCCTTACCATATCTTATACAATTGTTCTTCAACACAGACTCCTAGGAAGAGTTGCAGGAATCTTTCCACATCTTTAACAAGCCAATGGTGGTAACATGAATGCACGGACAAATGCTGGATTTAACAGTAGCTATTATGCACCAGCCTTTTTTCACCTTACTCTTAACCAATATCCTATCTAACAAAGTATATACAGTAACAGGACAGTAGTTGGATAACCATCCCTATAAGAATGTTTGAAAAATTCATTTCCAAAACTCTTAATAACCATATTCAGTTAACACCAGCCCTCTCATATTTCCGAACTACACATTTCAACTGTACAAGCGTTTGAGCAGTTCAAAGCTTATCTTTAAACAAAATACAATTACAAATGAAAATTTTATTTGTGTCATGTTAGGAAGAGAATGACATTAATGAGAAACTGTAATGCAAAGCAGCTAACAAATTCAATTTCTTTGATTGAACAGTTAATAAATTTACAAATTTAGAGTTTCCATGCAATATATATGCAAGCAATACAAAGTTAAGAGTTCAAGAGAGGCATAATTTAATCACAGAATAAAAATATCTAATTACAAGGGAGGAAGGGAAAATAATTTATAGCTAAACGGGGTCAAGAACAAACCGCCAAGATGAAGTTAGATTTCGAGCTTTCCTATCCAGCTGAAGATTTTCCAGAGCAGCTGAGGCTCGAATTACATCCTCTGGATGTTCATCGCTGTCATATCTCCGGTTGTGGTCCTCTTTCCTATAACTAGACATTGACGATCCACCTCTCCGATCTGGATGTCATAACTCATCAGGTGTTGCAAGCAGATAACACAAAGAAATATATATTAAAGAAGAGAAGATAATAGAAAGAAGTAGAAAACAACTACATTACTTACCAGATGCCTGGGAAGCAGGAACAGCCCTAGCATAAGCAGAAAAATAAAGTGGAGCTTGTCAATTAAGAGTAGAAAAGGCAAAGGGTAAACTATATCAAAACCAAATTGGGAATAAGAGTAAACAAGTCAGGTTCTGGTTGCAACCTTCCCAGTGGAGGCAAGCCCCCAGCAATAGATGATGAAGGTCGTCGAACGTTCCAAGATTCTAGATTAGATAAAGATTCTGCTTCTGAAGAGGTTAGCCTCCTTCCAGTACCCCTTCCTTGGGACAAATTCTGCCGGAATCATAAGCATGCAATTGGAAGGAAAACTTATGAAATGATGCAAAAGGGGGCAATACATCAAACTAAAAACCAAAACTGAGCAGGTATAGTTTATTTCCATACTATGCCACACTTCCAATATTGCCATTTTAGGAAATAAGCTACTGCAGTCATACATACTAAACAAACAATGAATTCCAACAAACTTAATGTATTCATGAACACCACGGTGAACAACATTACTAACAAACTCAAATATGAAAGCCATACATCACAATTATTTGGGGCAAGATACAGAAATTCTCCATCTCCATTTAGAAAACATATTCATTCACAACCTTCTGGCTAATCCATGGCTGCTCCTTCCTCCTTTTCTTATGACCAGGAGGAGGCCTTCATCGGTTCTTTAAGCGTGAAGCAGCACCATCACTTCCTACCCATAAATCAATATCATATTCTCACTATGTAACAAATAGACAGACTACTAAACTAGGATTCATATGCTAAGCTTTGTAACATTAGATATATCAACCAATAGCACTCAGTTCAGCTTCCAAAAGACTTGCTTCTTATGATGTGGTTTGTGTGGATAATCAGTAAACAATTGAAAAGAAGCCTTGTTTATGTGAAAATCCAGAACAATAAGCACCAAACGATAGTCTTAGTAGAAGAACATACACTTACCATCTACATTCTTAAACCACGATCCTATTCATATAGATAAAAATTATTTGGAATCAGATTCAAGAAAAAAACCTCAAACTTTAAGAATCCTTCCAGGACATCCAAAAGCAAAGGAGCACTATCGCCATTTCTGTTAAGATCATAACCATTCTTGCTACTAAATTCTTTTAACTCAGCTTTCCATGAATCCTTTTGCTGCAATTAAGTAAATTCCAAACAAATATTATTCACAAAAGTTACTTAAATGCACAGTTTGAAGAAATATAACAAAATTTGACCAGACAAAACTTCAGTTTGCATTTAAAGAGATCACAGGATTACCAGATTACACTCTGGAAGATAAACTTTCAGAGTGTGGTTTAATTGTGCCCAGTCAAAATATTCACATATTAATGAAGTAAGCAGTCTTCCTGTAACAAGGAAATCAAGAGAATTCAGTAGGAAAGTATAGCATTATTGGTTCAACCTGCAACTATTAATCATAAGGATTAACTATCAACACAAAGTAGATGGACCAAGTTGAACATTGTTTAAAAATTTAAATAAACATTCACTATCATTATTCCAAAAAGTAATCTCACCATCCAGTTTATTATCCAAAAGTCTAATAGCTGCTGGTAGATGATAATGTACACATAGTTAATGCATGTAGTTACTAGATAAGAAAGCAACACAAAAGCTCAACTGACAGCCTACTTTGAAAAGCATAGTACCAAAGAGAACTAAAGCAAGAGAAGAAATCAACGAGAACCTGAAGGAGATGCATGAAGTTGTTTGGCACGATCATTGCAACTACCAAGTAATGCAGGAGGCAAACCTTCCTCCTTCTCAACAACCTGATCCTCTTCTTCAATTGCCTCAAATACACTTGCTCTCAGCTCAGCCTAGCATTCACATTGTTAGTTAATACTTAATACAGACTATACTAACTTCGCAGCTGTGGAAATAAAAGAAACCCTTCCGACTAAAATTGCATGACACAAACACGCAGGTGACTCATGCCTTTCTATTTCTAAGAAAAAAATTGCCAACATCACTATGTGCATTCCATTATTCAAATTAGAAGCTTCAATGATTCAGAACACAAATCCATTAACGCCATCTTTTCTCTTCCTTTCCTTTCTGCAATTCGAACAAATTTTAAAAATGATAAAACCCTAGAGTAAAAATAAACTAAAACACGGCACAATCTCCAATCTAAGCAGAACAAAAATTCCAAGTTCAAATCAACCGCAACAGAACAACGAAAGGATCCACCAAAACTCATTAGATAAAGTAAATGAAATTGAAATTAAGATAAAAACGAAGGGATAAAATAGGTAATTGTACCCGGATCTTGGCGAGGACGCCTTTCTTCTCAAGAGTGCGAGTGACAAGGGTTTTAAGGTCCATCATCTCCCTCGTGTAATCATCCATATTCACCAAGACTCTGAGAGAGCTTCGAGCGTCGTGCTTTTCTTCCTTGCTTACCGGCACTCTTTCTCTCCCCAATCCTTACCTCACACCGTCTCGTAATTAAGTTTTAAAAAGCTTCAAATAGTTTCCATTCAGAGGCTCATGTCGGTTTGACAGAGAGAGGGAAGGGTAAATGTGAGAAACAGAAGGGGAGATAGAGAGACTAAATAAACGAGTTTTTTTTTTTTTTTTAAATTATCACAACAATATATATTTTTCAGTAATTTAATTAATCAATATTAATAAATTATTATACAATTATTTTATAAAACCTATCTTATTGTCATTTCAATAATTGTGGGCTACACTAGAGGTAAAATAGTTGTGAGTTACGGGGAACAAATACAGTGTTTTACTCAAATAGCAAACATAAGATAAAAAATGTTGATTTTTTCTAAATAATACTTTTTTAGATTGGAACAATGAGTTTCAATTAGGTAGTAGATACAAATTTTACCAAAATCTCCTTTTTGTTCATTTTTTTAATTTATAAGTATGTAAAGCTTACAATATTTTCTGAAAATTTTTGTAAGGCTTACAAAAGTTATGATATTTCAATTTTTATATACTTAAGTTAATTTTAATTTAATTATTAATTTATATTTATTTTTATGTTTTATATTTTTGGCTCTGATACTAATTTCTTAAAATTCTGTCATTTTACAATATATTTTTATTGTATGTACACCTTATATTTTTGTATGTACACTTTATATTTTTGTATGTAAATCTTACATTTTTGTACGTACACTTTATATTTTTGTATGTACACCTTACACTTTTGTATGTACAACTTATATTTTTGTATGTACACCTTACATTTTTGTATGTACACCTTACCTTTAAATTTCAGCACTAAACTGTTCATTAGATTCAAGTACGGCTTTTCCTTTGCTTTTATCCACATTTTTCAGAGAAATTATAAAGTTGCTATTAGCAAATTTAGGTAGTGAAACGGTGAGTTTCACTTAGATAGTAAATATGATTTTTATGTAAACTGTACATACAAATTTGTATATAACCTGTACATACAAATTTATATGTAACCTGTACATTCACATTTTGTATGTAACCTGTACATTCACATTTTGTATGTAAGCTGTTCAAAACAACAATAACATACAAATAATACAATGCATTTCATGTGAATGTACAGGTTACATACAAAATAAATTTGTATGTAACCTGTACATTCACATACAAAATGTGAATGTACAGGTTACATACAAATTTGTATGTACAGGTTACATACAAATTTATATGTACAGTTTACATACAAATTTGTATGTACAGGTTACATACAATAATAAAACCCTATTAGAAGTTGAGGAAGCGAAGAATGTTAGACCCAGAAGGAATGGAGGTTTTAGAAGTTGAGGAAGCGAAGAATGTTAGACCCAGAAGGAATGGATCCATGAGTTACGAGTGAGGGAGCCAAGAAATAGATCAACTGAGCTAATTTTCCCAATCGGCGCAATTAAAGGAGAGTAGGTTGTACTCGCGCTCTGTTTTCACCCTAATGTCTCCCTCTACCCCTCTCTCCGACGATGACCAATCTTCGCAGCCCGCTGAAGTCTCTAATTCTGATATTGACGACGACGAGCAAAAGGTGGTGGAGGAGGACGACGACGACGAGGAAGAGGATGACATTGAAGAAGTAGAAGTAGAAGAGGATGATGAAGAAGATGGAGTAGAAGAAAAGGAAGAATATTGAGACTAAATGGCTGATTGGCTGCTGAGAAACAACAAGGAAAGATTCCAGAAAAACAGAGAAACAAGACGACTAGAAGTCCAATTTTACCTTTGAAGGATTTAAGAGTTAAAAGTGTCATTTGTATTTTTTCAAAACACAGTCGTTTTGCTATCTTGGGCAAAAAATTAATTTTTATCATATATGTATTATTTTAGGAAATTAATTCGAACAAATAACCCAAAACAGCATGTTTTTAAGGTAGATAAACATTTTGACAAAAATTACTTTACTGTAGCATTTTACATCATAGTCTTGGTTGAATTTTAGTGATACATTCCATATCTTTAGTTATCGGTCATTTTTCTCTCTCCTATCTCTTTCGATAAAGTCTTTGTCGGCAATGAATGGTCACTCCATTAACATTAACAATAGTGGCATCCCTCTACATTCTTTCTCTCAGTGAAAATCTAGATCTGCTAACAATTTGGGAGCTTCATTGTTCAAAATCTCTCACCTATCTTGCTATGTATTTTGACATTTTAGTTATCATAAATATCAATTTTAAGTTAGGGTTGTATTTGGATTTGTATCGGTGTCTAAGCTTGATTAGGTATTGCATTATACTAATTGTAATATTATCTGCTCTCTCATTGTTTATTTTGTAGGGTGGCATAACCGTTCTTGTCATGGCTAGGGTTTTTGTGGTTTGGTTGACAAGGGTTTGCACGAGGCTTCTGGGGAGGTGGTTGGGTGGGATGTGCATCATGGTTGGGTGGGAATTGGGATGAGCATCATGGCATGGTTGCCTACGCGTGCTTCTTTTTGTATGCATGTTTAAGATCTATCGTCTAAGTATTTGTATATGTTTTATGATATAGAGGCATATTTAGTTGTATAGTGATATTGAGTTCACTGCATTAGGCATGTGTATCCATACAAACATTGCATGTTTGATAAAATTTTAGTTATTATATTAGAAAATATTTTTCATGCATATTTGATCTAATTTGGTGTTCTTTTGTTATATTATTTTCTACAGTTATTTTTGTCGCTATCAAAATTTTTGAAATGAAAAATGAATAGAATGTTGAAATTTTTTAGAATTTGAAGCTTTTATATGTTTGGCTTAACATTTCATATGCATTATATGTATAAGTACTCGATACTAAGTTCATATTTGGAATTGGAGCGTAGTAAAACAAGGGTTATTATATCCACTTTTATTGTCACGGACTATAATAAAGGCATGATAGTTGAGAATACTCATGTTTTTTTTCCTCTAGTCTATATATATGACAATCAAGTCTAATTTTTTTTTTCTTTTTTTTATATTATGTCTCATAGATGCATAATATGATGGGATTAACTAAGATATTTAACAAAATGGATTTTGTTTTCACCCTACCAAATATAGAGGTTCACTTTGCACTGTTTGTTACGTCCAACTAAGCAATGATATTGTGTTGGGATTAACTAAGACTCTCATAAATAGTATTGTCAATAGGGTGAAGCGGGGTTGAGATCCACATTTCCATGTTAAATGTTCACGAAGATGGGGTGAAGATTTTTTACCGGAGTTTTGGATATTTGCAAGGATACGGGATTCTCTATTAGAGTTTCGATTATTTACAATGATTCAGGGATTCATCACTAATTAAAAATATAAGTTTATTTATAGTTTTTATGAGCAAAATTAATAAATTTTTTCATGTAAAATAAAAGAATTTGCAATTAATATTAATAAATATGATATTTTGGATGAAAATAATAATGTATTTATTGTTAAGTAACCAAATAAAATTTTAATTGAAAATAATTAAATATATAAAAAAAAAATTGTATAAAATTGTAAGAAATCGAGTTCAGAAGAATGAATGGGGTGAGGAGTATGATCCCAAACCCCACCTCATAAAGACATTTTTTTCCATCAAATTATCTTAATAAGTGAAAAAATAGGTATTCTCCACAGTTACTTACCTCTCCATAGTTACTTACCCCGACGAAGAAATTAACAATACTACTCACAAGTAATGCTTTAACAAGCTTACTTTTTCTTATTGGCACTTTGTGTCTGAGGTGGCTTATTTATTGGATGAATTTGAAGACTTTTTATGGTGATTTTAATGTTGTATATACGGTTCAACTCTTGGTTTTACAAATGAAAAATCTAAATTATGGCAATGAACAGACACAGGGTCTCAAGGTAAGTGTGAAACTAATGGCAAACAATCACTGTAACAACCATTTTCGATGGTCTTACGGGAGGACAACCTCCGAGGCCCGTCTTTGCTTTAGGAACCTATTTGTACCTCTAGACTAGGTCATAGGTTCGAGCAGTTGGGAAGGCGAAAGGAACCCTCTTAGTCCAAGGAGATATATTCTTGTGAGTTTCACGCTGTGATCCGGTTCGTAAGACAGGCCTCGGAGGTTGTCCCCCCGTAAGACCACCAAAAACGGCAAGTGTTACAATCACAGTTCAAGTCACTTTTGTAGTGGCAAACAATCATATGTAATGACATGAACATATATGTTGTATATAATATGTTACACGATATCTATTTTTATATGTAATATATTAGATCTACTTATATTTTTGTACGTAATATGTTACATTCATTTCTATATTTGTATATAATATCTGAGTTTCGGTAACTGTTGTCGAATGCAAGGCCTTACAATTTTAGATAGATGTAAGAACTTACATTTTTTAGAGGGATATAAGGCCCTGCATTTTTTTTTAATTAGAGAACATTTCATACTAATATATATGTTTATATCTTGTAGTAAATTGATTATAAGTTTATGTTGAAATAAATCTCTGGTATTTTATTTATGTTTATAAAAGATGTAATATAAATTATCATAATTTAAATTATGTAATATTTTATATTTACTTTTATTTTTGTATGTAATATGTTATATCAACTACTATTTTGTATGTATATTGTATTCAATTTTTATCTTTGTATGTAATATGTTACATCTACCTTCAGCGAAATTATCAGAGCTTTAGTGAGATTGCCAATATGATCGCTAGAGCTCTAGTGTGGCTACACGAGATGTGATGGTCTAATCCTGATTCCATTGTATTGAAATTATGAAAGAGAGTATTTTAGTCTTCTTATTTAATAATTTAATATAAAATTGTGAGTTTTGAAATAAATTATTGTTAGTTTGAAAAAATTGATTAATTTATCAAAAATAGTAGTATTTATATCAAAAATTGGAGTTGCATGCATCTCTTAGACATGCAACTGTAGTTTTTAAGCCTTGGTTAACAGCCCACGCTTTAATAAAAAAGTATTGACATAATATGAAACGTTTTTTTTTTCTTTTTTGTTCAATTTTCTTAAATTAGAAAAAATTTTACTAAAATTTATATCTTCGTATCTATAAATACCAAAATATCAACACTATATAAATTTAATAAAAATAAAAATAAGATTAGATCCCATGAATCTCTAGTGATTCAATAGATATAACCTATTAAATCTACATATAACTTTGTATGTAACATGTTAAATTTATTTTACACTATCTTAACAAGTTGGTCAATTCAGCTTCACTCTGTAATTTATAAATTCGACTTCTACCTTTAGATATAGCATGTTACATCAAAATCTACCTTTGGATGTAACATACTACATCTACATCTACCTTTGGATGTAATATGATATATCTAACTCTACTTGTTACATTAATCTCCAGCGAGATTGTCGACGGCAGCTACCTAAAAATTAATGGAGTTGTCAAAGCTTCGCTGGGATCATTGGGGGTTGTCAGAGCTCCAATGGGGTTTCTAGAGTTTCAATGGTGTCACCAGTTGAGATCTGATAAGGTCGATGGTATTAACTGTCAGAGATGAGGTGAGTCTTATCTTGGTCTTATTTTATTTAAGGTTTAGCTTCTAAATTGATGGGTAGGAATGTCAATTTAACCCGTTAGGTTAGATCTCCATTAGGTAATAACCGAATGGGGTGGTTAATGATTATGACGTGACAGGGCAAATTTTGAGTTCGAGAAAAATTCGATAAATTTTCTCAAAGGAGAGGTAAGTTCGGGTTTCATACTATCCGCTCATACACCCGCCCCAATATACCGTGTATATATATTAAATTATGTTCAGATTTAAACCATGAACCGTCTAACAAAGCCCTCTTTAAAATAATTCATATTTTCATCAAATCACATCTATTTTTTATTTACATTAATAATTATTATTTTATAAAATTATTATAATGGTTAATAACAAAAATTTAAAAATATTTGTGCATGAAAGAAAAAAAAGTACTAAATATATATTCTTTGGCTTTTCTTATTCTTTTAGAAAAATAAAAAGTTTATTAATTAATATTATTTTTTTGAATAGAAACGGGGAATGAGATATTGATATTGAAAATTGAATTGATTTTTGAAGGAAAAAATCAAAGAAACTGAAAAGCCATTTGAATCTTTGAATACATTAATAATAATTATTTTATAAAATCATTATAATGATTAAAAACAAAAGGTAATAAATATGTTATTTAAAATATATATATATATATATATATTCTTCGGCATTCTTTTAAAAAATTGAAAAGTTATTAATTATTATTATTTTTTTAATAGAAACAGAAAGAATACATTAACATTGGAAATTGAACTCATTAATTCAGATAAAAAGCTTTTAATAAAAAAAGCAAAAAAAACTCAAAAGTCATATGACAATCTTAAAATAACATCATTTTTTTATTATATAATAATAATTATTACTTTATAATTTATAGAAGCTAATAAAATTAAAAGTTAATAAATAAAATTATTAGAAAAAGCTAATAATAAAAGCCAATAAATATAGATTAATATAAACCTTTTAGCTTTTGATGTTCTTTTAAAAAATTTAAAAATATATTAATTAATTTTTTTAATAGAAATGATGAGTCAATAAAAAAAAAAACGAGAAGTTCATATTAGAAATTGAATTTATTAATTTAAATACCAAAAGATCTTTTAATTAAAAAAATTAAAGAAAATCAAGAGACAAAACTCATAAAAAATCATGTGCCCAAAAATTATTCTCATTCCAAGTACTGGTTTAGAATCCTCATTCTTCCTTTCTCAATCTCTCTCAAGTCTCAAATTTTTCCAAAATTTCATTCCACCCACCACTCAAGTTTTCTCTATAGTTTTTCTTCTATTCATAATCAATTTGAGTATTTCTTCTCGACTTTTGTACCAAGTAATTTACTAATTGCTAACATTCTTTAACTCTTTTCTTTTTTGTTTCCTACCATGTAAATATTTCTTTGTTTCTCTTGTGGCTTTGTCTAGTTAATTGCATTTTAATTATTTTTGTTAGCTTTTTCATCAATAAAATTTGTAAATAGAAAACAGTTTGACTAAAATATTTTTAAGGTTTAGAAAAATATATCATTGTAATGAGTTACTAGTTTTTATGTCAAAAAATATGCATCATTTACGTTATCTTTTGCACTACATTGATTATGAATAATTTTCTTCTTGTATTGAATAGGATGACAAATATAAATCTGATTCCCACTCCCGAAAGCCAAGGTCCTAAAACTGAGACAACAACTAATAGTTTGCCCCCTCCACTTGATGTAAATCTAAAAAACTCTACATTTGATGCTAATGTTGGATTTGAAGAAGAGGGAAAGAAACGAAAGTTACAATCAGTTGTTTGGAATCATTTTAGAAGATTTAAGAAAAATGAAACATGGAAGGCTGAGTGTAATTACTATAAAAAGGTATTGGGTGAGAAGATTAAAAATAGAACATTACAATTATTTTTCAATATGTCCTATAAGGAAAATTATTTTTCAATATTAGAGACATAAAACTAACTATTTTAAATCCTAAGCAAAAAGATGGAGTGACCACACCAGAGTCACATACTTTTAATCAAGAGTCTGCAAGAAGATATTTAGCATAAATGATTGTGTTACATGAATATCCTTTGAACATGGTAGAAGATCTAGGTTGTAAAAGGTTAATTTGTAAACACTTTGAACCCACTCTTCAAATTAATTTTAAGGAATACATTGATTGTCTATATATGAAAAAGAAAAATTAAAGATGATGAAATTAATTTAAGGAATTTGGTGCAGAATTGCTATAACAAGTGATATGTGGACTTTCAACCAAAAGAAAGGTTACATGACAGTGATCGATGATGATTGGGTTTTGCAAAAAATGATTTTAAGGTAATTTATTACGTGCAATTTTGTTTCTATTTTTTCACTACCATTTTTATTTTAAATTAATTCTAAATTTACTTATTAAACACATCATTTTTTAATTGAGTAGTTTACTTTCATTGTAGATTTATGTATTTTTCATGTCCTGTTATAGCTAATGTGATTGCTGAGACTTTATTGAGGAGTCTAATGGACTAAAATATGGATGGTAAGTTATCCACTTTTGATGTGTAAATTATAGTACTCGTAAAGTGTACGAATTACTTATATTAAGTGATAAACAAACTCCGAAGTCGATCTTTCAAGAAATTGAGGTAGTTTTAAAAATATTAAATGTTTTATAATCGATAATAAATAAAAATTAAATCCTAAACATTTTAATAAAAGTTTGCTGATGGAACGGTCGGTAAAATTATAAAATCTCAAAAGAATTAAAATAAACGAGCGAAAAATTAGTCGAAGTGATATGATAAAAAAAGTGTGGAAAACTAGCTAGCTAATCAATCGTAAATATAATATAGTATGTAAATTTCACAATTAAGCATGAAAAGTTAAATTTATTGACTTTTCCTAATAATACCTAAAAAATTCCAAATCAATGGAGATTTTTCCTTAATTCATTAATTAACTTCTTTGATCTCGAACCTTAATTAATCAATTAACATAAACTCTTAGAAAATCAAATTAGTTACCTAATTTAAGACAAGTCAATGAACTTAGATTAAGTTCTTGTTCAAGATTACTAAATTAAGCAAAGATGATATCTCTAATACTCAATTCCAATTTATTCTCTAATGTTTATAAACTAAAATGATCAAAATTAATCATGAACAAAGATATTAAGAACAATGAACAAGACATAAATCACTTAAATTCAAATTAAATCACAAAATATTCATCCATTCATGGAAGCATCACTAAATCTCACACAATGAGTTTAGCTACTCATAATAAAATACAAATCAATGTTTTTTTATTACAAATAGCATTCTTAAAATTCAAGAGAGAAAGAAAGTTACCAACAATGGAGATACCTATATTTTCACTCTTGCAATACCCTTCTTGGAGTTGGATGGTCACCTCTTCCAATTGGTTCTTGAAGGAGCTTCAATCACTATGCCAAAAAATGGCTTTAAAGACGGTCATTAACCGTCATTGTAAAGCTACGATGATGCTTTAAAAAAAATACAGTGACCGTCATTTATTCAGGTGTCATTGTAAATAAGTCTTTTTAATGAAGGTTATGACCGTCATGAAAAATAAAAAATGACTGTCATTAAAAATCGTAGGAAAACAAGCGACAGTCATAAAAAATATATTCTATAACGGTTGTTGTTTTATGATCATCATTGTAAACTGACATTAACCGTCATAAAAAATCTCAAATAAAATATGAAAATAACGACTAGTACATTATTCAATAACGATTATTTAAATAATCTTCCTAAATATGTGTATGTGTATATATATATATATATATATATTGACCATACGAATAAAAAATATCAATAACTTTATTAATAAATTTGTAATTTCCAAATTTTTGACAATCATGACTATAAATGCTAATAAATCTATATATATAAGCTTTCGTAGTACATCTACAGACTACAGTTACTAATTAACTTTTAATTTTTCAAAACATAAGTAGGTTTATACCCAAAATGAAAAATATATATTTATCTAAAATAATCTCACTATACATTAACTAAAATAAAAGGTAAAATTTATATGTTCTACAATCCACGAATATGCATTGTCACATATATGCACCACTCCTGCCTCAATTGAAATAGTTCTTCCTTTGCATAGCACAACTTGTGCTTTCACTGTAAACATTAAATACAAAATAAAGTTTAGTAAAATATTTAAAACTATATTAAATTATAAATATATATTTCATAAATTATCGATATTTGTTTAAATATTTGTTGAACTTGAAAGATCCATTTGATGCAGTAGTTAGTCCAAGGATGGTAAAGTAGTAGGTTCATAAAGTAGATGATTTGTCATCTAGAACAAGCTTAAGAATTTTTTTTTGTGATGCTTTTGTAATGTTAGGTTTTTCAATAGTGTCTTCATTTGTCTTCTTCCATCGACAAACTAAAAAAGCCATATCTACGGTTGAGGATCCTTTTGATGCTCCAACATATAACATCCCAGAGAAGCCTGTGATGTTTACAGAGGGGGCTTCCTATAGTGTTATCATTTTGGCAGGACTTGGAGTGGCTGCAGCTGCAGCTGCAGCATATGCTGTTTTATATTTGAACCAAAAGAGTAAAGAACCAAGTTCTATAATCTTAAATGAATAACCCCACCCTACCCCCCACACCACCCAAACCCAAAAAAAAAAAAGTCTTGTTTAGATGCAAAGGCCTTTATGTTGTACTTTAAAAAATAACTTTTTCAAAAGTAAGGATTATAAACACTTCCACTATTTTAAAATGGTACCGACATGCATTAAAAGTGCTTTTTATGTCAAACTCAAACATAGAAAAAGTTTGTGCATCAAAAAGTAGTAGTGCATCCAAATGGGATCTTAAATTTTGTGTTGAAGGGGCTGTCTGCTAATATATGTCATGGATGGTAATTTCTCCATCATGGTGTGTGTGGGTGGGTAAACATTCAATTGGAGCAACACATCTAGAAAAATCACAAGAAAAAGTGACTGTGACTAATTTTTTTAGTATAAGGATATGAAAAGGACTTATGAGGAGAAAGAAAGTACAAATATACAATGTAGTTACTATATTATATTCCAGATAAAACGAAAAGTTTGGGGTACATAAAACCTACATCACTTTGACAAGTACATTTATAATTAAGAAATACATTTTAGAATGCAAAGGCACTTATTAAAGCATCAGTATGCTATTTTACTTATATTTGGTTTTCCTGCGGTTTGAATTGGTGCCTTTTAATGAGGCTGTTAGTTATTTACAAATGATATCCTCCCTGTGAACACGGTCCTCTCGACACACACACACACACACACATACGACCATGCTTGTGCATTTATAGTAACACTCTCATGAAACCTGTTTACCTGGCTTGATTCTGAGTAGTTTCTTTTCAGGCTAGGGTAAGAATTGGTTACCCTATTACAGGATATGGTCACCAAACCTAAGTAGGAATCGTGCAGCATGCCAACACATCCCCAATAGAACGTGGACTGATGAAGATGGTCTAGAGCATGTTGAGGTAGTTCATTGTTTTCATTACAATAAACAGCCAAACATATCTTGACCAATAATCTTCTTAAAGTTCCTATTTGACTAACTTGAACTCGGAGATTGACATTTATTGATTATTCTGAACTTCTGCTACCTTTAACTAAATGGTTAGTTCTGCTTCTCTAAAGTACTGTGAATTTCTATATTCGAGGGCCACATGGAGCAGGTAAAGTATTCACAGAGATGTATAAAGACAAAACAGATGGGCAATGGAAGTAGTATTTAATTGTTGAGTCTAAAACACCTTCTCTTTACAGTTGATTTTGGAATCATATTTCACCATAAAACAGGAGAGAAGTTCAACTTTGACAATGTTTCTTTCTGTATTGATTTACATGGGGTAGAAACAGAAATTAGTTTTGTTATATTATTTTTCCTTCTAAATTTTTTTCTGACAAATGGTTGATGTAAAATTTCATCCCAAATTTTGAAGTTTAATTTTTCAATTTAAGATTTTCCCCATCTGGAGAGATGACTAATGAGGACTCGATTTTGTAAATCACATGAGAAACAAATTTCATACATTAAATTTTCGACAATGATTAAATAAATCATTTTACTTTCTTACTCAAGTTGGGATCACAATTTCTACCATAATTAGATGGTTATTTTGCAAACGAAAGGTCATCGGCTTTAAGTATTTTTCTTAATTTGATCAGATGTGTATTTTCAAGGATTTGGTGTACAAGCAGACTATCCGAAAGGTAGGAAATCTCACATTTTCTAAATTATATGCATTGAGATTTAAATATATCATAACCTAGATGAAAGAAATTGATGCCCTGAATATTGTTAATATTATTTATATATGTATTTTTACACGTACAGATCGAAGGTATACATATATATGGCTAACAGAAGGTATTAATTCATACATACTTGATCGAAGACGAATCGTGGAGGAGGGCTAAACTGTGCAGCGACGACGGCCAACTATGCAGCGAGCTGCGAGGATGAGGCGAGGACGAACGGCAGCGAGCGAACTGTCGATGACGAACCGCGATTGAGGAAAGGAAGGGAAGACAGCGGCTAGGACGAGCGGCGACCAGCGAGGACGAAAGTAGGGAAGACGAGCTTGATGTGTTAAATTGTGTACTCGCAAGTGTACGAATCACTTGTAGAAAAGTGATAAGCAACTTCCAAGGTCGGTCTCTCAAGGAATTGCAGTGGTTCTAAATAACTAACTTTTTAATCTAAATAGAGTTCTAATGAAAATAAAACACTAATTAAATAGAGTTCTAGTAAAACTAAAACTCTAAGTAACTAGAATTCTAAAGCTAGTAAAACTGTAAAAAGGTGTTTGATTTGTAACGGGAACAAAGTACGAGCAATTAAACAAAAAAAAAATTACAATTAAACAATCAATTCAGATATATTTAAAGATCAATGGAGGATGTATGGACGTTTAGCTTGGTTGACCATGCTTGCATCGAAAAGGTATGGTGAAATAACATAAACGTTCTATATAAACAAAATTACCGGCTTTCCTTTTAATTACGAGACTGCCTGCGGTTGGGGTAAATCTCTTTGTTGATTAACTAATTAACTGCCTTCGGTCGGGGTAAATCAAATAGTAATCAAATTATGCGCAAGGAAAAACATGCCAATCAAATTAATGCTATGACTAAGTCACTAAATTAAAGCTTTGATTAACTGTTTCGGAATAAAGTTAAGGTGACGTTCCTATAACTAAATTCTAAGATCTTTCAACCTAACTACGAATCTCAAATGGGCCCATGATAATTCATAATTAAATATCTAAACATGCTCTTAATCAAAAAGTAATTTGTTTATATTAAATCAATAAAACATACACCATACACAGTTCTAGCAAACATGGCAACACAAACTAAACATCCATAATAAAACTAGTCAGACATGTTCATATTAATATTCATAGACAAATAAAATATGAACATACACTCCAACGAAAGAAGAAGAAAAAATAGAATTCTACAACACCAAAGAAAACCTAGATCTAAATACCGCTTATGGATGAGATAGCGTTCTTCTCCAAAAGCTTTATCTTCGATTGTCGACGGCTTCTTTGGATCCTTAGAATGGTTTCTCTTGCTTCGTTTTTGTGTAGCGAAACTCCCAAAGTTGATTGAATGTAGTGTTTGGTCGCAAAAATTGTAATGTATAAAAAGTTGTGTACAAGTTCGAGTTCTCTTGTAAGGGGGGCTCTAAGGGGGTATTTATAGATGTAAGGGTTTACACAAATCCTGATTGCCATAGGAATAGGAGCGCCGCGGCATGTATTTTCCCCGCCGTGGCGCAACACAAATTCTGAAAATAATGTAAAAACCCGAGAGCTCCCCGCTGCGGCATGACTTTTCCCCGCCGCGGCATAACTTTTCCTCGCCACGGAGCGCATTGTCTTCAGTTTCTTCACGTTTACCCCCTTACATATGTGATGGCTCGTTATGTAAGGCTTACATATTTGTCTCGTTTAGCCCGTAACTCGTGATCCGAGCGCCGTAAGTGTTCCGTCTTTGCGTGTTTTCATTATTTGACTCATTTGACGCTAAAACCACCTGAAATGTACTAAAACATACCCGTGACTTCGAATGGATAGATTTATGAAAATAATCAAATAAACAATCATAACAAATCTATATTTTAAACAATTAAGCACAATTAATCACGAAATATTATTGCTTTTCGAGCACTCATCACAACCCCCAACCAGCTTCTTGCTAAAACAAATAAAATAAAATAAACTAACCTAACCTAAATCACTTCCGTAGATTGTCACGGTTGCATTTAGCATATGCAACAAGCCTTTAAACCCCTAGGTGGCCCTAGTGGACGAGTTATAGTCTCGTGAGGGTTTCCAGTGATGCCACCCACAAACATCGTACGACTCTCAAAACTAATAAAGACTCTAAACATACTTGAATCAATCCATGCATATGTCTCAAAAATTGTTAATAACAAATGGCATACAAAATAGTTAAAAATCACTTAAGCTCAAAAATAGTCCAAACATCAAACCCATCTTAGTAATCGAATTTTGAACAACCAATCAAACCACAAGCCTGTTAGTTACACTATCTGATCGTGTCATGCATGTTATTCATAGATTACATTTTAATATCTCAAAATTGTGCAAGTAAAATATGAGTGAAAATTGCACTTACAAACTCTATAGGCTCACTTTTCAAATCCATCTCCACTAATATAGAAATCAAACTACCTAGAATCAATAGGACTTCATTAAGCTTGTAAAGTCGTGGTTAGGTGTGTGATTATGAAAGTACGGATATGATATTTTCAATAGGATAAGAGTACTTTTTATTTCACAAACTTATTTTCAACTTTCTCCACCAAGTGTTCTTTTTTTTTTATTTTTTTTTTTTATCCTCCTATAAATTCCATATGTCCCTTGGATCTTTTTTTGCTTGATTTTCTTTCTTTACTTTTCTTGCTTATTATTTCAATCATCATCATCATTTTTTTTTTGTGATGAAGCAAGATAAATACAACATAATTTGCTCATGAAAATTAAATATTACATTGAGTACTCTTATCACTAAGGGTAGTACAACGTATGTCAATGTTGAGTTCAAGGGTGTACTATGGATAAAATAATACGGGGAGGCATGAAAAGTCCAAACGGTCCAAAGATGGCCTAAATCACTTTCTAAGTGGCATTTGATTCTATTATTTCGCTTCAATGAGTTTTCAAATGAGTTCTAGAGTTTGTTGAGATTTAAAATATATCACGAACATGCATACATTACACAAACCAAAATAGTCATACTAACCATACAAACTATCACATACACCACAAAATTCTCAAATTAGATGAATCTAACATTTATGTGCTTCGTTGCTTAGGTAAAAATCTAATTTCTCATATGTCACCGTCATTACAATCAAGTTAATATCATAGATTTTCGGATTGACTCAAGTAGACACGACACTAACCTAAAACAATTCAAGTGACAAAAGTTAAAAATTATAAATTTGGTCAATTTCATGCTCATGGAGTATTTTTCCCACCCCCAACCTAATTTCTACATTGTCCTCAATGTTAAAAAGAAAGACAAAAGAAATTAAGAAAAAGTGAGAGAAGTTACCCCCCTTTCGTATGAGTTTGTGTGCACTACACGTACGCTCCGGTTCATTATTCCTCGCTTTTCTCATGATGAAGCAATTAGTGTGCAAGAAACATGTATGAAACCTCAAAGATTTACATCCCAATTCAGATCCAAATTTAAATTAAAACTAAGTCAAATGAAAAATAGAAAACATTAAACAAAGTTAAACAATTCAAACTAAAATAAAATAAAGAAAAAACTAAAAAAGAAAATTAAACTAAATAAAAAGAAAATAAAGAAAAGAAAATAAGTTGATACTACCGATTATGGTGGGTTGCCTCCCACCAAGCGCTTTCTTTAACGTCTTAGCAAAACGTTGCTAATTCGTTTCTATCCACCATCATCAAAGATCTTGAAGTGTGTGATATCAATTTCCGGAGCTAATATGTCATTAAGCTTGTCCTTCCATCTCGGTAGTTGTTTCCTATGAAGCACAGCACACACTTTTTCGTGGAAGTAGTATGGAAAATAATTTGGGGATGTGCAAGTCTTAGGTGCCTTGTGCGGCATGGGAGGTGAAGATAATTCCTCCTTGTTCTCCATAGAAATTTATAGAATTTGATATTCCTCAGTTTGACATTCTTTGAGAATTGCTTGCTCCCCATCTGTATTTTCTACACAAAGTGGTAAATCATCAAAAGTTTCAGGAAAATAAATATTTTCAAAATTTTTACCACTTTGAAGGATTGGGTCATCCTTCACTTGCTCAATTTGAGTGGGCAACTCTTCTTGTTTTTGAATTTGTTCCGCTAGTTGCCTAACTTGCATTTCTATTCTTTTCATTGATGCCTCCATAGACTCCGTCCTTTCACTAGTAGATTGTATGAAAGCATTCAAGGTTTCCTCTAAGGTTGTCTTCCTAGGTTGATTAGAAACTCTACTTCCTTGTATGAAAGAATTCAAGCTCTCTTCCAAGGTTGGCTTCCTAGGTTGATTATAAACTTTACTTCCTTGTATGAAAGAATTCAAGCTCTCTTCCAAGGTTGGCTTCCTAGGTTGATTATAAACTCTACTTCCTTGTATGAAAGAATTCAAGCTCTCTTCCAAGGTGGCCCTAGATGGATATTGATGAAAACTTGAGCTTTGCATTTGATATTGTTCATAAGGTGGGTCATATGGTTGAAGATTTGAGCTTTGCATGTTGTATTGGGCATAAGGTGGGGTAGAGTTTGCTTGTCATGAAGAATTATGGTGATTTCCCCACTCAAGATTATAGGTACTAAAATAAGGATCATTCTAAGGTGGGTGACATCCCTCATTAAGATCAAAGTTTGAATTAGTGGATGCATAGTAATCACCTGCAAAAGTGCAAACATTAGCATAATGCCCATATAAACCACAAATGCTACATACCTCCATGTCTGTCATATCATGCAGCTCTTCAAAGGGCCTTGTATTGGCTCATGGATTTCAGTATCCAGCTTGATTAGGTGCATTTTAAAATTTGTTGATGTTGTCTATGAACGGTACCTTTCAAAAACTAACAAAAATAACAGAGAAATCAAAGCACCACAGATTAAGCAATTAAAAGCACTATTTTTTTTTTTTTTGAATTTTGAATTTTTTGTATTTTTGATTTTTTTTTTGAATAAAATAAAAATAAAAATAAATAAACAAATAAAAGATAACAAATAAAAATAAAATAAATAAACAAATAAAAATAATTAAGAAACTCTAAAAAGTTAAAAAGAAAATTATTTAAAACGCCAATTCTCCGACAACGGCGCCAAAAACTTGATGTGTTAAATTGTGTACTCGCAAGTGTACGAATCACTTGTAGAAAAGTGATAAGCAACTTCCAAGGTCGGTCTCTCAAGGAATTGCAGTGGTTCTAAATAACTAACTTTTTAATCTAAATAGAGTTCTAATGAAAATAAAACACTAATTAAATAGAGTTCTAGTAAAACTAAAACTCTAAGTAACTAGAATTCTAAAGCTAGTAAAACTGTAAAAAGGTGTTTGATTTGTAACGGGAACAAAGTACGAGCAATTAAACAAAAACAAAATTGCAATTAAACAATCAATTCAGATATATTTGAAATCAATGGAGGATGTATGGACGTTTAGCTTGGTTGACCATGCTTGCATCGAAAAGGTATGGTGAAATAACATAAACGTTCTATATAAACAAAATTACCGGCTTTCCTTTTAATTACAAGACTGCCTGCGGTTGGGGTAAATCTCTTTGTTGATTAACTAATTAACTGCCTTCGGTCGGGGTAAATTAAATAGTAATCAAATTATGCGCAAGGAAAAACATGCCAATCAAATTAATGCTATGACTAAGTCACTAAATTAAAGCTTTGATTAACTGTTTCGGAATAAAGTTAAGGTGACGTTCCTATAACTAAATTCTAAGATCTTTCAACCTAACTACGAATCTCAAATGGGCCCATGATAATTCATAATTAAATATCTAAACATGCTCTTAATCAAAAAGTAATTTGTTTATATTAAATCAATAAAACATACACCATACACAGTTCTAGCAAACATGGCAACACAAACTAAACATCCATAATAAAACTAGTCAGACATGTTCATATTAATATTCATAGACAAATAAAATATGAACATACACTCCAACGAAAGAAGAAGAAAAATAGAATTCTACAACACCAAAGAAAACCTAGATCTAAATACCGCTTATGGATGGGATAGCGTTCTTCTCCAAAAGCTTTATTTTCGATTGTCGACGGCTTCTTTGGATCCTTAGAATGGTTTCTCTTGCTTCGTTTTTGTGTAGCGAAACTCTCAAAGTTAATTGAATGTAGTGTTTGGTCGCAAAAATTGTAATGTATTAAAAGTTGTGTACAAGTTCGAGTTCTCTTGTAAGGGGGGCTCTAAGGGGGTATTTATAGATGTAAGGGTTTACACAAATCCTGATTGCCATAGGAATAGGCGCGCCGCGGCATGCATTTTCCCCACCGCGGCGCAACACAAATTCTGAAAATAATGTAAAAACCCAAGAGCTCCTCGCCGCGGCATGACTTTTCCTCGCCGCGGCGCGCGTTGTGTTCAGTTTCTTCACGTTTACCCCCTTACATATGTGATGGCTCGTTATGTAAGGCTTACATATTTGTCTCGTTTAGCCCGTAACTCGTGATCCGAGCGCCGTAAGTGTTCCGTCTTTGCGTGTTTTCATTATTTGACTCATTTGACGCTAAAAACACCTGAAATGCACTAAAACATACCCGTGACTTCGAATGGATAGATTTATGAAAATAATCAAATAAACAATCATAACAAATCTATATTTTAAACAATTAAGCACAATTAATCACGAAATATTAGTGCTTTTCGAGCACTCATCAGGGCTAGCGTCAACGAGAGTAGGAGTGAACTAAATGAATCTTGAGGAGAAGTGGAGAAGTATAACCTAGTTAGTTTACGTGTGTTATAATAATGCGAGAAAAAATTTTAAAAGGTTTTTATGACGGTCGTTTTTTAATAACCATTATCAAATATATTTATTTTTAATTTTAAAATTTTTGATGACTATCATAATTTATATGACCGTCATAAAAAAAATTTATTCTTTATTTTGAAGTTTTAATGAAGGTCATGTTTAAAACGACTGTCATCGTAAGTTTAAAATTTATGACCGTCATCATTACTTTATGTACATATTTTTAATGACAGTCATTTTTATTAAAAAAAAATGGTAGACCGTCCTTAAAAGCCATTTTTGGCATAGTGAATGGAGGATCAATGGAAGATTTCTCTCTCTAGAAATTGAAAGAAGAGGGTTGTGGTGGTGTTTTTTGGCTATTATTCACGTTGCTCCTTTGGGAGAGATTTATGTGTTGTATTTATAGGTTAGGTTAGGAATGTGTGAGTGTGGGGGCTGGCTGGCGAATAAGTGAATTTTGGACACTAGGGCCGCAGCACACGTTTTATTCTACTTCGGCACAGCTTGAAATTCTAGGTTGGTATACAAAATAGAAGTTATCCCGTCGTGGCACACGTTTTATTCTACCGCGACAAGCATTGAAATTCTGGACTCCAAAGCAAAACTCAAGAGCTCACCACTGCAGAACACAATTTTACCTGACATGGCACAACCTGTTGTTCATGCCTTGTAAGGGTCCTTTGCACAATTACTGATTCCTAACGTAAGTTTTACGTTCTTTTGCTCTTGTTTATCCTGCCTTACATAGTAAATAAAATACAATATAATGCCTACATTCTTAAGCTCTTTTTAACCACTTAACTTTACTATTCATCTCATATTAGCTTGAACCTACAAAACATAAAAATACCCTCCAAATTAAAGTAATATCGAAACAAATACTTAAAAATTAACAAATAATAGATCCAAAATAGTGTTCATCAACTTTAACATTAAATAATTGCTCTACTAATGATATTATGGTGAGGAATATGCTTGACAAAATTCCTAATTTTACATTGATGCAATCTGAAAATATATTTCACATGAGATGTTTTGCTTACATTTTATAAGGACAGGTTAGATGTCATAGCAAGTAGCATTCAAAAAATTAGAGAGATTGTAATGTATTAGGGAGGGACACCAAAAAGACTTGAAAGATTTAAAGAAACTATACATCAATTGCATGTTTCAGCCACTAAAAAATTAGTTCTCGACTATAGAACTAGATGAAACTCTACTTTTTTTATGCTTCAAACTGCATTGCTTTACAACACTGTATTTTTGCATTTGAAGCAAAGTGATCTGCAATATAAGTTTGTCCCTAATGAAACTGATTGATTTATGGCCAAACAAATTGTTGACAAGTTGAAGCTTTTTTACAAAGCAACCTTGTTATTTTTTGGAAATAAATATCCTACCGCAAATATTTTTTTTTGTTATTGTTTGTGATATTCAACTTGAACTAATTGAATGAAAATCTTTGAAGAAAGAAGTTATTTAAAGAATGGCTTCATGTATGTTTGAAAAATTTAACAAATATTGGAATGTTATTCATAATGTGTTGGCCGTGACTATTGTTATGGACCCTAGATACAAAATAAAGCTAATTGAGCTAATTGAATTTTACTTTCCAATGATTTATGGAAATGATGTTGAATCTGAAATCAATAGTATAAAGGCCACTTTTAATGAGTTAATGAAGCAATACAAAAACAAATATAGCTCTGAGAATGATGATGGTTTTTATGGTGGTTCTTGTGTACTTTCAAAAGTTCCCTTGAATGGATTTGAAGGTGTTGAAGAGCATATGAAAATGTTTGATATGTTTGTATCAAATTCTAGCAATGTTGACAAGAGTTAGACAGAACTAGATTATTATTTGGAAGAGATAAATGTGCCAAGAGCCATTGATTTTGATGTTCTATCCTATTGGAGAACATTTGGAACAAAATATCCAATTTTACAAAGCATAGCTAAAGATATCTTGGCTATTCTGGTGTTAACTATTGCATTTGAGACTGCACTTAGCACAAGTAGTAGATTTGTAAGCAAACAACGCAGTAGGCTTGGTGTATATATATTGGAGGCATTAATGTGTTCACAAAATTGGCTTTGGGCTCATTTTGAAGGTAATAATATATAATTTACTCTTTTAAATTTGTTACTTATATTTAATTATTTATCAAACTAATTTAAACTATTTTTCATATTAAATTCTAATTATAAAGATCCTGACAGCTTTGAGGAGAATAAAGATAAATTGGGGGTAAGCTTTTTATTAGCATATAATAGTTTAGTTTTTATTATGTTCTAATGTTACTTTTTCTTATTGTAGGTTGATATTGTTGTTCTATTTTGCTAAGAAGAATTGGACAAAGTTGCTGAGTTATTCTTTAAAAAATTATGGTCCTATTTTGTTAATAATTTTTAAAGATTATAGTAGTATTTTAGATAATATAATGATAGCTAAGACCTAGGTGGATTTATATCTAGTATAATATTTTTGACATGAAAAATTGGTAGTTATCCATACCTAATATGGTGCTTAAGTGCCTCTCTTTATTTTGAATTTTTTTTATAAATAATTGTAATATGATGCAATGATCTATATAAGAAGTTATTTTGATTTTAAGATTATCTTTATTAGTGATTGCAACAAAACTTTTAGTTATATTTGTGATTGTGGATGTTCATCATATTTGATCAATCTCAATTTTATTTTAATATTTTTGCAACTTAAATTAAAATTTTTGTTAAAGTAAGTAGATAATATTTCTATAAATCTAAATTTTTATTATAAAATAATATAAAAGTTACGTAAATGATTTATAAATATAGGAATAAAAACATGCACAAAAAGATAAATTGGATCTTCAAATCCGTGGGCATTCTCCGTTCTCCACTAGAGAGTCCCCGAAACTACTCCATAGGAAAAATTAACTGGATGGAAGAAGGTTTTTAAATCAGGGACGGGGAAGGAAGGGTACTCTTTGACCCCACCCCGACCCATTAACAAGGCTATTAATGGAAACTATTCAAGCACCGATTAGAGAATTGCTTATGCTTTTGAAAGCTTACGTGAATAAACTGGAGTATGAGGTGGTGGTGGTGGTCAATAGCTACTTGTTGGTTGTTAACTTTAAAGTTGTTAGTTTATCTTGAAAAATCATGTTTATGTAACTGTAATCTTTTTGTAGTAGCGTAATTCATTCCATATTTATTTTTAAATTCATAGAATTAACAAGTTGTAGAGTTTATGTAAAATCTAAGAGTAGGTTTTGGATTGTTGCCATAAACTATAAAAGCCTTCATCTTTGTTAGATAACTGGTGAGATAAAGTTGATTTTCTTTTTTTATTAACATTCACATTACAATGATTGAAAATAAAACTGTGAAAAGTTATAAGATATACAACTATCATTCTCTACCCTTTTTTTTAATGTAATATTATTACTTCATTTTATATATTTACCTATTTCTAAACCTATTTTCACTTATCTTCATTCAACATGACTTTTGTGGTTTTGTTAGAAGTAAAACTTATATAGTAGTATATTACTATGTTTACTTGTGGTGTCAAAAAAAAAACCTTAGAAATCTAAATTCATAAGTTATAACTTATAGTTGTGTTTTTCTTGATGTAAATTAACTTACTTCTCTACTTTGAGCAAATATAACTGAAGGAATTGTTTTGGTGAACTAGATATTTTCTTAAATCTTGTTTATTTGTTTGGATAAATTCGTAATATAGGCATGAGTTTTCACCAATCCACATATGATACTGAGTTGCATTGATATGTTACTCAGTTGTGCAGGCCTATAATTGCCTAAGTTGTGAAATATACATCTCTTACTATAATTAAATTTTTGATAAAGGTATTCATCTTCATTTAAGAATTATCACTTTAAAAAAATTGATATTTTAAGAAGGGATGTGATTTTAATAAAAAATTTTAGTAAATTTAAAAATAATGAAACAAAACATGGTGAATATTTAAATAGGGAGTGGTAGCTTAAGAATTGCTATGGTTAATTCTATAATGCTTTATTGTGAGAGAAACCAAGTCAAAATAAGAATGATAATAAGACCAAGGATAAATGACGGTAGATATTGAGCTATAACACTAGAATAATATTTTTTCCAACTCAATTTTGGTGCCATTTTATAATAATTTTCTCTATTTTTCTCTTATTTTGTTATAATATGCTAATAAATTTCTATGTTCAGATGAAAAAATAAAAATAAAAAGGAATAAGAGACTAAAGCGAGTTATAAGAATTTATATTTTCAAAATCTCGATTTGAACTATTATTGAAGATAATTTTTCATCTTTACTCCTAATTTGCATCAAACATAAATGACAAGGGGAAAAAATATTTCTCTTTTATGTTCAATATGTCATGGTGTTGTTATTGCATGACTATATTGCCTTAAAAGAAGAGTTGGGCTTGGGATGGTTGAAGAAATAAATAATTCGAAGAAACAATCTAACTGAAGAAGAAATGGTTTCTCCGATATATTTTTTTAATTCGTATGAGTTTGTACATTGTTTATATAGGAAAATACTAATTACTATTACAACTACTACAATCAATTTACAGCTGCAAGTCTTCTTTGATAGGTGCCATCTGCCGTAAATGTTGGTAAATGTCGGTACGTCGGTGCGTACATTGTTGAACGTCAATGCATATATTGTTGAATTCAACACTCCCCCTCAAGTTAGTGTATAGATGTCTGTCATGCCCAACTTGACTGAAACTTCTGTGAATACTCGATATGAGACTGCTTTAGTGAGAATATCAACCAATTGATCTTCTGACTTAATTTTTGGCAATTCCAAAGAATTTTCTTCTATCTTTTCCTTAATAAAGAATCTGTCCACTTCAACATGTTTTGTACGATCATGTTGGACTGGATTGTGAGCAATATCACATGCTGCTTTATTGTCACAAAATAATTTAATTGATTCTTTAACAGGATATCCCAAATCATTCAAGAGAGCTTGTAACCACAGAGTTTCACAAAGTCCAAGTGCCATGCCTCTGTATTCAGCCTCTGCGCTTGAACGGGCAACAACATGTTGTTTCTTACTTCTCCATGTTACAAGGTTTCCACCTACAAAAGTGAAGTAGTCTGATGTAGATTGCCTATCATTTATTGATCCAGCCCAGTCAGCATCAGTATATACTTCTATTCTTTGAAACTCTGTATTTTTTGTGAACAATACTCCTTTTCCAGGAGCAGACTTTAGATACCTCAAAATACGAATAACTGCATTCATATGTTGTTCTTTAGGATTATGCATAAATTGGCTAACAATACTTAACGCATAGGCAAGATCTGGTCTTGTGTGTGCCAAATACATCAACCTTCCAACAAGCCTTTGGTATCTTTCTTTATTTACTGGAACTTGATCAACCTTGATACATAGCTTTAATCCTTCCTCTACTGGAGTATTAGCTAGTTGACATGCTGACATACCAGTTTCTTTTAATAAATTTAAGGCATATTTTCTTTGAGATAAGAAGATTCCTTCTTTTGATCGAGAAACCTCAATCCCAAGAAAATATTTTAAGGAACTAAGGTCTTTCATTTCAAATTCTCTAGACAAATAACTTTGTAGAGCTTTCTTTTCTTCGTGATCATTCCCTGTTACTATCATATCATCAACATATACAATAAGTACAGTGATCTTACCATGCCTTTTTTTCAGAAATAAAGTATGGTCTGAATTGCTTTGCTTGTAGCCAAATGCCTTCATAGACTTTGTGAACCTGCCAAACCATGCTCTTGGAGATTGTTTTAAACCATACAATGATTTTTTTAATCTGCACACCTTTCCATCATGTATTTTTGATTTCTTGATTCCTGGTGGTAGATCCATATAAACTTCTTCAATTAAATCTCCATGTAGAAGGGCATTTTTTTTACATCAAACTGATATAATGGCCAATCTAGATTTGCAGCTAGAGATACCAAGACTCGAACAGTGTTGATTTTGGCTACAGGTGCAAATGTTTCTGTATAGTCGATCCCATATGTCTGAGTGTATCCTTTTGCCACCAATTTTGCTTTATAGCGTTCAATCATACCATCTGCTTGGTACTTTATTGAAAAAATCCATCGACATCCAACAATTTTCTTTGTTAGTGGATGATTGACAAGTTCCCAAGTTCTATTTATTTCTAAGGATCTTAGTTCCTCATTCATAGCTTTTTCCCATTTTGGGTCAGCTAAAGCTTCCTGCACACTGTTAGGAATAGATATAGCAGATAATTGATTCACAAATGACATGTTTGATTTTGACAAACGATGTTTAGACACATAGTTATTCATGGGATATTTGACTTTACTAGAAATCTCAGGTTCATACATGGTTTTAGGAATACCTCTGTTAGGACGTGGTGGAAGTATTTTTTTGGTTGGTTCAATAGTTGGAACATCCTCTGCAAACGATTGGTTAGGTATATCAGCAACTTGTGGAGTAGGAAACTCGTAATCACTTAGTGGTAGTAATGAACTTGCTTGATGATCTTGGAGTTGATGAGGGCTTGATTCCATTTCCCTTGAATCTCTTCCATTTTGGGAGTTATTACCATTTGAAGACAAATTATTTGTGTTTTGATCACATATAATTTGTCTTTCTTCATAAGGTAACAATTTATATGTGAGGGTCTGAATTTCATCATGGTTGTACTCCCCCTGAAATTCAGGCTTAGAAGAGAAATACATTGTATCTTCATGAAAAATAACATCCATGATGGTAATCATTTGTTTTGTTGGAGGATGATAACAACGGTACCCTTTTTGTTGTGTAGCATATCCCATAAAAACACAACGTATTGCTCGCGGATCCAACTTGCTACGTTGCTGTTTATGTAGGTGTACAAATGCTACACACCCAAAGACATGGGGAGGTAAATTGGGAACACTTGGTGCAACAATTGCTTTGGTGATGGCTTGTAGTGGTGTTTGGAAGTCAATTGAACTGGAAGGTATCCGATTGATCAAATATGCAACAGAAGCAAGTGCTTCTCCCCAATAAGATAATGACATATGAGCTTCGATCAATAAGGCACTGACAACCTCCAACAAGTGTCGATTTTTCCTTTCTGCAACTCCATTTTGCTAAGGTGTATCAACACAAGTAGTTTGATGAATAATTCCTTCTAATTGAAGATATTCTTGAAGCTCAGAACTCTTATATTCTCCTCCATTATCACTACGTAAAACTTGAATCTTTGTATTATATTGAGTACGAACCATTTTATGAAATTTTCTAAATAATAAGTTTACCTCACTTTTAGACTTCATTAAACAGACCCAAGTCATTCTACTAAAATCATCAATAAATGTAACAAACCAACGTGAGCCACCTAAAGTAGAGACCTTAGAAGATCCCCATACGTCAGAGTGTATAACCATAAAAGGAAAATGACTTTTATTTAAGGTTATAGGAAAAGAAGAATGATGACTTTTTGCTAACTCACAAACATCACACTTTAAAGAAGAAACATCTAAATTCAAAAATAAACTTGGAAATAATTTCTTTAAATATCCAAAAGAAGCATGACCTAATCTCCTATGCCATAGCCATATATTTGATGTATCCTTTCTTTTAGATCCATTTGCTACCAGTGCATGATTTGTTGAAGCCAAGTCCAAATAATACAAGTTTTCTCGCCTAATACCACGACCAATCGTTTGCTTTGTTTGGATGTCCTTGAACACACAAAAGTCAGGCCAAAAAGTAACAAAATAAGATAAAGCAGTGGTTATTTGAGAAATAGATATAAGGTTATACTCTAAAGAAGGAACAACTAGCACTGAATCTAAATTTAAAGTACTAGTGAGAGATAAAGAACTTTCCCCAATAACTGAGGTTGCAGTGCAAACAGTTTTGTGTGAAGATGGTTTTGAGATTTGTCTAGAATTGAATGTCATATGATCAGTTGCACCTGAATCAATTATCCATGTATTATTAAAAACAGGAGGAAAAGCTTTCTTACCAACATTGTTTGAGGTTGCTACTGATGCTGAGGAGCTTGCAACATGATCCTTCATTACTTCAACATTAGTGGCAATAGACATCTGTCTTGGATTTTTCTTGCGAGAGTCACGACTATGATCCCACCAATCAGGATATCCCACAAGTTCAAAACATCGTTCTTTGGTATGACCCTTTTGATGACAATGGGTACATTTTAATGATGATTTTTCAACAGCCTTTTTGACATTCATTCGTTCTTGCTGATTTGAAAAAGAACGGTTTTGAGATATCATGGCAGAAGCGTCAGAGTCTCCAGATTTTTCTTTTAATGATATTCGACACACTACTTCTCGTCGAATCAAGGAGTAACATCCTTCTAAATCCGGGATGGTTTCTTTTCGCAGAATTTCTCCACGAACCTGCTCAAACTCATCATCTAATCCAGCAAGAAAAATATGTACCCTCAGTCTTTCAACAGACTCTTGATATGATATTAAATCATCAGGATCTTTCATGACCACCTTATCACGATGGTCTAGTTCTTGAAAAATTTTAGTCAACTCTCCATAATATTCAGAAAGTGATTTTCCATTTTGTCTGGAAGTAAAGGCTTTTTGGTTTAAGACAAATACCTGTAATTCGTCACTTCCATCATAGAATGCCTTTGCCAAAGCACCCCAACTTTCAAGAGCAGTTGGTATGCGTAAATAACGCTTCATGATTTCTGGACTCATTGACATAAGTAGCCATCTCTTCACTTTTTGATTTTCTGCATACCACTTGTTATAATTTTCTGATGCTTTTTCGAGTTGCAAATTTTTGTCATGAATATAAGAGAGTTTTTCTCTCTCTGCAATATGCATTTCTATTATTTTAGACCAAACATCATAATTAGTCTCAGTAAGAATAATTCTAGCATTAAAAACACCTTCAGAATGGATAGATTGTACAATAACTGGAGTTGATTTCTCCACAGGTAATGAAATTGTTCCCTCTGTCATGATGTTATGGTACAAAAACTAAAAAAATGGTGTAATAATTTCAGAATTGGAAAGAAAAATGCAAGAACCGGTATAAAGAATATGAAACCGATGGTTTTTTAAGAAGAAATGACCAAACCGAATAAAAAACATAAAACCAGGTACAAAATTGGTTTAAAAACCTTGAAAACTGGACCAAACCAGTTTGAAAAAGACAGAACCGGAGAAAAAACCGGTTTCAGACTTTTAAAATGGACCGAACCGGTCAAATTTGCAAAAACTGCGAAAAAATCGTGTTCAGACCGAACCTCTGGTCTAACCGGACCGAACCTGGGTGTGGCCCGAACCGGACCAGACCGAGTCAAACCGGACCGAGCCGAGTGAGCCTAGCCACGTCAGCGTCTTCAACCTCCAGACGGTGCGTGAAGGCGCGTGAAAGTGCGTGGCTGCTAGTGGGGGAGCGTGTAGGCGCATAAAATTTTTTCCTTTTCTCCTGGAGGCGCGTGAGACACTTTATGAAGAACTTTTTTGAATCAGAATGCTCAGAATTGTGTTTAGAGTAATCTGGTAAAATTAGGTGAGATAAATATGATTTTAAAAGTGGCATTTTTAATTAATATTTGTATGGGTATTTGGGTGAGATTTTTTTTCTGAGAAAAAATATTTTTCAGAGAAAGAAAACTCAGTTTAGGCTAACAAGGCTTCAAATTTGCATAGAGCAACGACTTGGCTTTGATACCATGAAGAAATAAATAATTCGAAGAAACAATCTAATTGAAGAAGAAATGGTTTCTCCGATATATTTTTTTAATTCGTATGAGTTTGTACATTGTTTATATAGGAAAATATTAATTACTATTACAACTACCACAATCAATTTACAGCTGCAAGTCTTCTTTGATAGGTGCCGTCTGCCATGAATGTTGATAAATATCGGTACGTCGGTGCGTACATTGTTGAACGTTGGTGCATACATTGTTGAATTCAACAATGGTTAATAAGAATCCAATGACCTTTTAATGTGATAAAAATTGTTACAACTTAAATTACTTCACGATGTATTAAATTCCTCCAAATTATAAAGTTAAATTCTAATTAATTTTGCTTAAAAAAACAACTATTGAAAATGCTTACTCATTCACGCAATCCATTCTAATGAAAACGAAAGGAATTTCTTTGTTCTGAACATGACTTGTTGAAATTGCTTTCTAACTCAATTATAAAAGACCCCAGTTACTTGGATGGAAATATAAATTATATATTCGATAAACAATTATCAAAATTGCATAGAAATTGTGGCTAACAAAAATGAAGTTTGTCATGAATAAAATAATATTCAATAATTCAAGATAATTACACACAACATAAATAAAATATAATGATTTGATAAATATGATTGTCATATTTTTGCGAACTCGAGACACAAGTACTAGAATGTTTCTTACCATACGTATTCTTTCGGATCTCAATTTAATAACATATATAAACAGGCAACATAACAATCAACTAGTTATTATTGTTTTATGTTGTGTATTACTAAGCTACACGTAGCTAGAGCTTTCAAATAAGAGGGTTGGATCGGATTCAAGTTAACCCGTTTACTATCTAATATATTTATTCTCAATTTAAATTCAATTTATTAAATAAATAAGTGAAGATGGGTCAATTCGCTTAACCTAACCTATTTAATTCCAACCCAAATTCATTTAAAAGACATATTCGTGTCAAATTTATGGGTTATAGTGCAATTTTTATTAATGGATCGTATATGGATCAATCCGTTTACGATATAATTCATTTAATCCAAACCTAATCCATTTAGTAAATAAATCAAGACGGGTTGACCCATTTACTACCCACCTATTTAATCTCAACCCAAACTTATTTAAAATTATTCTCAAGTTCATAGATTATGTAAAAAATTGTCACTCTACATGTACCGCTACCAATAAATGTAACCCATTATTTTGTTGGACTTTTAGATCGATCATATTTCAACTAAAGAAAAAGCATTATTGTATATAATCATAATTAACATTACATAATGACAATTTATATTCAATACAATTATATATGTTTATACACTTACCAATATCTATATAATATTATGATATATCAAAATTTATGATACATAATATAATTTTTTTAAAAAGTATCATTTGTTAATTTATTGTAATAACCTTAAGAAGAATTATTTATTTTAGGTCAATAGTATGCCATAACCCATAAATATGGATGCCAGAAAATAATCCACAATAAGAGTTAAAACAAGTTATATATTTTGTCTTTTTCATTTTTAAATTTGTAATTATAAATTCTCATTTGTTTGAACAAATAAATCAGCCAATAGTAATGTATAATTTTTTTAACATTAATGACATGTTTGTTATACAATATTAAAAATTATGGTTGTATAATTTTTATATAGTCATGCATTTGATTGTGTAATCAGATCGTATCAAACAATATAAAAATAATACATATATATAGAAATTTTGTACGAATAAGAGATATGGGTCTAAACTATACTAAACACTAAGTTTAATATGTTTGAATTTTCAATTATAAATCATGTGTCTTAACCTTTTGTTTTATTTCAAATTCAAAATAATAATTTTTTTTATTTTTAAATATAATAAAAATATAAAAATAAATTAAATATTTTTTTTAAATAAATTTTATAATAAAAATTATTTTAAATATAATTTATTTATTTAAATATTTATAATTAATATTATCTCAATATATTATATTTTTTTGTTAATAAATATTATTTAAATTTATTTTAATATAATCTAATATAATTTAGGGTATAATACATAAATATATTTTGAGTTGGACGATGGGTTATTGGGTCCTGGCCTCACGTCAAAAGCTGAAGGATAATTTAGCAAATAAAACATTTACCTTCATACCCTTCTCTCTCGTTTACAATAACGCTGTCTAAAGAACGGAACTCGGCTCAAAACGCTAATCACTCTCTCCGATTGATTAATATTTCAAATCTGCAATTCAAATTATTTTTCATCCATTTTGAAGATAACGATTTCAAATTCTTACTTTTTATTATTATTTTGGGTGCGAAAGTTGTTGCTTTGATACCAAGTAGTAGCTATGCCGCCGAAGCAGCAATCAAAGTCCGATATGGCTAAGAAGCAGAAGGTTGTGGAGGATAAGACATTTGGGCTCAAGAATAAGAACAAAAGTAAAAGTATCCAGAAGTCCGTTTAGAAACTCAAACAATCTGTTCAGCAGAAAGTCGACCCCAAAGTCGCTGCTAAGGTCCTCATATTCCCGTACCAATCCTTCATTTATTGATATAGTTTTTCTATGTCTATTTTAATAGGTTGTGTTTGTTTGTGGAAAATGGGTTTTGGGAAATTTCACCAGAAAGAGGAATTCGTTCTTTTCCTTTATTAAAGCTCTGTTTTCTTGTAGGGTTTATAGGACGTGAGGTTTACTTGAAAAGTCTTTTTGGAGTAGTTTTCAATTTAAGAAGTTGGGATGACTGAGATTGATTGGATGGCAGAAAAAGGAGGAAGAGAAAGCTAAAGAGAAGGAGCCGAATGATTTGTTCAAGGTTGCTGTCAGTCAGCCTAAAGTTCCACCGGGTATGTTCCATGTACTTTAACTTCCACTCTATATGTGTATGGTATGCTTGTGTTTGCTGTTTGCCTTTTTAAAATTGTTATTTTGATGTATATATTAATATATGAAATATGATTTGGGAACTTGAATAGGTGTTGAATCCCAAGTCTATAGTATGTGAATTTTTCAAGGCGGTACAATGCACCAAGTGTTTTAAATGCAAGTTCTTACACGATTTGAATGTCGCTAGGAAGGGTGAAAAGATTGATATTTTCAGTGATAACACGATGAAGGTGATTGCTTGTATATATATTCACAACACCCCCCCCCCCCCCCCCCCCAAATTATTGTTTCATATGTATGTATGTATGTATATTTTTCCAGTTTATGTGTGTGGGTTGATTTACATTTAATCCGTCTTTTTTGCTGTCCTTGTTGGATTTTCTATGTCAATAGACACTATGGAGGATTGGGATCAAGAGACATTAGAGAAGGTGGTAGAGTCAAAGAACAAGGAATATAATCAGAACAAACCAACGGATATTGTAGGTTTATTTTTCTGTTCTTGAATCGTATCTTGTCAAATCATGTACATATTTTAGGTCTCAGAATTGTAACTTCTGCATGAGGGATGCTGCTCTTTCTTTATGCATGTCTGTGGATTTCCTATGAGGACACAATCATACCTGGTATTTAGAGTTCTGTTATTGGCATAAACATGTTTTGATTATTTCAGGTTTTGATTCTCTTATTCACATCATATGTAGATGCTTAGCTTCCGTATTCAAATTTGTTTATTGAAGACCTTGATCTTCTCTTATATGTATACTGTAGCACTGGAGCATCTCAGTAAACCCAGTCGTTTATTCTGTGCTTCTGTCAATTAAAGTTATGTTCTTGACTCAAACATATGTAGTAATTTGCTGGCTGAGCATACCCCCTTAATTATAATTAGTTGTAAAAGAAATAGGGTTGTATCTGGATTCGTTTTGAGAAGGCAGATTTCATGCTCAATTTGGATCTGTCCTTGAATCCGGGTTCATTTATGTCAAACAACATGACTGAATACCACAACTGTTTTATCTTTATGATAAAAGTTACGTCTTTAAATATTGTGAACTATTCATAGGTTTGCAAATACTTTTTGAAGGCTGTTGAAAAGAAACAGTATGGTTGGTTCTGGGTTTGTCCAAATGGAGACAGGGATTGTCACTACAGGCATGCCCTTCCTCCTGGCTATGTTTTAAAATCACAAATGAAGGCACTTCTTGAGGAGGAGAGTAACAAGATTCCCATTAAGGAAGAGATTGAAAACCAGGTGATAATTTTAATTATCTTGTTTAGTTTCCTTTTCATCCTTTTTGTTGTGCTAGATTTTTGCATCTTTGCAAGTTGATGACTTCTATTGTCTAATACATTTTTCCTTTGCCTTGTTTTCTGACCTTAACTATTTTCATCTTTTGGTTTCTTTTTTAGCGTGCACAAGTAACAACCATAACTCCTATGACTCTGGAGCTGTTCTTTCAATGGAAGAATAAGAAACGGAAGAAAGAGAAGCTAGAATGACTGCCCAACGAGTAGATAGAGCCAAAAATGATCGCATGAGGTATTTTTATTTCCTGAATGCTGCTTTCTATCAAATTGTACTGCTACAAGGTACTGATTTATTATTCATGTTTTCAGTGGTCACGAGTTGTTTCTTTTAGATGCTAGCTTGTTTGTGGATGATGCCGAGGCATATGAAAAATACCAGAGAGAAGAACCTGAGATTGCAGAAGAAAATGTAATCCTTCTTCTCCCGAAATATACATGATATGTATGGATGTTAAAGAAACAAACATGTATGCTTCAATAAAATAAAATCATATTCTCCAAGTATGGTTTGTGTTTATAATATATACCACTCAATTGTCATTTGCATGATAAATCAGAGAGGGAGAAAGCCATTGGCTTATCAAATGTTTCTGTTAATGAAATGACCGGAGTTGTTTGGTTGTGCGTGTTATCTAACTTATATGGCTTATCTGTAATGCCCAAATCAAGGGGAGATAATAATGGGGGGACAACTGCCCTCTCCTATGTATACAACTATTGTCCTAAGCAATCTTCTTGTGGTAACTGATATTAAGGCTAATTTTTAAAGCCTCTTTGTGTATTTTTGTTCTATATCTTCATCGGCTTCATGATCAAGGCTTGTGTTTCCTAGTACTGGCAACAACTGCTCTCTCTGCCATTCTTCTCTAGCTTTTCCTAGAGTGAAGGTTATATATACATTCAAGTAATTGTATGAAATTTTTTTTTTATTTTGGTTTGTGTTGCCTCAATGTATCATTTTAACTGTCCCCACTGTCAGGTTAAAGCCAACACAACAGCAGCAGGGCCAAGCAACTCTTGTTGTGCTGTTTGTGGTTCCAAAGAAGTGCATGCTGACGACGACGATGATCTGGACATAGACGAATTAAATGAACTCAAAGCAAGTTTGTCAAGAATGTCTATTCAGATTGGTGAGCCAGGCATTACAAATCTTGAGAGACAGATAGAACAGTGTTGGCAATCTGCTTTTTATGAATGAGGTATCAAAAGGACTGTCTACGGCATTTTTTTTTTAATTATTTTTTTATTTTTATAATCAACATTTTGGAAGGAAAAAATATAACTCCTTGGGCTGTTATGTTTTGATATTGTGTGCATTTTGTGGGGTGCTTGGTATCATGATAGGTAGTTGATGCATTTAAAATTTTAGATTTTGGTCACAGGTTGGTCCTTTATCTTCCTCCATCTTCAGCAATTGGTGGAACTCGGTACAAATGCAAACCCAAGCATCCAAGGGGTAAATCTATGTAACATTACAATGGAACAGAACTCTATTAAATTGTATGCTAAAAACAAACCTTCCCTTACCGAATTCCTCAAGTAATTTATCCTTTGTGGTTTAGCTTCTTCACTAAACGCCGGAATGACAAATTTCTGCTGCATCTTTAGTAAGTCTGATGATAGTGAATTAGTGATCATCAATGAGTCTCTGAACTTTGCGAGTATTAACAAATTTTTGCTAATAATCAACTTATTGTTTCTTCTATACTCTATTAACTCCACATGCCTTTTGGTCTTAACTCAAACAAAATTATTTGAACATTAGTTTATAATTTGATGTGAAGTGTGAACGCTCTGTTCTCTTCATTTTGCGCCAATCCATTCCAGGGTTAAAATTATTCTCCAAAATATGTTACATTTTATTATTATTATTATTATTATTATTATCAAGATTACTCCTGATCTAAGTATCTCTTTGACAAAAAATATATAAAGAAAATTACAAAATTAACAACTCTAAAATATATAATAATAAAAATAATATCTTTTAATATTAATTTATATTATTTATATTATTGTCGATTAAAATTAAGGGTATGAATTTTATTATTATTATTATGATCAAGGTTACTCCTAATCTAATATCAAGGATCTGCATATCTCTTTGACAAAAAAATAAGAAAAATTATAAAATTAATAACTCTACAATCATAATAATAAAAATAATATTTTTTAATATTAATTTATATTTTTTATAAATAAAAATAAAATATTATTTTATTACTATAAATTTTAAATATTATTTTAAATAATTGATACTTTAAGTTGGGGGCCATCACCTTTTGCCAATAGTGATGGCTATATATTCTCTTTCTATTCCATCAATGTTTTTATATAATAAAAATATATATATATATAAAATCTCAAGCATGAAGAAGTATATAAGAATACGATGTGGGGTCTTATAATAGAATATAATGGAGGTTTGCTCAACGTGTAATTATTAATGTAATGCGTAAGCTTATGATGTAAGCTGTTGTGATGCAAGCGCTATGATGTAAGTCCTAAAAATCTCAACAAAAATTATTTTACCATAACTTAATACATATTTTAATTAATATGATATAATTTAATTGATTATTATTTGTAAGATATCTCTTAATTACTTTATTATTTAATATCTTCAATTTTATATTTAATTAATAATTAATACACTGCTTAATGCATACACATTACTTAAGTCTAAATGGGTCAAGCGGCTGTGATAAACGGTTTCAATCGTGGTGGATTTGAGTAAACAAATAAATAAAATAAATTGACGATAATAATACTAATATACAACCTAGTATACACTTGTAATTTACCTATATACTCGTATTCAAAATTTTTATTATAATTTTATATTTCAATTTTTAATTATATGATTGCACAACTTAATTATATTACATATTAAAAGTTAAAGTTTTGTTAGAAAGTTAATATATAATGCAAATTTTACTATAAAAGAACAAATAATTGATAATATATATCAAGCTTTTTGTGATACTAGATTTGCAACATGCACGTTGTGCGTGTACTCTTAACTTAATTTGAATAGCAAGATTTTTACAACTTGAATTGTTTATATCACAAGGTAATTTATTACAATTTTATCATATATTACTAATATTAAAATATAATTAATTATAAAGATATAATAAATAATTTATACATTTTATTGTAAAAATAATATAAATAATTATAATAATATCATTACCCTTTAATTTTTATTTATTATTTAAAATTTGTCACAAAATTTAAACTTTTAAGTAATAGATAGTTCAAAAAGTTACAACTTAATTAGCAAGTAGTAAAAAATAAAAATAAAATGCTTATTTATTGAAAACATCATAGTTCGTATGCTTATGTATATATTCTTTATTATTTTATATATTTAATAATTGTAAAATAACTCATAATTAATTAGTATTAAAGTATGATTAATCTTTCTGCTAAAACCTTATCAAAACCATTAATAATATTTTATTCTCCTTATTTTACAAGTTGCGTCAACTCATATAATAAACAAATCATATTTTGTTTGACATATTATGATTTTGGGTTGTTAACACATTACACTAAAAATAGTTAACAAAAATATAATATTTAAATAAAAGAGTGACTCATTAAGATCATGCGATTTTTGTCGTATAATGTTTGTGAAATAAAATACAATTGAAGCAGATTCATTGTATATCATGTTCTTTTGAACCTGTTTGTTAAATATCTACGTGCTATTTCATATTATATTAAATAATATAAATTTTATATTGTGTTTGGATCATGTTACCGCATCATATCAAAAATTATAATATTTAACTAGGTATTCATAATGCCATTTAATTGGTCAACATTATTAGTTAAAAAGTCATATGATACAGTCAACGCACACTGCACAGTCAAGTAAATCTTTATTAAATAATTCGTATTAATTGTGCATATATTTATATTATTATTAAATAATATAAATAGTATGAGTTATTTACGAAAATGTCATCCTTCAAAAACCTATAAATAGGTTATTATAACCTAAAAAAGTATGTGTAACCTTATCTTTAAAGTCTCTTAAATTTATCTCTAGTCTTACCATTCTCCTTAAAAATTTATTTAATTATTAGAGTGGATATGACATCTCATAGTGTTGTAACTTTTAACGTGATTTTCTAATAACGTAAAGGGTCAACATTCCAAATAAAGCAATTGAATATAACCATGCACCGAACTTACACACGTATTGGGGTAAGAAAGAACCATAACCTTCCACCAGACCTACGCGTGTCATTTCCCTTGGAATTACTTAAGGCTCAAAGAGTCCCTAGTCACACTTGGGACAGTAAAACCACCTACCCATAACCAAATTATGATTAAGTGTTACAAGAAATTTGGCATCATTGCCTCATGTCACCATCGTCTCAATGGAACTAGTGTTGTGTGTTATTCATCCACAACATTCATGATCTAGGATCTAGACGATAACCAACTGGTGTTTCAATGGATTAAACGTTGCAAGGAAATGATACGGGGCACTCACTTGTTGGCATCTACAAGGACCTTATCCAGGATCTAAGAAATTAGTTGGATTTGAGTAGTCGTCCACTGGATAGCCAATTGGAACAACTAAGTTCTACGACGGATCAAGAAGGAATCATCTTCCGATAGCCATGTAGTGATGAACTATCATGTTGAGCGTGGATCAAGACAGTAGCATGCTCTACAAAACCATGTCCTGGATGCTGGCACATAGTGCCAAACCACGCACCTGGGTAAGAGGGACCATAACCTTCCACCCCCCAAGAAAAAGACTTAAGGCCCCAAAAGGCCCTCCATCCAATTTGGGATAGTATGACAAATTACTCAAGACTAAGCGTTGGTTAAGTCTTACTCAAGAACTAGGCACCACAACCCACTTGGCAATTGTCTTAATGAACAAGTGTTGTACAAGGCTAACGTGGGCTCACACCCCTAAGGCATCCACAACGACCTTGATCTAGGATCCAAGCAATGGTCTATTAATGTCTTAATAGATGAAGTCTAGTAAGAAAATAATGCGAAAGCTGGTACCTATGTCAACTTCACATAGGATCTAGACATTTGTTTGTGTCTAAGGACTTACTCAAGTATTGTTAAACTCCTTATCACCTAGGCACTAGGAGTGGCACTCAGAACCACTAGAATTAGAGGCTTGCACAATGCTTCTCTAGGAAAAGATGGAGGCCACTCCTAGAATAAATTGGACTTTAGAGGGCGATCATTGCTTGTCACACTCAAGAAACCTACCATACAAGGGGCTAGGAGTACTAGATCATAAGACAAATATGAATTTTTAAAATTTTCCAAAGGCACTCGGGAAGAATATCACCCTTGGAACTTTGGAAGATTAAAAAATTCAAGGACTTGGGATCGAAAGTATTTTGGACTTATAAAAAATAGAATTGGGATCATCATTCATGTTTTAATCATGGTTGTACATAAGGTCGAAGCCAACCGAAGAATTTTGCAACTAAAGAGGGAGCTGCTCAGAATAATTTCAATAAGATATTTGTTTCATTTTAAATTAATTGAATCAGTACTTTATTGCATGAATTAAATGTTTTTGGGAATCTTTAATAACTATTACTAACAGGGGACTGAAAGAAATTAATTTCCAGATGTAGAGATTGCAATCTACTGATGAAGAGGGAAGAAATTATATCATATATGATTTATTCTCTTCCTAAACTTTTTAGCTTTATGCTTTGAGTGAGCTGTAATAATATATGTTATTTATCTCACTCCAAAAGTAACTATTTAGCTCTAAATACTGTAAATTGCTAGTTTTGAGTTTGGTCAAAAATGTCTCAAAATTTATTACAATTTGTATAGGATTCATATAAAACATAAATTACACATTTATGGATATGGTTACATAACTATATAGCGAAAATACAGTCGATTTTTGCCAAAATTCAAAAAAACAGTCAAATTTGCAAACTACTCTAGAACTCTTTATTTATTTATTTATTTATTTTGTCTTCTTCTCCTTCTATATTTATTGAGTAAGATTCCACTTATTGTATGCTTTTTTATTTTGTTTCAACGTACTTATGCTTTTTTCATTTTTATAAAATGAAGAATTAAAATAAACCTGTTACCCCATATATGATATTATGATGAATTATTCATTTGTCTTAGACTACTGATCCAAAACAAATAGCACGTCTTTTATCATGAAAAAAGAAAGAATAAAAAGAGCAAAAAAAAAGCCCCATTTTTTTTTTTTTTTTTTTAATTTTAACTCTTAAAATTTATAATTTTAATTAGTTTAGACTAATTATAATTTCTATATTATTATATACAAGATTCTTTCCTATTCCTATTGGGTGGTATAAGCAACCTGTTCTATGTATCGAGTACACTTTCAGTAGCGCGTTTAGCTTACGCTAAGACCCAATACATGCATTATATTAATCATTATCATCATATATAATCATTTACTTCTTAAAATTTGGAATAACAAACATGTATGTGTGTTGTTGGTGTTTAATTGGTAAGTCCTGGAACTTGAGAAAAAGATAAACCAAACATGCATAAAAACAACTGGAAACCATTAGACAAGCTTATCGTTTACAAAATTTATATATAGGCCATAGCTATCATATTCATAAATATATAGCGCGCATACATATATATATATGCGCGCGCGCAGGCGCAGAACACATAACAACATAAGCTTGAAGCCTTTCGCATATTTTTAATTGATACTATAACTGCTCAGTTAGATATCTGAGTGTCCCTCTGAAATGTAGGTGCTCTATTGGGGGGTTGTAGAGCCTGAACTTCCCAAGCACTTCCACTCGAACCATGTCCACTGTTTCCAAGTACCGACTTTCTTGACCATACCGACTTTCTTCACCATATCTTTAAAGATTTTGGGTTTAATTTGACCTCTAGGAGGAGGAAGCCTTACCTCTAGGCTTTTGGGACTTTTCATGTATTGGGTTTCCGTGGCTTTGGATTTTGTTAATTGAAATAAATGTTTGAAGCTCTTGGTAGAAAAGCAGAGCAAAAAACAGAGAGAGTGTAAGAAAAAGGAAAATAGTTTCAGTGATTGAGAAACAAAAAGAGGAGGAATGTAGTTTAGCTATATACCAGAGTTAAAACGTTTGTATTATTTATAGGTGAAACGCACTAGCAAATAAGCTATTTATTTTTGCATTTTAGTTTTATAATTTTTAAAAATATACTTTAATTTAATATATTTTTTTTAAACACACCTTTTCTTTCCTTTTAAAATAGAGATTCGAAAGTTATTATTTTTATTAATAAAATGAAAATGCACTTAAAATTTAAATGAGATTTGAACTTTGATTCTCGATAAGAAATCAAGAGTCTTACCACTTGAATAAAAAAAAAAATCAATTAATTTTTTAAAAATAAAAATAACAATTTAACAACAATAATATTCTAATGATAATTTAACAAGTGTTAGCATACTGAGACTCAAACTCAAAACATAATAATAGCAAGTGTTAGACTTAACCAACACACGAAATATTAAGATAAAATAAATGGGTGAAATATTTTTTGGTTTTTTTATATTTTTTATAATAATAATATGTCATTCGCCTAAATAAAAATAATGTAGGACAAACAAAATTGGATAACATTACCAAATTATCAAGTTACCTATTTAAAATGGTAGAGTATAACAAATTCACGTACTTAAGTATTTTAATGTTATTTAGTCTTATGTTATTCGAGAGATATACCAATAAAAGCACACCTTTATTAAAAGAAAAATTAAATTATTTTTTTATTTTTAAATAAACATAAATACACGCAAAATAGTAAAAAAAAAAATTGTATATTAAAAGTTACAATGTGTAAAATCTTATAGTTAAAAACTAAAAAAAATAAAGAGCTCCAAATTTAAAAGGTATAAACTTTTGCGCCTTCATTTGTTATCAAAGATAAGAGATACAATGTACGTCAAAGTGTGAATAACAAATGTGCTCAATTTAATAGTTTAGATGTGAAGCTGATGGTTCTTTGTATTAAAACTTATTATGTGGAGCTTTTCAAATAAATATCTGATACTCATCTGTTCTAAGATTTTTCCAAGGTTTTATATTGGCAGCTTTTGGGGGTCTTAGATTTTAGAAGAGAGCAAATGTTCTTGAACAAAAAAAAAAAAAAAAAAATCAAAAGCCACCAGATATGCTTTTCTTTGTTGGAACAAGGGAGTCAAGATTTAAATTTTAATTGAAATATCGAGATTTTAAATTTTATAAATATATAAAAAATATATTTTTTTCTATAATAATATTTAAAACAAATTATGAAAATTACAAAATTTTATGACTTTTATATAAAACTTAATAAATTATAAAATAATCAACTATTTATACTTTAAACTAATTTTATCATTTAACACATATTTTTATAAATATTTGTGTTGTTTATTTTGATCAATAAGTTAATAATTAATCAAAAAATGCAAAATAAATATTTAAATTTTGAAATAATTAAATAAATGGCATAGAAGTCTGTAAAATTAGAAATAAACACTCTAAAAGGGAAGAATCTACTATGGATTCAGCCTAAGAAACAATATGCAGAGAGACTCTCTCAAGTAAAACTCAATAATAAAGCAACAACCCCACCTTCTTTTCTCCCATTCTAGCCTATAAACCACACTAAAGACATGTGTCCACAAACAACCCTCTTGAAACGTCACACTTCGTAATTAATAGCTTGTTCTTTAGTAAGTATAAGTTCTAGGAAATAATAAAAGGAAAGGTAAACAATAATAACAATAACAAACAACCTAGTAAATAAAATAAATGATAATGACTCTCCTTAGCTCGCTACATCAATTGCCCCTCACTTGGAAGAAGATTTGCCCTCGATTCCATATGCTAGAATAGGACTCTCATCTGGTGGAAAATAATCATATAAATCATTGATGTTGAAAGTAGGATTAAGCTAAAAATGAGTAGGGAGATCCACAATGAAGGCATTATAACCCAATCTCTTATCATGAAGTTTAATTCCAATACCAGCAGGCAAACGAGTTTATTGATATGCACCATCACCAAATCACCAAATTAAAAACCTTATGCCACATTTGCTTATCTGCTTGTGATTCGTATTTGAGTGCATTAGTCTCTAAATGTCTTTTAACATCCTCCAACATATTGGTAGCATTTTTAGCTAAAGACTCAGCAGTTTTGCTATAGTAATTAAGATAGGAAACTACATCAGTTGGGTAATTAGGTACCTTTGTATAAACAATGGCAAATGGTGGCTTTCCTGTGCTTTGGTTCGACATACTATTGTAGGGAAACTCAACTTGATTGAGGGCGAAATCCCACTGCTTAGGATTGTCACCCGTGACCCACTGAATCATGTTTCCCAATGTTCAGTTCATCACCTCATTTTGCCCATCTATTTGTGGGTGATAAGCGTTGTTGAATTTTAATGTGGTGTGGAGTCTCTTCCAAAGTTCTCGTAAAAAACAACTTGTAAATTTTACATCCCTATTGGATATAATTGATATAGGAACACAATGGAGTTAGACAATATCCTTAAAAAACAGTTGGGCCACATAACTTGCATCAGATGCTTTCCGACATGCCACAAAGTGTGACATTTTAGAGAACATGTCAACAACTACCGTGACAAAATCCATATGTCGTTATGTATTAGGGAGACCCAGAACAAAATCCATGCTCACGTCCTCCCAAATTGACTCAGGAATAAGAAGGGGACTATATAGGCCAGTGTTCTATGAGGTGCTCTTGGCTGTTTGGCAAATAACACATTATTGGACAAATTGAGTGACATCTCACCTCATATGAGGCCAATAAAATCTATCTTGAAGTAGAGTCAAGGTCTTGTCTCTTCCTTTGTGAGCAGCTAATCCTCCTTAATGTAGATCATGAATTAAGTGAACACGCAAAGAAGTGTTAGGAATGCAGAGTTGGTTCCCTTTAAAGAGGAACCTATTAAACAAAGAGAAATCTCGAGTTGGTTCATTGTTGTTGTAGCTCTCCCATATATCCTTAAAATCAACATCCTCAACATAAAGTTTAGATAGGGTGTCAAAACTAGTGACAAAAAGGAAACAATTGTGAGGAGATAAATTTTCTGTTGAGTGCATCTGTCACAACACTTTTGGAACCAGACTTGTGCTTAAAAACATAGTTGAATCGTTGTAAAAACAACCCTCAGCGCATATGCATCTTGCTCAATTGTTTTTAAGAATTTAGGAATTGAAGAGCTTGATGGTCAGAGTGCAAAATAAACTCTTTGGAAACCATAGAATTTCTCTTCATATGTACTCCATTTCTGTCTCACTTCATTAAGCTTTTCACTAAAAAACTCAATGGGTTGTCCTTCTTGTGATAGTACAACACCAATGCCAATAGTTGAGGCATCGCTCTCTATCTCAAAGACTTTATGGACATCAAGAAGAGCTAGACTGGAATTGAAATTAACTTGGTTTTGATCAGTTGAAAACTCTCTTCTTGTGGTTGCTCTCACTTGAATTGACCCTTTTTAAAAAAATCCGTTAAAGGGGCCACAATGGAAGTAAAATTTCTAACATACTTGCAATAAAATGTTGCTAGACCAAGAAAACTGCGAATCTCATGGACTGAAGTTGGAGAAGACCAATCTTGAATAGCTTGCACCTTCTTAGGGTCTATAGCCACCCTATTGTGACTAATAATGAAACCAAGGAATAATAGTTTGGATGACATGAATTCACACTTTATGATGTTAGGGAATAGTTGGTTATCCCCGAGTGCTTGGAGAACATTTCTCAAATGTATACTATGTTCCTCAGTGGACCTACTTTAAATTAATATATCATCGAGATACATAACAACATACCTTCCAATTTATGGTCTAAGAACTTGGTTCATAAGGCACATGAAAATGCTAGGGGCGTTGCAAAGTTCAAATGCCATCGCAAGCTATTCATATAACCTCTCCTTGGTTTTAAAGGTCGTCTTCCACTCATCAACCAACCTAATTCGTATATGATGAAACCCACTTTTCAAATCCAGCTTAGTGAATATTGAAGAGCCACTAAGATTGTCCAACATGTCTTATAACCATGGGATAGGAAATCTGTATTTAGTTGTAATTTTATTAATTGCTCGACTATCGACACACATCTTGTATGTGCCATTTTTCTTTGGAACCAAAAGAATAGAATGGCACATGGGCTAATACTCTCTTGCACATGTCTTTTCTGAAGTAACTCTTCCACTATTTGTTGTAATATGTCATGCTCAAATGGACTCATCCTATAATGGGGAAGATTGGGGAGCTTTGAGCCTGGAACTAAATCAATTTGATGCTGTATATTCCTTAGAGGTGGTAACTTTGTCGATAGTCCTTAAGGATATAGATCTGCAAACTCTGCTAACAAAAGCTTCAACATTTCAAGAGTTGGGATGCCACTATCAATCATTTCTTTAGAAACCAAATAGAGCACTTCTTGACATGTTTTAATATCTCTCATGAATTCAGCTCCAGTGACGTCAACCAACACCTTTTTAGCAGTCACATTTGAAGTTGTAAAAGATAGTTTAGGTACTGGATTTAATAACACATTTTTAACTTTCCAAAGGAACATGTAACTATTATCTCTACCCCTGTGAACAACATCCACATCAAATTTCCAAGGTCTACCAAGAAGTACATGGAAAGCATCCATATAGACCACGTCACAAATAGCCAAGTATTGGTAATGACCACTAATGGAAAATGACACTCTACATAATTCAGTAACTTTAGTCTCATTGCATTTTTTGATCCAACGAATTTTATACGGCATAGGATGTGACTCAATTAATAATCCTAAGGCTTTAACCAGGCCTCTTGACACAACATTCTTGTTACTGCCACTATCAATGATTATATCACACACTTTCTTATTGATGGTGTATCTTGTTCTAAAAATGGAATTTTTCTAAGTTGGCATTGACTATTTAGGAGTTAACAACAACTTTTGCAAAATACACACTACATGATCACCTAATCACCATTCTCAATATCTAGTTCAATAGACTCCAAATTTTGAGCATAAGCATCATCATATCCCTTATTTACATCTCTCAAATCATCAATATAGTTCATTGTTTTGTGTTAAGGGCACTCATTAGATCGATGTCTCGACTGGTTGCATCTAGAACACTTGACAAGTGGTGCTTTTGCATACAAGCTGGGTTTAGTAGTAGTAGTAACAGCATTATTCATAGGTGCTTGGGTTTTTAGGATAAATTTAGATTTGGAAATATAAGGGTTATAAGGGGTGGACTGAAGGGAACTGGTTTAAGGTCTTTTAAAAGGTAGTTCAGAACTGGTCTGTCTTAGAATTGGGTCCTGGGCCAATGGAAAAGTTGGGTTTCAAATTTGTTGCTAATGAAATAGCCTCAAGTAGGGACAATTGGGCTGTAGTGTCCAGCTTGTCTCTAATGGCTTCTCTGAGAATCAGCTATGAACCTTAACATTTCATAAGTACCTTCCTCATTCATATTATTCTTCGCACAAAGCCTCTAAAATTTATTAGCATAATCAGTGACAGTTTTGTTACCTTGTTGACAATAGAGAAATTGTTTGTGGAGGGAATGTTTATAGTCTTTGGGAAGAAAATGTTATATCCTTAGCGTCTTCAACCTCTCATAGGAATTAATGGATGGTTGGTCCATTTTTTTATGAGTCACTTGGATTCTCTCCCACCATGCCTAAGTTCCACCACAAAGCTTACAGACTACCATCTTTACCTTTCTGTCCTAAAAAATTTCCAGATACTCAAAGAAATTTTAGCCGCTAATTCCCAATCTAAATATTCTTCGATGTCAATCTTTCCTAAAAATTCAAGAATATCATTCTTGATCCTAAAATCAAACTCAGCTAGTTGTCGATTTAGATTTCTCACTTAGGGATACGTATAATCTTCTATTTTTTCTATTTTAGCAGCTTCGTCTTCTTCCTCTTGATGTTGATTGTGAAAGTGTTGATTACCTCGCCCACGGCCTCGCATTGCTCGTAAGGGTGGGTGTCTAATCAGAGGGATTGGTTGTCTTTGAGGTTCGCACTTCACTAGTCGATAAGTCGCTTAGTCACCACAACAAGTTCTCTATGGAATTGACCTAGAGAGTGTTACACTTCACCAGCAAATTAGCTTAGCTTGGCATCATATCTCTGTTCTTGCTCCAAAAACATTTGTCGTATAATTCGAACAAGAGGATCTTCGACACCCTCGCGTTGCCCAATACCACCATTAGAGACCATTAAGTTGTTGTGAATTCCTTGCCTCTGATACCAATTTGGCATAAAAGCCTGTAAAATTAGCAACAAACACTCTAAAATGGAAAAATCTAGTATGGATTCAACCTATGGGAAACAATATGCAGAGACTCCCTCAAGCAAAACTCAATAAAAGTAGACTCCCTCAAGCAAAACTCAATAAAAGTAAAGCAACAACCCCACCATCGCTTATCCCATTCTAGGGCAAAAACCTTAAAAGGTCTTTTTTAAGTGAAAAGTTCACTTAAGGAACATCAACTATTACAAAAGAAATAAAAGATTTGTAAGGCCTTGCAACACAATACAAAATATAATGTCAAAAATAACAGAAATAATAAAAAATCAGGAAGTATTAGAAATACAAACATAGGACATATCAGGATGTTTTTCACAGGAAATGATATTTAGCAAAAAGAAATTTGGAGAAATTCAAAAATCCAAGTTAAATCTTAAAGAAAAGGATGGATTTAAGGAAGAGTCATTTTCTACAATTAGAAAATTATTTCCAAGAAAAGATATAGTATACTATGGAATAAGCAATAAAGAAATGAGTATAACCATAACAGATGCAAAATGAAGGTTTAATATACCATTAATTAATAAGGAGACAATTATAGAAAAATTATCAAAGATTCCAGAAAAGGATAGAGAAAAAATTGGGTACATCCATTTAGGAAGAATACAAATTTTAATAAAAGCACACTTCAGAGAAGGAATAGATACACCAATCAAGTTAGCCTTATTGGATAATAGGATAACAAATAGGAAAGATGCTTTGCTAGGAATGATAAATGGAAATCTAGGATATCAGAAATTGAAATTCACAGCTTATCCAAGATTTGCTGTTAATATTCAAGATAAAAATTTAAATCAAGTACTCAGTTTGGCTTATGATTTCGAAAGAGGAAATCTAATGAAAGAAGGAAATCACCCATTTTCAATGCACTATTTGGTAGGATATTCTCTAACAAATAGTCATAATAGTTCGATATATGGACAGCATGAATATATTGAAATAGATAAAACTTTTAAAGACATAGGACAAATAATAAAGAACCCAGAAAAACTATCAGAATATGAAGTACCAGATGAATGGAATTTGGACATTAAAGAAAAACCACTAATAACATCAAGAAGAAACAATGTACAAAGAATAACATTCGTAGATACACAACCAAAAGTTACAAACAGAAAAATAGAGGAGTTAAAAGAAGAAATAGAAGAAATGAAAGAATTAGTTTATACAATGAAATAATGTTAAAAGAAAAATTATTAAGAATACAATTAGAAGGAAGTAACAGTTTAATGAGTATAAATAAGAATCAAATATCTATAATGGAAGCTTTAATTCATATAGCAGAACAGATAGACAGCACAGGGAAAGAAATAATAGAAATAAAAAAGAATATTAATAACTCAGGAAGTAAGATTGATCCATTAAAAGGATTAAAAGAAGAACCTCCAAGAAGATCTGATGCATTAATACCAATAAATGAAAAAAGAAAAGCAGAAGAATCTAGACAAATAACAACAACTTAATGGACTTAACAAAATATAGAAGAAATTTAGAAGAACAATTTATGAATCCTGAAAACAAGGACATAGAAAAATTAATTAGTTTATTAATATTAACAGATAAAGAATTAGAAAAACATTATGAAGAAAAATCTTACATAAATAAAGAAGAAGATGATATGACAGTAATAAGTGAAAGTGAATCTGAAGAAGACACAACCCAAAGAATTAATATGGAACCAGTACTAATACCCAGAACAAACCCAGAAAGATCAACTCCAGAAAGAGGAGAAACATCTGACCCACATAGAGAAAATAGGTATAGGCCAGAAGAACCTGATCCAATATATAGGAGAAGACAACCACCTAAAATGGAAGAAGGATTACATTGGGGTACTAGAGGAAGTATTCCACCAGAATTTAGACCACATGAAAACTATAAAACAGATATTTTAGATCTAGACTGTATAAGAGATAGAAAGAAAGCCTTAGATGAATGGGCTAGTGGAATGAGTGTAATTATACAAACATCATCAACCACAAATACAAACCCTTCAGTTTGTAAAGTTTTAGTATCACACAAAATGACAGGAAATGTAAAAGTATGGTTTTCAAACCTAACTGATCAGCAACATTTAGGAATGACAGGAAATTCTACAACAGGAAGAGATTATTTAGACAAAGTAATAAATAAGATATATAAAGAATTTATAGGAGAAGATAAAGGAAGAAATATAACAGAATCTAGTGAAAATGAAATAAATGAAGCCAAATGGCATTTAACGAATATGAAAATATGTGATATGTGTTATATAGATTCTTTTATATGCGAATATAAAATGTACTATCATAAACTCCCACCATCTATGCAAGAAACCTATAAAGAAATGTTTTACCAAAAATTACCGGGAACATTACACAAAACTATGACAGAAGAATGGAACAATAGAAATACACAAACTATACCTGATACCCTAGGAGGTAGGATAAGAGGACTAAAAAATTGGATAATAATAAAATGCCAAGAAAGAAAAGAATTTAAGCAAATAAGAGGAAATGATAAAATTTGTTGTGATTCAAGAGACTTTAAAGCACCAGGAAAATATGGTTGTAGCATAAAACCATATAACAAATATAAAAAACATAGATACAAAAAATTCAGAAAACAAAATTTTCTAAAGTATAAAAGAAGATATAATCGAGAACCTTATAGGAAAAGATATTTTAAAAGAAGAAGATATAGTACACCTGAAAAGAAAAACTATTGCCCTTCAGGAAAAAAGAAATGTAGATGTTGGATTTGTAACGAAGAAGGCCATTATGCTAATGAATGCCCAAGTAGGCTACAACATAAAAAAGAATTTAAGAAGGAATTCCCACAAAAAGCAAAAATATTAGAAGAAGCCTTTAAAATGGAATTAGAACCAATAAAGGAATCTGATATAGATGATACATGTAGCATTTATCTACTAGAGGAAACTGAAGAAGAAATAACAGACTCAGAAATATCTGATTCTGATTATGAATTTGATTCAGAACAATGGATGAAATATTAAGCATAACAAACCCAAATAGTACCTATATAAAAATAGGACTAAAATTTAAAGGATATAAAAATTACCACTTACATGCATATATAGACACAGGAGCTAGTATGTGTGTAGCTAGTAAGAATGTTTTCCCAGAAGAACTTTGGAAACAATCTCCAAAAGAACTAATAGTAAGAATTGCAAATAATACTACAATAAATTTAAACAAAGTATTAACAGATACAGATATAACAATAGGAGGAGAAACCTTTCATATACCCACAATTTACCAACAAGAAACAGGTGTTGATATTTTATTAGGCAATAACTTCCTAAATTTATATCAACCGTTTACACAATATCTAGACAAAATAAGTATAACAACCCTAGATGGAGAAACAATCTATGTATCAAAAATCAGGAAAGCATTAACTGTTTCATCGTCAACTTTTATGCAACAACATAAAAAGCGAAAACGTGGTGAGATAGAAACAACAAAACACAAACCACATTTAGAAAATATTTCTTTAGACATAGAGGTTAACCAAAACCCCTTTCTAAATGAAATTCAAGAAAATAAAGCCTTAACAGAAATAAGAAAATTATTAAAAAATGTATGTTCAGAAAATCCTTTAGATCCAAACATAAATAGATCTAATGAGATAGCAAAAATAGAATTAAAAGACCCCTTAAAGGTTATAAGGGTAAAACCAATGATTTATACTCCAGAAGACAGAAAGGAATTTGAAAAACAAATCCAAGAACTTTTAGAATTAAAAGTAATTATTCCTAGTAACTCACCTCATTCTAGTCCAGCATTTTTAGTAGAAAAAGAGGCTGAAAAAAGAAGAGGAAAGAAAAGAATGGTAATAAACTTTAAATCCTTAAATAAAGAAACAATTGATGATGGTTATTTTATACCAAAGAAAGAAGAGTTATTATCTCTCATAAAAGGAAAGAAATATTTTTCAAGTTTTGATTGTAAAAGTGGATTTTGGCAAATAAGACTTGATGAGGAATCACAGAAATTAACAGCATTTAGTTGCCCTCAAGGACAATTCCAATGGACAGTTGTTCCATTTGGACTTAAACAAGCACCAGGTATTTTTCAAAGACATATGGATAATATCTTCAAAAAATACTACAATTTCTGTTGTGTCTATATAGATGATATACTAATATTTAGTAATGATTTATCAAAACATTATTTAGATGTTATTAATATCTTACAAGAATGCAGAAAATTTGGAATCGTACTATCAAAAAAGAAAGCAGTTTTAGCTCAACAGAAAATAAAATATTTAGGGTTAGAAATAGAAGATGGAAAACATCATCTACAACCCCACATTTTAAACAATATACAAAACTTTCCTAGTATAATCAAAGATAAAAATCAATTACAAAGATTTCTAGGATGTTTAACATATGCAGAAGCATACATAAAGAAACTAGCAGAAATGAGAAAACCATTACAGGCAAAACTTAAGAAAGATCATGTCTAGCAATGGACTGAAGAGAACACTAAATACATGGATAAAGTAAAAGCACAAGTAAAAAATTTACCAACTTTATATCATCTAGGACCAGATGATAAAATGATAATAGAAACAGATGCTTCACATGAATATTGGGGAGCAGTGTTAAAAGCAAAAGTTGATGACAATAATGAATATCTTTGCAGGTATACTTCAGGCTCCTTTCAAGGACCAGAGTTAAACTATCATAGTAATGAAAAAGAATATTTAGCTGTAAAAAAGGCTATTAAAAAATTTGCAATTTATGTTATAAGTTCACGATTTATTATCAGGACAGATAACAAAAATTTTGGACACTTTTTGAGAACTAACATTGCAGGTGACTACAAGCAAGGAAGGCTTATCAGATGGCAACAATGGTTTAATTATTACAAATTTGATGTAGAACATTTACCAGGAGTAAAAAATAGTTTAGCTGATGCTTTAACTAGAGAATTAGCACCACTAACTATTTTTATGATTACAGGAATGGACAAAATCAATCTAAAAATCAAAATAAAGGAAAAGGAGATAAAAATCCTTGAAGAACAACTTGAGCTTTTAAAGCTTGAGAAAGCCCTTATGGAATCAGAAAATGAACCTAATGGTTCAGAAAAGGACGAACCTAACAGTTCAAAAAAGCAAGAACCTAGTTCAGAAAAGGACGAACCTAACAGTTCAAAAAAGCAAGAACTTAGTTCAAAAAAGGAAGAACTTGATAGTTCAAAAGCCTCTGACAAAGGAAAAGGAAAGCTCAACTGGGCAGATGAAGTAGAAAAGTATGAACAAAGAAAGGTCTATGTAGTATACAATGGACCAAATCCAGGAATATATAACAACTGGGCAGATGCCAATAGAGCCATCATGGGAGTTAGCTATGCTAACTATAGGACACCAAAACTTATCAGTCCTGAAGGAATAATAAAAAATTACTCTACAGTACTACAACAGACATCTCCTACCAGTAGGATGAGAACTTTAGGAAAAGTGGTTCGACCACCCATAAGGTTCAGATCCCCTGAAGGAAATTCAGAAGATGATGAAAAACTACAGTACAGGAACATCAACAGAGCTCAGTGGTTAAACTTATACAACTTAGCCCGAAAATCTACCCAAGAACATTTGGAGGACATGAAATTTTATACAGTAGAAAAAGATTATCCATCTGGAAGCAAGTTCAACATTTTCGAAGGAGCAGATCCTATTTTTGTATATAAAGCATACCATGCAGGACTAATTGAAAATCTCTATCCAGGGATCAATCTAAGTGAATTAAATCATTTTCCTGAAAATTTCAAAAGGACTATTAAAAATTTCAGAAAAAAGATAAGAGCAGGAGATAAGCCTGTTTACTTAAGATTCTTTAGTTCTATTATGGATTGGAATGGCGAGGATTGCATGAGTCCTTATCATTTCATTAAAGTAGGCATTGTCAATACCAACAGGAAAGTTCCTAGACCCAAGGCATTACCAGAAAAAGAATTCAACGAAGAAGAACTCAACATAACCAGAGGACAAATGTTAGGACAGATCTACTATGAAGTCAGAAAAATCTGCAACTCTTCTGAACTCAAAGTAAATTACTTCACCAACAAAGTACTTATTACCTCTCATAATAACATAGCCATTAATGAGGAAGATGGAGAAAAAGTTAGCAAATTTGAAGCTAATTTTAATTCCAACAATCTTGAAGTAAGCCAAGAAACAAAGAAAATCTTCTGCTTCTATGCCAGGAAGGTCAGTGATGATCACAGATGCATTTACTGTTTGAGAGATAGAGAAGACGAAGAAATGTCATCATCTGCGTCATCAAAACTGTTTGCAGAACAAGACAAAGAACAGTAAAAGAAGCCAGTCGGTAAAAGAAGCCAAAATACAGGACCCACAAATAGTGACAGTATAACTCAAAAACAGAAAAAATTGTCGAATGAATTATTGTAAGAGAGATTCCTTATCTAATTATAAAAGGAACTCTTATAGGAAGGCTTTAACAACTACAACCAGAACCCTTAGAATTTTCTAAGAAAACACTCTCAACTTTTACCTTCAAAACACTCAGGACACCTTCTAATGTATTTAGAAGTTATGTATGTATTAAGAATGAGTGGCTAAGCAACTTTTTCAAGATTCTTAGTTGACTCTAGGATTGTAATAATTATTATATCATAAATAAGATGGAGTGAATACACTCTTTTCATCTCTTTGTAAGTTCATTTTGTTTCCATATATATGTACGGATGCAAGTGCTTCTTAGCAACCAGGAGGGTTTGAGAACTGAAGCAAGCTGAGGCATATCCCAGGAAGCAAAAGAAGACGAACAGAGGACGGGAAGACCGTGGTGGACCCATCAAGTTTAGGTATAATAATTATAATCCATAGTCAATTAAGAATCTTGAATATTTACATAATTGATCTCAACTGATTTATATCATGATTAACATAGAACTGTTTGAAAGAAAACTGATGGAAAACCTAGAAGAATATTTTGATGGTGAATGCTATGAAACATGTTTAGAAAATTTCAGGAGATTCGATAATATTTTAGATATATACACAGATTATATTTTCAGCATTTTATATCTGATTGATCATCCTGTAGAACAAATTTTAAGAAACCATTTCATAAAATATTTTGTTAAAGTAAGTGATACAGAATTTGATAATTTAATCTTTGGATTTTATTTATTTAAGGAACATATAGGAAGATAAAGATGTCTAGAGAAAATATCCAGAAACTCATAACAAGATTAGAACTAGTAAATTTAACAGATCAAAATGAAATTCAATATTTTAAGGAAGAACTTTTATCCTCATGTGTTGAACAAAATCATTTACATCATGCATATCATGATGAAAATTGCTCTTGTTTAGAATATATTCATAAAATGGAATTACTCCTTGCAATTATACAATATTTAAATACACTTCTATAAGAATATAAAAATAAATACAATTATCAATAAACAAATTTAATTCCAACAGAAGAAATTCCGCACTCTTAATTGGACCCTTATTTGGTATCAGAGCCAAGTTAATAATAAAAATTAAAATGCTTACAGAAACACAAATTAATAACTTAAAAGAATTAATTAAATTAATCCGAAATACAGAGAATAATAAAGAATTTAATAAAGATTTTATAGGACTATTTTTAGCATGTATGGAAATAAAAATGAATAAAATAATCCTATCACAAGGACAAACAGAAATTTTAAAAGAAAAATTAAAATTTATGGAAGATATAAAAATAAAAGAAAATTTTATAAAAGAATATAAAATCTTTATGAACTTTATTTTAGAAAAACTAAAGGAAAATATACAATAAAAATAACCATTTTTAAAAGGAATTCATATAAAAGTCCTTATGTGCAGATTTTTCCTCTGTAAGGTCCCTTTTAGACAAATGCCCTCCCATTCTAGGTGCATTTGTCTTCAATAGACCTTAGAGGTGGCCAAACATCACTTTTAGACCCATGTAATTTTATTTTTTTTGGGGTCAAAAATACACTTTGAGCCGATATTTCCACTTTACTAACCGGTAAACCCATGCTTATGCTAAATAAAAAAAAATTGAAAGAACACAAAACTCGCTTGCCCTAAACAAATAAAGTACTCGTCCTCTTCGCAAGCCATCGCCTCCTCTGTCTCAGCAAACCATCGACTTCATCAAGGCATCTCCAACCTCCAACCTTAGCTGTCCACCAACCACTATTTAGAGACCAAGGCATCATCAACAAGGAGGGTAACCACCAGTTGTTAAACTCCATTTGCAATGAACAAGTAAAAGCTTAGCCACCACGACTACGCCTCTATCTGCAACTAATATCTATTTCCAGAATTTCAGGCATCACTAGTTCGGCTTTGTCGGCAACCATAAGTATAGGTATATTTTTGAGTCTGCATTGAGAAAAGAAGCATAATCGAATTTAAAGTGACACATGTTCTTTTTCCTTTTCTTTTTATTTTCAATTTTTTTTATATTTATTATTCTTGTTCTTTGTATACATCCATTGCATAGTATGAAAGGTAAGAATAACTGTATGAAAAGTCAGCATTTTGTAAGTTCTTCAACTTCTCGTCAAATCCTATAAACCAAACCTAGGTGCCAATGTAGTAAGTTGTTGAGGTCTAAGAGGAATCAACACCATCATCTTCAAAAAAGGAAAAAATAAAAAGAAAACACTAATGTAGCCAATATTCTCCAGTTGTCCATTACAAGTATGTAATATTCATTAAAGATGCACCATATATTATAACAAAACATCTGTAATAAGCTGAACAAATACTTCCTAAACAGCTAATATTGATAAGATGTCAATAAACGTCATGATTGTATCAATTGTGAGACAAAAATCATAATTCGAAAATATATATAGCTATTTAATTTTTTATTTTTTTGGGTAAAAGGGGAGAACTTATAAGCATTGTATGCATAAACAATAATTTACAATCTAAAAAAACACGCGTATAAATGATAAAACTCACATTTAAATACTCAACAAATGAGTCAACCTGAGCAAAGAATTCAGATCCTAAAACCATATTTAATAATACACAGATGCTCTCTATGTCTGTGCTCTTTTGTTTATCCTCTGTCAACACAAATCAAAGACGGTGGGTATTAAGTATGTATAATAACTCCAAAAGGGAACAAAGAAAAAAGAAATAAGAGGAAAAGACTAAGTTGCATGTCTGACATACCTGTTAAACAGTATTGGAATGCATAAGAATATAAATCAGCGAAGTTCGATGGTCTCTTGACCTTTTCATAGTTAAATATGCTAAATAAAATGTATTTCTTGTTGTATTACTACCTCACAATAGAGGTAGATATAGAGGATAAAATACAAGAGTCCTAAATAAAATAGAACTATGTACAACTTAGAACTCTATTACAGATAGACACTAATTACATAACTCACGCTAACACTCCCCCTCAAGTTGGCGCACACATATCGACCATACCCAACTTGCTTAATGAGTCATAAAACACCTTTTGGGAAACTCCTTTGGTGAGCACATCTGCAAGTTGCTTATCAGTGAGAACAAAAGGAAAGCTAATGAGTTTGGCATCTAGCTTCTCTTTTATAAAATGACGATCAACCTCCACATGCTTAGTACGATCATGCTGTACTGAATTTTGTGATATGTCAATGGTTGCTCGACTATCACAATACAACTCCATAGTATTTTTGAGTTCGAGACCCAAATCAAACAATAAACTTTTTATCCACAGCAGTTCACAAACACTATGAGCCATACCTCTATACTCAGCCTCAGCACTAGACTGCGCCACAACTTTCTGCTTCTTACTTTTCCATGTAACTAAATTACCTCCCACAAAGGTAAAGTAACCCGATATCGACCTTCTATCTGTAATACTTCCTGCCCAATCTGCATCTGTGAAGCCACAAACTTCAAGAGGATTGTTGTGTTTAGTGAACACTACTCCTCTCCCTGGAGCTGACTTCAAGTACCTTAAAATTCTCACAACTGCATCCATGTGACTCTCACTAGGGCTATGCATGAACTGACTTACCACACTTATTGCATATGCGACATCTGGTCTAGTATGTGTCAAATAAATTAGGTGCCCAACCAACCTTTGATAGCGAGCTTAATCAGTTGGTACTTGATCTGGATACTTTGCTAGACAATGATTTTGCTCAATAGGAGTGTCAATAGGTTTACAATCCAACATGCCTGTTTCAGTTAGTAGGTCAAGAATGTATTTTCTCTGACATAGAAAGATTCCTTCGCTCCCCCTAGCTACCTCAATTCCTAGGAAGTACTTCAGTTCACCCAAATCCTTCATCTCAAACTCAGAGGCTAGCTGTCTCTGTAATTTATCCATCTCAGCAGCATCATCTCCAGTAATTACCATATCATCAACATAAATAATTAGAGCTGTTACCTTCCCTTGTTGATGTTTGAGAAATAACGTATGGTCTGAATTACTCTGCCTGTAACCAACTTTCTGCATGAACTGTGAAAACTTTCCAAACCAGGCTCGAGGGGATTGCTTAAGACCATACAAAGACTTCTTCAATTTGCATACAAAACTACCAGGAGAAGCAGCTACATACCCAGGTGAAAGATTCATATATACCTCCTCGACTAACTCTCCATGAAGGAACGCATTCTTGACATCAAGCTGTCAAAGTGGCCAATTAAAGCTTGCAGCAAGCGAAAGTAGAACTCGAATAGTATTCATTTTGGCAACTGGAGCAAAAGTCTCATCGTAGTCTACACCATACGTCTGAGTGAACCCTTTTGCTACAAGGCGAGCTTTATACCGATTCACAGATCCATCGACATTATGTTTCACAGTAAACACCCATCGACAATCAACTGCCTTCTTGCCTTGTGGTGAATGCACAAGTTGCCAAGTATCGTTCTTCTGTAATGCCTCCATCTCTTCCTCCATTGCCTTTTTCCATTTTGGGTCTCCTAACTCATCCTGCACTTTGTTAGGTACTGATACAGTAGATATTTGATTTACAAATGATTCATATGGCTTAGACAATCTTTTAGTAGACATGTAGTTGGTTACTGGATATTTTGATTTTGCATGGATACTTGGTTCATATCTTTTGGGTGGTTGACCTCGAGTAGACCTATTTGGTAACACATACTGTCCAATACTAGACTCAACGCTATTAGTATCAGTAGGTATACATACCTCAGATGAGTGACCTTCAGTACCAGGGAGCTGTTGATCAAGGGTATGAGTGATGCCTGAGAGAACAGCAGTATCTTCATTTTCATTTTCATTGGTTGGAGCTGGTGCTTGGACACTTGGAGTATCTGTTTCTTCCACTACTGGATTCAATGGGTTAAGAATCTCAACTGGACCCATAGAAATATCAGTAGGTGATTCTTCCAAATCATCCCCCTCACCATGATACAGCTCTTCGAAATATAAATTCTCCCCCTGACGAGCAGTATCAGGTGAGGAAAAATAACTCATGTCCTCAAAGAAGGTAACATCCATAGTGACATAATATTTCCTGGTCGGAGGGTGGAAGCACTTGTACCCTTTCTAATAATCTCCATAACCAACAAACACACATTTGACTGCTCGGGCATCTAACTTGGACCTCTGATTTTTAGGAACATGGACAAAAGCAACACAACCAAATACACGAGTAGGAAGATTATGAAATGATGACAAGGACACATGAGATGCGAAAACCTCGAATGGGATTTTGCCGTGAAGGACACTAGATGGAAGACGATTGATGAGATGGGCAGAAGCTTGTACAGCATCGCCCCAAAGGTATTTTGGCATATGAGCACTAAATAGGAGTACACGAGTCATATCAAGTAAATGACGATTTTTTCATTTAGACACCCCATTTTGTTTTGGTGTTTGTGGGCAAGTAGTTTGGTGAATAATTCCATGTGTTTTGAAAAAATCTTGAAACATACGATTAACATATTCTCCCTCATTGTCAGAACGTAGGACTCTAATGGTGCTATTGTATTGTGTTTGAACATGAGTAGGAAAGTTTTGAAAAACTGAAAAAACGTCATCTTTGGTTCGAAGAAGAGAAACCCATGACAATCTTGTACAATCATCAATAAACGAAACAAAATACCTCATGCCCGATACCGTGGATTCTCTACTCGGTCCCCAGACATCAGAATGAATTAACTCAAAAGGAACAGTACTTTTATTAGAAATACTAGGAGAATAAGTAATACGATGACTTTTGGCCAAAACACACGTCTCACAATGTAAAATAGACTCACTAACACCAATAAACAAAGTAGGCATAGATTTTTTGATAAGACTAAAAGAAGGATGCCCTAAGCGGCGATGCCATAACCAAATTTCACTTAGATTGTCAGAACTCGAGGTTAATGCAGTGCGGGACTGTGCTCCTGGTGTCTCCCCTGCGTAGTTCTGATCCAGACGAAACAATCTGCCCCTCAGATACCCTCGACCAATTATTTCCCTGGTAAGAAGATCCTGAAAAATCACATACATAGGATAAAAGGTTACAAAACATTGAGACTCAGTATTCAACTGTGGGACAGATATTAAGTGATGGGATAAGTCAGGCACATATAAAACATTATGGAGTTGTAAAGTTGGAGTGATACGGACTGACCCCTTTCCTAAGACAGGAAAAGCTTCACCGTTAGCATTCGTAACATAAGATACTGGAGGGGAAGATAACTCAGTAAAATACGATTTATCATAAGTCATATGATCAGACGTACCAGAATCAATAATCCAAGTATTAGACCCAACAAAGTGAGAAACGCTTAAGGCCATACCAAACTTACCACGACCAGCTATTGAAGCTATAGGGGTACCTTCACATATCACACGATGATCCTGTCCAGTCACACCATAGAAATCTGGTTCCTGTACTACTTGTATAGCAGCTGCTTTCGCTTTAGAACGATAATTTGGCCTTTTAGGTCTAAAGTGCGGGTTCAGTTTCCAGCAAGTCTCTCGGATATGTCCTTCTTCATTGTAATAAGAGCAATGGGGACGAGGACGATTGGCAAAGCCTAGTGGAGGTCCTTGCTGATGAAATGGAACTGAACTCTACTGCTGGAGAGAAGGTGCCTTTGAATTGGCTTGAATGACAAAGCCTGCTGGAGGTCCTTGCTGATGAAATGGAACTGAACTCTGCTGCTGGAGAAAATGTGCCTTTGAATTGGCTTGAATGGCTAGACTAGATAATTCAACCTGTGCCTGATTAAGACTTTCTTGCTGAGATTCGTCCTTACGGATGTATGTAAAAGCTGTGGTCAAGCTCGGAGGGTCTGGCATTCGGAGTAATTCGCCCTTAGCACTGTTATGTTTTGTATCAAGTCCTCTTAAGAATGCATGAACTCGCCAAGCTCCTTTTCTTTCTGGTACCATATAAGGTCCTCTTGATTTTTGATTTTGCACGGACGTTTCTGATCAATTTCAACCCATATATTCTTCAGCTTGGTAAAAAACATAGACACTGGTTTCCCATTCTGTTGCATGCTGGCAGCTTTGCACATTAATTCATGGACCTGTATAAAGTCAGATTCATTAGTGTAGAGGTCTTCCAAAGTTTTCCATATGGCCTCAGCTGTGTTACATTCTTCCACCATCTGTAGTACATCATCAGTGATGGCTCTAAATAAAATAGACATAATGACGCCATCATCATCTTCCCACTTAGTATAGGCCTCCACATCATCTTCACGAGGAGCCTTGATTATTCCAGTGACATGTCCCATTTTGTGTATCCCGCGGAGATAGACGGACATAACCCTTTTCCATGTTCGAAAGTTAGTACCATTGAGTTTGGTACCACCGAAAGAGCTACTTTTTGAACTCTTGACAGAGACTTCAAATTTTGGAATTTCAGGTATCGTAGAACTCTGATTTTCTCTTGAATCTCCCATTGAAACAGACAATAAGATGCAGCGGAATAAAAATTATTTATCTCCTTTTTTTGTGAGTTGACCGTTGACCGTATATGGACTGCTGACTGTGTCTGTTGACTAGATTGATGACTGTATGTTGACTGTTGACTGGACAAATAGGAATGGGCTTGGGCTGGATGAGGGAGAAGAGATTGGGTTGAAATTCGGCTAAGGCTTAGTGAGTTTGGGCTGATTTTTTTTTTTTAAGTGTGCTAGGCTAAAATTGGGCTGAAAGTGGGTTAAGGTTTGGTTTGGGCTAGGGTTTGATGTGTGTTAGGGTTTGAATTGTAGGCAGATCTAGGGAGAGGCAGGTCCGGCGGCGGCGTGGACAGCGGCAGGTGAGGACAGGCAGCAGACGGTTGTAGATCTGGCGCGGCGGAGACAGGCGAGGCGACTGAGACAGGCGCAGGCGAGCTAGCAGACAGGCGGATGAGTGGACAGGCGTGGTGGGCAGGTGAGCAGGGGCTGCGCAACATGGCTCGGGATAGACCAGACAGGCGAGCGCGGTGCGGCGCAGGAGAGACAGGCGCGGGACTGGCGGACTCGCAGCGTAGGAGAGACAGGCAGCGCGGACAGACGGCAGCGCTGGACAGGAGATCGTGCGAGACAGGCGGTGCGGACAGGAGATCGCGCGAGACAGGCGGTGGCGCTGGACAGGAGATCGCGCTAGACAGGCGGCGCGGGACCGGCGATGTGGACAGGCGGCGGCGCTGACAGAAAAGAGACGATAAAATTTCTTTACGAACTTTCGCTTTGATACCAAGTTAAATATGCTAAATAAAATGTATTTCTTGTTGTATTACTACCTCACAATAGAGGTATATATAGAGGATAAAATACAAGAGTCCTAAATAAAATAGAACTATGTACAACTTAGAACTCTATTATAGATAGACACTAATTACATAACTCACGCTAACATTCATGACATCATTAAAAAAGTTAGGACTTTAAATGGTTTTCCATTAGGAAATTTATGACCCAAACAAAACGTTGTAATGTCTAAAATGAAGTCAATTGAAAGAGTTCTACCTATTTCTTTAGCTCAGGAAATGCCTTCTTTAATTTATTTATGGTATTAGCTTTTAAAGCTTTGAGGCCTCCTTGCCACTCTTTCTATCAAAGATATGTAACAATACGAAAACATGGATGAATAAAAGGCTCTTAAAGCTTATTATGTGATCAAAACTAGTGGATTCTCATTCCGGTGGGACTGCATGGTGCAAGAGCACATGAGCAGATAGCAACAAAATAGGAAAAACACCTTAAGCAAAACATAAAGAATAATCTGTAATTGCTGCAGACATGAATATGAACACGAGAACGCTGTTACTTTCTAGAGTAAAGTATCCCTGCTTTGTAGCTTTCATTTTCTTGATATGAGCCATACATTAGTATGTGTGATTATTTAGTGTTATTTTATGGGTTAATACGTTCTTAATCCCAATATTTTACCTCTATTTAAAATATAGTTCCTTAACTTTAATATTTAATTTAGAAAATTTTGTGTTCATATTAATTGAAATTTAGTGCTTCAACCATTTAGTGTTCATTACCTTTGTTAGGATATTCAAATCAATAAACTTAAATTGTAATATATTCAAAAGCTCATATGGTGCCCTTATCCTAGCCAGATAAGCTTTTAGAAATTGGACACCATCAGACAATGTTTCTTGACAATTTAAAAAGAAAAGAACAAATAGGAAATATTAAAATAATAAATTTAATCTCAAAATGAAATTAATAAATTCACTTAAAATTTGGAACAAACATCATGCTTCTTACCTGCTATATAGATTTGCATTAAGAGATGCTAAGTACTTCCTACTATAAGATTAAATATGAAGAAAAAAATGTTTTATTTAGCAGATTTAGAAACACAATGAAACTGTTGCGACACTGCTTCAAGTGAAAAAAAACCTGAAATTCAACTTTCAAATGATAAATAAACACCTATTTTAAGAAGTATGATAAATAATTATTAATTTTACTATATTTCAACTGAATATTGACTTATTTATTTTATCTGCATATTTCCTATTATAAGAGTATCTAATTAAATATGAATGTATTTTAAGGGTCAATTTTGAAAACATTATTTGTTGCAGTGATAATTAAGTCATTTGAGGTCTGTAACATATATTTGCACTCTTATTGACTGTTGTGTACAGAAATTCAATTACATAACGTCTTAAATCATTTTATTTGCATACTTTGCATCTCTAATTAAGATAGCAAAATGTTTCCTTTCTTTATATTTTTATTTTTATTTTTTAACACTTCACAAGATATTTATATGTTAATTAATTTAATTTATTTTAAGGTGACAAGTTGTATTCAAAGGTTACAACTTAATGTATTATACATATTATAATAATTGTTATTACATTGCCTATGTATTGTTTTCGTATAATTTCAATATTTGGTTCATTTATTATTATTACCCATTTTAGTTACTGTAGAAAATGGCACTTCAAGATATTGAAAGAGTTCCATGTGTTAAACACAAAAATTACTTTATTGAAAAGATTTCAAACATGTCTAGAATGGAAGAAATTGAAACAATCAAGTCAAAAGTTGAAATGTTTGGTTTGAAGAGGGAATTTGAGGACTCATGCTTTGGATTTCTATTTAAAATGCACCGAATTGACTTTACTGGACCTTTGATGCACCATTTATTGATGATGCAAGATAGGAAGCAAAGTGGGAAGGAATTAAGAATTGTTGTAAATGGACATGCACGTCATTTTGGTTATGAAGAATTTTTTTTAATAATCGGTATGATGTTTACTGGTGATGATAGCATTCCATGCTTGAAAAGTCGCTTGAAACATCAATATTTTAGAAGGGAGAATATCATTACAAAGTCAAAGTTATGCAAAGTATACAAAAGTTTAATGAAGAACACAGATAAAATTGATGTTCTTCGTTTGTCACTTATGGTCACATTGAAAATTATATTGCTGGGCGATCAGAAGGCACAAAAGATTAATTTCCAATACTTGTGCCTTGCTGAAGATCTGGATAGATTTAACAACTTTTTATAGGGGAATGTCGTTTATGATTTCACCTTATGAAAGATGAAAAACAATATGGTGAATAGAATAACAAACAACATTAATATTTTGGACAAAAATGAAGACATTGAAAAAGTGCTAGAAGAAGATGGAACAGATATTGAAGAGAACACAAAAGATAATAAATTGAGAAAATTATATGCAAGTACATCATATAACGTGTATGGTTTTCCATTAGCATTACAAGTATGGGCTTACGAAGCCATACCTGCTTTGGTTGATGATTTGGTTTGCAAACGTGCATTAGATTTGATACAAGGATTTTAAAGTGGGAAAACAATAAGATATGTCGGTTGATTGAGATTCAATTACTCAAAGAAGAGTTACTTTAGTCATAATGATGTAAGTGTTTATGTCATAGTAAATTAAAATTGGTAGTAATTTATTTTGGGAATTATTAATTAATGTATTTATTTTATGTATATGTAAATGTTAAATGTCTTGTAGCTTTTGGTTCTAGAAGTTTTGGTTCCTACTAAAAAAGAGAAAGAGAGTTTGTATTATGAATCAAGTATAGCTGCTAAGAAAGGAATGGCTAACGAGTTTGGTGATGAAGTTTTTGGTAATGTTGGAAAAGTTGAGAAGAAGGGGAAGGAAAAGTTGACCAATCAATATCAACCATCTTCATCCACGACATCCATTGATAAGGTACAATTAATATCCCTTGTATGTATTTTGTACTATGTGATAATTTAGTCTTTTAAAACATTAATGTTTTGTATAACATAGGAAATGTCATGTTTAATATTATTTAAGCTTAATTGATTTGTCTCAAAAATAATAAATAAACATGATTGAAATGCTAATACTCCATTGATATATATATTTAGGTTATGGACGAATTATTGGTTGTTAAGCAAGATGTTAAGGATATGAAGCAGATGTTGGCCAGTATTTTACATTTTTTGAATAAGGAAAACATAAATGTCTCTTTTGAACGTGATAGTGTATTTCAGACAAGCAGCCCAATAAGGCCATTTTCGAGTGGTAAGGATCTAAAGTATGAAGGGATTAGTGGAGAAAAAGACAATCTTGTCAAGGGAGTAGGTGTTCCTAAAAATGATGACATTGCTACTCATATGGACGATCATGTGGAGACCTCCACAAAGTTGTATTTTGGAGAGGACATAGTTGGTCAAGTATTATTCTTAGAGGATGAATTACAAAAAAGAAATTTGGCATTACATGGATATGAAATAGAAAATGATAGTGAGAGACAATCAGAGGACGTCCATGTAAGTGATCCAAATTCTTATATGATTCTATCAGGTCCAACAAAAACAAAGAAATATTACACGAGAAAGCACAGATCAGTTGGTCCACAATTGAGATCTCATCATGAGATGTAGAACAAGAATGGAAGGAAGAGGAAGACAACAAAAATAGAGCAACCCTTGGAAGATTATCTTGATGGATGCTCTTGTGAATACTATAATGTGCACAAAAGTATAGACTCGAAAAAATACATTGATTTCATATCTTGGCTACATAAAGCATCTTCTACTATGGTGTAAGTAAATAAATTATATATATATACACACACACACACACACACACACATTCTCATAGGCCATTTTTGTATTATATTTTTATATTTAATTTTATTTAGTTAAATTTCAATTTTATTAATTGACAAATTTTAACAATATTACTTTAGGGACATCATTAGTGTTGATTGCCCAAGTAATTTGACATTACATGGATATGAAATAGAAAATGATAGTGAGAGATAATCAGAGGACGTCCATATAAGTGATCCAAATTCTTATATGATTCTATCAGGTCCAACAAAAACAAAGAAATATTACACGAGAAAGCACAGATCAGTTGGTCCACAGTTGAGATCTCATCATGAGGTGTAGAACAAGAATGGAAGGAAGAGGAAGACAACAAAAATAGAGCAACCCTTGGAAGATTATCTTGATGGATGCTCTCGTGAATACTATAATGTGCACAAAAGTGTAGACTCGAAAAAATACGTTGATTTCATATCTTGGCTACATAAAGCATCTTCTACTATGGTGTGGGTAAATAAATTATATATATATATACACACACACATTCTCATAGGCCATTTTTGTATTATATTTTTCATATTTAATTTTATTTAGTTAAATTTCAATTTTATTAATTAACAAATTTTGACAATATTACTTTAGGGACAGCATTAGTGTTGGTTGCCCAAGTAAAGGATAGCAAATGGTATATGGTTTCACTGTCTTTTCAAAAATGAAACCAACTTGTTTAACTCAGTGAATATTACTTTCCACTTGTATCCTATATTTCTTCATATTATATATTTTTTATTTTCAGAATTATTTTGTAATAATTACATATGTGCTTTGTAGCATATTGACTGTGATCTCTAGTTGTTGAGAAAGAAGTTTCATGTTTGCCCTACAATTTTTCGACTTAAAAGATGGTCAATAATGGACTCCAAATTTTTAGTGAGTCATCTTATAATATTACTCTATTTGAATATGACACCTAAAGGTTGACCTGATTTTACATATTAGGAGGTTATTCAAAATTGGTAGAAAATTAGCATAGAACAAAAACAAGTGAACAACTAAAATGCCTGTAATCAGTTACTAAATATCTACTCTCTTATTTGAATGTTACTCATTCAAATTTTAATTCCATGAAGATAATGTAGATGCATAAATTCACACGTAAGTAGATCAATCAATAAAAAGCCATACATTGACTGTTGACTATATACATTCTGATGTTGGCACATTTTCATAGGGGTCGTCCATGCATGATTATTATTTTATTAGAAATTTAGTGATATGTTTCGTTATTTGTTGGTGTCAAATATTTTAAGCTTTGCTATGTTCAAGTGCCTTAATTGCATGTTAGTTATGATTATTAAATTTATTCAAGTATACATTTCATATAGTAAGCTTCATTTTTCCCTTTTTAATTTAGGTTAGTGAAATTATTGACCTTGTTGAAAATACTGCTTACACAGATATACCAATGATGAGCGTTTATGTAAAATATCTTCCTCTGTTATTTTGAAAGTATCATTTAAATTTACTTTTGGCCTACACTTTGTTGTGATACCATTCTAAATTAGGACAGATGCCAATTAAGGGAACCTTTAGGTATAATATATTTATAGGTATAGTTCATTGATTGTCATGTTATTTAGTCGGTTGGGTGGGAAGTAATATTTAATTTAGACAGAAAAGTTGTGATACCATTCTAAATTAGGACAGATGCCAATTAAGGGAACCTTTAGGTATAATATATTTATAGGTATAGTTCATTGATCGTCATGTTATTTAGTCGGTTGGGTGGGAAGTAATATTTAATTTAGACAGTTTTCTGTAATAATTTTTTATCATTTCAATGACATTTTCATGTACAATTTTCATTTGTTATCATATACATGTTCTTTCATGACTTCAGATATTAACATGAACCACTTTTCAAATGAATAAGGCCAAGTTGTGTGAAATTTACATATATATCTAAATGACTGTTGTTACAATAACTTCTATGGTTATGCCAATGTAATTATAAACTGTTTTACAAACACGATTAATGAGTCATAAAGAAGAATGACTTAGGATAGAAGGAAGGAATAAGTCGTACGATTGGTTCATTGACAAACTCTAACAAATTATGTTTTGGGAGCCGTTCTTGAATTTGGAAGGCCTTGGTATGAAATCGATGCTCTATATAGGATTCTATCCTTCAACAATCATTGGATTGCGTTAGAGTTTGATCTTCTTGAACAAAAGATATATGTTTATGACTCACTTTCATCCCATATTTGAGATGCACCTTTAAGAGACTAATGCAAAACATATGTAAGATGTTTCCGGATTTTATCAACCAATGTGGAGTCTACAAGACAGAACGACATGGCTAAAACTTTATTTTTAAAAAAACTTGAAAAATGTTCTGTAACCAAAGGGAGAAAGTCCCAATACAAGAAAATGTGTGAGTACAACCTACTTGCATATCTTCATTTTTTATAATAATTATGCCTAATATTTAAAATGTACCTAAAATATATGACAATGGATGATTGATTGCTATTTTACTATTTTGCAGTGGAGCTTGTGGGATCTATGCTTTAAAGTTCATAGAATTTTGAACAAGGAATCCATTGATCAATATTAAGAATGGAGATATTTATTCATTTAGGAAGAAGATGTGCTGTGAATTGTATAATTCTAGAGACAATGTTCTACTGATGTGATCCTTTTTATGTTAAAGGAACAATTTTTTATGTTAGGGGGTTACCACCAGTTTGTCAACGTACGAGCAATAGCTGTAAATGTGTTAGAACTATGGAATTGTAATTTATAAATAATTTTACCATTTCTGATTTGAAGTTTCCTACTGAAAGTTATGTTGTTGTAATTCAAACGTTCTTGATTTCTTTTATTTTGTTATGCCGCAAAACTTACATATTGGCTTCCGTTACTACTTTTTTTAATTAGTATACTATTCACTTTTTTAATGTATTTATCAAAAAGAAAGTTGTTCCAAAAAGCCTTTAAACTTATTGGTGTCTTCTATGATATGGTACTAAGATATCTTCTTTAAAGCATTATGAATGAAAATTCTAAAATTTTTCATTACAACAACTCAATGCCAAATAAAAAATGAATTAAAAGCAAACTAAATCAACAACCGGCAAACAAAGTTAATCCTTATAGTTCATAATTAAACCAGCATAAAAAATAAAAGAAAAACTAGAAATAAGAAATAAAAAGAAAATTAAAACTATACACAATTTTAAAGAAATAAATTAAAGAAAGGATAAAATAAAATAAGCTAGAAAGGGAGGTTTAGTCCTCCATATCATCATATTGCTCTTCTTCTTCTTCTTCAGGTTGGTTTGCTGGTGGTATGTACACAAAGTCATAACCCAGGTATTCTGGAATTGTACTGAATTGATTGAGATCCACTCCGCCCTGAGTCAATTGAAAGCTCATAATCCTGTGGAGTAAAGCTTGGTATTCATGAGAATATTTCATCTGTTCACTCAACCAAGTCTGTTGTTGACATTGGTACTCTTGCATTTTATTTACTTTCTCTTCCAAGTGCTCTATCCTATCCTTGGTGGTAGTGTTTTTGGAAGAAGTTCCAGTACCCTTCCTACTACCTTGTCCCACTTTATTTCCACTAGTTAGGTGTCTCATGTAGGAGAAAGTTAAAGTTTTTGCTGGTTGTAAAAGTACTTCGCCCGTGTCATATTGTACTCCATGTTTAACACAAAGGGTTGTGATCAACTGTGGAAAGAAATAACTCAGGTTGTGGTGCTCAGCTGAGTACACAACTCGCTGTTAGATTATCATCCCAACATCAATCGATCTTTCAATTTCTATTGCGTATTGCAATACTGCCCTTTCTCTATTAACAGATCTATAATACCGGGTTGGCATCAATCTTGAGCACACACGAAGTATTGCCAAATACGGGAGCGGTTCTAAAATGTTTTGCTTGGAAGGTGTTTACCAGGTCTCCCCTTAGTTCCCACTCCACATAACCATTGGTGAGAGTATTTATGATTTCCTCATAATCTACTTCTTTTAAGTAAGTTTTATACCCACTATCATGTATATCCCTCAACCCATAGTAAGCATTAATAACTGACCTATTAAAGGGGACTTCAACTCCCCTCACCCAAACCTTTCCATCTTGAGCTTTTGGGACATTCGCGTAGAATTCCTGGACCAAAGAACTGACATCCTCTTCCGATGCACGTACAAATTTCATCCAACCTAACACTTCAACTTTATCAGAAATTCCCATATAACCCATTTGTCCAAAGTCTAAACCTCTCTCCATAATAAACCCTTTGTTTCTTTTGGCAGCATCTTAATACCGCTCTTGTGCCTCTCTATTAACGAACCTAAAGGCGTAAAAATTCCATTCCTTTACCATTTTTTCCTTTCCTTTAGACCGACTCCCCTCTACAGCTTTCCTTTTTGGAGCTATGAAATGTGTTACTATTTTTTGTTTGAAAAATACTCACAAGAAAACGAACAACTCAACTTCCCAAAATTCGTCTCTTCACCAACTTAAACACTTAATTTCCAAAAATTTCAGACAAATTCATAATTTACAGATAATAAACACAAAAATTAAGTTAAGATTGTGAAGAAATTTATCACTTGTTAGTTCGATTGAAGCCTTGAAGAAAAAATTCCCAAATTTTGAATCCCTAGCTATGTGGGGAAGAAAATGAAAAAAAAAATTCCCTTGATTTCTTCAATAAATCTTTGAAGATGATAAACTTCAACACAATATAAGAGGGTTAGATTGAAATTACTAATGAAGAGAGTGGTATTTTTGGTGATAAAATGAGAGAAAAATGGAGAGAAAGTGAATGAGAAAATGAAAGGATATAAATTTGAATATATTTGGATGTCACAAATTGCCCCTTTTTCTTTCAAACATTTGAACGCACGCCATAGCACAATGTTTTTCCTACCGCAGCACAGATCAAATTTTCAAAAATACTTGCCAAACTCGAGACATACACGCTGCGGCACAAATTATTTTGAAAAATGGATAACCAAACACGAGAGACACACGCCGCGACACAATGTTTTTTCTGCCACGGCATAGATCAAATTTTCAAAAATACCTGCCAAACTTGAGACATACACGCTATGGCACATAAATTTCCCTACTGTGGCACAATTTTTTTTTGAAAAATGGATAACCAAACCTAAGAGACTCACGTTGCCGCACAATATTTTTCCTGCCATGACACAAAAACCTGACTTTAATTTTTTTTTTTTTTTTATAAGAATGGATAATGTATTCACCCCCAACCTAGATTGAGTGATGTCCTCATTGCCATGAAATTTTTTTAATAAAATTAAAGCAAAAATTAAAGAAAATAATGAAAGGAAAGCAAACAAATAAATTGACAAATAAAATACAAAATGGGTCCCTCCTATTAGGAATGCACAATAGTTTTACGTCTTGGAGACATATGGTATATTTGTTTGAAAATAAAAAATATTAATCTATTGAATGTGTTCCTTTAACATGCATATATAGGTTCCACATAAAATGGAAAATAAATTGAAATGATTAAATCATATAATCATACAATTATACAATACACAAAATCAATGACAGTGAACAACATATGCAAGATTTAATAGTAGCAAAAGTAGACAAATTGTTTAACAAACGACATAAATATGTTAGAGAACAATTTTTCATTGTCGTGAATACATATTATTTATAAGTAAAAAGAGTTTGGTTAATAACCATTTTCATTTATTATTAAACAATATCATAAATAAATATCATAGTTACATGAATAGACCCTTTCAAATAGTATTTGCTAGTATAGGATCTACAATTATTTGCAGTACTTTATTGCACGTTGCACAATTATGTCTAAGATGTCGACATCACTACAAAGAGTAATATTCTTAATATCTTCACTACAAGATCGAATTCGCCTTTTTCTTTGCCTACAATTTTTTTCTTTGTGTTAAGGGATTCATTAACAAGCTCTGCTATTTTTTTAGGTACTTTTCATTCACTATGGTCACTTGCGGGAAAAATGGGCTCAGAATAACTAAGTATGTAACAATCTGATGTATATTTCTTATTAACCAATGAATAAACATCAATATCTTCAAACTTTACTGCAGCAATGGCATGACTACATGGAATCCTATGAATATCAAATTCTTTACAGGTACAAATCTTATTTAGCAAGTCCACTTCATCACTTGTGTCTCCATAGATAACCTAATTAATAAAAAAAAATAAAGTATAACCTTAAAACATAATTATTTATAATATTCAAGCAATATACTTATTTTTAAGATAGCTGAAATGCTCTAATTAACTATTATACCTGAAATATGTAAGCATTTATCCTAATAACTTTGTACTTTAATGATTTTGTCATGTTGAAACGTGTTATTGATTTAGCATCTTCTGTAAGGTATTAATCCCCTTATTTTAAGGCATTTTGACTGCGATCCACAAACCATTATTGTAGCTTAGCATGATAATACTCGACAAGTATGGTAATAGGCATCTCACGAGCAGCCCTCATTACATTATTGAATGACTCAGATATATTTGTAGTCATTATACCATATCTCATTGTCGGACAATGGTGCCTAGATCATTTTTCTTTTTCTGCATTAATTAAGTAGTTAGTAATATCAGGATCTATCATATTCAAATTTGCCATGTACTGATCAAATTCTCTTCCTGTGTATGCCCTTGAACAACAACGAAACAAGGGAATGATGTCAGGATTTTTTAATCTACTATTTAGGTTCAATTCCATGTGGAATGCATAATATCCATGAAACGCATTAGGAAAAACTTTAGGAATTGCTTGTATAATGCTAGGATGCTTGTCTAAAATTATAATCAGATCTGTTATAATGCCTATTGCACATCTTGGCTTTGACAAGAACCATTCCCAAGATTCGTTGTTTTCTGAATCTCCAATACCCATTACGATTGGATATGTGTTGTTATTCCCATCGGACGTCGCTGTCACAAATAACGTACCAACAAAAAGCTCGAAGAGAAGGTCTTATAGCTCCATCGGTAACATGCCTCATACATGAAGAGAAACCTCGAAGAGAAGGTCTTAAAGCCATGAAGAAGTATTTAAATCTTCCTTCATTATCTACTTCAATGTGAGTGACAGTTCCAGGATTTTTAGCTTTTAGTATGTGACAATAAGTTGGTAGCTTAAGGAATGACTCCTCTATAATACCTCTTATTAAATTCAAAGCTTTTTCCTTTGACCTATACACAATAGTATATCCAATTTCAATCCTAAATTCCTCTTGACAATTCTCAATAATATCTTTTGGCTTATAAACTCGACCAGGCCTTAACAATTTCATCTTCATCGCATTAACAAGTACTTTTGAAGTTGCCGTTCAATTTTTTGTCATGAACTTATTGGGATCACAACTACGTACATTGTTAAAAATAGTCACCTTGAATCGTTCTAAACCCTGCACCTTACTTGCTCTGATCTTCTAACTACAATTTTCGTGAACACATTTTATAACAACAAGGTTACTATTGCTTTTGCTGCTTCTTGTCTCAAAATGGTTTCTTATAGCATAGATGCCAATTTTTGTAAGAAGATGAGATTTAGAGTCAAAAACATTACCAACACTTAATCCAAGTTGAAATTTGGAACAAATTGACTTGTGCGGGAACTTCAACACTGATTTAGCAGTGAACCCGTCGAGGGTGAAAAAACAACATTGTTTAAGTTGGCATGTCTATCTTGTTGGTTGACTAATTGTGGCAATGACTCTGATATTCTACGTCCTTCAGCACTTGAATGAACTACTAAATTCCTTTCATTAGTTGATCTCCCTAAACTATTATGTACAACATTAAATCCATCAGCATTTGTTTCTAGAGAAGGAAACCTTTCTATGTTTTCATGTTGTTCACAATAATTGAAGTCAACCAATGAATCATTTACATGAACTAAATGTAGCCCTTCACAATTACTAATATTATCAATTAAATCAATATTGACAACTGTATTCAAATTATGACCTCCATGCTCTATTGGCCCACTATCAATATTATGATTTTCACTATCCACGCGTAGTATTAGATCCACCGACACCATTACTTGCCTTGCACGTGGATTGTCCAGTGTCTTTCACATAAAGTGAAATATATATTATAGTCTTGTTATGTTTATCTTCAATGTGCATGTTCATAAATTCTTCCAAATCTTCATTATCACATATACGAATAGTGGACAATTGAACATCATTCTAAAAGAAGTATTTAATTAACAATCCATTTTTGTATTTATCAATTTTTAACTTCTTATACAATTTCTCCTCCAATCCATGCAAATCATCTCCTTTTTGTAACCTTACAACAACACCTTCTCCACTAACATACTCCTCCTTACTTCTTTTCATTACGCACTCACCACCATATATGATGACTGCACTAACTCCATCCATATTCAAACCTGCAAAAACAATTTAAACAAAAGATTTAAATATTAATTAAGAAATGCATATACATGTTGATAAGCATACAACATAGTAATTTATTGTCTATTGAAATTGGTATTATTTAGTAGTTTCATTGTTCAATGAAACTGAATGCAATATTTCATATGCCTATATTCATGTTCAATAGACAAGGTCGCTATGAAGTCGATATATGGTATAAATAAGTTGATAAACATACAATTATACAATACACATCTTTAATAAGAGAGTTTAGGCCCTAACCCGAATATAATTATAAATCAATAAAATTATTGTTGAAATTGGTATTATTTAGTAGTTTCATTGTTCAATGAAACTGAATGCAACATTTCATATGCCTATATTCATGTTCAACAGATAAAGTCGCTATGAAGTCGATATAGGGTATAAATAAGTCGATAAACATACAATTATACAATGAAGCACTTCAAATAAGAGCATTTAGGCCCTAACTCGAATATAAGTATAAATCAATACAATTATCATTGAAATTGGTATTATTGAGTAGTTCATTGTACAGTGAAACTGAATGCAACATTTTACATGCATATATTCATGTTCAACAGGCAAGGTCACTATGAAGTCGATATATGGTAGAAATAAGTTGATAAACATACAATTATGCAATGAACCTCTTCAATAAGAGCGTTTAGGCCCTAACCCAAATATAAGTATAAATCAATAAAATTATCGTTGAAATTGGTATTATTCAGTAGTTCATTATACAGTGAAACTAAATGCAATATTTCATATGCCTATACTCATGTTCAATAGACAAGGTCACTATGAAGTCAATATATGGTAGAAATAAGTCGATAAGCATAGAATTATACAATGAACCACTTCAAATAAGAGCGTTTAGGCCCTAACCCGAATATAAGTATAAATCAATAAAATTATCGTTGAAATTGGTATTATTTAATAGTTTTATTGTTCAGTGAAATTGAATGCAACATTTCATATGCCTATATTCATGTTCAACAAACAAGGTTGCTATGAAGTAGATATAAGGTAAAAATAAGTCGATAAGCATATTATACAATAAATCACTTCAAATAAGAGCGTTTAGGCCGTAACTAGAATATAAGTATAAATAAATAAAATTATTGTTGAAATTGGTATTATTTAGTAGTTTCATTGTTCAATGAAACTCAATGTAACATTTCATATGCCTATATTTATGTTCAATAGACAAGGTCGCTATGAAGTCGATATATGGTAGAAATAAGTCGATAAGTATAGAATTATACAATGAACTACTTCAAATAAGAGCGTTTAGGCCATAACCGAAATATAAGTATAAATCAATAAAATTATCATTGAAATTGGTATTATTCAGTAGTTCGTTGTACAGTGAAACTGAATGCAACATTTCAGATGCATATATTTATGTTCAACAGACAAGGCCACTATGAAGTCGATATAAGATATAAATAAGTCGATAAGCATAGAATTATACAATGAACCACTTCAAATAAAAGCGTTTAGGCCATAACCCGAATACAAGTATAAATCAATAAAATTATCATTGAAATTGGTATTAATCAGTAGTTCGTTGTACAGTGAAACTGAATGCAACATTTCATATGCATATATTCATGTTCAACAGACAAGGTCACTATGAAGTCGATATAAGATATAAATAAGTCGATAAGCATAGAATTATACAATGAACCACTTCAAATAAGAGCGTTTAGGCCCTAACCTGAATATAAGTATAAATCAATAAAATTATTGTTGAAATTAGTATTATTTAGTAGTTTCATTGTACAGTGAAACTGAATGCAACATTTCATATGCCTATATTCACGTTCAACAGACAAGGTCGATATGAAGTTGATATATGATAGAAATAAGTCGATAAGCATACAATTATACAATGAACCACTTCAAATAAGAGCATTTAGGCCCTAACCAGAATATAAGTATAAATTAATAAAATTATCGTTGAAATTGGTATTATTTAGTAGTTTCATTGTTAAGTGAAACTGAATGCAACATTTCATATGCCTATATTCACGTTCAACAGACAAGATCGCTATGAAGTCGATATGTGGTAGAAATAAGTCGATAAGTATAGAATTATACAATGAACCACTTCAAATAAGAGCGTTTAGGCCATAACCCGAATATAAGTATAAATCAATAAAATTTTCTACTGAAATTGGTATAATTCAATAATTCATTGTACAGTGAAACTGAATGCAACATTTCATATGCATCTATTCATGTTCAACAAACAAGATCGTTATGTAGTCGATATATGGCAAAAATAAGTCGATAAGCATAAAATTATACAATGATGCGCTTCATTGTCAAAATCATATCAAATATCGTTGAAATTACTTACTTGTAGTGGTCTATTGTTTAGTCAACATATGTCAAAGTCGATATGAACTCAACATATCGTAGCAAAAAAGTCGATATCGATAAAAGTATAAAATGCAGCACTTAAGATAATATTCATATGACTAAAACCCTTACTTCTATTCTCAAAGTTAATTTAATTATCATTCAAATTAGTTTATTATAGTGATCCACTATTCGTTCAAATTGAATAATACATATTTACATATGTAAATATTTATGACAAATATACATGTACGATATGGACCATGAATATGGTAAAAAAAACTTCAATAACCTTACAATTATAAATTGAAGCACTTAAAGATAATGGTGGTGTGACAATATTAAACAATTTATTATTTTTAGTTGTCCATTGTTTAGTCATATTGAATCAAAAATTAAATATGCAAATATGCATGTTATACATATAACGTCAATATGAAGTCAACCTATAGTACAAAATTGTCAATAACCATGAAAAAATACATTGAAACAATTAAGACAATGATTTTATGATATTAACAACAATTTTTGTCAAAATGAATATTATTACCTTTAAAAAACTTTATTCTTAAAATTATCCTCTAGTTGCCCGAATATACTTTATGTATTGGTATGCACAAACAACCCATCAAACATCGTCGTAATATTACACGGTTATTATTATGTATCTTGGATAAAAAGAATATCAAATTATAATTCCAGTTTGTTATGAAACTAGGACTGATATCTATACTACTGTAATAACAATAAATGTCCACATCTTGTATACTAATTTAATGAAAAGTTAGAATGGCTCACTAGAGTCTTCAAACACAAGATGGTTAAAAAGAAATTTTTAATCACAACTTATTTTAACACTTGAAGCAGTGTGGGAACAGTTTCATTGTGTTTCAAATGTGCTAGATAAAACATTTTTTTTCTTCATATTTAATCTTCTAGTAGGAAGTACTTAGCATCCCCTAATGCAAATCCATAGAGCAGGTAAGAAGCATGATGTTTGTTCCAAATTGTAAGTGAATATATTATTTTCATTTTGAGATTGAATTTATTGTTTTAATATTTTCTATTTGTTATTTTCTTTTTAAATTATTAGGAAACATTGTCTGATGGTGTCCAATTTCTAAAAACTTATCTGGCTGGGATAAGGACATCATATGATCTTTTGAATATATTGCAATTTGAGTTTATTGATCGGAATTTCCTAAACACTGAATGGTTGAAGGACTATATTACAGTTAATATGAACACAAAATTTTCTAAATTAAATATTAAAGTTAAGGAACTAAATTTTAAACAGATGGAGAATTTTTAGACTAAGAACGTATTAATCCCATAAAATAACATTAAATAATCACATATTGAATATACCTATGCTTATGGTTTCCAACAAAGCCGAACTAGTGATGCTTGAAATTCTGGAAATAGATATTGGTTGAAAACAGAGGCATAGTCGTGGTGGCTGAGCTTTTACTTGTTCGTTGCAAATGGAGTTTAACAGCTGGTGGTTACCCTCCTTGTTGATGAGGCCTTGGTCTTTAAATACTGGTTGGTGGACAGTTGAGGTTGGAGGTTGGAGATGCCTGGATGAAACCGATGGTTTGCTGAGACAGAGGAGGCGATGGCTTCCGAAGAGGACGAGTACTCTATTTGTTTAGGGCAAGGGGGTTTTGTGTTCTTTCAATTTTTATTTATTTATTTAGCATAAGCATGAGTTTACCAGTTAGTAAAGTTGAAATACTGGCTCAAAGTCTATTTTTGACAAAAAAATACACATGGGTCTAAAAGTGATGTTTGGCCACCTCTAAGGTCTATTGAAGACAAATGCCCCCATTCTAGCCTATAAATCACGCTAAAGACGTGTCCACAAACAACCTTCTTGACATGTCACACTTAGTAATCAACAGCTTTTTTAGTAAGCAAAAGTTTAGGAAATAATAAAAAAAAAAGGTAAATAATAATAACAATAGCTAACGACATAGTAAATAAAATAAATGGCAATGACTCTCTTTAGCTCGCTACATTAATAAAATTGCAATTGTAATTAGTAGTATTATAAATGAATAAACATTTACTATACATAGTATAATTTAAATTATGAAAAATAAGATAATATCTTTTGATTGTATGTACAAAAAATTTAAATAAAGTATATAATGGTAAATTATTTAAAAAAAATAAGAAGTTATATTTTGTTGATACTTGTCAACAATATCACGATAATATCCACAATATTTTGGCAAAAAATGGTATTTTTTAACATTATCGTAACGTTTTCAACATTTTTGCCGATATCACCCATATTTCAATCCTTATTATAAGTATCAATTTACTTTGTATATATTTTGAATTCAATGGTTATATGCCTAAGTATTAGGGGTAGCAATCGTGTTATGTTAGCCGTATCTGTGTCGTAATATTCATGTTGGTACTAGGTTCAGTTCGTATTATTCGTGTCAGCTGATACATGAAAAAATTTACTCTATTTTTTTCGTGTTGTTTATTTATAATAGTAAGAAATAACAAAACCTTTAAGAACATGAAAAAATTATTGATTAATTCTTACTAAAAAAAATTCATGTCATGTTATGTTCGATTCGTGTTATCGGATTATGTCAAAAATTACCATCCCTACTAAGTATCCCAAAAAAGGGTTTAATGGTTACATTTCTTTTTCTAATAATAAAGGAGCTTGTATAGTATAAAATTAAAGTACATCTTTTATAATTAATGAAAGGAGGAATATCAAAAACATTGAAGCTTCCCTCCAACTAATTCAAGAAATAGCATTTAGCTAATTCATGAGCCAAAAATATTACAATTTATAGACACTCAATTGACTGACAAATATTTAAATTGATTAACAAGTGAAATAACTCCATTAAGAAATTGCTTAGCCCCCTCCCCCCCCCCCCCCGAAAGTTTGGTTAGAATTCTCTATGTAGTCGATTATAGCTTTATAGTCCCCTTCAATCAATGCAAAATTAACCTATATTTTCTTTGCCAAATCTATGGCTAAGGATGCTACTCTTGATTCAACAACTTCCGTACTATAAACTTACAAAATTTTACACCATATACCAATAATGTTGCCAAATACATCCCTAGCTACTTCTGTAATAGCCCCAACATCGTTACAAGACAAAGCATCAAATTTAAATTTGAAATGGTTGAATGATTACATGTTTCTTATTGTCCACGTTACCAAAGTACTATACCTTAGTTATAAAATTATGTAATTAATATAAATATTTATAATTACATATAAATAAAGATATGGGAAAATTTTATTAGGAGAGATTATAGAGACCAATCTTGATAACTAATGAATCTAAATTGTTATATATGACGGTTAAGTTACTCACATTTAATAGTAAATATTTTATTTAAAACTTAATTTTTGAAGTTATTAATTGATTTTAAATTGTAATATTATCTAAATCATTGATTTAAATTATTCTATGATTAAGATTATTAATTATATTCATCAGTTAATAGCATTGGTCTTCGGAACTTATCCCCTCCCTACACACACACATAGAGATATGATTCAATGAGCACTGTTGCTCATCTTAAAATTAGCACCATAGGGACAAATTAGTCATATCTAAAAATTAAGCTTAAAAAAAAACATAAAATTAATAAATTATATACCCTACATTAAAATATCAACTATGATAATAAAATATATGCCATAAGATGTTAAAATTAAGTCCTAAATTTTAAAAATTAAATCCTAATTGAACTTAATTACTTGAAATTAAATGTGTAACTATTTTGTCACTTTAAGATACAGTACTATTACTCGTTTAATCATTTATATTTATATATTAGACTTGTTCAAAACTTCAAACTAAATAGTTGCTAACTCTATACTCTTGAGTACCTTGGTATTATAATTTTTTATTTATCTAAGTTCACTAAATATATAATTAATTTATAATTATACAAGTCTTCTTGGTAAGAATTTGTTTCATAAATAATTTTTTTGCTACTGTTATAGTAGGTTTTTTGTTAGATCTGATTCTATAAATATTAGATCTATTCATATATAAGTTTTTTGGGAATAAATTATTTTATCAATAAGATATTTGTGGACTTCTATAACTCTTGGATTTGCAAAGATTTAGTAAGCTGCAGATATTTTGTTCAAATTTGAATTTCATTGATACACTAATTCAAGTAGTTATAATTCATGGTGGAGATACATGCTAAGCAAGATAAAGAAGCTCATGTTTTGATGGTTTTATTGGCAGAATTATCATTCTTCTCTTGTGTTTTGCTTTTTAATTTTTGAATATGTGTTAGTGAGCTTCATTTAGATAGATGAAATTCTTGTTGCATTTTTCTAATCTAAGTATTAATGAAATATCTTTTATCTTTTATAAAAAAGAAGAAAAAGATAAGTTTTGTTTTGAATGTATTGGTAGGTACCAAGGACAAAAAAAATCGACAATATCATTGAAATTTTTGCAATATTGTCGATTTTTTATACATATCAATATCGAAATGTGGTGTCTTATTCTTTGACTAACACGTCGAAAAAATATTGAAAATATCATTAAATTATTGTTATTGTTAAATTGTTGATTCTTAATTTTTAAAAATCAATCATATTGATTTAATTATAATTTTGTTTAAATTTAAACAGCCCCTTGTGCAAACTCCTAATATTTAGCACATATATCTATTTATAAAGCATTGGACCCGTGCTAATTTAAAAAAGGGAAGAATTTTGGGTGATTGATCATATCTGCTTTATAATACAAAAATTAACTAATTTGTTTGACAAGGAAAAAAAAAAAAAAAAAGCTCATATATATTTTTTATAATATGATTTATTCAGTTAATTTTATTTTAAAAAATATTTTTTTATGAAAAAAATGTTTTAAAACATCTTTTATTCAATTAATTTATACCATAATTAACTCAAACCTAATATATTTTTAATGTTATGAAAAAATGTGCTACATGAAACATATACATTTTAAAGTAATATTATATTTATAAAATTATTATATATATCAAATAATGCAACAATTATTAATAAAATATTAAGTTAAAAATATGAGATAATAAAGTGATAATAAAATTTTTAATATAAAGTGATAATAAAATTTTTACTAATAAATACTAATTAAATTATACTTTATAAATTAATATATATTAAGTTCGGTGATCAACACACTTATGTTGTAAAGAGAATACATGTGCATCCCATGTGCAATTAGATAGTAATGAAAAGAAAGCTAGGTATGCGTGTGTATTTCATTAATCGATACGACATCGTTTGACAACTTGAACCTGGGCGAGCACCCGGATCCTAGACGGTTTCTTCTCGTTTCGAGATGTCCAATTCTTCGCAACTTAGCCCAAACCCTTGGCCAGTGTCTCCTTATTGTCTGTGATATTCACTGTATTCGTCACTTTCTAAACGACTCGGAGTCACAGTCGCCGGTTTATCATCCGATCAGGTAAGTCTTCAATGCCTTTTTCTCCCCTCATATCTCGCACAAGCTTACTTGTGTCTGTATTCGTTGTTTTGTGCGAGTCAGATATTTTTTCAGTTTTTGTTGAACGTAATCACTGTCAAAGGGTTTTCATTTTTTTTTTTTGAAATTGAGTTATTTTTTTCGTTGAATCAAATTATCTATGTTATGCGTGGTTTTATTTTCATTTTGTTTGGGATTATTGGAATTCTAAGTAGACAACAAGAACTCCAACAATTTAATTGGGTGAATGGTACTAATATTCAGATTGAATAGTGCTAGATATCACAAGATGATATCACAAATAGCATGGTGTGATGGAATTGGCCAATGACTTACCAGGGGCACATAGATTTTATTTTGGCCATTAAAATTATGCCACCTCAATTTGTGATATGTAGCATTTTCCATTCAGATTAAGTAGGAAATTACATGCTGTCTATTTAATAGAAATTCTAAATTTAGGTTTGATACTGGTTTATTTTTAACCATTTCAACTCTTCAAATGGCGTTTGGTTTCTCCTTTCCCCTCCTCAAGTTTATTAGTTTCACATTTTTCATATACTCTTAAGTATTAGATGTTTCCTTTATCCTATATTGAATTGACCTGTACGATTGGTAGTCTTTATTTTCCTTTTTCCATCGTTGCATAGCGTAATTGTTTTTTAAATCCACATAATTAATCACAGGGACTGGGACTAGTATTGGTGGGTTGCTTTTAAGTGAATTCTATATCGGCATGGTTGTGTGGATCATGAACTATCCCTTTTTTTGAAACAGTCGCTCTAGTGAAAAGTGAAAACTACTGGCATTTTTGTTATACTAGTTGTCAACAAATTTTTTTTTGTTGCTAGTTTGTTGGTGCATACGTGTCTATAGTCAGATATTTATATGTATATATTTAAACCTGTACTGTAGTTATCTAATCCAAATTGCATGTGCGTCTACTACCATGGAGATTTCTTAAGAGCTGGGGGCATGGTTTATTGATTATATAGTTCTAGCGATCCCTGAAAGGCAGTTGTTCAGGTATCTATTAATGTTGATCTTTTAGGAGGTTGAATAAAAAGATTCTTAATTAACTAGGTCTAGGTGAAATGCGTCGACTTCATTGTACTTGTCATAGGCCTGAGTTTCATATTTGGGTTCATGAGAGATTTCAAGATTATTCCATTTTGTATGTGGCATATTTTTGGGGGTGATTGGGGCTAATATTTGCTACTCTACTCTTCCAATATTTGGATTTAGGGGGTCATCTGTGAATGAGAAATGGAGCACCACGAGGATGAGTCTCGTGCTGGAGGTGAACATCATGGGAAGCAAGAAGATGAGGTAGTGAAATCTCTTGATGTATTATTTTTTTTGCTAAGCTTACTGACCATATTTTTTATTTATTTTTTTTGGGAGAGGAGCTTAGAATGCAACTAAAAGTTAATACGACATATTCGAAAACAAATGTTTTCCCTTATTATGCATTTTATCTTGTCTAAAATACTTATCTGGTGGATTATATTTCACATAGCAAAGGATTCATATTTGCAGAATCAAATACTTAAAGTCTGCAATATTTTCTTTGAACATTCACAAACAGTTATTGTTTTTTAACTGTAGGAAGCTGCTGCTCGTCTTGAGGAGATAAGAAAATCAATTGAAGCAAAAATGGCTCTTCGCCAGAGCAATTTGAATCCTGACAGGCCTGGTTAGTTAATTGACCGAATTTCATAGTTTCACCATGGATAGTTAATAGCTGGCAGGGTCACATGGGGTCCATGGCGGTATAGGTCCCTATTTGACCCCCTTAAAATTTCCTTTTATACACGTTATTGTTCAATTAGTTGTAAAGAATAAAGATAACTGTACTTGAAAGGATTGTGCCCTTTTCACGTCTCAACTCAGATATTTTAGCCAAAGTTTCTAGAAGACCGATATTCTATCCCAAACTCAACTGAGAATAATAAAACTGGTATACTCCTCTCATAAAAGGATAAAAAAAAATGAAAATAAAAATACTTTGTTGAAGTCAAAATATGAAAACTTGTCCTGGATCATTGTAGAAAACACTAAACTTGGCAATTAATTCACTTTTAAAGCTTATATACTTGTGTGCATATCTTTTGACATCTTTGATTGATATCTACGGTGTTCCTCTCAACATGTTTTATGGGATCATCTCTTTAAATTAACCATGATACTTTGTTGGAAATCTTTAAGTGGCTGCTTTTTCTGTCCTCTGTTTTTTAACATCCAGAAAGACTATATTTATTTTAACTTGTTATTCTTCTCGCTGAGTATCACTAAAAGATATATATAATAACTGCGTAGATAAAGACAGGGGATGACCAAATTGATAATTGATTAGTTTAGAATTTAGACTGCTCAGAATTTGAAATGTACCAGGATGCACCTATTGACCTTTAGAGAACAAAAATACATTTTCATAATTCAGCTCATAAGAATGAGATTAGAACCTAATACATAATACGTATATTACAAATTTCACGAAGAGTCTTTTCTTGGTTACTTTAAAGCTAGCCAATTCTATGCTTAGTGCCTTTTTAAGGTATTATTTCTGATTGAAACATAGTATTTGGAATTGGAAATCAGACTGATTACAGTTGCTTGATCTTTAATTTCAATGTTTAGTTTGAAAACTACATGGCTTGATTTTTATGATATCAGAAACATGTTCCATAATAGTTAAGCTAGCGATATTTTGCCATTGCTTTCCTTTTTTCAGATTCTGGATTCCTCAGAACATTGGATTCTAGCATTAAGCGAAATACAGCAGTTATAAAAAAACTAAAACAAATAAATGAAGATCAGCGAGAAGGGCTGATGGATGAGTTGAGAAATGTCAATCTTAGCAAATTTGTTACTGAAGCTGTGGCTTCCATTTGCGAGGCCAAGCTTAGAACTTCAGATATACAAGCAGCAGTCCAGGTAATTTTTACGTATTTGAATGGAAAACTTGCATAATAGTTATCCTTGTATGAGATTTATGTGCTGTTCTATATCTTACTCTCATCTTCGTTTTAAAGATATGTTCGTTGCTTCATCAAAGATATAAAGACTTCTCACCAAGTCTGACTCAAGGGCTTTTGAAAGTCTTCTTCCCTGGAAAGTCTGGGGATGATTCAGATGCTGACAAGAACCTGAAGGCCATGAAGAAGCGCAGCACTCTGAAACTTCTTTTAGAACTTTTCTTTGTTGGAGTAATAGAAGAAAGTGGTATCTTTGTAAATATTATTAAGGATCTTACTAGCATTGAACACTTAAAGGACCGGGACTCTACTCAGACAAATTTGACTCTACTTGCTAGTTTCACAAGGCAGGGGAGAATATTTCTTGGACTTCCACTCTCTGGACAAGAAATTCACGAAGAGGTACACTTTCGTTGGGTTTTCATGCCACTTAAGATTTCCTTTTCTTGCAATTCATTTTCTATTTTCTTTTATTGTAGTTACTTAATATTTTCTTTTGGTTGTCATGAAAACATGCTAGCTGTCTTTTCTGCTTGTATGTGTTATTTTGCCTGCTTTTTGCTGTATTTCTCTACTGATCTTAGATTTATGTATTCTCTTGTTTCCAACGATTGTTTTATTTTATATACTGTCTACTAACCTTTTTGCTACAGTTTTTTAAAGGTCTGACTATCACAACAGATCAAAAGAAGTTTTTTAGAAAGGCACTGCATTCATATTATGAAGCTGCTGCAGAACTGGTCCAATCTGAGCACACTGTAAGTACTGCTTCGGCCGTTAGTGCTTCAATTTATTATACTCCCTGGTCCCTTTTGCTTGTTTCTTTTGGCCCGGGGTTACAATTTTTAGCCTTAACTATACAATTGTTCCTGAACTCTAACCCCTTACACATAGGTCCTAAATCATTTTTCTTGCTTGGTTCCCCCAAACTTTAAAATTTACACCTAAGTCCTAGTTTTGCAAATAAGGTTTAAATCTCAGTATCTCACAAATCCTTTTTATACATCAGTTGATTAACGTTTTTTATTTTATAAAAAACATAGTTAATTAACACTTAATGCTCACATGTGTTTTAATTTAACCATGCATTTAGATGTTAATTATCTGATGTGGGAAACAAATTTGTGAGAGTTAGACCTTAATTGCAATATTTAAACTTATGTGAATTTTTAAAAGTTTGAGTACTAAATCACATGAGAAAGAAGTTCAATGGCCTATGAGTGAAGTGGATCAGAGTATGGAGACCAACTCTTTCTGTTTCAGATGGATACAAAAAACTATATATTTCTGTGTGACTAATTCTTTTTCCCTTTGCAACTTGGTAGTCACTCCGACAAATGGAGCATGAAAATGCAAAAGTCCTCAATGCTAAGGGAGAGCTTAGTGATGAAAATGTTTCTTCGTATGAAAAGCTCCGAAAATCTTTTGATAATCTGTATCGCAACGTCTCATCGTAAGTTATTTGATAATGTAACCCTGCAATTGCATGAATTTTTTCGTTGATTTGAACAACAAAATTGACTTATTTAACTTGCTAAACTACGGTATTCATCCTGCCTTAGAAGGAAGCATCATAATAATCATACAGTGCCATCAAACTGTTTAAGTATATAAGCCTTGTAATCCATTTTATATTTAAGAATCTATATTTTGACCCAACATATCATGCTTAAGTATATTGGTTGCTATTAACTTTTTAAGACTTTTTTCAAGATACTTAGATTGTATTGACTGAATGTACTGTTGGCCTTAAATTCTGTGTGTTCTTAAATTTTTAGTATAGGTGATATGCACAGAAGGGTATGAATCCTCTCTTTTGGTCTAAGAATTTTCAAATATTTAAATGCAAAAGAAAAAAAAGAAAAGAATCGAAAAGTAAATATTAGATTCATTTAGACAAACAAATGAACTAGATCTTTTAGGAACATTTGATAATGAATGTTAGGGTAAAATGATTGGCCAACTTTTGTCATTATAAGTTCAAGTTGGATAAAGTGTCAGTGTATGATCTGGCTTTTTTCAGGTGTTAACTTAGTTGATCTAAATTGGAAAATAAGTTATTTTTTGCAAGTTTGAATAATAGATTTATTTTGGTCATAGCTGACTAGAAAAATGTGTTATGGACATGACATGATTTCAATGTGGCAAAAGAACCTCTTTGGGCTGTCGAAACTGTGATCTGTTATGGCCCTTTAGCAGAAGCAGACTTGGCTGTTTGTAGTAGCTACTTTTAAAGTCCATTAATTCAATCTTAGAATTAATTCTTATTCTCGCAGTTTCGACATTTTATACTATTTAAAAACCTTTCTTCCTGCTAGTAGCCTGTTAAGATTGAAATGAGGACTCTTGACTCTTGTAGACTTCATGTGACAAATATGTATTTACTGATTTGCCCCCGTTATTTCTTAACCCTCTCTATATACTTCTACATTTGCAGTTTAGCAGAAGCACTTGACATGCAGCCTCCAGTAATGCCAGAGGATGGTCACACAACTAGGGTTACCACTGGAGAAGATGTTTCATCTGCTGCTGCTGGGAAGGATCCTTCAGTTTTGGAAGCCATATGGGATGACGAAGATACAAGGGCATTTTATGAATGCTTGCCAGATCTTAGGTTTGTTTTCAGATGATATTTATGTGAAATAAAAAGGGTAAAATGTTTCAATTATTCTTCGTATATGTCAATCTCTATAAATGTTTTAAATTTAATAAATTGATGTCATTTATTAAAGAACAGAAGGATTATCTGTTCTGTTAAAATTTATAATGCAAAGTTCAACTTGAACTGTTTCTAAGATTCTTTATGTGTGTTCTCAGAGCATTTGTTCCAGCAGTATTGTTGGGGGAAGCAGAGCCCAAAATGAGCGAGCAGACTGTAAAGACTCAAGAACAACCAACTGTAATATGTCTGACTCTAGCCATGAATATATTTCTATGTTATATATGCAAGCATATATTAATATTTGTTGTCATTAACTATCTTGTAACAATATAGTTTTGGTCTACCTACTCTGTTTGAGATTCTGATGGCATTTCTTGTTGATAAACTTTCTTTTTCTCCCTCTTCTTTGAAGGAACCCACACCTGATCCAGAAGAAGGTCAACAGGCTACACAAGATGCTGTAGAGGTTTCTGTTGGTTCTGCTTCTTTCCAGGATGACAAAAGTGAGAAAACAAAGGAGGATGAAAAAGAAAAAGAAAAAGAAAAGAATAAAGATCCAGAAAAAGAAAGAGGGAAAGAAAAAGATATCGACAGAAAAGGAGAGAGTGAAAAGGAGAAAATTAAAGGTGCTGACGTGACAAACTTGGATGCTTTATTGCAGAGACTCCCGAGTTGTGTTAGCCGTGATCTTATCGATCAGTTAACTGTAATAATATCTTAAGCTCACTTTTCTTTTTTTTCTTCTCCTTCCTGTCCTGGTTTTTCTTTAACCTCTGGTATCTGAAGCTCTAGCTCAAGGTCTTACTGACTGAATGTCATGTGTATTCAGGTAGAATTTTGTTACCTAAATTCAAAGGCAAATCGGAAAAAGCTTGTCAAGGCATTGTTTAATGTCCCCAGGACATCGTTGGAACTACTACCATACTATTCACGCATGGTTGCCACCCTGTCAACTTGTATGAAGGATATCTATTCCATGCTCCTGCAGATGCTTGAGGAGGAGTTTAACTTTTTAATTAACAAAAAGGTCTGGTTGGAATTTCTTGTCTGTTTGCTTGGCTTTTCACTTTCTCAAGTAATCAAATTCTCATGTGAACTTTAATTTTCTGCAGGATCAAATGAATATTGAAACAAAGATCAGGAATATTAGGTTTATTGGGGAACTTTGCAAGTTTAAAATTGCACCACCTGGCATTGTTTTTAGCTGTTTGAAGGTAATATTCAAGTGGATCAACAATTTCATTTCAAATATAGCTGTATTCTTCTTTTTGACATATTCTCGAGTCCTTTTTTTTTTTTATGTTTTCATATCTTAATAATTATATTTTAAGATTGATGTCTGATTCTAACAGGCTTGCTTAGATGACTTTACTCACCATAACATTGATGTTGCTTGCAACCTTCTTGAGACATGTGGTCGTTTTCTATATCGTTCTCCTGAAACTACAGTTCGGATGACTAACATGCTCGAAATATTGATGCGTCTGAAAAATGTTAAAAATTTGGATCCTCGGCACAGCACCCTTGTAGAAAATGCTTACTACCTTTGCAAACCACCTGAGAGATCTGCCCGTGTTGCTAAAGTCCGACCTCCATTGCATCAGGTATATCGTATATATCATTACTGAGGCTTACTATGTGCGCCAAATTCTGTGAATCATCAATATTTGTCTTTATGCACTTGTGTACCTATTTGCAGTATATAAGAAAATTGCTATTTTCGGATCTTGACAAGTCAAGCATTGAGCATGTGTTGCGGCAACTTCGTAAACTACCATGGAGTGAATGTGAGCAATATCTTCTAAAATGCTTCATGAAGGTTCACAAAGGGAAGTATGGCCAGATTCATTTGATCGCTTCCCTCACTGCTGGTTTAAGTCGCTATCATGATGAATTTGCAGTTGCTGTTGTTGATGAGGTTGTTCCTTCCTGAAAACGCCGAATATATTTCAGTTTCCTCTCATGAAAATGATCTTTATTTTGGGAAAAATTGTTTGTTCTTTTTTATTTATGGTTATTCCTTCATAACTACTGCATGTGTGATTATACGTTTAATCTATTACATGTGCTATTGTGTTGGCTTTACCTAGGATGTTGCATTCACATATATTTAATTTTATAAACAAAGGGGTCTGTGACTTAAAATGAAACTATGGTGAGATATACCTTAGCCATTTTTTGGAACCATGCTGCTTGCATTCTGCAGCATCTCTTTGTCCATTGGTTCATGTTGGCTTTTTACTGATAGGAATGATTATAATTTTCCAGAAGGATGTCTTTTGTTCCTTTTTCAGTTTCTTCCCAAGTCATAAATAGGTTGTATATGCTACAATGATGTGCGGAAGGGTTAGTGTGAAGAAGATATTCTAGATTCATATGATAGCTTTGGTTACATAATATTGATTATGTAATGAAAATGGTTTTGAGATGTAGTTCTTTTTATTTTTCTGTTTATAAAGGCATTATGGATTAATCTCTCTGGGTTTTGCATCAGTAAGAGTAAAATTAGTTTTTTAAAATCTTCATCTCTTGAACGAGTTATATTCTTGACCACTTTTATTCTAGTGGTAAGTCATGTAATAATATTTTCAAACTTCTCAGCATGCTGCTTATATCTATTTAATGGATTTTTTGAGATTATTAAGTAGGCATTGGATTCTTGGAGTTTCATGTTCAATGTGAGCAGCAAGAGTTTATGGTTTGAGTATTGATTCGTTTTCTATGAACTTATCAGTCAACACTCTGCAGTGCTTATATGGGTGAACAACTTTGACTGAACTGTTATAAATCAGCCAAAATGTACACTTACCTGTAATTTATGTACTTCTTTATTCAAATATATCATGCGAAGTCATTGAAGATCCAATTTCAGTGAATAAATTTGCAATCAGCTTTTTACTCATATGCCACCCACTTCCACACCCTGGCTCATCCAGTCACCTATGGAAGTGGCTAAAGAAAGCATTTATATACCTGCCATAGATTGGTCTGCGTATCTGTAAAAGCTCATGTTTGTAATTTGGTTTCTATCAAATTTGTAATATTTGCACTCCAACATTCAGGTGTTGGAAGAGATCCGGGTTGGGTTAGAATCAAATGACTATGGGATGCAGCAGAGACGCATTGCTCATATGCGATTTTTAGGAGAGCTCTACAATTATGAGCATGTCGATTCATCTGTTATATTTGAAACCCTCTATCTGATTCTTGTCTATGGCCACGGTACTCCAGAGGTATGAAATTCACAATTTTTCTTACTGTCATTTATCTGGTCCTTTTGGGCACAAGGTATGGTGCTTAAGCCTATTGATAAGCCCATGCGTTTGTATTCATGCATGAAAAGTAATGTTTGTTTCTCTCTTCATGGGGAGTGCTCCCCCCCCCCCCCCCCCAAAAAAAAAAAAAAAACCCCTTTTCTCTTTAACCATTTTTGAGTTCATATAGTGATGGAAAGCAGTGTCAGTGCTACAATTCATATTGTTTATTGCAAATGCAAGAATTCTTTAAATATCTAATACTATTCAATGTTGAATGTCTCAGAATATAACCTATTATTAGCAGCTAGATTCTTAATTTCAGGTATATTCTTATACTTATAGAAGTGATGTCCTATGCTTAGGAGTTTTTCTTTACTAGGATAAATTTGGTGAGATTAAATAGGAGTGTGGTATTGATTGCATTCCAAACGGCTATAACTTTCAAATTGATGACATTTTTTACGACCAAAAGAAAATTTTGATGACATTTTTATGAGGCATTGGGTACTTAACCGCTTGTGAAATTTCTTTCTTTGCTTGTTGCTCATTTGTGTTTTTCCTTTTAAATAATATTCAGCTTATTAGATATTAAAATTAGCGTGTTATATAGAAGTAAACAGATAGTGTCATAAGTACTCGTCTGCGTTGTTGATGCTGCTGCTATTGGTTAAAGATTGAATCAGGAATACAGTCTGCTGCTCTATGGGTCATGTCTTTGATGTGTCCACCATTGTGATTCTTTTTCTCTTTCATGTCCAGCTGCTTAATATATAGCATTCAGCTCTGTGTGTGAATGCATATATAATCCAATTCAATAGTTTTGCTTGATATATTTGAATTTTATTGCATTTCTTGGATATATGAGACTTACATTAATGGATTTGGTTTTTTTATGCTATAGCAAGATATGTTGGATGCAACAGAAGATTGTTTTCGCATTAGGATGGTTATCACACTTCTTGAAACCTGTGGGCATTACTTTGGTAGGGGCTCTTCCAAGAGGAAACTTGATCGATTTTTAATACACTTTCAAAGATATATACTCAGTAAAGGTGCACTGCCACTAGATATTGAATTTGACTTACAGGTTTGTAATGCTATATTTATCTTCTGTTGTGTCTTCCATATCATTGATTTTTGTACTTCTGAAAATATTGTTGACCTTTTCTCTACTTTCTGACAATTAGCTGTTGGACCATTAATGGAAATTTGTTTTGTTTACTTGGACTTTTCTTAGTCCCACTGCCACTTTCAGACTGTGAAGAATATATATTAAAAAGATGAGAAGTTGGTCTTACTTGGCCATACCTCAGAGGATCTAGTCTATGCTTTAATGTGCACTGGCATATACCCTGAAGGAAGCTTGAAAGTGTTATTTTAAAGCGTTATATATGGGTTCAAATAAGATTTTCTTCATGCACTTGATAGTTTGAATTTTGATTTGGAAGTCAATACGTTTTTGTTCCGATTATGAGTTCGTGGTCCAGGATATGGTTGGACTTCGAAAGGCATTACTATTGCTTTAAATCCATATGAAATTGTGATATTTTCAATTATAAAGATGGATCTAGACTAAAAAAGTTATGGTAACTAACATTTATAATTTTTTGGTAGCGAAGAAACTATCCTTGAGAAATGGTGAACTTTGCAAACAAAATATAACTGTATGGAAAAACCCCTTTTTTGGCTATGAAACTGGATAGCGAAACAGTTGGTCCGACTTTTTGGTGGTAGCACTTGGTTGGAGATTGACTGTTCCCTATTAGGTGTAGCACAAAGCAGCCCATTCTTGCTTGAACTCTCATGGAGAACTCTTTCATGGTGAATTTGTAACTCCATTATTATTGTTATCATCATGTTCCACCTGAAAATATAAAATTTCTATGGATGTGTCTAATGAAAGTAAAGCTTGACATTACTAAAATTGCTCAAGCCTTAACTCATAGAAGTTTTTCGTTTCTTCTCTTTCTTACTGTGTAGACTTGTAGTCTGTGTGTTGTCTTGTATTTGCTTCTCCAAGAAACCTGGTATGTGAAGCATTCTGATACATACTGGAGGCTCATGTATTGAAACATTGCTTTCAGGACTTATTTGCAGATTTACGTCCAAACATGACTCGATATTCATCTATTGAAGAAGTGAATGCGGCCATTTTAGAACTTGAAGAGCAAGACCGTATTGTTTCAACTGAAAAGGCAAACAGTGAAAAATATTCTGACTCCGAAAAGCCATCAAGTAGGAGTAGTTCCAAATCAATTTCAGCAAATGGACCGAGTATCTTGAATGGTACCGAGGAAAATGGAAGAGCACATAATGGAGAGAGTGATAGTGATTCAGGGAGTGGCACCATTGATCAAGATGGACAGTATGAGGAAGAGTTGGATGAAGAGAATCATGATGATGGGTCTGATAGTGAGGATGATGAAAACGATGACGACGGGGGTGGAACTCCTTCTGATGAGGATGATGAAGTGCATGTAAGACAGAAGATGACAAAGGTTGACCCTCAGGAAGAAGCAAATTTTGAACAGGAGCTGAGGGCTCTTATGCAGGCAAGAGTTTGATTATTATTTTTTTTATAAGAAATTTGATTATTATTATTAAGGCTTTTTCTATGGTAATACTAGGCAGTATCCTCTTTGCATGAATCATTAATTTGGATAAAAGATACTTAAAAAGGAAAATAATTTTAATCATTAAATTATAAACAATGTTGGTTACAATGGATGCTGGTGAATTGTTTATATTGTACTATGATGTATGGTTCAGTTTGTAGCACCTTTAACTTAAATGTTGTTTGCAGGAGAGCATGGAGCAGCGCAAGCAAGAACTTCGAGGCCGACCAACCATAAATATGATGGTTCCTATGAATGTGTTTGAGGGATCTGCCAAAGATCATCATGGAAGGGGTATTAATGGGGAGAGTGGAGATGAAGCATTGGATGAGGAGGCCGAAGGAAGCAAGGAGATTCAGGTAAAAGTTCTTGTGAAGCGTGGAAACAAACAACAAACGAAGCAGATGTACATCCCTCGGGAGTGTTCACTTGTGCAGAGCACAAAGCAGAAAGAGGCAGCCGAGCTTGAAGAGAAACAAGATATTAAGAGGATTGTCTTGGAATATAATGATAGAGAAGAGGAGGAACTGAATGGATTGGGGTCTCAAACGTTTAACTATTCAGCTGGTAGCAACAGATTATCCAGCCGAAGTAACTATTGGGAAGGAATGGGTGGAAGGGGTGGTGGAACGCGCCATCGTTATCACAGTGGTGGAGCGTATTACAGCAGAAAAAGGTAAAATATATATTACACTTAACGGTAGGAAGCCGACACCTTTGGCATGAGGTTTTCCCTTCTATTCAATATGGTTGCAATATTGTCAGGTTAACCTCCATCTCATGAAATGTTTCTATAAAAATGATGGTGAGGTGGTGCCCCTTTGCACAGCTTCCCTAGACTGCTCAAGTCCCTTCATTCTAAAGGTTAAAAGGAAGTTGAGTTTATCTGGTGTACAGAATACATGTCAATTATTTCGGTGCGGGAAAGAGATTGGTAATCAGTATGACGAATGATTTTGGATGCTTATCTACAAATATCCTTTGGTAGTGTACTGGAACTTAGGTTCCTATCCTCCCTGCCATATATATTTGTCAATAAAAAGAAATAGTCGAGGGGAAAATATCATCGAGTCTGTATGTGGAAGATGTTTTTAGGGCTATATTTATGTAATTCGCACTTCCATAGAATCCTCTAATACAATACAGTATGCAAATATAAAGCTTGACAACTATGTTAGCGTTGGGTGTATTAAGTGGAATGTTTGGAAGTTTTTTTAATTTTTTAAAAGACTGGGTTTGTTAAACACGAAAAGTTTAATTAAGTTTGTCTGTGCCTTTTAATCCTTTTTTTGAGGCAGTGTTGAAGAAATATATATGTATATATATATATATTTTTTTTTTTTGAATTGTACAAACTGATTATATTATGTCAGGTTGGAAATGGATGACCAAACCCATTAGAAATGCAGTTCTACCTTAATAGGGATGCATTATTACTGTCTCCTCAATCTCATTTCTAAATGAAATTTTAGTTTGCGCTTTGTTCTCTAATTTGAAAGTCCAACCTTCCCTTTCAAACTGCATGGTTTGGAGGCTACTAGTGAGTAGTGACAGCCTTTTGAACATAAGTAGTTTTGTCAGCAGATGATGCAATGACATTTTTTTGTTTTCATTTTCAAGTTCAACGACAAGGCTTGTCTATCCGCTGCCAAATGTAGAACTTTTTGCCATTGATTCCTAACAACAGTAATGCTAATTGTACTTACAATAATTATAACTTGTTTTATGGTAAAATTATCTTGAAAAATAAATAATTTATCATTTATAAAATTATTTTGTCACATATATCATACTTATGGGTACAAAATTGTCTGCATTTTTATAAAACATAACGTTCTTATGTCTTTTACTTCGTTTATATTTTGAATTTCTTAGCCTGTTACGGCGTGCTTTAAAGTTTGGGCTAATTATGCTTTATGTTACAAAATGTACGGAGTGAATTATAAAAATGCTAAAATATTTATTTAATTGTAATTATGTTTATAATATTATGGATATCGATAAATTGATAATTAATATTAAATTATTTAATAAAATTATTTTTATTGAGAATAATTTGGTAAAATTATGTATTTGGACGGTAAGATTAATTGCGTTTCATATCCTCAAAGTATGGAGTAAGTTGCAAAAACTGCCCAAAACGTTTACTTAGTTGTAATTATGCCCACAAAATTATCAATAACTATAAAAACATGTACATAATTGACTTTAAATTATTAAACATAATTGCTTTTGTTTAGAAATGAATAATATATTTTGTCCATATGTGATTATGTTAAACTTATAATCCCTTTGATATTTTTGTAAATGGATAACAGTCATAAGATTATTCTATAATAACAATAAATTTATATAATTTTCAAATACAATTTATGTCAAATTCATAAAATTACTCCTATTAGTGATAGTGATACGTTTGTTTGTTTTTTTTTTTTTGAGTTTAACTCTTTCAAAAATCTATAATGTAAACTTTGATATGGATTGAACATGGGTTGCAATATGTGAATTTGTTATATAAATTGTATTTAAAAATTATATGAATTTATTATTATTATAAAGTAATCATCTGTTATACATTTATAAAAATATCAAAGGAATTGTAAGTTTAATCATAGTCACAGATAATCACATATATGCAAATATATTATTCATTCTTCAACAAAAATAATTTTGTTAAATAATTTAAAGTTATTAATTGAATATGTTTTTATTGTTACCTATAATATTGTGAATATAATTACAATTAAATAAATATTTTTATAACTCACCGGTATATTTTAGACATAAAACATAATTAATCTTGAAAGTTTAAACCATAGATGGTTCATGGTTGATCATATTTTACAAAGAACTAGGTGAAAGTCAGTAAATTCATAAATGTCTTAATTGTAGTTTTAATATCATACGACAATTAGTATTTTCACTTGCGGTTACACTTGTTCATAATCTCTCCCTGTAATTTTCGAAACTCATTTTATCTTTTCTCATATAATTTTTTAAATGGGATAATAATTAAATAATACTAATTAAAATATATTATTTATTTCAAATAAATTTAAATAATATGAATAAAAATATAAAACTTTAAAAAATATGATAAATAATTATTTATAATATAAAATTTTAATAAAAAAAATCATAATATATTATATATTTGGCATATTGTAGCTACAATTTAAATCAGATAAAATAAAATGACACAATATTATACCATGAGCAAAGACTAAGAACACTAAATGTCTGAAAACTCAAGTTAGTAAATCAAAGCTAAAAACATCTCTCTCCATTCCCTTCCTCCTAATTAATCCTTAAAACAAATAGAAAAACGTAATATATTGTGTTTTAAATGAATTTGAAAAAGAGAGAATAATCAAAGTAAAGAAGACATGTATATAGTAAGGATATTCCATTGAGAATGGATTAAAATAGTTTTTTTTTTTTCTTTCTAATCGTAAAAAATTACTTCCTTTGATGACTAAACCAAACAAGGAATATGTTACCTTTGGCAATTTGTGCGGATTGTATTAGTTTAAGTTGGCCTAAAACTAGCACAGTTTAAATTGTTTTAACTTTAGTTTAATTTAAACTTAATTTAAGCTAATAAAGGTGAGTCCGAACCCAAATCAAATACAAATGAGTTGTCTCAAATTGACCTAAACTAGCTAAATTATTAATTATATAATTTTTTTAATTAATATGACTTTTTTTTTTATTAAAAAATATGTTTACTGATTAAAACCCAATCATAAACAACAAAAGAGCAAAAGATAAACGTGAAAGAAAAAAAATTAATTCTTAAAGCAAAAAGCCAATTTCTAAATTAATTAAACAAATGGTAAACACCATCAAACTCCACCATGCAAAGTGTCATTATGAAAACTTACATTTAGAATAAAGATATCTCAAGTTTCAATAGAATTTCTTCTAACTACTAAACAATATAAATAGAGATTAGCAAGATTAAACAAAGATACTTAGAAAATGAAGAATTCAAATAATTCTAAATGTCATATGAGAATATAATTTTTTTTAATATACACGAGAACAGAACTTTAACTATTACATAATACATGATTTTTAGGACAATGAACTAGTCGAAAAGAGAAAACACAACATAAGTTAATAAAATGTTTGAAATTTTACTTCAAAGGCTATACCTAATCGATTTAAAAATAAAAATTTCATAATACTAATTGAAAACAAATATGAGTATTATTTTTTTATTTAAAGAGTTGAGTAGATTTAAATGTTAAAAGTATTAGTATTAAAGAATGTAATATAATATTGTAACAATGAATAAATTACAACTATTTATTCATTATTAGTTTTTTTTTAAATGGATGAAAAATAACTAATATATCATAAAAGATAAACATTGAAAGGGATGGAAGATCATTGTAATTTTAGAATAGCTTTTTCTTTTCTTTTATTTTTTTATTTAAAATTAATTTAAATTTTATTTCATTTTTGGTTAGCCTTAACCTAGTTCAATTTTTTTTGATGTTATTTGAGTTAGGCCGAAACTAATTTGATTGGTATTCAATTCGAGTTCTTTAATTTGGGTTCAATATGGTCAATTGAGTTACAGTACAAATTGTCACCCTACCTCCAACCAAAAAACATGGGAAAAAAAAAAAACACTATGGCACTTTTTTTTTTTCCTTCCCCTCAAAACTTAAAAAAATTCTATTACAATACTACAATAGTGCTTATAAGGCTAAAACTCTAAGTAGCCTTTTCAAAAGGGTTGTTGCTATCAAAAATTCAAAATCGTTAATTTGCAATATCAAAGACAACTTGCTCAGTAATACAAATTGACAAAATAACTGTGCACTTGAATAATGTTTTGGAGCATAGATATCTTTATCGGACCCCCTTCAATATACAAACATAGCCTTACAATTTATTAACTTGAAATAACCTTCCATTACAATTTCGAAGATGTCATAACTCAAACAATTAGAAACAACTGCACTGTTTTGGGGGGGGGGGGGGGGGAATATGAAAAGCAAGTACCAATTTTTAGTTGGAATTTGGTTCCTCCAAAATATTGATCGCCATTAAGACTATCAAAGAAAGTTATTGGAGCCCTTGTATCCAAAATAATAAAAAAAATTATTGGAGCCCATTAAAATAAAACAATACAAGCTAAGAATTGCTTGCCATCAAAGAAACATGTCTAGCCCAATAATTTCCACACTGCAAATTTGGACAAACCTCTAAACTAAAGTACTAGAAGGAGGACTATCACTCTTTTTGCTTCATGCAATACTATAAGTAATGTATTACATCCCCTTCATTAAGGGAAAAAGAAGCAAACAAATTAATTAGATGGTTAATTATCTTGTCGTATAATAATATTTATTTTTAATAAGTACGTTGAGATATGAGTTTGAAACTCGTTTATTATAAATGTGTGAGTAATTATGTTAAGTAAAAATAAATAAAAACCTAATTAGACGCTTGATTTTATGGAACAATTAGTCTCTCATCTCTTTGGTAAAATTTGCACAACTAAAAGAAGCAAAGTACCTGCTTGACGTGTTGCCTGTAAATGGGCAAAACAAGATTTCGAAATCCAGAGCCTTCCAATAATGATGCTTTAATTGATATAAACTAAATTATTAATAATAAATATATAAGAAACACGCATTGAAGTCAAAGATTTGGTTTTAAATTCTTAACTTTTCAATCTTGTACTTTGATTTATTTTTTAATTTATTTCCCTCTTTTTTTCTATTCGTTGTTTAGATTGCACCCGATTAGAAACCAACTAATTTTTGGATTTTCTAAATAGTCGTGATATATATATATATATATTTTTTCATTTCAATAAACAAAATTGTCAACTTTCAAGATAAGGTAAGGTAAGTGAGATTATTAAATCGAAATCCAACACATCAAGAAAATAAGTGTTGTGTTTAAAAAAAAAAAATGCAAAAAATTCCCTCACATAAAGGTTATGGGAGTTCGAATAGACATTTTTTAAAACCTTTTTCCTTTCATTAATTAGTTTTATTTAAGTTTAGTAATTTTAAATTATCTCAATTTTTATTTTGATACTTTAAATAATCATAATTTTTAACTGACATACTATTTAAATTTTTGTCACTATTATATTTTTGACTAAGTTGTACATTTTTTTAATTACTTAAAATTTTGAAATATTAATATCAATTTTTTTAATTTTAATTTTAATTAAAAAAAATTACGAATAATCTTTTTTAATTTTTTAAATTATTTTAGGAAATATCTTAAGTTATTTATATTTAATTTTTTTTTTGTATTTCTTATATTTAAAAAAATTATTAACTTATTTTTACCAACTATATTTTTTTAATTGTTTAAATTATTTCAGAACATGTTTTAAGTGATTTAATTAAGATTTTTTTGTTTCTTACATTTCTAAAATTATTGTGAGTTTTTTGTGGCAAATTAAAATGCTTGAAAACAAACAAATATTTTCTTAACTTGTTGAATATAAAAATGTAGAATATATCAATTAGAGTAGCAATCTTGAATAACAAAAAATACCAATTTTCACAATTTAAAATTCAAAATGAGTTGTGTAACAATCTTCACAAAACATAAGTTTTAAAGTAGTTAGCTTGAATTATAAAAAACAAACTTCTTAAGATAATTAAAAAAAGATTATTAGTAAAAAAATAAATAAATATGGAAAGAAAAAAAATACCCTTAGAAAAGATAAATTAATATTAATATATTAAAATTTGTAATTAATTAAAAAAAATTAGTATAACTTAGTAAAAAAGGTACCAATAATTAATATTCAAGTATTTAAAATATTGTAATTAAAAATTAAGATTATTTAAAGTACCAAAATAAAAATTATAATACTCCAAAAATATTAAATCCGTTTTATTTTATTAAAAAAAAAAATGTAAGTTGGTTATTTAATTTTGTGAGGCAAAGCAAACCACCATGAAGTAAGAAAGGGTGAAGGCCCTAAAAATTATTTGTGTCAAATAAATATTTTAGTAACTTTATTTTTATTTTATAAAGAATATTTCGATCTTTTTTTTATATATATAAAATGACATTTTAGTCACTTTTTAAATAGTAAATTATTATTTTATTAATAAAAAGTTCTAAAATAATAATAAATATAATTTAATAAAGAAAAATTTATTATTTTATTTTAATAATTTAAAACTTAATTTGAACAGTACAATATTTTATTTTTTATTTATTTGGTCAATTTTGTTATAAATTTTATATTTTATGAATTTTTTTTGTATTTTTTAGCACTTTTTTATATTATATGTTTCTGTATGTATCGCATTTGGATCAAAATTGTAAACTTTATAGTATCAAAAATAAGAGCTACATAGGTCAAAAAAATTACAAAATTAGTGGCGTAAGAACTACACAAATAAGTTATTTTCATTTCGCCATCTTTAGAGACCACAGAGATGAAAAAATTGCTTCCCAACTCTAAGCAATACAGTGGAGGTGCATAGTTTAATTTATAATAATAGTCCCCCAAAATGATAAAATGGAGAGAGCTTATCAATGTGGTTCCAATGCGCCTAATCTTATAGTTTTTTGAATTATATAACTTCTATTTTTTATACTGTAAAGTCAACATTTTTTATCCAAATACAATATATACAGAAAAATGTGATACAGAAAAGTACTAAGAAAATATAGAAAATTTTCATAAAATATAAAATTTACAACAAAATTGACCAAATAAATAAAAAAATAAAATATTATACTGTTTAAATTAAGTTTTATATTGTTAAAATAAAATAACAAATTTTTTTCATTAAATTGTATTTATTATTATTTGAGAAATTTTTATAAATAAAATAATATTTTATTATTTAAAAAATGACTAAAATATTTCATTTTTATAAAGATAATAATTTAAATGTCGTTTATGAAAATAAAGTGATTAAAACGTCTGCATGATATTAAAAAAAAAAAGAAAAAGAACTGTACTTAATCCATTAAGAAACTCGTTAAAATTAAAATATAGGACAAAAAATTCAAATTGTGGAGTCTGATTCTTTTTGGGAGTCCAATTTGTCAACAAACAGGTTCAACTACGGTGGTAAACGACCATACTGCAACAAACATTAAAGCACATACCTCTCTAGCTCCCTCTTTTCCTTATATTAGACAATATTACATGCATTAGTCATTATTACACGTAAAGAATTCAATTTAAAATATTGCACCGGATAAGACTATATGTGAAAATACACGTGAGCCTATTGCGAGCCTATGGTATTTTATTTTTTCTAGACAAATTACCGCCCGTACGGTAAAATTTAAATCATTTCCACTAAGAGAGATACTTATAAATTTAAATATTTTCACTTACAAGCAATTATTTTAGGAGTCTTTTGATTTTTTTTTTTTAATTTTCCATTAAGAAAATAAATTAATTAAAATTAATTTAAAATTAGATTACAAGAAATACGTTAATACTTAAAGTAGGCTTTATCAATCAAAATATGATATATTATTTGTGGAACTAGGGTGATCATTTTTATATAAAATTGTAAACATACTCCTTTATAATATTTATAAGATATATTGGACTAGAAGGGCCAATCATGCTTCTCATTCTTTAGCTAGTTATGCACTTAATTATATTAGGTGAACATGTTAATGATTTGAAATAGAAAAATGAAGAACCTTAGGTGAACATGTTAGAACACACCTCAACGTTTCTATTTCAAGTTAATGAATAAAATCCACTCATTTCCTTTCTTTTCTTTTTTTTTTTTTTAAATCAAATTATGAAAACTTTTATTAGCTTGTTGAGTGTTAAAATTTATTAAAAAATTAACTCTTTTAAAAATTTGAACTATTAAAAGAATTATCAATAATATTTTTATACACATATTATCAAGAATAATGCATATCGAGTTTGGATAATAATGACTCTAATACCTGCTAGCTAGGTGGTCTTCCACTGTTAAATAAGAAGTTGGTCATTGTAAACAAACTGAACTGCTTGAAGATTTTTTGGGACCTCAAGTACTGTTTATTACTCTATTGGGAGACTGTTCAAGTTTTAAAAAGAGAAAATAGTGAAATCATAATAAAGCAATAAATGAGATAATGAAATAATGATAGCTCATTGACCTTTTATTGATTATATCCAGAGGTGTACAAACGGTAATGTTTTTTATGAGGGTACATTTGTATAAGTTCTGTAAGTTTATTTTATGTCTTTGTAGGAGTTTTTGTGTGCAAAATACGGAGTCTATTTATTTTATTTAGTATTTTTATCTAACTCTATGTACGGTATTTTACTTGTGATAAGTATTGTATATACTCATTTAGATCTTAACAATATTGTATGTTTGTATGATACACCACTAAAAATGTTTCTATCTGAAATATTTATTAGGGTGAAAAATATTTTCTACTGTTACGAAAAATATTTTTCATTTCATGTATCACTAATACGTTGAGTGTTGTCCCGTATTAGTGGAAATGATTATTCACTTAGAGATTTTTATGCATTAATCTTTCTAAAAAGAAAATTTTGTATTCACAATACATCAATTGTAGTTTCTGTTTTGAGATACGAAGTGATTTTAGAATTTATTAAATTCTTTTATAAAATGAAGTTGCCGTAATAACAATATATCGAGTTTATTTTTGTATTGTTATTACAAAAAGGAGGTTTCGTATCAACATACGTTAAGTGTGTTTCCGTAGTGTTGATACAAAATATTTTACTCTAAAATCATATTTTTGTGTAAATTGTATTTATTGTTGTATACTAATCTAATCACAGGTATTTGCATCACACTAGTTGGTGGTGTGACACTAAAGGTGAGCTAAATTTAGTGTGGATTAAAGTAGTTGTGTAGACAGTTGGTGATAGCAGCTTTAGTAGTTAGGACAGGTGGTCCCTGACTAATAGAAGTATTTGGTGTTTTATCTTTGTTGAGTCTATAATAACTATTTTATTTCTTTTAGTGAATTTGGCTGGGTGAGTGGTTGCCTTAAACAACTCGTAGATTTTATCACTTAGGATGGGATCCTAAGTGGGTTACCACGTTAAGTCGTTGTGTTTGTTTGATCTGCTGTATGAATTAGTACAATCTTAATATCTACAGTATATGTGACAACATATATAGTTCATTCTAAGATTAGTAAACATTTACTGCTTTTAATTCTTTATCTATTTTTAAACTTAAATTATTTATCTGCAATTTCTTTCTACTTGTTCTTTACTTTTCGCTATTTGTATAATGAGACGAGTTCATAGATTTCCGTATCACCTAGACTTAGTTATTCTAGTAATAGTTGTGTCTACAAAGTCTTCAATCTAAGAACTTATGTGGTTATGGAATCGATCAATGTGGTGATTGATGATTTGGGTCTACTCAAATGGTTGAAACTAATGATTGCAACTTATTTGAAAATTGGGATTCAGTTGAGATTACTCCAATTAATAAAGACTTGCCCTCAGTTGATTGTTCTGCTCTTACCACATCCTCAAAACCTTCTTCTGATACTGCTGGTTTCTCTTAAGTTTTTTAGGAAAAAGAGGAAACTTTTACCTAAATGGAAAAAATGTACTCATTCTTCTAATATCATTATTGGTAATGTTGAAGGATGTGTTAAAACTCAAAGACAACTTTAAGATTTGCTTAACTATATGTGCTATATTTCTACTATCCTTCCTAAGATATAAAAGAAGCCTTGTAGAAAGTACACTGGGTCAACTCCATGCAAGAAGAATTACTCTAGTTTCAAAGAAATGATGTGTAGTATTTAGTTCTTAGGCCTGATGATAAACATGTCATTGGTACAAAATGGTTTTACAAGAATATAGAAGATGAAAATGAAGTTATTTCCAGAAATAAATCAAGACTTGTTGCTCAATACTATACTCAAATTTAAGAAATTGACTTTGAAGAAAATTTTGCTCTTGTTACTCATATTGAATTTGTTTTATTATTGATTGGGTTGGCTTGCTATTTCGGATTGAAGCTATACCAAATGAATGTTAAGAGTGCATTTTTGAATGGCATAATCAGTGAAGAATTTTATGTTGAGCAACCTAAAGTATTTGAAGACCCTCACTTTCCAAATCATGTTATGAGACTTAAGAAGGCCCTTTAAGGATTATAATAAGCCCATTATGCTTGGTAAGAAAGACTTACTTCTTTTCTTCATAATAATGGCTTTCAAGAGGTGGTTAAGGTAAAACGTTGTTTGTACAACGTGGCAATGGTAATGTGTTAGTTACCCAAATTTATGTTGATGATATCATCTTTGGTTCTACAAAAGATGATTTGACTCAGGAGTTTGCTCTCACTATGCAATGTGAATTTGAGATGAGTTTGATTGGTGAATTAAAATTCTTTTTAGGATTTCAAGTTAAACAATCCCGAGATGGTATTTTTCTGTCTCAAGCTAAGTATGCTAAAGAACTTGTCAAAAAATTTGGCTTGTAGTCTGCCAAACCTACTCATACTCCTAAGAGTACCTCGGTTAAACTTCATCAAGTTCATTTTGGTAAAGAGGTTGAATATACTTTATAAAAAAGTATGATTGAAAGTCTTTTTTATCTAACTGCTAGTTGTCCTAATATCTCCTACAGTGTTGGAGTTTGTGCACGTTTTCAAGCTTACCTTAAAGAATCTCATATTGCTGCGATTAAAGGATCATCAATTATGTAAATGGTACATCTAAGTTTGGTATTTGGTATCCGAGGAATACTACTGCAGAATTGATTGGGTATTCAAATGTTGACTCTGTTAGGTGCATGATGACAGAAAGAGTACTTTTGGTGGTTGTTTCTATTTGGATAATTCGTTGATTTCTTGGCACAGTAAGAAGTTCAATTTCTCTCTCTACAATCGAGGTAGAGTATATTGCAACTGGGTTATGTTGTTCTCAACTTCTCTAAATGAAACAAATGTTAAAGGACTATAGTATTATGGTAAGGGACGTTGTTATTCTCTGTGGCAATCATAGTGCTATCTTTATTTCAAAAAACCTGTTCAACATTCAAGGACAAAATACATTGGCATTAGACACCATTTCATTATAGATTAGTGGAGCCTAACACTCTTTTGTTGCAAAATATCAATATTGTTCTTCAGTTTGCTTATTTGTTCATGAAACCTTTAAAATCTCTCAAATTTGAAACTCTAAGAAAGGTTATTGGTGTCTCCCTCTTTCCTTGAGTTGTAGTTATTGTCTTTTAGTTCCATTTTTGTTTTTGCCTTTGTGACTTCTGTTTCTTTTACTTTTACTTTATTTTCCTCTTTGCATGTATTGCATAAGTGTATTGAATTATTGCATAGTATTTTCTTTCTTTCTCTCCCTCTTATAAGGGTGTTATTTTAACTTTTTGTGTCAAAAAAGGGAAGAAGTTTGTATATTGTACAACGTGCTTACATCTATTTTCTATTGTGAATGGGATGAGAGTGTAGGTTTGCATAACATCGTTTTATCCGACTTGCATGCATTCAAGTAGGGTGTTGGATGAAGTCAAGGGGAGTTTATTTGACTAATTGTATTTTAGCCTATCAGTGTGTACCTGTGTAGGGATAACATGATACGTTCATAGATATGTGTTTGATTTGCATGTGTAGTTTACATATGTAGTTTTTGGACCTTATAGCTCACTTGGAGCTAGTGTTAGCATCACGACAGATGTATTGATTTATGAAGATGAATGAAGCACTACAAGAGGGACGCACATGGAGTGTAGGTGTACTGAGGGTATCTTGTCTGTGTCAGAGTTTGGGAATGAACTTCATTAGATCATCTTTCATGAATATATTGTGTATGATGCTTACCTTGTATAGGTTGTGCAGTATTTTTTCACAAAAAGCCAAAGGGAGAGATTATAAGTTATATAAGTCTCTTTGTATCTTTGTTGGCATTCCTGTGTGTAAAACATAGAGTCTATTTATTTTACTTAGTATTTATGTCTACTTTTATGTACGATACTTTGCTTGTGATCAGTATCATACACACTCACGTAGATCTTAAGACTATTATATGTTTGTATGATGCATACCCCACATGGTGGTTGGGAGCATGTAGTTTGCATGTTTAAGTGTGTTTTTACTCTTCCTTTTATTTTTCTAACTTTGGCCATTTATGGCTCCTTTAATTTTTCCCTCTAAAACTTAAAATCTTCTCTTTTTTAAGCTTGCCAGGGTCTCACTAGTTATTCGTCAAGGTAGGTCGACGAGGTGTTAACGATGTTATTTTGTTCATTTTTTTGACCGTTAGACCTCGTTGGGGCTTCACCGTTATCTCTCTAAGGTGGTCGGTGAAGGTACCGAAAGGATTCGACGAGGGTCTCCATGCTTTGAAATTTTTTTATAAATACTCATTTACTTTCTTTGTTTTAGTTAAGCATTTTAAGTAAAAAAAAAACTCTGTCTCTTTTATAACTTCTTTCTGAAATATTTTTTTGGGTAAAAAATATTTTCTGTTGTTACAAAAAATATTTTTATGTTTCATGTATCACTAATACGTTAAGTGTTGTTCCGTCTTAGTGATTCAGAGGTGATTATTCACTTAAAGATTTTTATGAATTAATCTTTTTAAAAATGAGATTTTGTGTTCTTAATATATCGAGTGATGTTTCTATATTGAAATATGAGGTAGATATGAAATTTATTAAATTCTTTTATAAAATGGATTTACTATAACAACAATAGATCGAGTGTATTTCTGTATTGTTATTACAAGGTGAAGGTTCTGTATCAATAAATATTGAGTATATTTTCGTATTGTTGATACTAAGCGTTATACTCTAAAATCATGTTTTTGGGTAAATTGTATATATTGTTGTACACTAATCTGATCACAGGTATTTGCATCACATTGCTTAGTAGTATGGCTCTGAAGGTGAGCCAGATTCAGTGTGGATCAAAGTAGTTGTAGAAATAGCTGGTGATAGTAGCCTAGGCAGTTAGGACGGGTGATCCCTGACTAATAGAGATATTTGACATTTTATCTTTATCGAGTCTGTAATAACTGTTTTATTGCTTTTAGTGAATATGGTTGCTAGTTGGTTGCCTTAAGTAATCCATGGATGTTTCCACTTAGCATTGGAGCCTAAATGGGTTTAACATGTTAAATCATTGTGTTTGTTTGATCTGCTATATGAGTTAGTACAATCTGAGTATCTACGGTATATGTGACAATATATATAGTTTATACTAAGATTGAAAAGCATTTACTATTTTTACTTCTTTATCTATTTTCAAATTTAATTATTTATTTGCAAATTCTTTTTACTTGTTCTTGGCTTTTTATTGTTTGTACGAGTGGAGCGAGTTCTTAGGTATATGAATCACCTAGATTTAGTTGTTCACTTAGTTAGAACTTTTTCAATTTGTAATCTAAATATTAAAATAAAAATAATGCGAATAAAACTGAACATTTAGTTGGCCTATAGGTCGTTATAGGAGTTAAATAACTCCTTAGAAATTCAAGTGTTCGGCATTCAAGACTTTGGACCAAGGTGACCTATTTGAGGAGAGATAGTTAACTATGTCGGCTTATAGTCTGAACGTAGATATCCTTACCTAGAATATACGAAAGGTCGACGTCACCCACTTTTTTAGTTCGAGCTTACGAGGAGTGGAAGAGTGATATCAAAAAACAAGGGTGCGTTTGCAAGATCTAACCTTTGGCATTCAGGTTGCTACCAGTCACATATCCATTATTGATTTTTTGAAATTTCAAAACTCTAGTGGGATATTTCTACTATAAAAAGGGAAGAGATTTGTAAGGACCTCTTACTTTTCGTTAACTTTATCAAGAGCGAACATTCTATCGCCTTACGCCTTTGCTCTTATTCGTTGGAATTTTGTTTGATGGTAAAGAAGATATGGGTTGTTTGTTTTATTCTTTGTCCACCTTTTTTTTTCTCTAAAACTCAAATATAATATTCTGTCTTCTTTTTAGGTCAATTACATCTCTTCTTCAATTTTTACTTATATACATAGGATTTTTTTGGATTTTATTGTGATCTACCATCTTTTTTCTTTTTTTTTTTTTATTTTTACTTTATCATATTAGGTCGTAATTTGGAAATTTAGGATGGCTGGCATGACACTAAGAAATCTTGTGCAAAAAATTCCAGACCCGGTACAAATATTGGAGAGTGAAAGGTCAGTTGGCTCTTCTACTGAATTGACAGGGAGCTCTTCTAGTTCCCAAAATGTAACTATAGCTTTACCTCCTCCTACTTCAACACTACTTGCTTCATCAACTCCAATTTGCATATCTGTAAGGATGAGTATAGTTGTCCCCTAAGCATGGAGGAAAAAATCCAACACAAGTAAAGGGACCGACAAACCCACTAATTGAACCAAGGGATGGAGGTCCCAACCCAAACCTTGTGAATTTAATCTAAGAGACGAGAGGAGGTTGAGGGTAATGTATGATATACCAAAGTTTGTTCAAGTCATGATTCCTAGTAGAACCTCTACTGATAACGATCTTCCCCTAAATGGGTGGACCATGTTTTATGAGAAACCTTTGTTGCTCAACCTGCGTTTCCCACTACCCGAATTCATCAGGGACTTTTTAAGGCATACACATATTTTTCCCGAACAGATACTTTCAAATGGATGAAAGTATTTGCTTTGCATAATAGTCCTATGTAAAGAGCTCAACATTTCAATTGGGATGTCAGAATTCAACGAGGCATACACATTAAAACATAATCCATTTGACATAAGAAGAGTATACATATCTTCCAAATAAGATAGGGGAATAAATGTCATTATTTCGGACAATGAAAGCGATTGGAAGCAATTCTTTTTCTACGTTGCTGGGAATTGGGAGTCCTTAGAAGGTGGAAATCTTATACCATTACGCTGGGTCAACGTGAAGTCTATTCTAAAACATTCGTGCTTTTTCCAACGACATTAAATTCTCAAGCAAATGTTCGATTAGTTCAACTCCAAGGGTGTCTTCGAGAGCTCATCTTGTGGAAGGATGTTTTATCAACCCGCAACTTGATTGCAACTAGTCTATTAAAGCTAGGAAATGAACCACCAGTTAATAGAATCACGAGGACAACACGGTATTCCTTTAAGAGAAAATTATCGTCGGGGAACTTTGGTTCTAATTTTGAATCAGTTACGTTAGGTTGAGATATAACTCGATCACAACATATGTCTGAATTTTTGTATGCTTTCTCTCCTTTTAACTAACTCTTGTTGTCTTGATTTCAGATATGGACCTTGACGAAATTAACGCAGACGAGTTTTTCTCTTTCGGGCAGGTCATGCCGGGACCTCCTAAAGACCATATTCTTTAAAACTTAAAAAGAGGAAGATTGCCTAAAAAACACTTACATCGATTCCCCAAACACAAAGTACCATTGTGGAGGACAAGCCTTCCTTGCCAATACTCCCTATTTTTTCTAGGTCTACTCCCATTGCTCTGAGCAAAGGAAAAAAAGTTTCCAATTTGCTGACGAGCAGAAGTATTTATGGAAGCCCATTATAGGAAACCTCGATGTTCTATATAAATTTGTCACCCTCATGCCAACCAAGGGTGACGAGGACATATTGACAGAGCTTTGCAAAGAAGTAGACGAGCTTACTCTTGCCAACAGTAAATTCATGGAGGAAAAGTTCAAAATAATGATATTTATACCCTAACCATACTCTGGCTATTTACTTGATTGATTTGTTAGTGTAGGGCATGACTTTGGTTCGCTTCCACAAAGTTCAAGAGTTAGAGCATGTAAAAGAGAATATGAAGACAGAGAAGCATAACTACCAAGCCACCCTATCCAAGATCACGTCCATGCATACTATGAATATTGACCTTGCCAAGCGGGAAGAGGTCGCTATTAAAGCTCATGAGGTGTCAGAAGCTGAAAACAAAGCTTTATAGGAAAAATGGATGCGCGATAAAACAACAGGAAATAAATCTTGATAAGACCTTGAAACAGCCAAATCCAATAACAAAGAATTTGCTTAGGCTGGCTACAATAAGGCCATGGAAGCTTTCAAGGCTAAGGCCATAGCTAAGGGGAAAATCGAGGACTATTATAATATCCTTGACCTATATCCATCACTTTCAGGATCTCCTCAAACTCAAATTGAGGAGGAGGAGGAAGCTGGGGAAGACGGCGAGAAAGAGGTAGATGACTTTCTTGCTTACAATACTAGCAATTTGTATCTTTAGCTTCTTTCTCTGTATTTATTACTTTTTTTTTGGAAATGTTGGATGATTTTCTAAAGGAAATAGATATTATGTTGCTTCTTTAATCTTTGGTCGTACGATTTATTCATTTGTATGTATATATCCTGAGTGCTACATGTATGCACGACGGTACTCAAACATCGGTTTAAGATATCATTACACGGTGTTGTATTTCGATCAAAGAGTTTACAATGACATGTACGACTGAGTGAAATGTTACACTTCAAATCATAAGGTAGTTCACGATTTCAAACACAGTTCAAAAAATATGACCCCGATTCCTAACTTTAACCTCATTGAAACGTTTTTTTCTAGCAAAGTCATTGAAATATAAATCCTTGTAAACACACATTTTTATCATATGGCCTTTATGATATGTATCATTCATGTTTACATATTATCTTATATTATTTGACAATGCAACACGTGAGTTTTCTTGGACTCTTTCGCACACATGTGAAGAAAAAGGCTTTGCAACATTGTATAAAAGGGGAAAGAGGGAAATGAAGTAATGATAATCCTCACATATTACTATTTGTCATAACACCCCATATGTTAATGGCATGTGACCATGCATTAAGAGACAAAGCCCATTCATTGAAGCGTGACAACTTAAAATTGAACACTGAAGTCGTGAATTTGAAACACAATGTAGCTCAACTTCAAGATAGTTGAACAAGCTATTTGTCATCAAGAATTGCTTCACTAGATGATTCAAATAGTTGAGAAGGAAACCTCATAGGAGAAGACATACTTAAAGCGTAATAAGGACATGTTTATTGGGGTGATGAAGAATACTCAAGATCTCAAGGATATACTTGATAATAAAGGACTCTACCCTTTTGAAATCATCATTCATTTGCCTCAGCACATCAATTGTATTCAGACTAAAATTTTCCCCTTGGTTTGCCCTGAGAAGACCGACAAGAATACTCTTCGTGAGGCCAAATGCTTAAAGGATATTTAAGGGTTAATTGTATTTCAATCAATTTGTGTAATTTCAATCAATTAATGTAATTTTTAATTTTGCATAAGCTTGGATTATAATTCTGCGATGTCTTAAGCTCAACTTAGGTAATTAAAGTTTGGCCTTTTATTTTTTTTGTTTGCCATGACTCGGTCCCAAGCGTTTTGTGCAGCATCTTTTGCCAAAGCGCTCTACTTGGCATCTCTTTGCCAAGCCAATCAACCCACACAGCCTTTTATCATTTTCTTGTCGACCCAGAGTTGGGAAAAGCCAGCCTCTCAAGGTTTTTAAGGAAGGGACCGAGTGTTCTACCTAGCATCTTTCTCCAAGGTGATTAACTCGTTCAGCCTATCATTATTTTCAGCCCAATTTCTCTGCCTAGCATTTCTTTGCCCAAGAAATCAACCTGCACGACCTTCTATAATTTTCCTTGTTGACCTAGAGTTGGGCAAAGCCAACTTTTCAAGATTTGCAAGGGCCCGAGTGTTCTACCCGACATCTTTTGCCAAGGCGATCAAATTGTGCAACCTATCATTGTTTTTGGGACATGTCCTCTACCTAGCATAATTTTCCTAGACGATCAACCTAAGTGGCCTTTTATATAATTACTCCTGCCGTGATAATTGAAATATTTAACTCAATGTTTAATTGAAAATTCAAAAGGAATACTTCTTTAGATGACAAGCATTCCAACTTCTTTCCTCCACTTTTCCTAGTACATCCTTGAGGACATATGTTCTAGTATGAGTGGATTCTTCAACCTGATAATGGTCTTCCCAATTTGCTCCCAATTTATCGATCATCCATTCCTTCTTGTTAGGGAACATTTTTCTCAAAACCCACTATCCTACGGTGAACATTTTGAAGTGGACTGCTTTTTCGTAAAAAACATCCACCTTCCTCTTTTGTTCTTCTACTCAAATTGATGCATTAGTACGACACTCCTAAAATAACCAAGCAGAATTGTTGTTATCTTCATCGATGTATGTTCTTGATGTGGGTGAGATTATCTCGATAGAAATGACTGCTACAGTACCATACACTAGAAAATAAGGTTTTTCATTAGTAGAACCCCGATTACTAGTTCAAATTGCCCATAAAACACCAGGCAACTCATCTACCCATCTTCCCATAGGTATTTCCAACTTTTTTTTCCAATAGGGTAATGATCAACTTGTTTGATGATTCTGCTTGCTTGTTTGCTTGAGGATAGTAGGGAGCAGAATAGTTGAGCTTGATCCCATATTTTTGAGTGAATTCTCTCAATTTTACCAACAAATTATTTTTTATTGTCAGCTACTACCAACAAATTATTTTTTATTGTCAGTCACAAACTCTTTAGGAAGACTGAATCGACAGATTATGCTTTTTCATAAAATACTGCTGACCTCTTCCTCAAAGCTTTTACTCAATCCTTCAGCTTCCACCCACAATGGCTTGTGGGAATAAAATTAAACATTTAATCGACTTACAGGTCATATAGGAGTTGAACAAGTCCTAAAAAATTTAAGTGCTCAACATTCAAGACTTTTGACCAAGGTGACCTATATGAGAGATAATGAACTATGTTAGCATGTAATCCGAAGGTAAACATCCTTACCTCAAATATACGGTAGGTGGACGTCCAAACATACTCTATTTTAGAATTAATATTTTGTTAAGTTTATTTTTTGTGAAAAATATGTCAAATGACAAAATTAAAATTTTTATCCAATTTTTCGTTAAAGTAATGTAACATAATAGCACACATGACACATTCTTATTTATATTAAATAATTTTAAATTAGGAAAAAATACCCAAATTTTTAACTTAAACAAATTATTTCAATGAAACTTAAACAAAAATTTTATTGTCTAGTATTCATAATTATATTCGTACTACCACATTGTCATAATTTTATTGTCAATTAAATTAAGGTTGGATTAATAAATTAATGTCATGCATAAATTTTGTTTAAGTTGGATTAACTTTTTTGAATAAACTTATCTTTTTTAATTAAAAATAAATAAATTCATTAGATATATTACATATAAAGAAACTAACACTACTCAATTATGCAGGAAAGAAGAAGAAAAGGAAAAGTGTGCAAGTGTAGGAGAAGATAGAAGATGATTCTGTAATTGTATTTCTTGAAGAAAAATCTGTTTTTAATTGCTCTCTGCTATTTATAGAGCACCTTGCTAATCTATTGATTACATTACACACATACCTTTATTTCTAACTAACTCAGTTTGCATGTGTAATAAACTTCTAATTATCACACTTTTTTTTTTTTTTTTGGTCAAAAGAGAAGATTTTATTTAAAAAGAAAACAATACAAATTAATCATTCCAACATTCGCTATACAAAATGCATAGCTTAAGGAATAAGATAACCAACTAACTAGCAACATAGCTAGCATAAACTCGACAATATAAGCAACAACAAATTTCCTCCCTAACAGTCCAGCTAGATAACCTAAAAAAAAGTAATCAAGCTTATAGAGTCAATACAAATAAACAACACTCATCAAATCAAAAAAATAACTAGAGTAATAACAAAGAAACAGAAAAAATAAATAAATAAATAAATAAAACATCAATATTCAAGAAAACATAACAACTGAAAAAATAAAATAACTATCATCAAGATCCAAACCACTATCCATGAAATCTTGCCATGACCCCACACTTTTCTTCCACTAAATATTGGTTCACTTGTCTCATCCTGAAGACTTTGTCGAACCACAAATGAGTCATATCTAATCCATTTTTTGGTACAAACAACAAAATACTGTTGAAATTCCTTGATACTCATCCCAATCACAATCTCAAGGTATGAGAGATCACCTCAGTAAACAAAAAGGTCTAATAGACCTGACTGATTTCTTACCACTTCTATTGTAATTCCAATTAGCAAAAATCAATGAAATCAAATCAACTCCAAAATTAGCTCACACAAAGGTAACAAATCTCAAAACCAAATCACACAAGCAAACTCCAAGAGAAGAAACAAACCAACACGAAGTTGAAAAGAGATATCCAAAGTGCGTGATGTTACTAAGAGAAATTTGATATACTAATTTAACAATTAAATCTACAACTTGAAATTTGGAGCTTTCACAAACTGATTATGCAATTTTAACGAAACACGAACACTGAAAATTAGAAATCGCCACACTTATCGCACACAAGACTCCATGACTTTGTCACTAAAAGTCTTCAACAAAGGAGAAACAAATTAACCACTGAACCAAAAGGTAGAGACGACAGAACCATATAATAGAATTTAATTTGATCTTAAAGCTTGAAGATTACGATGAAAGAGGACGACTGAGCACCAACAAGAAACGATGACCTTAGAATTCTAAAAACTTGCAGAGAAAAATGGAGATAATCTCATATAATGAAAACATGAATTAAAACCAGAGCAAAGAGCCAGAGACAACGAGATCGACTGGACATTCAACAGCAAAAGTTGAGGAAGACGTTCAACAGTGACAACTGATGAGTAGGAAGGACCGAGGAAGGTGATGGTGACGATGAGAAGGAAGGACGTAGATGGCGAGTCTGGTGGAAACATTGAGTAGGAAAGAATCAAAAAGAGACAATTAGTGCACAAGTTGTAATCACCAAATCAAACAATTCTTGATCTTCATCATCCATGCTTTCAACAAACATAGGAAACAAGGCAACCAAAAAACCAAGGAGCAAAACCTCCTGGCGATCGCAAAGAAAAACAACAAAAATTGCAGAAAATTATTGAAATCGTCAAGGGAATTGATGGAAAATGGAAACCCTAGCGGAGCTTTTTTGGGGATATGGAGATGCGGATATTTTTTAATTATCACACATATTGCATTGCTTATTGTAAGCATTATGAGTTCATTTCATGATTACACATAGGCTGAGTTGTATACATCTTGCCACATAAGAGTACAACTATTACAGCTCACACCTCAATCCAATTCCACTTTTAACTACTCATCGTATATTTCACATTCTTGAATGGCTTCAACATTACAATAAAATATATATATATATATATATATGCATGCGTACGTATCAAGCTTAGACAATATTGGCTGATTCTTTTTCTCCAAATATATTAACAGATAAAGCATGAGGCCAATTCATAATAGTATCCTTAAAAAAAATCAAGAGTTGACATTTAATTAATTTAAATATATAGAATATTTAGAATTGGAATCTTATTACTGGTATATAACTTGTAATTATCTTGAGAAAATAAAAAATTTCAGCAATAGCATATTAGGTAAACGACGAATCAATCGGCCTATTAAATTGACAGGAATGCAAAAATCAATCTCTGCTTGATTTGACAAATAATGCTTATACTAATTTTCATGTTTTACTTGTTAGCTGTTTATAACTCAACTTTAGACAATATCATCACTGATTTGTCAAATTTTATTGGCTTACTAATAAAAATTTGTTTGACAACTGACTTGAGTTAAAAGGAAGTGATATATGTAATAATAACTTGCAATTTTTATTAGATTAATGTGTTAGAAATCGTATGAAAACTAATTTTTTAAGCCAATTGTTAACAATTATTTCATATATTTATCAAATTTTATATATTATATACACTAAATATTTATAATTTAATAATTATAATTATTTAGCTTTGAACATAGAACATTTAATTTTAATGCCATGTTAAAAATTATTAAAAAATTAAAAATTTCAAAAATTTAAGTTGTTTAAAGAAGAACTAACAATCATTTTATTTATATATCATTTAAAAAAAACTGTTCTTTGAAAATAAAAAACAAAGAGAAGATCTTCTTCTCCAATCAGAGAATATATCCTTTTTAAACGGGTGAGATCTAGATACTAATACTTCCTTACTTTCCTATTCTTTAATTTATACGCCAAACTTGTAACATGGCTTTGGCTACTCTTAAATATAACAAATAAGTGGAGAGCTTCACTTGGAAATTCTAATTAAATATATATGGAGTTTCTTGAAATATTATTAGCATTATTTTTAGAGCAATGTAAGAAATAATCTTAAACTTCAGGGAAACAAGAAAAGAAAAATCAAATTGACAAAACTTACTCTACAATTTTATTTTATTTTTTTAATGCAAGATCGAAATGATGAGACTTATAAAACCCCTTTTAATAAAAATATAATAAAATTGGATGAGACAACTATGATTTTTCATAGAAATTTTTTTTTTATGCTTTCGTTTTTTACCTTCTTACTATTTTATTGAATATGTGTTTAATTTTAAAAAAAAAAAAATTTAATAAGATAGCCAAAAATGAAAACCAGTGAATTGGTAGAATAAAAAAGAAAATTAACCTAAGTTTAAATTATCTTCTTTCAGCATTCCTTGAATTAAAATAATCATAATATTCTCAATATATATATATATGCAGCAATATTTTAGTGATGTATACAAAATTTTTGCAATAAAAGGGATAATGAATTTTATTGGACCGACCTCTCCGGACGCTTTTACAATAGTGGGCAGAGTCCATACAAATTTTTAAAACACGGGTACGAACCCATAAGCATCACGTGTAGAAAAAGAGTTAAAAGGCTAGACAACTTAGTATTTAAGTAAATTGAAAGAAGATTTAAGGGCAAGTTTGAGGAATATGGGTGAAAAGTTTCATATGAAAGATAGGGAAGAGACCACGTCACCTAGAGGTTCAAAAACCTCGTACCCTTGCCGACAAAGTACACCAGAAATGAATTTTGAACAATCTTTTGCTGTTTATTCAATTATTATATTATGATCTTATAAAATAAGAATAAAATAATTATATTATGAGATGAAATTCTTTACTTTTCCCAACTTGTCCATGCTTAAAAACTTTCCATTTCATTATTTTAAAATTCAATAATTGCAGCTTGACTTTAAAGACATACATAAACACCGATAGATCATTGAACGCTTAGAGTCTACAAAACCTATTATTTACATGGTTGATCAATTCAAAATCTATTATTGTTTTCTTTATTGTGAATTGTGAAACTAACAAAAATGCTTTATCAAGAAATACTATATTTTAGACGGGAAAAAAAAAAAAACTAGAAATTTGAGCTTTTATTATAAATCAAAAATTACTTGATATTAATCAAAATTATGAATTAAGAGAGAGAGAGAGAGAGAGAGATATTATTATTAAGTGTATCACGAATATATATATATTGTAAATTCACATCATTAATATTAATATGACAAGAAAGTAATTTTCACTCGTAGTCTGGTTTTCATTTTCATTTTGTATTTCAACGGGTTTTGGAAACTATACACAAGTAGTCCACACTCCTTAACGTTCACGCACATTTGATTTGACAATTTAGATAGTTCAAAGCATAAAGTTTTTAAGACTCAAATCTTAGGTGACTTCAATTTACAAAGAAAAATGAAAAGTTTTTTCTTAAATTATAGGCCTAGGGAGGGAGAAGAATACTGAATAACTATGCTAAAATAGATAAAGATGTTTGGTCTTATCAAGCACAATTCTCTATTTTGCTCATTTGTGCAATTAAAGTATTTTTGGGTCAAACGCGCACTTTCAAAAAAAAGTTCCTGTAGACAAATAATAAATAAATAAATAAACTTGCAAGGCAAAATTTTGTTGCAGCTGTTGGTTTAATTATTTGATGGTATTATTTTTCCATGATTTTTATTCTTTGGTTTTAATATCATATATATATATAGCTAGGAAATCATATATTTGGTAAGACTTTTATTTTATTTTTGAATTTTGATCTCAACACATTTGACTATTTTTACTCCCAAAAAAATTTATTAATTTAGTAGTCTCCATGGAATATCTTTACGAGAAAACAATCTCCGATATCTTCAAAATATTGATGAAATATAAAGTTAAAAATAAATAATAAAGATATAATTATTGAATATTTTATTAAATTATATTAAATAAATTGTTTTATATATTAAATTATAATAAAAATAATAATTTTATAATTCATTTAATATTTTTTAAAAATAGCCAACAAAGCAGACCTTCTTATTAGATTGGACTTTCTACTCTTGTAAGTTGACAAGTTGTACGTTGTAACGATGAGCTTATTTAAATTAAAAATAATTTTAAAAACATGTGCAAGGATTGACCGTCATCTGTACAGGGGAGCGAGCTATGACCGTAAACTCAAAATCATCCCATTTTTATGAGAATGGCTAATTTTTAAAGAAAAAAACATGAATATTAGAGTAATTTAAAATTTTAATTCATAATTTAATAATTAAGTATTTTTATAGATATAAATATTGCTACAATATTAATATTTTCTGTTTTGAAATAAAGCTACTCTTTTTTATTACCTTTAAACAACTTTTTTTATCATAACTTTTAAACAACTTATTATATATTAGAAGTAACTCACAATCATAATTAAAAAAATATATTTTTATTAAATATATTTTAGTGATATTATATTTACTAATCTCTCTCTCTCTCTCACATACACACACACACATATATATATATATATATATATATAATAATTGTTCTTCATACAAATAATTTTCAATTATTGATTTGAGTCCATTTAATGGTAAATATATATGTTTGGTTGATTTGATTTTTTTCTTTATTTTAGTAATTATTTATTAAATTTAAATTTTAAAATATGATAAGATTTACATTATTGATTTAAATTATCCTATAATTAAGATAATTTGTTGATGTCATTTGTCTTCGGAACGGCCCCCATATATATAGAATTATTAGTCCTTACTTATTACTTAAATTTTTTACACTATCATCTCTTGACAGTTAAGATTTAAAAATGATAAGAGAGAAAAAATGGGAGAAATTTATTGTCTTAAATCTTAACCCTTAAAAACTAATGACGTGAAAAATTATGTAATAAATCCCAAATATATATATATTGATTGAATTCATGTTGTATTTTGTTTTGGTTGATTTTCATGTTAATAAAATATCTTGATCCTACATCTAATTTATTTTATTCCCAAATGAATTTGTTTTTTCTCTTGTCAAATACTGATGCTTTAATGCCAAAACAAGAATTGACGACTAAAAATATTTAATAAAAAAATGAAAATGAAAACCTTAACCTATCTCTTGTGAGTTAGGCAGTGACGTCTATTTCCAAATTTAGGGGCGCTTTGTGTGGATTATCTTGTTATTGGGTTATATTTGAGCATGGTGACACCTCTCAATTCAAAATAAAACAAATATTTTGATATAAAAAATGAAACGTATATTCTAACTCAAATTTTAAGATATTCTAGATTTATTTTTCTTAATAAAGAATGCTAAGTTTGATATAAAAACGAATGCTAATAATACAAAAAATCATACCCACTGATTATGATGTGTTATGTATCAAATACAACTTTGGAAATAAATTAAAAAATTATTTATTTTTTAAAATATTTTATCATGTGTAATTAATATAAATACAAATTTATGTATATTTAGTATTTCTTACTTCTAATAAGGGCAAATAAATAGATAATAGATTAAAGATAACTTATATATATATATATATATGGTGAAGCCTCAAAATCTAAATATGAGAATTAACTCAAATAACAATCAACCAATTATGCTAGAGGATGGTGGTTGATGTTTCCAAATTATTCTTTTATTAGTAGGTGACCTATAATTAAAAACAAAAAATTGTTAACTAATTAAGTCGTAGCACAAGATTTAATAACATAATCTCAAATTGAAATTATAACATTCTTCATACAAGATACACAACCTTTGCATTATTATTATTTTTTTTTTTAAACGTGGCAAACTATAATACAATTGTGTTTTTTTTTTTTTTTTAAAATGAAAGTTATTAATATTCTATGAATTTATTAAAAAAAAAATTTAAACACATACACAATAATAAATAAATATACATAATAATAATATCAGTAGATACACGTCACATATTTTAAAATTTAAAATTTATAATATGATATTGACTGCGGTATTGGTATTGGTATTGCTATTGCTATTATTGATTTAGAAATGTTTGGTATAAAGCTATCAGCCACATTATTCTTTTCTGATGTTCTCGTGGCTCCTTCTAATTGGTGAATCAGATTCCTTCATCAATCTAAATCACTTAAGTGATATTTGCACATAATCTGCATCCATATTTACATTAAAGATAATCATTATGCTATATTGCACTAATTTTACAAGAAAAATGCTTGCAATATTTTTTATTTACATATTTAATTTACTTTCTTATGAATTTAAAATATAAATTATTAAATAAAGTCGAACGTAATTCTAAATTCATGCTATATAACATTTACTCGACATACAATAAAAGTACAATGACATGCAATTCGTAATTTTGACTTTTGGATTCATAATGTTAGTGATCTTAAAGTCGAAATTATTAGCTTAATAAATTCTGAGTTCTACTCTTAAACTTTTCTTTTTTTTTGTTTCTTGTAATTTTAGCTAATTAATATCATGAAAAGACATTCTCATGTCACATTGTCACAACCTTGAGAATATTATATTTGATAAATTACATTTGTAAGGGCATTTTATTTTCATTAAGGTTTTATTGTATTCAATGAAATCCTTTATAAGAATTACCACCAATTCTATTTTTCACTTTTAAGATGTATAATTTTATAAATAAAAAACTCTTCTCACACTAATTAAATGCAATTCATGATACAGCTACAACTATTATCATAGTTTCTGTATGCAATAAAAAAAATTTACTACGTAAGCTAATAATATTGTGTTCTTTTTTTCTTTTCTTTTTTATTTATTTATTTATTTATAGATAATAGTAATTGCATTTCAAATTAGTATAGTTTAAAACAATAGAAACAATCTAATCCAATAACATTAATATTGTGCATATAGAACAAAATACAAAAAATAAAAAATTAATTATCAATGTCTTATAATGAATACCTATATCTTTAAGGGAGAATGGGAGATAAACAATATAAACGTTAGTTTGCAACTATTTGTAATATATGTGGGAGACTTTAGTTTTTTTTTTTTTTTTTTTTAAATGGTTTTAAAGTTCCTTTTTTTTTTTTTTTTTATTAATAAAGAGAAAACACACTCACATATTCGGATATGATTCGAACTTAGGTTTTTGATGAAAGATTGAGAATCTTATCACTTAAACTACAAAAAATTCCAAAAAAATAAAAGAGATAATTTTTAACTTAACTTAATTATACATGTGTTTAATCTAATTATACAAACGTGTCATATACTCATAATAAATTGATGTTTTATTGTAGAATAATTACAAATTAAGTCAAATATCTATTAAATAAATAATATTCACGCTAAGTTGTTAACTATGGCATATGCATTAACAAATAAAAATACAAGACTAGAAAATTGAATTCCTAAAAATAATAATAATAATAATATAATAAATTAGAAGTTGCTAGAAACGGTAGTCTCCGTAGAAAGGTCACAATCAGGTGGGTACTGCTTATCATCAATATAAAAGGAACATAATAAAGTGGGGTGGATTAGATAGGGAGGTTTTAATATTATTTTAAGGAATAATAAGATAAGATATATTTTATATATATAAGAGGAAAGGTTCCGCATGAGTGGGTATAATATATTCTCGTGTTTCTGTCTCGTTTTGGACCAATCATAATTTACTTTCTATAAGAGGAAATGGACGGCCTTGATGTTTTCTCATCGGGTCTTCTCGCAATTTCTTTTCTAATTTTAGTTGAAACTGATTGGATTGGATCCTTCATCTGTCAGAAATGACAACTGACAAGACCTTCTGGTCTCCATTAAGGTTTCCCTCACTTCTCTCTAGTCTATACTGGACAGTTGGCTGATTTTAAATTACTTAAATACCCCTGTATTATTCTCCTTATTCCCTTTCATACCAATACACGAAAAATATCTTCTTCTAAGATTTATTATGTGAGTACTAATTTTTTTTTTTTTTTTTTCTAATCATGTATTAACTATGAAGAATTACTTTTTTTCTTTTTTTTTTTTCATAGAAAATAAATGTTTTTTTTTTGTTGATAGTATAGAAAATAAATATTTGAAATCACACTTTTTTTGTTGTTGATATATTGTATGTAATTCCAGCTTTTGTTATAAAAAAAAAAAAGAGAATTTAACTTTCTAGAGCTTGATCCATCCAAACTAAGCTCAAACTCAAATCACCATTGGTTGTACTTAATAAGTTAATTTGTTGGTACATATAATTAAAAAAAAATTTGAAAAGTAAGAGATAAAAAGGAGTAAAAAATATATGTAATTTTATACCACTTATTATTTTATCTAATTTGTGTTAATTAGCTCTAGATTATTACATCATCTTGATTCATAATCAACTCTTAATTTTTCTTAATGTAAAAGAAAATTTATTTTAATAAATTTTTTTTTTATTATCACAACAAAATATATGAATTGTCTATTAAATTTTAATAATTAATTACATTTCAATGTCCCTATTTTCACAAGTATTATTAATAAAAATTATTATAGTATTAATAATTATGCTTATGACAATAGTCTCATTTTATCAGACATTTAATATTTTAATTTCTTTTATGATATATATGATTTTATTATTACTTTAATATTTCAATTCTTAAATTTAAATATAATACAATATTAATATTTATTGCATGTAAGAAGTTAATTCACATAAAAGTACTTGATGATGAAGGTTATAACCAAAAAAATTATTTTAAATAAGAGTGCCTTACTAAATCCCATAAAATAAAATAAAATAAAAATAAAAATAAGCCAAGTATAAGAAACATATAATATTAAAAACAAAAGTCTTTTTGTTTTTGAAAGTGGAAAAACGAAAAGTTACGTACACGGTACACATATATAACTTTGTGATATTTATGTTGGCAAATAATTTTTGTTTATTAAAAGAATCATGAAGGTAATATTTGATAATAATTTTAATTTTAGATTTTTAATTAAAATCTAAAATTTTTAATATTTGATAAAAAAAAATCACTTTATTTTGCTAACAATTTATATTTATTAATTTTTTTGGGAGGAAAAAAAAATCTAAAATCATGTAAAAGTTGTTGGAGAATATTTTTATTATTTGTTTTTGTTACTTCAAAACCTTTTTTTTTTAAATGGTTTATGTTTATAATAATTTTCTTCCCCTATTTGGATAATTTTCATCTATATAAAAGTCACGAGACTTAGTTTATTTACTATCCAGAAAAATATTTGGTAAAAATAAAAACCTCAAATTATAAATATGATTTAAAAATCTTTTTTTAAAAATTCAAGAATTATAGCATATTTTAATATTAATATATTTTAAAAAAATAGAAATTAAAATAAAAAATAGAAATAAAACATATATGATTAAAAATCACTTAAAATAAATTAGATTCAAAATTGTTATCAAATGCATTCAAAGTCTTTTTTTTTATTACTCATTGATTGGATAATCAAAATGGACGTAATTGAAACACGTGATTTGTGATGTGGTATCTTGAGTTCAAGATTTGATTGTATTGCCTTTGATGGTGTCTTTTATGCCCTAACATTTTCTTTCTTCTTCTGCATAAACTTTTCTATTCAATAAACCTTCTATTACCAACTTTCTTTCTTTTTTCCTGTTTAATTTCCTTCCCCATTTATTTTCTAAGTTTTCTACATGTTTATATCAATGTTGTTGATCTTTGCAATTATAAGAAGTCTTCAACAATCAATATACCAATGTTTTGATATAGTTGAATTTTGATGCTTTATTTCCACCGAAGGCTATGGCGAGTGTTTAATTTGGTGGACGAAATTTATTTATATAAGTAAGGCTCATTAATGATAAAATTCTTCAATTAATTGTTTTACATGAATACATTTAATTGCATATAGAAAATTTTATTTCATATAATTTTTGAAATATTTATTCATGCACATCATATATTCATGATTAAAAAAAAAAAAAAAAGTGAATATGCTTCCCTAATTTGATGGTTCGGCTACATATGGCACACAAAATGTTTGGTAAACTACTAGGTGATCAAGTCTTCATTATGGGTAAAGCACTGCAGTTCTAAAAGTGATTAGTACACTAGTCGATCTGTATAAATTAAGTTACGATAGAAATTAAAGATCATGTTAATTATTAATTAAATTTAAAAATAAAATATAAGGTAAAAAAGTGAATATAAAATTTCTTATTAATTGCAAGTTAATTAAATTACATCTGACTAATATATACTTAAAATTATGATAAAAATATTTTATTACATTCAATTTTTATTGTGCTAGCCACTGTTAATATTTTTAAAATAAAGCGTTAATTCAAGTAAATAAAGATTAGCAAGTTTTATCCCGTCTTTTTCTAGAGAATTTTTTTGGTAAAAAATAATAATAATAATAATAATAAATAACTATCATTGGACATGTTTGATTGACAATAATCGTAATCATAATAAAAATCATTCAGAATATTACTGTATTTTATTTGACTGTACTTTGTAATAGAATGTAAATAGATTACAGCAGTAATATTCTGAATTTGTATAATCATTTATGATTTTTGTTCTCATTTTATCTCTTTTAGTAATAAAAAAAAATTATTTTTTAATTTTATTTCATTTAAAATTTTATAATATTTATTTTAATATTATTATTTATTTTAATTATATTATTTAAATAAATATTATAATAATAATATAATTTTTTTTTATATTTAATTCTACTACAATTATTATTTATATTATTTTTATATTCAGACGTCATCTTAATGTCTACGTAACATTGAGGTTTGTAGAATTTTGACTTTTTCAAAATTTGTTTGCTTTGTAGCTATGATAAGTGTAGTTTTCAATGAGCATGAAACCTCTTTGATAATTATTTTAGATTTTTCTAAAATTTTATTTTCTTATTCAAATATATAATACTAGCCGTTTAAAATATATTTAAATGAAAATATCTCGTTATAAAAGCTAACTCATATTATATGAGTCATTTATTCTTTTTAAAATTTTTGTACTGTTCTATTACCATGGTTACGTATTGTGTTAATAATATTTTTATATAATGGTCTTAAATTATTTAATCTTGCTTAATTCATAATTCATGTTGTATAGAGAATAGACATCCCATTATAACATGCCCAAACATAAATTTGACATTTCCTATTAACATACTATTCTAAAAATAAGAGACTATTATATATAATTATCTGTAAATCATAAAAATCAATTTTTTTGTTGAAGAAATTAGTTGTTTTAAAAAGGTTGAATAATACTATTAATCTCTAACTTTTACAAATTCTACATTTTTGTCTCCTAATTTTTTTTTTTAATATTTGATCCCATAATTTTTTTAGATTTTATAATTTAATCTCATAACTTTTTTCTTAATATTTGGTGTGCTTCAAATGTATAGAATTGAGAATTTTGGAAAATTGTTAAGATTTTTCTTGAGAATAAAAAAATTTAAGGTTAATTAATGGTGATCAATTATTAATTTATTTAAAAATAATGTGACTAACACTTAATTTATTTTAACAACAAATCTTATATTAAAGTATATTGAATTTGTGAAAATAAAAAAGTTAAAGACTAAATCTCAAGAAAAAAAAGTTAGGAAATTAAAAAGTAGAATTTGTAAAGTTGGTAGACCAAATATTTAAAAAAATAATAATAATTAAGAGACTGAAGTGTACGTAAAATTTATAAAAATTAAAAAATTAATAATATTGTTCAAAAATATTATGCCCAAAGCGAACTTGGTAATTGGTATACTCGACTTGCCAAAATTACAATAATAAAAGAATTATTTATTATTTATTGAGTATGTTAACATAATATGTTAAGCTAATTAAATTGGTAAATTTTTTATAAAGTTGGAAATAGATTAAATCTTCAAGAAAATATTTTATCTTATATTTCATAAAACTAGAATACATACATTAATAATTGACTAGGAATATTAAATAATTTGACTTGCCAAAATTGTTGTGTGATAAATATGCACATATACGTACTCTGTTCCAAACGAATATAAATAAAAAACAAGAAGAAAAAGAAAAAAAGGAAACCAACATTTATATAAAAATAAAATAATAAAAAATTCATCTTTTTAAAATTTTGTAATTATAAAAATATAATTTTTTATATTTATTTCACATATTTTTTTATTAAAATAAAAATACGCTCTATTATTAATTTTAAATATTATTTAAATTAAATTATAATTTTATTCAATATTAAATTACGTTAAATTAAATTATAATTAATATTATTAAATATATATATTATTATTATAAATTTTAAGGAAAAAAAAAAAAAAGTTTTAAGCTTATTACCTTCCAATATTCTCCTTCTACTTTGTTGATTAGCTCCTTCCCTTACGCATTACCGATTAATAATTTGTCACGTATATGCCAACGGTATTTTGAACACGTGTAATATAGTAGATTAGTATAATTATTTAAAAAAAGTTATTTTCTCAAAAAAAAAAAAAAAAAAAAAAAAAACTTAGTCTCTACGTGAAATATATTTTTTTAAATAAAGAAAAAAACTAACTTTAGGTGCTATTACCTATCCCGACTGTGAGATTTATTGAGTCTGTATATGGTAGGCGTAGGGGACCATATAATAATTGAGAAAAATAAATAAAATATTTGGAGGGTGGTCCTTCCTCTTCATGGACATTATTAGACGAGGTCCATTTTAAGGTATGGTTCGAGATTGGGCTGTGATATCTCCGTCCATTTATGTGGCTAATCAAACTTTGCCACGTATATTACATACCTAAAAGATCTAATTCTTGCTTACTTTATTTTCTATTTATGAGAAATAGTGCTCTATCTATGGTAATTGGAGCCGATTAAGTACTTTGTATGGCTTCTTTGAGAATTCACACGCGCAGTTATTGGTGACTGATTCTCCAAAGTTGTTGGTTCAATGTCCAGCTATTATTATGAGTTTATGACTATGAATCATTAACCTATATATATATATATATATATATATATTTTTTTTTTTTTTAAGGAGATTTGTATTCTTTAACTTTTTATTAATAAATAAAAAATATATTTATATATTTAATTAAAATTTAAATTTAAATTTTTAATGAAAAGATCGATGATGCTACCACCTAAACTACAATAAATTTTTATATTTTCTTCTTTTATATATATATATATATGTATATATATTAGTAAGTAAGGGTTTTTTATTTTTATTTATTTATATATATATATAACACCAATTTTAATAACTTATATTATATTATAATTATTATTTAACATGCAAGTGGTATTATAATAACTACCTAATAAATATTAGTTTTTATTAACTACATAATTTGTATTGCTTTTAAAAAATCAATATTATAAATTCAACATAAAAGTTTTTGTGGCCCGTTGTGTCCTTATTGTTGTTTTACTTCAATAGTTAGGTAGCTCTATTCTCAAAATAATAAAGACTATTATTAAAATAAATTTTTATATTTTAAAAAAATTTAGTGATAAATTTTTAAAAATATAATAAATATAACAACTCATAAAATTTATAATAATAAAAATAAAATTCTTAATATTTATCAAATATTATTTCTTAAAATTTAAGAGAATGATACTATTTTTATTATTATAAATTTTAATAATGTTATTTTAAATAATTTTTTTAAATTTTTAAAAAATTTATTAATTGTTGATAATTATTGGTAGAAAAATAAGTTAGTACTGTATATAAAAAAAAAAAAAAAAAGATGAGTCAGTATGACAACATAAGTTATTAGATTTATTGGACACATACAAAAATGGACATTATTAACAATGATTCTACGTACAGATATTGATAGTCTCTGGGTAATTTGTTTGATCAATAAAGACAAGCGAGTACAGGTGATATTAATCTACATTTAATGATCCTAACACATATTTGTACTTGGAGATATGTGAGCCATTTATTATAACATTATGATTAGGTTCTAAATTTTTCTAATTAATTTTTGAGTCTTTCAGTTAATCACAATTTTAAGATAACAAATTTATAATTTGCTTACAAGACGTTTGATAAAGTTCACTGTTTTTTTTTTTTTTTTTTTCAAAATTAAATAAATATGATAAGGATTATATATTAATTTTAGCTTTTAATCATGTTTAGGTATTTATACTCATAAATTTTCATTTATTTTTTTCAGTAATATTACAAATATCACTGCTTCAAAATCATCCATACTGTTAAAGGAAAATGTTTATAAAATAGAAATATTAAAAATTTAGATAAAAAATTTATATTTAAGTTTATTTAATCACATTATATTTTCTAAGTCATAAAACTGAAAATAATAATAAAATTATTACCGTTATATAATTTTAAAATCCTTTTATAACAATAATAATAGTACATAATTGTTCATTCCTAACTAAATACAACAATTTCGTTATAAAGTAATATCATCTTTGACCGATAAATAAACTGAGATATATTTTATTGAAAAAATATCCTCAAATTCTCTATTTCTTTAAAATAAAAATAAAAAATTACTCATTTATCTATTTTTTCACAATATTTAAGTATTTTTCTTATAAAAAAAATAACAACACAAATCATTTTTTTACAAAAAAAAAAATAATAGCACAAGTTCTCTATTTTTTAAGAAATATAAAAAATATCTATAAATTTCGTCTATTAATTATAAAAGTATATTTATGCGTATTAGAAAGTTTATGTCAATACAAGTTTAAAAATAAAAAAATTATTTTAAAAATTTATCTACTTAAATATTTAAAATTATTAAAATTAAAATGCTATAGAAAATTTAGGTACTAAAGCCAATAAGAAAATTACAAAATTTTAAAATTAGGTTTACTTAGCCTAATACAACAAGAAGAGTAAATTATTTAAAATATTTTGAATAATTAATAAAATTAATACTCTAGTTAAGAAAAAAATGAAATAATTAATATGAATCAGGTAAAATAAATCCAATAATTAAAAGAAATTATAATTGAACTAATAAAATGTTATAAATAATAAATAATAAATTATTTTTATAAAATCTTACAAATATTTAGCTATCAAAATTTGTAAAGTCTTACATAGTAAAAAAAAAAGACTAATGATATTATTTTTATAAAAAAAAATGACTAAAATAATATAAAATATAAATAAGGGACTAAATTATATTGAAAACTTGAGTTTTCAAACTTCATTAATATATATATATATATTGTATTTGTTATTTAAAATTTTAAAAACAAAAGAAAAAAACTTTTGAATCAATAAATAGGTAATTTCTATTTAGCAGTGAGGATAATCATTGATTCATAAAATTAAGATAATTAGATAAAATTAATTAAAAATATGTGTTTTTGTACATAAATTTTGTATGTAATCAGATAACTTTTTTTAATTTTTTTGTTTTCTTTAATTCTTACCATATATTTGAAATTTATTTGATAGAGTGATATTTATATAAAAAATAAAAAATATATCTATAAGTTTTTTTGGTACATTATTGTAAAAGCTTTTTAACCATTTAATTTTGTTTTGTTTAATTTTTACCATATATTTAAAATTTATTTGATACAATGATAATTATATAAAAAATAAAAAATTATCTATAAGTTTTTTTGGTACATTATTGTAAAAGCTTTTTAACCTTTTTTTTATTTTTTTTGTTTTTGTTTAATTTTTACCATATATTTGAACTTTATTCCATACATTGATATTATATAAAAAAAAAAAAATTATTTTTAAGTTTTTTTGGTACATTATTGTACAAGTTTTTTAACCAAAACATACATGTATATCGAAAATAAATATGATAAACATTTACCTTAATTTTTTTTCTAAAATTTAAAATAAAATATAAATGAGAAGATATGTTATTATCGAATGACTAAGAGTTTTTTTTCTTTTTTTTTTTCAAAATTTATTTAAATGTAATTTAGACTTTTATATATAATTAGTAAAATGCAATTACTTATAAAAAATAAAAATTTATCAAAAGAATTAACTAACATAACATAAAAATTATCTAGAGCATGAAAAAATTTGCATAACAAATGTTAAAAAATATAAATTTCAATTATAAAATAATTAATGTTCATCTAATATAAAAAGAATTCTTAATTATAAAGAAAAATATAATATAATATAATATAATCGATGTAATCAAATAAATAAAATTAATAATATTGACAATTTTTTTATTTAAATTTGAATAATTTTGTTCAATTTTTCTTTAATTATGATATTGTCATTATTTTGAAAATAAATATATATTTTAATTTATTTAGGACTTGTAGTATATCAAATTAAAATACTATAATCATATCTTTATGTTACATATAAAAAATTAATTCAATTGTATATTTATGTATTTTAGGTTGTGTAAAATTTCTTATAAAAAAATTATCTTAAATAAGATTATTATGATTTTAGCTTTATAATAAAATAATGTAATTATTATCGTTAAACAAATAAATAATAATAATAATTTTATAATTAAAACAAAAAATTTCAAGACAATATTGTCTAAAATTATAAATAATACGTAGACAAATATATATAATAATAAAACTAATAATCATAAAAACATGAGTTCCACCTAATTTATTAACATGCTATAATAATTACTATTAAATTTGTAATTGAAGTAAAATTATAGTGTTGTTAGTATTATTTATAAAAATAAAAAATGAACGTATTAATATTTTAAATAACTTTTAAGATAAATGTTAGTAGTTTTAATACTACTAATTTATTAATGAATTGACAAAAATAAAAATATTAATTATTATTATAAAATATGTGGATAATTTTATCTAAAAATATATAAATTATGATTTAAATTTTTATATATAATATAAATTAGTCAAATACACGTGTAAACACACATGTTTTATATGTATAATACATACATGATACTTGTTAAATATTTATTAAATTTATAATTAAAAATTAAAAAATTTAAAACTAAAGTAATATAATGTGAGTCAACAAATTAATTGAAACATTTTTGCAAATAAAATTAAATACTTCTATTTTGTTATATTTAATATTATAAATAGATAAATTATATAATAAATATATACATAGGATTTTACTTAAAAAATAGGATTCTCATTCTCTCAAATTATGCATATTTGATACATAAAAAAATAAAATAAATTAATAATATATACTTATTTTGATTGACTCATGTGAAACTTAAAAGCAATAAAACCTTATTAAAATTAAGATTATCTATACATCTCGTATATATATATATATGTATATGTATATATATAAATATATATTAATAATATATACATATTTGTAATTATATTAAATTGTTGAATAAAATCATCTAAAATTTATTAATTGCTCATTTGCATATTTATATAATATAATAACATATAAATATAATTATTTTTTGTTATAAATAATTTTTAAGATTAAATGATATTTTTTTTTAAAAATAAAATATAACAAGTTATCAATCACTATTTCAATCACATTTGAAAAGGAGAGAGAGGAATTAGGATAACAAGTTTTTAAAATACTTCCATTAAAATGAGTTGCATTTTATGAATAGTAATTATTTTGGTTTTTCTTGCAATTTTTTTGGTGCCTTTTTTTATATCAATAAATATAAAATATTCATGTAATAAATAATTTTTTATATATAAATAATATTTATTTTGGCATTTTAATTATGTTAGTTTGGTGTCTTTTTTATTCCAATAAATATTAAAATATTTATTTAATAAATATACTTTTTATAAATAATTATTTTTTTATTTTTATTTTGTATAATAATGTAATTTTTTTAATCATATTAAAGGTGATAATTTATAGGGTTATATGCTATCATGACCCCCTATTTATTAAAAATCTGATATGACCCCCTCCACTTGATATTTTTACATATTATGACAAAAATGCCCTTAATAACTCCTCAGTTGGACGACTGTCCAACTCACCTCAACAGAGTTGGACATATGTCCAACTGAAAACCAGAGGAGTATATTTTAGAGGACACATATGTCCACTCGCCGGAGCTCAGTTGGACGACTGTCCAACTGATAAAATTTTGACCGGCCAGCGACCCCACTCGCCGGAGCCGAGTTGGACACATGTCCAACTAGACTGCCCAGAATAACCTCTCAGTTGGACGTATGTCCAACTCACCTCAACAGAGTTGGACATGTGTCCAACTGAAAACCAGATGAGTATATTTTAAAGGACACATATGTTCACTCGCCGGAGCTTTGACCGGCCGGCGACCCCACTTGTCGGAGCCGAGTTGGACATATGTCCAACTAGACTGCCCAGAATAACCCCTTAGTTAGACGTTTGTCAAACTCACCTCAACAGAGTTGGACATGTGTCCAACTGAAAACCAGAGCACCCATCTTTACTGTTAGCCTCTCTAATTTAAAAAAAAAAATTCACAAACAGAGCACCCATCGTCATCTTCACCCTTATCTCTAAAAGTTTGAAGATCAAAATTGAATTCATGCGCATCTTCCAGATTATTGACAACAGCCTAGCAATACCAATATCAGATCACAGTGAACAAAACATCCTCAAAATAATTGCAACATATAGCATTTATATACATCAATTAACAGAAAACTAGAAACAGAGCATTGTCTAAAATCAGGTAATCCAATGGTGTGATGAAGAATTCGGTTAGTTCCATAATCATTGGAATTAGGACCACCAACAATACAAATCAGAGGCAAATTCTCACTATAAGTACCAGCACCGACTCCACGAGAACGAGCATAGCCATCTTCGATTTGTTTGAGCGAAGGCTCGCTCCAGAGATTCTACTCCCATCGGGACTTCTACTCCCAAAAGATCGCCATTTCTTTACTTCTCAATAGCCTGTCAGAGAACGGGAACATTCATCGGAGCCGACTTGTGAAACTTCTTCGACGGCAATGATTACGAATATTTCGAGCTCTGACCTGGTCTGGGTATCATCAGAATAGATTGAGAATACGATGATGATATTGAGGGAATGCGGCAACTGCTAATATACCTGATTATTTGTAATTTACCTGATTATTCGAAACTGATAGGATGGAAGGGGTTTATTTGTAATTTTAAATAAAAAATTTGTGTAGGGGGTTATCATAGATTACAAATATTAAATGGGGTCTATTTTAGCCTATTTCTCTAATTTATATAGTTCATGATTATCTATTTCATGAGCGGGTCGAGTTTAATAAATTTATTTATGAGCAAATTTTATTTGTGTTCAAAAAATCATTTTCGTGTCAAGATCAAATCATATCTCATATGAATTAAAAAAAAGAATATACAGTTAATTAAAAAAGTTTCTTATGTTATCATATTATACTTAACTTATTAAATAAAATTATACAAATTTTATTAATAACGTGTCAAATCATTCATATTTGAACTCTATTACTAATAAAATATATTAGTTACTATTATATACTTATTTTTTTATTAAAATATTAAATAAATAAATTATTTATTATAAAACTATTCTTACAAATCACTTCAAAAAAAAAAAAAATTACATTAGTGATTACAAATTTATTTATTTTATTTTATTTTATAATTTTTATAGCAATAATTAACAATTATTACTTAATATATATATATATATATATATATATATTACATAAATTATTATATTTTTTTAATTACAATCGTTAAGATCTATAAATAATCGGAGAGAGTAAAGATAACTAGTGGTGTAAAAATTTTTATTTCTTCTACTGCGATAAGATTAAAATGTTCTTATAATAAATATATCTTATCAATAGTTGTATTTTATGGTTTTATTAAGTATTACCTTTATATTATGCAGAATAATTTTTTTAATAACATAAAAGTTATTTCACTTGTAATATTTGACATTAATGATTTTTTATTTATTTTAAGTTTTGTGTATTTTTTTTATCAATAAATATTAAAATATTTATATAATAAATATATTTTTATGAATAGTTATTTGGTAGTTTTATTGTTCATTAAATTTATATTTATTCTTTAGTTAATTATTTCAATCATGTTAATTGTGAGAATACATTTGGTGTATGTTTTCCATTTGATGAGTTTATCGGTTAGCATATCATATTTGTATTAAATTACTCATTTTTGTAGTGAAATCATATCATACATATCAATTAAAAAATAATTAACTAATATAAATTAGGATGAAGTGTCATAAAAGTCATTTAATTACATAGATTAGAAACGATGTTATTTAATTCCTTAATTTTATAAAAAAAAAAAGCTAATAAAAAGTACAAATTATATTATTTTAATATTTTTTTATTAAAATATTATTATTTTTCATCAAGTATTTAAAACACGATTAAAATATTAATTTTTAATAAGAATAAAAGTGAATTTTAATATGAAACTATTTAAGAAAAAAAATTGATTATAATAATATTCAAATAAAAATTTATTTGAATATATTTTTTAATTTAAAAAAATTAATAAAACATTAAATTAAAATAGTGACAATTAAATAATATTCAAAAAAAATATTTTGTAAATTTCTTTCATATTAACTATAACTTTATCATTATTAAATATTCGTATTTTAATCGCGTTTAATCACTTGATAAAAAATAATAATATTATAATGAAAAAATTATTAAAATAATATAATTTATTTTTAATTAGCTCTTTTTTATAAAATTAAAAGATTGAATGACATCTTTTATAGTTTAAAAGATTAAACAATATAAATAATTTAATTTAAAAAAATATTATGTAATTTTTTTCTGCAAGTTATTTTGATTAAAGATAGTATCATAATTCAAATTATTACTGCTATAAAGAAAATTTATTGATGACACTGCATTAACTTTGACTTTTTGATGCACTAACAAGTGCTATTTTTAGGGGTGCATCAAATATAATATTCATCATATATAACAATATTTAAAGTTCGAAAATTATTTTAAAAAGCTTGTTACATCTTTCGAGCTTTGTTTAGTTAGAATTGTTAAAAAGTAATTTAAAAAAAAATGCCATAAATAAATGATCTATTATTTACTATGTTGTCAAATACAATATGTTTAAATGCTACAAAAGGTTTTATTTCTTGTATAGTGACCATATTATCTAATAATAATAATAATAATACTAATATATAAAATCAACATTTAATACAATTATTTTGTTACAGTAACAAATGCAATTTGACAGTATATTATCCATAATTTTTAAGAAAAAAAATGCTTATAAAGATGATTATTGAATTCTATCAAATCATGTTTGTGTATAATTATCTTCTTATATAAGGATAACATATTAATTCTAAAATTCATATATATTTTTATGTTATATTTTACTTATTCATTAATTAAAGATATGTAAATTTTATCTTTATCGCTTCAAATTACTTATGTTTACATTGTATTTGGATTATATTGCTTATAAAATAGCTAATATTATATATTAATTTTTTTAAAAATATTTAAAATTTTAATATTCAAATAATATATCGTGATTAATTTTTTGAAAATTTAATATTAATAAATAAAAAATTATATTAATAAATAAAAAATTATATGAGTTTTATATATAAAAGTCAATTAAATCTCAATACGTAATTTGTAATATCTTGTTTTCACTAAAGTAACAAATTGATTAAATATGTATTTTAACAGTATTCTTGGAATTTACTTTACAAAATTTTTTAAAATCAAATTTTTGCTTTATTATAATAAAATAAATTTATAAATTTATATTAACCATTATTATTTAATAATTAATATTATAATATGTTTATTAAATTTAAATTCACACTTTTTAAAAAATAAATTTTTATAATTTTTTTTTTTTTTTTGATATTTGTAATAATTGAGGAGTTGAAACTGGAAAAGGAAATAAATGAATAACTAAAATTAAGTTGAAAAGAGCAAAACGTAAAAATATATATTTGGAGTTTGTAACACCCATCCAAAGAGCGAGGCAAGTGTAATAGTTCAAAGCTTCATAGCTAACACCGTAACACGTCTCAATCTCTTTTTCTTAGCCTTTTAGAGCTCTCTGAACCAGTTTCTCTTTAACCTCTGAGTCTCTCATAATCAGAATCAGTTCCTACTCTCTCTCTCTCTTTCTCATTTTCTTCCTTTGTTTTCCTCTCTATCAGTCTTCTTCTTCTTTCTCTGTCTTTGTTCCTTCCTTTTCCTCACCGATCCTTTTGTTCTCAGAAAGCCTGGTAAAGACGACCCTTTTTGTATTTGTTTTCCCCACTTTGAAAATACTTCTTCCTTGGTCCCCTATTCATTTCGATCTCAACCTTTGAATAATATTTCATTCAATCTCTCTCCTTGAAAGATCTTATCTTTTTTTTGGTTTTAAGCTGATTTTCTTCAACTATTTTTTTGTAAAAATTTGATTATGAAAATGGGTATTTCTCATCAATATTCTAAGTTATGCAAAAACTGATCTTTTCTTGGAGATCAATAGGGGAAAAAACAGAGACGTTTAACAAAGAGAAATAAACATGTTGGATCTTAATGTTAATATTACTACAAGTACCGATCCTAGCTGCGATGTGAAGGAGGTGGTTATGGAGTTTGAGAAAGTAGTTGTCCCTCAAGGTTTGAAAACCCAAATAGAGGATTCAGAAACCTCAAACTCCTCTGTTGTAAATGCTGAAGAAGTTCAAACTCAAAGCAATAATGTTAGAGATGAAGACTCCTCGAACAATTCCTCTGCATTCATTTTTGATATCTTGAAGAGTGGAAAAGACAGTTTTTGTTCAATCAACAGTGACAAAGTTGAAAACCCATCGCCGGAATTAGTCACTAGGTCTCTTTTTCCGGTGACCGGAGTTGAAGAAGGAAAAGAAGTACAAATTGGTTTAGGGTTGTCATCAAGGCCTCAGTGTTTAAACTTATCATTTGCAGACTCAGAAGGGCACGCTGCTGAGCTGAGACTTACCCAGCAGCAGCAGCAGCAACGGCAACAACCAGTGAGGAAAAGTAGGCGAGGGCCTCGATCCCGGAGCTCGCAGTACCGTGGCGTAACGTTTTACCGGAGAACCGGTCGGTGGGAATCACATATATGGTACGAAGTCTACCATCATAGATAATCATCAATCTATGTTAAAGCATTTCTTAATAGTTAAAAGCAAATCTGAACCAAATAAGAAAAAAAATTGTCTAATAAACACATTTTGTACCTTCGAACAGACTTGTGTGTTTCCTTTTAAAAGCGTTTATTTTTCTGAACTCCTTGTTTTGATTCTTGAATTGTTTCTTTCTGATTTTATTTGTTGTATGTGTTGCATAGGGATTGTGGGAAGCAAGTATATTTAGGTAAGGGTATGATCATTTAACTTATGTAATTTAATTTTTGGAAATTGATGAGTAAAAGTTTTTATTTATGATTCTGGTTTGATTTTGTAGGTGGATTTGACACTGCTCATGCTGCAGCTAGGTGAGTTAAAGCAATATAAATCTATTTCTTTTAGTGAAGGTGTTCTATTTAGCTTATAGCTTGAATTTGCTAACTTGGGATTGCAATGTTTTATATAGAGCATATGATAAAGCTGCAGTTAAGTTCAGAGGAGTTGATGCTGATATCAATTTTGGTGTAAGCGATTATGAGGAAGACATGAAACAGGTAGATTATGATATCTTATATATGCTGCTGTAGTATGTTTTAACTTTTAACGTAACATATTCTACAAAATTGTGAATTTGGATTCTTATGTCTCTTGCTTGTATGTGATTGATTATATTTTCAGACTAGGAATCTGACTAAAGAAGAATTTGTGCAAACACTTCGTCGCCAAAGCAACGGATTCTCTCGATCAAACTCGAAATATAGAGGTGTTACAACGTTGCAGAAATGTGGTAGATGGGAAGCCCAAACAGGACAACTTATTGGGAACAAGTGAGGACCCTTCTCGATTAAAATATTATAACACTAACAGTCTGTTTGTTTATGCTTTTTGAACCTTGTAAAAAAACGCTTTGACGGTAAAAAAAAAAAGTGCTTTAGGAAAAACCCTGTCTGAAACCACTTTTAGTAGAACGCAAACAAACAGATCCTAAAATTCATATTATTTAATGTGTTTTGGATCCAACACAATGGTCAATCTAATTCCCTTTTTCTAAATGTAGAGGAATCCAATGTAATGAAGGTGTTTCCAACTTGCAACCAAGGATGTACCAAGGGGAGATAGTTTCAAATACCAACAATATTGATGGTAACATATGATATTTAGTGGTTATTTTCCCACTTTGACCTTTCAATTTATATACAATAGATCTTATAGTGTTATTACTGTTATATGCAAATGCCAGGTAGTGAGCACAATCTTGATCTAAGTCTTGGGATTTCTATGTCCTCTAATGGTACCAAGAGAAATTACCCTCTTGTTTGGAAGGCTTGTGACATACCTAAGAGAGTAGTGAGACCAAAGGTAGATCTCTCTATCTTACTATAAATAGGTATATCTATGTGGTACTTGATCTTTTCTTTACTAAGGGGACCAAAAATGTGGGTACTGTGTATAACGTAGAAATGTATGCATTGTTGACAAGTATTAGTCTGTTTTTTTATAATATTAATGAGGTTTAATTGCATGTGATAATGAATTTTCCTATTAATCCTCTTAGAAGGAAGAAAAAAAAAATGTTTTTCTTACCATGTAAAACAACACATGTTTTTTGCTGGAACATACTTTTTTTTTTTTTTTTTTTCTTAAGGGGGTTAAAAATGAAAGTGAGTTATATATGTACCGGATAGCATTAATAATTGGTTCCCACTTTTACAGGTGGTTGATAACTCTGCTTCTGATGGTGGACAAATCCCAATTGTTTCAACAATGGCTTCCAAATATCCAACTACATGTTCTGGTGGGATATATCCTGGTTTATTACCAAAACATGAGGTAATCCTTGTTTGTTTCACCATTCTAGTATATTTAATTTGTTGATAAATGACCAAAAACTTGTCTTTTTTCTTTTCTTTTCTATTGAAATTTATTTCAGGAATAAGCACATAATCTGTGAAAACATCTATAGGGAAAAAATTATTGTTTGATTCAAAAGCACTTTTTAACTGTTGAAAACACTCTTAGGAAACGTACCCTCATATAGTTTAGTGTCCTGATACATTAAATATTTGGATACAGGAAAAGGCTAAAGAGAAGAGAGATGAAGCTGTTTCTTCACCAAGATTAATGAACTGGGCATGGCAAGTTCAGAGTAACACAAGCCACAATGTTGCCCCCATGCCAATGTTCTCAATTGCAGCATCATCAGGATTCCCTTCTTCCACAAATTATCTTCCGCCTGCAAACGTTCTTCCATTAAATCGCCAGAGCAATTTTGCCCACAACTTGTTCTCTCCCAAGTCCACCACATTTGCCACTGAAAATTCTCATTCTTCATTCAAGTATTGAAGTTGAGACCTAATTAAGATTAAAATTATCTTTGAGTATTTTAAAAGGCTTGGTGGGCTAGAGAATTCTAAACTTAATTTCTAGCTAATGTACACAAAGCAGAGATTCATACGGTGTACGAGTATAATAATTGCCTTGTACATAAGCTTTGAATCAATCCGTGGAGGCTTACATAAAAGAAGTTCAATTCATACCCTGTTATATTATTATTATTTTTTTTTTACAAATTTATATTATATTTTAAGTTATTGATATAGTTGTCTTTTTAATATTATATTATTATTTATTTATGTTAAATAAAGACTTTCATCCAATAATTTTTTACAATTAAAACATCAAATAATTTTTTTTTTTAAATATTATGTAACTTTTTTAATTAGTTTAAAAGTATAAGAAAATTAATTGTATATTTATTTTAAATGTATCGTCAAAATTAACAAAAAATGAATTAAAAATAAGTAAAATAAAACTAGTTGTTAAAAAATGTAAAAATAAATAAATATGAATTTTAAAATTATTTCGCCTTAGGTAAATTGCTGTCCACATATGAATCCGAATAGATAAGATACGAGCGAGTTTGCAACCTCTGTGTTCTGTAGATACTCAAAGAATTACTCTAATATGAGAGAGATCAATCTGAAATCACTTAGTGTTGTAAAAAAGTTCTTGATCGGTAATATAAATATGTGTATATAATAAGCATTAAGTGCTCACCATATAGAGGTGCAAAATAGTTTTATAAATTTAAGGACATTTTACTTCAATTTTAGCTTTTGATTTTTAAAGTTTAGGATCATGTATATTGTTCATGAATTATTATACATTTTTAAATTTTCTATTTGGTAATTTCGGCAATATATTTTGAATTTATGTGATACTAAGGACAACCATTATCATAAATTCATTAAGGACAATTAATTATGGCAAAAACTCATTAAACAAAAAGCATAAATATAAAAATAAATATGATAAATATGGTTAGTAAAACTTATTGAGTTTTTAAATTGTTTTAACGTGTGCACTACTAAGTTATGATAAAAAAAAAATTAATCTCCTTAATATTTAAAAATATTTTTATCTAAGACTCTTAACTTAAATTCTTTTTAAAAAGTTTAATTAAAATAAAATATAAAACACGAGATATATCATTATTTTAATATATAAGCACATTTTTATTCAAAATTATTTTAAATGTGATTTTGAATAATCTCCTTAATATTATAAAAATAATTTTATTTAATTAAGACTCTTGACTTAAACTCTTTTTAAAAAGTTTAAAATAAAATATAAATGGAAAAATATGTCTTTATCGTAAAATATAACACATTTTTGTTTAAAATTATTTTAAATGTGATTTAATATTTTATATATAATAACGAGATATTATTCACTTGTCCTGTACCATATTAATAACATGCCATAAATATGGAAGGGAGAGAGTGAAAAAAGAAAACTTAGTTCCTCTTTTTTTTTTTTTTTTTTTTTTTTTTTTTAACATTTTAAAATTGCAAATCTAAATTCTCATATGGACCAACACTAATATATAATTTTTTTTTTTTTTTTTATAATAATAACAATAATACATAGATATAGATATGCAATTATAAGGGTTTTGAGCTGAATGGTTCTACAACTTTAAGTAAGTGATACATTAATTTTGTAATTTTTATGGTAAATTAATGTAATCTTATAATTTAATAAAATGGTCGATCTAATCTAAATTTTGAAAAATTAGGATTTTAATAAGGGTAAAATATAAAATATTTTTTAAAAATAAAATAGAATAGAATTAAAAAAAAAAAAAAAAAAAAAAAAAAACCTTAAGTATTAAGTTTGTTATAAACTCTAGTATTATTTTTTATCCATATGTATAGAGCCCATTGATTATCCTATATTTGCCAACTGTCATGAAATAATAGAGTGAAAAATGAGCAACAATTATATTAGTCCATATAATTTCATTCTTTGATCTATGTTGGTTGAGATAAAAAGTGAAATTTGATCACATGTTAGATGTGTTTTGTTCTACTTTTCTCTCCTATGTTTTCAATAATATGATTTCAATATACAATCCTCTGGAGAAGTTAAACCATTGTCAGACAATGTTATGATTTGTCAGACATTATTTTCAAATATGAGTATTTGGAAGTCTTACCCTTTACTCATCAATGAGGGTCCTGTTGTTGTGTTTTGTTATTTTATTAGCCACTGACGTTCACTTATGAAAAGTTACACGATTATTGTAACCCAAAATCCCAATTACAACATGGTTAACTTATGAAGGAGCATAAGTAGTAGGTGTCGGTGAAGATTACATACCATATATGGCAAGAGAACATAATACCCAATGTGGCAGGATAACATTTATACATTTACAACTAATTTCAAAGAAATAGGATGGAGTATCTTAAATGCCTATCTCTGGTTAAATTAAGGCTTTTTTTAAGTTCAAATTTTGCTTTGATTGTGAGGTCATGTCATTGTCAACTTCAACTTATTCAAGTTGCAAGGCACAGAAAAATGGGTAGGTGGATTCTGATGCCCAACCTTTAACCCATACCCAAAAAAATCAATGTTTCTAGTTTTATCTACAGCTAAGTTTTAGCAAAGATTCTTTAATGGCTTGTCTTGTAGCTAGCTACTTCTCTTTCTTTGTGAATGACCACAACTACTAGGTACTGCTTAAAATAATATAATGGCAATGAATTAATCCAATGCAAGAAGACCTAAACTAGAAAATAGAAATAGCTTTACTTACAGATATATTATTATTTAATGGACTTATTTAGGCTTTATGGTGAAAACATTTGGCACTTTCTTTCTTAAAAAAAAAAAAAGCAATTAGGGTCTAGAAAAGAAGCAGCATAAATAACATTAGGCAGGCTTTTTTCATTTTTGTGTTTTATTTTGCAGCTTAGCTTTGGTAATGAACATGTTTATTAAATGATTGATAATATTTATTTAAGAAAACCTACCTTTCGGTCTTATAAAACTATTTATCCAATCGATCGCGATTGTAAAGCTACTTACCAATGAATTTCTACATTTTTGATGATTTTTTCCTTCATTTTTAGTAGCAATTTCGTTTTCGGAAAGCCAATCCATTGATAATTTAAACTAATTCTTTTTAATTCTTTAAAAGATTTATGAGAAAAATGAGTGCTTTATGGTTCAAACAGCATAATTAGCATGACTTGCATATCAATCCTAGCCTCTTTTTTATTTTCTCAACTCATCCCGCGACGGGTATAGTTTTGTTAAAAAAATAAAAGTAATCAAGAATTAAAAATAAAATTCATTCAACAGTTTTTTAAAGAAAATAAAAATATAATTATAAGAAGAAGTTTGGTTACTAAAACAACAACATTTAATAATATGAGTGATAATACGGACCAAAGTAATAATTGTTAGAAATGTGTCTCTAATTGAGCCAATATTGTTGAACAAATTAATAGCATACCATGAAAGTCAAGAATTGGTGGTTGTCTTCATGTCAAGGAATTCAAAAGTTGGTGCAACCAACCATTGACAATTGGCACACAAACTTTCCTATAAATAGAGAAGGAAACCAAGCCATAAAATCATCTCTAGCAATTCATTTAAAGAATTGCATTTGAGAGAAAGAGAGAGAAAAATTAGGAAGCTCATTTTGGTAGCTTTAAAGTATTGGAATTAACACATTTGGTAGTTGCTCTTCTTTTGTTTGTTAGAGAAAAATCTCTAAATTTGGTATATTGGGATCTTGGAGTATTTGAGAGTTTGTACCCACTTTGTAAACACTATTTGAATAGTGAATTATTTTCCTCGTCTTTGCCCGTGGATTACGCCTTACACTAAATCACGTAAAATTTGTGTGTCCACTTTGTTATTTATTTTCTCTACGTTTGATTACCGTAATTGTTTATTACTCAATTGAGTGCTTACTATTTAAGAAAGTTTTGTCTAAGGAGATTGAAATTTAAGTGGCTCCGGTGTGACCCTCCAGTCTTTCCTAGGAGCTTTCGTATAATAGTGGTATTCAAGTGGGTCCCACACAACAAGTGGTATCAGACCCGATTCGATCTATATTCGGCAAATTGTGTTGTTGCGGATTTGTGAGTAAAAAGGGAGCATGTCGAAGTCTTCAGATATTATGGCACCAACATCTGCATTTTCTTCGTCAGCACTAGTTAGAATTACGGTGATAAATGCAAAATTTGAGGTGGAGAAATTTAATGGTACGAATAATTTTGGTATGTGGCAATGTGAGGTATTAGATGTATTGTATCAACAAGAGTTGGACCATGCTCTTGAGGACAAATTTGAAGACATGGATGAGAAAGATTGGGCAAAACTCAATCATCAAGCATGTGGTACTATTCGGCTGTGTCTCGCCAAAGATAAAAAATATTTTGTCATGAAGGAGACGTCAGCAAAGAAGTTGTGGAAGACATTGGAGGATAAGTATATGTCAAAAAGACCTCTTAATCATCTTTTCTTGAAGAAAAAACTCTACAAGTTCACGTACACACCTGGTACGTCATTGAATGATCATGTTAACTCATTCAATAAGTTGTTGGCCGATTTGTTCAATTTAGATGAGCAATTTGGCGATGAAGATAAAGCCTTAATGCTGTTAAGTTCACTTCCTGATGATTATGAGCAACTCAGCATCACATTGCTGCATGGGAAGGATAAAGTTTCTTTTGATGAAATTTGTACAGCTTTGCATAGCTATGAAATCATGAAAAATGACAAAGTTGTTCATAGAGATGCAAAAGCAGAAGTATTGACAGCAAGAGGTCGCTCTGTGAGCCGTAAACTTGGAAGAAGAGGCAAGTCACAATCAAAAGCAAGACTTGCTAAAAATGAATGTGCCTTTTGTCGAGAGAAAGGGCATTGGAAAAATAATTGTCTTAAGTTGCAAAAGAAAAATAAGGGCAAAGTAATTTTTAATGCTTGCGCAATTGATCAAGGAGATAATGAGTCTGATTATTCCTTAGTTGGCATGTCTATGATATGTCACGTTGATGAGTGGATAATGGATTCAGGTTGCATCTATCATATGTGTCCAAACAGGGAATGGTTTTCAAGTTACAAAGAGCTTGATGGTGGAGGTGTTTATATGGGTAATGATAATATCTATAAAACAACAGGGATAAGTACAGTCCATTTGAAAACTCATGATGGATCAACCAAAGTACTGAAAGATGTTCGGTATGTATCGAGCTTGAAAAAGAATCTCATATCACTTGGAGCTTTAGAATCGAAAGGTCTCACAGTGACTATGAGAGGTGGAGTCTTGAAGGTTGTATCTGGCGCACTTGTGTTGATGAAAGGCATAAGAAGAAATAACTTGTACTATTTACAAGGAAGTACACTTGTTGAAGCAGCTGCTACTATTTCTACAGAAGATGCAGATTCAAAAGCAACCAGATTATGGCATATGCATCTGGGGCACGCTGGTGAGAAAGCTTTGCACAATTTGATAAAGCAAGGCTTGTTGAAAGGAGCAAAAGCAAGCAAATTTGGCTTTTGCAAACATTGTGTTTTGGGAAAACAAACTAAGGTGAAATTTGATTCAGCAATCCACCATATTAAAGGGATTTTAGATTATGTTCACACTAATGTCTAGGGCCCTACCAAAACAGCTTCATTTGGAGGGATGCACTACTTTGTCTCTTTCATTGATGATTTCTCCAGAAGAGTCTGGACATATGTAATGAAGGACAAAAATGAAGTCCTAGATGTTTTCTTAAAATTGAAGAAAATGATTGAAACTCAAACTAGCAAGAAGATCAAACGACTCAGATCTGATAATGGTGGTGAATACAAAAGTGATCCATTCTTGAAATGTTCTCAAGATGAGGGAATGGTACAACTTTTTTCAGTCAGACATACTCCACAATAAAATGGGGTGGCAAAATGCATGAACCGAACAATACTAGAGAAAGTTCAGTGTATGTTGTCCAATGTTGGGTTGGGCAAGATCTTTTGGGCTGAGGCAGTGACTTATGCATGCCATCTCATCAATCGTTTGCCATCAAATGCACTTGATAACAAAACTCCTATGGAGGTATGGTCTAGAAAGCCTGCTGAAGATTATGATTCCTCATATGTCTTTGGTTCCGCTGCTTATTATCATGTAAGGGAGTTTAAGTTAGACCCAAGAGTTAAAAAGGCTTTATTCATGGGTATAACATCTGGAGTAAAAGGATATCGTCTTTGGTGTCTACAATCAAAGAAGATAGTTTTTAGCAGGGATGTAACTTCTGATGAGTCTTCTATGTTGTTACAAGAAGAAAAGAAAGAGTCTTCAAAGGAAAATCAGACCAATGGTACTCCACAACAGGTAGAGTTAAAGAATACCGCAGTTGTTTATTACTCAATTGAGTGCTTACTATTTAGGAAAGTTCTGTCTAAGGAGATTGAAATTTAAGTGGCTCTGGTGTGACCCTCCAGTCTTTTCTAGGAGCTTTTGTATAATAGTGGTATTCAAGTGAGTCCCGCACAACAAGTGGTATCAGAGCCGATTCGATCTATATTCGGCAAATTGTGTTGTTGCGGATTTGTGAGTAAAAAGGGAGCATGTCGGAGTCTTCAGATATTATGGCACCAACATCTACACTTCTTTGTCAGTGTTGCTCACAATGGTGTATAAGATTTTACGCAAGTACACGTGTCATAAACAAGTAATATAATGATAAGAAAAATCGTTCCCATGAAGATTGAAATGCTAGAAAATATTGTCAAAAATTAACTATTAAAATCAATATTTGGTGTTTTTGTTTATTAAAATAAAATAAATAATACGAGAGGACAAGAGTGAAAATACTGAAACAAAGTTTAACGAGAAGGATATCAAGAATCGCAAGTAGATAAATCAGTTAGGATTACGAATGTGACAAGTGATGTAAACAAATAGCGTTGCTGCAACATTGCTGTAGCAAAGTGCACCAGTAATTAGAATTGTGAAAATTACAAAGGATTCTTCCGAATCTGTAATGTTTATATATTCTATGATTCAATGAAACATATTCCTATGCACAACTGAATCTAAGAACAACGTTTCATGCACAAATTCTCTTAGGCTATGTGAGATAATTATATATTCCTATATTAATTTCTTCACACTATTCTAGCTTCATCCAACTTAAATTAACCTTTTCAAATTCAATTTCAGTTTACTATCATATCAATTGTTGATCAAGCAATCAATAAGAATAAATCAATAAATTAAGCATAGAATAACTAGCACCCTTTGTCAAGCAAAGCACAAGTTTTTAAAATTAAAGCACAAGGTTTACATACACTTGCACATCCACAACCCTAACTGAATGAAAATTTAGCCAATCATATTCATGAAATCAAATATTAATTCATCTATATTCCAAATCAGATTCATTGAGTTATAAAAATTTGAAGAACAATAAAAGAAGAATAAAAGGAATAAATTAATAAAATTCCCTTTTATTGAATCTAAATCAATTGGATTCCAAATCTCTAAATCTCTCTTGCTTTCTTCAATGATTATCCTTGCAAATTAAGCCTTCAATTGGTCTCTTTCTAGATCCCTCTTGCTGCCCCTATTTTGCGTTTATTTTATGCAAAATTTCTTGCCCAAATCTGTCCTGATTTTTCTCTGTTTTGGTGCCACAAAACTGCTGTGATTTTTCTCTCCTTTCTGTCCAGTTTTTGCTGCCGCAAAACTGATGTATATTTTCTCCTTTGGTGTCCCCTGTTTCTAGGGGTGGCAGTTCGTGTCATTTGGGTCGTGTTCGGGTCAACCCGTTTCCAACCCGACACAACACGCTTAACCCGAACACGACCCTAATTGAAAACAGGTTATGTTTTGCAAACTCGAACCCAAACCCGTACACGAACAACACGAACACGACCTGAATTTCAATCGGGTTCGAGTGAACCCGAAACCCGAACCCGAACCCGAACTTCAAATTGTATAACCCGAAATTCGAACATGACCTGAATTTCAACCCGAAATATTTGGGAAAATTCTTACAACATGAAAGCGCAATCAGGGTTATCTACAATTGGCGAAAGAGTGCCATCATACTGTGATTAATCAAGTTAATGTTATTTTGTAATTAATTAATATTGTTCCTCCATTTGCCAACTAGAGCTAGCTAGGCATGAAGTGAGTAGTACTACTTTGAGAAAAAAAGTGAGCTGCTTATCGATGATCCTGTAGATGAAGATGAACGAGCTGCTCCTGATGTTTGATAAGGCCTTTGCCTGAAACCATCAAACGTTATTCCTGGCGGCGACACTGCAATCGTCACCGAACAAGATGAATGAGCTCCTGAATCCGACGGCGATCCTATAAAAACACATACAACACAACCATATATCTTCATATCGATCGATTACTCATTATATATAAATTTTCCACAAATTTCAACGACAAGATAACATCCCTAATATGGTCTTTAAATTCGTGATTTTACATTAAATAAAAAAAAGTGATATAAAATTCTGTAAATTTAGGAAGATGCAAAGTTTTTTTTTTTAATTGAACAAGTTGTCCATTTTATTTACCGAATAACAAATTGAAACACAAAAGGTGGGTGCTGGACTGCTGGGGGCTTCGCTGTGACCGGCGTCTGAGGGTGGGTGTTGGGGGCTTCGGTGGTTGGCTTGGCTACTTGGCGAGCGCGAATGGAGCTGAAGCTGAACTGAAAAGTGAAATTAGCCAATTAGGGTTAGTTCAAAACTTCAAATGCTATAATTTCGTATTTATATTTTTGATTTTATTTCTTAAAAAAAAAAAAAAAAAAACAGGTTGAACGGGTCAACCTGAAACCGACCCGAACTTGACTTGTTATTTTCGGGTTGACCCGTTTTTGACCCAAAGTTATTTCGTGCGAATTCATGTCGGGTTTTTTGTGTCGTGTTTCGTGTCGTGCCAAAAATTGTCACCCCCACCTGTTTCTGTCCAAAATTCTGCTATATATATATATATTTATTTGCTGCTGCCAGTTTCCTCCTAAGTCAGCCCCTCTTTGCATATTAAACCCTATGTTTAATTGGAGATAATTTCTTTTTGTGTTGACTTTCAAAATTATCCCTAAAAATGTGAGTTAATGAGTGTCCAATATTGTCCTTTATTTTGAAAGTCAAATTTAGCTTTTAATATTTATTTCCAGATTAGATTTGTTTTTTCACGCTGTTTTTCTTGTGTGATTTTGCTACAGCAATGCTATAGCAAAGTTGGATTCTTGCATTTTCTTTGTTGTTTTCTTTATCTCCTGCAAGGGCAATAAAAATCTAATGAGTGTACATCAAAATATAATTCTTTTTAACAGATTTCATAATTATTTTGGATTTGTTATCAAAGGGTTTACTTAAATTCACAAATTCTACAACTATTGTATAAATGATTATAATGTGCAAATATTCTTAAAAGAACAAACAAGTATTTATGAATAAGAACTAATAATACTCTAATAAATTAGAGTTATCAGTCAGCACTAGTTAGAATTATGGTGACAAATACAATATTTGAGGTGGAGAAATTTGATGGTACGAATAATTTTAGTATGTGGCAATGTGAGGTACTAGATGTATTGTGTCAATAAGAGTTGGACCATGCTCTTGAGGACAAATCCGAAGACATGGATGAGAAAGATTGGGCAAAACTCAATCGTCAAGCATGTGGTACTATTCGGCTGTGTCTCGCCAAAGATCAAAAATATTTTGATCATTGTGCATACTTTCGCAAGCTGAATGATGGATCTTTCATTTATTTGCTTTTATATGTTGATAGATATGCTGATAGCTTCTACAAATAAAGGTGAGATTAGATTGCTGAAGTTACAGCTGAATCAAGAATTTGAAATAAAATATCTTGGTGAAGCTAGCAAGATTTTGGGTATGGAGATTCATAGAGACAGAAGAAGAGGTAGAATTTGTTTATCTCAAAAACAATATTTGAAGAAGGTACTACAATATTTTGGCTTGAATGAACAATCAAAACCTGTTAGTACACCACTTGCCTCTCATTTTAAGCTTAGCTCATCTTTGTCTCCTACTACAGATGAAGAACAAAAGTATATGTTGCATGTTCCTTATTCAAATGCAATTGGCAGCTTGATGTATGCTATGGTATGTACTAGGCCCGATATTTCACAAGCTGTTAGTATTGTGAGCAGATATATGCACAATCCTTGAAAAGGGCATTGACAAGTTGTGAAATGGATTTTTTGGTACATTCTAGGTACCATAAAATATTGGTTTGGTGTTCCAGCAGGATGAAAAGTTGGTGATCGATTATGTTGATTCCGACTATGCTGGTGATATGGATAAGCGTCGGTCAACTCTGGCTATGTGTTTACTTTTGGTGGAGGACCTATAAGATGGAAGTTTACATTACAACCCATAGTAGTTTTGTCAACTACAGAGGTAGAGTATATGGCAGTCGCTGAGGCTATTAAAGAAGCTATATGGCTACAAGAGTTTATTGAAGAACTTGGAATTATAGAGGAACATCTTAATGTTTACTGTGATAGTCAAAGTGCTATTTATTTAGCAAAGAATCAGGTCTATAATGCAAGAACAAAACACATAAACGTTCGCTTTCATTTTGTGCAGAAAATTATCAACGATGGGAAGATACATCTTTTAAAGATTGAAACAACTGATAATTCTGTAGATATGTTGACCAAGGTAGTGACATTAGTCAAGTTCAAACATTGTTAGAACTTGATAAACATCTTTCAAGTTTGAGCAACTACGAGTCTGTGGCAAAGATCGAGAGAATCATTACTTGAAGTTCTTGGCTAAATTTGATCCAAGGTGGAGATTGTTAGAAATGTGTCTCTAATTGAGCCAATATTGTTGAACAAATTAATAGCACACCATGGAAGTCAAGAGTTGGTGGCTGTCTTCATGTTAAGGAATTCAAAAGTTGGTGCAACTAATTGAGAAATTATGCAACCAACCCTTGACAATTTGCACACAAACTTCCTTATAAATAGAGAAGGAAACCAAGCCATAAAATCATCCCTAGCAATTCATTTCAAGAGTTGCATTTGAGAGAAAGAGAGAAAAATTAGAAAGCTCATTTTGGTAGCTTCAAAGTGTTGGAATTAATACATTTGGTAGTTTCTATTCTCTTGTTTGTTAGAGAAAAATCTCTAAATTTGATATATTGGGATCTTGGGGTATTTGAGAGTTTGTACCCACTTTGTAAACACTTTTTAAATAGTGAATTATTCTCTTCATCTTTGCCCGTAGATTAGGCCTTACGCTGAACCACGTAAAATTTATGTGTCCACTTTGTTATTTATTTTCTCTACGTTTGGTTACTGCAGTTGTTTGTTACTCAATTAAGTACTTACTATTTAGGAAAGTTCTGTCTAAGGAGATTGAAATTTAAGTAGGTCTGGTGTGACCCTCCACTCTTTCCTGAGAGCTTTCGTATAATAGTGGTATTCAAGTGAGTTCCGCACAATAATAATAAATGGGTACCAAACCCAATCACAAATGATCACTATTTGTAACAATCTTTTGATTTTGTTGTTTTATCGTGGAAATATCTCTCACTTAAAAACAATTTAAAATTTTAAAATATATGATTTAAAATAAACTCTTTTAAATGTTGATAGTGAGATTGTGGACTCGTTTGTATGTGTTTTGTTAAAAGTTATTTGATTAAAATTAGTTTTAAAAGAAATATTTAGATGTGTGAGATGAAAATGTTATAAATAATTTAAAGTAGTAGTTTAGTAATTATTTTACGAAGAGAATATTCATCTAAAATTAATTCTCTTAAAATAAGTATTATTATTAGTTTATTACTTCTTCTAAAAGCATTAATAATGTTTCTCTAAATTTTGAAAACACTTCTCTTAAAATTTGCAAAAGTCTTAAGAAATATTTTTTGTATTATATTAATGTAAAACTTGCACTATCTTTTTTTTATTTATTTATAATCCATTACACTAAATATTATATTAAAAAAATATTATTTAGAATATTATTTTTAGTATAGCTTTTGAATTAAAATAATGCAAAAATTGTATTATTTATTTCTACACCAAAAATCACACTAAAATCTATATTTGAAAGGAAATTGCAAAAAAAAAAAAAAAACCCTTGAACAATGTCATGCTATAACACAACATTATTCACTGTGTTATTTTTGTGCAAAATTATATAGCAACTTTTAGTGCAAAAAGTGCACTAAAAAATAGAGATATAAAGCCTATGCTATATAAACCACTTTAGAGACTCTCAATTTCATAATACACTCATATGTGAAACAAATATGGTTGCATGGCTGATCTGCAATAAAAATTAAAATAAAGAGAAGAAATATAAAATTGCAATATCATTATTGTCGTCAATATTATTACTTTCTTCTATGGTGAAATCGGGCATACCCGACAGTCCAGCCCATAATCTAAAAATAGGAATAACAAACCTTTGGGATGCTCTAAGAAAATTTGGGAGCGCTTTAACTATACTTTACTATATAGCACCATTAATCACATGAAATTGAGTAATTGGCTTAAATAACTTGTATTTTATTTAAAAATTGTATTTTCTAAAACTAGCAATAATAAGACTAAAACTAACAATAATAGGACTAAAACTGTGAATTTTGATTACATTAAAATTAGATAAATTACAAAAATATAGTTAACTATGTGATATGTGATATCAGTATGTAAATTATTTACATATTATGTAAACTGTGTTACATGCTTGCGCAATTGATCAAGGAGATAATGAGTCTGATTATTCCTTGGTTGGCATGTCTATGGATTTGGGTTACACCTATCATATGTGTCCAATCAGGGAATGATTTTCAAGTTACAAAGAGCTTGATGGTGGAGTTGTTTATATGGGTAATGATAATACCTGTAAAAAAATAGGAATAAGTACAGTCCATTTGAAAACTCATGATGGATCAACCAAAGTACTGAAAGATGTTCGGTATGTATCGAGCTTGAAAAAGAATCTCATATCACTTGGAGCCTTAGAATCAAAAGGTCTCACAGTGACTATGAGAGGTGGAGTCTTGAAGGTTGTATCTGGCGCACTTGTGTTGATGAAAGGCATAAGAAGAAACAACTTGTACTATTTATAAGGAAGTACACTTGTTGAAGCAGTTGCTACTATTTCTACAAAAGATGCAGATTCAAAAGTAACCAGATTATGGCATATGTATCTAGGGCACGCTGGTGAGAAAGCTTTGCATAATTTGATAAAGCAAGGCTTGTTGAAAGGAGCAAAAGCAAGCAAATTTGGCTTTTGCAAACATTGTGTTTTGGGAAAACAAACTAAGGTGAAATTTGATTCAGCAATCCATTGTACTAAAGGGATTTTGGATTATGTTCACACTAATGTCTGGGGCCCTACCAAAACATCTTCATTTGGAGGGATGCACTACTTTGTCTCTTTCATTAATGATTTCTCCAGAAGAGTCTGGACATATGTAATGAAGGACAAAAGTGAAGTCCTAGATGTTTTCTTAAAATTGAAGAAAATGATTGAAACTCAAACTAGCAAGAAGATCAAACGACTCAGATCTGATAATGGTGGTGAATACAAAAGTGATCCATTCTTGAAAGTTTGTTAGGATGAGGGAATTGTACGACACTTTACAGTCAGACACACTCCACAACAAAATGGGGTGGCAGAACGCATGAATCGAACAATACTAGAGAAAGTTCAGTGTATGTTGTCCAATGCTGGGTTGGGTAAGATCTTTTGGGCTGAGGCAGTGACTTATGCATGCCATCTCATCAATTGTTTGCCATCAAATGCACTTGATAGCAAAACTCCTATGGAGGTATGGTCTAGAAAGCCTGCTGAAGATTATGATTCCTTACATGTCTTTGATTCTGCTGCTTATTATCATGTAAGGGAGTCTAAGTTAGACCCAAGAGCTAAAAAGGTTTTGTTCATGGGTATAACATCTGGAGTAAAAGGATATCGTCTTTGGTGTCTATAGTCAAAGAAGATAGTTTTCAGCAGGGATGTAACTTTTGATGAGTCTTCTATGTTGTTACAAGAAGAAAAGAAATAGTCTCCAAAAGAGAATCAGACCAGTGGTACTCCACAGCAGGTGGAGTTAAAGAAAGTGTCAGTTGATCTAGTTGAAATCATGGAGGAAGACAATAATTCTCCAATGACATAAGATGATGAAGAGGTTCCCACCCAAGAACCTACATAGCAACAAGATCTAATTGCAACTAGAAAGGAGAAGAGACAAACTCGCCTACCTGCTTGACTTACTAATTATGACTTGAGAGCATATGCACTTTCAATAGTGAATGATGGTGTTCCGGCCACTTACAAAGAGGTCATTGACAATGTTGAACACCAACAATGGAAATGTGCAATGGAGGAAGAGATACAATCTCTTCATAAGAATGAAACTTAGAATTTAGCTCGATTTCCTAAAGGCAAGAAGGCAATTGGATGCAAATGAATATTTGCAAAGAAAGAAGGATGTCCTAATAAAAATAATGTGTGTTTCAAGGCAAGGTTGGTAGCAAAGGGTTATGCTCAGAAAGAGAGCATTGACTACAATGAAGTATTTTCTCCAGTTGTGAGACATGCTACTATTCAAATTTTGTTGGCCTTGGTTGCACAATATGATTTGGAACTAGTTCAACTTGATGTCAAAACTGCATTTTTACACGATAATTTGGAAGAGAAAATCTATATGACTCAGCCTGATGTGTTTAAAGTTGTTGAAAAAGAAATTTGGGTTTGCAAGCTGAACAAATCGCTATATGGTTTGAAGCAATCACCTAGACAGTGGTACAAGTGATTTGATTAGTTCATGATGGAGCATAAGTACACAAGAAGTAAATTTGATCATTGTGCATACTTTCGCTAGCTGAATGATGGATCTTTCATTTATTTGCTTTTATATGTTGATGATATGCTAATAGCTTCTACAAATAAAGATGAGATTAGATTGCTGAAGCTACAGCTGAATCAAGAATTTGAAATAAAAGATCTTGGTGAAGCTAGCAAGATTTTGGGTATGGAGATTCATAGACACAGAAGAAGAGGTAGAATTTGTTTATCTCAAAAATAATATTTGAAGAAGGTACTACAACGTTTTGGCTTGAATGAACAATCAAAACCTGTTAGTACATCACTTGCCTCTCATTTTAAGCTAGCTCATCTTTGTCTCCTACCACAAATGAAGAACAAAAGTATATGTTGCATGTTCCTTATTCAAATGCAATTGCCAGTTTGATGTATGCTATGGTATGTACTAGGCCCGATATTTCACAAGCTGTTAGTATTGTGAGCAGATATATGCACAATCCTTGAAAAGGGCATTGGCAAGTTGTGAAATGGATTCTTCGATACATTCTAGGTACCATAAATATTGGTTTGGTGTTCTAGCAGGATGAAAAGTTGGCGATCGGTTATGTTGATTCCGACTATGCTGCTGATATGGATAAGCGTCAGTCAACTACTGGCTATGTGTTTACTTTTGATGGAGGACCTATAAGTTGGAAGTCTACATTACAACCCACTGTAGCTTTGTCAACTACAGAGACATAGTATATGACAATCGTTGAGGCTGTTAAAGAAGCTATATGGTTACAAGAGTTGATTGAAGAACTTGGAATTATACAGGAACATCTCAATGTTTACTATGATAGTCAAAGTGCTATTCATTTAGCAAAGAATTAGGTCTATAATGCAAGAACAAAACACATAAACGTTCGCTTTCATTTTGTGCGGAAAATCATCAACGATGGGAAGATACATCTTTTAAAGATTGAAACAGCTGATAATTCTGCAGATATGTTGACCAAGGTAGTGACATCAGTCAAGTTCAAACATTGTTTGAACTTGATAAACATCCTGCAAGTTTGAGCAACTACGAGTCTGTGGCAAAGATCGAAAGATTCATTACTTGAAGTTCTTGGCTAAATTTGATCCAAGGTGGAGATTGTTAGAAATGTGTCTCTAATTGAGCCAATATTGTTGAACAAATTTATAGCACACTATGGAAGTCAAGAGTTAGTGGTTGTCTTCATGTCAAGGAATTCAAAAGTTGGTGCAACTAATTGAGAAATTGTGCAACCAACCCTTGACAATTTGCACACAAACTTCCTTATAAATAGAGAAGGAAACCAAGCCATAAAATCATCCCTAGCAATTCATTTCAAGAGTTGCATTTGAGAGAAAGAGAGAAAAATTAGAAAGCTCATTTTGGTAGCTTCAAAGTGTTGGAATTAATACATTTGGTAGTTTCTATTCTCTTGTTTGTTAGAGAAAAATCTCTAAATTTGATATATTGGGATCTTGGGGTATTTGAGAGTTTGTACCCACTTTGTAAACACTTTTTAAATAGTGAATTATTCTCTTCATCTTTGCCCGTAGATTAGGCCTTACGCTGAACCACGTAAAATTTATGTGTCCACTTTGTTATTTATTTTCTCTACGTTTGGTTACTGCAGTTGTTTGTTACTCAATTAAGTACTTACTATTTAGGAAAGTTCTGTCTAAGGAGATTGAAATTTAAGTAGGTCTGGTGTGACCCTCCACTCTTTCCTGAGAGCTTTCGTATAATAGTGGTATTCAAGTGAGTTCCGCACAATAATAATAAATGGGTACCAAACCCAATCACAATAGTATGATCACTATTTGTAACAATCTTTTGATTTTGTTGTTTTATCGTGGAAATATCTCTCAAAAACAATTTAAGTTTCTAAAATATATGATTTAAAATAAACTCTGTTAAATGTTGATAGTGAGATTGTGGACTTGTTTGTATGTGTTTTGTTAAAAGTTATTTGATTAAAATTAGTTTTAAAAGAAATATTTAGATGTGTGAGATGAAAATGTTATAAATAATTTAAAGTAGTAGTTTAGTAATTATTTTACGAAGAGAAATATTCATCTAAAATTAATTCTCTTAAAAGTAAGTATTATTATTAGTTTATTACTTCTTCTAAAAGCATTAATAATGTTTCTCTAAATTTTGAAAACACTTCTCTTAAAATTTGCAAAAGTCTTAAGAAATATTTTTTGTATTATATTAATGTAAAACTTGCACTATCTTTTTTTTATTTATTTATAATCCATTACACTAAATATTATATTAAAAAAAATATTATTTAGAATATTATTTTTAGTATAGCTTTTGAATTAAAATAATGCAAAAATTGTATTATTTATTTCTACACCAAAAATCACACTAAAATCTATATTTGAAAGGAAATTGCAAAAAAAAAAAAAAAAACCCTTGAACAATGTCATGCTATAACACAACATTATTCACTGTGTTATTTTTGTGCAAAATTATAGAGCAACATTTAGTGCAAAAAGTGCACTAAAAAATAGAGATATAAAGCCTATGCTATATAAACCACTTTAGAGACTCTCAATTTCATAATACACTCATATGTGAAACAAATATGGTTGCATGGCTGATCTGCAATAAAAATTAATATAAAGAGAAGAAATATAAAATTGCAATATCATTATTGTCGTCAATATTATTACTTTCTTCTATGGTGAAATCGGGCATACCCGACAGTCCAGCCCATAATCTAAAAATAGGAATAACAAACCTTTGGGATGCTCTAAGAAAATTTGGGAGCGCTTTAACTATACTTTACTATATAGCACCATTAATCACATGAAATTGAGTAATTGGCTTAAATAACTTGTATTTTATTTAAAAATTGTATTTTCTAAAACTAGCAATAATAAGACTAAAACTAACAATAATAGGACTAAAACTGTGAATTTTGATTACATTAAAATTAGATAAATTACAAAAATATAGTTAACTATGTGATATGTGATATCAGTATGTAAATTATTTACATATTATGTAAACTGTGTTACATACTAATATGACAGTATGTAAATAAATTTACATATTAATATGTCAGTATGTAAATGAGTTTACATACAAATATGATAGTATGTAAATGAGTTTACATATCAATATGACAGTATGTAAATGAATTTACATACTAATATTACAGTATGTAAATGAGTTTACATATTAATATGACAGTATGTGAATAAGTTTATATACAAATATGATAGTATATAAATGAATTTACATACAAATATTACAGTATATAAATGAGTTTACATATTAACTTATTATTGTCTAGCATTTAGAACATCAACTTCTTACATGAAACTGATAATTTACTAAACTTAATTCTATAAGCAGATCTCTAACTGTTTCTACAATTAAATCCTTGAAATTAAGCCTTTTAATGTCTAATAAAATAAAAAAAAAATCAGCCCTCTCTCTATTTTTGTTCTGGCTCCGCCTCTGTTCCTTCAGGATCTCTTTGAATTGAGCTAGTCACTTTTAATAAAGGAAACTTCTTTATAAGTTCGTCTTAAAACCCAATTTGAAAAGAATTTATTGGGTATAAAGATTATCAATATAAGAGAAACCAAAGTCATTGTTTTCACCAAAAACACTGGCTTTCAAGCCTGGTACGTGTTTCGCTTGGAGATGAAGGGTAAAACAGTAAACTTGTATCTTTAAAACGACGAAGTAAAGCGAGTTTAGGAAAAAGTTTTAAATTTTATTTTTCCTTCTACTTCTGGTCGTTAAATCCATGAAATTAAATGGTTTTATCAGTTTGCTTATGGTTATTGACTTATTTTTTAATATGAATTATGACTGGTCATAACAATTATAGATGAGAAAGTTCCTTTTCTGTTACCTGAATGTTAAACATAGTTTTCATAGTAATTAATAATACTTGTATTGAATTGATTTGTAGGGTTGTTGTTAATTTCATAAACATGATTTTTGTATACTTTCATGGGAGTTGTCCTTTTATAAGTCCTATACAAGAATCATAAATGGAAATTTGGTGTGCGTGCACGCACTTTGTCTATGGCATTGCAGGGTGCGAGCGAATGCAAATGACACATAGAATCTGGACGACATAAATTCAGATTTTATTATTTGATTTACAATGGAAATTTAGATAACCCTAGACACAACAAACTAACCAATTTGCATTTTTTTTTTTTTAGTAAGAAATAAACCTCACCGGATTAGAGCTAACTAACCTATTTGCATTGATCAGCACTTGCTTCGCTATAGCAGTAGGTGACATGACAAGTCAAGACCTCGTGGCGGAGCCTTGAGTCTGTTTATTTTTTGGGTATCATAATTCATTTGGTAACTATCTTGTAAATACAATCTTTAACATGCAGTCAATTAATTGTAAATGATATTATCAATGTGGTTAGTGATTATATTGTTTCACTGTTTTTGATAAATGAATAAGATACTTTACTTGTTCTTCTTGTAAGGATTAAAACATTGTTTTTATTAATATTCTCAAATTAACTACTAAAAATAACGATTGAGGTTTAAAAAAATTTGTATTTTAGTTATAAGGAATACTTTTTGATATATATATATTAGTTGCGCACGAGGAGTAGGAGGGAGGAAAAGACTGTAGAGTGCAAAGAAGTTTAATAACACGAAATTAGAACATAAACTTAATTTCATACTTCTAGTGATTACATCTACCACTAGAGAGCTTAATTAGTTTATTCACTTCTCAAGGCAATAATCATACTAGTGAGCCTTGAGAATGAAAAACTTTATTACAATACAACAAAAACTATAGAGGATTACCCTCTTAACTATTACATTCAAAAGAAATCTTATTATTATTATTATTAATTAATTAATTAATTAATTAACTCGGAGGTGTAGATGATGAAGGTGAAGTTGGTTGGGACGCTACACCAGGGTGGTTCTTGCGCACAAACTTTCTAGCCCAAACATGTTTTCCATTGATGGAGAACTTGGCTCTAGTCCTTCCTTGAAGCACAGTTTCAATTACCGAATCAGATGGAACAACCAATCGAGCATAAAGGGGTTGGTCATCTGCTGCAACTACTTCTTGCATATACACTGCTTCAACAACATCTCCATATCTCCTAATAATGCAAAAACAAGTTAATATTTAATAATAATATTCTCTAATTAAAAATATTATAATATAAAATATGCTAATTAATTATAATAATAAAAAATTCAGTTTTACCCATTGAAGAATTCCTTGACTTCATTTTCTGAAATAGGATAGCCTTTGGAAAAAGTAAGAAAAATAGTGCGATCATCCATAGGAACTTGTTGATCGGCAGTTTGAGTTTGAGTGTCTTCAACATTTGAAGTACCATCATTGAGTTGCATGCGACTGAATAAATCTCCAACTTCATTGTTCATAATTTTGCGTTGAACAGCAAGATCATAAGGATCAAAACTAGCACATGGGAAAAAACCTCCCATATTATTGCTAGAACTGGACCCCCCAGCAGCGACATGAGGAAAATATTGAGGAGGAGGAAAAACCCCATGAGGAATTCCAGCTCCTTGAGGAGGAGGAGGAGGAGGATATGGAGTAAAACCAAATGAAAACATCGGGTTGTAAAAAGGTTGTCCGCCAAAATTCTGACTTGGTGGGGCATCGTGAGTGTACTCAGGGTAGAGTATATCTTGAAATGCTCGAAGACACACTTGATTGAACAAATCAGTAACGCCTCGAAGAATTCCAAGTCTATGCTCATGGAAGAACTTGAGAGTGACATCAGTCTTAATCATGCTTTGAATAACAGGAATTTCAGGTTCAAGGGAGGAAGAATAGGGAAAGTCATCACTTCCAATGCAATTCAAAACCATGACACTTTCATCAGCCATGGCATTGAGAAGAGCATCTGGAAGAGTATGCAACAATTTGTTCACCAAATAGATTTCTTTGCCCTTCTTCTCAAGCCACATCCACAATGCCATGACTTGGGTTGACTCGGCAGGATCCCGACCCAAGTTGAACACCAGCCTGGTGAAAAGCTTGCGGTCAAGAGTGTGGAAAAGGTTGAATTCTTCGTTTGAAACTGGTGGGAACCCATCAGAGAAAAGTGGTTGTGAAGATGAGGAGGCCATTTGTGATGTTGAATGAGTAGTAGCAAAGGATATTTCTTGGATTGCTTTGAAGGTGTGAGGATGTTGGGAAAATGGAGGGTCGCCTTTTATAGGGATGAAAAGTTTCCATTGGTGGCGTTTCAAAGGTGACTGTTTTGAATGAAAGGACATTTCGAAGAGGTGCCATTGTTGCAGAATTAGAAGAAGCCCTTGTTTCTAGCGGGAGTATCTTTTCGCGGGGGTGTTTTCTTTTTCAAACATAACGGTCTCTCTTCTTTTTTCATTTTCTTTTTTTCGTTTCGTTTCGTTTCGAAGAGGTGCCATTATTACAGAATTAGAAGAAGAAGAAGAAGAAGCCCTTATTTCTGGTGGGAGTGTCTTTTCGCGGGAGAGTTTTCTTTTTCAAACACAACGGTCTCTTATCTTATCTTTTCTTTTTTTATGATTAAAAAAAAAAGGAAAATACTCAACAATGAGAAATCCAAATACAGGTGCGACTTATAAGTTAGACATGACATAAATCAAACTTTTATCTACAAGTACTAGAGAATATAATTGGGGAGACTGGTTATAGACCCGAAAGCGCCGATTGTTTAGAATGACTATGCACTTGAAAGCGCCGACAACTATATCCTTTTGCTAAGTTTAGAGTATGTATAGTGCAGCCAAGCATTTAATCTTTAAATCTGAGTTGAGGGAGGCAATGGAATGTATTCCAAGAGTTCCATATTAAACTTTATTTAATTAAATGCTCTTAAATATAGTTACATGTTATTTTTATTTTTATAAGATTTATGTTGTTATTTTTTGTAATTTTTTTTTTTTTATAAAAAAGGGCAGAATAATAACAAGGAACCGACGGTGGCAAAAAAAAAAAAAAAAGGAAAAAAAAAGCCACCGAATGGCAGATTTCTCTCTATTTTTTAAACATTTAATGAAGTTTGTTTGGCGCCCTCTTTGTTTTCCTTCTTTTTCTCGTGCCATTTATTTTATCTCTAATATGTTCATCTATGGCGGCTACGCATTCGGCATCTATTCTTCTCCAGTGGATACTTCATACATGAATGATTTTATGCACTCGCTGTGTTTGTGTAGTTCTTGTATATGAATTATAATTTTTGATCGGACAATTTTCGAAATTCTAGGTTTTTAAGGTTATCGATAATGGCGGAAGATCCGAAGAGTTCGGCTGGCGGAAGCCACTAGAGCGGTGGTGAACAGAGTCCACATGCCGGAATTGGGGGAGGAGGTGAACGAGAACAGGATAGTGTCCTTCCGATCGCCAATATCAGCCGAATCATGAAAAAGGGTTTGCCACCTAATAGAAAGATCGCCAAGGAAGCTGAGGATACTGTTCAAGAATGTCTTTCAGAATTTATCAGTTTCTCACCAGCGAGTATGACAGTTCTACCCTTTTATCTGATTTTTTTTTTTTTGCTTTTAATGAAAAGCAGGGTTTAGGCGTTGCGATATGCGGTTGTTTTTCCTGGATATATGTTTTGTTTTGGGTCCATTGGTATTGAAAGGGCTAGCGATAAGTACTTGTAGGAGAAGAGGAAGACGATCAACGGCGATGATTTGCTGTGGGCAATGTTTATTTTGGGATTTGAGGACTATTTTGATCCACTTAGGGCATATCTAATTAGATAGATGTAATTATCCATTATCTTAATCTTTTACCTTATCTTTTTTGTTTGATTATATTTCATTGGAAGGCTGATTTCTTATTTAAAATCTATATCGCTTCAGCTGAGCTAGTGTATGATAGACAACCCATGTTATGAATCTGTAATCAAATTTTATAGCCTCCATGAGACGTGAGGTATAGCGACTTAGCATATAATTAAATTTCATAGCCACTATTTATAGAGGTTTCTGCATTTAACATTTTCACTATTGAGTAATTAAAATATGCTAACAAAATATATTATTATTCTACTATATATTGATTAATAAATAAAAATACTATCATATTACATAATATTAAATTTAGTATTTACTAATATTATGAGAGAAGAACTCTCTCGCATGTTCCTTTCCTTTCTCTTCTATTATCAACCCTTTTCTATTCTTTTATTATTTATTTACTTTTTATTCATCACCTCTACAAAAGGAGGGATGATCTTGTAGTATACTACTAGTAGTATATAAGTGTTTCCTGACATTATCATCTATCTAGAAATTTCACTCTCAAAACCATTTTTTAAATTTGGAGAATGGATACATATCAAAGTTTACATGATTAATGCTAGTCCTGATTTTTTTTTTTTTCTTTCCAGAAAGGGGTTGTGATTATTGGAGATTAGGAAGGTGCCCTATTTGTTGAGGATTTTGACCATTAACCACATATAAATTCAAGCAGTCGAATATATGATTAGTGTTTGAAGCCACCAACTGGGGATTCAATATCCAACACGTTACATGCTCTCTTGCTTGTAACGTACTTGTAGGAATATATTGTTTTAGTTTTAAAGTCAAGTGACATTTTGAAGCTGCACAGAATTATACATAGATGTCTTGTCAAGTAAATTTCTTAAACCTTCTATTTTCGTTGTGTTTCTCCGTACTTTAGCTTATAGCATTTACAAAATCGTAATGGTTTATTTTCATGTAGATGAAGTTTATGAATCTAATAAATTGAGTCTCTTTTTAACTTCGTTAATGTTGGATTGAGGCACTTTTTCAGGATTATTCATTCTTGAATTGTTCTAGATAAACATGTTTAATTATATAATTTAAAAAAAAAAAATGATTGTTCATATCTTTCTAAAAATTAATTAGTGATTAAAAGGTGAACATTAAACTATTTAATTTCATCCTTTTATAATTTTTAGGTGTTATTTGCTCTATTATATGGCCCACAATCTCCCTCTCAACTACGGCCAGGGGACTTGAATCTTATCATGCGCCCACATTTCAACTATCTAGCCATCTTTGCCTCCTGCTAGTTCTTATTTGCTAGTTGATATAGTTACAGCACATCATAACACTTGGTTCACCTAGCTTCTATCACATATTACTGGTTGATAGTGTACAAGTTCATTTGGCCTCTATCACATACTACTAGTTGATACGGTACTAACCTACTTATCGAACATGCGATCATGTTCTGATACCACTTATTGGATCGAGGCACTTCTTAGAAGGTCACCCATCCTTGAAATTTTTTAAGCCAAGCCTGCTTCGTTATGGAGTTTTAAAAAAATAATTGTCAATATCTTTTTAAAAACCAATAGGAGATTATTTCTCCATAGTACTAGGTATTCGTTGCTCTATTATATTGTATGCCCACTGTTAACTAATTGAAATTTGTGATAAATGCCATTTGCATCTTAATACTGTATTCTAGGACGATGGAATGTTGCTCTGCATAATGTGGAATAGAGGAATGGTGCTTTTGTTTTTGTTTGTCTTGTGGGGCTAATTGAACTGTTTTTCTGTGGTGCAGACTCAGCATATGATTGCAATTCCTTTCATACAGGGGAATGACTAGGAGTTTTTTAGCTGCTGATGTTTAATTACTTTTACAATTCTTAAGGTAGCTTTTCTTTTTTCTTTCTCTGGATTATGGTAAATGGGACAAGTAAATTGTTGAAAATTAGAATATGTAGTACGATCCTTATTATAATATCTGCAAATTTTTTCTTAAAAAAGCTGTTCTATTTTGTGTAGGGAAATTTAGGTCCATGTACACCTATTTATGCTCGTCAGATAGTAGTCGGCTCCTTTTCTCAGTTTAGCTGCCTCAGATGGAGAAGCAATGGCAGCTTTATCGTTACGGTATGTGACCCAAGGGCTTTCGAATAGAAAGTAAATTATATAAACATTAGCCTTTTATATTGCATTATTATCTCAATTTTTTTATAGGAAAAATAATATTTATAATGCCAATAAAATTTATAATCATAAAATAACATATTTTTATTTTATGTTCATTTTTTATAAATTTTTATTATAAAAAAAAAAAAAAACTTCGTTATTTGGGTATTAGTAACAATCTTGCTAAGACTCTTAAATGCGATAGTACTGAGCTGCTGACATGATTTCAACTAGAAGAAATTAATAAAAAACGAAACAAACGTCGCATGAGCCATGATTTCTGCTGTCTGTAAATAATGTAAATGCAAATATAAATACTACTTTAGCTAAAAAATGTGTGAATTAAATTTGTTTCTATAATTAATTATATTTTAATTAAATTATACGAATAATTTTTAAATTTTAATTAAATTTATATTTAAATCTTTAAATTTTTAAATTTTATAATTTAGTCTTTAAATTATTAAAATTTCATCCTTAAACTTTTAAATTCTATAATTTTGTCCCAATCGTCTTTAAAGTTTACACATAGGTCCTAAAATTTTGATTAAAAAAATATGTATTCTAGTACCTATGATAGGATCTATGTATAAATTTTTATAAATTTGAGAACTAAATCATAGAATTTAAAAGTTTAGGGATTACATTTTAGTGTTTATTATTGAATAAATTTATCATTAATAAATTATGATTGTTGGAATAATAATTTTAGTTGTTGCAATCTACATCTACTTAATTTAAAAGTATTTTTATAATATTTATTAATTATTATTCAAAATAATATTACTAAAATTCATTAAAAAATTAAAAATTTCTAATAACATTAGTTTAAATTCATATTTAAGAATATCAAAATGTACTATTATTTAAGATCTTGTTCACTCATTTTTAATATAATTTGAAAATATTGGAAAAAGAAATAAATTAAAAATTGTTAGAATTGGAACAAGAAGAGCCGAATTTAAATTTTTATTAGTTATGTTTACTTATAATTTTATCAAATTAAAATAAAAATAATTGTTATACTAAAATGCATTGTAAGTACAATAATAATTATTTTTAATGACGTGGGCTAAAAGAGAAAAGAATAAATTAATAAATTGAAAGAAAAAAAATAAAAAAAAAATGCATTAAAATAATTAAAAGTTTTAATATTAAATGATATATGTGCTCAAAATAAAATAATCATGTATACATAAAAGGCAGTGACCTTTACATTATTATTTTAGTTATCTATTGATGTTTAAAAAATAAAGTTAAATTATACTATTAGTCCCTAAATTTTAATTAAATTCATACTTAAGTACTCAAATTTTTAAATTTTATAATTTAGTCATCAAACTTTAAAAATTTATATATGGGTTCATAAACTTTTAAATCATACGATTTAGTCCCCAAATTTTTAAAAAATTACTTATTGGATCTAAAATTTTGATTAAAAAATATGTATTTTAGTACCAAAGATAATACTAATGTATGAATTTTTTAAAATTTGAAAATTAAATTGTAGAATTTAAAAGTTTTGGAACCTGTGTGTAAAATTTCAAAAATTTAGGGACTAAATTGTTGAATTTAAAAGTTTAATAACCTAAATGTAAATTTACTTAAAATTTGGGAACTAATGAAATAATTAAGCCAACAAATAATAAATTATGAATCAAATTTATTTATCTTACTTGTAATATGTTGTTTAATATATGACCAAAACTATTTAGAAAAAAATAGCCTAGAGATCATTTACTTTAAAAATAAACGGTATGTAAATTATAAAAAAAATTATTTATTATTATTGTTGTATTATTATTATTATTATTATGTGTATAACTTTAATAATTCTTTTTGTTACTTTTTTTTTTCCACACATTAATCTATAATTTGTGCCTAAAAAATCATAAAAGATAAAATAATTAATAAATACATAAATTATTATAAATAAAATATGAAAGTATTTATTAATTGTAATACATCTTAATGATATATATCATTAATATTTTTAAAATTCTGTAAATAAAATATTAAAATGAAAATAAGTTAAGAAAAAAAGGCTTAAAATAAAAATAAAAAGGAAAGTAAATAAAATGTTAAAACAAGATATTAAAAGAAAAATGTATATATAAAAAAAGATATTAAAAGAAAAATGAAGCATTAAAAACATCAAAAGAAAAGAAATGAGGCTACAAAACAAGTCGTTTTTAGAAGGATAATAATTCGTATAAGTTGGATTAGTTTGAGCTAGCTTAAAATTAGTTTAGCTTAAATTGGTTAAACTCTAACTTAATTCAAATTTAATTTGAGTTAGCAAAAATAAGCTCAAATTTAACCCAAATAAAACACAAACAAGCTGACTTAAACTAACCCAAATTGTTAATTACATATTTTTTTAATTAATATAATTTTTTTATTATTAAAAAATATGTTTAATGATTAAAACTCAAGTAATATTATATAAAGCAATAAAAATAGAAAAGATAAGTATAAATATAAGATAAAAAACTAATTATTAAAGTAAGAAATCAATTTCTAAATTAATTAAATAAGGTATAATTGCCATCAAATTCTATACATGCAAAAGTTAGAGACTGTTGTGTCCTCGTTTAAACTCACAGTTAGAATAAAGAGTTCTCAAGTCTCATTAAAATTTATTATAGTCATTAAACAAAACAAATAGAGGTGAGTAAATTAAACAAAGATACTTACCGAAAAATGAAGAGTTCATATAACTTAAAATGTCATACCAAAATATAATTTTTTTAATATGCACAACTTTGACTATTGCATAATACATAATTCTAGGACAATAGATTAGTTAAAAAAAAAATATCATAACATATTCAAATAAAAGGTTTGAAGTTTTACTTCAAAAGTCAATACTTAATTGATTTAAAAATAAAAGTTTAATAATATTAATTGAAATTAAAATTGAATATTATTTTTTGTTTAAAAAGTTAAGTAGTTCTAAATGTTAAATACATTAACATTAAATAACGTAACATGATATTGTGACAAAATAAATAAATTATAATTATTCATTCATTAGTAGCTTATTTTTTCAGAGAAAATGAAAAAATAATAATTAATATATTATAAAAGAGAAGTACTAAAAAAGATAGAAAATTATTTTAATTTTAACATAATTTTTTTATTATTTAAAATATAATTTAAATTTATTTTATTTTGAGCTTTTGGTTGGCTCTATTCTAACACAAATTTTTTTTTTTTTTTTTTTGAGTTATTTAAACTAGGTTAAAATAGGTTTAAATGTAGTTTAATTCATATTTGAGTCGAATTTTTCGATCAGAGAAACCAAGTTGTAGCATAAATTATTATTCTTACAATTTTTTTTTTTATTTTTTTATATATAAGATAAGATGAGAGATATTTTTGGTTGGGATTTGTTCCAATCACTGACTGACTACTATTTTCAAATTACTTTGGTCAAAACCCAGTTAGTTCGTTTTACCAAAATGCTCTTTGTGCTGCAATACAGCTAGCCACGTTATAATCCAGAGAGATTAAAGTAAATTTCTTGGTTTGTTTTTCCGACGGATTCTCAGTTCCTTACGTTGCCTTCATGCCCTTCATATATGAATGTTTAATTAGATTATATTTAATAATTATTTTAATTTATAATTTATAAGTTACAATTTTTTATTTTTCAATTTATTATTTTTGAGAAAAAATAAAAATTATTTAATAATTAATTTATAGTTTTAATTTTAAAAAATAAAAATTAAAAAATTAGATGTGTTTATTTTATAAATAATTTCTCATTTTTAAATTTTCAACTTTTTAAACTCTAAAATTCAATTTTAAACTTATTTTTGTTAAATTTTCAAAAAAAAAAAAATTAGTTTTTTAATCAAAAGTTAAGTATGATTGAGTTATTAATTTTTAGTGTCAATAAATAAAAAAATAGGAATTCAATTTTAAAACTTATTTTTTTGAATTTCAAAATTTGGTCAAATTCTAAAATTGATTTTCAAAATCTAAAAATTAAAAATGAATTATCAAATGTATATAATTTTAAAATATATAAATTTAAAAAATTAAAATTGAGAATTAGGAATTGAAATGGTAGCCCTAAATTATTCAAAAATAATTTTACATCTAAACTGTTGTCAATTTTTTTTTTTTTTTACATCTAATCTTTCTTTAATTTTTTCATTTTTTTTTTTAAAATTTTATGAAATGTGAGAATCTTCATTAGAATGGAATCAAGCGAAGTTCACGGAGCAATGTTTAGATATTAGTTCCCAGAATGGAGGTTTAGACATCTAGTCAAATATACTGACATATTTCTTTATACGCAATAATTTGATACATAAAACTGATGCACATAATATTATTAGTGTTCTTTATTATCATATTTACTGTATATAAAAGGTAAAATTACAAGGTTTTATTTGAGAGCTTATTAGAATTATTTTTTAAAATTTTTTGAAATAACTTACTATTCACAAATCTATTGTAATTAGAAACTTAGACCTCACAACTAAACAAATTTTCGGTATGAGAACTTGTCACGAGGCTTATTAGAAATTAGAATGTTCTAATATGGTTTATTAAGATTTTTCAATTTTTAATTTTTCCAAATGATTTTTTATCAATATGTTATAATTATTTATTATTTATTATTTATTATTTATTATTTATTATTTTTATTTTTATTTTTAAGACTCGTTTGATAACTATTTTAATTTATAATTTTAATTTTAATATTTTAGATTTTATAAATTTTGAAATTAGGTACATTTGACAACTCATATCTAATTTCTATTTTTTAAATTTAGAAATTTAGTTTTAAAATTTGGCCATTGAAATTAAAAAAAAAAAAATCAGTTTTAGAATTGAATTTATATATTTTTTAATTTCTTGAACCCTAAAAATTAATAATCTAACCATACTCAATATTATTCAAAGTTATTAAAGAGTTAAAATTAAATGAAAATTTATCAAAAATACATTTAAAATTGAATTTTAGAGTTTAAAAAGTTAAAAAAAAAAAATTGAAAATTAGGAATTGATTATCAAACAATTATTATTTTTTTCAACAATTTTTGAAATTTAATATTCAATTTCAAAAATGAGAAATGAGAAATTAAAAATTAAAAATTGAAATGTTTATTAAACATGACCTAAAGAATCACATAAGAATGATTCATAAGATTATAAAAATTAGATTTTTAATTAGATTTCACATTTCTAGCTTCTTTTTCTTCTTTTTTCGTTCATATGGATCAAATGAAGGCTTATTGACTTTCCTTTGAAACATATTAAAAAAATTAAAACATAAAATTTGTGTTGAAAACCAAATTTTTTCTAAAGTATCTAGGTTTTTTTTAAATAAAAAACATAGAGCTTTACCAAAAACTTTATAAGTGATTTTTGATTTCTTCTTCTTCTTCTTTAGAAAATCACTTAATGTGAATTATTATCAAATTCTATTGGCGATTAAATATACTATATACAAAAATCTAAATCACTCATAATATTTTGTAATACAAAATTATTTATATATTTTAAAACATTAATTGCTATTTTAGGATATATTATCATGTTCAATAAGGACTCTAAATATTATTTTAATTTCACAATTAATTTAGAAGCATAAAAAAATTAATTTCATATTATATTATTACATTAAATAAAGACTCTAAACATGATTATATAGTAATGATTACATTCAATAAGGATTTTAATAATATGATAATTACCATATTCATTAAGAACTTTAAATATTATTTTACTTTTATTATTAATTTGAAAGAATAACAAAATTAATTTCGCATTTATTTTAAATATGTTGTAGAAATTAACCAAAAAAATTAAAAGAAGTAAAATAATTCATGTGTAAGGCATGTATTTTTAACTAGTTTTTATAAAAGAACTCAAAAATTATAAATTATAAATCACAAATCTAAATTATTATCATGTTATTCAAATGTTTGCACTTATTATTTTATACATTTTACCAGTTATAAGAATTGCACGAATAATTTTAAAGTACACTTTAGTCCCATAATTCTAATTTTAGTGTATATTTTACACTAAATGTACGAGTATAGAAGTGCCAGAGCCTCCTCTATTAGATTAAGTTTTAGTTGTCACTTAGTTCATTTGATTAAGTTTTAAGTATTACTTAATATATTTGCTTTTAATTGATTTCATTTAGTTATATTGATTGTTAAAAAAAGTTATTTTTTTTATTATTAAAAAGTGCTTATGAATGACAAATTTGAATAGTTTATTATTAAATTTGAGCTTAACTTAGGTCAATCATGTGAGAAAAACATGCATTTCTTAAGGTTTAATGTGAAAATTCAAATTTTATTAAACAAACGGAAAAAAAAAAAAAAAAACCCTAAACTAACCCTTGTCTCCACCCCAAACCAAAACACCATATACAAAAGCCTAAACCGACCACCCTCATTTAGTTTCTTAACCCACCATATATGCAATTCACCAGACTAGCCACCCTTATTTGAGTTCCCCCAATGTGGTAAATAGATAGAGAGATGATAAGAGGTAGGAAAAGTGAGAGGAAGAGTGAAAAAGGTCTTGTATGTGTTTTCCAGAAAATGGCTGGTAGAAATCAAGAGAGGGCTAAGGTTGTTGTGATTGGAGGAAAACTTATAAAATGATCAAAATACCTTTATAATAAATCCAAAAATCTGTTGAAATTAGAAAAATATTAAAATATTGATTTTTCGTAAGACCTTTTATAACTTTTTTTTTTTTTCATAAGCAAAATGATTAAATGAAACATTTTTCAAGCAAAAGGACAAATTAACCCAAAATATAAGCAAAAAGACTAAAACAACAATGTATCCAAAAATTATTATTATTATATAATAAAAATATAACTATGTTTTTTATCAACAAAAGTATAACTAAGCATACATTTAAAAAGAAAGAAACAAAATATTGTAGAAAGGTAATTGTACAAATATTTAGATTAATTTTCTTCTCAAGCCAAAAGAACAGCTAATTTCCCTTAAAACACGTATGTTATGATGAAAAAACTAAATGAAATGAAATTATAAACTCATATTAAATTGGTTCTTTCTATATCTGTTATTGTTTATTTAATTTTTAATTAAAAATTGTAAAACAAAAAAAATCCAAAAAATGCACCATTTATCACCCAAATCTTATTACTGCTCTAAGAGAATTACTAACCTTTTCAATTACTTACCCATCCCAAATACCATTTGATAAAAAAAACATTTTCAATTAAATTTATAAAAGTAATCTTATAAATATGACATTATTATTATTATTATTATTTAATAGACTAAATTCACCTGTCTTATTTTTGTTGTCAATGTATGCAGCTATCAAAATGTGACAAATAAAATTTTAACCCAATGTTCTTTTTCACTTTGCCTACTTTTTTGTTACATAATTTTCCGAACATTAGTGATACTTGAGATGGTAAATGAAACGGGCCCAAAATTAAACTCTTATTTAATTTATTTAAAATGAACCAAACATGGAAGAAAAATTATGAGCACTACCATTGTATTTAAATTAAGGATACGTTTACTAATTTGTAATAAAAATTAATCGGAATAAAAGTGAACATGAATTGAAATGAAGAGATAAAAGAGTATAGAATTCATTCTTTTTATTTATGTTTACTAAATAATTATAAAAATCATAATATATTTATTAATTAACTTAATATAAAATATAAAATAAAAAAAATATTAAAATAAGAGATATTTTTGTAATTACATATTATGAATTTAAAAAATAAAATTAATATTAAGAAAGAAGTAGGGAAACAATCGATGTAAACAAAATATTTATTTCTTTTTTTTCATGTTTTTAAAATATAAATAACTGAATAAGAATGACTTACATTTCTTTTATTAGACACATAAATTATAAATAGTAACGCATGCTTTATGAAAAACTTGACACAAAATTCATGCGGAAAGATAAATATAACTCTTGGCGTTCTCTAATGCATACCAAATAGGATAGCCTGAAACGATAGGAATCGCATGTTTTTTTTTTTTATTTGATAACAATAGGAATTGCATGTTATGTTGTTATAAATTCGTTTTGTAAAGTACTTTAGTCACTTTCTATTTTATATTTGATGGATATATTTATTAAAAAATGAATTAACTGGAAATGGAGAACTTCCTCAACTTTGCTTTGCAATTACGCGGTCATAAGTAAATAACACAAGGCATGTTACGTTCTCCGCTTCAGAAATTGTCAAACAGCCGTTGACCGTTGACCGTTGACCGTTTAAGTACTATGCAACCAAAATCAATTGTTATAATAAAAGGAAAATGTTTTTTTATTACCGATTATTCTCTTTTAATATTAAAAAATAAATATTTATTTATGTTATTAAAAAATTTTATTTTTTTTCTTCTGAAAATCATGATTAAAAATAAAATTCTATATATAAAAAATTATGTTATATAATTAAATTTTTTTTAGTGTTAGTTTAAATATCATAATAAAGTTAAATATTTTATCTTTTTAATTTAACATCTAATCACACTAATTTAAGGAATACAAAATTACTCGTAATAAAATATCTAAATTTTATAATTGTGATAATTCATACAGTACTTGCGAACTCCATAGTATATATAACTTTTTTATTTCATAACAATACTACAAGAGAAGGTGAATTAATGTGAATGGATATGGAGAGATGGACGAAGCTGACGTGGGTAATTTGGGTATGTGTTGCTAATTAGTTTGTGTGTGTGTGTGTGTGTTCAGGTTGATGATAATAGCCTCACCATAGTCTAGTACCTGTCTACCTGTCTGCCTCTCTGTTTTTCATTTTCAAATTTTTTTTTTTTTATATAAAAAAAATCCAACCCACCCCCTTAATATATAGGACCCTCTCTCCCCTCAGTTGTCACCCCTTTTTCACATATTAAAGCTATATTACAGTATAAGACTTGGCTTTCTTGTTAAAAAGATCGAGAATTGGTTTAATATTGGAGTAGTTTTAGAGTAGTAGTAGTATTAGAAGGTAGCTAGCTAGAAATTGATCAGAAATGACAATGAGCAACAATAATATTATTGGGCAGTTTGGGGATACCACGCTCACCAAAGTGTTTGTTGGAGGGTTGGCTTGGGAAACTCCTAAAGAAACCATGAGAGACCACTTTCACAAGTATGGTGAGATCTTGGAAGCTGTCATTATTTCTGATAAAGTCACTGGCAGATCCAAAGGCTATGGTTTTGTATGTTCTTTTCTTCCTTATTTGCCTTCAATGCATGTTCCTCTTTTTTCTAATTAATATATCAGAGATTAATTTGTTTTTTTTTTGTGTGTGTGTGTGTGCATATTTTTAGGTGACATTTAAAGATCCTGAAGCTGCTAAGAAGGCTTGTGAGGATGCAACCCCAATCATAAATGGGCGTAGAGCCAATTGCAACCTTGCTTCTCTTGGTGCTCGTGCTTGTCTCCCCAAGTCTTCCTCTAACACCACACTTCATCATCATCAACAACAACAAGGTATATATATACACATAACAATTTCGTACTCATTAATTTGGAAAATTCTAACATTTGGTTATTAGATTTAAAAATAAATTACCAAATTTAATTTTTACATCTGAGATTGACTTGAAAAATCTAGTAGCTAGCTCAAACTTAGTGGATGTATTTATAAGACATTAATTTTATTAGAATGAATATATCATATTTTATACATAAAGACAGTACTGTGATAATGATGTTTTATGCTTATTTAATTTGTGAAGGACACAACCTTGTTCCAAGGTCTATGTCATCAGCACCTGCAAGTCACGTGCAATGGTACTACCCAGCAGTTGCTGGAAATTCAGCTTCTCCATTTCACCATCAGCATATTCATGAAGCCACTGTTCCTTTCTATGGGTATGTCGTTTTTCACCATTAATTGGTGGTATTGGTTGTAAATTACAACAATAGGCATCAACTAAATTTCTTTTTGTTTGTTCAGGTACTCCCCCGCCTACTTTGAAACCGATTACAGTTACAGTCATGTAAGTAATGGATCTCTCTACCTATATAACTTTATTTTATTACTGTGTGGTAAATTTTGCAGCTATTTCACAATTTAATTTCGAAAGAACTCAAGAACCCATCTAATTAATTTGTTAGTTTTATTCATGAGCTCAATAGTTTGCTGGTCCCTTATTTGATATTTTTTTTAAAGGTAAAAAAAATTACCGATCTAATTTGTCTTGGCTTGTCTACTTTTTTTCCCTTCTTTTTGTTTTTTTTCCCCACAGTAAGTCAGAAATCACATGCAAGTTTGCAACTAATACAAACCATGGGCTGGTTAATCCTTGTTTTCCAATAAATCTATTAAGGTTTTGTTTTGTCTTGTTTTGTTTTTTTGATAGTATTAAGGTTTTGGTTGTATTGGGTGACTTACAATTTATATATATATATAGTAAAAATGTAATTGAAAAAATGTTTAATTTTATGGCATAACTTCCTTTCATACAAAGAGTTTCATTTTTAGTACCCTCGAGAAAAAAAAATGTTTATTTTTATATAATATAAATGAACATATGTTTTTTAATATTAAAAGAAAATAAATACATTTTTTTTTATTAAAATGATTAAATATGAAACCAAATAAATAATTATATTATTCATGCTCCTGGAGGGTTGAAAAAATAGAAAAATAAATTGAAAATTTTCTATAAAATGATTTAAGTATCCAATTTTTTAATAATAATAATAGAAAGACTATATTTTTCAAAGCTCTCCTCATTAAATTATAACCAAACATTAGAATAGTACTTAAGTTGCAATAAGACTTATTTCCCATTATTAATCATAAAACATGACATTATATGGATGAAATTCTATTTCATCATAGAAATTAGTATAGACATGAAATTCTCAGTAACAGACGAATCTGAGATATAAAGAATGCTTCTTTAAATTGCTAATCTATGTGTGGATTGTTCAGCAAAAGGTAGGGTACAGTGGAGGAGGGGCATATATGGGAATGGGAGGGCAAGTGTATCCTACAGGGCAAGCTATAATTGGTGGCAACATATTGATGCCAATGTACCAGCACCCTCTTAATTATCATCACTACCATCAATCACACACTATGGGACTACCTGCCCACATGTTCCCTGTTACTACCATAACCTCTGTTCCAACAATCATGTCAAAACCAGCATCTATTGCTCCTAATAACCCAGGTACTTTTATAATTACGTCATGTTATATTTATATGTTAATATTAATTAATTATAAGAATATATCGCCGATCACATGCTAACTTGCTTATATAACTCAGTCAAAGTGTGCAACGAAAGCAAAAGATGAGAATTGGGAATCATTGTGTCACGTGACCTTTTTTTTTTTTTTTTTTTTTTAGCCAACTGTCATTTTCGGCAATGTGATAGATTATGAAGCTTTAACCAGATAAGGTGTTTGCGGAAATGCTTGAGATATGAGACGAGAGCTTTAAACAAATTCTTAAAAATAATTCTTAAAAAGCTGGATCAACTGTTGTTGTATTTAGAAATTATTAAGCCTTAGAAAATTAATAATGTATCTTTCATTTTTATTGTAAAATAGAATGGAGTTAAGAAGATAATAACTGATAATTACAAACAGTTTGGTTTGGCTGTGGAATAGCAGGTACAGTTGTTACAGGTGAGATGTTTAAAAAAATTGGCTAAGTTGGCAATTACAAAGGAGGAAGGAGGTGTCTGCACACAGACTACATTATTATCTGGATCTGCTGGGGCTCTTCTTTCCAAATTTTTTTTTTTATTTAAAATTAATTTTCATAAATTATTATTATTATTGTTATTTATTAGGTGTTTGATAAGCTTCTTTCATTCTCTTCTCTCTCAAACATATCCATCTCAGCCTGAGCTGTGAACCATAAAAGAAATGTAATAGAAGTCTGTCATCTATTTTTATGTGGGTTACTTTTGGTGACTTCACTAAACTTAATTACTGCTCTTCCCCTTATGTCTTGAGTATCTCTCTCTAACACATACACGTAATTTAAAAAAATACTATTTATTGCTAATTTATAGAGATATAAATTTATCAAAACTTTATATATATATATATGATAAATAGATATGGAATATTTATTATTAAAATTTGTATTTTATTTATTGCTTATTATATATTTTAATCGATTATAATTTTACCTGTAAATAATAATATATAGTATATTCATTTGAATAATATTACTCAACATTATTCTTTTTATTTTCTATCTCCCATATTATATCTTGAATATCTCATCAATGAAAGGTCCATCCTTTGTATATTTTTTTTTAAAATTATTTGTCTATTTATCAAAGTTAAATCTTCTATAATACTCTCTCTTAATCATATTTCTAGTTCATTCATCAAATTATGAAGAAAATAATACTCCAAGAATAATCATTTTGGCACAAATACTATTTTTTTATTAGATATTCACTTCAATATTATACAATATACTCTTATATTGATCAACTTTTACACATAGTTATTGTAAAGCTGTGCAAATAAATAAAAAACTGAACAAACATGAAGAAAATTATGATTTAATTAACCAAAGAGTTGGGAGAAAAAGCTCTCCGTTCCTGTTGCACCTGGTGCTCTTCATATAAGAAGAGCTACAAGTCGCAAAACTTTCCTGTAAAAATAAATGTAGAAATATGAGGTAAAAAAAAACCCAATATATTTATGTCCTAGAATGCAAAGATAAACCATGTTAACGACAATCTAATTAAATCTTCACTTGTAAAACTAAACTACAAAAAATATGAAATACATTTTTGCCTTTAAAGTTCTCTCCATAGGTGAGAACATGTTCACATCATAACATTCCTCTCTATGTGATTGAGATCTTATATGTGATAACTGTTGCTCAGACTTCGAAATTAAGCAGATATTTGCAATGAATTCATCAAAATTAATGAGTTGTCCATTAATCGAGGAGAAGGGGTATAGAGGGGCTGTTTGCAATTAGTAGTAAAAATTACAAAAATGGCAGATTTAATAATTAAAAATAATAGTTTAAATTATATAAAAATGTTAAAATATCCATGACATCTTGTACAGGTTTTAAATCTGCGCATAAATGGATTAAGTGTAAAATTAATTGTATAAAACGAAGTTGTACAATTATATTTATCAAAATACAAAATTTGCTTATTAGCCCCCTATTCGGAGTTAAAGGTGAATTTTGTACTTAAACAACTTATATTTATATTATAAACTAACATTTTTCAATAACTAGTAAAAATATATTAAAAATTTTGCATTTTAGTTACATAAAAGTTATGAAATGACTAAAATGTCATTTATGGTTAACAAACAAATACATTAAAGCTCTAATGACTTTATCAGAGCATTGGTGACCTCATCAGAGGTGTAGCAACAAAGTGTATGTAATATTTAATAGAAGTGTACATACAACGACATAAATAAATGTAATATGTTACATACTTAAAAAAAAAAAAAAACAGAAGAAAGAAAAACATAAATTAATAATAAGTCGAATCAAGATATTCAAGTGTCATGGAGGTCCTAAAATTAAATTATTTATGCCATTTAGTCCCTTAAATTATAATTAGTGTCATTTGATCCCTTAATTTTAAAAAAAAAGGAGCCAACTAAGGATAAAACACATTATTTTAATGATTTTTTAATTAAAATATTATTTTTTAAGAGGTCAATTAATGAAAAATTATATTATTTTAATATTTTTGATATTGAAGTATTAATTTAAAAAATAATATTTTAATTAAAAAATCATTAAAATTATGTATTTTATCCTTAATTAGCCTCTTTTTCTAAAATTAAGGAACTAAATTATACCACTTATAATTTAAAGGACCAAATGACACAAATAACATAATCTACGATATAATAACAAAACTTATATATATATTATGAAAGGATATTTATATTGGCGGTTATAAGGAGAAATAATGAACCACCCAAGTTTAATTCTACGATTACCGGACCTAGCTCCAAGAGAAGGTAATATGCCAGTTGAGAGACTATTATGGCTACCTTCTCTGAACAATTGTGAAATCTATTCTTGCCCACAAACTCTAAACAACCCTCCGTTTCTCACAGAATTCACAGTTACAAAGTGCATATCTCTCTCTCACTGTGTGTAGTAATTTCTTTCTTACTTTGGATTTGGGCTCTGTATTTCAGAGCTTTCTTTTTCTATAGGCTATATATAAGGCCATGAGGGCGCTCTTTTTATGTACTATTTGATATAACTAACAATGATCGTCTAAAAATGGTAATTTGTTAGAGTTTAGATAACGAGAGAGAGAGATAGAAAAGGTACTGAATTTGAAGATAGGAAATGGAGGGGTATCAAGCTGAAGCCACATATTATTTCTCTTTGTGAAGAGAAGCGATTAAGGTCTTGCTAAAGGGAGCGGCCTGAGGGGTACCATGTAACGTCTATTACACCAACTTCCGACGAGTTTTTATATTTTGAAATCGATGCATAATAACATCATTATCAAATATCAAATACAACTTTTTTAATGTATGTAATTAAATTATCATTGAGCCATGGATCTTCCATTCGAGCGTGCAACTTATTCTTGACAATTTTTATAACAAAAAAAAAAATCTTTCTACAGTAGAGATTGTAATTAATAAAATAAGAGTCAATTTTATGGGTAAATAAACTAAATAATAAACTTAATCTTTGTTGGTCTCAACCATCTTCTGTGCAAGATCACCAACTCTATTCAAAGTTGAAAATTTAATGGTAGATCTAACATCCACAATGTAGTTTTCAAGTTAATCTTCAAGTTTCATAAGCTCAATTTTTGAAAAATTTGTCATAAATTTGCCCAAAACAAGCTAATTTATGTCTGTCAAAAGCTAAAAAATGATTGTTTGGATTTAAACAAATCATACAAAGAATGAGCTCAATATTTGTCTCATTAAATAATAATGTAAATTTGTTATCTCTTGAATTTTTCGTCGTAACCTTACACGAACTATAAATATGTCACTCATAATAGAAACATAAATGTAATGCTTGATACAAAAGATTGAAACTTCATCAAGTAAAGAATCTCAACCACAATTTCTCATTGTTTGTAACATTTCCTTGCATATTTTGACATACTTCATAGCATTGACAATATCTTGATCTTTTCTTTGCAAAGCCTATGATAATTCATTTGAGATCCCTAATATAACTCTCATCAAGTGCAAATAGAAAGAAAAATTAAATGATTGATTAATATCCAATATAACCATTACTTCATATTTTTTATTAGAGCTTGACCTACAACTTTTTGTTATAATCTCAAGCACTTTAATGATAGATGAGAATCATAGCAATCAAATTCAACAAATAATTGTAATATGAACTCCAACATCTATTAATAAATCTTTTTTGAGAAATTTCTTGATTTAATCCTTAACTATTTAAGAGCTCACCATTATCAAGTTATTTCAAATATTGAAGTAACATGTTTTTTGCGAAGAATATCACGCTAATCCTCCAGCAACATTTACCACATTTGAAACATAAATGAATAGACCTATTATGTCTACATGATTTTCAACAACAGCGATAAGAGCTAATTAAAGTTGAAGAGCAAAACAATGGATATAAAATGGATGTTTATTTTCATTTAGTATGAGTTTTTGAGACCATTAAACTCTCCTCGTATATTACTTGCCCTATCATAACCTTGTTCCCTCAATTGAAATAAGCTTAGATTATGTTAGAGAAAAAAGCATCAATAGTATTTTTTAAAGAGTGAGATGCAGTCTCAGTAATATGCTCAATACCCACAAAGTGCTCAATCACACAACCTTTTTTGTTAACATAACGAACAACAATTGCCGTTTATTCTTTTGAAGCTAGACCACGAGACTCATCAATAAGAATAAAAAATTGAGAGTTTTCAATATCTGTAAAAATAGCATTAGTGGTCTTAATTAAAATTGCACTCAAAATGCCTTTTTGAATTGCAAGTGATGTTAGTTTATGGTTTTCAAGAGCATTTTTCAAAGAAACAAATTTTATGCCTTCATTATGGTCACATAACCACTGCAATAATTGAAGAAAATTTTCTTAATTACTTGAACTTTCAGATTCATCATGTTCCACAAAATGCTAGGCCTTGTTTCAAAAGAAAAGAATACAATCAATTGATGCACCCAAATGAACACGATAATGAATGCGAGCTTGATCAATTTGCTTGCAAAAAAGTACATCAATTTGTTGTTTTTGATTCATTAAAGCTTCACATTTTTGCCAAGCCTAATTGTGATGGCTATTAGGACCTCCAACATGAACATAAAAAGATTCATTTTTTTTTTTTGCATTTTGAGAACTATTTACCAACAAATGAGTCAGTACTTCCTTGTTCTCCAATGTTAGGTTTAAAGAGATAACAACACAAATAATATGCAGCATTATTTGATATGCTATACTCCAACCAGTTAGAATATTCGTCAAACCATGTACTATTAAATTGTCTTTATTTTTTCCCAAATTGGTTAGTAAGAAAATTATGATTTCAGGATTGACAAAGATCCTTTTGTAAGTAGGCATTTTAACTTTTTCTTTGATATTAGGATCAGAGTCTATTATTTGAATTCTTACTCCTAGATTTGTCGAAAGATTTGTTAAATCAATTTCTAGTACATTTTTTTCTGAACAAGTTTTACTTCTTTTTGTGGTAGATGTCAAGTCAAAAAACTATTGTTCTTTTAAAAAAATTCTCCATTTTTTTCCCTAAAAATAAAATTATCAAATAAATATTTAATTTTGACTAAATAAATAAATATTTGATTTCAACTTTATTACATTACAATAAGTCAAGAACCATTAGCATAAAGTATTATTATATAATGTATGTTAAATTATAACAAATTCACTCAACCAATAGTTATTTAATTTATATCTATAAATTAATTTTAATTCAATTTAAAAATACTTAAATTAAAAGATATATATATATATATATATATATATATATATATATATATATATATATATATATATATATATATATATATATATAAACTTGAAAGTTTATAAAGGTTGAATTAACTACTTGTTAAAAAAATTTGAAGTATTATTTTCTGACTTCCTTGTATAAAAAGCTTGTTTTTTTTATGTCTAACTTCTACCAAAATTGAAAAAAAAAAAAAAAAAAAGTTATAAAACTTAAAATAATTACTTAACTTTTTTGCAAATAGATAATGAAAAACAAAATAAATGAAAAAGAGATGTATAAAACTTTTCTAATCTACGTAAATAAATAATATCACAGAGGAACCAATGTCCTTGAATGAAATTGATTGAAAGAAAGGAATTAAGAGAGAGCTGACAATGGAACAACACTACACCAGACCAACTACCATGTATAAGGACATATGCTTTGTTCTCTCAAAAGGCAATAATAAAAGAACCACTTAACAACCATACATATATCACGGCTCATTTCGTGAATTGCATCTTTTAGAAAGATAACCCATAAATTCACAATGAATGAAGCAATTTAGGAACACAAGAGCTGAGAGCATGAAGCATAAAATAAACTTGAAAAATCTGGAAAATCCAAAACTAGAAACCACACAATGAAGAAATCCATAAAACTCAAATGACTTAATTAGATCATATAATTAAAGAAAACAAAGCCATTGGCCAACAAAAAATCCTACCCAATTAATTCTTCTTCCAAAAGTGAGATTTGAGACTTTTAGCTTTTAGGTTTATACTATGGTTTTGCAGAAAAGAAACTACTTTCATAATTTTTTAATAATTTATTTATTTTAAAAATTGTAACCTTTATTGGAATAGTCAATATCATAAAAAGAAAAAAACTCAAAGGTCACCATTAAGAAGAAAGAAAGTTTAAAAGTAAGTCGGGACACTCTTTAAATATTAAAAAACAAATTCTAAAATCATAATAATTTAAAGAAGGATGTGGGGCACGTGCCCCCTCTCATGCCCAAACAAATCCACCCTTGGTCTGAGGCAGAGACACTACTGATGACCTTGGAATCATTGGCTACCACTACCTCTTTATCGTCTTCCCAATGCAGTCCTCCACTATTGCCCTCTAGGGAGCCTTTACCTCCAAGAAGACCAACTGAGAGGAGATAGAGAGACTTCGAAAATATCAAGAGTGAAAATTGACCTTGTCATGAAAACGATGTCGTAAAGTGAATAAAGAAAAAATGAACAAACAACTTAAAATCCTATGATTCTAAGTCATTATTTTGTTAAGGGTCGTACATTAATGGACATGTTCTAATCCATATACAAAATGGTCCAATCTAAGATAGGCTTGAATTCAAATAATTCAGATTGAATGACACAATATAAGTTCTTTTTAAGCTTTTCAAACAATTTTGTCGAACTACTTTATTTTGAATAGATAATTTTATTTTTTTGTTCTTATCATTACAACTCACATTTCATTCTCTATCGGAACTCATGAGACTCCTTTCACCTTCCATTAATTCTCTCTCATCTATTGTTTGATGTCATTTAGTTCATTTTTTCAAATCGTTTCTTATGAGTGTGCAGAGATAACTTAAAGGTATTAGGTGTTTTTATTGCTGATTTTTAGCTAGAAAATTTAATGTTTTTGTTATTGTTTTCTAGATCTCGAACAATTTTGAAAGATTTGTTAGATTATGCTTTTGGATGCTAGGGGATATAATACATGATCCAAAATGATATTTATCAAATTATTATGGAGGAGCTCCTCTCTAGTTAAATCGAATTAGTTACTCGTAGCGCTCTTAGTTAATAACTTTCTTGTTGTCTGTTTCCTGCAATACTGAACCTGCCATTTTTAATCTTTTGGAAGTAAATTATGCAATTTGGTTTTTGTGTTAGTAATTCCCTTTCGTTTTTCTCAATAGATCAAACAGATAATTGTGCATTCTTGTTTTCAATTGAGTGTGACCTTGAGTTGATCAAGTTTATATATATATATATATATTTTATTTTATTTTTTTTGGTACGAGCCTCTCTCAATTTTGGTGACCATATAGTAAAATGTTACATATATCTTTAGTGTTATTACATATATTTCTGTTGAATTATATACACTTATGTTATTATATGTAATACGTTATATAAACCTTTGCTATTGTATGTAACATGTTAGATATTTATCCGACGAAATCACTAGAGCTCCAATGATGTTATTGAAGGGAGTTGTCAAAGCTTCGGTCAGTTTACTGACAAAATTGTAAGAATTTTGATATATTTGTCTGTTGATCTTAAATAACATTTTATTAATTTTTATGATTTTAATGTATTTTTACTAATTTTAAAAAATATTATTTTATAATGTGAATTATTTAAGCTCAACGCTCAATAAAACATGCCTTTTACAAATTTAAGTTTTTTTTTTTTTTAAGATACAAATTTAGGCCTTATAAACAGTATTTGTATTACTTTTTATTTTGTGTGTCGCCATTCGTGATTTGTCTCATCTATTAAGCACTTAATTTTTTTTTTTGATTAACCGTAATAACAATTATAATGATAATACTTTAAAATATTAATATATTTTAATTGACTAATAATTTATAATAAAATGTAAAAATATTACATAATATTAGTATTTTTATTTTATAGTAATGCGATATTTTTCTCATTCATTTATATAATTATTTATAATTTTCACTCATTTTACTTCATTTATAAATAAAAAAAATTACTTCATTTATAAATTTTATTTTAATATTATTATTTATTTTAATTACATTATTTAAATAAACATTATATTATAATATTATTTTTTTTTAATTTAATTCTTATTAATGTTCATATTCTAATTATGTTTCATTTACAAATAAAACATTTTGGTTATATTTGATAACAATATTAATTTATGATTTATAATTTATAATTAAATAATTAATTTTATAATTTTTAAGTTTTTTAATAAAAAAAATCGTCAATGTGTTTCAAGAAAAAAAAATTATAAAAATTTCTACTTAATAATTTTCAAAAAAATAATCAAAAATCACTTCTAAATAATTTAAAAAAAAATTTATTTTTTATTTTTATTTTTTTTAATTTTAATGTACTTTAAAATAAAGAAAAATTTTGATTATTTTTATTACAAATTTTAAGTTTTTAATATATTTTTTTTTCCAATATTAATACATATAAAAGTTATAAGACTTATTTAATCTATGGAAAAATATTTAACCAAAATAAAAAAAATTTAAAAATCACAATTTTGATTAAAAAATATTATTTTTAAAGATTTATCAATTATTATAAATTACTTCATATTTTTTATTATAATTCATTAAAAATATAAAATAAGAATTAAAAATCTTTTTCAAACATAATTAAAAAATCACTCCAAAAAATTCAAAACTAAAAAAAATTAAGAATCAAAATTGTTATCATACAATCTCTAACAGAAAAATAAAAACTAAAAAGCGCTTGTATTTTGCCAAAATTTAGTTCCAGTTTCCACCAGAATTTCCCGCTGCATTTAGACGTGAAAGTAATTCGTCTATGGATTCTATAACCCCTTCTGTTACGTTTCACTTGATTTGCTCCTTTCATTAATTTTCTGAATAATTACTTGCTATTCAAACACAACCTTTTCTTTCTGAAATTCTCCGTCCCATTTTCAACTTTCCCTACCCACCTTTTTCTTTAAATTTCAAGATTCCTCAAAATTCTCTAGGAGAACTTGAAATCATTGACAATGGCGCCTGGCAATCATTCTCAAGTCTCAGGTTTTCCTTTCTTTCAAAATTTCGTTTCCTTTTTTCTCTTATTTGCATCATTAATTAAGTCATTTCTCTCAATAGAAAGAAATTCTTTTTCAATACACCGTTTTGTTGAGATTAACTGAAATAAAAAAGTTGGGCACATTTGTTAATGGAAAATATATTTTGTTTGACTAATTGTCTTGCTTTTGTTTTGTTAATTGGTTCTAACTTAATACAAGTACCTAAAGCACTTCCAAGATGTTAACGAAGCTGATTTATTATGAAAAGATTTCGCTTTGCAAGCTAATCAAGGTCGTTTTGACTGTAATTTTTAGAAAGGATTTTTTTTTTATTATTTATAAATACCTTTTGGGCTACACTCTAGAACATGATTCTTTACTTTCCAATTTGTTTGTATCGAAAATAGTCTTCTACTCTACTAGCACTAGATGATCAAAAATAGATAACCTTAATACCTCTGTATCATAATTATTTAGTATTAGTAGAGCAGTAACAGCAATGTCAAAAGCAACAAAAAATAATAATATTCCACCCTCAATTTAAGTTGGAGACTGAGTCTTGAAGAGTTACATCTCTTGGTTTTGTTTGAACCAGTAATAAAACCTATCCTGTTTCCTCTTCTGTCATGTATTAAACTATTAGGGCCTATTTGGATTTGCTTCTCTTAAAAATGGCTTGGTCAAAAGTGATTTCAAGAAAAGTATTTAGGTGTTTGGCATAACATTTTTAGAAGTGATTGATTAGTACTTTAGTAATTATTTTAGCATGCATACAAAACTAGTTCTAACAAAGCACAAGCGGTGCTTCTTAGAATTTTAAAAGCACTTAGTTTAGTGATTGATTGCCAAACACTTAAAAGTGATTTGACAAAGCATTTTCCATCAAAAGGAAAAGTGGTTCCAGACATGCCCTTACATTCTTGCCAAAGAATTATGTTTGAACTGAATTTGACATTAGCTGCAGATGAAAGGAAGAAGCTTGATGGTCTCAAGCTGTTTGACTTTGGGAGTTCTCATGATAAGAACAATGCAGAAACCATACTTGGAGATGAAGGACAGGATCTTTTACAATCAGAGCCAAAGTATGATTTGCGCAAAAGTTTGGCTTGGGATAGTGCCTTTTTCACAAGTCAAGGTGTTTTGCGTGTCAAATTCTAACTTCATAATTACCATGCATATCTTCTTTATTACAATTTTTTTTGGTTACTTGTTCCTGAATATTTAGGAGTGTTGGAACCTGAGGAGCTATTTATCAATTCTCGGGTTAAGGATTCTTCAGTTAACATACTTGGACAAGAGGAAGAAATGCTATTGCCTTCGGAGACTCTAGAACCAGAGACATTTAGTAGAATAGATAGGTTCAGCTTCCGCAAAAGTTTGGCTTGGGATAATGCCTTCTTCACAAGTGAAGGTATGCTTCATATGTTGAGATGACATTTTGCAGAAGCTATTGTCAATGTTACAATGAATTTGTATTCGTATAACATCTTTTTGACATGGACAGGAGTTTTGGATCCTGAGGAACTATCTAGAGTAAATAAAGGATTCAAACGATGTGAAATTTATCTATCAGGGATTCAAGAAGTTTTGTGTTCTACAGAGTCAAGGTCCATAGTAGATAGTAGCTCCTCCTCTTTAACGAGCCTCGAAATTGATCTTTTTGAAGATACAAGACCATTCAGTCATAGATCAACTAATTTTATTCTACAGAGAGGAAAAAGTAAGCAATTAATCCATAATAAGTGCATTTGTAAATTAGTACACTGATTTGTAGAAGAGTAATTGATCTTGACTACTTGCACAAAGACTCAACCTCTTGGTGTATGAATTATGCACTATAGTTTATAGTTAGTTTGTATTGTTTATTTCCCATCTCAGTTTGAGCTTTTAATGGAGATTATTAATAATATCTATAAGCATTTAGATAACGGTTATGCTTCACTTTTCAGTTTCAAAGAAACTTGATGCTTCTTCTAAAACCAGGGTGAGTTTTCTCATTGATATACTCATCTGTTATACAATTCTTCTATAGTCTATACTGAGTTGATCTAGCTTGAAATTTCAGACTGGAGGCATACCAACAATTGGAAGGCAGGTTAATACAAGAGGAAAGCCCAAAAAAGGATATCCCTTTTCTTTTTCCACTAAAAAACAGGCATATTCCATTTTGCTTGTTGATATTTTTATTCATCTTTGCATTAGTGTCGAATTCCTGCACGAAAATAGGGCAATTGTTAATGTGAATTTGTGATTTTTTTTTTCTTGTAACAAAATAACGCAGTTCAGATAAAAATTGTTTCTTTTTGAAGCTTGAAGCTGAAAGTTTGGACCTTAAACTGCCATCTGCTAAGCCATCAAAGATACTCACTCGGGCTAAAGACTCTCAAAAGATACAAAGGAAAAGGGCTTCTATAGGTGCCAACCTTGACAAAATGGGAATTGCAGAAGGTGATTCTCGTGGAATTTAAGTTGGTTGTTGGGATAACCTGCAGTTTTTTTTATTGGTTTTTAACTTAAGTTTTCATTCTTCATATGCTTGTTACAGGGAAATGTTCGACTAAGTCAGATAAATCGTCTCTTGATGACTCTTGCAAATCCACACACAGCTTTGCACCATCTAAAATATCACCTTATTGTTCTTCCTCTATTGTGAATGAGCATACAGTTTCACAATCCTCAAATGATAGGTCAGTTGAATATTAGATTAATAATTAGTTTTCTTGTTAGTGTTAGAGACTATTATGATTATGATATTAGATAATTATTCTAATATTTTCCTATTAGTTTAGGGATCTTATTTAGAGTCCTATTAGGATTAGGATTTTAGTTTATTATCACTACAAATATCAATGTAGTCCTTCAATATTATATATGAATGAAAATTAGAATGTCTTTATTTAACTTTTTGATTCTCTTCTCAACTTACTTTGATTATCTATTATTTTAGCTTCTACATTTATATTTGCTTTCGCTTTATATTTTAACATGGTATCAGAGCAGTTTTCGATCTTGAATATGTTTTTCTATTTTTTATCATCTCTCTATCATCTGCCATACATATATCCCCACTGTCATCTTGGTCTGCTTCAGTTTATTTACTTCATTCGATTGCTAGTACTCCTTATTTTCAGTTCGATTTCTTCTAAAGGTTGCTGGTTGGTTCTTTAGTTTCGTCATTATTCAAACTGTCACCGCTGTCGTTCATCGCTGTTGCGCCGTCGTTCACGTCAACCTCACGGCTTCACGATTGTTGGTATCATCTATTTCACAGCTGTCGTCACTGTCGTTCACGTCAATTTCACGGCGTCACGACTATTGGTATCAATCTCTACCTCACGATTTCGTAGCCGCGTTTTCTAGAATGATCAACCGACCCACCGTCGTTTTTTAGAAAGGTCAACCGGTCTACTGTTGTGCGCTGTTATCACCAATTCTAAATCCCACCAGCACTAAAGCACTTTTGAGGTTTAACATCAAGTACAAATATGTATGTTGTAATTGTCCAAACTGAACATATATTATGTTCAGCTTGAAGGGAGAGTTGAATATTAGATTAATAATTAGTTTCCTTGTTAGTATTGGAGACTATTATGATTAGGATATTAGAGAATTATTTTAATGTTTTCCTATTAGTTTAGGGGTCTTATTTAGAGTCCTATTAAGATTAGGATTTTAGTTTATTATCACTATAAATATTAATGTAGTCCTTCAATATATATATGAATGAGAATTAGAATGTCTTTATTTGACTTTTTGATTCTTTTCTCAACTTACTTTGATTATCTATTATTTTAGCTTCTACATTTATTCTTTTATCTATTTTATATTTATATTTGCTTTCACTTTATATTTTAACAAGGTCCTCTTGTGCATCACCCAATACATCTACTGATTCTTATTTCCGTTCTCGTTCAAGGTTAAAAACTCCTCTGAGATACAGAATAAAAGCAAAATCTACACTACCAAGTTCCTGTAACCCTGCATATTCCCCTTTGAGCTTCTTTGATAGATGGTCTTTAGAATCCTCTCAAGATCCAACTTCGGAAAGCCATTTGCTGTATGCTCAAACTTCTTTCAGCAAGAAAAGCAATGAGAGAAGGCTCCATAAGAAAACGGTAACCGGATCTAGTCTGCGATTACCATCTCCAAAGATTGGATTTTTCAATGAGGTTAGTTGTTATAGCTTTACTCTTGTAATGATAACTTGCATTTCGCAAATTTCATGTTCAATCTGGTTGAATATTATCACATTCTATTGACAGAAAAATCCTTCAGTGCCAGCAATAGATGGAATGATGCAATTTCATTATGGGGTGCCAAGTGCAATGTCTAAAGTCAAAACTGGAACAAGCGATGTCACCTCCAACCGAGCTAGATATGGCAAGTCTCAGCCTCAAAATGTATTGACCATGACCAAAAAACAAAATGGATGTGGACCTAATTTGCAGGTCGTCAGACCCAAAAGTCCCATACAGGTTGAAAAAGTGAAAAATTCTTCATCAGAGAAGAAGAATTTTACAAATAGTAAGTTTTTTTTTTTTTTGGTCAAATACAAATGATAAGATTGAAACTTGTTTTTCAGCGTTATGTATATAAATTAAGAGTGATTGACTTGAAGGAAAAAAAAATTGCTTCCAGAGATTGTGGAAGCACTGAGTGATGGGCATTCCGCTGCAAAGTTATGCGGAGTATGTTGCTCAAAAGAAAGGGATCGGCACAATGAAGAATCAATATTGAAGCAGAAAATGGGCACAGAACATGTAAAGCAAGTTTTGAACAAGTATGAAAAGGAACAAGTTAAAGAACATGATTATGGAGAACAAAACGCAAGCTTTTGCGGAAACAATCTGTATGTGATTGATGACGACAACAAGGAAAATATACACTACCTGAAGGATTAGTCACGCCTGAGTTAAGCATGTTAGTAGTTTTAGTGTTGTCAATTTTGATGGCCATTTATCTGAGGAATAAATCAAGAAGCTTAACCTCACTACTCTTTTCATTGAGGTCAAAGTTTGACAGAATGTTAATTCTCTAAACTTTTTAAGTTCAATGTCATTTATTATTTAATATTGCTAAATTAACTTTGAAGTTCTTAGCAAATAGCAGGGGACATTTAATCTATTCACGCCCTCTCCATTCGCCCACTACATTTCTCAACAAGCACTTATTTGTAAAGTTACCATAAATAGTATATTGGCGGATTTATTATTTAAGATTTTTGATCGATACGAAAGAATTGATCATCGTAAAAGTTACTTAGATTATTTGTGTTATTTAATCTTTAGATTATAAGTTATGTTATTTGGTCAATTAATTTTAAAAAATGGATCAATTAAGAAATAAAATACATAATTTTATTAATAATTTGTTAATTAAAATATTATTTTTTAAAAGGCCAATTAATAGCTAATTATATTATTTTAATATTTTTGATATTAAAATATTAATTTAAAAAATAATATTTTAATTAAAAAATTATTAAAATTATGTGTTTTGTTCTTAATTAATTTTTTTTCTAAAATTTATGGAATAACACAAATATTATAATCTAGTGAACCTCTATGAAAATATTTGCCCTATTTATTGAAGATAAGCTATTTGTTTGAGTTTAGTTGAGATTCTATTTTAAGTTGAATTTTATATTATATACTTAACATTAAATGGTCTTTAATTACTTAAAGGATTTTTTTTTTTTTAATTAGAGTTTTTTGTCAAGGATGGGGTTATATAAGTCACTTTATTTGTATAACGTCCTTTTATTTTTATAAATGATATTTAGGTCATTTTTTTTTGTAAAAATTAGACATTTGAGTCATTTTTTAAATAACAAAATATTATTTTATTTTTAATATAATAATAAAGTGAATTTAATGGTACAAAATTGTCATTTTATTTTAACATTTTAAAATTGAATTTGAACAATTTTTTTTTTATTTTTAGTCAATTAGTTTTGTAAATTTTATATTTTATAGAATTTTGTTGGGCACTTTTCTATATCGCATTTCTATATCTAAATATGATATCTACAGAAAACACAATAAAGAAAAGTGTACAAAACATAAAATTTACAAAAAAATTTGATAAAAAACATAAAATTTACAAAAAAATTTGATAAAAAAAATATTATAATATTTAAATTTAATTATAAATTGTTAAAATAAGATGAAAATTTTGTCATTGAATTTATTTTATTATTACATAAATTTTTATTACTAAAATAATATTTTAATGTTTAAAAATTGATTAAAATGTTTAATTTTTATTGAGATAATGATTTAAGTATTTCTTATAAAAGTAAAATGATTAAAATACTCTAGAAACAACTTCTAAAGTACTTAATCTTTATATATGTATTTTCTTTTTTTAATCTCATTTTTAACAATAACCCAATATCAAAAGATAAAGACAGTGAAATTAACGAGATAAAAGAGACACAATTAGACACGATTATGTTAAAACTTCCTAATATATTTCTCTGTCTTTTAATTTAATTTAATTTTTTTTTTTAGAGATTTTTCAGTATTTCTTTTATTTAAAATTATATAATGCCCTTCCAAAATTATATATATTTCATTTTTTTTTTCCAAAAAATTGAATTTTTTTGGCATGAATGTTACTTTTTCTTTCCTTTTCTTTTCAAAATAGTGTTGGTTTTATATGTATTTTTATTTTATTTTACTTACTTGGTTTCGGTACATAAATTTCCATATTATTATATTTATTATTTTGTGATAATTTGTGATACATGTGAAAAAAAATACTATAAATTTTGAGACAATCAAATACATTGTTATCAAATATCATTTTATTCGTGATATTATGTCTTAAGATGCTATTATTATTAATATCAATAATATTGGTTCTTAATCTGAGAGCTGTGAGCTCTCCTAGCTCGAATTTTGTTAAAAATATTTGTTAAAAGCAGCAGCCTTTAATACTTGGTTGATACCACCAGCCTTAATTGTACAAGTATATATATTTGTTAAAAGCATGATAGCTATTATGGCAAAAATAAAAGTACCATAAATGACATGCTTGAGGGAGGAGGGTGAGGGGAATCTTGAAGGCATAATTTTAATTTTTTTAATTATTAGCGCCATAAATGACATGCTTGAGGGAGGAGGGTGAGGGGAATAGGCATAATTTTAATTTTTTTAATTATTAGCCTACATTTTTACGTAAATAATAGCAACAATGAAAATCAGATTAAAATGCTCCATAGATGCATTTTCACGCTCTATATATATATATTTTCCTCATAATTAGGTAGTAGTTGAATTTTTGGTACTTTATTTTTTTTAAAAAATGATAAATATATATTTTAATATCACACAAAAATATAATAAAAAATAAAACATAAAAGTAAAATATAACACTTGCTAAACAAGTGCATTTTACTAATTAATATAAATGTTGGATATATTATACAAAATATAATAATACAACTAATATACTTACATATATACTAATGCAATTAATATACTTATAAACATACTAATATATTTAAAATCATATGATAATTAAAAATTATCAAAAAAATATTTATTATAAAATTTAAATATATTAGTAGTGATCTCCGTTTCATGCTAGTTATACATTTAAATATTATAGATATTAAAACCAATAGATAGTTAGATACCAAATCAAATAACATATTTATTTTTTATTTTTTTTATGGAGTTGAAGATAAAACTTATATATTTGTCCACATTGCATTTGAAAACAAAAAAATTGAATATGAAAAAATTACAAAAATTACGAATTATAGGTTATTTTATATATTTTTACTAAATATTTTACAAAGAAATCAATCCTTAAGGGAAGACAATAAATTATGTAAAATTCTTTTTTTTATTGTCTCTTATGTTTTTTTTTTTTTGAAGAGTAAAGAGTAAATTAAATCCTGAGTCTAAAACTTATGATATGAAATTGTTTTCAAAAAACTTATAAAGAAGTGTACGATCAATTTTCACCTTTTTTAATGAAACACGTACTTAAATATCTCCAAACATGGCCCTTCATCTTCCACAATTGAAAGTAATCTTCCCCAAACACAACAAAATCTAAAAAAGCTGCAACCGCTCCACTTGTAGATTTGAGAGTGCTAGTATGCATCAAGACACACCATATTCTTATTTCTCAAGAGTTATCCAAGCTTCCTTAAATATAAAAAAATGGGGTCTGAAAGTATCATTGATTTTGCTTCAAAAAGTTGCATCGGAGCTAAGAAAGATGGTGGATTTATGGATCTTTCATCTCTATATGTGTATATTGTTGTATGGTGGGCTTTTGCAAGAGAGAATTTTAGGAGGAAAATATATAAGAGGAAGAAATTTAGAGAAAAATTACTCAAGTTTATTTCTTAAACTTGCTTATGAATTTGCTTGATAACTTCTTTTTTTTGGCTTAAATACAAATGGTGCTAGAGAAGCTCTATTTATAGGCTTCCAAGAGTACTTCTTTATACCTTCCAACTAACTCATTAAATCACTTCCCAACTACCTGCATTAATTAGTCTCACACCTACACAACTCATACCTATTTACATTTATTAGTGTCACTCTTACTTAATAATCTTCTACAACTATTAAGCATTTATTAGTACAACAAGATCAAAGTCTAAGACAATCTAGAAGATTTAAATGACTTATAGAAATGAAGTTTAATATTTCAACACTCCCCCTTAAACTTGATTCAGTGAAACTCCAAGAAGTCTTTGCAGCTTAAGAAAAACTTCTTGTTTGAGTGGCTTTGTGAAGATGTCCACAACTTGGTCATGAGTGCTCACATGTTTGACTACAACTTCCTTCTTTGTGATGTATTCTCTTATGAAGTGGTAGCGTGTGTCTATATGCTTACTTCTATCATGGAATACAGGATTCTTTGCCAATGCAATAGCAGACTTGTTATCAACATAGATTTCTATTGCTGTTTGTGGTGGCATCTTCAATTCTTTCAGCAAATTTCTAAGCCATATTGCGTGACAAACACAAGATGTAGCAGCTACGTATTCTGCTTCACAAGTAGAAAATGTCACAATGGGTTGTTTTTTTTTGACATCCAAGTGAAAGCGGTATCTCCTATGAAAAACACAAATTCACTTGTACTTTTTCTATCATCATAATCACCAGCCCAATCACTATAGCTATAACCAACAAGTTCAGAACTGTTAAAAGAATAATAGAATAGGCCAAGATTTATAGTACCTTTGATATATCTAAGAATTCTCTTTGCAGCCTTTAGGTGATTATTTGTTGGAAATTTCATGTAACGACTAACAATTCCAACTGCATAGAGAATATCTGGTCTAGTGCATGTTAGGTAGTGTAGACTTCCAATTAGGCTCTTGAAAAGAGTTGGATCTACTCTTTCTTCCTCATCAAACTTTGATAGTTTGACTCCACACTCCATGGGCGTGCTTATGGGCTTAGTATTGTTCATGTTGAACTTCTTGAGCACTTCTTTTGCATATGCTTCTTGAGAGATAAAATTCCATTTTCTCCTTGCTTGACTTCAATGCCAAGGTAGTATGACATAAGTTCAATGTCGATCATCTCGAACTCTTTGGTCATAGTTCTTTTGAATTCTTTAAACAATCTTGGATTATTACCTGTGAAGATTAAATCATCTACATACATACAAACAATCATAATATCATCATTTTTCACTGTTACATAGAGAGCATGTTCATAAGGACATTTTTTGAAAGCATTTTCTTGAAAATATTTGTCAATTCTGCTATTCCATGCTCTTGGTGCTTGCTTTAACCCATAAAGGGCCTTCTTCAACTTTAGGACCTTATCTTCATGTCCTTTTACCACATAGCTTAGAGGTTGTTCAACATAAACTTCTTTTTCAAATTCAAGAATGCGGACTTAACATCCATTTGATAAATGTTCCATTTATTTTGGGCTGTTAAAGAAAGAATTAATCTTATAGTTTCTAAGCTAGCGACAGGAGCAAATATCTCATTGTAGTCAATCCCGCCTTGACATCCATTTGATAAATGTTCTATTTATTTTGGGCTGTTAAAGAAAGAATTAATCTTATAGTTTCTAAGCGAGCGACAGGAGCAAATATCTCATTGTAGTCAATTCCTTGCCTTTGACTATAACCTTTAGCAACCAATCTTACCTTGTATCTTTCTATCTCTCCTTGGGCATTCTTCTTTGCTTTGTACACCCACTTTACTCCTATAGTTTTTTGTCCTTGTGGAAGATTAGAAAGTTTCCACATGTCGTTCTTTATGATTGACTTCATTTCTTCATCCATGGCATCTCTCCACTTCTTGTTTTGGTTATCTTCTTCAAAATCTATTGGTTCACATTCAGAAAGAAGACAAAAAAGAGTTACATCAAAATGGTTTAGAAGTTGGGTTACCTCATAAAGCTCTTCTAAGTCTCTTGTTCTTGGAATCCTTTCACTTGAACTTGTAGTTGCTTTAGTTGATGCTCCATTTGCATTTATATTTGAACTTTCATTTGAAATTTCGCTTGAAGAATATGAGCTTTTTAATGGCAATAGTGGATGAAGTGGGGTATGTGGTTCTTCATCTTCATCTCTGACTTCTCTTCTTGGATCTTCTTCTTCTTCAAATAAAAATATAGTGTCATAATCTTCATCTTGAGCATTCGAATCCCACATGCCTTCTTCATCGAACTCTATATCTCGACTAATGACGATCTTACCATTTTTTGGGTTGTAAAGCTTGTAACCTTTGGAACTTGTGTCATAGCCAATGAAGATAAGCTTCTTGCTCCTATCATCGAGCTTGATTCTTCTTTCTTCAGGAACATGGGCGTAGGCGATGCTTTCAAAGATTAAATGTGAAACACCAGGCTTTCTACCACTCCAAGCTTCTTGAGGAGTTTTGCCTTAAATACTTCTTGAAGGAGATCTATTTGATAAGTAAACAGCACTTGCTACAGCTTCGGCCCAAAATTCTTTGGGAATCTTCTTGCTCTTTAACATGCTTCGAGCTATGTTGAGGATGGTTCTATTTTTTCTTTTTGCTACACCATTTTGTTGAGGAGTTCTTGGAACCGTTAGAGGTCAACGAATTCCATTATTTTCGCAGAATTCTTTGAAATCTTTTGATAAGAATTTACCTCCTCAATCGGATCTCATACACATAATTTCACGTCCACTTTCTTTTTCAACAAGTGCTTTGAATTTTTTAAAGACTCCAAAAACTTCAGATTTTTCCTTCAAAAAATATACCCAAGTTTTTCTTGAATAATCATCAATGAAGAGAAAAAAATATTTGTTCTTACCAAATGAACTTGGAGTGATTGGACCACACACATCGGTATGGATTAGTTCAAGCGGTCTTCTTGCTCTTGTAGTTGATTCTTTAGGAAAACTTTTTCTAAACTGTTTTCCAAGCAAACACCCTTCACAAAGTTGGTTAGGTAGATTGATGGTAGGCAATCATTTCACCATATTCTTGGAAGAAAGCAATTTTAGACCACCAAAATTTAAGTGTCCAAATCTTAAATGCCAAAGCCAAGATATATCTTTGAAACAAGCCTTTAAACATTGTGCAACATCATTTTGAATGCTTAACAAAAACATTTTATTTTTGGCCATTGGAACTTTGGTTATCAAGTTAAAATTATGAGTTCTTAGAGAAAGGCTATTGTCTCTCATGTGACATCATAACGTTTTTCTAAGAGTTGGCTCAAGCTCAAAATATTACTCTTCATTTTTGGCACATAATAAACATTTGAAATAAATTGGTATCCTCTATTCTTCAAGCGAATATGGATTTTACCTTTGTCTTTTATAGGAATTGTGGATTCATCCCCAAAAGTGATTGCACTATTTACTACTTCATCAAGCTCCACGAACATGTCTCTATTTTCACACATATGGTTGCTTGCGCCGGTATCAAGGTACCATGTACTTTTCTCTCTTCCTTCCTCTCCTTTGTATGCTAGGAGTAAGATGGTATCTTCTTCAATTTTATCTTCCACAAAATTGGCTCTTTCTTCATTCCTCTTTGGAGCTCTACATTCGGAAGCATAATGTCCAAATCATTATAACATTGAATTTGAGGGTTATAATTTCTTACCCCATGGTTGCTTCTACCACGACCTCTTGACGAACTTGGCTCTTGCCTCCTTTCTTCATTGTTGAAAGTCTTGAAACCACCTCTTCCTCGTCCACGGCCACGACCACGACCTCTTCCATTTTGGCTTCTTTCTTTGCCAAACCATTCTTGTTCCTCCTTTAGTGTGAATCTTGTTTGAAGAACTTGCTCTACGGTCTCATCTTTTCTTTTGTTCCTATTATCATATGCTTGTAAAGAACCCAAAAGTTACTCAATTGTCATTTCTTCTAAATTCTTTGTCTCTTTAATCCTGACAACAATATGCTCAAAATTTTTAGTTATAGAGCGAAAAATTTTCTCCATAATTCTTACATCACCCAAAGTTTCACTATTTCTTTTTAGTTGATTAGAAACGGTTAGAATTCTAGAAAAATATTCTAAAATTGTTTCGGATTCTTTCATGTGCAAAGATTCAAACTCTCCTCTTAGAGTTTGAAGACGTAGCTTCTTTACCGGTTTCGCTCCCTTATAAGAAGTTTGAAGCATATCCCATGCTTGCTTGGATGTTTTTCCTTCGGACACTTTCTCAAAGCCATCATCATCCAATGCTTGAAAGATGAGAAAGAGAGCCTTCTTGTCTTTCTTTCTTGAATCCTTGAGAACATCTCTTTGTGCTTGAGAAATAGTAGTCTCATCTTGTGATTCAACATACCCATTCTCTACAATGTCCCAAGTATCATTGGCACCTAGTAATGCCTTCATCTTGATGCTCCAATTATCATATTTTTTCTTTGTGAGAAATGGGACTTGGAAGGGAGCCATGCCATTGCTTTCCATTCTTGAACCAAACTCTTCACTACTTAAGCTCTGATACCACTTTGTTGTATGGTGGGCTTTTGCAAGAGAGGATTTTAGGAGGAAAATATATAAGAGGAAGAAATTTAGGAGAAAAATTACTCAAGTTTATTTCTTAAACTTGCTTATGAATTTACTTGATAACTTCTTTTTTTGGCTTGAATACAAATGGTGCTAGAGAAGCTCTATTTATAGGCTTCCAAAAGCATTTTTCTATACCTCCCAACCAACTCATTAAATCACTTCCTAACTACCTACATTAAATCACTTCCGAACTACCTACATTAATTAGTCTCACACCTACACAACTCATACCTACTTACATTTATTAGTCTCACTCTTACTTAATAATCTTCTACAACTACTAATCATTTATTAGTACAACAAGATCAAAGTCTAAGAAAATCTAGAAGATTTAAATGACTTATAGAAATGAAGTTTAATATTTTAACATATATGTCCTTGATATTTATTAAAAGTATCTGCCTTGGTATTGACATTGATAGTGGAGGTGTTGCAAGCCCAGTGGTGGGTGGTAGGCGTGTTTGGGTAGTGGAGGGTGATAGCCATAAAGAGGTCGCGAGTCTAACAATGAGTGGCTATAGTGGTAGGAAGACTTGGGTAACGAAGTGTGGTGGTTGACCCTGGCGATGGGCTATTTTGGATATGGAAATTTAAATGTTGCAAGTGGCTCTGGGTTTGAATGGAATAGGCGAAAGTCTATAGTGTTTGGGCAAAATCTGGATACGGTGGAATAGAAGATAATGAAGGAATAGGAACTGTTTGCTCTTGAAGGTAAGCTTCCAGAGCTTTCAGCTAGGAGTTCCTACAAAAATTAGTCATTAATCAATTCAAGAAAGCTTAACCTTAGAACCTTTAGATAAGGAATTCTTCGATTTAAACTCAAAAATATTCATTAAAAATTGAGAAAAAAAAATTCAATACAAGTATTCATACAATATTTTAATTTATCCTCTAAGGCTTACACTACTTTTCTATTTATAATAAAAAAATATATATATAATAAGTAAAAAGACAAATATAACTCTAAATAACTAAAAAAAACAACAAAAATAACATCCCTTAAAATTTATAAGGGAATTTACCAAAAATAACACCCCTAAAACTTATAGTAATAAAACTAGCACTCTAATAATATTGAACGTTCAATATTGAACGAATCTAAATTATTGTCATTCAATTCTAATTGAATGAGTGTTCAAAAAAAATGACATATTAATCATTTTTTTAATTGTGAAAATATAAGTTTGAATACAAGGAGTGTTAGTTTTATTATTACAAGATTTAAGGGGTATTAGTTTTGTTGTTTTTCAAATTTATAATAACAAAACTAGCATCCCTTATGTTCAAACTTATGTTTTTACAATTAAAAAAATGACTAATATGTCATTTTTCTTTGAACATTCATTCAATTGGAATTGAACGACAACAATTCAATATTTTACGTACAAATTGAAAGTTCAACATTATTAGGATGTTAATTTTATTATTATAAATTTTAGGGTTGTTATTTTTGATAATTTTTCAAATAAGTATTAATAAAGACCAAGAACAAAAACATAAAATAAATAACTTATTAATATAGTAAACATTACTACTAATCTCCTACACAGTAAAGGATATGAAAAACATTTAGATAAGGATTAAATTATTCTGTTCAAACCAAAAAATATTCCATTAAAATTGAGAGAAAATCTAAATACAAAATTTATACAATATTTCAATTTACCTTCTCAACTCACACTCTACCTATTTATAAAAAGGACTACAATAACCACATTGACAATTATGATCCTAAATAATGTAAATAGTACTCCTACTAAGTAATGTAACTAAAATACTTATTAATAATGTAAATAATACCCCAACTTTCTTACATAAATTCTCCCTTTCTTTTGAAAAGATTCAACTCCAAATTTTGAACATAATAGAGTACTCATTAATCACCGTAAATGTAAAATAGCATGATGAGACGACAAAGAAAGCACCTTCCATTTGAGTCTTGCTGGCTAGTGGAAACAAACATATGAGTTGCAACTGTCTTCTTGAATTTCCATAGAGAATAATAGAAGAGCCAATGAAATCAACCACAAAATGCTCAGTAGTAGGAAAGGTTTCAAATGAAGATTCTCTAAAGCATGGCATCTAATGAACCCCTTTCAACCTCTGTAGGTGTTCATCTCTTGAGTGAGGTTGAGTACTTGGATTAGCAATATTGTGGTAGCAATTGAGCAAGGACATAATGCAATATTCATGAACTTCTTTGATACTGTAATGATTCTTCAGTGGTCCAGCTATGTGGATATAACAAATTATTCCAAAAGACATGATACCCCAAGGCAAAAGTGCTACCTTGCTGAAGTTTACGAGAGTTCCATTTCTTTACAAGCAAAGGTTGTAATGAGAGGGTGTTTAACCAAGATCTAGTTGAGCCACATTTTCCTCCAAAATAAAACTCTTATCAGATTTAGGTCAACAAAAGTAAAGGCCAACGTTAAAATCACACAAGAAATTGAATTTAACATCACATTAGCACATTCATGGTAAGTTCTACTTGTTTTTCCTGAAGTTATGAAGAAGATTGACAAAAGAACTCCTCAATCAGCTTAGAAATACTCATTTGCTTCTGCTTAATCACTAAGATTTCCTTGAAAACATATTTCTTCTCGATAACACCTGTCACTGCCACGAGTTCTGAAATTTTGAGCACTTTGAAACTACAAATATCACACTAGCTATACCTTCTTTTAGAGCAGCTGGAATTCCTTTTCGTTTAGAAATGATTGAAAGTCTAACTACAAAGATTTCACAGAGGAACTCAATAAGCTCATTGTCAGCCAACATATTATGTGGAAGTACACCGTAAACATAACCCTTTGATTTATAAACGAGAAACTTAACTTTCTCATTCTCAGAACCTCCAGTAAACTCAAGGTTCAACCAGTCTTGAGCCTTATCAACATGATTAAATCTAGAAAAACAGAGAATAACAATCTGATTTCCAATGGTCAAGTGTTCACAGGTGTTAAAAAACAAGAATTATGAGCATACCGTCTTTCTAGACTAGCATATCCCTCAAATTTTCCTTCCATGCCAGATTTGTACTCAAATCCAGCTGACAAAATTAATCCCTCAGTTTGAATGTTGCTCAGGATGGGCTTGGGTTCAACTAAAGTAATTGGGCATGGGTCTTGGATAAGACCAATTTTACTTACATTCCTCACAACTCTCCGTATCCATACTTTTAAGATATGTTTTTCTTTTTATAATATAAAAAATTACTTTTTAATACAAATAATAAACTCTTAATATTCTTAAGCCAAAATTCATAATTTTTTTAGAACAATTTTAACCAAATATTTAATAACTATTTCTTATAATATTTTTATTCTTATGATATTGTTAAAGGATTTCTTTTAAAATTTCTAAAATAGTGTCTAACAAGACTTAAAATTCTTCTAAATTTTTTTTTTCTTTTGTTTTGGTATTTTCTAAGATTTCTTTTAATGTATTTATTTGTTATTGTGATAATATTATGTTATTCATTTTTGTTTCTATACATGCTAAAATCATTTTAGTGAATTTTTTCTTAAAATTTTTATTATTTTGAGTATTTCTTTCTAAACTGAATAATTCTTTTAAATTAGAAATTTGTGATAATGTAAACATTTTCCTTCTTGTCAAAGATTTCTTTTAATGTATTTATTTATTCTTGTGATAATATTATGTTATTCATTTTTGTTTTTATACATGCTAAAATTATTTTAGTGAAATTTTTCTTAAAATCTTTATTATTTTGAGTATTTATCACTAAACTGAATAATTATTTTAAATTAAAAATTTGTGATAATGTAAACATTTTCCTTTTTTTCAAATATGTTTATGGCTCTAATACCAATTTTGTGAGTTGAATTTTAATTTTAGTTAACTTATCTTTCTATGTGTTGTTTAAATAAATAAAACCTAAAGATTAAGTTATAAAATTCTTCTTCATTTACCTTGACAAATTTCTGTGTAAAATAATTTTTAAAAATTTTTCCTATAGAATGATTTACTAGGTATAAAATACTATAAATATAATTTATATAAATATCTAAAAGAGTGTCAAATCTTTTAAAATTTTCTAAACTAGTTTTGTGACTTTCGTTATTAAAATCTTGTATAGGAATTCCAAATATTTTCTTTTAAAATCTTTAATTTTGATCATAATTTTGTTTATTTCATCTTTCTTTTGTTTATGCAAATTTTTTTATGTCCATCTTATTATTTATTAATTTGTAAATAAAATAAACAAAGATTAAATCATTCAAGATCCTTACTTAGCTTAAGGTTATAATTATCATACCTGAATTTAATGGGTCTACCACGATCTTCTTTTTCTCAGTTTGTCTTCTTTTATTGCATCTGGTATGTCTCAGCTTGCTTCAATCCTTGATACCCACCTGGTAATGGAGAAGCCCTTACATCAGTACATATTATGATGTCTAAAATTGGACTTATAAAGAAGTAAGAAAAGAGTGACTTCACTCTATTTTATTCATAATATAATAATTATTACAACCCTAAAGCCAAGTTAAGAAGCTAAGAACCTTGAAGAGATCCCTGGCTACTCATTTCTTGAAAGTACATAACTACTATGTTATACATAGAGTGGAGATGAATGACTTAAACTTTCTATTTCTAAGCCCTCCTCTTTGTTTACTCCGTATATTCTAATAGAAATAAGGGTTCTTTTTATAATATAAGGAATCCCTTTTTACAAAATAAAAAGTCATTATTTCAATAGTTCATCTGCCTTTACTGTTTTTGGCTTTTATTCTTAGCCATTCCTTTTCCTTGGCATGTGTTGCTGACTAAAGATGTGGATTCTACATCTTTATTTTTCTTTGTTGTTTTCTACCAACCGTCCTTCTTTCATCTTTTTTTGTTATTTTCTACCGATAGTTTTGATAGCGTAGATAATGATGTATTTTCATCTTCTCGATCTCTAATGCAAAAAATGCATTTGTGATTCTTAATGATTTTTCTAGCATAAAATAAAAAAACCTTCCTTATTTCTTGACAAATTTTCAGGTCATTGCTATTGAAATTCAATCAAATATGTTACAATTGAAAACTTCTTCAATGAGAGCTATATTACTATATTACTACTTGAATAATTTATTTTAATTTTAATAGAATTGTCAATCTTTCTTATTTCATAGTAAATTTGACCTAGTATTTATCATCTTAATATATAGAGTTTTTCTGTATTGAATTCATTTTTTGATAAAATGATAGGGACTAATACAACCTTCCTTATTTCAGTCCATTAATGAACTGAAAAATCAAAGATATACAACCTTATTACCCGCTCTAATATTATTCCTAAAATTCTTGATTACTTTTTTGAAATTTTCAGGAAAATAATTTAATTTACTTAAACTATTTTCTAGATAGAGGTTTTCAATTAAACCTGTATGTTAAGCTCTGTATACAAAAATTAAACCTACTCTTTCAAGAATATTAAATTTACTTCTTGCGAGGTATCTTTTTCTGTGGTGTAGAATTTCATATCTTCTATATGTTCCTCGGTAGATTTTCTAGCCAAGTTGTAGAGACCCAACCATTGTGTTTTTTTTGAGATTCTTGTATTGATCTTTTTCTTCTTTAATTTCTAATGTATTTTTGGAGGATGCCTCCCTAAATAAAATTGGTAGTCGTACTATCTTTTCTAAAGTTCTTAACTTGTTTGTTGATGCTTGTTGTTGTTGTAGTACTATAGAGAAATTTTTTATAATTTCTTCTGGAGTTATTAATTTTGGTATTTTGTAATTGACATAACTTCATTGTGCTTATATTTTATTGGTGAATGCTCTATGAGTTATTCCACTGAAATCAAGAATAACTTTACTTTTTTTGCTCTATTGTTGTAGATTCTAGATTTTGGGCCATTATAGACCATATAAGTCCTTTTCTGTTCTTTTTTTTTTTTTTTTTTCTTTTCTGTTTCATCATCCCAACTGAGTTTTTTATTTTTTATTTCAGAGGTTTTACTCTCTTTTAAATTGTTAGGTTCTTCCATTTTATTTTGAATTTTTCCTCAAAATTTTTACCTTCTATATTTGAAATTTTGATGAAGATTCTTCTTTAGAATTTTTGGATTCTAAGAGTTGTTTTAAACAATTAAATTCTTTCTGTTTATTTTCTGTCTATATAAGAGATTTCTCGAGGTATAAAAGCTCGAGCTGTTCTTGAAGGATTTTTATCTCCTTTTTTTTTTGTCTTGATTTTGACCTGAAACTTTTCCATTCCTGCAAGCATAAAAATAGTTAGAGGTGCTAGTTCTCTAGTTAATGCATCTGCTAAACTGTTTTTATTTCCTGAAACATGTTATACATCCAACTTATAATGGTTAAACCATTATTTTCATCTAATGAGTCTTCCTTATTTATAATAACTTATTATGTTAGTCCTTAAAAAATGTTCAAAATTTTTATTGTCTACTCTAACAATAAATTTGGTACTAATAACATAAATAACAAATTTCTTTATTGCTTTCTTAATTACTAAATATTCATTTTTATTACCATAATAATTTAATTCAGGGCCTTAAAATGATTCAGAAATAAATCTACAAAGATATTCATATTTATTATCTACTATTACTTTTAGTACTGCTCTCCAATATTCATGAGAAGCAAATTTTTTATGATCATTTGATCCGAGATGGTATAAGGAGGGCAAGTTTTCGACTTGTGATTTTACCTTATTCATATATTTATTATCTTTTTCGATCCAATTCCAAACATAGTAATTTTTAAGCTTTGTTTGTTATAATTTTCTTATTTCTACTAATTTTTTTGATATATACCTCAGTATATGTCAAACATCCTAAAAATTTTTGAAGTTGATTTTTATCTTTTATAATACTAAATTTTTTTTATATATTATTTAAAATATGAGGCTGTAAATGGTGTTTATCATTTTTTATCTCAAGTCCTAAATATTTTATTTTTCTTAGGCAATTACTGCTTTATTTTCTAATATAACTATTCTTTTTTTTTTTTTTTTGACATTCTTGTAGTATATTTATTACATCTATATAATGTCTTTATAGATCATTGCTAAAGACTAATATATCATTTATATAGACGCAATAAAAATTATAAAATTTCTTAAATATATTATAAATGTATTTTTGAAAAATACTAGGTGCTTGTTTTAATCCAAATGGAATAATTGTTCTTTATAATTGTCCTTGTAGACAACTAAATATTTTTACTTTTTGATATTATTCATCAAGTCTTATTTGCTAAAATTCACTTTTGTAATTAAAACTTGAAAAATATTTCTTTCATTTTATTAAGAATAATAATTATTCTTTTTTAAGAATAAAGTATCCACCATCTATTTTTTTTGTTTAAAACTTCAAAATTTATAACCATTCTTTTATTTCCTCCTTGATTTAAATTTTTTTTTTTACCTGAAAAGTTGGACTTGAATAGGGTGAGTTACTAGGACTGATTATTTTTAATTTAAAAAGTTATTGAATTTGTTTTTCAAATCATTGATTTTACTTTTATAACTTTTGAGTGATTTTTTAATTTTATGCTTGTTATTTTATTAGATTTATTAATATTTAGATCCAATGGATTTTTTGAACATATTTTTCTTAATAATTTTCTAATTCTTGTTAAAGTTTTATTTACTTGTATTTCATTCAGAAAGGAGCTTTGATTGACCTCTATTTATTTCTAAGAAAATATTTTCTATTTGTAAATTTGTTTTATTTTATATCTTCACTACGTTTTCGCCTTTTATATTGTGATATAAAATTTAGTAATGAAACTGTTAAGACTTTTCTTATTTTTGACACAAGTAGTTTCATCTTTTAAAGTTGTCAAGCTAATTTTTTCTAGATATTGAATAAATGATTGATATAAGTTTAAGAAGTTGTTTCATAATAAGATGTCAACTCATGTTTTTTGTTAATATATTGTAAGAATGTAAAAGATTTCTACTTCTTGTTAATATATTATAAGTATGTGAAATATTTTTCTTCCTATATATATATATATTGTTTAGATTTATGACAATATTATTTTATATTCTAACTATTAATACCTTTGTGGCTAGTTTCCAAAATTTTTCTAAATATACATATTTATTGGCTGCACATATACTTGCATCTTTATATATTTTAAATTGTAATCTTATTTTTATATATATACTGTTTGGATTTGTTATACTTAATAATTCATCTATTAATCAGAATCAAAATCAAAATTAGAATAAAATGTTTTTGAGTTTTTTTATTTCTTTATTCTTTGTATGGATTAGATGTTTTTCTTCTTTGTGGAGTTGATAATATATGTTTCATATGGATTCTTGCTCCTATGTTTTCTTGTTTAGATTTACTTTTACTAATTATTGTTATATCATTATTTTCTTTGTTCGTAGAAATTTTTCTTCATAATATTTTTATAATTCTTCATTTGTTAAAATTAATAGACTAGTTAATTTTCCCTTGTACTTATTTTCAGGATTCAAAAATTGTTTTTCCAATTCTTTTCTATATTTCATCAAAATGTGATTATATATTTTTATTCATCTTTGAAATTTTCTTCTTCTTTTCTTTTATCATTTTTGGGTATTAATGCATTACATCTTCTATGTGGTTCTTCTTTTAATCCTTTTAATGGGTTAAATTTTAATCATTTTCTCTTAGTACATTATTAATGTTCCTTCTTAATTTAAATTTTTTTTATGCATATCTAATTGTAGTTTTTTAACGCAACTGTATTCTTTTATTTCTTTCAAGGATTTCTTTTTGTATTTTATTTAGATTTTGCAGATATTTGGTATTTGATGTACATACTGTATCTACTCTTCAGCTAAAAGAATTAAGACTTTTATTATGATTTTTTATACTACCATTTATATTTTCATTTTCTTGTAATTCTATTTCTTGTAATTTAAATTTTAACATCTTTTAATCTTTTATTACTTCATGAATTAATATTTTTTTAATTTCTTTAGTTTATTGTTTTAATTCTTTAACTTCTTCTTGTTGTTCCCAATCAGATTTACTAATATTTAATTAATTATTAGTAAATTTTATTTTTTGAACATTACTTCTTTTTTATTGTATAAGAGATTTTTCTTTAACATCCAAATTTTATTCTTTTGGTATTTTAAATTGGTTATTATTTCTAATTTTATTATTTGTCATATTGCTTGAAATGTTTTTCTATTTCTATAAATTGATTTTGTCAGTATATTGAACTGTTATGACTATTAGTTAATGAATATCTATTATATAATGTACTAAAAATGAGTGATTTTCTTCTTTCATTAAATTTTTACTTTCAAATTCTTAATCTAAACTTAATACTTGGTTCAAGTTTCTATCATTAATATTTACAGCAAATTTAAGGTATACTGTAAATTTTATATTATGATATCCTAAGTTTACATAGATCATTCCTAATATAGCATATTTTCTATTTATTATCGTGTTATTTAGTAATGCTAGTATATCTATTCCTTCTTTAAGATGTACTTTTATTAGTATTTGTATCCCTCTTAGATGAATATATCCAATTTTTTCTTTATTTTTTTGCAGGTTTTTTAGTAGTTTATCTATAATTATTTCTTTGTCAATTAATGGTATGATAATACTCATTTTTTGTTATTTATTCTATAATAAACTATGTCTTTTCTAGAAAATATTTTTCTTATTTTTGATAATGATGATTCTTTAAATCTGTCACATTCATTAAGATTTAATTTTGACTCTTAAATTTCTTCAAATTTCTTTTTACTAAATATCATTTTTTGTGAAAGATATGCTGAGATATCTTGTGTTTCTACTCTTATTATTTCTTAATTTATTATTTTTCTAACATTTTTAAAGAGTATGATTTTTTATTTTTGCATAATTTGTCTGTAAGCTATTACACTTTATTTTTATATCATTTTGTAAGATTTATATGTGTTTTAGGGTATGAATTTAGTGGGATATGGTGGATACTAACAGTAGTTCTCGGATAATTGTAGTTGGGTGTGAAAGGTTATAGGTATTGGGCTTTATGGTGCGACTATGAGGTAGAATAACATTCAAGAATTGGTATGAAATTGTTCCTCATTTAGTGATAAGAAAACTGGGTTGAAAAGGGATGAACACATTGATGTTCTTTCAAGTCGACTTGGTGAAAAATGGGGTAGTGACAACAAGTGAGGTGGCGATAGGTTCTGAGTAGGTAGTGTTGACTGGGATGGTCTCTGGGTAGTTGGGTTTGATGGAGGAGTTGGAAACACTTGTGGTTACAAGAGGGATGAAAACTAAAATTGATTGTCGACTAATAAGGGAGACTGGCGCAAGGAAGAAGGGACTTGGGTTTGTGGATTGACGGGGTCTGTTGGGTGGCGCGAAGAGGAGTGAGGTGGAATATGGTGGTCTTTGGGTTGAAGTCGCAAAACACACGGAAGAGGGTTGAAGGGATTGGTAGCAGCCATTGGTGTAACTTCTAGAACTTTAAGCTCAGGCGAGGAACTTGCAAGGGTGATTAGCCGAAATTTTGAGGTTGGGTGAGGCTGTTGTATGGTGGGCTTTTGCAAGAGAGGATTTTAAGAGGAAACATATATAAGAGAAAGAAATTTAGGAGAAAAATTACTCAAGTTTATTTCTTAAACTTGCTTATGAATTTGCTTGATAATTTCTTTTTTGGCTTGATTACAAATGGTGCTAGAGAAGCTCTATTTATAGGCATCCAAAAGCACTTCTCTATGCCTCTTAACCAACTCATTAAATCACTTCCCAACTACCTACATTAATTAATCTTACACCTACACAACTCATACCTACTTACATTTATTAGTCTCATTTTTACTTAATAATCTTCTACAACTACTAAACATTTATTAGTACAACATGATCAAAGTCTAAGACAATCTAGAAGATTTAAATGACTTATAAAAATCAAGTTTAATATTTCAACACTCCCCCATAAACTTGATTCGGTGAAACTCCAAGAAGACTTCACAACTTAAGAAAAACTTCTTGTTTGAGTGGCTTCGTGAAGATGTCCGAAACTTGGTCATGAGTGCTCACATGTTTGACTACAACTTCCTTCTTTGTGATGTATTCTCTTATGAAGTGGTAACGTGTGTCTATGTGCTTACTTTTATCATGGAACACAGGATTCTTTGCCAATGCAATAGCAGACTTGTTATGAACATAGATTTCTGTCACTGTTTGTGGTGGCATCTTCAATTCTTTTAGCAAATTTCTAAGCCATATTGCATGACAAACACAAGATGTAGTAGCTACGTATTCTGCTTCACAAGTAGACAGTGTCACTATGGGTTACTTTTTTGACATCCAAGTGAAAGCGATATCCCCCATGAAAAACACAAATCTACTTGTACTTTTTCTATCATCATAATCACCAGCCCAGTCGCTATCACTATAACCAACAAGTTCAGAACTGTTAGAAGAATAATAGAATAGGCCAAGATTTATAGTACCTTTGATATATCTAAGAATTCTCTTTGCAGCCTTTAGGTGATTATTTTTTGGAGATTCCATGTAACGACTAACAATTCCAACTGCATAGAGAATATCTGGCCTAGTGCATGTTAGGTAGCGTAGACTTCCAATTAGGCTCTTGAAAAGAGTTGGATCCACTCTTTCTTCCTCATCAAACTTTGATAGTTTGACTCCACACTCCATGGGCGTGCTTATTGGCTTAGAATTTTTCATGTTGAACTTGTTGAGCACTTCTTTTGCATATGCTTCTTGAGGGATGAAAATTCTATTTTCTCCTTGCTTGACTTCAATGTCAAGGTAGTATGACATGAGCCCAATGTTGGTCATCTCGAACTCTTTGGTCATAATTCTCTTGAATTCTTCAAACAATCTTGGATTGTTACCTGTGAAGATTAAATCATCTACATACAAACAAACAATCATAATATCATCATTTTTCACTTTTACATAGAGAGCATATTCATGAGGACATTTTTTGAAATCATTTTCTTGAAAATATTTGTCGATTATGCTATTCCATGCTCTTGGTGCTTGCTTTAACCCATAAAAGGGCTTCTTCAATTTTAGGACCTTATTGATGTGTTAAATTTAGTACTCGCAAGTGTACGAATCACTCGTAGAAAAGTGATAAGCAACTTCCAAAGTCGGTCTCTCAAGGAATTGCAGTGGTTCTAAATAACTAACTTTTTAATCTAAATAGAGTTCTAATGAAAATAAAACACTAATTAAATAGAGTTCTAGTAAAACTAAAACTCTAAGTAACTAGAATTCTAAAGCTAGTAAAACTGTAAAAAGGTGTTTGATTTGTAACGGGAACAAAGTACGAGCAATTAAACGAAAACAATATTGCAATTTAACAATCAATTCAGATATATTTGAAGATCAATGGAGGATGTATGGACGTTTAGCTTGGTTGACCATGCTTGCATCGAAAAGGTATGGTGAAATAACATAAATGTTCTATATAAACAAAATTACCGCCTTTCCTTTTAATTATGAGACTGCCTGCGGTCGGGGTAAATCTCTTTGTTGATTAACTAATTAACTGCCTTCGGTCGGGGTAAATCAAATAGTAATCAAATTACGCGCAAGGAAAAACATGTCAATCAAATTAATGCTATGACTAAGTCACTAATATTGAAGTTTTGATTAAGTGTTTCGGAATAAAGTTAAGGTGACGTTCCTATAACTAAATTCTAAGATCTTTCAACCTAACTACGAATCTCAAATTGGCTCATGATAATTCATAATTAAATATCTAAACATGCTCTTAATCAAAAAGTAATTTGTTATTATTAAATCAATAAAATATACACCATACACAGTTCTAGCAAACATGACAACACAAACTAAACATCCATAATGAAATTAGCCACTCGTGTTCATATTAATATTCATAGACAAATAAAATATGAACATACACTCCAACGAAAGAAGAAGAAAAATAGAATTCTATAACACCAAAGAAAACCTAGATCTAAATACCGCTTATGGATGGGATAGCGTTCTTCTCCAAAAGCTTTATCTTCGATTGTCGACGGCTTCCTTGGATCCTTAGAATGGTTTCTCTCGCTTCGTTTGAGTGTAGCAAAGCTCCCAAAGTTGATTGAATGTAGTGTTTGGTTGCAAAATTGTAATGTGTAAAGTTGTGTACAAGTTGTTCGAGTTCTTCCGCAAGGGGGAGTCTAAGGGGGTATTTATAGCTGTAAGGGTTTACACAAATCCTGATTGCTATAGGAATAGGCGCTCCTCGGCATACATTTTTCCCGCCGCGGCGCAACACAAATTCTAAAAATAATGTAAAAACCCGAGAGCTCCCCCCACGGCGCACAATAATCATGCCGCGGCGCGCAATGTTTTCATGATTTCCCAGGATGCAATCCGAGAGCCTCTCGCCGCGGCATATGGTTTCTTCGCCGCGGCGCGCCTTGTATGTAATGGTATGTAAATGCCTTTACATACGTTGTTGAGACCCTCGCTGCGGCACATGGTTTCTTCGCCGTGGTACATGGTTTCTTCGCCGTGGCGCGCATTGCTTTCCTTCTCTTCATGCTTACCCCCTTACATATGTGATGACTCGTTATGTAAGGCTTACATATTTGACTTGTCTTGCCCGTAACTCGTGATCCGAGCGCCGTAAGTGTTCCGTCTTCACGTGTTTTCATTAATTGACTCATTTGACTCTAAACACACCTGAAATGCACTAAAACATACCCGTGAATTCGAATGGATAGATTTATGAAATTAATCAAATAAACAATCACAACGAATCTATATATTAAACAATTAAGCACAATTAATCACGAAATATTAGTACTTTTTGAGCACTCATCACTTATCTTCATGTCCTTTTGCCATATAGCCTAGAGATTGTTCAACATAAACCTCTTCTTCAAGATATCCATTGAAGAATGCAGACTTGACATCCATTTGATAAATGTTCCATTTATTTTGGGCTGCTAAAGAAAGAATTAATCTTATAGTTTCTAAGCTAGCGACAGGAGCCAATACCTCATCGTAGTCAATTCCTTGCCTTTGACTATAACCTTTAGCAACCATTCTTGCCTTGTATCTTTCTACCTCTCCTTGGACATTCTTCTTTGCTTTGTACACCCACTTTACTCCTATAGTTTTTTGTCCTTATGGAAGATAAGAAAGTTCCTATGTGTCGTTCTTTATGATTGACTTCATTTCTTCATCCATGGCATCTCTCCACTTCTTGTTTTGGATAGCTTCTTCAAAATCTATTGGTTCACATTCCCCAAGAAGACAAAAAAGAGTTACATCAAAATTGTTTAGAGGTTGTGTTACCTCATAAAGCTCTTCTAAGTCTCTTGTTCTTGGAATCCTTTCACTTGAACTTGTAGTTTTGCTTGTTGCTTCAATAGATGCTCCATTTGCATTTGTACTTGAACTTTCATTTGAACTTCCACTTGAAGGAGATGAGCTTCTCAATGGCAATAGTGGATGAAGTGGGGTATGTGGTTCTTCATCTTCATCTCTAACTTCTTTTCTTGGATCTTCTTCTTCTTTAAAGAAAAATATAGTGTCATAGTCTTCTTCTTGAGCATTCAAATCCCACATGCCTTCTTCATCGAGCTGTACATCTCGACTAATGACGATCTTGCCATTTGTTGGGTTGTAAAGCTTGTAACCTTTGGAACTTGTGTCATAGCCAATGAAGATAAGCTTATTGCTCCTATCATCGAGCTTGGTTCCTTTTTCTTCAGGAACATGGGGGTAGGCGATGCTTTCAAAGACTCTTAAATGTGAAACACTCGGCTTTCTACCACTCCAAGCTTCTTGAGGAGTTTTGCCCCAAATACTTTTTGAAGGAGATCGGTTTGAAAAGTAAACGGCACTTGCTACAGCTTCGGCCCAAAATTCTTTGGACATCTTCTTGCTCTTTAATATGCTTCGAGCCATGTTGAGGATGGTTCTATTCTTTCTTTCTGTTACACCATTTTGTTGAGGAGTTTTGGAACCATTAGAGGACGACGAATTCCATTATTTTCACAGAATTCTTTGAAATCTTTTGATAAGAATTCTCCTCCTCGATCGGATCTCATAGATATAATTTCACGTCTACTCTTTCTTTTTTAATAAGTGCTTTGAATTTCTTGAAGACTCCAAAAACTTCAAATTTTTCCTTCAAAAAATATACCCAAGTTTTTCTTGAATCATTATCAATGAAGAGAATAAAATATTTGTTCTTACCAAATGAACTTGGAGTGATTGGACCACACACATCGGTATGGATTAGTTCAAGCGGTCTTCTTGCTCTTGTAGTTAATTCTTTAGGAAAACTTTTTCTAAACTACTTTCTAAGCAAACACCCTTCACAAAGTTGGTTAGGTAGATTGATGGTAGGCAATCCTTTCACCATATTCTTGGAAGAAAGCAATTTTAGACCACCAAAATTTAAGTGTCCAAATCTTAAATGCCAAAGCCAAGATTTATCTTTGAAACAAGCCTTTAAACATTGTGCAACATCATTTTGAATGTTTAACAAAAACATTCTATTTTTGGCCATTGGAACTTTGGCTATCAAGTTAAAATTATGATCTCTTAGAAAAAGGCTATTGTCTCTCATGTGAACATCATAACCTTTTTCTAAGAGTTGGCCCAAGCTCAAAATATTACTCTTCATTTTTGGCACATAATAAACATTTGAAATAAATTGATATCCTCCATTCTTCAAGCGAATACAGATTTTACCTTTGCCTTTTATAGGAATTGTAGATTCATCTCCAAAAGTGATTGCGCTATTTACTACTTCATCAAGCTCCACGAACATATCTCTATTTTCACACATATGATTGCTTGCGCCGGTATCAAGGTACCATGTACTTTTCTCTCTTCCTTCCTCTCCTTTGTATGCTAGGAGTAAGGTGGTATCTTCTTCAATTTTGTCTTCCACAAAAATTGGCTCTTTCTTCATTCCTCTTTGGAGCTCTACATTCGGAAGCATAATGTCCAAATCTTTGACAATTATAACATTGAATTTGAGGGTTATAATTTCTTACCCCATGGTTGCTTCTACCACGACCTCTTGATGAACTTGGCTATTGTCTCTTTTCTTCATTGTTGAAAGTCTTGAAACCACCTCTTCCTCGTCCACAGCCACAGCCTCTTCCATTTTGGCTTCTCTCTTTGCCAAACCATTCTTGTTCCTCCTTTAGTGTGAATCTTGTTTGAAGAACTTGCTCCACGGTCTCATCTTTTCTTTTATTCCTCTCTTAATATGCTTGTAAAGAACCCAAAAGTTGCTCAATTGTCATTTTTTCTAAACTTTGTCTCTTCAATCGTGACAACAATATGCTCAAAATTTTTAGTTATAGAGTGAAGAATTTTCTCCATAATTCTTACATCACCCAAAGTTTCACCATTTCTTTTTAGTTGATTAGAACCGGTTAGAACTCTAGAAAAATATTCCGAAATTGTTTCGGATTCTTTCATGTGTAAGGATTTAAACTCTTGTCTTAGAGTTTGAAGACGTACCTTCTTTACCGGTTCCGCTCCCTTATAAGAAGTTTGAAGCATATCCCATGCTTGCTTGGATGTTTTTGCTTCAGACACCTTCTCAAAGCCATCATCATCCAATGCTTGAAAGATGAGAAAGAGAGCCTTCTTGTCTTTCTTTCTCGAATCCTTGAGAACATCTCTTTGTGCTTGAGAAAGAGTAGTCTCATCTTGTGATTCAACATACCCATTCTCTACAATGTCCCAAATATCATTGGCACCTAGTAATGCCATCATCTTGATGCTCCAATTATCATATTTTCCCTTTGTGAGAAATGGGACTTGGAAGGGAGCCATGCCATTGCTTGCCATCTTCTTGAACCAAACTCTTCACTACTTAAGCTCTGATACCACTTTGTTGTATGATGGGCTTTTGCAAGAGAGGATTTTAAGAGGAAAAATATATAAGAGAAAGAAATTTAGGAGAAAAATTACTCAAGTTTATTTCTCATGAATTTGCTTGATGATTTCTTTTTTGTCTTGAATACAAATGGTGCTAAAAAAGCTCTATTTATAGGCTTCCAAAAGCACTTCTCTATACCTCCCAACCAACTCATTAAATCACTTCCCAACTACCTACATTAATTAGTCTCACACCTATACAACTCATACCTACTTACATTTATTAGTCTCACTCTTTCTTAATAATCGTCTACAACTACGAAGCATTTATTAGTACAACAAGATCAAAGTCTAAGACAATCTAGAAGATTTAAATGACTTATAGAAATTAAGTTTAATATTTCAACAGAGGCGTAGGGTGACTCGAAATGGAATGGGTAAGTGTGTTCGAAGGTTTGCAATGGCTATTATGGTGAGGTTGATAGGTTCATTCGATGACTGGGTTTCTATTTGGGTCATCAATGGAGAGGAAAGACGGGTCGCACAAGTGGTTGGAAGCTGATTTTAGGCGTGGATGGTGGATTTTGGTATGGAGATGGTTCTAGCTGGTGGTGCAACGGTGTTTGGGTAAAATCTGGGTATGATGGAATAGGAGTTGGTGAAGGAACAACAATTCTCTGTTCTTGAAAATAAGCTTCTAGGGCTCTACTTGAACATCGAATGAAAGCCTAAGCTTTAAAATAAAGTTTAATAACATGATAATAACGTTTTTAAACATGAAATTTCATTTTTAAATTTTTTTAGTTGGTGCATATGTGTTTTTTTTTTAATGTAAAAAAAAATTTATAAAAAAAATATATATTATTTTTTTATAATATAAAAAATATATTTATTTTTTAATATAAGATTAAAAATAAAATCAATTGAATAACTGAATCATATATGAATTGAACGGTAAACATAATGATATTTTTACATTTAATCGTTTTATTAATTAATATTATATATAAGAGTTTAAATTACGAGATTTTTTAATATAAAAATGTTATTCATTTTAATATAATTATATTTATTGTTATTTTTGTTTTTAAAAAAAATAATTTATGGGCATTAAGTTATCAAAGTATTATATATCAAGTAAAAATAGTAGAGTAAAATTTTTAATTGCATGTATGTAACATGTGCCGGCACGTGTTAATGACTAGTACTAACAAAAAAAGATTATATAATTAATTATAAGCGAGTGTTATTTGTTGAATAAAATTATTATTATTAAAATAATTATGATAATAATAATTTAAGAAATGAAAATATTGCTAACCCTTGACTAATTATTATGAAAATTTGTAATTTTTAATATTTTTGAAATATTATTACACATCTCGTACGCATTAGAGACCAAACTTCTAACAATAAGTTTGAGCGCGTTAGAGTAAGATTTTGGTGCCCTGGAGAAAGGAAAAAAAAGGGCATTTGTCACTTTAATGATAGTTTGTGTTAAACTAACCATTGAATTAACAAACATGTAATACTCAGGCTAGTAATTATCTATTAATTATCAAATTAAAATACGTATAATGTTTAAAAAATTTGTTAACCAAATATACAATATAAATTTGACCAAAAAAATATACAATAAAAATAACACAATTTAAAACTTATAATAACAAAAATAGCACCATTATATTCAAATCATATATTTTTATAATTAAAAAAATGAATTTTATATCATTTTTCTTTAAACTCCCGTCTAATTTAATACTGTTCATATTAAATTTGATACAATTTAGACTCGTTTAATATTACACATTCAATATTAAATACTTAATATTATTAAGGTGATAATTTTATTATTATAAATTTTAGAAATATTATTTTTGTTACTTTCCTTAATTTTTAAACCCTGCCGACGTTAGGCACCCAAAAATTAATTGATGCATGTGATGAAGAAATATATTAACACGAGGTTCTTAATTTTTTGTTGTCTTCCAATTTTTTCTTAAGTCGATCTAGAAAAATAATGGCACAGTTGGATCTCATAAATGGACAGCTATGTACGTTTCTTTATAAAAGTCACTTTTCTTTGAGATCTGCATTTCATTTTTGTTCGACATATCTATGAGTCTTGTATTTGCTTTGGATTATATTTCAATTTTTGATGTAAATTTTTTTTTTTTTGGATGTAAAATTATATGTCGCACTCCATGTCATCTTCTTTCTCCCCACGAGCCCGGCGATTTCTAACCGAACTGTATATATTTTCAACTCTAGCTAACCCCACATTATGTTACTATGCAAACAGCCAAACATCAAAGGTCCTCCTCAATCAAAAGAGTTGATCTTCTGTTTTGAAATACTTAAAAATCCAAAAAAGAAAAAAGAGAAGGAAAAAAAAGAACTTTGGTGAAAGACATCAAGGTGTTATATATCTTTCTAACTTACTAGGCAAACAGCCAAACATCAAAGGTCCTCCTCAATCAAAAGAGTTGATTTTCTGTTGAAATACTTAAAAATCCAAAAAAGAAAAAAGAGAAGGAAAAAAAATTACTTTGGTGAAAGACATCAAGGTGTTATCTTTCTAACTTACTATGCAAACAGCCAAACATCAAAGGTCCTCCTCAATCAAAAGAGTTGATTTTCTGTTGGAAATACTTAAAAATCCAAAAACGAGAAGGAAAAAAAAGAACTTTGGTGAAAGACATCAAGGTGTTATCTTTCTAACTTACTATGCAAACAGCCAAACATCAAAGGTCCTTCTCAATCAAACGAGTTGATTTTCTGTTGGAAACTTAAAAATCCAAAAAAGAAAAAGAGAAGGAAAAAAAAAAAAATAACTTTGGTGAAAGACATCAAGGTGTTATCTTTCTAACTGGTACACATGGGGATGGGCATAAATTGAAAAAATCGACCAATTGATTGGACCAGACCTAAATCGAACTTTCTAGGTCGGTTTTTGTTGGTTCAGTAGGTTCGGTTTAACTTTTTAAAAAATCGATTAAATAGGTTCGGCTAAGGTTTAGATGAAAAAAAATCTATTTAAACCAAACCGAACCTACATATTTAAAACAATATTTTTTTTAATATAAAATGATATGTTTTATATTTTTATTAGCATTTGGGCAATATTCACATATTATGATCATGATATATATATATATATATATATAAGCTTAAAACTTATTACATAACTTTAATTTTAGTGATTTTATTCAATTAATGTTATATTATAGTGCGGTTGATATTCTTATGTGTATATATATATTTTAATAAATATAGTAGGTCCAAACTAATCAACCGAACCGAACAAACCGATTAAATAGGTTGGTTTGTAATTCGGTTAGTTTTGATAAGTAGATCGGTTTTAGTTTATAAAAATACCTAATTGACCAAATCGATTCGGTTAATTTTTTGGGTCAAAAACCGAACCGACCAACCTACTATCATCCCTAGGTACACATATTAATGTTTGCCTATGGCTTCATTAAATACAAGGATAGTTGCTTCAAGGCATATCTAATTATCTTTCCAAAATTCACTCATACGCGGACCATATGAAATATCTTCTTGTGAACTCTCTTCTCTTGCTAACAAAAAATAATATTTATTAAAATTTATAATAATAAAAATAACATATATTTTATTCAAATTATATATTTTTACAATAAACAAATAAATGTTAAATCATTTTTCTTTGAATACCGTTCAATTGAACGTCATTTAAATTAAACTATTGCAATTTAAACTCGTTTAATATTAAAGGTTGTCCAATTGCTCATCGTTCTATGTTATTGGGTGCTATTTTAATTAATATAAATTTCAAAATTTTTAATTTTAGTAATTTTTCTATCTTCTTATAATCCTCTGAACAAATTTATTTAACACATTTATAAAAATACATTATAAAAAAATATATATATATCTTTGGCCTGATAGTTCAATTAAAAAAGAAACTTTCTATATAAATGAAACTTTTTTATAATATTAAATATAACACACTTAAAAACTTATAATAATAAAAATAGCACTTAATAACATTAAGCGATGTCTAATTAGATGACCTTTAACATTGAATAAGTCAAAATTGCTGCAGTTTAATTTAAACGGTGTCTAATTGAATGACGTTAAAAAATATATAATAATTATTTTTTTAATTATAAAAATATATAATTTGAACCAAAAATGTTATTTTTGTGGTCCCTACATATTTTATATATGTCTTAATTTTAAAAATATTTGTTTATTTCTATCCCTTATGGGTGTGTAACATTAATTATTATTTGTTAGTTAATTATCTAAAGTATATTTAAATCCTAAAATTCATAACTACAAGGGCATGTTTGGTTGATAATAATCGTAATCGTAATGAAAATCATTCAGGGTATTACTGTATTTGGTTTGACTGTACTCTGTAATGGAATATAAAGGAATTACAGCCCTCTATAATCCTCATTACGTCTACAGTCCTCTGTAAGCCTCATTGCGCCTTCAGTGCTCTCTATTTTTCTCACAATTTGTGTAATCATTTATGATTTTTTTGCTCATTCTATCTCTTTTAGTAACGAAAAAAATTATTTTTTAATTTTACTTCATTTACAATTTTATAATCTTAATTTAATATTATTATTTATTTTGATTACACTGCTTAAACAAATATTGTAATAGTAATATTGTTTCCTTTACATTTCACGTTTGGTTCGCTGAATGTAAAAATAATAGGAATGATAAATGTAATGAAATTGAATGTAAAGGAAACAATATTAATATTACAATGTTTTTTTAAGCAGTGTAATCAAAATAAATAATAATATTAAAATAAAGATTATAAAATTATAAATGAAGTAAAATTAAAAAATAAACTTTTTTTATTTCTAAAAGAGATAGAATGAATAAAAAATCATAAATAATTATACAAATTATGTGAAAAATAGAGAAGGTTGAAGGCGTAATGAGGATTACAGAGGGTTGCAGGCGTAATGAAGATTACTGCTACTGCTGTAATCATTTTTTATTCTATTACAGAATACAGTCAAATCAAACACAATAATATCTTGAATGATTTTTATTACGATTACGATTATTATCAACAAAATATACTCAATTTTATTACAATTATCATTCTTATTATTTTTATATTCAACGAACTGAACCAAAGATCACTTAATGCCGACCATTAGTGTTAACGTAATAAAGTGTTAGTTCAACAAAGAAAGATTGCGCATAGATGGCAATGAATAGATTCCATTAATTTTCTCCAAAAATGAATAAAATTAATTTCTAGAATACTTGTGAGAACTGAAATTGAGAATCAATTTTATAAATGTCAAAATATCCGCTCCTAAGTAAATTCATAGAGGGGAGGGAAACAAATTATACTGTGTTTGCATCAAGCAGCTGTGACTTGCGAAACCCCCTTTCATAGGTTTAGATAGGATGTGTGATTTCATATCAAAATAATATGTTAATTATATATTTGTATATCAAATCTATGTTAAAGTAAATTATATATAATATATATTATTAGATAAATTTTTTTGAGTAAAAATTATCACTAATAATTGATCAAAGAATATTCATATAAGATCATGAAGAATTAAAGATAAATATGTGAAAATGTACCTGAATTCATAACAATTAATTACTCTCTAGAGCTGAGTGATTTGTCTTCCAAATATACTTGTTTTCCTTAAAGAATCCTATAGTTTTCTTTCTAACGATAAGATATCAGATAAATTAGAACTGAATGTATGACCTGAGAATCATAACCACTCTATATATATAGACAATAACTGTATTTTTATTTTAGACTATCATTAAAATATAAATTATCTTTAGGTCTCTACATAAGACTCACACCTTTTAGATATATTAAAGCTCAAATTACTTAAACCTTATCAAATCATTTTTAAAACGGACTCAACCTTATATGACAGCTCACAACACATAATTATTCACATATAAGTCCAGTGTTAAATTAAAGACCCAACAATCTCACACTTAGGTATATATGTAACCTTATAATTATGCATTGCAAAAAAAATAACTATATGAGCTCAATTTTACTTTCATTACTGAAAAGTATCTCTAACCAATCTAGTTCATCAATCATATCAACAATTGATCAAAGCGACCTTCATTATATCTGTTGTAACTTGACCCATCAATGGTCAATATGCTAATACAATTGAATAACATGTATCATGATGTGGATATGTAGCATGAAAATTTCATGTAATGGATCTTAACATGCCTATTTCCAACTGATCCACCCTTGTGAGAACAACCATAGTAGAATCAAAGTGTAAATAAATATAATTATATTTCTGCAGAAAATAACCTCAAAATATCCATAGATTGAAATAATTGAAAATGTGTCTATATAAAATACAAACTTAAAATTACAAATTCCTACTAAAACTAAATATTCTCAAATAACATGACACCCATACAAGTAATGTGCTCAATAAACATTTTGGATGGCAATCCCTTAGTAAGCGGATCTGCAATCTTGGAGTTTGCATCAATGTGTTTTATAGACATATGTTCACTATGAACCTTTTTTTTTTTTACAACTAGGAACTTGATGTTAATATGTTTTGATTTCATTTAGTTCCTATCGTTAGTAGAATATAGCATTGCTATCTTATTGTCACAAAATAACTTGAGTGGTCTTTCAATATCATCCACTATATGCAGCCATGTGAAAAAATTTTGTAGCCATATTTTTTGATTAGATGCCTCATAACATGCTATGAATTATACCTCTATGGTAGAACAGGCTATAAAAGACTATTTAACACTCTTATTAGAGATAGAGCATACCACCTTTGTATCCATCAAATTAGATTCAATATACCCTATGATCTCAAACTGATCTAACCTATAATATATGAGCATGTATTCTTTTATTCTCTGTAAGTACCTTAAGACTCGTGCTGTCTTACAATGATCCATTTCTAAATTGCTTAAATATATGCCCAACATCCCAAAATATACGCAATATTCCAGTGAAGCGCAATCCCATTTATAATTTCCTCATATTATTACAAACAAAGAAACGAAAAATCACAACAAACCAACTAATTAGTCAAGTAAATGTAAAATCATATATTTTCAAAAGGGATAAGTTCTAACAGGAGTATTAGTACAACATCCATGACTCAAATATTGCAAATAAATTAATCTTTTTTGTGTAGGTGAAGGAAAGTCAATAATACTCATTTCAAGCCCAAAGAGGTTCCCAAGTAGTGCCCAAATCGTCAAGAAAACAAGTGGTGTCAATGTAAGGAACTAGTTGGGAATTGGGTTCTTGAGAATATTGAGTATTAGTCATGTTCCTACAGAGAAGACCATTCAAATTAGAATTCTGGTGTTGGATGTTGGCAATCTCAGCTTGAGTCTTGGCTAACTGGGCTTGAAGCTCGCTTAATTGTTTTTGAAGCTGACAAATAGCCCCGGCACTTCCATAAACTGGGTTTCTTATTCTTGCATTTGCTTCATATACCATACTGCTCACTGCATCTGCTCTTTGGCCATCTGGAATTTCCTGCAAATTTTAGCCAATAAACATGTAGCTTTATTGTATATAGGTGATAAATATCTAACAAAAAGTCTTCCTATTTTAAATTATATATTTTTATAATTTACTTAATGTTTATTTTTATAAAAATAGTATTATATATATATATATATATATATATATATATATATGTTAAATTGTAATATATATTAAATAACATATTAATTATTAATTAAATTTAAAATTTAAAATATAAGATAAATAAATAATTGTGTAAAATTTTATTAAAAAATTAATTAAATTATATTATATAAAATATATTAAATTAAAATAAAAAATAATTTTGTTTTTAACATCGAGTTCTGTATTCATAAGTTACGCACATACAATAATTTGAATCGAATAGAATTACTCATATCCGATAGACTAATCTATAGGAAGATTCAATAGCTTCCTAATCAGTCTAATCTTTAAGCGGTTTATTATGTATGTATTTTTTATTAAAAAAAAATAAAGAAAGAAGTACATATAATGATTATATTCATTAATGGACGTGACTCGTGTTTGATCTAGACATATGAATGACTTTTGACTTTGAGTAGCCATGAGTTATATTCATTACTGGTGGGACATGGCTCGTGTTTGATCCAGACTTATTAATGACTTTTGAGTAGCCATGCCATAGTTTTGACTTAAAATGTAGAATACCAGTTTGACTCCAATTTCTAAAGGTAAATATGAAGGAAATTTTTTTTTTCTTTTAAAAACAACAAAAATAATTTCATTATAAATTTATAATAATAAAAATAATATTTATTATATTTACATTTAAAATTTTACAATTAAAAAATAATTAATATATATTTTTTAAAATTCATTCAATTAAAATTTGAACGATTATAATTTATACATGTTTAATATTGAATATTCAAATTAAACGTTCAATATTATTAAGGTACTAATTTTATTATTATAAATTTTAGGGGTGTTATTTTTAATAATTTCTTAATTTTTTATTATATATATATAATTTATATTATATAATTTAATTAATTTTTAAATTAATAAATATTTTTACAATCATTTAATTATATAACAATATTAATTTTAAATTTAATTACTAATTAATATATTATTTATTTTATGATTATAAATCCACCATATTGTACTTCAGAGCTTTTTGTTCAGGCAATGCAATTAATAAAAAATATACTTTTTATTATAAATTATTACAAATATTAATTTATATAAATAATTTAATTAAATTTTTATTAATAAATCGTACAATAACGAAGTTTACATTTAATAAATAATTAATAAGTCCCTTGACCAAACATAATTAGGTGTCGAAATCGAAATATGATCGGTTATTGAGGCCCCCATAAATTTTGTTTTAACAACAAAAATATTGACATCTTATATAATAAAACCAAACATAATTAATATTTTCTATTAATCATTCCAAGTCGCACTGCGAAAATTTCTACTTCGTTTACTCAATTTTCCGATTGAGAAACAAGTACGTTTAGCTTTGGGAAGGAAAAAAAAACTTACTACTAAAGTAAGGTTTAAACGTCGCAGCACTCAACTAGGTTGAAGCACTTAATTCATTAGCTAGTGGATAATTGTTTATATTATTTCGTTTCAAATCATATGTATAATTGTTAAAAATATATATATATATATAAAAGAGAGAGAGAGAGAGAGAGAGAGAGAGAGATTTAAGTATGTACCTGCAAGAATTTGACGATGTTGGCAGCTCCAAAGACCCTATGAGCAAGGGTAAACTTGAGGGGATCAGATGGGGGAAAATATGGAGCTAATAAACAATTTTCTACGCATCTCCGTCTGAGAATTTTGCACGCGGCACATGGACTTAGAACAACATTATGTAGTGTTGGAGGATTTGTACTTGATGGAGTATTACTATTCTTGTTATGGGATGATGCAAGTGATGAAGGTTGTTTTGATATTGAAGGTGTTAGAGGAGAAGCAGCAGAATTAAATATATTATCAGGTGAGAAATGAGAAAATTGAATGAAATTTGAGATTCTTGGTGGTGTCATGACCCTAGTTTTGGCATCCATTTATCTATGAAAGAACACGGAAATGAAGATATTTGGTGGAGGATGAGTTGTTTTTTTTTTCGCCTTTTTGCAAATTAGGAAGAGCTAAGTTTTGTGTGTAAGCGTACTGTACATATATAGGGTATAGGGAGTTTAACCCAGGATGAGGAGGTGTAGGATATTACGTCATTAAAATATATAATGACGTTACAACTTTTTTAATTCCTTGCTTATTTTCTATCTTTGTTTTTTCTTTTCTGTAAAATTTTAAAACAAAGAAACACTCCGGCTTTCTCACTTCTGAAGGATATTTATATATATGTGAAAAATTTATAATTATTTTAAATATTGTGGTGGGGGTGTGATCCAATATATATTGAGAAATTGTGAAATATTATATAAACCCTCTTCCACGGCAATTTGGCTACCTAGTCCAAGCTAATACCTATTGTACGTATGGTCCATATTTAATTTATTATTATTATTTAAAAAAAATTATATTTATTACAAGTTTGTAATAAATTATAAATAATATAATATAATATTATTGATAAATGTAATTAGACTTATATAATTGTATTTAATAAAATATTATCATATTATTTATGATTGTGATATATTTTTAACATATAAAAGTGCTCTTTTTTTAAATATTGTTTGTAAAAATTGTGATCTAACAAAGAAAAAAAAATAGGTCGTTTTCATTCACTTATTTAATTTTTAAAAATATGGAAAAATAATAATAAAAGCCCCCACATATTTTAGAACGATTTTTTTTAATTAATTCTCCACACTTTCTTTTGTATTATTTTCCTTTTCTCAAAGTCATAATTAGTAACTTTAAAATTATCTATACTTTCAAAATTTTATTTTTATCATTACATTTTTAAATATATTTAAATAATTTAATATTTTTATTATAATTCATTACAATTTAATAAATACATAAAAATAAAATAATTTTTTTTTATTTTTATTCCATTTTTATTATAAATTAGCAAATGCAGCTATAAGCTACTATTGAGCCTAAAAGGATAAAAAGAAATGAAGTCCAACTGTAAGATGAATATACATCATATATAATACGTATAGTGCCGATGCATGTTTTTCATTGAATAAACATCAAGCTTCAATACATTCGGTCAAACCACTATTGAGCCTAAAAAGATAAAAAGAAATGAAGTCAAATTGTTAGATGAATATGCCGACAGTGGATAAATTTTGATAACATAAAGTTATAAATTTAAAAAATAAAAAAGTTATAATTATACATAAAAAAAAAAAAATTTTGAGATCAATTTAAAATATTAGTCACTATTAATACTCATAAAATAAAATATTAATTTAGATATAAAAAAAAAAAACCTGTCAGAAGAATATACATAATCTATAATACGTATAGTGCCAATGCATTTTTTCCGTTCAATGAATTAATACATTTATTTATTATCTATTATATCTAATGCTATATATAAATAAGGAAGTTTGGCCCAATCTATTTATTTAAGTTTTATTTTATTTGATGAATTTTTTATTTATTTATTATTATTTATATAAATTGTATTAGGTGGTATTATTTAAGATATATTTTATTACCCTTATATTTTTATTTTTATCAAAAATCTATTTGTATCTATATACTATTTTATTATTTTTAATATATCTATCTATTTATTTATCTATATATAAAAGAAAATTTACTTTTTTTTATTTATTTATGTTTGATATTTTTATTTCTTTTATTTTATTATCTTTCCTTGTATTTGGTACTTTTATTTCTTTTATTTTATTTTCTATCTATCTATTATTTATATATAAAAGAAAGTTTACTTTCTTCTCTTTATTGTGTTTCTATCTATATATAAAGGATATTTTACTTTCTCCTATTTATTTTTTTTGCTATTTTTATTTATTTTATTTTATTTAATATTTATTTATATTTAATATTTATATTTTTTTTGTTTGAAATAAAAAGTAGAGGACAAAAAAAAATTAGTTGATAACCTATATAATCTGACATTATATTAGTAGATAGGTATTATTTTTTTAGTAATGTTATATTATTAAGTTGTTATATATATTAAGTAGCGTATAAGAAAAATGTAACTAAATTATACAAATTTAAAAAATAATTATTATATCTAATTTGTAGAAATAAAAAAAAATTAAGTATTATATTACCTTCAATAAAATACTCTCTACAAAAATACAATAAATTTTCCTTAAAAAAAATGAGATTTTTACAGGATAATTGAATATTGAAATAATTTTTATTGCCATTTTTTTAACAATTATATATTTTTACAATTCTTTGAATAGTAAAAAAAATTAAAGAAAAAATTGTAAATTTATTTATTAAAAAAATTAAATTTGTAAATAAATAATGGCAGAAGTAAGTGAAGTTAAATATAATAATAAATTAAAAAATATCTAATGCATGAACTTAGAGGACAAATTTCTAATTATTATATACAAACTTTCAGACAGACATTATTATAAAAATAGAAAATAAACTCCCTAATAATCATACCTTATGAGCTTTATTTGTTCTTTTGATATGACTGAGTTGATTCATTTTCTAAAAAAAAAAAATACAAAGGTAACATAAATTTATACTTATATTTGTACCCATATTAATTATAATAAGATTTTTTTAAAAAATTCTTTAAAAGTAAATAACTTTTTAATTTCAAAATTACTTGATCATTTATCACACCATAATTAATATGAGTATAAATTTATTTGTCTTAATATTACACTTCTACCACTGACAAAAAAAAGACACTTCTCTTCTATCAGATTATTTTTTGTCACATTAAAAATAAGTATATATATGAGTATTAGTTTAAGATTTTTTTATTGTTTAATTTTAAATAATATATAACAATTTAATTAACTATTTTTATGATAATATTATTTATTTTAGAAATAGTTTGTTAAATAGTAGAACTTATTTGCTATCAGAAGTTGAACAATTTAAATAGAAAATAATTTTTAATTTTTTTAATTTATTTTGTATAATCTCTTACATTTAAAAAAAAACGTATATGACATAAATTCTATCTAAAACTAAAAAAAATTTATGATTTAAATTTTAATAATAAATGTGTGAATATAAATTGTATAAAAAATATTTAAGGGAGCACGTGCAAGAGTACATATAAAATGGAGAGTTTGTCTCTCTAATTAAAATCTTATTATTTGATGATTATTTTGTTTAATGTTTTTTATAAAAGAAAATTAAATATTTAAAAATATATCATGAAATGAAATGAGTTTCCCATAATTTCGCCACGTTCATATCTTTCATACATTTAGTTTTTTTCTTTTCTTTTCTAATTTATTAGTCTATATAAGAGGAGAGTTGCTCTCCACTGTCAAACAACATTAACAACCCATATTTTTAATAAAATCATTTTTTTTAAATAATATTATATTATCAAATTATTATATACATTAAATAATATATTAATTATTTATTTAATATAAAATTAATGATAAAAATAATAAAATATTTGTAAGACCACTTATTAATAAAAACCTAATTAATTGTACTATATAAATAATATATAAAATAAGATGTGGTAAAAATTATTTTTCTTTAAATCTCTTATATACATATTCATGTATCATTAAATAACATAGTAATTATATTACTATTTATAAATAATAAAAAAAGAAACAAGAAAAAGAGAAATTTCTTTTCTTTTTTTCGACAATATAAAAGTTATAGTAGTTGATCCATTATATTTAGTTGGCATTTGATTTTGTTTAATATTTTATATTACAAAAGAAATTAAGCAAATGAGAAAAAGGGACAAGAATGCATGATTTAGTTTGAGTTGAGAGGGTAGCCTAAAATATGGAAGAGGCTTACTTTGGTATCTCTTGTACTTTCGGACATTTATTACTTTGAAGCCATGAATACTGCAACATCTATAAAATTATTAAATGTAAGTAGAGATATATTAATTATTGATTAAATATAAATTTAATAATATAAAATGATAGAATAATTGTTTAATAACTTACTAAAAAGAGTTAATTAAATTATTTTACGTAAATTAATGTATATATTAAATTGTGATTAAAATATTTTTATGAAACTATAATTATTTTATATTTTCTTTTTCTTCCTTTTATGACTACCATTTGTTGAGTTTTTTTTTTTTTTTTTTTTTTGAAATTTTGAATTTTATTTAATTTATTGATATTTAATCTTTTTCTCCTTTTTTTTTTTTTTTGGAACAAAAATGGATACATAAAAGTCATATCAATTTATCACCATCCCTATAGTTTTTTCCCCTTTAATTTCATTTATTTAACATATCTAATTAAATTATTGTTAATTAATTTAGAGTAGCATGATACAATTAGAATACAAGTTTAACCAAAATGATGTTGGGTTTATGCCAAAAAAAAAGTTTCACTTTTTGAAACTCCATTATTGGAAGTTATTCAAACAAGATTTGATATTTGAGTGTTGCTATTATGTATTTTATATTATTATAAAACCACATACAAAATTAGTATCTTGATTATTGAATCAAATTTGAATAGTTCTAACTTCTAAACTATTATATTTACATTAGATAATTTTTGTGAACAATCATACCTTGTACAATATACTATTAATATATTTTATTTTTCAATTATGATGCACCGATAAGAGACTAATATAAAGTCTTTATTTGAGTAAAAAGTTTTTGTTTTGATAAGTAACACAATTTTTTTTTGTATTTTAGATTACATAATAAAAATTTATCTTCATAAATTCATTGAAACTTGTTTTTAACTAATTGTTATTACTATTAAAATTAACCTAATTCTATTTTCTTAATATTTAATTTAAAAAATTACTATTTGATCGTTATTGAAAGACAATCAAGTGCCTTGCATGTTGCTAAAACTAGTATATACACACACACACATATATGAGATAAGATTAACAAACATAATTTGTTACACAATTTTTTATAGCACTAATTATCAAATGTTGAGATTTAAGAGAATAGTTTTCTCTCTCCCAATATATCATAATGATAAAAATTATGTAATAAATTATAACTATAGATTCCCTCTCTTTATATATATATATATATATATATATATATATACATGAATGATATGTTGGATGACGTTGACTATTACATATTAGGCAATAATTATAAATTATTTTAATTTCAGGTTTAAATTTTAAGATTTAGAATTTAGACTTTAAAATTTAAATATTAGAGAAATTGTTTTCATGCCCTCACAATTAATTATATACACGTACGCCAATTATAATATTGGAATGAACTCAATACTATTGAGATGTGGTATTGAATTTTTGTTAATTAGCATTTTAGAAACCCTGAATGAAAGAGTATTATACCCCATATTTTATTTTTATTTTTTGCTGAAAATATTTAATCTATTAGTACATTACTAAATCAAAAACATACTAACTTGAATCTAAACTTTAAATAGAATATAAATATTGTATATAATTAGATTGATTTTAAAATATCATGTAAATTGTACATTGCATGTACCAAAAGTTACAATTATTGGATGTGTTCAAAAATTATATGGCTGAAGTTGATAACCAACTCAGTATAAAGATCAAAATTGTCAGATCTGATAATGGTGGTGAATACTAGGATAGATATGACCATTTAGGTGAACAAGGTCTAGGTCCTTTTGCTTACACTATACCGTGTTCGCCTACTAGCTATGAATGGTGTTGTTGTAAGACAAAAGAGGATGCTTAAAAACATGATAATGAGTATGATTTATCATTCTACCTTATCAAAATCATTCTAGGGAGAAGTGCTTAAGACTACAACATATATCTTTAATAGGGTTCCAACTAAAGAGACAGCCAAAACCCTTTATGAACTTTGGATGAGCAATAAGCCTAGTCTAAAGCAATTGCTTATTTAAGGATGTACAACTGAGGCAAAACCTTTTAGGCCTAATGAAAAGAAACTTGATTCAAGGACTGTGAGTTGCTATTTTATTGGATGCTCTGAAAGATCCAAAAGGTACAAGTTTTATGATCCCACGTCTAAGTCGATTTTCAAGTTAGAAAATACATGGTTCTTTGAGGATGTTGGGTTTGTGGAAGGATATACAGTTAGGAATTTTATTTTTAAGAAGACTATGTTGATATTTCCACAAGTGCTATTGCATTGATTAGGATTTCCAGAAGAACAAACTCCACCACCTTAAGAACCTAAGCTATTGAGGAGATCCACTAGAGAAACGAGAAGTATAGTGCCAGATGACTACATTGTATTTCTTCAAGAACACGAGGTTGACATTGGAGTAATGGAAGAAGATCATATCAACTTCATCAAGCCATGTAAAAATCTAACTCTCAAAAGTTGATTGATGCTATGAATGAGAAAATTAAGTCCACGAAGGACAATGACGTATGGGGTCTTGTCCTATTGCTAGAAGGTGTGAAACTTTTAGGTTGCAAATGGATATTTAAGACCAAGAGGGATTCGAAAGGCAATCTGAAGAGGTACAAGGTTTGTCTTGTATCAAAGGGCTTTTCACACAAAGAAGACATCGACTATAAAGAGACATTCTCTCTGATTTCTTTAAAAGACTATTTCAGGATTATAATGACATTAGTAGCACATTTTGATATTGAGTTACATCATATGGATGTAAAGATGTTGTTTTTCAATGGTGACATTGATTAGACGATCTATATGGTGCAACTAGAAATTTTGGTATCGAGAGACCCAAAGAATATGGTTTTTAAATTTAAGAAATACACCTATAGGCTTAACCAAGCATCTCGAAAAATAGTATTTCAAGTTTCATTAAGTGATTATCTCATTTAGTTTTGAGATGAATTTGGTCGATAACTGCATATATCGTAAGTTCTATAAGAGCAAGTATATATTTTTTTGGTTTTATATGTTGATGACATTTTGCTTGCCAACAATGATATAAGCTTATTGCACAAAATCAATAGATTTCTAGCTAAGAATTTTGAGATGAAGGATCTTGATGATGCCTTTTTGTATTAGGCATACAGATACACCGAGATTACTCTCGAGCTATTATGGGATTATCACAAAAGCTATATGGAAAGGGTTTTTAAGAGATAAGGCATGCAGAATTGCAAACTAGATAATACCCATATGGCTAAGGGAGATAAGTTTAATGAATGAATTCACATCTTTATTAGATGTAGCATTAGGTTGGGGTGGTAATTCGCATCTTAATTCAACTGAACAAATTAAATCGTAATTAAATTTAAATTAGTTCAAATAATTCAAAAAATATATAGTAAGATTAGGTGAGTCCATTAATACGAAATAAAATATAATAAAATTTAAGTAAAAAAAAAAAAATAAAAAAAAAAAAAAAACTACATTAAACCAAAACAACTTTTATTTCTCTTTCAGTCTTTTTATTGACTCTCAAATCACCTAAATTTTCTCTCACATCGTCACTCTCTTTCCCTATCCTCACTTCTATCTATCACAATATACTCACGACCTTCATTCCACCATTAATGTTGTCCAATCATCATATATTCCTCTCTACGTCTCTTATTGTCTAACTAATTTGTCATCATTTACAGCTTCATCTCTCTCAATTTTCACTGTATTATATTTAGTTTTTTATTATATGCTCTTAGTAGTATCCATAAATTTAGTTTTGAATAACGATATGTTCAAAAATATCATTTTCATATTATAATATGTAATTATTATTTATTTTAAATAATACATCTCATGTAAATAGTTGTATAAAATCTTGACAATATTCGATACTTATTAATTGAATCTTTAATGATATTAAACTTTTTTTTATATAAGAAAGACCAATTAACTAAAAAAAGTTATTAATAATTTGGACTAATTTAGGACAATTTGAGCTAATTTGGTTATGTTTGATTTGTGTTCGAGCTTATATTTGCTAGCTTGAATTAAATTTGATTCAAGCAAAGATTTGACACATTAAAATCGTATTAATTTGGTTCAATTCAAACTGACCTAACTAGCCTGAATTATCACTCTATTAATTATGAAGAAAAAAAAACTGACAAATCAAGCAAAAATATACAAGACAAATGAACAAAAACACTCAAATTTATTAGTCCACCAAAAAACCATATACTAGATTACGAGTTATTGTCTTAAATAGCATATTTTGAGGCAAATATTATAATTTTTTCAAACTAGTAATTTAACACTTAAAATTCACAGTTTTATGTATATAATAATAAATTTTTTTACCAAAATATTCCTTACCCTCTATCACTTAACACTCCAATCTTACTGGAGATTCGGCGACTCCGTCGATGATGTCACCAGATAGGATGTAATATGTTATATACGAAGACAGAAATATATGTAATATGTTTCATATAACGATAGAGATGAATGTAACTTGTTGCATACAGCGGTAGAGGTGTGAGAGAGTCTAAACTTGGCAAACTACCAAATCTAGGTGATACAAACACTTTTAAGACTCATCTCTCTCATACAAGCAACGAAAATAGAACATATAATATATAAATATAAATAAATAATAAGACAGATAAAATAAATAGAATAAAACAGTAAATATTTTTCAATTACAGAACAGTCTTTATATTTTAGGATATATGCTGAAGATATAGTGATTGTGTTAACTCATGCAACAAAGATTTCAAACAAAGGCTTCAATCTAAAGTGGTAACATGAAACAACCACTCAACAGTCAAATACACTAAGAATAAATAATTGTACATACTTGACAAAGATAAACGCCAAAACCTCTATTATTCGAGTACTAACTGCCTAGACTGCTCTTGCCAGCTGTCACTACACCTGTTTTGATACATACAGTATTCGGCTCATCACTAGACCAACACTATTACTTAGTGTGGTACAAATACATGTGATTAAATTAGCGTAAATAATAAACAATATAAAATGAACCTAATCATGATTTTATAGAAAAATCCTCCTCGTATTAATAATATAGAAAAATACTTGATATATTGTTAATAGGACAACTCTATTTGGTAAATAATTTATCCAACTCTACCGTCGTTTCATATCTCAATACAGAAAAATACTTGATGTATTGAGAATACAGAAATATCATTTAAAATATTTTTTTCCAAAAATATCCAACCAATATTTATCTCAACTTCGAACTATTAATACAGAACAACCCTCATCGTATTAATAATATGAGATTAGTAAAATATTTGCAAGAACTCAAAAAAATATTTTCACAAAAATATTTTTTTCATGCATACAAAAATCATCTTAAAAAGTTGTGTAAAAAGATGTAATTTGAGAGAGAAAGAGAGTGAGTATTTATAGAAGATTTTTCAACTGTCCAATCCTTCCCCGACCCCTTATGGACTACCTCGTCGAACTCATCGTGAGACATTAGCGAGATCTAATGAGCCACAATTCACACTATGCATGCTCGCCAACTACCTCGGCGAGCCACTTGTAAAGACCTTAGCGAGGTCTTTGACAAGCCACAAACAATAAGTTTTTTTAAGGAAAAAATTAACTATTTAAAAATTTACAAACACCCACCATTTTTTAAAACTAAATGTAAGTAAAAATACACTTTAATATGCAAACTATATGCTCCCAACTATCCCGTGATGTGTGTAACATGTGATCATTCAAAGCGTAAAAATCTACGTGAGTGTGTACGTTACTAATCACAAGTAAAGTACCACACAAAGAAGTAGAAAAAATATTATATAAAAGAAAATAGACTCTGTATTTTACACATATAAATGCCAACAAAGATTCAAAGAAATTACAAGAAGAATATAACATGTTGCGTGATGTGCAAATTATAGTATTCACAAGTGTACAAATCACTTGTAGCATGCGACAAGCAAACCTTCGAGGTCGATCTCTCAAGGAATTGCAGTGGTTCTAACTAACATTTTCTTAACTTCTCTAGAGTTATAAAGCAAGTAAAACACTAACTAATTGAAATTCTAGAACTACTAAAACTCTAAATAACTAGACTCTTAAAACAACTAAAACTGTAAATAATTATAATCCTAAAATGAATAAAACTGTGAGAAATTAAAATTGTAAATAAAGTTGGACACGATAACAACATCAATGGTAGCAAAATAAAACAATATTTCGAACTTAAACTAGCTCAAAAAGGTTTATAAATATCAATGGAGGATATTTGGACGTTTAGCTTTGTTGACCATACTTGTATCGAAATATTATGGTAAATTAACATGAATGTTCTAATAAATAAAAATTACCAGCTTTCCTTTTGTTTATGAAAATTTCTACGATCAGGTAATTTTCTTTGTTGATTAACTAATCAATATCCTACGATCGTATATATTAAATAGCAAACAAATTATATATAAGGAAAAATATGCCAATCATACCAATGCCATGGCTAGGTCATCAATTTGAAGATTTGATTAAATTTTTCTAAATATAGTCAAGATGACGTTCCTAAAACTAAACTCTAAGATTTTTCAATCTATTTATGAACCTCAAATTGGCCCATGAGTATTCACAAATAAACATTTAAATAAATTCTTAATCAAAGGGCAATTTTATTTATTTAAGCAATAAAAATATTCACTATAACAAATCTAGCAAACATGGCAACAAAAGCTAAACATTCATAATTAAATTTAGCCAAACATGTTTAGATTAATATTCATAGACAAATATAATCTAACATACATTCTAGAGAGGAAAAAAGAAGAAGAAGAAATATCTAACAACAACAAGTAACTTATATCTAGATACCACAATTGACTTAAATGATGTTTCTTTCCCTAAAAGCTTGATCTTCAATCTTAAAAGGTTTCTTATCTCCTTTAGATGTGCCTCTTTTGCCTCTCTAAGATGTGGCAAAACTCTAAAATTTAGTTTAATTTTGTAGAAAATCGTCCCCAAATTGTGTGAAAAATTCTATGTAATGCTGAAAACGTAAAGAAATTTTATAGATGTAAGAGTTGTACAGAATTGGGGCTCTCCAAAAATACACGCGCGCTACAGTACAACTTGTTATTTGCCGCTGCACTAGCCTAAAAATTGCTCCATACAAAAATCTGATAGCATTGCACCGTGGCACACAAAAATCTCCACCGTAACACAAACTGATTACGTAACCCTTACAAATTGGTTGATTTCTGATGTAAGACTTACATACCTTAGTCCTTTTTGCTCCTAGGTTGCTATTTGAGTGTTCAAAGTATCCTATCTTCGTATGCTTATATTATTCATCTCTTTTGAAGCTAAAAATATCTAAAATACATAAAAAAATATACCGTGATTTTAAATTAATAAATTTATGTAAATAATTAAATAAAAAAGTTATAATCAAATCTATTTGTCACAATTAAGCAAATAAATCACAAAATATTAATATTTTTTAAATACTTATTATTGTATATAATGTTCGAAGTAGATGTAACATATTTTATATAATAACTGAAAAGGATGTAACACAAAAAATAAAAATTAAAAAAAAGGAAGGGCTTCAACTACTAAAAAGAAAAGGAAAAAGAAGGATTACACAGATTTCATAGACTTAGTAAAAGTCAACGTTTACAGCGAGCCATGTCAAGCATTTGACTAAATGCCAGTATATTTAAATTAATTTTAAAAAAATATTACTATTTATTCTAATTATGTGTCTACTTGCTAACGTTTGAAAGGATTTTTTTTTTCTTTGTTTGATAAAAAAAAAATTATAATTAAAAGGTATGAGTTTTATTCATTTCCTATTTTCAAAAAAAGAACAGTTGAAACATACCTAAATTCATAATATTAGTAATCAATCAATTTTGTAGCAAAATAGGCTTGTGATTTTCCTCAACTAAATTGCCTTAGTTTCTCAATGAGACCGTTGTGTCTATTCCATATGGAAAGAAAAGAAACTATGTTATAATTTAGTATATTGGAAATATAACTAAAATGATATTTATATATTGTTTTAATTAGGGTTTCCATAATCCCCTAATTAAAATAAAATTGCTATTTACTCAACTAGCTCATCAATTTTGAGCAATCTATGGCCCTATTAAAATTAGACAATTTAATTTCAGCCCATTAAATTAAATAGCTATTATAATTTAATAGAAAATATATGTTACACAATTTGGTAGGAAACATGGTTTCTTAAGAATCTCCGACTTAGGCTACATATTATTCCTGAAACAATTATATCACAAAATTTCTTAGGCATATATCTGTATGCTATTTATCCGTAGATTGCTCCTTAAACAATTTGGTCCACTTCATATATTAATAATGGAACCACCACAGCTTTTATCACAATACAATCATGACTAAACCATGATGATCACCACACCGTACTTAATGACATAGATCAAATATTGATGAGTAGCATGAAAATTACATGCAATGTGATCTCAGATATGCTTATTTTCAACTAATCCTTCTTTAGTCTTTAATAAGGTCAATCCAAAGCCCTTATTGTAATACGAACAATGCACATAGAAATCATAAGTCAACTTAAAAATAGGATCATAAATCATTAACTTTATTATGTAGAAAACTAAATAATCTAATGTCTAAAGCAAAATATATAGAGAAAAAATGACTCACACTAAAACCAAGGTATTATTATGAATAACACCCAAATAAGCAATGTGCTCATGAAAGACCTTAGACTTTAAGCCCTTTATTTATGGGTATGCTATCATAGAATTGGTTCCTATATATGCTATGAAAATCTATCTATCCTAAAGTTTTTCCTTGATAACTAGAAACTTGATGTCAATAACCGAATGACCTTTAAACTGTCTGATCTCTGGTAAGTGGGCATGTAGTCTTTTGTTATTTTTAAGTAACAAATCACACGTTTGATTGCCTTCTATTACTGCATACCTGGATTACTAAAGTATCTACCCAAGAATCCCACTATAAATGCTATGTCAGGATGAGTACAAACTTCAGCGTACATTAGTCTCCCAAACGCTGACACATAAGGAATCTCCTACATTTCTTTCCTTTCAAGATCATTATTGGGGCACTATTTGAGACTAAACTTGTCTCCTTTAGCCACGGGATGTGTCTCTTGATTTACTATCTTTCATGCCAAATTTACTGAAGACCTTAACGATATATCTTTTTTGTGATAACCTAAGGATACCTCGAGAATAATCTCTCAATATTTGAATACCTAATCAAAAAAGGCAATACTAAGATCTTTCATCTCGAATCTTATTGTCAGAAATTTTTTAGTTTTGTGCTATGTTACCCGGACTCGGTGGTTTACCCCATAGTACCGGTGTCGACACGACACGACACTGACACCGGTACGGGATATGTGTCCAGTCCGGCAAAAAAATTTCGGACATGGTGGTCGAAGTTGAAGCCATGATGAAGAGAAAAAGAAGGCTAAAAGAAAAAAGTAAAAAAAGCTATAAAAAAAAAACGAACAGAAGCAGAAGAAGACGAAGAAGCAGAAGATGAAGAAGAAACTGAAGATGAAGAAGTAGAAGAAGACGAACAAAAGAAGACGAATGAAGAAGCAGAAGAAGACGAGCAGAAGAGACAAATAGAAGAAGACGAAAGAAGAATTGGAAGAAGACGAAGAAGAGAATGAAGAAGACGGCGGCTCAAGTATCAGATAAATGTCATTGGGCCTTATAATTTTTTTAATTGGGCCTTTTCAGTTTTCTTTGTGTGGATTGGGCCACTTATTCAAAAGCTCAACACTTAAAAAAAATGTTTTTATGTAATATTCACACAATAATTAAATATTTATGAATGAAAATAAAATATAAAATCTAATTAATATAATCCAATGTTTACCTATATTTTGTTGTAAAAAATATTAATCTAATATTATTAAACATAATTTTCAATATAAATATTTTATAGATATATTAAATAAAATTTAATATAATAATTTTTCGTATTTATGTGTCTGTGTCTAAATATTGGACACATATCCCCGTATCTTAAAATTTTAAAGTTTACGCACCCGACCTTTGGATATGTATCCGTATCTGACACTTCTACCCAAGTCCGGGTAACATAGGTTTTGTGCAGTAAGCCTATATCACTGTTAGCAAGCAAAATGTCATCAATATATAATACCAGAAAAATATATTTACTCTCATTGAACTTATGATATACACATTCATCAACGAGATTTAACTCAAAATCATATGAGGTGATGACTTGATGAAACTTATGATATCATTAATGGGAAGCCTGTTGAGACTATAAATAGATTTCTTCAACTTATAGACCATAGACTTTGGATCTCTCGAAACAAAGTTTTATGGTTGTACCATATAAATTGTCTTGTCAATGTCTCCATTGAGAAACGCAGTTGTGACATCCATCTGATGCAGCTTTAGATCAAAATGAGCCACCAGTGCCATTATAGCTCTAAAAGAGTCTTTCGAAGATACCAGAGAGAAAATCTATTTGTAGTCTATGTCTTCCTTCTAAGTAAAGCTTTTAGCGACTAGATAAGCCTTATATCTTCGGACATTATCCTTCGAATCCCTCTTCGTTTTAAATATTCATTTACAACCAATGGGCTTCGCATCTTTAAGCAACTCAACGAGATCCCAAACGTCATTTTCTTTTATAGACTTCATCTCATCCTTCATTGCATTAATCAACTTCTGAGAGTTAGAACTGCGCAATGTCATCCTCTGTTAAACCAATGTCATCCTAATATTCTTGGAGAAAGATGATATAATCATCTGAAATTGCACTTCTCCTCTCCCTAATGGATCTCCTTAATGACACTTCTTGAGGTTGGTTAGTTTGTTCTATGGATAGTGCTTGAAGAAAAATCTCATTGTTGTCTTGGTCTGGAATAATGTTAGGAATAGGAGCCTGAACATTGTTATCTAGTGTCAGATCTGTGTTTTGAACAACAATAGGTATAGAGACTTGATTAATGTCAATGACATATTCTTCTTCAAAGACAACATCCTTATGTTTTCTTCCCCCCAAGCTCAACATCCTTAAGGAATCTCTCTTTTTTCGTTTCAAAGAAAGATCTTGATGTGGGATTGTAAAACTTGTAACCTCGAGAGTGTTCAGCGTAACCAACAAAATAGCAGCTAATCGTCCTTGAGTCCAGTTTTCTTTCATGTGGCCTATAAGGCTATGTCTCAGCTGGACAACCCCAAATATTTAAGTGCCTATGCTCGACTTTTTGCCTATCCAAAACTCATAGGAGGTTTTGGGAACTGCTTTGCTTAGTACCCTATTAAGGATATACACTGCGGTCTTTATAACTTCTCCCAAAAGTGACTTTAACAAGGAGGAATGACTAATCATACTCCTTATCATTTCCTTAAGAGTTCAGTTTATCACTCTGCAACACCGTTCATGTTGGGTTTGCCTGACCTGGTGTATTGCGGAACAATTCCACACTCATCGAGAAAAATTACGAAGGGTCTTGTACGTTGTTCTCCTGATCGGTCATACCTTCTATAGTACTCACACTACAGTCTAATTTGATAGCCTTAATTTTCTTTCTAACTTGAAGTTTAACTTTAGCTTTGAAAGACTTGAAAATATCAACGATTGTGAATTTTCATATATCAAATATAGGTAACGAAATCTAGAGTAATCGTCTATAAACGTAATGAAGTACTGTTGACCATTCTATGAAGCCATAGGGAATGGACTACATATATCAATATGCATAAGTTCTAAGATGTCTATAGCTCTCTCAACACCTGATTTTGTAACGTTTGTTCGTTTCCCCTTGATGCACTTAAGACAGACTTGAAAGTCTGTCAAATCTAGGAGTTCAAGAAATCCGACACAAGACTTGGAAATTTGTCACTATTACTTATATACACATAAGTTACTATTAATTAATAGTATAAACACAGCAAACAACATAAGCTTTCAATATCTGTTTAATTATACAGCTTGATCAATTTTGGAGGATTGATAGATAAGTACCTGATATATTCCCAAAATTTTTGCCAAACATGTTGGACTTATGCTGCTAATTGATTTGGATGGATGCTTGAAATGTCCAGGAGCAAATTGTATGAAGGACTCGAACTCTGTACTTGTTTAATACATTAATTGCTTCTCTGTGACTTAATTTCCCAACAAATCTAGCTTAATCATGACTTGATGCTTTATAGATTATTACGAAATTGGTTTTTTATTAGGTTAAGTGTTGCTTTGGAGTTTGAAAATGCTGAAAAATTTTAAGAAGCTTTATAAATAATAAATATCTACAGATGCGAGGTTAATTTGTGATGATGTTGTTTTAAATTCTTTACTATTGCAATAATTGCGAGGTTAATTTGTGATGATGTTGTTTTAAATTCTTTACTATTATATATATATATATATATATATATATATATATATATACACACATTTTTTGTTTAGTAGGAGCTGGAAATAATTATTGATACATTTACTAGCATTTTTTCTCCTTTATAATATGTTATATTTATCTCTATTTTTTATATATAATATGTTACTTTCATCTATGTTGTTATATAAAACATGTTATATAGATTTCTATGGTTGTATGTAATATATTTTATTTACCTCTATTTTGTATGTAACATAATACATTAACTATATTTTTGTATAAAGCACATTATATCCATCTCCAACAGGATCGCTGAAGCTCTAATAAAAATGTAATATATTATATCTACTTTTATATTTATATATAACATTCGAAGAAGAAATTCGATGACGAAATCCATAACGATTACTGGGGCTACTGAGAAAGTACGCTTAATCTATTGAGCCAATCTTTCACACGTTGAAGATATTTCCAGAAATTTTTATGCCTGTTTGATTTAATAATAATGATAACCAAATCATATTGCTTGCAATTTGGTAGCTGTTGATTCGAAGATTTTACATTACCCCATTAAAAAAAAATGTTAATACATCCCTTTTTCCTTCGACTTAAAACTTTGCAGTAGTTGATTTTGTGACATCTCCTGGCATTTTCCAGATTATGTTGAACAGGTTCAAATCTCTTTTACTAGGCCTGTAAATGATGCAGATTCATTGTGAACTTTTTAGCTAAGTCTTTCGATTGTGAAATCATCCGCTGTGCTTTGCCGTATTATTTGATTTATACGTTGCCTTATGTCTGCTCAGCGCCCCATCTTCTCTCTGTCTCTGTGCGCGCATGTGTTTTTTCCCCTATTTGAACCTATGGTCCTTGTTTCGTAAGGAGGAATTTAGTGAAATCCTTTTGTGTTCCTCTAATATCTGGATTTCTAGTGGTCTTCTTCAAGTTGGAAGATTGGAAGCTTAAGAAGTTATTTGAATGAATGCTTGGCTTGAGATGCTTGACGATTTGCTGCATTGTGGAGGTGTTTTCATGCCGCTGGAGCTCTTGCTAAATCTTTTCTAATTCCTTTTGAACTACTCGAGTAACTGTTCATACAATTGGTTTCTAACATCAAGCATATATGAAACTCAGAAAAGATAAAATATTCACGAATTTACAATTAATAAAATTACCTTTAATTTTTTATCTAAAATAAAAAATCCCTGGTTCGATGTTCCAGTGGCCGCTAGTCATAGTACCATTGGAAATTGAAATGTTAAGTTCTGTCCAAAAAAAAAAAATTTGAAATGTTTCTTGGGCTACATAGATTAATTACGAGATTGGGCAGCATTCTCCCAAAATTATGGCCTAATTAAAAATCGCTCTCATTTTAAGGACAATGATGCCCTTCCTATAAATAACTTGCATGGCTCAACTATAGCGTGGCTTGTACTAATCAATAACATATCAAAGAATTAGTCACGAAAAGTTTCCAAAGAAATAGCAGCGGAAAGTGAACAAAATAGTATTCGTTAAAAATTAGTCAAGTTACAAGAAAGAAAAAAATTTAACAAAACAAAAAAGATGGTAAAAATAAAGTCATGAATATATTTTGTACTGTCCTGTCATTCAGTGGCAACAGCAAAGTTCGAAGCAAGCAACCAATGACAAAAATCACAACGTCTAGAGATATCGACGAATTGATTTTGAACATGTGTAGTAGCGCTGATACTAAATCCGGAAAAGGCTCAAAAGTTTCCGGCAGCATTAGTTGCTACTACAAAATTACAATTAAGGGGATGAAGTAGTATTGACTATTGGGTTCATTCTTCAAAAGGAGTACCTTCAACCAGCAGAATTAGCCTGCCCTCTCTTGAGGAAGCTGGTCACCAACTGCTATCTCCTCATTTCCGCCCATAGCCTTCTTTAAAAGCTCATAACCTGCAAAATTCAAGGCACCCAAGGGAGCTATCCAAAAGAACCTGGGTACTGCCCCTTTAAATAATCCAAGGGGTCCCTCGTGTTGGAGTATGGAGAAGGCCACCATAGACATTGATACAGGCCTACCTTGTGGAGCAGTCATCATTCTAGTTTTCATCACATCAAATGGGGTTGTAACAACAGAAGCTAGCCCACCAGATAAAGCCCCAACTAATACAGTTTCCCATGGTTCCAACTCACGCTTCAAAAGTTGTTGTACGGCCTTAAACAGTATAGCTAAGCAATATTACTAGTCAGCATATACATATCATTCTACAAATTAAAACTCTAACAGGCATATTGAACGGTCATCCCAGAATATCATTCCAGAGCATAAGTTAAGCAATACTAGGTCACAAGAAACCAACATGTATAGAGATTTTGACTGAACTTCATACCTTTTTCGATTCAGCATAGAGTCCCATGCCAGCAACATAGAAAGGAACTTCCCTGCAAAGAGTGGCACCAGTCCCACGAAAGAATCCCTTGAGACCATCTTGGTGCCAAGTTCCAATAATAGCCTCCCCTACATTGTTAAAAATGCCGGCTTGACACCGCTGCTTTAATACCTCACATGGGATCCGCATTGCAGTCCCCAAAACTGTGCTACAGAATGATAGTAGAGATTGAACCTACAAACAAGCCAAAATATAGAACTATAGTGTCTCAATAACATGATATGAAATCCACAAATACGTTGACAGGAACAAGTTAAACAAGTTTTTTCATCATTTTCCAGGTAATAGATTATTTAACAATCAAAATATATCAGGTTAAGATAACACCTCTAGGGTTATTTAGAGTTTTAGACAGGCATAGCACTCTTACAGAGAAGACAGAGTACAACAGGCTACATATGATGTTAATGTGAACCAGTGGCATCAACCTGAACAAAGTTACACATCTCATGCTTACATGGAAAATAATATCACAATCAATATGCAAGGGATTCATGCTGATAGCCACTTATATTAGAATAGGCTGATGACAAGAGATGTAAAAGCCAGAGTTCCATAAAACAGTATTAACTGTTCGGTAAAAAGAGACTATACCTGAATATCCGGGAGATTTGGAGCGAAATTTATCAAGACAAGTCGGCTCGCTTCAAATATTCCGGTTCGCAGGCCATGACTACAGTACCAGAAGAGCAACTTATCAACATGTACTCGTAAATAATCAATATCAAGCAATGAATATATTATTTTTTTCCTTTTAAATTGCACATTGGAAGAGGGGAGGAACAAAACTAACCTTGTAAACTGACCAAGAATTGCAGGAATGGAACCTCTATATAACCCTTGCACTCCAATCTGTGGAAGCTTTGCAATAATTTCAGGAAAGGATAGTGTTGATGCTTGTACCCGTGTCTGACAAAACCAAATAGAACTTTGAGAAGGTCTTGCTTCTATATGATGTAAAACATGAGAAAAAAAGGAAAAAAAAAACTTTAGTTAATAATAGATGGAAAAAAATGTCAAGCAAAAGAATTTGCCTTTATGGTATCAACTGGGTGCATTAAAGAAGTAGAAAGTGCACATGATAGGCCCCCTGCCAGAACAGATCTTAGTACACTTCCAGCAGGTATTTCCACAGTTGGTGGAACAGCAACAACAGTTGCCGCTTCGAACCAGACACTCCTGTATTTGTTAGAAAAGTAAATTACTGCAGACAGAAATTTCCTAGTAACTAATGAGCTTTGGCATAAAAGTACATGTGTAAAGGCATCTAGATGCATGTGCATGTGCACATGCCAGAACTGAAGCTTAAATTCTGAAACAATTATTGATGCAGCAAGTCTATGGGTAGATAGCCTGAGCCAAATGGATCAGGTGTTAGAGCTCAATTCGTCGATTGAGACCCTGTTTACTATTCATAAAATAGCTCAGCAGAGCAACACATCAAAATGGCAAAAGTGTTTCTTTTCACGCCCTTCCTTCAGTACTCATAGGCTCCTAATTAACCAAAAGTAAAATAAAAATATTATCTGCTACAGACAACGGTCACAAAGCCAGCTCAGCACTAAAAGACAAAGTTCCAGCAAAATAACAAAATAAAGAAATGACTTAACTTAATATAATAACTGAGCAACATTAGTTATTTAAAGGAGATTAAGATGCTCCTGCATCAGAGCCCCTGTCTTCAAAAGAATTCTTCCCAGAATTCAGAATAGAAACATTAGCGTCATCTGGAGGATAGTAGGTGGACATATCTGAGATGTTGAAGGTAGAAGAGATTTGCCAGTCAGAAGGGAGGGAGACAATGTAGCTATTGTCATTGATTTTTCTTTGAATGGGAAATGGACCATACTTCTTGAGTTGCAACTTAGAGGAATTACCAGCTGGTAATCTGTTCTTGTGTAAGTGTATCATAACTAGCTCACCCTCTTGGAAATCTCTTTTCTTTCTTTTCTGATCAGCATGCAACTTATACTGGGCATTCATGGTTTCAATCTGTTTCTTAATCTCATTATGGAATTGGACATAATCAGTAGCCCAAGTGGTAGCAACTTTACTCTTGGGGCTTGGCAAATGAGATAAATCAACAGAATAATTAAGAGCTTTGGTATAGACAATGGAAAATGGGTTTCTTCCTGTGGTTCTATTGACTACACTATTTATAGTAAATTCAATCTGAGGCAGAGAGATATCCCACATCTTAGGCTTTTCATGTGCTAAACAACGCAACATACTACCAACTGTTCGATTTACCACTTCAGTCTGACCATCACTTTGTGGATGGTAAGCACTACTAAAGTTCAATGTAGTGTTGAACTTTTTCCAATGCTCCATCCAAAAATGTCCCACAAATTTCACATCTCTGTCAGAAACTATTGTTCTTGGAAGTCCATGCAATCTGACCACTTCCTTAAAGAACAATGATGCAATATGACTAGCATCATGTACTTTCTTACAAGGAATAAGATGAACCATTTTTGAAAATCTATCAACTATCACAAAAATAGAATCCAATCTTCTTTGAGTTACAGGTAAGCCCATAATAAAATCCATGCTTAAGTCTTCCCAAATAGTATTGGGAACAGGTAAAGGAGTGTACAAACCTGCATTAGTGCGGCCGCCTTTGGCTCGTTGGCAAACAGAACACCTCTGAACAAAGCTTGCTGCATACTTTCTCAAGTGTGGCCAAAAATATCTTTCTTCAAGTAAAGAGATCAGCTTGTCTCTACCAGAATGGGCAGCTAGCCCCCCTTCATGAAGCTCCTTCATCAAATGTTCTCTAAGGGAGGTCTTCGGTATACAAAGTTGGTTGCCTTTAAAAAGAAACCCTTCTTGGATATGGTAATCACCAGCCCTTTCAAAGTTTCTATACTTCGTCCACACATCTTGAAAGTCATCATCATACTCATATTGGTCAGTTAAACTATTGAAGCTGGTTACTTCACTTCTGAGAATGGTGAGTAACTTGTGCCTCCTACTAAGAGCGTTAGCTACCTTGTTTTGATGACCTGATTTGTGCCTAAAAACATAAGTGAATTTCTGTAGGAATATGACCCATCTTGCTTGAGCTCTAGAAATATTCTTTTGTGAGTTCAAAAACTTCAATGCTTGATGGTCACTATGTAGCACAAATTCCTTTTGAATAAGATAATGCTCCCAATGTTTAAAGGCTCTGACAATGGCATAAAACTCTTGTTCATAAGTTGACCACTTCTGTCTAGCTGCACTTAATTTTTCACTGAAAAATTCTAAAGGCCTCCATCTTGAGAAAGTACAGCTCCAATCCCTACCATGGAAGCATCAGTCTCCACTTTGAAAACTTTCTGAAAATTAGGTAAAGCGAGCACAAGGGTAGTGCTAATTTTTTCTTTGACAGTTTGAAAGCTAAGTTCTTGTTCCTCACCCCATTGGAATGTACCTTGTTTCAAGCAATTGGTTATTGGTGCAACAATGGAACTAAAGTTCTTGATGAATCTTCTATAGAAAGTTGCCAACCCGTGGAAGCTTCATACTTCATGGACATTAGTTGGTGAGGGCCATTCCCTAATTGCAGATACCTTTTGTTCGTCAACCGAAACACCCTCAGAACTGATAACAAACCCCAAAAACAACAACAACAACTTGCTAGTGGAGAACTCACACTTTTCGAGATTAAGAAATAAATTGTTATCCCTCAAGGCTTGTAGTACTAGCTTCAGATGTTGAACATGCTCTTCTTTATGCTTGCTATGAATTAGTATATCATCAAAATAAACAACTACAAAGGTGTTAGTAAAAGGTTTCAATACTTGATTCATAAGCCTCATAAACGTGCTTGGTGCGTTACAGAGACCAAAAGGCATCACCTGCCATTCGTATAAACCTTCTTTAGTTTTAAATGGCGTTTTCCACTCATCTCCAAGTTTGATACGAATTTGATGATATCCACTCCTCAGGTCCAATTTGCTGAAAATTTGGGAACCTTGAAGTCTATCCAAGATATCCTCCATTCTGGGTATGGAAAACCTGTATTTGATAGTAATTTTATTTATGGCACGACTATCAACACACATCCTCATAGTTCCATCCTTTTTAGGGACTAAGAGAGCTGGTACTGCACAAGGACTAAGGCTCTCTGTTATCAATTTCTTCTGCAACAAGTCATCTACAATCCCTTGCAAACTCTTCATATTCTTGAGGACTCATTCTAAAATGAGGTAAGTTTGGTTGACTAGCACCTGGTATAAAATCAATCTGATGTTGAATTTCTCACATAGGTGGGAGTTCTGATGGAAGCTCTTCTGGTGTAAGGTCAGAATATTCTTGTATTAATGCTTCAATAGTCTCGATTAGTTGCTTAAAAGTGGGACTTTGTTCTTTAATAATCAAGGCATATACTATTTTGGTCTGCTTTACATCTTTCTCAAACTCCCCAACAGTAGTAGTAAGTAATACCTTTTGTTTTTGCACAGGTTGTGGCTTAGTTTCTTTTGTGTTTGTTGTGGGAAGTAAGGCAATTTTTCTACCTTCCATTAAAAAATATACACATTCTGCTGACCCTTATGCACAGCTTTAACATCATACTGCCAGGGCCGTCCCAACAATATTTGACAAGCATCCATATCAACCACATCACAGGGAATCTCATCTTGATAATATTGGCCAATAGAGAATGGCACCCTGCAAATTTCGTGCACCTTCACCTCTGATCCTTTTTTTATCCAACCAATTTTATAAGGCTGTGGATGCTTTTCGGTCTCTAGTTTCAAAGCTTGAACCAAGGCTTTGGAGACTATATTTTTTGTACTCCCATTACAATTATAATGTCACATACTTTGTTGTTTACTGTGCAGCACGTCTTGAATAAGGAATGGCGTTGAGATGTTTCAATAGTCTTTGGTGCCAACAATAATTTTTGAACAATATAAGAAAGAGCTCTCTCTCCATCATCTGCCGAAATGGGTATCCCACCATCATAGTTTTCATCCAATTGATGCTCACTTTCTTCAACTTCCCCTTCATCAAATTCTTCAACTAAGTGGGCCGTTCTCCTTTGTTGACACTTATTAGAATTATGTCCGGGTTGGTTACAACGAAAACATTTTTTTGGAAATGGTTTTGCATATGGGTTGGAGGGTTGGATATTAGGCTTTTGAATAGGGTTAGATGGTTTCTGATTGGGTTTAGTGATTTGGGTGGTTTCTGTTTGGGGTCTGGGGGTGTTTGGAGGTGAGTAAGACTTGGGTTTTTCAAGGTAGGCTTCATTGTAGGCCTTTTTGGATATAGAAGATCTCTTAGTTCGAGCTACTTGTTCTTTAGCCTTCAATGCCTTACTATTGGCTTCATTAATGGTCCAACAAGTTTGGCTAAGTTCAAGCCTCTCTCAAATTGGTGAACTCAATCCCTGAATATAACGAGAGATTTGTTGAGGTTCTCTTTCCCATGTGTTTGCTCGAATGCCCAAACGAAAGAATTCCTCGGTATAATCATGAACTGAACGAGTTCCTTGTTAACATTGATGATACCTCTGATACAACATTTGTTCATAATCTGCTGGGAGAAACCTCTTGTTTAATTCCTTCTTCATTCGTCCCCAATTAGTGATTGGAAGCTTGTTGGCCAAACGCCTTTCAAATTGCACCTTATCCCACCAAGCTGAAGCACCACCTTTCAGCTTATAAGCTACTAGTTTCACTCTTTTATCATCTCGTACATCAGCGTAGTCAAAAAATTTCTCCACAGAATTAAGCCAGTCTAAATACTCTTCAACATGCATATGGCTCGAAAAGTATGGTAAATCTATATTAAGCTTGTAATCAGTTCATTCCATCATCCTATTCAGAGGTAATTGACGTTCAAATTTGGGTTCAAATTCTGGATGTGCTTGAGGAAGTCTCTGTCGCTGATTAATTCCTTCATCAGAGTCTGAATCATAATCACCCAAGTCAGGAGGTCGATTATTAAAAACCTGTTGGTTGTGATGATTTGGGGGTGGGTTTCGAGCCACAGCTTGCTCTTCTCGTTGGAATCCATTATGCATTGTTGTGAGTTGATGATTGATGAGAGTCAAAGAATGTTGGAGGTCGCGAGATAAGTCACTGAACTTACTTTCCCATCGTGTTTCCATTTCTTGAAGAGCTGACCATAGGGCTTTCGAATCGTGATCTTTGTCACCAATTCATCGACTACTATCACCAGGGTTAGTCATCGGAGTTCAGGACAGCCGTTGCTCTGCTACCAATTCTGATGCAGCAAGTCTATGGGTAGATAACCTGAGCCAAATGGATCAGGTGTTAGAGCTCAATTCGTCAATTGAGACCCTATTTACTATTCATAAAATAGCTCAGCAGAGCAATACATCAAAATGGCAAAAGTGTTTCTTTTCACGCCCTTCCTTTAGTACTCATAGGCTCCTAATTAACCAAAAGCAAAATAAAAATATTCTCTGCTGCAGGCAACGGCCACAAAGCCAGCTCAGCACTAAAAGACAAAGTTCCAGCAAAATAACAAAATAAAGAAATGACTTAGCTTAATATAATAACTGAGCAACATTAGTTATTTAAAGGAGATTAAGAAATGCCAGTTATGCTCCTGCATCAATTATACTCAGAATAAGCAAATGTATCTTACCGAGGATCATCCTGAAGTCGATCGGAAGGGAGGAGGAGCATGAAATTTCGAAAATGTCCATAAGAAATGGACCCTTTTGAGTCTGCATTTAGAAATCGCATCATCGCAACTGCATTATCTTCATTAGCTGGAAGCCCTGCATTTTTTAGTGATAACAATATTTCACTTTTCTGCAGCGTCCCAGACTTGCTCAAACAGAGAGAAGTATATGCACGAAGAATAGTTGCCTCCTTCTGTTCCATTAAGGATAAAAATTGTTTCCAACCAAATGATTTTGAAAATATGTGACTTCTGGTATGTCGCATCAAATCATTAGCATATCTCTTTGGCAATTTTCTCCTTCTCATTGCAACTTCAAGATCTTCTAGGGTTACATGACCGTCACCATCTCTATCCAGTTCCTCAAAGAACCTCATTCCTGTACCCATGTAAAGCTTCAAATATGACATAATTATTCTTTTGAAAAATTACATAGGAAACTACCAAATAAAAGCTTCCAACAGATGGTAAGAGGAATAAAAACTATTTTAAATTATAAAAGGGAGGGAGGGCTCCCTAAATAAGGCTATGGAATGTGTAAAACTGTTGATGCTTTAACACCACTTTATACTAAGCCAACAAACATTTTTGTTTCCCTAAAATGATATCTGTTTGTCAAAGCAGCAACTCAATTTTAGTAAGAATACTAAAATAATTGAAAAAATCCACGACCAGTTTAGCAAACTATTTTATGCTCCTGCTATGCAAACAAGAACAATAAAAAACAGCACTTTGATGAGATAGACAAACCTCTTTGTTCCAAACTATGTGCTCCAGAATGCTAATGCAATAATGCTACACCACTAAATACTAGCGGGTATCTAAAGATAACTTGAAAAAATACTAGAGGTAAGAGGTATAAAAGACAGAGAAAATCCTAGTTTAGTGATGAAAATGAAAATGTACTAAACAACCCTTTCATGTCATGTGTGTTAAAGGAACATAAACGAAGTTTAACTTGAAGCAAGCAACAGCCACATGTAAAATCAGTTATGCTTCTGCATTGTAAGACGTACCTTCAGCCTCAGTGTATCTAAAGAAATCTTGAACAGAGAATAATTTCTTCTTATCTGGGTGATCTTTAGACTGGCGGCCCAACTGCTGCACAAGCTCAATTAGTTCTGTCAATGAAACTGTGGATAACGTGGACTTTAAACGCTCCACATTGGATAAAGGAATACTAAGTATACCACTAGCCAGCTTCTGTGGTGAACTCCCCCCAACTTCTTCACTATTTCCAGCATCATCTTCTTCATTAACTGAAGAAGGAACACCAACAATGCCAGAAGGCAGACTACCCACTCTTGCAAACCTCAAATTTCCCAGAAAAACATTTACATCAGCTTTTCGACCCATAATACCTTGTAATGTCTTAAAATGATCGAATTGAGAGGATGATGGAGAAGTATCAAAGTTCCTATAATCATCTTCTTGCAAACCCCGATCAAACTTCGGAAGACTCTGAGTTAGTTTATCAAAAGCAAAGCCTATTAAGCATTCAAGTGATCCATGTTTTGCATCTTTATGATTCACACTTTTAGTCTGCCCTGATCTGTCAGATTGAACCTTGGACTCTCTTTGATTGAAATCGCCTAAAACCTTCTGATTTGAACACATACATAATTTATCGTCTTCACTCACCTTCTGAAACCGCTTTTTACCTGACTTAAACGGACCTGGAAATGCCTGGACGAAACTGTTAACCAACAAAGACCAAGTCACTGCATATTGCAAGCAATTTATACACGATCCATGCTCTTTAGCCAATTCCGTATCTTTCAACTCACTATCTGTCAATTCAGCTCGATGCCCATTTTCTGAATTTTGTGAAAACTTGGCGAATAAGGCCTTTATTGGGACTTTTATCGACAACCCTTTTTTCCTCTCATCACCACCAAAAACACACTGACCATTTTTCTTCTTTGAATTGCAAATCTGAACTCCGGATTTCTTGTCACCTCCACTGAAATGGGCAATCGATTCTACCCTATTATCCTTCTTCTTGGACCCTCCCCAGCAGCAGTCAAAATCTTTCGCCGCTTTCTGAAAGCTCAATTCCAAGGGGAAAGTACTTCTTGTATCGAATTGAAAAAGGATTCAATTGGTTCATAAGCAGACACCATCACTACAAAAGGGTCTTACACGTACTTCTACGTTGTTATCTATCGTTGTATCTATTTGATCAAGTTTTGGTAATATAAAAATCAGTACACTTTTTTACAAATTTAATATCAAGAATCCAAGTATAAATGATTCAGCACAAAATCCTCAATCAAATAGAACATACAATTAAAGACCTAATTCAGGTGGGTCACGCGTAGGTAGAGATCCCAAATGAGAAGAGGTACAAAGACTAGAAATTAGAATCCGAAACCGAAAAATCCCTAGTCGGACGGACCTGCAATCCTAGAGGTACCACACATTTTGAGCTTCGAAAGACTCAAGATCAATCAAAAGTAATCGATAAACTCGCTTGTTTTAAATTGAAAATAGATATTATATATATCTAATTTTAATAAAATGTATTCACATTATGGAATTTATAGTGAGTGCTTCATAATTAAAAATCTAAAACTTAAAATTTAGTTAAAATAAAATTCTATTTTATAGATATAATTTGTATAAAAAATTTATAAATATTATACTTAAAATTTTGTTTATAAAAAATTGGGATAAAATATATGTCTCTCTTAACTCTAAAATAGATCTGCTTTTACTATGTTTACTAATTGTTCATAAATATTTTAGACTAATAAAATAAAATAATAATATATATATATATATATAAAAGTAATGCTAGAGAAAAAATAAATTATTAGTATCAAATATATTTTAAAAATAATAAATAAATAATTATTTTTGACATAATTACAAAACATCCGAATTTAAAATTTATATTAAAGAGGAGCATTAAATACACATTAAAAAAATATTACTAGTTATTTATTAATGATTATTTATTTTAATAAAAAAAAATATTATATGTATATGATTTTAATAAATTGTTGAATTTATAATAAATTATTTAGTATTAAAATTTTAAAAAATTAAAATTTAATTGGAGGCATAATTGATATAATTTGTATATAAATTTATAAATATTATATTTAAAATTTTATTTATAAAGAACTGATTCGTGGCACATGCCATTTCCTAACTCTAATGTAATGTCTGCCTCTGATTTGGAATAGTACCATAATGTTTAGTAATTGTCCAAATGACAACTCCAATACTTGGCATCAAAAATGTGTACCAACTACCAAGGTAATGTATTATGATAAGTTTTCATTTAATTTAATTTAATAGTTCAAATAGAACACGTTTTCTTCTTATTTTGCCAGCTAGCAAGCAAATATTTCTCTCCATCTAAGAAGATACTATAGCACCAAAACATTTTTTTTTTCGATCATAAATTTTTAGCTAAACAGTTATAAAGTACCCAAATTTTAGCTTATTTAATATAAAGATATTCAATTTTTTTTTATTTCATTTTGTTTATACACAAGTACCTTTTAAGATCTAAGATTTTTCACGTCAATTAATTTAATTACGTGTCAAAATTTAACACATGTCATGTCAAGACTCATCTGACTCCACCCTAAAACACGTGGCATATCTCGAAATTTTTAATTAATTACTTCTAAATTTTAAGCTTTTTTATTTTAAGATTTTATAAATATAAAATTGATATTTTTTTGATGCCTTGAATATCTCACATTCAATCTTTATTATACAAAAAATGGTCTCATAATATATTGCAAATAATGTTCTTAACACATTTATTGCTTCATAGTAAGGATTGACATCCCTAAATAAATACACATCCAATTTTTTAAGAAAATATCGTTGTAAATTTTATTCTTCAAATCACAAAACCTAATAAAAAAAGTCTTACATCATTACTATAAACCCAATGGTTATGATTAAACATGGGTCCTAAGTCTCCAAACTTTTAAATGTGGTATTCAAGGTTGTTTGCTGTAACGGAGTAGGGAAAAATAGTTTAAAAAATGGATGAGCAAAAATTTTGCCCAATGAGTGTGATTTATAAATTTAGTACAAATTTATAAAAAAGTTTATTGTATAAAGTTTATTTTATATAAAAATTCTAATTCTAATAATAAACATAATAATAAAAATTACAATTTCATAAATTGAATACTAACCATAATATTGACTTAAATAAATTTAGTAGTGGCAATAAGAAAAACAATAATAATAACAATATTAATAATGATAATAATAGTAATAATAGTAACATTAATAATAATAATAATAATAATAATAATAATAATAATAGTGATATTTAAGTAATAATAATGACCGCAATACATATTAAAATAATTAATATAATAATAAAAATAGTAAATATATTATTATTAATAAAATTAATAATTATATTTAAATTAATCGATCATTATTTTATGAAAAATTATCCCATAATATATTTCATAACATAAAACTTTTTGGGTGTTACGTGCTATGTACTGCTTTTTCATAATATAATTGTAACATAATATTTTTAAGTTTTATGTATTCTGCATAGCCTTTTTATAATCGCATTGTAATATTTTTGGGACTTACATGCATTATCTTTTTCATATTCGTACTACTGTATATAATAGTGTTAAAGTCTATATCATGTTGTCCAATTTATGTTATGAATTCATATCGTAGTTGAATCACTACGCTAAAATATGGCTTCAAAGACGGTCCGTCATTGTAAAGCTACGATGATGCTTCAAAAAATATACAATGACCATCATCTATTCAGGCGTTATCGTAAATAAGCATTTTTAATGACAGTCATGACCGTCATGAAAAATAAAAAACGAACGTCATTAAAAATCGTAAAAAAATAAGCGACCGTTATAAAAAATATATTCTACAGTTGTTATTTCATGACCATCATTATAAACTGACAATGACCGTCATTAAAAATATCAAATAAAATTTAAAAATAACGGCTAGTACATTATTCAATGACGGTTATTCAAATGACTGTACTATTTTTGCTTGCATATTCTATAAAAGCTTCAAGTCCCTTCAAAAATTTCAATGATCTTCTATCCTTACTCATCCAAGATTTATCCATTTTAAAACCTATATTTTTGTGATTTCACAATTAAAAGACAAACATATTATTTAACAATTACGCAATTAACAATTAAGAATAATTATTAATAAAATTGAAAATATATTGATCAATAAATCACCATCATGAAGATTAGGTCCTAGGATTAATTGCAATTTATGACTAATAACCTCTAACCTCTATTTCAATCTTTGTTTTCTTCTGACATTTATAATTAACTTTATCAATAAACATGTTTAATTAAATATAAATATATTTTAGGTAGAATTTTAATTTTGTCAAATAATATATAATATAATATTGTATACTTAAATTTTATTGTAATTTATATTGTATATGCTCCCGTTTATGTATATGCTTTCAGCTTTTTCTAATAACTTTTTTTATGTTGCGTCATATTTTACAAGAATTTTTTTTTTTTAGTTTGGAAATAGATACCTTCTATTTTATAAATTATTTTTCTGAAAAGAATTGTTATGGCTTTCTATGTTAAAATAGTAGTTACTTTGAAGTCACAAAATTTTAATATCATTTGATTTTGAAAAAAATAAAACGAAATCCACAAGCTAAAACGAAATCCACAAGCTATAGGAAGAAAATAAAAATGTAAATTCTATAAACTCACCATGTCGTTACAAAAATAAATATAAAATCAAAGATTTAATCTTTATTTACATTAATTATATTATCTTCTAACATTATTATTATTATTATTATTATTATTATTATTATTATACTAATTAATTTTCATTTGTTTTAATTTCAAAAATATTTTATACATTCTAAATTTTTATTAGTGAAATAAATTTAATATAATTTTTTATATATATAAAATAATTTATTTTGCTAAATTTCTTATAATCTTTCTTCTTGTTATAAAATTTGTTATGAAAAGAATATTAAATTATATGAAAAGAAAAAAACATGATTGGAGAATATGGCTAACAAAATTAACATACAAATTAATCTTTCTTAACATATAAATTAATATATAGATCGAAGGTTTACAAGAATTTTTTATATAATTTTTCTTCTTGTTATATGATCAGACATCACAGTATATATTAATTCATACATACAAATTATTTTATTTGCGTACAGTAAGGTATTCATATATATTCATATATATGACCAGACATCACGGCATATATATATTAATTCATACATACCTGTACAGCGACGACGGCAACTGTGCGAGGACGAGCGGCGAGAGGCGAGCGCCAGGACGACGCGGGGACGAGCGGCGAGAGGCGAGCACCAGGACGACGCGGGGACGAGCGGCGAGAGGCTAGCGCTAGGACGAAGCGGGGGCGAGCGCGAGCTGGGAGGACAACGCGGGGACGAGCGGCGAGAGGCGAGTGCGAGCTGGGAGGACGACGCGGGGACGAACGGCAGCGAGGACGACGCGGCGACCGGCGAGGAAGAAAACTGGGTAGACGGAGCGGCAAGGAGAGTCGCTGGAAAATTTTACTGTGCAAGCTAGGAAAAAACCGAATGTATACATACCCTAATTAGTTTACGTGTGCGAGGGAAAATTTTAAAAAGATTTTACGACGGTTATTTTTTAATAACCGTCATTAAATATATTTATTTTTAATTTTAAAATTTTTGATGACTATCATAATTTAAATGACCGTCATAAAAAAATTTATTATTTATTTTGAAGTTTTAATGACGGTCATGTTTAAAACGACCGTCATCATAAGTTCAAAATTTATGACTGTCATCGTTACTTCATATACATATTTTTAATGACGGTCATTTAAAAAAAAAACGATCGATCGTCTTTAAAAATCATTTTTAGCGTAGTGAATAATATCCTTGCATGCCTTGCATTTATGTATTACTGTAGTCTTTTTATCATATTATAAGATAATAGTAATCAATGTGATGGTCATAAAAATACGATAAAAAATTATTTACTAATCTTATTATATATGACTTTTGTGAAATATAGTGATCATAGTATTTTATTATTTAAATAAGTTTTCCATAATAAAACTTCAAGAATATCATCTTTTTTAAAATATGTTTGGACTAATATATAAAATAAACTTTTTCAAAATTTAAAACCTTTGAGAAATATAATATTTTATATAATAAATAAAATGATTAATTATAGTAGAAAAAATAATTGTAAAATATTATAAGTGAAGTTAATTGTGGATATTATAACATGAAAATATAAAACTTAATAATTATGCAGAAAGATTTTATAAATATTTTGTGATTCTTCGCAGGAAAGTGTGCCAATTAGGTGATGGACTGATATTAACGAAATGTAAAACTTACAGAAATTATTCTTCTTAATAAGACTATCTTTCTAACTATAATATTTATATGTGATAATTTTTCAAAAGAAAAGTTGTATTTCTGCATCTGAAGAACTCTATTTATAGCCAAAATCTTGAACAACTGCTCAATTAATTCTCAACAAAAATTCGATACATTGAGTTACTATTCAACTAATTCTTACAGTTGATAATCCTTTTTTTCCCCTTCCTTTCTTCTTAACATGACCCGACAAGACATGTTTTCTTCCAATTTATTTGTCTTTTTCCAAAATTATCAAAAGTAGATTACGTAATATTAATTATTATAAAAATATCAATCCAAATTACCAAAAAATATATTACTTAATATTAATTATTACTAATGTTATTCTAAAATACCAAAAATATATTATCTAATATTAGTTATTACTGAATGCCATTTATTTATTAAAAAACTAAAATTTATATAAAAAAAAAAGTTCTTCCAAATCAACACAAGTAATTTATTTTATTACTATTCACTTTTTATATTTTTATTATTAACTTTTTATTATTTATTATTATAAAATGAGTGTTACAATTCTACCTCCCTTAAAAAAAATTTATCCTCGAAATTTTACTTAGTTGGAAAATGTGAGGATATTATTTTCTCATATGATCTTAAAGTTCTTAGGTGGCTTCTTCGATTGCATGATTCCTCCATAAACCATTGACAACTGATATGATTTTTCTTCGAAGGATTTGTTACTTTGGGTCAAGTATCTCTACTAGTTCTACTTCATATGTCAAATCCTTCTTTAGATGTAATGGTTGGGGTTTAATGACAAGTAAGGTATCTGGAACATATTTCTGAAGTATGGAAACATGAAATATATTATGGATATGTAAGAGTTCTTGAGGTAATTCTAAATGATAAGCCATTGGGTCTATATGTTATGTGACTTCCTATAGGCCTATGTACCACGGCTTAGTTTGCTACGCTTGCCAAATTGTACTAAAGATCAACATACTAAAGACCTCATTTACATAAAGCTTAGCCATCTTGTTCAAGGGAAAGTCTTCTCAAATAGGTAAAAAGTCGGTTGACTTTATCAACCTAACCACAATAACCCATATTCCATTATCATTAATACGAGTATGAAGGAGTCCAAATAAGAAATCCATAGTTATGTATTCCCACTTCTATTTAGGAATGGGAAGTAGTTGGAAAAGTCCAAAAGGCCTTTAGTGTTCTGCTTTAACTTGTTGACAAATCAAACATTTTGATACAAATTCTAATATTTCTCTTTTCATGCCTTGGCACCAATAGTGTTCCTTAAGAGTGCGATACATCTTTGTGCTTCCCATATGCGTGGCATATCCAGAGCTATGTGCTTATTTAAGGATCATTTTCTTGATTTCTAAATTATATGGTAAACATAATTGATTGTTGTAAACCTAATTTGACTTCTATTTTTAATTTGATTAATGTGGGGTCTGACGATTGAGCTTCACAAATTTGTTCAATATGTGATGGTCTTACTTTGAAACTAGCTAATAATGCTTCGGATCCTGCAGTAGTGAGTACTACGTTCATCTCTTTTAACTTTAAAATTGAGGAGCTATTGTACGCTTTTAGATGAACTAATGAACTTGAAGATTTTATATTAAGAGCATTAGCAATTACATTCGCCTTTTCAAGATGGTAGTCAATCATACAATTATAATCTTTGATGAGTTCAAGTCATCTTCTTTATCGTAAGTTGAGCTCCTTTTGAGTGAGTAAGTACTTTAGACTCTTATGATTAGTGAAGATTTTGTACCTTTTACCATATAAATAATGTCTCCATATCCTCAATACAAACACTATAGCTGCCTCTACGTCATGAGTTAGATAGTAAAGCTCATGCCTTTTGAGTTGCATTGAAATATATGCTATGACTTTCCAATTTTGCATGAGGATGCATCCCAAACCCTTGGTGAGAGGCATTATTGTATATGACAAATCTATCACTACTTGAGGGCAACGTGAGAATTGGGGCACTTGTCAAACTCGTTTTTAGTTCTTGAAAACTTTTCTCACATTCATCAATCCAATTACACTTGCCTTTTTCTTTATCAAGTAAGTCAAAGGTAAGGCATTTTTTGAAAATCCTTCTACAAAGTGGCGATAGTAACGTGCCAGTCCTAAAAAGGTTTGTACCTCTGTTACATTGGTAGGTCTATCCCTTGAGAACAACTTCAACCTTTTGAGGATCAACATATATGCCGTCTGCCAATATCACATGTCTTAGAAATCAGATGTGATCCAACCAAAATAGGCATTTTTTTAAGTTTAGGGGTAGTTTGATAACGTTGCTGATTTTTTATTTGTGTTTTTTTTTTTCACTGATATATAAGGCTGCGTTTGGTTCGCTGAATGTAATTGTAATCGTAATCGTAATGGAATGTAATGTAAAGGAATCAGTATTACGATTACAGTGTTTGGTTTAGTCACTGTAATCAAAAAAGGAATCAGTATTACAGTGTTTGGTTTGACAACTGTAATGTAATGGAATAGAAAAAAAAATTATATAATTATTTTAAAAATACAATTTTAAAAAATACAATTTCAGAAATAATACAATTTCATAACAACAATTAATAAAAAAAATACAATTTTAGGAAAAAAATACAATTTAAAAAAAATTACATTTAATGTGTTATTACATTCAGAAAAAATACAATTTTATAACAATAATTAATAAAAAATACAATTTAAAAAAATTACATTTTAAAAAAAAATTACATTCAGAAAAAATACAATTTTATATCAATAATTAATAAAAAATAATACAATTTAAAAAAAAAAATACAATTTCATATAAAAAAAAAAAAAAACAAACAAAATCGCACGGAGGCGTCGCGAGGGCTGCGTTTGGGCGTCGCGAGGGCTGGGGTGGGCGTGGGTGGGCGTCGCGGGGGCTGGGGTGGGCGTCGCGAGGGCTGGGGTGGGCGTCGCGATTCGCGAGGGCTGGGTTGGGCGATTCTGTGCCGGACGATGACGGCTGGACGACGCGAGGTGGACGACGCGAGCTGCTGGCCGGGACGACGCCGGGGCGACGCGAGCTGCACAGGGAGGACGCGGGCTGGGACGCGGGCTAAGGACGCGGCACTGTTCATTACTGAAAGAGATGTAATTGTAATTCCATCCCTTTGAGTGTGTAATGCCCATTACTGAAAGAGATGTAATGCAATTACATTACATTACATCTTTTTAAGAAAATCAAACAATGTAATCGTAATGGGCATTACATTACGGGTGTTATTACACCCAACCAAACGGACCCTAAATCGGTTTGTTTGTTAATGATTTTCGATTTTATTTAAAAAAAAAATATTGTGAAATATGAACTGATTTATAAATCTTTAAAATATAGACTTGTAAATCACTCTACTAATTTATTTTCCTCCCTTTCGGACTCGACAAAACAACCCTAATATACTCTAAGCCGCTCGCTCTCCCAACCTCTCTTTGAGCCCCCAATCTAAGGTATGTTCTTCTTTGATTTCTTTTATGCTCCTCTTTCTCTGGGTTTTCCCTTTTTTGTTCAATTCGATTTTGCAGGCTTTTAATCGATTTATGTTTGTTTGTTTTTGTCTCTTCATTTGTAATGATCTGAATGATTGCTATAATAGCCTATTTAAGAGGGATGATGATTGTTTTTGGCATTTGTTTGATGATTCTCTACACCAATGGATATCTTTGCTTTAGACGGGATTAAATCTATCGGGAATTAGCTTTTAGGAAATAATTATTGTTAAATCATTCACAAATTTTAATATAGCTGTAACTATAGCTCTCTTTTCACTTTGTTTGTTTACGGTTCTCCAATATTAAATAGCCAATACTTGAAGTTTTTGTCTGATACTTAAAGGCTAAATAATAGAGGCTATTTAGTTAAGCAGTTTGATCACCGTATGAAACCTAGGCTATGGAAAGCTTTTAAGCGTTTTAGTTTTCAATAAACTTGCTAAGCACCTCAGTTTCCTTAAGATGACTATAAATATATTGTCTGTTGGACTAAATAATCCTCACTTAAACTATTATCTCCATACTCATATCTTCATAATGGCTTCTAAAGCTAAACGCATACCAGATTTTGAGATTGGTGACCTGATAGAAAAACTAAAGCATGACAATTGCTTTACCTAAAATAGATTTTGAAGAGGATCAAGAGGATGTTATTATTGCAGCTTCTATTAAATCAATTGCTAAAGTGTTACCTTGCCATCCAGTAAACAAGTATCATGTTATAAATTTTAGAAATTGGAAGCATCTTATTGCTTTGTAAGGTCAATTTCAGAAGGGGTCTTTCCTTAAATTAATTCAACCAGCTTTATATATATATATATATATATATATATATATTTTTTTTTTTTTTTTTTGATTCTGTAAAGAGAGAGAGAAGCCTTTGTCTTGTTAGGTGAATATGGTGTAATCATATAACATGTAGTTCATGCTTTTGCTGCTTAGCATATTTGGCAAGATTATATATCAGAGAGGCACAGAATATATATTTAGAGTGCACTGGTCACTGTTGACCTGTAATATTAGCAGACAATACAAATTGACCAACAAACTCTAATTTAATTTAGCATTATGAATACCCTGCTTGGAAGCAATTTGTTTATAAGTAAGTCCAAATGTTGTATGACTAATTCTATGGAGTACAACCGTGGCTATTAAGGAGATAAATCCAAACATATACATGCTGCAATATTTTCTCTACTCTTTTGTCTGTCTTCCTATCAACACAGACCCTTTAATTCCTCATTCATCTTCTTCATTGTCTATTTGATAATGGTGTTTATTATCCCTTTGTATGATACTTTTATCATACACAATATCAAATACTTAAAATGAGACTTAAAAGGGGACCGACCTACAACTACTTTTACTAAGAGTAGTTGGAACTATAGAAGAGCAAATGAAGCTTTATACCGGACATGTTTAGACCTATCAACAAATGAAGAATAAGTTCAATGGTTTAAGTCAAACTTATAAAAGATTTAAGAAGTTTTTAGATCATACTTCTAGAGCTGGCTGGGATCCTACACCAAAAACCATCACCTTAGCAGATGATGTATGGGAGACCTTCATCAAGGTATATTATTCTATTTGTATTATACTAAAGTTTATATTTATATATATATATGTTTTATCTTATTGTATCATACTAAATTTTTATTTATAATTCTTTTATTCACAAGCAGATAAGAAAGTTAAGATCTTTAAAAAAAAAGGGTACCCTTATTATAACAAGCTATGCACTATATGTGGAGATACAATTGCTACAAGAGGATATGCACATCCATATACACAAATTTCACCAGACTTAGATGATGACATTGAGGAAGAAAATAATTCAAATATAGGTGTTATTGATGAAAGTAAAGAAGTTGGTAAAAATTTTACACATTCTATGAAGAAAAGGAAGAAGACAACTATTAGTATGAAGTTTCATCTGCTGTTATTAAGCTTGCTGAGGGTATATAACTGAGTTAGCAAGACAAAAGAATTGTCCTAACTCTGATACCACTTCTTCTTGTACTTCTGGAGATGAAATTGAATTTGAATTTGATAAGTGTTGGAAAATTATTGAGAGCATGGAGGATATTGATAATAAAACCTACTTAAAAGTTTTGATATGGCTAACAAATAAACTTGACTTTAGAAAAATATTTATAAAGATGTTTGATGTTAGGAGGAGAGGCTTTATTCGAACACTATGACATTATATATTTATGATAGATGTAGATGTTCTATTATGTGTTATTTTGGATAATTGTTTTAGGAGTTTGAACTTTGTTTATATTGTTTGAAGTAATGCTTATAACAAAGAACTTGAACTTTGTTTTTATATTTTATGTATGAAAATTGTCTCATTTTTTTTTTTCTTTATTGAACATAACAGGAATTTATGGATCCAATTGAGCATAATTTTGTGTTTGATGATAAAATTGAGGATGATATAATCATAGTTGTTTCTTCTTTGTTAGTAATGTTGGCATTAGAGATTATAAGGCCTCCCAGACATTCATGTAGAACTTCTTCATTGAGAGGTTACGATTATGTTCTTGAGTTATTAAATAGAAATGAAAGCAAGTGTTATGATTGTTTTCGAATGCGAAAAGATGTATTTATATTATTTTGTGAGGAATTGAGAAGTAAGACGGGATTAAAACCATCTCGATATTTAAGCATTTAAGAATAAGTTGGCATATTTTTGCTCATTATAGGTCACAATGCGAGGAATCATTTGATAGTCGAAAGGTTTCAACATCCAGGTCACACTATATCATGATATTTCAATTGTGTTTTGAAGAAAGTCTGTTTGGAGTTCAAATAATATGTCCTCCCAATTTTGAATGACTTGCCTTCTTAAATTCGACAAAATTCAAAGTATTATCCCTTTTTTAAGGTAATTTTTATTCTATTTTATTATAGTACATAAGTTTAACCTATGTTGTAGAATTATTGATAACATTGATAACCATTGTTTTTCTTAAGACTGCATTAGTGCTATTGATGGCACTCATATTTCTGCACAAATTTTTGAAAATGAACAAATTCTATTTCGTGGTAGAAAAATTAATACTACATGGAATATGATATGTGCTTGCTCATTTGATATGCGTTTTATATTTGTCATTCTGGTTGGGATGGAATTGCTAATGATGCAAGAATATTGAACGAATGTATCGAAAATCTTGAAAATAAATTTCCAATGCCAACTAGATTTGTGCATATCAATTCCTTTGTTTATTTACTTTTAACATTAATATGAAACTTATTTTAATATTGATTTGATAGAAAAATATTATCTTGTTGATTTCGAATTTACGAACCTGTTTGAATTTTTATCACTTTACCATATTGGAAGAAGATGTATTAGAGACTTTCAAGGAGATAAGGGAGGACCACGAGGTTCAAAGGAATTATTTAATTATAGACACTCTTCATTCCACAATGTGATTAAGCGATGCTTTAGTGTATTGAAAGCTAGATTTTCTATTTTAAATATGATACTACCTTATCCTATCGAGACATTGAAATATATTTCAGTGACATGTTGCACTGTTAATAATTTTATACGTACATGTGATATTGATGATCAAATATTTTGAGCTCATAGCAATGAGTCTATGGTTATTAATGATCCCAATAATCCTTGTACATCAAAAAATTCAATTGAATTGGATGTGAGTAAGGGTGACAAATTTTAACACAACACGAAAAATGACAAAAAATACAACACGAAAAACCTGACTAGAACCCGACCCGATTTAAGTTTTGGTCAAAAAATGGGTCAACCTAAAATTACCCTTAAAAAATGGGTTGGGTCTGGGTCATTAACGGGTTGACTTGTTTGACTCGTTCTATAATTTAAAAAAAAAAGAGAGCACAAAGCAAAGCTGAAGCCTTTACCTATACCCAGCCCAAATGTATATACCCTAATACCCATAATAATATTGAAATTTTATATAGTAATATACGGACCATCCCATTCTCGCCCCAAATTTGAAATCTCAATCTTAATATCTCATATTCTCGAGTCATCTCATTGGCTCATCCAGATTCCACTCTAGAGCCATCCGCAACCGTTTGGCAATATCAAACCAACGCAAAGAGACATTGCATCACCGTCAACCATACCGTCCCCATCCAACCATCCCAAAAGCCTGACAAGAAACAGAGACAACCAGCCACATAGTCCCAACCTTCCCTCTCCGTGCCGCTTCGTTGCAACAGCAGTCCTTTGCCCTTGTTGACTCGGCCTTCACCCTTCTTCTTTCTCTGAACTCCTATGCTTCTGAAAGAGTGAAAGGTCAGCTCATATCTTTAGTTTTAATTATGATGAAATCTTATATTTATATATCGTGTTTATATCTGCTTGTGTTTAGTTTAGTTTTTATTTATTTCTCCCAAATGTTAGGCTTAATGAAGACAAATACCTAAAATTCAATTATTTGTCTTAAGTGCTATGATACTATATGATGAATGCTAGAAAAGCACTAATATTTCGTGGTTTATTGCACTTAATTGTTGAGAAATAGATTTATTATTTGTTGTTTATTCGATTAATTTCATAAATCTATTCATTTGGAATCACGGGTATGTTTTAGTGCATTTCAGGTGTTTTTAGCGTCAAATGAGTCAAATAATGAAAACACGCAAAGACGGAACACTTACAGCGCTCGGATCATGAGTTACGGGATAAACGAGACAAATATGTAAGCCTTACATAACGAGTCATCACATATGTAAGGGGGTAAACATGAAGAAAAGGAAGGCAACACGCGCCGCGGTGAGGAAAAGTCATGCCGCGGCTGGGAGCTCTCGGGTTTTGACATTATTTTCAGAATTTGTGTTGTGCCGCGGCTGGAAAAATGTATGCCGCGGCACGCCTATTCCTATGGCAATCATGATTTGTGTAAACCCTTACATCTATAAATAACCCTTTAGACTCCCCCTTACATACAACTCGAATACAACTTTACATTTTACAATTTTGCGACCAAACAAGAGATTCATTCAATTTTGGGAGCTTTGCCACACTCAAACGAAGCAAGAGAAACCATTCTAAGGATTCAAGGAAGCCGTCGACGATCGAAGATTAAGCTTTTGGAGAAGAATGCTATCCCATCCATAAGCGGTATTTAGATCTAGGTTTTCCTTGTTATTATAGAATTATATTTTCTTCTTCTTTCGTTGAAGTGTATGATCATATTTTATTTGTCTATGAATATTAATATGAACATGAGCAGCTAGTTTTATTATGAATGTTTAGTTTGTGTTGTCATGTTTGTTAGAATTGTGTATGGTGTATATTTTATTGATTTAATATAAATGAATTACCTTTTGATTCAAGAGCATGTTTAGATATTTAATTATGAACTTTCATGGGCCAATTTGAGATTCGTAGTTAGGTTGAAAAATCTGAGAATCTAGTTATAGGAACGTCACCTTAACTTTATTCCGAAACACTTAATTAAAGCTTCAAATTAGTGACTTAGTCATAGCATTAGTTTGATTGGCATTTATTTCCTTGCGCATAATTTGATTACTATTTGATTTACCCCGACCGAAGGCAGTTAATTAGTTAATCAACAAAGAGATTTACCCCGACCGAAGGCAGTCTCGTAATTAAAAGGAAAGCCGGTAATATTGTTTATTTTAGAACGTTCATGTTATTTCCCCTTACCTTTTCGATGCAAGCATGGCCAACCAAACTAAACGTCCATACATCCTCCATTGATTTTTAATCCATTTGAATTGATTGTTAAATTGCGATTTTGTTTTTGTTTAATTGATCGTATCATTGTTCCCATCACAAATCAAACACCTTTTTACAGTTTTACTAGGTTTAGGACTCTAGTTGCTTAAAGTTTTAGTTTCACTAGAACTCTATTTAATTAGCGTTTTATTTTTGTTAGAACTCTATTTAGATTAAAAAGACAGTTATTTAGAACCACTGCAATTTCTTGAGAGACCGACCTTGGAAGTTGCTTGTCACTTTTCTACGAGTGATTCGTACACTTGCGAGTACTAAATTTATCACATCACTATACTATGGTCCTATGTCAATTTTATGAAGACACAAAAATACTTAAATTTCAGTTAGCTGATTTTCTAAGACACAAAAAGATCTAAATTTCAATTATACACCAAGTTATTTAACTAAAATGTAGATAATTTCAATGAACAAGTTGTACTATTTTTGTCGTCCATATGCATTGAAGTTACCATTGAGGGAACTTAATAGTTAATATGTTGAACACTTTTGGATGTTTGTACTAGTGATATTCAATTTTCCTAGCATTTAGTATAGACTGAAATTTTGCTTTGCACCTATAATATTATTATTATAGATATTTTCCTTTCTTTCCTTAAGGGATAGTAGTCATATATCATCCAAAATTCCAAATATTATTTTAGTAACATATACTCCTAATGCAAATGCCAATTGCAATGGAAAATTGTAGGATGTCATAATTGTTTAAATGTGCAGTTAGGATTTAGGACATCAAGTATAATCTTATGATTTTGTCTATTATGTTTATATATTGATATCATGTTATGCTTTGTTTCTCTCATATGGTCTTATGTGATTTGTAGATTAAATATAAAAATGGCACAATCATTTGAAGAGCACCTTCACCCTCAACTTGAGAACTTTGAAAATGATGATGAGGTTGAGATAGACGAGTTCATGACTTTGGATTCAAATGAAAAAGGAAAGAAACGTACGAAAAAGAGAGCAAAAATTTGAGAATATTATATAGATCTTTCAATAGGACCTAACAAAGAGGAGAGATCATCATGTATATATCATAATGTTTCATTTAGATTTGAGTCATACTATGAGACAAGTAATTTTACACGTCATTATGCAAAGTGTCCTAAGAGAGATAATCGTGATGTTGGTCAAATGATTATCGATAAAAGTAGGGAGTGGTATACAATTCACTTCACTAAATATGATCCATAAATATTTAGGTATTTGGTTGCTCGAGCTATTATAATGCATAACTTGCCTTTTTAATTTGTTGAATACGAAGGTATTGGAGCTTGTTTTGAACATCTTCATCCTGATGTTAAGTTAGTTTCTAAGAACATTACTAAGGCTGATGTTCTTAATATATACTTAAGTGAAAAATCGAAGATTACATCTATGTTAGATGTATGTCTTGGAAGAATTTGTCTGATCTCTGATTATTGGTCTTCTTTAACCTATGATGGTTACATTTCCCTCACATGTCATTTCATTGTAATGAGTGAAAATTACAAAAAATAATATTGAACTTCTCTTTCATGCTACCTCCACACATGCCCTGTCTTTATGTAATAAAGTTTATTCTATGTTGTGTGAGTGGGGAATTGATAAGAAAATGTTTTCAATGACACTGGACAATGCTTCTGCTAATATTAAGTTTGCTCCATTGTCGGTCAATAATTTGAGTTTGTGTGAATCTCTTGTTTGCAATGGTGAATTCTATCATATCTGTTGTTGTGCACACATCATCAATTTAATTGTTCAAGATGGTCTTAAAGATATTGATAATGCAGTTGGTAAAGTTCGTGATAGTATTAAATATGTGAGAGGGTCACAAATGAGAACGAAAAAGTTTAAAGAATTAATAAATTTTCCAAATTTAGATTTCACAAAAGGATTGAAGCTAGGTGTTGCAACTAGGTAAAATTTGACTTATCTCATACTTGAAAGTGCATTATGCTATCATCAAGAATTTCAACAATTATCTTTGATTGATTTTAATTATGTTAATTATTCTACGACATCTGAGTGGGAAAAGGTGGATAAGATTTATAGTTTTTTGGCATTGTTTTATGAGATCATGCTCTAATTTTTTAGAACCAAGTATCCTATTGCAAATTTGTATTTTTCACTTCTATTGGTTCATGTTATATTACTTTAAAGAAGAAAGAGCAGATGATGATAAGTATCTTAAAGACATGGTAAGTAGGATGCTTACAAAGTTTGAGAAATATTGGAATGATTTTAGCATCGTCTTGTCCATAGCTTTGATTTTGGACCCAAGGTACAAGTTGAAATTTGTTGAATTCACCTACAAAAGGATCTATGGGCAATCAAGTTCTCAATAGGAGATTTCCTTCAGAAATTTCAAGAATAAATTGGATGAGATTTATAAAGAGTATGCTCAAGATTCTTCTTCCCAAATTGTTTCAACATCGAGATCAACAACAATATTTATAGATAGCGATGATGATATTTCAAAGGGTCATGTCATTTATAGAAAAGAAGATCTAATGAAGGTACAATTTATAATAATTTAAATTGGTTATTTATGACTAAAAATTTATCATATTTATTTTCAACTTTTGTTTTGTTCCTTAATTTTAGAGTTTCAATTCTTGTGGTGATAACACTCCACAATAAGTCAATTGGAGGCTTACTTAGAAGAATATTTAGTGAAGCAACCGATTGAAAATGGTGATTTTAATATCCTTGAATATTAGAAGGGAAACAATATTCGATTTTTTGAAGTGGCTGCTATGGCTCGTGATATCCTAGCCATTTCCTTTTCAACAGTTGCTTCAAAATCTGCGTTTAGTGTTGGTAGGAGAGTTCTAGATTGATTTCGCACTTCACTTTTTCCTAGTAAGGTTGAGGCATTAGTTTGTTCCAGAGATTGGTTTTATGGTGATAAAGATAATGTACAATTTTTTATAATAGTTACATATTTTACAATATTTTAATTTTCTCTACATTTTTTATATAGATAATAAACAAAGTTTGGATGAGTTAGTGTATGATGTTATGAGTGGTGTTATTAATAAAGCTCTTTCTCAATGTTCAAATGCTTGAAAGGTAATGATTATTTTTATATTTAAATTTTATTTTTACTATGAGCTCTGTTTTTTTTGTTTATTTGTTGATTTAATTGTAATTTTGGTTAGCTTAGTTTGGTGTCTTTCATATGTGGGTTTAGATGATTGCTACTTTTCCTTCTGTAATGATTAAAAGACTTTTCTTTTGTTATATAGTTGGTAAAGTTCGTGATAGCATTAAATATGTGAGAGGGTCACAAATGAAAATGAAAAGTTTAAAGAATTAATAAATTTGGATTCCACAAAAGGATTGAAGCTAGGCGTTGCAACTAAGTGAAATTTGACTTATCTCATGCTTGAAAGTGCTTTATGCTATTGTCGAGAATTTCAACAATTATCTTTGATTGATTTTAATTATGTTAATTGTTCTATGACATCTGAGTGTGAAAAGGTAGATAAGATTTATAATTTTTTGGCATTATTTTATGAGATCACGCTCTAATTTTCTAGAATCAAGTACCCTATTGCAAATTTGTATTTTTTACTTCTATTGGTTTGTGTTATATTACTTTAAAGAAGAAAGAGCAGATGATGATAAGTATCTTAAAGACATGGCAAGTAGGATGCTTACAAAGTTTGAGAAATATTGGATTGATTTTAGCATTATCTTGTCCATAGCTTTGATTTTGGACCCAAGGTACAAGTTGAAATTTGTTGAATTCACCTACAAAAGGATCTATGGGCAATCAAGTTCTCAATATGAGATTTCCTTCAGAAATTTCAAGAATAAATTGGATGAGATTTATAAAGAGTATGCTCAAGATTCTTCTTCCCAAATTGCTTCAACATCGAGATCAACAACAATATTTATGGATAGCGATGATGATAATTCGAAGGGTCATGTCCTTTATAGAAAAAAAGATTTAATGAAGGTACAATTTATAATAATTTAAATTGGTTATTTATGACTAAAAGTTTATCATATTTATTTTCAACTTTTGTTTTGTTTCTTAATTTTAGAGTTTCAATTCTTGTGGTGATAACACTCCACAATAAGTCAATTGGAGGCTTACTTAGAAGAATCTTTAGTGAAGCAACTGATTGAAAATGGTGATTTCAATATCCTTGAATATTGGAAGGGAAACAATATTCGATTTTTTGAAGTGGCTGCTATGGCTCGTGATATCCTAGCCATTCTCTTTTCAACAGTTGCTTCAGAATCTGCGTTTAATGTTTGTAGGAGAGTTCTAGATCAATTTTGCACTGCACTTTTTCCTAGTACGGTTGAGGCATTAGTTTGTACCAAAGACTGTTTTTATGGTGATAAAGGTATTGTACAATTTTTTATAACAGTTACATATTTTACAATATTTTCATTTTCTCTACTTTTTTTTTATAGATAATAAACAATGTTTGAATGAGTTAGTGCATGATGTTATGAGTGATGTTATTAATGAAGCTCCTTCTCAATATTCAAATGCTTGAAAGGTAATGATTACTTTTATATTTAAATTTTATTTTTACTACGAGCTCTATTTTTGTTGTTTATTTGTTGATTTAATTGTAATTTTGGTTGGTTTAGTTTGGTTTCTTTCATATGTGGGTTTGGATGATTGCTACTTTTCCTTCTGTAATGATTAAAAGACTTTTCTTTAGTTATAAAATAGTACTAGGGTGAGTAATGGTGGTAGGTAGAGATAGGTCGATAAAGTCATTAAATAGGTAAAACAATAAAAGTTTTACATGGCGAGCATTTGAACTTAAATTATGTGGGTTACAACTTCAAACACTCTTTGATCAGATTCTCCAACCATCCTCTTAATATAAGATGTTGAGACTTAACAGACTGTATTTTTAGCTCTCTATCCATGGCAGTCTGTATTTTATTTTATGTGGGTTGGATGAAATTACATTTCTTGTTCTTTTCTGCTTTTTTTTTTTTTAGTTAATAAGCCTCTTGGTTGATGCGTAATTTTCTGGTGGTCCTTTTATGAATTATATATGTATACACATAGTTTGAGACTTGGACTTGTAAAGAGTGTATTTTATATACTATTATGTTGAAAATGTAATATCTTATTATTGTTCCAAAACAACTAATTAATAATTTCAATTAAAATTTAGCTAAAAAAATTGCAGGAAGAGATGATATTGATTATGGATGATGGTTCCAAGCAGGGAAGTAAATCAAGCAATGAGAGATGGGAAAAGTGTTGTTGAATCTTTCAACTTGAAAGTTTGGACCATTTTCGGTTTGGGTTCGGCTCTAATTTTGTTAAAATTAACCAATTTTTGAATTCAAGTAGAATACGGGCTTTTTGGGTTCGGGTTAGTGTTTGTGTCTAGATAGACTTGTTCTAACTTCAGGTCGTGTTTGGGTCCGAGTCTATGTTTGCTATATATAACCTGTTTTCAATTTAGGTCATGATCGGGTTATTCAGGTCTGGGTCTAGGTTTACTATTTATAACCTATTTTCAATTCAGGTCGTATTCGGGTTGTTCAGGTTCGGGTTTGGGTTTGCTATATATAACATGTTTTCAATTTGGGTCGTGTTCATGTTAAGTGTGTTCAGGTCAGGTTGAAAATGGATTGACCCAAATGACACGAATTGCCACCCCTAGATGTGAGTGAAAGTTAACTTTGATATATTGCACAAAGGAGAGATCATATTGTAAATTGTATTTGGTAAAGATCGCATCAACGTAGATGATTTATGTTGAGTGGTTTTAAATATTAAAATTATTTTTAAGTTTTAATTAAATATTTTTAGAATTTATATATTTTAGATTTGGATATGTATGTTTTCTGTTTTTAAAACTTTTTTTGATTTGTTATTTTTAATATTTGTAGACTTAAAATTTGGTACACTAGATTATGTTAAAAAAATAAATATAAAAACACTATTAATTGAAATCTTTTTGTGTTTCATTTATGTACAAAAAATATATTTGCAATCAATTTCATATTAATTGACAAAAAAAAAATCAATTTCACATTAATTATTTAATAAAATATTTTGTGTATTGCTTAGAGAGAAAAAAAGAATAAAAAAAGATAAAATGAAATTAATAATAATAATTAAAGATGAAAGGAATTGATAATAATAAAACTGATATTGTTTTATTAATTTTCTTGAATGAATTAAACTGTTACATGTTTAGGGTTTATATAAAAGAAAATAATTACAGAATAAAAAACTAAATCAGAAAATAAATCTATAAATAATATTTACAAGAAATCAGATCTTAAACTAAAAAATATTCCTAAACAACCTCTAACTGACTTTTGACTAATTCTCTCAAATATATTGGGATTTCTACACTCCCCCTCAAGTTGGTTCGTAGATGTTAATCATGGCCAACTTGCTTATGAAATCCTTGAACTGTAGACTTGGAAGTCCTTTGGTAAACATATCTGCAGTTTGTTCCTGTGTAGGAATGTATGTCATATAGATTGTGCCATTCTCAACTTTCTCTTTTATGAAATGTCGGTCTACTTCAACATGTTTGGTTCGATCATGTTGAACAGGATTAAGAGAAATACTGATGGCAGCCTTATTGTCACAATAAACTTTGAGTGGTGTTTCCGTGTTTACCTGTAATTCTTCTAATAATTTTTTTAACCACAATCCTTCACAAATTCCTTGAGAGACCGCTCTAAATTCTGCTTCAGCACTACTTCTTGCCACTACATTTTGTTTCTTACTTCTCCAAGTAACTAGGTTTCCATAAACAAAGGTACAATATCTAGTGGTAGACCTTCTGTCTTCAATAGAGCCAGCCCAATCAGCATCTGAGAATACTTCTATTTTCCTCTGTTTAGTCTTCCTAAAGAATAGTCCTTTTCCAAGAGAGCTTTTGAGAACCCTGTACACTGCTTCTAGATGACTTTCATTTGGAGAGTGCATATGTTGGCTGACTACACTTACAGCAAAGGCAATATCAGGCCTCGTGTGAGCCAAATAAATGAGCTTTCCTACTAATCTTTGGTACCTTTCCCTATCCACTGGTTTTTCACTTCCTTCTGCTCTCCATCCTAGTTCAATAGGAGTGTCACATGGTTTGCTTCCAAGCATACCAGTTTCTTTTAGAAGGTCGAGAACATACTTTCGTTGAGACACACTTATACCTTCCTTTGATTTTGCGATTTCCATTCCCAAAAAATATCGCATTTGTCCCAAATCTCTGACTTCAAATTCAGTAGCCAGGACATTTTTTAACCGGTCAATTTCCATCAGATCATCTCCTGTAAGTATAATATCATCAACATATACTATCATAATTGTTTTTAATCCGTTCTAAGAATGTTTGAAAAACATTGTGTGGTCTGACTGACCCTGCTGATATCCTTGACCTCTTACTACTTTTGCAAACCTATCAAACCATGCTCGGGGTGATTGTTTGAGTCCATAGAGAGACTTGTTCAACTTGCATGCCCTGTTTTGTTCACTATTGTCACAGAAACCTGGTGGTAACGTCATGAAAATGTCTTCTTCTAATACACCATTGAGAAATGCATTTTTTATATCCAATTGTTGGAGTGTCCAATCCATATTTACTGCTAACGATAATAGTACTCTGATAGTATTTAACTTAGCAACTAGAGCGAATGTCTCAGTATAATCAATCCCATAGGTCTGAGTGAATCCTTTGGCAACTAAGCTGGCTTTGTACCTTTCAATATTTCCATCAGCCTTATACTTCACAGTAAATACCCATTTACACCCAACTGGCTTCTTTCCTTTTGGTAAATCTACTACATTCCAAGTTCCATTTTTTCTAAGGCTCGTATCTCCTCAATTACAGCCTCTCTCCACTCGAAAATTTTCCAAGCTTCATCAATATCTTTCGGAATTACAATCCTGTCAAGATTAGTAGTGAAAGCATGGAATCTGGGAGACAAACTGTTATATGACACAAATTTAGATATAGGATGAGAAGTACAAGATCGACTTGCTTTTCTAAGAGCAATAAGTAAATCATCAGTAGAGTGGGAAGTACCTGTGTCAAAGGAGGGCTCAACAAACTCTGGACCATTCACCGGATTAGACTCTCGCAGTGTATCGAGAGTGAATCTACCTCTATATTTTGATTTTGGCTTTCTTGAGTACACCTGTATCTCTTTGCTAACCTGTAACTCATCTCCCCCTGGGTTTAAATGTTCATCTGTAATTGGTTCTTTAGAGTGATGCGGTGTGATAGGTTTAGGCTCAGGATGGGAAATAACAGGTTGGTTTGGAAAAACAAGATCAAAAGAACAAAAATTCTCTTCCATATTGACACGCTCCCCTTGAAGAGAAGGTTTGGAAGGGTAAAAAGGTGTAGTTTCAAAAAAGGTGACATCGAGGCTCGTAAAAACAGTTTTGCTAGATGGATCATAGCATCTATAACTTTTTTAAGTAGGAGAATAACCGATAAAGACACACTTACGAGCTCTTGGATCCAATTTACTACGATCATGGGGGTGAATATGGACAAAGGCTGTACATCCAAATATTCTAAGTGAAAGGTCAGACACAAGACGAGAAGTTGGAAAACAACCTTTCAGTTTCTGTATCGGGGTCTCAAAAGAAAGAACCCGACTTGGCATTCTGTTAATAAGAAAAGCAGATGTAAGGACTGCATCTCCCCAAAACAATTTAGGCATATTGGTAGTAAACATGAGTGCACAGGCAACTTCTAATAAGTGCCTATTTTTCCTTTCAGCAACTCCATTTTGTTGAGGAGTGTAGACACAAGAAGTTTGGTGAATAATACCATTGATTTGAAGATAATTTCGAAAAGATTGGTTAATGTATTCAGTACCATTATCAGTACGTAGAATTTGAATATGTGTATGAAATTGTGTACGGATCATAGAATGAAAATTAACAAATATGGATTGAACCTCAGTTTTATCTTTTAAGAGATATTCCCAGCATAGACGAGTATGGTCATCAATAAAGGTAATAAACCACTTTGTATGAGTGCGGTTTGGGGACTGGGATGGTCCCCATAAGTCACTGTGGATAAGGAAGAATGGTTTAGAAGGCGTGTATTTTGGTTTTGAAAAAGATGTACGATGATGTTTAGCAAGTTCACACACTTTACATTGCAAAGGAAATAATTCTTTATTTGGAATAAGTGAAGGAAACAACTGTTTCAAATATTGAAAATTTGGGTGGCCCATTCTAAAGTGCCATAACAGATAATTATTATTCCTGGGGATAAAAGTAGAATTACAAGCTGCAATTTGATACGAATTACTCACATTGGCCGTCTCAAAGTAATAAAGGCCATCACTTTCTCTAGCACTGCCAATCGTCGTCCCTGATGATAGGTCCTAAAAGACACAAGAGGAAGAAGTAAAATTAGAAGAACAGTTTGTATGGGCTGTCAATTTACTGATAGATAATAAGTTACAAGATAATTTTGGGACATGCAAGACGGAATCAAGAGTGATAGAGTCAGATATCTTAATACTCCCTTTTCCAGCAATTAGGGAAAGGGTACCATATGCAATTTTGACTTTTAAATTCCCAGCACAGGGTGTATATGACGAAAAAAGCAGATAATTGTCAGTCATGTGATCTGACGCACCAGAGTCAATAATCCAAGAGATTTTGGATGTGGAAAGTAGGGCGGTTGAAAAAGTACCTTTATGAGCTAAAGAGCCAAAAGAAACATAAGAGGACTGACCGGTTACCTGGAGTTGTGAAAACATTCTTTTAAAGTGAATGGGCTTAGGCTAAAGTGAGCTTGGGCTAATGGGCTTTGGAAGTGGGCCTTTTTTGTTTTTTGTTTGAGCTTTGGGCTAAGATTGTTTTTTTTTTTTACTATTAGTGGGCTGGGTTTAGAAGTTTGGGCTGATGAGTGTGGGCTAGGGTTTCACAATAAAAAGAGCTAGGGTGGTCTGGAATGGAGGCAGCCCCAAGTGGAGGCAGATCGACAGGCGCAGGCGCAGGCGAGCAGGTGGACAAACTGACAGGCGCGGAGAGATGAACGGACGCGCGGATAGGCGGAGCACACAGGGAGATTTGTGACGCTGGGCTGCGTGGTGCAGAGGCGCGGCAGAGACAGGCGCACGGATGCTGACCAGGAGGCGCGCGGATCTATGGACGGTGAGCTGAGAGACAGGCGTGCGGATGTTGACCAAGAGGCGCGCGGATCTATGGACGGTGAGCTGAGAGACAGGCGCGCGGATGCTGACCAGGTGAATGGCTGCATGGTGATGTTGGTGACTGGCGCTGGTGGCGCTGACGGCGCATGAAGACCGGCGGCGGATAGGCGGCACGGAGGCTGGTGCGGACTGAACGGACTGAGCCGTGGAAGTTGTTGAACGGACTGATCCGGTGAGATGGTAAAAAAATATATATATATATATATATATATATATATTATTATTTTTTTTTTTTTTTTTTTTTTTTTTAAGAAAAAAAAATGTATATTAGTGTTCAGGAATGGAACCTGGCTCTGATACCATAAAGATAAAAGGAATTGATAATAATAAAACTGATATTGTTTTATTAATTTTCTTGAATGAATTAAACTGTTACATGTTTAGGGTTTATATAGAAGAAAATAATTACAAAATAAAAAACTAAATCAGAAAATAAATCTATAAATAATATTTACAAGAAATCAGATCTTAAACTAAAAAATATTCCTAAACAACCTCTAACTGACTTTTGACTAATTCTCTCAAATATCTTGGAATTTCTACAATAATATACTATAAAAATTTTATTATTATTTTTTTTAATTTATGAAATTAAAAAAAATATCAGATATCAAAAATTGGAAGTTTTTATCAAACAACTAAACAGTGAATTTGATTTCTAAATTTTGAAGTTAGAAATCATAAATTGGTTATCAAATATACTAGTGATTTTTTTTACATAAAAATTGAAAATCACTAAAATAATTCATAAATTAGAAATCAGAAATAAAAAACCAACAACATTATCAAACAAGCCCTTAATAAATAATTTTTTCTCTCTTAGGGTTTGTAAGATAATTTGCAAGTGTTCTTCATGTTCTTCTTTGCTCCGCGAATAGACTCATATGTCATCGACGAAGATAATGACAAATCAATCCAAGTAAGGGTGAAAAACATGGTTCATAAGATCCATGAATGTTGCTGGTGCATTGGTAAACCCAAAAAGCATAACCAAAAATTTGTAATGTCCATAGCGAGTTCTAAAGTCCATTTTTGGAATTTCTTCTTTGATCCGTAATTGATAGTAGCCTGACTGCAGATTTATATTCGAGAACACTTTTGCACCTTGAAGTTGATCAAAGAGATCATCAATTCGTAGAAGGGGTTACTTATTGCTTATTGTCACCTTGTTGAGTTGGTGATAGTCAATGCACATCTCATCATACCATCCTTTTTCTTCACAAATAACACTGAAGCACCCCAAGAAGATGTACTAGACCCAATGAAGCCTTTATCTACCAATTCTTACCATTGAGTCTTCAATTCCTTCCATTCAATTGGGGCCATCATGTATGGTGCTTGTGCTATTGGACCCATTCCAGGTATTAATTCAATAGTGAATTCAATCTCTCTATCTGGAGGTAGTCCTAAAAGGTCATTTGTAAATACGTCTAAAAAATCATGTACTGTAGGTATGTCATTTAGCATAAGTTCACTCTTTCTTGTGTCAATGTCATGGGTTAAGTAGGCTGAGCAGCCTTTCTTAAGTAGTCGTTTAGCATCTATGGTTGATATAATACAAGAAGAAAGGGAAACACGTTCTCCATAGAATGTTATTTTAGAATTTTTAGGGTTTCTAAAGGTTACTTTCTTTTTAAAATAATCTACATAAGCATGATGTAAGGCTAGCCAATCCATTCCTAATATGACATCAAAATCTTGAATATCTATAGGAATCAAATTTTCTTTTAATTCTTGATCACCAACCTTGATCAAACTATATTTGAACACTTTACTAGCTAGCAAGGATTTCCCAATTGGTGTGGCAACTTTAAATGGATGGTCTAATTATTCTAATATTCTATCCGCTTGCATCGAAAATGACTTTGAAATAAATGAATTTGTAGAACCAGGATCAATTAGAACATGAGCGACATGGTTAAAAATATCCTATGCACCCATTACGACATCTGCTAATGCCTTAGTCTTTTGATAAAACGAAAGACACGAGGTTGAGTTCCTGTTCGACCAGGATGGTTTTGATAGGTACTTCTTGCTACTCCCAACTATGCTGCATTAAAAAATGGGCCAGTAGAATTAGTTTGACTTCCTTGAATCTGATTTGCTGGTGGTTGAAATTAGTGTGGTCCTGATCTTTGAATTTGGTCATTCTAGTGATGTGAGGGAAGGACATTCTCTTTTCATGTGTCCAGATTGGTTGTATTGGAAGCAATTTATTTCCCCTTTAAGCATTACCCTCATGATGTGTCCTGCAAGTGGAGCATTGGGGGTATGAAAATCTATTTGATTGATTTTCATGTCTTCCAAAGAGTTTTAGGCCTCGATTATTGCTAGTGCTACCTTGTTGCATAATTGACTGAATAAAATTGGGAAATAAATTGCCTTGTATGTTGGATTTGAATGTGTCACTATTGTCATATGGAGCAAGATAGCTCGAGAATTGTCTTTTGATTAAGTTTCCTCCTAACCATCCTCCTTGTACATTCCTTTTATTATGTAATTCTAGAATGCGCTGACCATCAACCTCGCTACTTCCACTCATAAGGTTGCTTGGACAAGTTCTCCATAATGTATATGTCCATAAGCAGCAACTAGCATTCTAATTACTTGATGAAGGCCATTTACAAATCTATAATTTCTTGAAGAAGGCCATTTACAAATCTACTAAATTTATTTTCTTCAAGCCTTACTATATCAGACGTAAAGCGGGACAAATCAATAAACTTGTGTTCATACTTAGTGACCATCATCGACTGCTGTTCCAGTATCATGAACTCAATTTGCTTTTGATATTGGTATATCTTTAAGAAATATTGGTCATCAAAGGCTTGCCGAAATTCTTTCCAAGTAATCCTCGTGGGGTCTTGATGTTGTCGCATTATGGAAGTCCACCAATGATCAGTATGATTTTGTAGTAAGTAGGATGTCAAGGTAACTTTCTTCTCATATGGAACCCCTATCACCATATAGATTTTTTCCAACATCGACATCCACTCATCCTCTTCAATTGGATTTATCGTACCAAAGAGGTCTTGGCACCTAATTTTCAAATTTCCTATTCTATTTCCCAATATAAGAGTGGTAGCTTGAGCAAAATCACGAACAACTTGTTGTAACCCCATTATGAGGTTTGGTAATTGTTGATCAACTTGTATTGCGTCGGCTTCTACTTGCCTATTTATTGCATCCTAGTGTACAGGGAACACTTAAGTATCAGTAGTCGACTCATCTCCTGATTCGTTTATTTCTACAAATTTAAAAGGTTCTAGTACAAGTGCAGGAGCAACTAGAATAGCATCCAATGGCAATATTCGTTGCCTTTGACGTTGGCCACATGGAGGCATGTCTATGTCTACAAGAAAAAGGACATAAGTTACAAATTGATAACTGTTGTAACTTGTTTTATTTCTACTTTGAATACTAAGACTCCCTAACGATACACCCTTACTTTGATATCAAAGTTGTCAAAACCCACCCGGCTTTATCCTAGAACAAGTGGCGTATCTTAAGATTTTTAATTGATTACATCTAAATTTTAAGCATTTTTTTTTATCTTAAGACTTCATAAATATAAAATTAATATTTTCTTTGATACGTTGAACATCTCATATCTAATATTTATTTTACTAAAAAAATTCTCATAAATATATCATAAATACTTTTCTTAACACATTTATTGCTTCAAAGTAAGGATTGTTATCCCTAAATAAGTACACATGCAAATCTTTAAGAAAATATCATTCCAAATTTTATTCTTCAAATCATGAAACCCTAATAAAAAAAGTCTCACATCATTACTACAAACCCAATAATAATAATTAAACACCCAGTTTGAAGATATGATTATATTGTACTAAGTCTCCAAACTTTCAAACATGGCCTTTAAGGTTGTTTGCTATATATGGGAGGGAAAAAATGGTTTAAAAAGTGGGGTGAGCAAAGTTTTGCTCAATGAGTGTGATTTATAGATTTTGTACAAATTTATAAAAAAGTTTTGGGAAAATAACAAAACTAACACCCCCTAAAAATTATAATAACAAAACTAGCACCCCTGTGTTCAATTAAAATTGAACGACAATAATTTGGACTCGTTCAATATTGAACGTTCAATATTATCCGTTCAATTAGAATTGAATGACGATAATTAGACCTATTTAATATTGAACGTTCAATATTTTACGTTCAAATTGAATATTGAACGTTCAATATTAAACGTTCAATTCTAATTGAACACAAGGGGGTGCTAGTTTTGTTATTATAATTTTTAGGGGGTGCTATTTTTGGTAATTTCCCAAAAGTTTATTGTACAAAGTTTATTTTACATAAAAATTCAAATTTCAATAATAAACGTAATGATAAAAATTACGAGTTCATGTATTGAATAATAACCATAATATGGACTTAATAGATTTAGTAGTGACAATAATAACAATAACAATAATAATAATAGTAAATATATTATCAATAATAGAATTAATAATTATATTTAAATTAAACATCATTATTTTCTGAAAAATTAGTCCATAATATAGTTTGTATTATAATTTTTTTGGGTCTTACGTTAGGGGTGTCAAACGGGCTGGACCCGTTAAATACTTGGCCCGTCGGCCTAATGGGTCAGCATGGCACGGCCCACTAAATATTCGACATGGTACTGCACGGCTCATTAGCCAAAATGAGTAGCACGGCACGGCATGCGAAGCCTTATTATTTTAAAAATTAATTTTAAAAAAATACCAATAAATAAATAATTTTTTTTACATTTAAATAAAATTGGACATAATCTAATGAATTTCTAACAATCTATCAAATAAAAAGTTGAGAGTTCAACTCTCACATTTAATTTTTTAAAGTATTATTAATAATTTTTAATAAAACAATTAAATAAATATATAATAAAAATGAAATAAAAGGATCACGTGCCGTGCCGGCCCGTTAAGCCCAGCCCAACAGGCCGAGCATGGCACGTTAAAGCCCATGAGCCAAGAATGGAGGCACGACACAGCACGGCTCATATAAGGGCCAAGGGCCGGCACGGCACGTTAATTAATGGGCCACGGGCCGGCACGGCACACTAATTTGATAGATTGGGCTATGCCGGGCCAGGTCGGCCCGTTCTTTTTGACACCTCTATCTTACGTGCTCTACACTACCTTTTCATAATCTTAATTGTACCATAATATTTTTGGCTCTTACGTATTTTGCACAGTATTTTCATAATTGTACATTAATACTTTTGGATCTTACGTGCACTGCCTTTTTCATCCTCTTACTAGTATATATAATATTAAGTCTATGTCATGTTGTTCGGTCTATGTCGTGAATCTATATCATAGTCCAATCCCTGTATTTATGTAGTACTAAAGTCATATTTTATCATATGATACGAAAATAGTAATCCATGTGGTGGTAATAAAAATACCATGATAAATTATGTACTAGTCTTATTATATATATCTTTTTTGTGAAATATAATGATCATAATATTTTATTATTTAAACAAATTTTCCATAATTAAAACTTCAATTTAGAATATATTTTTAATAAAATATATTTGGTCTCATAATGAAAATAAACTTTTTCAAAAGTTAAAGCATTGAATGAAAAATATCATATTTCATATAATATATTTGTTTTAAATAAAATAGTTAATTTTAGTAGAAAGAATAATTATAAAATATTATAAGTGAAGTTAATCGTAGATATTATAACATAAAAATGTAAAACATAATAATTATCTGGAAAGATTTTATAAATATTTTCTTATTATTTGTGATTCTTTACTTGAACGTGTACCAATTAGGTAATAGATTGATACTAAGGATATATAAAATTTATCGAGATTATTCTTTCTAATAAGACTTTTTTTTTAACTATAATATTTATTTGCCATAATTTTTCCAAAAATAAAGTTGTATTTTTACATCTCAATAACTCTAATTATAAACAAAGTCTTGAATTGTTGCTCAATTAATTCTCACCAAAATTTCGATACACTGAGCTACTATTCAACTAATTCTTATTGCTAATGGTCCTTTTTTTTCCTTCTTTTTTTTCCTTTATTTCTTCTTAACATGACCAACAAGGCTATGTTTTTTTCCTATTTATTTTTGTTTTTTCTCTAAAATTACCAAATAAACATATTACATAATATTAGTTATTACAAAAATATCTTTCCAAATTATAAAAAAGTATAGTACCTAATATTAGTTATTAATAAAATGTCATTCTAAATCATCAAATAGTATATTATCTAATATTATTTATTACTAAAATGTCATTTATTTATCAAGAACCTAATATTTATATAAAAAAAATTTCTTCCAAATTAACTCTAAGTAATTTATTTTATTATTGTTCACTTTTAACTGTTTATTATTAATTATTAATTGTTTATTATAAAAAATTAGTATTACATGTCACGTAAGTTAATTAACATCAATTAACTAACATGACAAACTTTAATTAAAAAAAAGTATTTATATATAAATAAAATAAAAATATGAGCATTTTTTTATAAAGAAAAATAATTTAGATACTTTTATGTAAAATAAGCCTAAATTTAGGTAGCTTAAAAGTTATTTATCCTAAATTGTTGTTGCTATTACTCACGATAATATATATAAGTATAAATAGCAATATATAAAAAGTTCTATTCTGTTCTCCCCAACTATCCATAAAGAAAAATGAATAAAGATTCAAATCCTGTACTGTTTGAGAAACTAGAAGGAATTGTCACGACACCTGTAGTTGGACAGATAACTTATCATGATGCCTGTGAACTAAATTACGAACATGAAGGAAAAAAAATAACAATAAATGATAGAATATAACGAGAGAATAGAGACAAGCAGAAGTGAAGCAATATGTATTCGATTAATCTGCAATGCTGTGTACAGAAGGTATATATAGACAAAAGTATTACACTAGAATTCTGTTAGAGTTAGTCACATGCACTCATAGAACAGTGAGCTTAGTTTTCAAATCGATAAATCTATGACTTGTTAATGGCTTTGTGAGTATGTCAGCAACCTGTTCCTGGCTTGGTGTATAGGCAACAACCAACAGTCCAGATAACACTTTTTCTCTTACAAAGTGAAAGTCTATATCAACATGTTTAGTTCTCGAATGTAACACTGGATGCTTTGCAATGTAGCCAGCACTAATATTATCACAGAAAATTAACGGAGGCTGACTGGTTTTAACATGCAATTCAGTAAATACTTTCTGTATCCACAGCACTTCTGCCACAGTTTGAGCTAAAGCTCGAAACTCCGCCTCTGTAGAAGATCAAGACACCACCTTGTGCTTCCTGGAAGTCCAAGAAATCAAAGAGCCTCCCATAAAGATACAAAAGCCCCCTGTAGATCGTCTGTCATCAGGACAAGACGCCCAATCAGCATCAGTGTATCCTGTGATATCCAAACAATCAGATTTAGAAATCAGAAGCCCATGACTTTGTGTACCATTAAGATATCTTAACAAGCGTTTTGCAGCCACCCAGTGTGCAGTTGTAGGTTGAATATCCTTTACAAGAAAGTAGTTAGGATAAAACTCAACACTCACTGAATTATCTTCACATAGCTGCCTAACAGAAATAAGATTCTTCTTTAACTGTGGTGCACACATTAAATTGCGTAAATGCAATAAATAAGAACCACAAGACATAGATGTAGAACCAAGATGAGTAATAGGAATGGTGGATCCATTACCTAAAAGTATAGAGGCATCACCAGAGTAAGGCATTGAACTTTGAAGCTGACTATAATTGGATGTAAGATGGTGAGTTGCTCCTGTGTCCATATACCAGTTTGAGTCAGATTGCATTGGTGAAGTAAGAGGTGAAAGCAAGGCTTGAGGACGTATACTCGTAATCAGAGAATCTTCTTGAGGAAATATGTTGAAATCAGGATCTTGTTCATTAAAAGTGTCATCAGTTTGTACTTTAGAAAAATGAACTTGACGTTGATCCTGTGATGTACCAGAAACTTTGAAGTTGGCATTATTGAAAGAAGTATTATTATGAGGAATAGAACCACTGTTTTTTGACTGTGTATATCGAAAATAACATCTAGCCGCACTGTGCCCCATTTTCTTACAGATCTGACATTGAATCTGACTGTAATCATTGTTAGGAGACTTGCCTTTATGTTGAGAAGTTGAATTTACACCAGAGGTAGAAGCATTGAAAGGAGTTCCTGGTGATGGTAAAAAAGAACTTCTACTGGGCTTTGAAGAGAACTGACCTGAAAGAGAAGTTTTCTTTGCATAGTTAGCTTGAACAAGATCAGGATCTGGAAGATTCATACGAATAACTTGGCGTTCATGAGTTCGCATTCTAGTAAAGATTTCATCTAATCCAAGGATCCGTTTCTTGTTTGTAATATTTGTGATTAGTGATGCATAGTTAGCATCCAAGCCTCCAACAATACAAAGCAATTGTTCACGCTCACTGAGTTGATCACTAGCTGATAGCAACAAATCAATTAGATCACGACACTTACTAATATACTGCTCCATAGTTAAAGAACCTTTTCTCAAAGACTGCAATTGCCATCGCAGCTCTAACAACCGAGCTTGAGAATCATCATTAAAAGCCTTTTCTAATGCAATCCAGTATTGAGCAGCAGTTACCTTTCTAATAAGGTGTTTAAGATAACTTGTTGTGACTGAAGAGTAGATCCAATTCTTAACAGCCGAGTCTTGCCGAATCCAAACTAGATAATCAGGATTTTCCTCAAAGATTTCTTGATCTTGTATCTGACCATTAGCAAGCTTCATTGAGACAATCTTCTTGAGGATTTTCGATGGTACTGAAACTGAATTATCAATATGTTTGTGCAAACCATACACCGTAATAACATGTTGTAGTTGTTCTTTCCATATGAGATAATTAGTCTCATCAAGTTTAACAGTAAAATTTGGATTTATCGGTAGTGCTGATGATGTGTTTGATGTTATAGTAGAAGAAGAAGAAAATGTAGTTGTTGCGTTTTTAACAGTTGTAGGTACAACCATTAATGGCGATTCTTCATGAACAAGATTTGTATGTTCACCTTCCATGATAGGTGACAAAGACGCGGAAGAAGGATCATTCATTTTCATGAAATTTGTGCTCTGATACCATGATAGAATATAACAAGAGAATAGAGACAAACAGAAGTGAAGCAATATGTATTCGATTAATCTGCAATGCTGTGTACAGAAGGTATATATAGACAAAAGTATTACACTAGAATTCTGTTAGAGTTAGTCACATGCACTCTAACAGAATAACAAACCTATTAGTTAGTTATACTCAACAATAAATAAATGAAAAAAAAGAGTCACCAACAAGAAGATGATTATTAATATACAGTTAAATATATTTTGTCAATAAACATAATATATAATAATTTAATCTTTATACGTTATGTTTCTATGATGAATATGCATGTATATCATCAATCTTCTTGTTGGTGGCTATGTTTTCCAATATTTATTTATTATTATTTTATTTTTAATTTTATTTGTTGTTGAAATCTGTTCAAGCTTTTCATGCATTACAACATTTGATTATTTTCTATTAATCAGTGAGATTGGAATGTAACCTTCTTATTTATTTCAATTTATACTAAGATCAATTATTAATAATATTAAATGTAAAAAAAATAAAATTAGAAAGTACAACGCTTTTGGTCATAAAAATAATAATATCAAGGTATCATAATATCAACTTAGGCAAAAAGAAATATTAATTTGATAGTCATAATATGAAGGAAAAATTTGATCATTTTAGGCTGTTAAATTAAACTAATTTAAAAGACTATTATAATAATAATATTAGTTCTAATGTAAGGGTTATAAATTTCACAAATTAAGTAATTAAATATTGGGGTGTAATTTGTAATTAAGCTATATTTTCTTACTAATATCAACTATTATATATATGCATTATTATATAGGTATTACGTGGATGAATATATAAAAATTCAATCGGATTGAAGGTTAAATTATATAGTTCGTCAAAAAATTTAGCAACTAGCAAAATAAAAATAAAACATGCACGAGTTTTGCATGTATGTTATAATTTAGAAGTCAAATTTTAAATATGTTATATCTATCTTATAGTTAGATTTATTTACCTCTATTGTATCATAAATTTGTATTTAATTAGATATTCAATATCTATCGTATATTATATTCGAAATTCATATTGTTTCTTGTAAATCCTAAAAATATGGTCTTTAGTTATACAGATAACAATAAATGATAATTATTTCTGTTATTTGTTTTCTCTTTACTTTTCTTTTCGTCTATTATTTTCTTTAGTTTTATAACACATTATCAGCATGATTATTTATTTAAGACTTGTGATTTTATACATGTGAAATGACTTTGGCCATAATATACCACAAATTATTTGTAATATAATGCCAAATCACAAAATTTACAAGTTTTTGAATCTTTTTTTTCATTGTGATTAAACTCGAATTTTATTTTCAAAAATTTATCTAAGATTTTTTTATTTCTTGATCATTTTAATTAGGTATCATAATCAATAATATTTATGATTTATTTGCCTTTTAAACTTTGTTAAGTTGTTTGATTTATATTAATATTGTAGTATTATTTTTAATAATTTTAGATATCACATCAAGTTATGAATTCAATAAAGTTGGGAAGCGAACAAATTCTAAAAAGTAATCTCATATACCATATTATGTTAGTAAGCCAACACACTTTCTTATATTATCGTGGACTACAAATTATTTAAGATCAAAATTTAATATTGGCATGAAGTTAAATATTATCTAATAATATATTTTTTTAGTTAAACTCAATGTTGTGGTCACTAATAAAATTTGAAACTAATTTATTATAAGATATTAAATATATTGCATGTTATTAGCAAATCTAATTTTTGTTTGTTATTCTCACTAAATATTTTGTAATCATTTGATAATACTATATATAAATATTTTATAAATATATTTATGAATATAATAATAAATATATATTTAAGTTTATCAATATAAATATTTATTATTGTTATTTTAAAAATTATAAATCTTGAATATTTTCTACTAAATGGATAGATAGAAATGTCCCATAAATATCTGTTAGTATCCTTTATTTTAAATCAATAATTTATTATTAATGAATGATATATGTTGTACGCATATATAATAAGTATATTAATTAAAAAAAGGTTGAAAATAATTTTTAGAATGTAATGCTCTTAGTATCTTACTTAAAGAATATTCATTTAGCCTTAATTGTGAATTATATTAAAGTTATTTAAATGTAATTACCTCATATCTAGACTCAAATTTTTGTTTCATTTATTAATAATACCTTTTTAGTATTAATATAATTTACAATTACCTAAATAAATTTTTATAGTATAATTATAAAATTTTCTTATGTGTATCTATTTATTAATTAAATACACATAAATTTGGGTTGATTTTTATGCTAAATTGATATTATTATTATTTGTGAGATTTTAAATATTAAATAAATAGACTAAAATCTTATGTTTTCGTAACCCATTTTAAGTGTGTGGTTGCATGTAATAGGTTCTAAGAGAGTTTTGTCTAGGAGGCTAGTTATTGAAAGCCTTTGTGCCACTAGTCTTTCTTGGGAACGTTACTCTGTCTAGGAGGATGATTTTTAAGGAGGCATTGCCCCACTATTATTTCTTGAGAGCACTTTTAGTAAATATTAATTGTATTGCTACATTGCTTAAGTATTCCAAAATATTTACATATATATAAGAATATAAGAGATTTAATTATTCCCTTAAACTCAAAAATATAATATTTTAGAATTGTAATATTATTGATTGAGAGTTCATAGGCTATGATGCTAATAGAAATATATATTTGAAAGGATAAAATGTAATATTTTAAAATTGCATCTATGTCATTGATTGAGAGCCCACAGACTACAATGCTAACATAATATATGATGAAATTTATTCACTACCTCGTATATGCTATTAAGTAGAAAATTGAGAGCAAACTTGACATCATAAAAATATTTATACGTTATTTTTTGAGTAAAATATGCTATTAAAATAACAAAATAATAGTGTCTATATAAATAATATATATTCAAAATATGACTATGAATATAAGGGCATTTCGATTATATGATATTTGAAATGAATGTCATTTTATGTTAACATTGAATTGAATATAATCAAAGGAGAAAAATATATCTTGAAGGAATGCAAGTGATTAATTTGATAATCACTATCCAAGATCATTCAAGATTTTTAAGTTTTCAATATCATTAACCTTTTATTTAAAAAACTTTGAAGAAAAAAATGTTATTTAATCATATATTTTTATTGAGAGCCAAAAGAAATAAGGTTATATGCTGTCATGACCCCCTATTTATTAAAAATCTGATATGACCCCCTCCACTTGATTTTTTTACATATTATGACAAAAATGCCCTTAATACCCCTTCAGTTGGACGACTGTCCAACTTACCTCAACAGAGTTCACATGTGTCCAACTGAAAACCAGAGGAGTATATTTTAGAGGACACATATGTCCACTTGTCGGAGCTCCGTTGAACGACTGTCCAACTGATGAAATTTTGACCGGCCGGCGACCCCACTCGCCGGAGCCGAGTTGGACACATGTCCAACTAGACTGCCCAGAATAACCCCTCAGTTGGACGTATGTCCAACTCACCTCAACAGAGTTGGACATGTGTCCAACTGAAAACCAGAGGAGTATATTTTAGAGGACACATATGTCCACTCGCCGGAGCTCAGTTGGATAGTCGTCCAACTGATCAAATTTTGACCTGCCGGCGACCCCACTCGCCGGAGCCGAGTTGGACATATGTCATTTATGCATAAGATAATATTTTTCACGTGTACGGTACTTATATTTTCCATTTAATCGAGTATTTTCTCTTTTAATTCAACAAGTAGAATGATGTAATCCGTCTTATAATAGCGATAGAGCACCACATGTATGACGTATAATAAATCTTCACTAAATTTTCTAATTCAATTTCCATTTCATCCAGAATTTCATAGAAACTAAACATGCCTGTGTCTGTCAAATCTGTTTTCGTTGGACGTATATTTCATGAAAAATATGAAGTACACGTAACAACGAACCAGACAACAATTAAGTGAAATGCTTACAAAGTAGTTCAGTGACTTGATAAAAGACTTTGTACAACGATATATATATATATATATATATATATATATTATTTTATTTTTCTAGAAGTGATTTAAGAACAAATATAAAATTAAGATTTTAAATATTTTTTATAAATTAAATTTTTATCGTACTATAAGAATTGATTAATAATATTAAAATATTTTTTGTTTTAAATATAAAAAAAATAATTATAAAAATTAAATTAATAAATATGTATGTAAAAGTTATTTTTTGTGTATTTATTTTGATTATGATATATATATATATATATAAAAGTGGACAAAATGTGGATATAATGAATAAAGGGGTATATTTGGAAGTTTAGTAATAGGGGGTTAGTCCAGAATAAGATTAATAAAAGGGGTCTAATGTAGCCTATTTTCCAAAGAAATATATACATAGATCTCGTGTATACTTACATAGCAACATCAAGAATAAAATTAGCAACAATTATGAATCATTTATATGCTATCTTTACGAGTAAAATTTGCTAATAAAATAGTAATAGAGAAACACACATACACATATATATTTAAATATTATGTGCTTGTATAAATTTTTAAGAAAATAAAGACATTTTGATCATATCATTACTAGAAGTAAATATTATATTATGGTAGTTTAAGTTATTGTATTAATATTGTCAATATGGTAGTTACAATTTTATTGTATTATTGAAAGCCTATACAGATAAATAAAATTTATTTTAGAGTTGTTGTTATATCATGACATATTTGAGCTTCAATTTTATAATGGATCATGAGTTTCTACAAAAGCAGAATAAGAGAATATTGATTAAAGTCCAATATTTTATCAATATTATCCAATATATATCTCTCTTTTGATCTTGTCGGATAATGATGGATGAAGTAATATAAAGTGGGCTTGTAACTATTGCCTGTCAGTTTAAATGGTGAATACTTATATGTCGCAAAAACAATGCAACAATATTCATTATTGTTGAATAATATGAGTTAACACAATTTCATGTATAATCTAATAAAAGACTTTGAAGACCTAAAGTATAATAAATTATATTATATACAATTGTGCTCAAATTCCTTAAAGTTGAGAAATTTTTTAATATTTTGAATATATTTGGCGATATTTACATTCAGGATTATAATCAAAATATAATATATAAAGTCACAGATAAAAGCTTAACTTGAAAAGTCTTTCGAAAGATCAATCTTATGATTAAAATTACATGGATGATGCATATGTTGATCTAAAGTATAATGTCACAAATACTTGACTAAAAGTCAATATTTGGAAAGCTTTTTTAAATTTATATCACAAATAAAAAATAAATTTTGATAAATAAAAGTTTGAATAATTATCATGAACAATTAAAATTAGTTTATTATACAATGGTTGTGTATCAAAGTCCAAACCTTTCTTTATTCAGTAACTATATGTGTTATATGTTCCTAAGGTAAAATTAACTCACTATATTTGATAAAAGTTGATATTAAATCTCACAACTCTAAAAAATCGTATATTATAAAAATAATATTGTCAGCCTTATTATAAAATATGATATATTTTGTGTTCAGTTTAAACCACAAATTTATTATTAATTTTTTAAGTTGCAACTTACATTAGTAGCAAAATAAAGTTTTTTTAATTGCATCGACTCAACACATTGAGATGAGCCCATTAATAAATTTAAAAATATATGTTTTGAGTTTCATTTACATTGAATCTTTTGAAGGGTAAGCAAGCTTATTATATAATTTTGGTAGATAATTTCCTCCATTAAAGGGAGAGAAAAAAAGATAATGGCATGAAATTACTTAAAATGCATACATTTTATGGAATGTAAGGTTCTGAAAATTACTCGATAATAGAGTACTATATATTGTCGATGCTTTTAGATAGTAAAAGTTTAGCTACAAAATACTCAAACAATTATTAAAGTTCCTATAGAACAATGAAATGAAATAGCAGCAAACATTCATAATTTATCTAAAGCTTGTTAATTATGTTGGTGCAAAAATAATAATATTATTGCTGGAATAAAAGAGGTAATAATCTAAGAAATGATATTGAAAATGATTATAACTATTGACTCCTATAGAGTCTCAAGTACCTGATATAAAATTATATCATTTTGATAACGGGAGGAATAAAATATTAATATATTAATGTTGTACAATATATTTTCTTTAAATAAACAAGAGATGATAAGTTATTAATAATGTTAAAAGTTATTAAATGTCAAGAAAGAAAAGTATTTGTCAAATAAAAAATATTTTTTCAGACACATATTCATTCACTTATGAGCAAAATCAAATAGATATAATATGAACACTTGAGATATTCGTTAGATATTTATAAGGACTAGTTGTCTAAGTGCATAGAAATGTAAAATGTGTTAAAACACATGAATTTATATAAAATATTATGAGGCTGTGAGATACAAAATTTTACTCCCTTATGCAAAAGATGACTTTAAAATGTGGCTAATGCTCACATAATATTACTTATATATAGTTACTGATTTGTACAAATTAATAGTACTTATTGCTTATAAAAGCATTAACTTCAAATTCCATATATTATTATAATAATTCACAGGCATGTACTATTAAAGCAATGTGAATGATTACATGAGTTCTAATATATATCTTCTGCATTCACATTAGCATTAAAACTTAATACTTTCATAAGCTACATGACTTTGTTATGGATACAAAGTATGTTGATTTATTTTATGTGCTAAAAAAAATGCCAAAATAAGTATTTATATTAAAAAGAGATAAACTTATATTGATTTACTTTTTATAGATGAAACATATGCACATTATATATCCAATTACTATTTGATTACATGATATAAAAATTTTCTCATATTGTTCTTCATTTTATAATCAGTTGATACCATTTAGTAAGATAATTGATGCTTATTGTATTTATTAATATTGATGAATGTTATCAAAGCATATACAAATATGAAATTTTATAGAAGAGCAAAATGATGAGTTTTATATTATAAATTGGATATATGAATTATTATCATTATTGCAGTATGTTTTATAAGTGCAAGGTTTCTAATTAATTTTGGTAATGATTAACAAAATAAGTTATTTTGTAAAATAACATGTACCTTGTAAATTAATATTTAAATGTACTATTTTTATTGAAGTATATACATTTAGCCTACAATTATGAAATTGTACTATATATGAAGTCAAGTGTTGATCAAATAGACTCACTCAATATAAGTTATTACATTTACTTTAACATTTGAGAGATTGTCATAGTGATATTAAAATGTGCCAATTAAAGGGACATCTCATGTTGAATGATTGTCATTATCAGGGAGAGCACATTTTTATACGCGTTATACTCTTTTTCCTTTCCATGGTTTTCTCTCACTGGATTTTCCTGGAAATGCTTTAATGAGGCAACTTAAGCGTATTGCATGAGCATAATGTATTATTTTTCCTTTTGCTAGTTTTTGTCCCATTAAGTTTTTCTAGTAAGGTTTTTAAAATGACATATTCTCAATGCATTTGACATTCAGAGGGACTGTTATAATTTGGATGTCAAATTTTAAATATGTTATATCTATATTTTGTATCTTGTAAACCCTATAAATAGGGCCTTTAGCAGTATATTATATAGACAATAATAAATGAGAATTACTTCTGCTGTTTGTTTTCTCTCTATTTTCTTCTCTTATTTTCTTTAGTTTTATAACAACGTAAAAAATATGCATCATATAAGATAATTTATTAAAATTATATGAGAATTTCATGGTAGTTGAATATTTATTGAACAGTACACATGTACAATTAACATATGAATCCTTGCAAAAGAAAAAAAATGGAGTATGTGTTTAGTTCATACATTAATACTTATAAAGGAAAAATAGAATATGTGTTTAGTTCATATATTTATACTTAAAAAGAAAGAAAATAATGTGTTTATAACAATTAAAAATTTTATGATAAATAATATAAATAATTTATTTTTTAAACATTAAATTTTGTTTATAATTTAGTCTCAATTATTAAAGATTTTTATAAATTAGTTTTTTATATTATAAATTTGTTAAATTAGTTCACATGTTGAAAATATCCTATTTCTTTTATTAAAATTGTACTATAACCAAGTTTATGAATTAAAAAAATGAAAATTAATCACTTTATTACTTATGATTTGGGCTAAATACTAAAATATATTCATTTATTGTATGTATTGTAATTTTATTTTTATTTTTTTATGTGAATTTATTTATTTATTTATTTTTATAATTTTTATGACTTTATATTATTAGAAAAAAATAAAATGAAGAAGAAGATATGTATTACTTTTAGGAAGCGAAATGGTACACTATTATTTCTAGTATATTAATATAGAGTAAAGAAATTTAATAGAATGTAAAAAGTTAACTATTGATAATATTTTCAATTTAATTAATTTTGTCATTTTAGAGTTGAAGGAGCTAGAAATATAATTATTTAATAATAAAAACCTATTATTAACTTCTTCTTTTCTTGCTCTAACTAACTTTATTAATAATAATAATTTTTTAATAGAATTAATTATATGCATTACAACTTGCAATTATAATTTAAAAAATTATAATAATTAATTTTTATATATAAATTAATTATGATTATTCTTTTAATAAAAATATTAACAGGGAAGTTATGAAATTTGAATAAATCATTAAAAGAAAAAGAAAAAAAGAGCTACAAAGTGTGCTACAAGAATAATTTTTTTTAAATGAATTATTAATTTGGGTGGGATTATTGACTTTTCATTTAAGAGATTTAAAGTAAATTGAGGGTAATTGTTAAAAGTAGGGATAATTTGGATTATTCCAATTCAAATGTCCAACTTTCTCTTTCATAGTAAAACAAAATATAGAAAATAGTTAATAAATAAAGTAACTATAATTTAGTTCCTAAACATTAAATTTTTTTATTTATAAATTAGTCTCAATTTTTAAACTTTTTATAAGTAAGTCCAATTCTTTAATTTTATTACTCATTTCACACGTTCAATTTCAAAATATCTTGTCAATTTTATTAAAATTGTAGTATAAACCGTTTTAAGGGGAAAAAAAAAAAGATTAATCACTTTACTACTTGTAATTTGGATAAATAGTATATTCATTCAATTTTTTTTTTTTTTAATTTGTAAGCTTATGTATATATTTTTTATTTTTATTTAAATTTATTTATTTTATAATTTTTATGTCTTTATATTATTATTATAAGAGAATGGAATGAAAATTTTACATTTAGTTTTATTTTATTAGTTTATTTTTAGTAATTATTTAATAGTAAAAACTTAATTTTAAATAAATAAAAGATACCTTTGAATTTATTTTATGTGTTTTGAAATCTGATTTTATGATATGCGGCGTTGTGATTTTGTAATTAATCAGTGATGATGAACTACCTTGTGCAAAAGCTGTAACCTACTCTTAATTTATTTGTGGTATCTTTGTTTTCAAGTTTAATTGTTAATCTGTTAAAAGAAATATATTGGTTAATATGTTGCTGTAAATAGTGTATAAGATTTTATGCAAGTGCACGTATCGCAAGCAAGTAATATAATGATGAGAAAGATAGTTCCCACGGAAATGGAAATACTAGAAAGTATCGTAAGTAGATAAATTAGTTAGGATTACAAATGTGACAAATGATGTAAATAGACTGCGTTGCTGCAGCGTTGCTATGGCAAAGTGCACCATGAACTAGAATTGCAAAAATTACAAAGAATTCTTCCGAATTTGCAATATTTATAATTTTTTAGGCTCAATGAAACACATTCTTATGCATAACTTGGTCTAAGAACAATATTTAATGCACCAATTCCTTTGGGTTATGTGAGACAATTATATATTCCTATATTAATTGCAATTTTAACTTTTATCCTTATATTCAAATTAAACACACATTATTCAAGCTTCATCCAACTTCAACTAATTTTTCCAAATTAATTTCAGTTTTCTATCCTATTAATTGATGATCAAGCAATCAATAGGAATTAATCAATAAAATAAGCATGGAATAACTAGGACCCTTGTATCAAGCAAAGCACAAATCTTTAAAATTGAAGAACAAGACTACAATCACTTGCACATTTACAACCCTAACTGAATGAAAATTTAGCCAATCATATTCATGAAATCAAATATCAATTCATTCATATTCAAAATCAGATCCATAGAGTTATAGAAATTTGAAAAATAATAAAAGAGCAATAGAAGAAGAAATAAATTAATAAAACCCCCCTTGATTAAATCTCAATCAATTTGATTACAAAAATATCTAAATCTCTCTTGCTTTCTTCAATGATTATTCTTGCAAATCAAGCTTTTAATTGGACTCTTTCCAGATCCCAATCAAGCCACAGTTTTTGCTCTTTACGTTGTTTGGTCTCTTTTATGCTTTCCTGCGTGTCGCCTCTGCTGCCCCTGTTTTTCTCTCCACCGCTGCGTTTTCTCTGCTGCAAATCAGTCCCTATTTATCTCTTAATCCCTAGGTTTAATTTGATATAAGATACTTATGTTAACTTTCAAATTTTTTCTTAAATTGGTGAGTTATTATTTTCCCAATATTATCCTTTTATTTAGAAGCCCAAGCCAAGTTGTTGATTGCTGTTTAACACTATTTTTTTTCCTGGTGTGCTTTGTTGCAGCAACGCTGCGGCAAAGCTAATAAATGCTCATTTGTTGCTCTTTTTGTTCTCTGCGAAAAACACATAAAAATCTAATGAGTCAACTTTAAAATATAACTCTTTTTTAATGCAATGCAAGAAAATTTTAGAATTAATACCAAAGAATTTACTCATTTTCACAGATTTTATAACTAAAGTCCAAATGAGTACAATGTGCAACTCTTTGCATATGGCCAAGCAAGTTTAACGACATGAGAGATAATATTTATTATAATAAATTAGAGTTATCAAAACATATTTACAAATTATTGAATTACGTGGAATGACAACTTTGATATTTTTAAAAAGTAAGTAATATTTATTAAGAAAATACAAACTAATAGTATTATTGATATTTTTCTTTAAACAAAATCATGCCCACACAGAGTGACAGAGACCATACCAAAGCTTTGATATGAGCTTTCCAACTTCTTACTGTAATAATAGACTTAACAAATTACCAAAGAGATTATAAAACAAGAATGACTTAAACTTGTATCAAATTGAAAGAGAGAATATTTTACAACTAAAAACATGAAGAAAATCAATAAAATAAATAAGTCAAATCTTGAGAAAACAAATTGTATAAAGTAGCAAAAAAAAAAAAAAAAAAAAGCTCAAATTTAACGTGCATGTGTATAAATTGGAGTTATATATTAGAATTTTTACAAACACAAATGGAGTTTGTGCCCCTAGGCTTTTCATTCCTTTGTTTTTTTTTTTTTTTTTTTTTTGTGTAATGTGATATATTTATATTTCTATTTCCTGCAAAATGAATATTAGAAGCTGAAGACAGAAAAATGATAGAATGAGGGAAAAAAAAAACTTTAATGCAATAAGAAAGGAACATGAAGTATTTCGAAGTAAAGAAGATATAAATTTATGAGAAAAATATTGATAGTTCACTGTCGTTTAGCATATTAAAGTACAAAGTATATGAATTAATGGAATGCAAAAGGCCACCCGTTGATAATATTTTCAGTTTAATTATCGTTTTCATTTTAGAGTTAGAGGAGTCACTACTATAATTATTAATTTAATAATAAAATATAATACTAACTTTGTTAATAATAATAAATTTTAAAAATAGAATTAATGATATGAGTAGGGGTGGCAATCGTGTCGTGTAGTCGTGTTCGTGTCGTGTTATTCGTGTCGGTTTGTGTTATTCGTGTCAAATTTTCGTGTCAGTTGACACATGAGAAAATTTACTCGACTTTTTTTCGTGTTGCCTATTTATAATAATAAGAAATAACAAAATCTTTAAGAACATTAAAAAATTATTGATAAATTCTTACTAAAAAAAATTTCGTATCGTGTCGTGTTCGATTCGTGTAAAAAATTGTCACCTCCTAGATATGAGTTATAACTTACTATTAAAATTTAAAAAATTATAATAATTAATTTACATATAAAAATTAATTATGATTATTCTTTTAATAAAAATAATAATAAGTGAGTTAAAACGTATGGAATTTAATAAGTCAATAAATCAAAGAAATGGAGTTACAAAATGTACTACAATAAATAATATATTTTTTTTTAAATTCTATTTGAATGATATATTACTTTAGGTGGTATTATTAACTTTTCATTTAAGGGACTTAAAGTAAATTAAAGATAATGTTGTATAATTGTTTAAAGTTGGAATAGCTTTGACTTTTCTTATTCAAATGTCCAACTCCTTTTTATAGTAGAGAAGTAGGTAAAATTAAGGGTGAGTAAATAATTCGATCAATTTGCTTAAATTAATAAATTTGATCCGATCTGTTGGATTCGGATTAGATTGAATTGACATATTTTATGATCGGATCGAATTCGGATTGAAAAATATACAATCCGTTCGGATTCGGATTGACAGATTTTATAATCCGCTGCAATCCGATCCGGACTGAATTACTATTAAAATTATAAATAAATGCATATTTATTTTTAATGTATTATATTTAAATATTATACATACCACAATTACATTAAATTATTATTTTAATTTTAAAAAAAATAAAAATGTTAAATTCTCTATAATAATTTAATAATATTTAACAGTATACTTTTTATTATTTTGATTATATAAGTTGTGACTATAAATAAATAAATTTTACTAAAAAATATATCAATTTAAAATTTAAATGTTAGTATATATTGTGTTTTATATATGATAATAATAAAAAATAAATTATAATCTCAATCCGACCTATCCGATCCGAAAAATTCGATCTGCTCGAATTCGGATTGGTTCGGATTGACTACATTATCGGATCGGATTCGGATTAGAAATCTTCAAATCTGCTTCGGATCGGATTGGATTCGGATTGGTGAAAAACAAGCAGTTTCGATCCGCTGCTCACCCCTAGGTAAAATGACTCGAATAGAATTTTCAAAATTTCAACTTCTTTTATGATAGGTTTTATTTATGGTTTTTTAATGCTAACATATGTTTATTTTATAGTTACTATGTTTATTCTTTTCAATTAATAGTAGTGTCATATAACAATGAATAATGTGGGTGCATTAGAAAATATTGAGCTTTAACATTTTTTTTTTTAAAGTGAATGTTTGAGGGTTTTTTTTTTATATATAGTGAATGCTTATTCTAATATTTTAATTAATTTATCTTAAAATATAACTTGAAAATTGAATAAATTAATATCCAAAACTTATAAAAACAAAAATAGTATACATAATAATATTAAATAAAATTTAATATTGAACGAGTTTAAATAAATATAGTTCAACTACAATAAATATAAAATAATAGAATGGGTTATTTTTAATAATAAAAATACATAAATTAGACATATAAGTTTTATTTTTGTGGTTATAAATTTTAAACAATATAATTATTGTTGTTTTCCCATGTAATTTTTTTTTATTCATTATCCTCTATTTCAATATACGAATTGAATACTTTTGTAATGGATCTTCTTGTAATAAATTTGTCTTTAAGTTTTATTTTTAATAAAAGTTAAAAGAAAAATGATTATGACTATTTTTTTTTTGAAAAATATTATATATAAAATTTAATTTTTAGAGTAATGTTTCATGTCACTCACTGTCATTAATTTAATTATTTAATTTACTTTTTACTTTCTTTTTCTTGAATTTAATGGTTTAGACCATGGCGCAACATTATGGAAGCTACACGCAACTGTAATTTAGATCAACGTTTTTACAAAAAATTAATTATATGTATATTTTTTGTATTAAACAAAAATTTTATTTCTAATAATATATCATATTTAATTTTTTGTAAATATTTTAGTATATATCAATAATATTTAACAAACATGTGGATAAAAGTGATATAAATTGGGAGTAAAATTATTAATTATATGCACTTTTGTCCTAATATTTGGTAAATATTAAGTGCACACATAAAATTATAGGTACATTATATAAAAAGGCTTCTAAAATCAATATGTAGTACTCCAAAGTTACTTTAAATATTTAATTTAGACTAAATATTATAAAAACTAAAAATTATAAAAATACATGATCAAAAACTTGCTTTTAAAGTTTAATTATTCATATAGTCAAAGTTATCATATTTAATTTGTCCAAATTTTAACTTTACTTAATTTCATATTATTTCATATTTTTATTAGAATATTTTTTTTTATTTATTTGAAATTTTCTTTATGTAAAATTTTTAATTTTTTTTTTACATTTTGTTTTTCATTTATTTTTATTTTATTAACATGTCTTATATTATTTATTAACATAAATTTTTAATATAATTTCAAGATTAAAATTCTAAATTATATATTATTTATTAACATAAATTTTTAATATAATTTCAAGATTAAAATTCTAAATTATATATTATTTTTTACATTTTCATATGTTTCTTTTTTCAGTTTTAGTGTTCACACTTACAATTTTTATGTCTTTAATTAAGTTTTTCATTTGCCTAGATTATTTAATTAATAATTTTATTTTATACATGCATGATATTAATACTTATTAACTTATTATATTTTTTCTTTTTACTAAATAATTATTGTTATAGGTTAATTATATCATATCAATTCTATTTTTTTTAAGTGCTAATTCTATATTTCTATTATAATATGATATGAAAAATTTAGTGTTGAATTAATGATAGTCTATTGTAGCTCCTATTAATTCTATATTACGAGGTATTTTTTTTTTAATATTTAAACAAAATTTTCACTTTGTATATATATAAAAAATAGATTTCAGAATTTTAGCCCCCCTAAAAATTTATTCCTAGCTTTGCCCCTAATTTAGATTGAGTAATGATATAGAGCGCTATGCTCACTAGCATTACTCTTATTACCCATGTAAGGTACACCAATTTTAATTAAAATCAAGTATGGGTCATTTTATTTTAAGATTAAGTATCTTAAGAGTTATTTTGCTTGTGTCAAGGAAACATTTTAATTATTTTACTTTTACAAAAAATACATAAATCACTCTCTATAAAAATATGATACTTTAGTCACTTTTTAAATAATAAAATATTATTTTATTAATAAAATTTTTTGAAATAATAATAAATATAATTTAATGGAGACATATTTGTTATTTTATTTTAACAATTTAAAACTGAATTTAAAAAGTACAATATTTTATTGGTTTAATTGTATAGTCCTCCCTTCATGTATAAAATTTAATTTTTAACCCCCTTTCAGAAAAAAGAAAATATGTTCATTTTTTTTATAACGTAAATGAATATATGTTTTTTAGTGTAGAAGAAAATAAGCATATATTTTTTTCACTGAGGGGGTTAAAAATGAAACCAATTAAATAACCGGGTGATTTATGCATCGAAGGGTATTTTATTTTTTTGTTCAATTTTGTTGTAAATTTTATATTTTATAAAATATTTTTGTATTTTTTTATCACTTCTGTAGGTATCGTGTTTGTATCAAAACTGTAGATTTTATAAAATGAAAAATAGGGCTACTCATGTCAAAAAATTAAAAGGTCATTGGCGTTAGAACCACACTAATGAGTTCTCTCTGGTCCATCATCTTAGGAAACTAGTAGTATAAATTGAACTATCTACCTCCACTGTGTTGCTTAGAGTTAGGCAACGAGTTTTTCATCTGTGTGATCTCTGATGATGGTAAAATAGAGAGAGCTTATTTGTGGTTCTAACACCATTGATCTTGTAATTTTTTGACTATATAGATCCTATTTTTTATTCTATAAAGTCTACATATTTGATCTAAACATATATATATATACACACACACATACACACACATAAAAGTACTAAAAAAATACAAAAAAATTTCATAAAATATAAAATTTATAATAAAACTGACTAAAGAAATGAAAAATAAAATATTGTACTGTTTAAATTAAGTTTTAAATTGTTAAAATAAAATAATAAATTTGTCTGAATTAAATTGTCTTTATTAGTTCAAAAAAATTTATTGAAAAATAACATTTAATTATTTAAAAAGTGACTAAAATGACTAAATATTTTTTATAAAAATAAAAAGACTAAATCATCTACTTGACACAAACAAAAATGTATTTTAAGACCACCTTCCTTTATTTTAAGCAATATTCTTCAACGTGGCTATTAATTTTGAGCTTTTAAGAATATTAATCTAGACTGTCATGCATTTTGTTTCATGGTTGTTGTTATCATATTGCTCCTTTATTGGGATTTGTATTGGACTACCATTATTACTCATTAATAAAACCATTATTTACCATTTTACAAAATAAAAAATAAAAAAAGTATCACGCATTTTTAAAAAATACAAGTTTTAAGGCACCTGTTCCTTTGTATTTTTTTTTTATATAATTTATATTTACACAATTAATAATAAAAATTGAATCAAATTTTTTTTTTTTATATTTTTAAGTAAAATTTATGTTATATGTATTTTTTTAAATACAAGAAATTATGCATAATAAATTAAAAATATTAAAAGATATCTTTTATTTAAATTATTCAACTTCTAATATCAAACAAGTTTTACTATTCAACAAAGTATTTCTAAAATATATAATGTCATAATAAAAATAGTTAATTAAATGATTATATATTATTTCAAATTAAACAATATATTTTTTGAACTAATACTTAAATATATACCTATTTTTAATGCAACAAAGAAAGATTTGCTAGAAGATCGAAGAACGCTTTTATTTTTAGGTTAGAGGTAGAAATATAATGCTAGGACACATAAATTTGTACCTAAAATTTCACTCATATTAATTATGGTATGATAAATAGTCAAGTAATTTTGAAAATGAAAAGTTATTCCTTTTTAAAGAAAATTTAGACATATGTCATATTATAATTAATATGGGTATGAATATAAGTACAAATTTATGTTACGTAAGCATTTTTTTTTGTAGAAAATGAACCAACTCAATCATATATATAGAATAAATAAAGCTCATAAGATCTAATATTGTTTCCTTATGCAATTAGAAGTATATTCTTTTAACATCAACTCTAAAATAATATTATCAAACAAAATAACAACAATAAAAAAAATTATCAAACAAAATTTAAAAAAAAAAAAAAAAACAAATATAATTTGTTTACTTTTATGAGAATTTTTTGACATCAACTGCTAAATAATTTTATCAAATAAAAAAATTTAAAAAAATAAAATTAAATAAATGCTATTTGTATGGAGGACAATGAAATAAATAAAATGTATATTTTTCACTTCTCAACATGCTTGTCAGAGAATTTATTTATTTTTAATAATAATGTAGGAAGTTAATACATAGTAATTAAATATTTGTTCTCTAGGTTAGTATCATGCATTTAATATTTTTTTAACTTATTTATTGTCTCTTCACTTCGTTTACTCCTATCATTATTTATTTGCAAATGATTTTTTTTTAATTAAAAAAATTCACAATTTCTACTTTTAATTTTTTTTACTATTGAAAAAATCATAAAAATATATAATTGTTAAAAAAAATAAAATGACAATTAAAGTTATTTTAAGATCAAATTACTCATAAATGCCTAATTTTTTTTTTTTATAAGGAAAGCTTATTGTATTTTATTAAAGGTAACATGATACTTGATTTTGTTTTTTATTTCTACAAATTATATATAATAATCATTTTTAAATTGGTATAATTTAGTTACCTTAATTATTATTATATGTTAGTTAATGTATACAATAATTTAATACATATAACATTACTAAAAACTACTATCTATCCACCAATATGCTGTAAGATTATACAAGTTATCAACTACTTTCTTTGAGTCCTCTACTTTTTATTTCAAACAAAATAAAAAATATATAAATATTAAATACAAATAAATATGAAATAAAATAAAAGAAATATAAATATCAAACACAAATACATAAGAAAAAGTAAACTCTAAAGAATAGTAATAAGAGCCAAGAAATAATAAAATAATAAAAATTGTAGATATATAAGATATAATAAAATAATAAAAATCATCAAACAAAAAAAATTTCAAATAAATATGGACAAAAACTCCTTCTTTTATATAGACTAGGGGCATTTTTGTAAATAAATTATATGTATTAGTTAATATTTAATTTAATATTACAATTTAAATATTATATAATTAATATAAATTATTTAATATATTAATAACCTTCCATAATATGAATTTGAATGATTTATATATATTCTTAATTAAATAATAAAATATATACATGACTATGTGTTAGTTATACCAATTTAACTTTTTAAATGTAACGTAGACTAATCAAATAGTACCACACATACCTATGATTTTCCCATCCAACACATAATTTTAGAATTTAAAATTCAGACAAACTAAATTCAGTGTAAACTTACACCCTTGAGGAGTCAAATTTTATTACATAAGTGTACAACTTTTATTCAATACAATACGATCTAAAATAGTACTCAAACACATGAATGCACTAAAATTATACAATCATGTTCTTTTATATTTTATTATTTATTTTTTTACTATATAAAGTGTGAATGAATCAAGATAATTCTTTTTCGAATTCATAATATAACTCTTTGTTAATAATAATTATCTCAACTTTATTAAATATAGAGAAATAGAGCTAAGAAAAATCACTACTATTTTTTGTTTCTATCAATTTTTTTGTTTGATGTACTTAAATAATGTGTTTATATAAATTACTAATTTTGTCACATGTATTGCACGTGATTGTGTCTTTATAATAATCATAAATTAAAAAGATTAATTTTAAATTGAAAAATAACAATTTTTTTTTTTGATAATTATACATTTTTTAAAAATAATATTACACAATTTAAAATGAAGTCCTCACAATAAATAATAAAGTTTACGAAGTAAAATGTTTATTATATAATTTAAAAGACATAAAAATAAGTCTCTTATCAAAACTAAAACTTTAAACTTAAATAAAACTTAGACCTAGCCAACTACAAATAATATATATAATACAACAATATACAAACTGTAGTTGTTCACCAAATTTATTTAATATAGCATAATAGTTTAAAACTCATGTTTAGAAATATTCAAGTTTAATTTCAGCAATAAGAAGTATGAGAACCTCCCTAATTTGCAAGCAAGTACACTTGTACAAAACAACATTGACATGTGAGTGACAACTTTTATATTTTATACCCGTAAATAAAAATTAGTAAAAAAAAAGTTATGTCAAATAAATTGAGTCATAAAGCAAGATGAATAAGAAAAAAAATAAAATTGCAATGAGTTGTAATAAACTAATGTGACCTACTCAATAATCCATTTCAACAATTTTTTTTGAAAAAAAATTATTCTAAACATCAAATAAATTTAAAAAAATTGTCAATGAAAATACAAGTAAGAAATAAAACTCAATAAATGATAGAAAATAAAAGGAAAAATAAAGAAAATAGGAAATAATTTTTTTCACATTTATAATAAGGGTCAAAATACCTAAAGGTATAAAAGACATTAAGGTAAGACATATTTTATAATTTAAGTTATCTACACTCTATTTTAGGGCATGCCTAATACATTCCTTGTCCATTTTTTAAAAATAATAATAAAAATAAAAAATTATATCTTTTATAATTGTCAAAGAAAATATCAAACAAAATCATCATTAAATAAATATCATGGAGTAAATTTTCTTTATATATAAAATAATATATATACTAAAAAATGTAAATTTTAAATAAAATATATTATATAAATATAAAATATAAAAATGTTATTCATCTTAAAATAAAAAATTATAAAATACATATACTCATGCCAATTATATATTAAAAATATATAAATTATCCTACAAAAAATATCAAATGAATAGAAATATAAAATATAAATAACCAACAAAAGTTATCAAATAAATATAAAATCACTAATTCTCCTTTATATACATATTAAAAGATATATAAGATATAATAAAATATAATAAAAAAAATTATTAAACTAAAAAATATCAAATAAATATTATAGGCAATTTTTTCTCTCTTAAAAGAGGAGTAACAAGAGACGAGATAATAAAAAAAATTATCAAATAAAAAAAATATGAAATAAATATTGTGAAAAATAACTCTCTCTTTTATATAAATTCAATAGATGTATAGATTTCTATAGGCTAGAGATGTTATGAAGCTATTCCTACTAATCTTTATAATCTTAATACGGTGGATAAAAGTATAGCTCATTGCGTCGCTTTATTAAGTACTCAAAAGTTAGAATTTTTATCTAGCTGGCCACTCCAAATCACATAATAAAAATGCAAAATATATATGAAGGTACATTATGGCTAACATGCGAGTTTAGTTTAGTTTGAATTGGCTTATATAGATGGGTCAGATTCCAGAGTTTTGGCCTAACTATAAAAATTGAATGAACACTTAACAGCCCCTAAAAAGTGATAAAATCAACGTAGTTATTTGGATTGTTAACTTTGTTCTTTGTTATTATCATTCTCCGACTTTGTGAAACAACAAGGTTAATTGTTTGTGCCAAAAATAAAATAGGTGGGTATACCCATTCTCTCTCTAACCCTTTTTCTCTCACCTCTCTCTAAACTAGGGTTTAGTGTTGCTTACTTGCTGTTGGTCGGCTGCGGGCCGTCTGGCCCTCAACCCCTTATTTTCCTTATCGTTTCGACTTCCTCTGCTTCGTCATGGCTTCCAACTTCGACAATGGTTTTCACAAGTGGTATGGCATCCTGGGTCCTAGTTATGCTGGTGCTGGTGCTTTCGATACTTGTCCTGGTTGTGCTGTGTTAACGACATTAGGGTCTTGTTGGTTGTCTTTAGTGTTGTTGTTGCTGTTCCTTCTTCTTCTTTTTTTGTCTGTACAAGTTGCCATTCGTTGGAGTCTTTTGGTTCGTCACCCAATTGTTGTCGGTTGGCTTGTTTCTGGTTGTCGACATTGTTTGGTGGATTTGGTAGTCACTGTTTGTTGAATAAGGCCTTTTTGGTTGGTTTTTGTGGTTGTTTCTGTTTACTTGCGAGGTACGGGGCTATTTTGGGTTAGCTTTCATTTGTTTGGCTTCATGTTACCCATTTGTCTAGCATTGTGTTACCCATTTGTCCAGCATTGTGTTACCCATTCTCTGGTCTTGTTGTTGTCGTCGTGTTTGTGGTACGCATTGTTTAAGTGTCGTACCTTGTTCATGATACCCTCTTTGAGTGTCGTATTTTGTTCATGGTACATACTTGGGTGTCATATTTTGTTCTTCATTAAGAATGATGTATTTGGTGAAAATATTTATAGATGAGTCTAGGCTCAAATTTATCGTGATTTCTTTTTATTAGTATCTTGTGTTCTTAATGTGAGTTTCTTATCGCACTACAACAATATATACCTATAGGTACGGTTGTTAAATTAAAAATTTGATAACAACAATACCTAAATAGCTATAGGTACGGTTGGCCGTGTATTTTAAAAGAATTACCTATGGGTACAGTTGTTAACCGTACCTAAAAGTGAACCAAAACGCTGAACTTTTTCGGAAAATTACGGAAACTTTTAGGTACAGTTGTTAACCGTACCTAAAAGTTGACCTACGGGTACGGTTGTTAACCGTACCTAAAAGGATACGGGTACAGTTAACAACCGTACCCGTAGGTTAATTAAAAAACTTTTAGGTACGGTTAACGGATACGGGTACGGTTAACAACCGTACCTAAAAGGATACAAGTACGGTTAACAACCGTACCTAAAAGTTTTTTAATTAACCTACGGGTACGGTTGTTAACTGTACCCGTAGCCTTTTAGGTACGGTTAACAACCGTACCCGTAGGTCAAATCTTTTAATTAGGTCTTCACATCCACGGGCTCCACACAAATGTTATTTTCTTCCCCACCCGAGCCCACCCTTGTCCCACAATATCCAGCGCCGCCTCCCTCCCTAAGCCATACGTGACCGGTTTTGCTTGGGTGTTTTCGTTGCCGGTTGCTTTCCGACGGCGTGAGTGCTGCCGCCGCCGTGTTGTACGGTTTTCAACCATTAGCCGCCTAGTTTTTTCTCCCATTTCAGCCGAAAAATTCCATTTTTTTCCTCCACCATTTCAGCCACCAAAGGTCTCATTTTGACCTCCATTTCCGCCACCATCAACTTTTCTCCTTCAAGGTATGTATTTTTTATGCTTTTTTGAGTAATGCACTTGATTTTTTTCTTAATTAGTTCATGAACTCTATTAGCATGAAGCTATGAGGAAAATTAAAAACGAGTTCATGACACACTGGGATGGCCTTATGACTAAACCTGGACAACAAATTCTTGTTCTTGCTGCTACTAACAGGCCATTTGACCTTGATGAAGCAATTATTCGACGTTTTGAGCGCAGGTATACTTACATAGTTTTACACTTTTGGCATTCTCACTATTTTATTTCCTATAGATGGATCACCTTTTCTTACGTTCAACAAACTTCTTCTTCAAGAATAACACTTTTCCATTTCCTACAACTCTAAAAAAAAAATAAAAAAAATCATCTGTCCTCTGTGCAAACCTCGACCATTTGAAGCATTGTAATTTTGAGGTCCCAAAATCACAAATTTTGGCAATATACACAAATTAATAATGCGCGATCTGGATTATGCATAAAACTACGAACGAGGTTCATGTCTACTAACTTCATCACTTTTTTGTGTAGAATTATGATTGGTCTACCACCAGTTGGGAATAGGGAAATGATATTGAGAACTCTCCTCTCGAAAGAAAGTGTTGAAAATCTTGACTTCAAAGAACTTGCAGTCATGACAGAAGGATTTAGTGGAAGTGATCTTAAGGTAGGTTGTTTGCTTTCTAATTAATAAATTAACAAAATAAATCATAGTTTTTTGTCATCTCTTTGGACTAACTCTTGGTACAGAACTTGTGTGTGACTGCAGCTTATCGACCAGTTAGAGAACTAATACAAAAGGAAAGATTAAAGGATATGGTACCTACCTACTCTAAACTCTTGATTTGTTTTCGTTTTAGCCTTTCTTATATATATTTTTTACGAACTATTTTGGACTTACTCATGATTATCATACTTCAGGAAAAGAAAAGTAGAGATTCAGAAGGCAAGAGCTCAGAAGATTCTTCAGATACAAATGAGGAAAACAGTGAGGAAAGAGTAATTAGCCTGAGACCCCTAAACATGGAAGATATGAAGCAGGCAAAGAATCAGGTAAACCAAATCAAATTTGACTTTATTTTGAAAAAAAAAAAAGTGGAATTTCTTTTTCCATGCAGTTACTACTTCTGCAACTTGTTGATTTTTTGTTGTGTAATGGTGTGCTTGTTCAAGTTTTCAAAACCAAGTAAAATCTTATGTTGCTCCAATATAGGTAAAAACTAAATAGGAACAAAATTATCGATATATTGAAATATTTACTGCTTGGTTAAGTTGCGGGCTCAGCACGGTACGTGTGTGAGTGTACTCACAATTACCTAAATTTTCTCCCCTTCTACAAAAATGGGTACCCTTGAGACTCAATTCTAATTATAAATCTAATTGCTTATAAATACATCCAAAGTAGTGTAAAAAAACAATATGTGACAGTTTCTGAGATAATAAAATTATACATTTTTTATCATTTTTTTTAATTTAAATTCACAATATTTTCTAGATGGTACCAAACTATAACACGTTCGTTTAAGCCACCACCTACTTTCCGGCCTATTAAGGTTAGTATATATTAATTTATCGTTTATTATATACCTGTACATCTTTAATTACAAGTAATTATTTAGATAAGCTATTCAAATTAATTAACTATGCAATTTATGTTTTATATATGTGTGTAGGCACCTATTCAAAATAATAGCATTGAATGTGATTTTTTTGTGATGAGATATATGAGAGATATTATATATCAACCAAGAAAGTCTCGATCACTACTAGTAAGTTAACAAAATATTTATGATTGTACATACAATTATTTAGCTAGTAATTTTTTTAAATCATTGTATTCATAAATTTTTAAGTATCATGTATTTCCTAATTATTTATAACTATATATAGATCTAATTACCTTTTTTTTAGTTTGCAGAAAAGAAAACATACACACGAGAAGAACTTGATATTTGTCGAAAAGAAGTATGTCAATTCCTTATTGATAGTATTGAAAGCACAAGTTAGACAATTAAATATTTTATATTTTGATATATATTAGTTAGATTTAACTTGTATGTATATATAGTTAATTTAATTAGGTTAGTGACATTAGCTATGTATTTTAATTTACTGAAATGACGACGCAATATGCATAATTGTAATAGAATATTTGTATGCTTGTTGATATATGTATATAAATGTCTGATTAAAGTCTGATAATATAGTGAGCAGGGATAAAAACAGGTAAAAATATAATTACAGAAAAAAATTATTAAAAAAAAAAATTTTAACCTATAGGTACGGTTGTTAACCGTACCTAAAACCATGTAATATATAAGACAACCGTACCCGTAGGGTTTTAGGTACGGTTGTTAACTGTACCTAAAACTCTACAGGTACGGTTACACAAACGTACCTAAAATCCTACGGGTACGGTTGTTAACTGTACCTAAAACTCTACGGGTACGGTTAACAACCGTACCCGTAGGGATTTAGGTACAGTTACAAATACCTACGGGTACAGTTGTTAACTGTACCTAAAACTTTACGGGTACGGTTAACAACCGTACCGTAGGGATTTAGGTACGGTTACAAATACCTACGGGTACAGTTGTTAACTGTACCTAAAACTCTACGGGTACGGTTAACAACCGTACCCGTAGGTCAACCTATAGCGACACGCGCAACGGGTACAGTTACGCGCTAAAAGACAACCGTACCTAAAAGCCTATAAATACGGTTAACAACTGTACCTAAAAGCTTTTTTCCTTGTAGTGTCGTATTTCATAAGGATCAACATTGAAAGCTTGTTATGTACACAAAGTACTTGAAGAAACATTAATTTATAGTGTTTGATAGTTTGTCACCTTATGGAGATCTTGTTTGTTTATATTTGTGTTGGAAGAGATTGATGGTTCACTTCAATTTAATTATTATTGGGAAAATAACAAAACTAACACCCCCTAAAAATTATAATAACAAAACTAGCACCCCTGTGTTCAATTAAAATTGAACGACGATAATTTAGACTCGTTCAATATTGAACGTTCAATATTATCCGTTCAATTAGAATTGAATGACGACAATTAGACCTATTTATTCAATATTTTACGTTCAAATTGAATATTGAACGTTCAATATTAAACGTTCAATTTTAATTGAACACAGGGGTGCTAGTTTTGTTATTATAATTTTTAGGGGGTGCTATTTTTGGTAATTTTCTATTATTATTTAGTATTTTTTTATTATTATAATTTTGAAAGTTTAATTTATGTATATAATTTGTACAAATTTATAATTAATAAAAAGCTTTTGAGGTTTGGTCGGAACAAAAAAAGTGATAAAATCAACAAGAGCATTAAATGCAATCCTTTTCTATTTAGAGCACACACCGCAAACCGCAAGTTACCGTTGAAATGTTGGTGGCCTAGAGAAAAGGCTGACGTGGAGGGTTTAGACTCACTTTTTTTATATAATGAATAATCCCCGCTGGAAACACCTACACGAAATTTGCTATTTATTCTATAAAATGCAGATTCATATATATATATATATATATATATATAATTAATTAATTGTTTGTTTTACTAATAAATAAAAAGAAGAAAAAATATCAAAAATAACACACCTAAATTTATAATAATAAAATTAGTATTTCAATAATATTGAAAATTTAACATTAAATGGATCTAAATTATCACAATTTAATTTTAATTTGAATAACATTTAATTAAACTAACTTTCAAAGAAAAATAATATAATTTTTTTTAATTGTAAAAATATATAATTTAAACATATGGGTGTTATTTTTATTATTATAAGTTTTGAGGGGTATTATTTTTGTTATTTTACCTAAAAAGAATAAGTGAAAACATAATATTTTTATTTTTATGTTTATTTTCCAAAAAATTAGGAATGATTCTTATTAATTGATTTCTCACACTAAATTTTGTTTTCTCTTTTTCAAATTGATAATATACAATTTCAAAATTATCGCTGCTTTTAATTTTTTATTTTATTCTTATTTTCTAGCATGTATTGAAATCGTGTTAGAGGTCGACATCTTTATTTCTGATTTTTGTGCCATTTCGTATATCTCTTTTTTCCAAGGCAACGATCCCTAGCTCTACTCGTACCTCTTTTTTCCAAGGTAAGGCAACAATCCCTAGCTCTACTTGTTCTTCTTTTTTATTTTTATTTTTACTGTGAATAAAAGTTTAGCTCTACTTGTTCGCCATAGCATTCCTAATTATGTGTTAGTTTGGTTTGTTAAAAAAAGTATTAGTTTAGTTGACTATTGACGTTCATAGCCCTTAACAATTATTACATGGGAGAGAATTTGAAAACAGAAGTTGTTTCATAATCAAGATCAGATCAGTTGAAGAAGTTCTTTGGCTCGTTAATGTTCAATTAATTGGAAGAGTTGCAATATGTTAAATGTAATTAGCATCACTACGAGATTTTCTCATGTTTGGCTGGACATTTGTTTGTTCTTGGCTTTTTAAGACTTTTGATACTCTGTCTTAAAGCACTTGTTGTAATCCTTTTTATCTTTAATGAAATACTTTACGTTCCAAAAAAAGAACACACTTAGTATTTTTATGTGACAACCGATAGCAAGCTAAATCAATATATTTTCTTATTACTATCATATAGACGCAAATGGGCGCGCAACTAATAAATTTTAAATGATTTTATCCTTGATTAAATTACAAATAAATATATATTATTAATTTAATTTATTTTTGTATATTAGATAGAAAGATAATTAATGTTAGAATCCTACTTTTTTTAATAGAGTTAGAATCTCACCTCTAATATAGTCATATATGTATGTATTTTAAGTCTTCCTTGAGAATCAAGATTAAAAATTAACAATTTTTGACTGATTATGTAATTTGTCTAAAGTTTTAATTAGTTTGTTCATTCACTTGATTTTTAATATTTTTTTTAAGATTTTAATTATAAATTTAATAAAATATAAGATATTACGTATATAAAACACGTATATTTGCATGTGCATTTTACTAGTTTATATATATATATATATTAGTATATATATAAAGGAGACTCACTCAATTCATATTTATTTGATATTTTTTTGTTTGAGAGTTTTATATATATATATTTTTTATTTCTATTAATATATATAAAAAAGAGAGTCCATGAAATTATATTTATTTGAAACTTTATTACTTGATAATTTTTTATATATTTCTATCTATCTTTATTAGTATATATATAAATGAAAGTTAGTAACCGTGTGTTTATTTGATATTTTAATTTGTTTGTTGAACCTCTATCTATTTGATATTTTTTGCTTCGTAATTTTATATATACTTTTATTTATCTATTTTTATTAGTGTGTGTGTGTATATATATATATATATATATATATATAAGAGTTTGTAATTGTTTATTTATTTGATATTAAATTTTTTTGCTACAAATTTAATATTTTAATTTATTTGGTAATTTTGGTATTTTTTAAAAGTGAGTTATAACCTTTTTATTTTTTTTTTTTTTTGGGGGGGGCAAAATATTTTTAATTTATGTAAAAGTTTGACTATAATATTTTGTTTCTCGGGTGGTGGCAACAAAAGTCATTTACTTAGGCACGCAAGTAGTTAGTTCTTTTATAATTTTTTTTTATAGCAATGTGGTCTTTTGTTTTTAAAATGCGACGGCATAAAGATAAATAATTAATTTTTTATTTTCTATTAATTTTATATAAAAATGAGAGTTGTTCTAAATTATTTATTCGGTTTTTATTTTGTTTGATGTTTAATTTTAAATAGTTATTTTGTTTCATTTGATGTTGTGTAAGAAAAACAAGTTGAACACTTTATTTATTTGATGTTTTGTATTTTTATCATATTCCTTTTCTTTAAAGTCCATTTAACTAATATGTTCAGATTCAAGAAAAATTATTGAATGTTTTTATGGGAAAAAATGAGCATTCAAGTGAGAAAAAAAAAAAAAAGAAAGTAAAATTGGACCAAAATTAATAATTTAAAAAAGTAGAAACAAAGTGATTTAACAATTCCAACAAAAGGATATGTGAGTTATGGTGGTTAATGATGCTTGAGGCATAGTGATTGATAATGACTGCATAGGAGATTAAATGGTGAGGAAATTATGATCAACATGTAGAAGTTTATAAGAAACATGAATATTTTAATTTCAAAAGGTTAACTCAATGAGTAGAAATACTCATATTTTTTATAAACTCTTTCATAATATTATCTTTTATTAATGTGGGATAATTCCTCTAACATCTTCCCTCAAAGTGTGAGTCTTTGTCTTTTGCAAAGACCATCACTTTGTATTTTTAACCTATCTTATTATATTCTATTATATTTGGGTCACTTGTCTTTTTTTTTTCTTTCGCAAGGCCCATTCACTTTTTTTTTTTTTCGAGGCGAGGCCCAAAGTATTTGACCCATTAATCGACTGAAGCTCTAATACCATGTAGAAGTCTATAAGAATGATGAGCACTTTAATTTCAAAAGGTTAACCCAATAAGTAGAGATACTTATCTTTCTTATAAACTCTTTCATAATATTATCTTTTATCAATGTTGGACAATTCTTCTAACATTCTCCCTTAAAGTGTGGGTCTTTGTCTCTTGCAAAGCCCATCACTTTGTATTTTTAACCTATTTACTACATTATATTCTACTTGGGTCACTTGTTTTTTTTTTCCTTTCACAAGGCCCATTTATTTTTTTTCGAGGCGAAGCTCAAAGCATTTGACTCGTTGATGGACTGAAGCTCTGATACCATGTGGAAGTCTATAAGAATGATGAGCACTCTAATATCAAAAAATTAACCCTATGAGTAGAGATACTCATCTTTGTTATAAACTCTTTGATATTATTATCTTTTATCAAAGTGGGACAATTCCTCTAACATCCTCCCTCAAAGTGTGAGTCTTTGTCTTTTGCAAAGATCATCACTTTGTATTCTTAACCTATCTTATTATATTATATTTTATTTGAGTCACTTGTCTTTTTTTCTTTCGTAAGGCCCGTTCACAAATACATGGTATGACTGATATCTAAGTTATGTAAGGATTGTTATATAGAAAGTCCTATCCCCTCTCTGATCACAAAATTTTCTTACTAGTAAACCCCTTTATAAATATGATTTGAGTAAAACCTCTTATTTCGGTTTTTTTTTTTTTGAAATTTTCTATGCAAATAACGTCAATTTTCTAATAATAAGAGCTAAAGGTACATATTGCATAGAAAAGCTACAACTTTGAAAAGAAAGCCAGTTGATGTGGTCAATATCTCATTTTTCCACACATTTTGGGATTAATTGATGGCAGAAATAAATTCAAAATTATTGCAAGCACGTGTATATATATAAAAAGGAAAGTTAGTCGATTCGTATTATTGATATTTTTATAATTTTTTATATATTTTTATTTATATACATTAGTATTTATTACATACATTTATATATAAAAAATCTCTTAAATTATAACTTTTTTTTTTTTTGTTATTTTTGTTATTTTATGTATTTTTGTTCTCTTTTTTTTTTTTTTTTTTTTAAGTTTTTATTTTTTTAAACATTTTTACCCACGTAAGTTTATATTTTATTATAGATTGATAATAAATGTCATTAAACCACATAATAAACGACAAATATTTCATGTAAAGAAATGCAATAAAAAAAGTAGTTAAACTTATACATATTATAATAATAACAATAATGACAACAATAATTGTTATAAATTTATTAATTATTTTATCTCATATAATTTTTTTTATACAAATTAAAGATCAATATGTTTAAAAAGTGTATCAAAAAATAGTTAAAAGTTATACATATAATAATAACAATAACAATCTATTACTATGCGTTATGAATGAAGCAACATATTATTAGTGAGATAAATAAATTTGATCTATAATTTATTATTTTTAATTATAAACAGATAACTAAAACAAGAGTGCAAAGGTTATTGACATTTCATATAATATGCATCATTTTATTTTGAGTTTATGTATAATTCAATACTACAACCTTAAAATTACTAATTCATATTTTTCATTTTAGCAAACATCTTTAAAAATAATTATTATTGCACTAACACCACATTTTATTAGAAAAATTATTTTTATTCGATTCTACAATATTATAAATAACATAATAATGATATTAAAATGTAATTAATTATATAAATATAATATTGTTATAATTTAAATGTCAAATCTTAAATATGTTATATCTATCTTATGGTTAGATTTATTTCAAATGAATATTTATCTCTATTGTATCATAAATTTGTATTTAATTGGAGATAATTAGAGATTCAATATCTATCATATTTATATTCAAAATTCATAATGTATCTTGTAAATCCTATAAATAGGGTTTTTAACAGTATATTATTGACACAACAATAAATGAGAATTACTTCTGCTGTTTGCTTTCTCTCTACTTTTCTTCTCTTATTTCTTTAATTTTATAACACGTTATCATCACGATTATTTATTCAAGACTTGTGGTTTTATACATGTGAAATGACCTTGGCCATAATATACTACAAACTTTGGTAGTATAATGTCAGATCACAAAATTTACAAGTTTTTGAATCTTTATGTTCTTTATTATTAAACTTAAATCTTATTTTCATTCAAAATCTATCAAGATTTTTTTTATTTATAAACTAATTTAATTGGGTATCACAAATTAATAGAGATCAATAACTTTTATAACGATCCTACAAAGTATGTATTTTATATTTAATCATATGTTATATTATTGAAACAAGTAATATCCTGTTGTTTGTGATTGATAATTTTAACAATGGGTACGAAAGTAATTTGTTTCTATGTATAATTATGTTGCGTATTGTTTTTTGACAATTTAAAATTTTGTAAAATTTAATTATGAAAAAATCAATATTAATTGAACCGATTTATGGTTAAAATTGTGGCTAGAATTTTTTTTATTAAATTTGGGGCGAAAAGTTATTTGATGATACCTTAATTATACAATTATTTATTTATTTATTTATTAAATTGTATGTATGAGCGTACTTATCTTGATGTTTCTTTGAAAAATGATATGTTGCTAAAGTGATAGATATATTTCTATTAATGAATCAATATTATCAGATTTAGTGAAATAATGGAATATTGAAGTTATCTCTATCATTGATTGACATACGCAATTAAAGTTTTCGTTTGTTGCGTATTTTATATGGTGAATATTTTAGGTTTTTTCTTAAGAACCTATAAAACATTATTTTTGTATAAAATTGATGCCGTGTATATTTTATTTGCTTCTTTTAAAAAAAAAAATTAAGGTTGACGTGCAGATAGTGTAATTGACCATTAAGATTTATGTTAATAATTTTAATAAGCTATATGTTATTACTTATTTTTAATTGCTTTTGATACTAGATATATAATAATATAATATATGATAACCTTTGAGTCATATTATTGTTATCTATTCCAAAATATGTGTACTAATTATTATGATTGAACTAATTATCAAATTAATTTACTTAAAATTGGATTAATCTGTTTATAAGTTGTCATGTTGTATAATCCATACATGCATATGTATTACATAAATTGATTTTCAATTTGATTTTTTTTAGTTTATATGTACAAAGAAAAATTATAAAAAAGAAGAAGTTATGTATATGACTCTTGATTATATGATTTTGACTAATTCCAGTTTCGATAGTAATGTGCAGGAACATGGTATATGACTTTTAGCTGTGGAGTTATGGTTTATTGATTAGCAAATTTTGATGTTATTGAATTACCTAGATTTACACATCTCATATTATTTAGTGTGTGATTGCATAAATAATATGATCTAAGGGAGTTCTGTCTAGAAGGCTAGTTTCTTGAAAGCTTTTGTGCCACTAGTCTTTCCTAGGAATGTTTCTCTGTGATGGTTTTTAAGGAGGTATCGCCCTACCATTCTTTCCTGAGAGCACTCTTAGTGAATATTAATTGTTTTACTACATTGCTAAAATATTTCAAAAAAATTATATATATATATATATAAGAAAATAAGAATTTAAATATTTCTTTGAATTCAAAAATGTAATATTTTTGAATATACATTTTTGAATTGCATATATGTTATTGATTGAGAGCCCACAAACTATTTTGTTAAAAGAAATATATATTTGAAAGTATAAAATGCAATATTTTAGAATTGAATCTATGTCATTGAATAAGAGCCAATAGGCTACAATGCTAACATAATATATGATAAAGTATATTCATGACTTCATGTATGCTATTAAGTAATTGAGAGAAAAATTGATATCATAAAAATATTTATATATTATTTTATGAGTAAAATATGCTATTAAAATAGCAAGATAATAGCATCTATATAAACAATATATATCCTAAATATAACTATGGATATAAGGACATTTCAATTATATAATCTTTGAAATGAATGTCATTTGAGATACGGAGAAAAATATATCTTGAAAGATAACAAGTAATTAATTTGATAATCACTATCCAATCTTGATCATTCAAGATTTTTAATATCTCAATATCATTAACCTTTTATTTAAAAAACTTTGGAGAAAAAAAAAGTTATTCAATCATATATTTTATTGAGAGCCAAAAGAAATATATGCATAGATCTTGTGTATGCTTACATAGCAACATTGAGAGTGAAATCAGCAACAATTATGAATCCTTCATATGCTATCTTTACAAGTAAAATTTGCTGATACGATAGTAATAGAGAAACACACATATATATTTAAATATGATGTGCTTGTATAAATTATTAAGAAAAGAAAGAAATTTTGATCATATCATTACTAGAAATAAATATTATATGATGATCATGTACTTAGTTAAGATATTGTGTTACTATTGTCAATGTGGTAATTACAATTTTATTGTATTATTGAAAGCTCATACAAATAAATAAAATTTATTTTGGAGTTGTTATATCGTGACGTATTTGAGCTAAATTTTATAATGGACCATGAGCTTCCACAGAAGCAGAACAAGAGAATATTAATTAAAGTCTAATATTTTATCGATATTATCCAATATATATCTCCTTTTGATCTTGATGGACAATGATGGATGAAAAAAATATAAAGTGAGCCTGTAACTATTGTTTATCAATTTAAATAGTGAACAGTTATTTGTCTCAAAGACAATGCGACAGTATTCATTATTATTGAATAATATATGAGTTAGCACATTTCATGTATAATTCAATAAAAGGCTTTGAAGAGCTAAAGTATAATGAATTATATTATATATAATTGTGCTTAAATTTCTCGAAGTTGATGAAAAATTTAATATTTTAAATATATTTAGCGATAGTGACATTCGAGACTACACTTAAAATATAATATATAAAGTCATAGATAGAAGCTTAACTTGAAAAGTCTTTCGAAAGATCAATCTTATGATTAAAATTTCACAGATAATGCTATATTGGTCTAAAGTATAATGCCACATATACATGATTATAAGTCAATATTTGGAAAGCTTCTTCCAATTTATATCGCAAACATAAAATAAATTTTTGATAGATAAAGTTTGAATAATTATCATGAAGAATCAAAATTGGTTCAATATGCAATAGAAATTTAAACGGTTGGGGACTAAAGTACAAATCTTTCTTTTTTCAGTAACTATATGTGTTACATGTTCGTAAGGCAAAATGAACTCACTATATTTGGAAAAAGTTGATAGTGAATCTTACGCTTCTGAAAAATTATATATTATGAAAATAATATTGTCAGCCTTATCATAGAACATGATATATTTTGGGTTCAGTTTAACCCACAAATTTATTATTATTATTTTTTAATTTCAACTTATATTAGTGGCAAAATAAAGTTGCTTTAATTGCACTGACTCAACACATTGAGTGGGCCCATTAATAAATTTAAAAATATGTGTTTTGAGTTTTCATTTATATTGAATCCTTTGAAGGGTAAGCAAGCTTATTATATAATCTTGATAAATAAAAATAATTTTTGCCATTAGGGGGAGAGAAAAAAGTTAATGGCATGAAATTACTTTAAATGCATTCATTTTATGGAACATGAGGTTCAAAACATTACTCAATAATAGAGTACTATATATTGTCGATGCATTTAAATAATGAAAAGTTTAGCTGCAAAATGCTCGAGCAATTATTGAAGTCCCTATAAGACAATAAAATGAAATAGCAGCAAACATTCATCTAAAGCTTGCTAATTATATTGGTGCAAAAATAATATTATTATTGTTGGAATAAAAAAGTTAATACTCTAAGAAATGTTATCGAAAAAAAGTATAACTATTGACTCCTATAGAGTCTCAGGTACCTGATATAAAATGATATCATTTCGTTGATGAGAGGCATAAAATATTAATATATTAATATTGTGCAACATATTTTCTTTCATTATATCTTTAATAAGTAAGAGATGATAAGGATCTTGAATAATATTACAAGTTATTAAATGTCAACAAAGAAAAGTATTGGCCAAATACAAAATATTATTTCAGGCATATATCCATTCACTTATGAGCAAAGTGAAATAGATATTATATGAACACCTAAAATGTTCGTTAGATATTTATAAGGACTTGTTGTCCAAGTGCTTAGAAATGTAAAATGTGTCAAAAACACATGAATTTATATAAAATATGATGACGTTGTGAGATACAAAATTTTACTCCCGTATGTATATAACGACTTTAAAATGTGACTAATGCTCACATAATATTATTTATATATAGTTACTGATTTAAATAAATTAATAGTACTTATTACTTATAAAAGCATTAACTTCAAATGTCATTTATTGTTATGATAATTCATATGCATGTACTATTAAAATAATGTGAATGACTACATGAGTTCTAATATTATCTTCTGCATTCATATTAACATTAAAATTTAATATTTTTACAAGCCATATGACTTTGTTATGGATACAAAGCATGTTAATTATTTCAGGTGCTCTTAAAAAAGATATGGCAAAATAAGTAATTATCTTAAAGAAAGATAAACTTATATTGATTTACTTTTTATGGATAAAACATATGCACGTTATATATTTAGTTACTATTTGGTTGCATGATATAAAAATTATCTCATATTATCCTTCATTTTATAATCAGTTGATACCATTTAGTAAGATAATTGATGTTTAATATATTTATTAATATTGATGAATGTTATTAGAGCATATACAAATTTGAAATCTTACAGAAGAACAAAATGATGAGTTTTATATTATAAATTGGATATATGAATTATTATCATTATTGAAGTATGTTTTATAAGTGTAAGGTTTCTAATGACTGACAAAATAAGTTATTTTGTAAAATAACATGTACCTTACATGTCAGGACCTACCCTAGCTCAACACTAAAACATGTGACGTGTCCTGAGGGAACATAATAACTAACATTCTGAATCGACCTTGGTTTAACTTGAAAATTTTGTGTAAAATTTCCTAAAACTTTGGGCAGAGTTTTCCCTAATTATTGAACTATCTTTCCTACAATAAATGACTACAGTTCTAAAATATAAAATTTCACAATCCAGTAAACTTCACATAATTTTTACATATCCAAAAAGGGGCTCATGGCCAAACATCACTATACAATTTCAGATACATACTATTCATCACATAAGACTTTTGATTCCTAATCCAAAACATAATATTCCAAAATACATTATACAAACTAGAAAGGAGATTAAAACAACCTAGATTGCACAACAATAGATAGATCCTAAGCCTTCAAACTCATGTAATGTGGCCTCAAAACCTGTTACCTGGGGGGAAGAAAATAAATATAAAAGAATGAGCTTGAAAGCTCAGTGAGTGGATAAGTTTTATAAAATAACATAGTACTCATGTAAACTATGTATGAATTGTTTATGAATTATCATGAAATACATGCTGATAATAATAATCTGCGTATAGTCTTTATGATAAAATAAAGTTCTCATAAATGCATAACTGAGTTTCATGAAATCATTGTAATTTTGTACCTGTAAAAGAAACTATAAATGACATGTTCATGATTTATAACGAAATGACATTTTGATAAAAATACATGTACATGATTTTAGAATATGATTATGCTATGATTATTAGTATATAAATAAAATGCATAACTATGAGAAGTGTTTATTTATTGCCAAGAGCACTCGGGGATTTGATCATGCACTGAAGAGACATTTAGTATTAGCACTAGCTCTCAACTACATGTGTGGGAAATTTATTTGCACAATAAGGAGACATTTAGTACTAGCACTAGCTCTCAACTACACGTGTGGGGAACTTGATATAGCCACTAAAATGGCACAGTTGGCTCTGCTAATACATGAGTCATGTGCGCACTGACTTAACTGAACGTGTCATCAAACTAAACTTGTAACATGATACTGAACTTGTACTATCATACTGAGTTGGTAAACATCATAGTAAACTAAACTAGACCAAATCTGTTGGTCATGATGTCTTACCAAGTCACTGCATTATCTGAATGCTGAGTATAGCTAACTATCATGAATACATGAGGGGAAGTACTCTAGCAACTGTAAAATATTTATTGAACTTGCAAGCTTGTATAAAAATTAGTATAAGTAATAAAATTGATTCAATCATAGCTTGCTTGTAATTTTTCTTTCATTTACTTGACTGATTCTGTTAATAAAAATGAAATATATTTTCATGGTGTACAATTTTTTAAAGTGCATTAAAATTGATATATGTTTTTCTAATACTAGTTAACATGAATGCACTTTTCATAAATATGCAACTTGTAAAAATTGAGTTACTTGAACATGAATGCAGTTCAAAACAATGCTATCCATGCTTTAGAAAATAATTGGATATCCACTCACTGTACTATATCACTGTTGGTTCTCTACGTATACTGTAGGATCTGCTTGCTCAACTCTTCCTAGATAATCATACTTGTGTTAGAACAAGAATTGCAACATAGTTTGCTTACTTAAGACAAATTAATAAAACACTTTAACATATCCAAAATAGGGGTTGTTAATAGTTAATTGTTGTTTTTAAGTAGTTTTAGGATACCCTTAACCTACCCTTATATATTCACATATAACTTTTGGTAGAAATGTCTAAATTCATTTTTGTAAAAACATACATAAACTAGGCATTTTAAATCTTAAAAATCAGATATTATATACTCAATTATCAAATGTAAAACCCTTTCAAGTCCTTAGAAAACCAATTACTTCAAAACTGATTTTTCAGCACAATTGTAGCATGACATACCTTTAGTTAAATGACTATTAATTTGTCTAGAAAACTCGGAATAGTACACCATAAAATTAATATTAAACTAGAAATCTTAAGCTTTAAAAAAAACATATAATTCATCCCATTCCAATCCATAAAACTATTTCAAATTACATAAATCCGATTGGTTTTTCAAACGGTTTCCCAGCACCCCTTTCACTTGACATATCCTTGGTTAAACAGCCATAACTTTGTCTAGAAATATCGAAATAACAAACCGTAAAATGTTTCAAATAATAGATATGTAAAGATTTAAAACAAGATATAGTTTGCTAAGTTCCAAACTGTATAACCATTTAAAATACCAAAAATATCTAGAGCTATTGCAGTTCGACTTTCATAAAACAACCTTCATTTAATTAGGTATAACTTTGCGTAGAAAACTCCGAATTACGAACCGTAAAATTTGTGATAAAATAGATATCCATATCTGTTCATAAATATAATTTACAGACCAAAATTCGTTGTATAAGTTTCCCAGTTTTCATTACAATTTTCAGAAAAATAGCTTTTCATGAAGTTCAAAACATTACAAATGACTTGTTCTTGGATTATTTTTGAAAACTTCATTCATAGCTAATCCTTTTGTGTTAAAATTGTTTTTCAGATTCACAATTAAAAGTATAAATTAAAGGGAAGGAAAAGAGAAAATAAATAACTTAAAGTATACCTTGTTTGATTAAGGATGTTTCTCTTAATTCTTGTTAGTTATTCTTGAGTTTTCTTGTAGATCAAATGGAAGAAAGAAAGAAAGAAATGAAAAACAAGGAAGCTATTCCTTACGGTGTGAGTGATGTTTTGGCTTAAGAGAGGAAAGGCAAGGGCTGCTCTTATCTTGTAAGAGTGTAGGCGTGGGAGATGAAGGTTTAAGACATTGTTATTTGACGACAAGTGTCCTCACAACTCATACTCAACCATTTTTTTTTTATAAACATGTGTCATTAGGAGGAGACAAAGGAGTGGCTGCTGGTGATAAATCATTTTCAAAATAAAAAGACTAAAATACCCTTGTTTCTTAACAAGGAAAGTTTTTAGAGTTAGGGGCATTTTGGTAATTTTGCATTAATTTTTCAGAATTTAATTTAAACACTTTTTGATTTATTATAATATCTTCACATTACAAAATTAAACTCATAAATTTCATTTTCTAATTATTGAAAGGTAAGATAATAACAATTTTAGAAATATAAGTTTGATTAAAGTTTTAATTCGTGTAAGGAATGGGGTTTTACATTACAAATTAGTATTTAAATGTAATATTGTTATTGATGTAATTACATTTAGCCTACAACTATGAAATTGTACTATAAATAAAGTCAAGTGATGACCAAGTAGACTCACTCGATATGAGTTATTACATTTACTTCAACATTTGAGAGATTGTCATAGTGATGTTAAAATGTGCCACTTAAAGGAGTATCTCATGTTGAATAATTGTCATTATCAGGAAAAACACATTTGTATACCCGTTGTACTCTTTTTCCTTTTCACGGTTTTGTTCCACTGGGTTTTCCTGTAAAAGTTTTAATGAGGCAACTTAAGCGTATTGCATGAGAATAATGTACTCTTTTTCCTTTGCTAGTTTTTGTCCCATTGGGTTTTTCTAGCAATGTTTTTAACGAGGCATATTCTCAATGCATTTGACATTCAGGGAAAGTGTTATAATTTGAATATCAAATCTTAAATATGTTATATCTATCTTATGGTTAGATTTATTTCAAATGAATATTTATTTCTATTGTATCATAAATTTGTATTTAATTGGAGATAATTAGAGATTCAATAACTATCATATCTTATATTCGAAATTTATATTGTATCTTATAAACCCTATAAATAGGATCTTTAGCAGTGTATTATTGATACAACAATAAATAAAAATTACTTCTATTATTTGCATTCTCTCTACTTTTCTTCTCTTATTTCTTTAATTTCATAACAAATATATATATATATATATAACACAAATTAATAAATGACTAAAATAATGGTGTTAATCAAAAAAATTATTATTATGAATATATAAATGAAACATAGTTTAAAAAAATATTTAAATATTTTCATATTTTATTTTGCAAAATTATCAAACATAGTTTAAATATTTTAATTATTGAATAAAACAATTAATTAAATATATTATTCAATTTGTTAATGACCAATAAAAAAAAGGAAAAATTGTTAGAACTAAACTCAAAGATGAGGTTAACGAGTTCTAACAATGGCAAAAAAATAAAATAAAATAGATAAACAAGGGAAATAAAGAAACTTAAACTTTACAAACATATATCCATGAATAAGTAAAAAGGAGATACAAAGTAATGTTAAAAAGTAAAAATACTATTTTAATTTTGATATAAATGCATATTAGATAAAATATTTACACAAAGCATTTCTCAAATTATTAGCAAAAAATAAAAATAAAAAAGATTTATATTTAGGAAAAATAACAAAAATAATATCCCTCAAAACTTGTAATAACAAAATTAACACCCCTTATATTCAAACTTTTATTTTCACAATTAAAAAATGATTGATATATAATTTTTTTAACACCCATTCCATTGAAATTGAATTACTACAATTTAAGCCCGTTCATTATTAAACGTTCAATATTACACGTTCAAAGTTAAACGTTTACACTACTACAAAAAAGACCTTTAGGGACGGTTACGTTTCGGGTCGTAACCGTCCAGTATGCGGGCGTCCCGAAAAGTGACACTTTTAGGGATGGTTATTAACCGTCCCTAAAAGTAAAATGTAACCGTCCCTAAAAGTGTAACAACCGTCCCTGAAAGTTTTTAGGGACGGTTACTGGGAAACTTTTAGGGACGGTTATTAACCGTCCCTAAAAGTTTTCCAGTAACCGTCCCTAAAAGTTTTGTTTGAGGTTTTTGGGGACGGTTAATAACCGTCCCTAAAAGTTTTTTTTTTTTTTTTTTTAAATTTTAATATTATGCTGTTCTATACAAATAATTTACTTGTAAAACGCTGAAAAAATATATATATTCAAAATCATAAGAACGACAATATTTCATATCATTACTAATTAATTAATAATTACAATATAATTAGTGATTAGTCACAAAATAATTGGAGTTAAAAATTCTCCAATATATACATTAAACTAAACATATAACAGACCTAGTTAGTTAATTACTAACAAGTAGTAATTAATTACAAAATTTGGTCTAATTATCAACTAAATATCCCATATAAATTATACATAAGTAATTTCAAGTTCTATCTATTCTTTTAATCACAAACGTACACCATTCAAATCATTTACAAAGAGAGAAAAAGAGAAGTAAAAAAATATGAAACAAATCGAAACAATGCTGATATAGGTAAGCCTGCTGGAACTCAAATATGCTATAAGTGGGAAAAATACTACCAGCAATTCGAGTGTTTATACACTGGTGTCAAGAACCCATAACAAGTCCCTCTCGAGAGATACTGGTAACACGCAAGACAGCTTGAGCACTTAAAGGAGAAAGTTTTGAGTGACAGAAATTCTCCCAAGAACCCATCTCTGGATTCTCGGATACTGCCATTGGTGAGAGATCATGAAATTTCTGATACACATTCTGCAACTCCAAGAGTAGGCTTCGAGCAGCCTCTCTTGACTCAGGAAGCTGGTCACTGAGCTGTGATGCAGCTGTTTGGATTAATTTGTCAATCCCAAATGACTTAATCCCTTCAACACCCTGTCAACATCACAGAAGATGTACTTATAGTAGAAAATCAAGAAATAGTTTTACATAATCAAGCAATAACTCACAAAAGACATATTGCTAAACAATAAAATAACAACCTAATCTCCTGGATTAAATATCAGGGCGGCATGCACAAGACATGGATTTAAACATAGAATGAGTGATAAGAGTAAATTAGAACAGAGGACATGGAACAAGGCAGTGTATGAATAAGGAGACCACCTTGCCCTTAAGAGAACAAACAAAAAAAGTAATGAAGGACCAGATGAAAATTGTTAAGTGGAACCATCCAATAAAGTGATAAAGATTGCATCATTGTCTTTTTCCTTACCAGTCGTGGCACACTTCAACAAAAGCACATTATTGCCTTGGCTCGAATCCGTGGATTCCTATTCTTGAGGTGTGGTTGCAGCTTTGGTAACAACAAGACAGGGTTAACCCAAGTGGTCATTGCTACTAAAGCTATCTCTGCTGCCTCACATACAAATCGCTTATCTTGTGAAGACTTGAGAAGTAGTTGAACCAACTGAATTCATAATGTTGAACATGTGGAGAAATAAATAATAATTAACTATATGCAAGGACAAAACCTTTAATTATAAACAAGATAAAATAAAATAACCTGGCAAAAAATGCAGAGAATACAAGTTACCACATACCAGAGAGTCCAATGAATCAATTGTAAGATCATTATATGCATTGAAAATGTCTGCGGAGGTCATAATAGCAGTCTTGCAAACAGCACTTCTAGGATTTTTAATATTATCACAGATGAGATTCAGGGGCGAGCCAACAATACATTGGGAAATGGGGGACAAAGCACAAAGGATTTTTAAATTAATACCTTAAGGTTGGTATCAACATCTTCAAGCTCGTTCAAGTTCTCAGACTCAATGTATTCTACTTCTAGTTTGACAGCTTCAGCTCCATTATTAACAACTTTGTCACCATTGACATGAGAAGAAACCAAACAAACAGATGTTTTCTTCTGCCATTCCCCAAGATTCTCAGTGATTTCCCCATTTAAAGATTTAGTAATGCTTCCTTTACTAGTGCTTTCATTCTTTCTCTCAGATTCATGTATGGTAAATATAGCAAAAATATATTAATTCATGAGAAGATTTACTAGAGCCTTTTAATTCATGAGAAGTGTTACACTGTTAATTTTGTAATAAAATTAACAGGATTTATTTGAAGATTTACTGACACTCAAATTGTGCTATTACTTCTAAATTACAAGGCACAAAATTACAAGCTTCTCTTCTATACAAAGAGAGTGATGATTTAAAAAAATTTCTTTATTTGGTTACTGTTACTTCTATTGGTTATCCATAAGACTATGAGCCATTGCTCAATTGGGTACGAGCATTTTCATCATTTATTCTTATATCCAAGATTTAAAACATAATGATTTTCATATATACATAACAGATATATCTCAAAATTACCACTAAACAAAAAAAATTATTGCTTTGCCAATACTGAATTATCATAATCAACACTCAAATTCTCACAATCAACACACATCTGAGATCAAATTCTGGAAAGCCAAAAGAAACAGAATATACAGATCAATAGAGGAAGATAGTATATATAAACAAAATGTTGGTTCTTTTATAAAATTACATAATAGTTACATAGGTATCCCTGTTCCATTCAAAATATTAAGGAAGGACAAAGTATTCCTCAGAACATAAATCATCATCACTAAAAAGCATTCATTCAACCTTTAAATCTTTACTTATATCAGATTAAAAAAAAAAAACGAGACAAAATCAGAACATCAAGTAAAATCCTCCTTTATCTCATATTTTTCTCTACCACTTCACAGATATGATTTAATAAGCAATGGAATCACCTCAAAGCTTCTTCTTGTTACTGATGCATCAATCCACTGGAAAAAATTGCAACCAGTATGTTTGTTGTTGTGTCACTTCTATGGGAACCATTAATAAATTGATAATAAGAAAAAGTTACTTGTAAATTAAAGAGAGATAGAGAAGAGAAAGTACTGAAGAACAACCTATTCACACCTATAAAATCGACACCCAAGATTTTGATGGGTTCATATTTTGGTAATAAATTAAACCAGATAAGGAAATGTCTACGGGTTGGTAAAAAAAAAAAAACAGCCCTCGCGCGCATGGAGGGCTGCCGTCCAAGCTAGCCATCAGATTACACTAAATAGCCATTCAATCATGTATATATTGCAGGAAAAAAACAGGAGAAGTGTAGTCGTCCCTGACCTGATCGGCGAGGAGCGGCGTGGCGGTGGAGAGCTACCGTGGAGGCTGCCGTGGAGAGCTACCGTTCAAGCGCGCTGTGGCTTGGACGGAGGAGCTGCAGATACCGCCGGCGGACACTGGAGTCGCGGACGACGAGGACGGCGACAGCTGGGAGGTTGACTGCTTGCGTCGAGAGCTGGGGGCGGCTGGAGGCGCTGGGGGGGCGCTGATATTACTTAGGGTTTTCGAACAGATAGAGATATCGCGAGGGCTGGTGGGCTGTGATGTTTATAAGCACATTTAGGGACGGTTATTAACCGTCCCGAAAGGTAAAACTTTTAGGGACGGTTAATAACCGTCCCTAAATGTCATTTACGAAAAATTACGCCACAACCGTCCCAGAATCCCACTTTTCGGGACGGTTCACCGAATTTTTTTAAAAAAGAACCGTCCCTAAATGTATATATTGTTGTAGTGTTAATATTATTATGATACTAGTTTTGTTATTATATGTTTTAGGGTATTATATTTGATAATTTTTCATATAATTTTAAGAGTATGTTACTACAATAAAGGAACAATTAACAAATAGAAACTAGGCATATGATTAAAAATATATACCTATTCCATATTAGACATTTTGATTGAACAAGTCTAAATTATTTTAAAATTATATGAATTAAATAATTTTTCCATAATAAAAAAATTAAATCATGAAACTCCAAAAACTAGTATTATTTATGTACTAAACTTAAAAAAAAAAAAAGTATTCTTGCAATTTTAATCCAAGACCTCGCTATTGTGGGGTAAGATTCGTGATACGATTATTCAATTTTACACCCACATTCGCACTCGCATTCGCACTCGCACTCGCATTCGCACTGAAGTTAATTATGTATATTACATCACACAATGTTCTAAAATGATAAGATACTAATAATAATTATAAGTTAATAATATTGCCATAATTATTTTTATTATTATCACAACAAAAATATATAAATTTATTATTATATATTTTATAATTAATTATATATTTTTGTCACTTTTATTAATAAAATATCATTAATAAAAAATAATTATGGCGTTAATAATTTTAATTATTACAATAACCTTAATTATATAACAATTATAACTAATAATTAATTTGAGTAATGTGACATATAATGTTGAATATTGGGTTTCAACCCAAATTATTAACTTATTTTGAGGAATCACATTCTAACTATATATTCAATTTTATCTTCATATTTTTTTAATTTAAAACTTATTCGTACACCAAACAATCCTCTCTCAAACGAGCATACATTTTCTTCTTAAACTCCAACAATGTCTCAAAACCAAGGACCAACTATTTAGCTGCGTCTTCCAAATAAGTATCCATATTTCATCGAGTTCACACATGTAATAAGAAAGAGGCAAAGACCCCACACCAATTTAATCAAACTTCGAGAGTCCAAATAAACTTATAATAATATCGTAGAATTTACATCACTTGTGCAGCCTACACGGGTCCACTATTGCCTTGGCGATCCACCTTATGTGCACTCAAGGAATACAAATTAGTCATTACTCTGATACAAATTTTTAGGTATGAGGTTTCAACCCAAAAGATTAGCCTATTAGTAGGAGTACATTCCAACTATATATTCAATTTAATTTTCATATTTTTTCAATGTCAAACTTTTTCACACACCTAACATATAATATTTATTTTAAGTACAAATGTGAGTACAAAATATGTTCGAGAAATTTTCTGAACTTGTTGTTGAATGTTAATCTTCACAATATTTAAGTCAAGTCTCCATAATCTTCAATTATGATACTGCAAAATTATTATATAAATAATACAATATTTAAACTTGGCTTCAAGAAACAACTTTAAGTCTCTGTCCTTAAGACCCTATTTGCCTCCACAAATTCGATGATGTACTAAGATTAAGAAAATACGCCTCCAGGATATAATTAAGCATCTTCAAGACACGACTTTAAGTCACTATCCTTAAGACGCTATTTGCTCCTACTACTTCGGTGATGCACTAAGGTTAAGAAAATACGCCTCCAGGATACAATTAAGCATCTTCAAGACACGACTTTAAGTCACTATCCTTAAGATGCTATTTGTCCCTACTAATTCGGTGATACACTAAGGTTAAGAAAATACGCCTCCAGGATACAATTAAGCATCTTGTTGTCTGCGGTGTGCATTAATGAAGACAACCCAATAACACCTTTGACTTTGAAGAGCACTCAAGATAATTAATGTTCTAAATCTGTATTATTTAGAACATTAACTTTATTTGTATATAAATTATGGTGAGAAATATTAGAGAACATTTATTATCCAACTTGAACTTCATTTCCTTGTTCTCTCCATGTTCTTCAAATGGCCTAAATGAATGGCCTATTTATAAAATGTAAAGCACCCATTCAAGTAGGGTTACAACTCTTTGATAAGTTGTGACTTTTCAAAAGTCATGTCTTTTAGAACATAAGTAATTATTCATAACAATTACAAGTTTACAACCTATCAAAAAGTCACGTCTTTTTACTTAAGTCACAACCTTTCAACATAGTATTTCACTTATAAAAGTTGCAACTATTTTATGTATTTTTTGCCAAAAGGTACTTGCCCAACCATTGCAATCTTTTAGCCAAAGGCTATGTCTTTTCATTTTAGAAAATGTTCCAACAAAATATATGTATTCTTTTCAAAAATAACATTTTTAAAATTCATAATAACAAAAATAACACAATATTTTTGAATTAGAATGTGTATAAGTTAGTATTATATTAATGCTAGAATTTTTTTTTTGTTATAAGTTTTAGGCACATTATATTTATTATTTTTCTAAAATAATTCTCAACTCGAATATCAACCAACGTTTATTGCATAAACAATGATTAAGAAAAAAGCCTTATTTATAAAATCCAATCGTTTCATGTTAGTTTTCGGAGATCGCAATGAGCGATAGTGATGTACTGATACACAAAAATTTGATAGTCAAATTTTGTATTTTATAAAAAGCTCGAAAGTGCACGAATTACTTGTAATAAGTGATAAATATACTCCCAAGATCGTCTCTCAAGAAATTACGCTGATTTTAAAATGTTACTTATTTTCTTATTCAATCGAACAAACAATCCTAAACATTATAACAATTATTAGTTGCAGAAAATATTGTAAATTTTTAAATTAATTCAATAACTAAATAAAGTGCAAATAAAAGAAATCACAACCAAGGAGAAGATTATGGATGTATATGGGACTCTTTATTCGCTATCCATTCATGAAAAGAACAAATTAAGCAATTAAATTAAAAGTCAAATTTAATGATTTTTTTGCTAAATCTAGAAAATCTCAAATCAATGGTAATTTTCACTACAACCAATTAATTTACTTCTTTGATCCAGACCTTTAATTAATTAATTGAAATTAGCGCAAGGAAATATTATAACCACCTAATCTAACACAAATCAATGCAATCAAATTAAGCACTTGTTCATAATTCACAATCAAGCAAAGATGGTGTTTCTAATGCCTAAATTCTAACATATTCTCTCAAACTACAAATCAAGATTTAGCCCATCATTAATTTATAATCAAAAATATTAAGAACATGAACAATAAATATATTCAAAACTCAAATATCATTAAATTATAAAATTATTTTTCCAATCATTGGAAGCAATACTAATATCCCAAATACATAAATTAGCCAACCATAATTAAATTGGGGTCAATCAAGTTAGTCATGAGAGGCAAACACAAAATCAAATAGAAGAAAAAAATATTACAATAAAAATACTCTAATGAATCCTATAGCTACAAAATCTTGAAGTTGGTTGATCCTATTTCTCAATTCCTTAGAGTAGCTTCAACAATGGAAGGTCTTCTCTTGATTTTGAGTTGTTTTTGGGTGGAAACCCTTGCTGCCACAGCAGCTAAGGGTGGAGAAATTTTTGGTTGTCAAAACTTATGTTTGGGAGAGGTGTAGTGTGGTATTTATAGGAGGAGTGAAGAGGTACACGCGTGTTTGGATTTCTAGACATTTTTGGTACGCGTGCCATGGCACATGTTTTATCCTGTCGTGGCATGGAGTGAAAATCTAGGCTGGAAATGAAACTCAAGAGCTATTTGTTGTAGTGCACTTTTTATCCGTTGTACATGCCTTTTATGTAACCCTTACATATTTGCTAACATTTTTTGGCTCTTGTTACTCTATTTTCACTCATTTTGAGTCATTTTAATCCAATATTCTTTTAAGAGCCCAACAACCTACAAAATACATAAATACTTTCCAAAAAAAAAAAAATGCTTAAAAATTTAACAAAATATATGTCAAAATAGTGTTCATCACGTACTATTTTTCAAAATGGTCATTTGATCTATACTTCTATTGTGTGAGGTCTAAAGAGAGGAAAAAATAGTGATGAATAATTTGATCTCAATGATGGTGAAATTTTTTATGTAAGGCAGTTCAAATTTTTTATATAACAGAGTTATATGCAATGAAAGTGATGAATAATTGGATCTCGATGATGGTGAAAAATCTGATATAAGGCAGGTGAAATTTTTTATATAAGGCAGGATATATGCAATGAGGAAAATGTTGATATTGTTAATGAATATTTGAAGAATATTTACGAAAATTATAAAAAATTATTATATTTTTTTTGAAATATTTTATAAAATTTTAGTAAATATTCAAGACTTGCTTGACTCTACCTAGAACAAGTGGCATATTTTGAAATTTTTAATTAATCACTTCTAAATTTTAAGCCTTTTTATCTTTTAGACTTTATAAATATAAAATTGAGATTTTTTTTGATACGTTGAACATTTCATATCATCTTTATCCTACAAAAAAATTCTCATGAACATATTGCAAATACTTTTCTTAACACGTTTATTGCTTCATAGTAAGGATTGTCATCCCTCAATAAGTACACATCCAAATCTTTAAGAAAGTATCGTTCCAATTTTTTTTATTCAAATCATGAAACCCTAATCAAAAAGTCTCACATCATTACTACAAACCCAATAATAATAATAATTAAACATCTAGTTGAAAAATACGATTATAAGGTCGTTAGATGTACCTGAGAGAGGAAAAATAGTTTAAAAAGTGGGTGAGTAAAGTTTTGCCCAATGAGTATGATTTATAAATTTAGTACAAATTTATAAAAAAATGTTTATTGTACAAAGTTTATTTTAGATAGAAATTTTGATTTCAATAATAAACATAATGATAAAAATTATGATTTCATGAATTGAATAATAACCATAATATTGACTTAAATTTAGTAGTGACAATAATAGCAATAGTAATAACAATAATTATAACAGTAATAGTACAATAGTAATAACAATAGTGATATTTAATTAGTAATAATGATAATAATACATATTAAAATAATTATAGTAATAATAACAATAATAAATATATTATCAATAAATAGAATTAATAATTATATTTAAATTAATCATCATTACTTTTTGAAAAACTAGCCCATAATATAATTCGTATCATAACACTTTTGAGTCTTACATGTTTTGCACTGTCTTTTCATAATCATAATTGTATCATAATATTTTCGAGTCTTACATATTTTGCACAGGCTTTGAATAACTGTACTATAACATTTTTGGGTCTTATGTGTTCTGCACAACCTTTTTAATAATCATACCGTAATATTTTTGGGTCTTACGTACACTACCTTTTTCGTATTCTTATTAGTATATAATAATGTTAAGTCTATATCATGAATTCATAGCATAATCCAATGATATCTTTTGCACACCATATATTTATATAGTATTGAAGTCTTTTTATCATATCACAAGAGAATAGTAATCAATGTAATGGAAAATTATTTATTAGCCTTATTGTATATCACTTTTGTGAAATATAGTGTTCATAATATTTTATTATTTAAATAAGTTTTCCATATTTAAAACTTCATATCTAGAATATTATGATTTATAAAATATATTTGGTTTTATATATAAAATAAACTTTTTTTAAAATTTAAAACCTAATATGAAAAATATCATATTTCATATAATATATCTATTTTAAATAAAATAATTAATTGTAGTAGAAAGAATAATTTTAAAATGTTATAAGTGAAGTTAGTTGTAAATATGAAAACATGAAAATGTAAAACATAATAATTATTATGCATAAAGATTTTGTAAATATTCTTTCTCATAGTTTGTGATTGTGCCAATTAGGTGGTAGATTGATACTAAGAATATATAAAACTTATAGAGACTATTCTTTTTAATAAGACTCTCTTTTTAACTATAATATTTATCTGCGAGAATTTTCCCAAAAATAAAGTTGTAACTCTGCATCTTAAGAACTCTATTTATAGCCAAAGCTTTGAACTATTGCTCAATTAATTTTTACCAAAATTTTGATGCATTGAGTTACTGCTTAATTAATTCTTACTGCTTACGGTCCTTTTTTTTTCTTCATTTACTAATAAGGCCATGTTATTTTGTATTTTTTCTCCAAAATTACCAAAAAAAATATTACCTAATATTAGTTATTACAAAAATGTCATGCCAAATTATCAAAAAGTATATTACTTTATTAGTTATTAGTAAAATGTCATTCAAAATTATCAAAAATATATTATTTAATATTAATTATTACGAAAATGCCACTTATTTATTAAAACCTAAAATTTATATAAAAAAAATTCTTTCAAATAAATTCAAGTAATTTATTTTATTAGACCTATTATTAACTATTTATTAATTATTATTAAAAAAAAAAATGGGTATTATAATACCGCACCAATAGAAGAATACTGTTTTCATGGGATGCCAATACCACAATAATATCAATGTCTTTGACAACCTGAGGTTTGAGTAAGTACCTGGTTTATAATCAAGATAAAACTTCCCATCCATTATACAAGAGAGGTGGAGTTCTCGTCTTAGTGAAATACATTTTAGAGTAGAGTAGAAGCTCGATTGAGGTTGTTTTGACATCTGAAAATTGAAAATAAGTAACACAAGGCATGTTTTTCAAATTCTAAAATTATGCTATACAAAATATAACTAATTTTATATTAAGATAGAATTAGTTCATAAAATAACAATAAATTAAAATTTTGAAAAAGAAAAAGAAAGGAAAGAACGAAAGACACATGGTATTCAGTTTATTTTAAGCTACATCAATCATAACATCATCTGAAAGAAGAAGCTTCTATTTCATTCTGGCCTTATAGTCATGCATTATTAGACAAACAAAAGGTTCAAACTTTAATAATCACAATATTTAATTTCATTAATAATTAATAAATCAATATAGACAACATATTAATATTAATATTACACAACATAAACATTATATAAATATAGATTGAGAATAAAATGAAACCAAAACATACATAAACATTACATAAATTATTCCAAACTAAAGAAATCATTTTATATATAATAATAAGATATAAGTTAAGACACACAATGTGTTTTTATTCAACAACAACAACAAAAGAAAAAAAAAGAAATCTCCACTAGAAGTAGATCTCTCCCAGTAGAAAGTAAACTAAGTTGCTTGGAATCTTCAGATGCAAAAGCGACTAGAGTTCCAAGCAAACTTTATTTCATTGTTCAGTAATACGTTGTAGTAAAGAAAACAATGCAAGTCTATAACAAGACAAGCTCAAGTAGCTAGTACTCCTGACATTAATCACAATGGTGGTGGAAATATTGCTTTGCTCCAACAATGAGAACAAATGGTAGAAATTTCAGCAAGGCGTAATTGAAGTGTTGCTATTTGCTTCCGAATTTGAAGGAGGCTATTTTGTAACCTCTTTTCTTCCTCTAACAAGCGAAGGCATTGGTTCTCAACTTCTTTGAATTCCATAAACCAATAAGAAGAATCATATTCTAAGCATTGGCCTAGCAAATGTTGAAGGAAGGGAGTGTACACATTTCGAATTTGAAGTAAAGGTATGGTTGCCATTAGAAAAGCACGATCATCATCTGTCAATGCATTCAAAGTCTTGGAGGACAAAAGCATAAGCATTTCACCAACAACCACCAAACAACAAGTAGCTTGAAAATCAAACAATTGATCAACAGCAATGAGGAAATCAGGATCCCTCTCTACAAGAATGTTAAGATTGTCGGCAATGTTATTGCTTACGAACCATTTTCCTACTCGTCCAAGTCTTGGGAGCTCATGATCATTAGATGATGATGGTGATGAAGATGCTTGTACATTATTGGCATTCCCTACGCCTATTATATTCCACTCAATTATTATTTATATTGTCACAACAATTAAACAAGTACGTTGAGGCAAATTAAGATATTAACATTAAGAGAGAGAGAGAGAGAGAGAGAGAGTGAGAGTAATCTCCTAAATTGATCTTACCAGGAGACAGCTTAGGATCTGAAATAGGGAACTTTGTTGGACGGTTTAACTGCAAGTCGGTTGGCTTTGTTTCGGTTCCTGAAGTTACGACCGTCTCATCATGAGTACCTTGTAGCGGAACATCTTCTACTTCTTCATGATGATCTTCTACTTTTTCATGAGCTTCTACATTTAGGGGTTCCTCATCATCCGGTGCTCCTGATGATTATTTTGCCAAGCAATGGTGATCAATTAAGTGTTGGCAATTAATGTATACCAATTTGAACAAACATAGAGATAATTTAACGGACAACTAAACTTTTAACGAACATATATTATCGACCTATACTTATTTAGGAAAGTTACATTTACAAAAATGGCAGCATAAATTCATTTTATAAAGGTAATAAACTTATGTTATTTACAAAATGAATTTCTATTATCCTTTATCTGTAATGTTTTTTAAATGTAGTGAACTTCTAATACTCTTCAATAGAGTATGGATCTAAAGTGTAATTTTATTAAAGATAACTAATTAGTGTAAGTATATTGATTACTTACTGGTAGTATCCTTCAAGTCAATCATTTCCATCAAATCCTTAGGACCATGTATCTCTCCAATTCCACACTTGCTGATTTTGCAATGATTAAGAGGCTCCGAAGTAGAAGAACTGACAAGGGAGAAATTAAATGACACTTGTTTTAAAACATGTCCTTGTTTTGCAAACTTCACAGCATCATAAGAAGCTCCGAATTCAAAGCCTATAAAGATATGGTCAACCGAACTAAGATGTAAGTCTGACATACTAATGAAATCTGGAACACCTTGAAGACTTTCCCCATCATTGGCTTTAAAACAATAATCAAATTGAAGATGAAAATCCTTGGTGTCATAACTATTTTCAGTACTGTCATCAGTAGATGCCACAACACATAGAACGAAACCCATGAAGTCTTCTCCATACCAATCCGAATTAAGTTCGACAATTACCGAAGAATATCCCTCGTAATTATTTGTTTGAAAAATTATTGGAATGAAGTCGGAGAACCAATCTGGAAGTTCATTTCCTGGCAAACAAATCATTATTGAATTCGTTGAAGTATCTACCGTTTTTCCAGTTAATTTGCAGCTCTTCGATGGTGGTAGACGATCCTCGTAATACTGAAGCTGCAATAATTATTTAAAAATAAATATGTATTTATTTATGAAAGAAGAAAAAAATTAAACATTTTAGTGCATAAATGACTATTTCATTTTTATTCTTTTGGTAAAAAATATATATATATTCCATTTATATTATATTCAAAATATGAAACTTTATATTCAAAAACAACATGTCATAGGATTAAATAAAAATTAAATAAAATGTACCACTTTGAGAGCCTTGCGCCAGATTCTAGTGAGGGCAAGAAACAAAATGAGGGCGTATGCATGGGGACTCAAGTTTCGGCAATTGGCGAAACTAAAATGCTCGGATGAATAGTTGCTCTGACTGAAAAAAGCATATGTGTCTTCACGATTTGAAGATAATACTATTGACTCTTGTGGTAGTTGATTTAATGAAATGCAGCCATCTGCTAATAGAAATCGAATGGAGGTTGGAAGATCTGGAAGTGATTCAAGTCTGTTGCAATTTTGGAGGTAAAGACTTCGAAGAGTTGATGGAAGCTCTTTTATAGTCAGAAGCCTTTCACAATTGCTCAAATCAAGATAAGTGATTCCATTAGGCAGAGAGGGGATTTCCACTATCCAAATACACCCATTCATAATCAAACGGCAAAGCCCAATCAGATCTTTTATTGATATTGGCAACTTTTTAATCCCAGTACGTGATATATCAAGTACTCTTAGACATTCCATAGGCTCCAAAATTTCTGGAAAACTTTTCAGTTCTGGACATCCATCCACATAAAATTCCTCTAGACATTTTGACTTGGAAAAGCTACTTGGGAGTTTCTTGAGTTTCTTACAGTTGCTGAGATAAAAGTGTTTAAGACAAGACAGAACCAAAAACAATGATTCAAGTGCTTCATCCATAGCTGTCCCACTTAAATTTAACCGTGTAACCTTATAAGGAACTCGTATTTTTGAAAGAGATGTGCAGCCAGACAAATTCAGTTCTTCTAATGATTTCCAATCCTCTCTTTTTAATGGAAGCTCTTTAAGATCCTTACAGTCTTCAAGATCTAATCCAACAAGTTGCTCAAGATACCTAAATGGCAGGGACGGATCTTCTTCTTCCTCTCCTTCACTTATCTACCAAGCATTAAAAATTTACAACAAATAGTTAATAAACACTTATAACATAATATTTATATCAACAAATTAATTACATTACGAAAAGCTAATTACCTGGACACGATGTTCCCAAAGTCTCTCAATTCGACTGTTGCTTAATTTAAGCTTAATAAGATGCTTTGGAACAAAGCCAGAAGGCAAACATGTCAAAGGATATTCATCCCAGTTGAGATATCTAAGTGAATTTGGAAGGTACTCAAGTCCTTTAGGCAGCTTCACTTTACATCCTATTCTAAGCAATCTCAAATTGCTCATCTTTAAGAACACTTTAGGACTCAACTGTATTGATGCAATCTTACTAGATTTCTCATTCTCAAGGTATATACTCTCAATTGCTTCACTTCCCTGAAAATCATCCCAAAGAAAAAAAAAATTTAATATTGAAAAAATAAAGTCTAATTTGATTTGAAGTATATAGCTAATAATTATCTAATTGTTTTACCTTATCATTTTGAAAAACATTAGATATCTCCTCCTCACTCCACAACCTGGTACCTTTATACTGCTTACGAACAATATCTCTGCCCATATCTTGATTCAAATCATGCATATCTAATCTTTGATCATTAGAATCACATATAATAAGAGACTTGTCAATAAGAGCACTTATTCCTATAGTTGGATGAAAGTCACATCCACGTAACACACTTTCCACAGCATTTCTACGTTTTCCTTTAAAGAAACAAGCAATATCAAGAAATATTTTCTTCTCATTAGCTTCAAGTTCTTCATAACTTATTCCCAATACTTTTTGTATCTCAGTGTGTGACTCTTTTTTAAGCTTATTCAAAGTATCTTCCCATTCCCTTTTGTTCCTTTTGTGAAGAAGAGAGCCAAGTAGTTTGATAGCTAGTGGAACTCCTTTAGCATAATCCAATGCCATTTCAATCAACTTTTCAAATTCTTTAACTGGTGGCTGGTCGGGTCCTTTAAAAGCATGTGATGCAAAGAGTTGATGAGCATCACGAGAACGAGGTTGTAATCCTTGAAGGTGTTCAAATTGATCAACTTCAATATGATCAAGCACTTTTTTATCCCTTGTTGTTATGATGATTCTGCTTCCATGACCAAACATCTTTTTTTGTTCCCCAACTAAAAAATCTATTTGTTTTCGATCACTCACGTCATCTAAAACAAATACGACGCATTTTCTTTTAAGTCGGGCCTTAACATGAGATTCCAGAAATGGAGTTTCTATTTTCAAACTCTTATCCTCCAATAATTTTGAGACAAGTTTTTCCAATAAATCACTCATTGAACCATGTTTCTCAAATTTCACTTTAACATTATCAAGATAGCAACTACCTTCGAATTCAGAGTGGATTTGAGCAAATACAGCACTAGCAAGAGTGCTCTTACCAATACCAGGCATGCCCCAAATTCCTAAAATTTGACAAGGTTTTTCCTTTGAGTTGGTTTCATTGAACATTAACCCTTTAATTATGTGCCTAACCCGATCTTCAATCCCATATAACCCCTGCAAGGATGGATTACTCGGTGTCACTCTTTTCAATTTCTTCAGAACATGTTGAACAATTTCTTCAACTAATTTCTTCTCCGGCCTATATATTCCGATTATAATAAATAATACTATTAGTGAAGATTTAAGGAAAGATCAATATTATGAACTAAGAGAACGATATTCAAATTTAAAAATATTGTACTAAATGTAATAACTTTTGTTTACACTTTTTATTATTTTTTAAATTTGACATTGAGGAGAGGCCCACATGTATTTGGGCCAATAGACGCTCTAGTACATCTAAATTTTGTAAATTCCATAAGAACCACAATTATCAAAACCTAAAATATTAATCAAGTGGATAAAGAGACCCATATTAAATGATTCATGACTTACATTTTACTTCCATCCAACACCATGTAATGCTTCTCAAAAGAAAACAAGTTAATTAGTATTAGGATATGTAATTTCATGAGAATACTAATTATTTTGTGAGAATTCAAGAACAATATGTTCTTTCTCCTAAAAGAATAGGATGTAATGCATTTTTACAAAAAAGTCTAAAAATATATCAATCTTTTTTGTATATATGAAATATTTTTTTGAAATATTGATAAAAATTATGTTATATGTTTTTTTTACATTAATATATCGAACATAAATATTTAAATTTGTTACACTTATTTTATAGTAACAACTGAACAAAGAAACAAGAATTGCAATTCATTTTCCTTTTTTACTATTCCCAATAATTAATATTCATAATCAATTAGTAATTTCAATTTTGTAAATCGAATATGTTTATGTAATTAGGGATGGCTTTGTATATATGCTTTGTATGATCCGTTCAAATCAGATAAAAAAAACTGATCATTTTTTTGCTTAGGTTGAATCATGATTTACATACAAGATTAACGGATTGGATCAAATTGGGACAGATCGATCCGTGAATCTGAGCATATCAGATCAATCCAAAACTAAATCTTTTTAAAATTTTAATTTTAGAACTAAAAATATCAAACATTCCAAAAACACTTTCCAAAATTTTACAACTATTTACTTAGAAAAATACAATAATATCATTTTATAATTTTAGATGAGATAAAATTAATAATGTTAAATTTTTTATTACAAAATTATTTTTTTGAATTTATAGATTATAACATTAATGAAAAAGTTGAGTGTATTACCTAAATAGCTTATATTTTAGTTAAAATTTAAATTTTTCAAAACTAGCAATAATATAATCAAAATTGTGAGTTTTGATTATATTAAAATTAAATAATTTACAGAAATATCCTTAGCTATGTGATATGTGATATCAATATGTAACAAGTTACATATTGATAGTGTAGGTATGTAACAAGTATTACATACAGTTACATACTGAGATTCAGGTATATAACAAGTATTACATATTGCATATTTGTATCTCAGTATGTAACAAGTATTACATATCTGCATATGTAATACTTGTTACATACCTGCATCTCACTATGTAACGAGTTACATACTCATCGCACAGGTATGTAACTCGTATTACATACATGATATGTGATATGTGATTTGTAATACTTGTTACATACATACAATTTTGTCTTATATGTAACAGATTACATACATCTTTGTTATTGTAAGTAACACGTTACATACAATTTAGAATTTTAATTAAATTAATCAAAATTTTGGTTGGTTATTTTGTTGGTGCAGAGAATATTATACCACAAAGTGTTGTGGCAGCAATGACATATTATATCTTCATAAACGACTGTCATATAAATTTCTCAATTGAATTATGAATATTTTAGGACTTTGGATGAATGTTTCACTGATTTTCTCATAAAATTGAAGAATAAGAATGTTGAACAAATCTCTAAAGATAATCCCATGCTTGAACCACTAGCTATCTCTGCATTTTGTGCTTGATTGTCCCTTAATGTCATTTGTATTTATGCTCATTTTATATTTCTATTCAAATAAAAAAGGAAAATTCCTTAGCCAAGATTTCCATTAGTTTTCCAGGGGCCATTTATTTTATATTGTTGTAAAATTGGGTCTTATACAAGAGACATAAGATCTAATTTCAATTGTTACATACTTTACATTGTAACTTTGTAATTCAATGTATCATGTATGTGCAAAGTAATGATAGCAGTACTTATTATTGAACATATAGATCATCTGTGCTATTTAAAATGATAGTAAAATACAGGAAAGTGCGACATAAAATTATAGAGACGCGTTTTGTATGGGGTATTTTTAAGAAAGAGTAAAATAGATAAAAATAAGATGTTTAAAAAATAAAAAATACATATTTTAAAAATAAAATTATTAATCTTATTATTTTATCTAAAATATCTCTTCATTAATTATAATTGTAGATATATAAATCAAAAGATAGATAAGTATTCAAGTGGCAATAGTGTTCCCTTCCATTAGGTAGAAAAGGCGGTGAAATCGAATGAATGAATGAATGATCTAGTTTCTAGAATACATCTAAAGGATTAAAAGATAAAATACTATACACAAAACAATGACGTAAAATGATTTATGTCAAAAACTGCAGAATTTGAAAAAAAAAAAGCCTCTATAATAGGTTATTAATTCTGAAAAAGTTAATAAAAGCTTAAATATATTCATTATAAATAAGTAATAAAAAACATTTCTATAATTTTTTATTTTTATTCATCAATTTAAAATATATAATTCACTGCATTAAATAATGTATTAGAAAAAAAAATTAAAAAAAAAAATAAGAAATAGTTCGAATCAGATCCTAAATATTCATATGATCTACGGATTAAAATAGATCAAATTTTGTAGACAATGGATCGGATCTGATCTAATTTATTGCCATTCTTACTGCATGTATATTAATCACTTGTCACCGCTTCCTCTATTTTAATTTTTGAATTCATATACTCAAGAATAAATTTCATTACCTTTCTGTTTAGAATAAATTAAAAAAGAACTTGAAGAGAAATTTTATCATATGCCTATTTGATCTGAAAGATTCAAACAAAGAGAGTCTTTATGAATGAATGCACTAATCTAACTAATTTAAGTTTTTATATCCTCAGAATATTAAAATCTAAAGCCTTTGTTAATTAGTACAGCCTAGGACTATTTGTACAATTCTAATAGCATCTTACAGACCAATCAGACGCAAGTGAAAGCAACCTGCTTCAACCATTCATTTATAGGGCTGGTTCTTGAATCATATAGTGTCACTTTTCTACGGCCTTGATTTCGTTAAATTTTGTTTCGCAAGAGGTTTCATGCTGAATAAAATACTTAGCATGTTTTTCCAAAAGAATTTGGTACAAATTATTCATAGTTATAAAGATAAATAAATATTGTTTTTTTTAAATATAAAATAAATAAATAAATGTTAAAATTATTCACAGTTATAAAGATAAATAAATATTGTTTTATTATAAACATAAAAGTAAATAAATGTTAATATCGTAAAATAATAAACAGAATAAATATATATACACACGGTAAAAATATTTATCTTTAAATAACTACATTACTCACACAATTATAACTGGTACTTGAATCTCAAACATTCTATTAATTTGCACAAATGGACTTCATGGTCAAAATGTTTACGATTATGTAATTAACCATTTAAAAGTTAAAAATAAAATTTACTATCAATGGGATAATATGAATCCATGCATTTGTCTTGTAGGAATGAGTCTGTCTTTTAATCACAATGGTCTCATCTAATCAATGAGAATTTATTACCAAGATCCGGTGGTCCAAGAGCATATTATTTAATTCTTATGTACGTTAATTAATTTTAAAGTAGAACATTTAAAATATATATAAATGAGAATGAAGAAAATGTAGCTAGTTAATTATAGTACTATGTACCTCATCTCCTCAGAATCATAGCCAGAAAAGTCGGCTATTTTGGATAAACAAGACCTCCAAGCAACGACCTTGTCTTTTTCATAACGAGTTTGATGTTTAGTCAAGGCCTCACCAAAGCTACCCATTTGTCTTCTAACATGAAATGGCTTAATACCACCATAAAAAACAGGTATAATATATTTACTAGTCTTTAAAATGTGTTGCAATTCATCAAGACACCACACAGATGAAGCATAATTTTTAGATAAAATGACAACAGTGATTAGTGATCGTTCAATTGCACTTAAGAGTTCTGGTTTAATTACATCACCTTTCTGAAGATCCTCGTTATCAATATAAGTTGCTATTTGCTTACTGCAAAGACCACCGTACAGATGGCTGGTGAACCCATCTCTAGTGTCTGCTCCTCTAAAACTCAAAAACACATCGTACTTTTCTTCAAGGGACATGGTGATGATCGATCAAACTTATAATAACAAAATTTTATTTAATGCATATGGGAAGTTATACTATATTGATGCATGGTTAATGTTTGTTGAAATTCCTAGCCCTTTGCTTCGCTATTTATAGTAGGTTAAAGAACACTCTACCACGTGAAAAACGACATACAGAGTACAATTCTTTTCTTCACCAAAAAAGAATACGAAAACAGCTTCTTTATTCTTTTTCTTTTTATCTTCTTTCCTTTCCTTTCCTTTCTTTTCTTTTTTTAATTTATTTTTATTCATTAATTTTTGGCTTATTTACAAATTATACAATGGTGTAGTTTTTCTTTTTCTTTTATAAGTATACAATGGTGTAGTTTTAACATACAAATTAAATTTAAATCTTAAAAACTTTCTTTCAATAACCAGTTCTTACACTATTGATATAAGATAAGTAACTAATAGAATTCACTTATACAAAAAATTCACATTTTATTCAATAAGGTAATATATTTCTAATCACTTTTACCTACGTTTTTGTGGCATATCGGTGGTATATAAAGCAAAAAATTTGGACTCCACATGTAACTTATATATATAACTTTACCATACATCCGCTCTAACATACATATTAAATTTTCCACTTAGATCTAATTAAATTAATCTTGACATTATAAAAGTTCTTAAAATAATTAATGAAATAACTACACATGTAGATTGGTCGTAAAATTAAGTTATATCCAAATTAACGATAGGATTTTTTGTATAAAATTTAATTTGACGCCTTAAAATACTGCATAGATGTTATATAATCAAATTAGCTTAAAATAGAATGTTATATCAAATCTAACAAAAAAAAAATTCAGAAATTAAAATGTAAAATTGGTAAAAGTTAAGCTACTCTAAGAGCCTATTCGGCAAAAAGATAAACACATGATTTAAGTTTTAACCTTAATTAGTCATCTGTGAATATCAAACATATTACTAAAGAGCTCCGTCAACAGTAACGAGCATAATTAAAATAATTAACATAAGAAAATGAGTTTTAAGCGAATTTAAAAGTTAAGAGTGTAAAGAACATGCTAATCAGTAATGTTGATCATTGATGATATGATTGTACGTACCGTGCCTGAAAATTTAGGATGTATCGTGTAAAAAGCAAAAATACAACAATTTAATAACATTTAACAACGTTAAATGAAATAAAGTCTAACATCGAACAAATTTAAATAATTATTAAATAATTATAGTTTATTTTGACTGACATTCAATATAAAATGATATATTAAACTTATTTTTTAATAATAAAAATATATGAGCTAAAAATAATGAATATTATTTTATAGTTACAAATTTTAAGGTGCTATTTTTATTATTTTTTTTATAATAATTAAAAAAAAATTCATAATAATAAAAAATATATAAATTTTTATTTAAAAAAATACAAATAACCATGGCATACATACGCTTAATCCACACAAATTGCCACGATGATTGTGGAAAAATAAAGGTGAGGATTGCAAATAAGTTCGCTTTTCACAAATATACCTTCCTCCAATTTGTACTTACATGGAAAAGGACAAGACTAATTAAGCAATTAATTTCACGTAAAAAGTAGCCAATAGCTTTGCAAGCTTATAGTTTATACTATTTCTAGAGATATTCTGCTTTTAAAAAGAAAATTCTCTCTGTTTTATAATAAAATATCTATGATTAGTGTTTGACTTCACATATACAGCTTATATATTTACGAGAATAATTTTAGTTCAACAATAATATATGCTGCCTTGAATAAAGAAGACACTTTGCAAGTTTTATAAGTTCTTTTATATTTTTATTATTATTTTAATATATAAAATATGGAATTTATTTAATATTTGGTCTACCTTTTTATAAAGTGCTTTACTTGCAATCAATAGCACATATATTCAAGTAGATTTTAACTTATTGTATGTTTGTATGATACACACACCACAGGGTGATTGAGAGCATATTTATTGCATGTTAAAATGTATTTTTACTTACATATTTTTTCCTGAGTTGGTGGGTGTTTATGATTTTTATTTTGTGAAATTTTGCCTTGAAGAAACTTATTTTTAATAGCTTGCCGGGATCTCGCAGAAGTCTAGCCAATGGCTCGCCAAGGTAGTCAAAGAAGGGTCCTCGAGTATGAACAGGGTAGAACTGTGACTCGTTGTACTTCGCTGACATCTCTCAAAGGGTTCACTAGAGCAGTCAGCGAAGCCTCGTGGGAGTGCGAGGCGAGGTGCCGAAGAGGGGTCGAGAGAGTTCTAAAAGGTGAAAAATCAACTATAAATACCCCACTTCTCTCACTTATTATGTTCACCTTTACACACATCTTTTATCCTCTCCCTTACCTCTTTCACGTATACTTCTTACACTGCATATTTTTATAATGTGTGAAAAATATATTTTGGTGTATTTGAGAAATATTTTATTTCCTTTATTACTAATACGTTGAGTGTGTTCCCATGTTAATAATTTGAAGGTGATTCATTCACTTGGAATTTAAATATTTTCAAAATATGATTTCTTAGTTTTAACACATCAAGTATTTTTTTGCGTTAAACTATGTGGTGTGGGTAGAGTTTATTAAACTCATTTATAAACGGAGTTTTCGTAATAACAATATATCGAGTTTATTTTTGTATTGCTATTACGAGGTGGAGGTGGAGTTTTCATATCAACATACGTTGAGTGTGCTTCCCTACTGTTGATACAAGGTATTTTATCCTAAAATCATACTGTGGAGATCCCATAAAATTAGGAAATTCAAAATATTTAAAATATTTTGTTAACAACCGTAAATATTTAGTCAATAAATATATTGTTATAACTGTAAATATTTAATCAGCATTTATTTTTATTTGTTTAGATATTCTAGATTTTGTACAGCTCTATTTAAAGAGCCTTATTTTATGTAAATGACATAACGTTGATTAATAAAAAAGATCAGTTATCTCACATGGTATTAGAGCATTACGCTCATTAATAATGGAAGAAAATTCAATCAATCTCATCCCTCTGATCGCATAGAGGAAATAGCAACAGCAGTTCCACATGGAACGGAATCAATAGGATCAGAAACCTCCTCTCTCCAACTCACCATTGAAATCAATGGGAGAAATTATTGAGAATGGGCTCAGTCGATTAAACTAATTATTTGGAAAAAAAGAAAGATGGGTTACCTCACCAGAGAAGCAAAGCAACTTACGAACATCCTTGACGTTCAGAGGTGGTAAGCTAAAAATTTCATGATTATTTCATGGCTCGTTCACTCTATGATACCTTCGATTCGAAAGGCCTACTTATTCCTCCCCATAGCTAAGGACATCTGGTCTGTTGTCAAAGAAACTTACTCCAATAGTGAAAATGTGTCTCATTTGTTTGAGATAAAAACCCAGCTTTGGAAGATGAAACAAGGCAATATGAGTGTCATAGATTACTACACAAAAATGCTGGGAATATGGCAAGAATTAAATCTAAGTATCGAAGAAGAATGGGATAGTATTTTGGATAGGATCAAATACCGAGCAAAAATCGAAGGTGAACGTGTGTTTGAGTTCTTGGCTGGACTAAATCAAGAATTTGATGATGCAAGGAGTTGGGTCTTAAGCCAGAGTTCGTTGCCAAATATAAGAAAAGCTTTTTCTAAAATTAGGAGAGAAGAAAATAGGCGTGAGGTGATGCTCGACGCCCCTGCTGCTAGTGGATCGAACGACGAGACCCTTATAGGCAATGGGCTATGAACGGCTCACAAACTGAGGACGAAACATGAACCGCGAACGGCACGAGGTTCATCCTCTGGTTTCTCTGGAGTAGGCATAGGCACAGTTGGAGCTGGAAATTCAAAAGGTGAATACATTGGATTAAATGAGAACATGCCCTGGGCTCATGGGCCGATTGGGACAAATGTGCTGTATGGAGCTAATGGGCTTAGTTTGACTGCTTTGCAAATGGGCCATGGACCTTCAGTTTTTAATTCTTTCAGCACAATCAATGACAATGGATCACATGGGCTGTTATTCCGAGGAGCCCAAAATAATTCTGGACAGAAAAAACGTCTGTGGTGTGATCACTGCCGGAAATTAGGCCACACAAAAGATACTTGTTGGGAATTGAATGAAAAACTCGCAGATTGGAAACCACGACAAAGTTTAAAAAATTGAGGTTTTGATGTGTAAATTATAGTACTCGCAAGTGTACGAATCACTTGTAGCAAGTGATAAGCAAACTTCCGAGGTCGATATCTCAAGAAATTACAGTGATTATAAATAATCATTTTCTTAATCTCTTTAGAGTCCTAAAGCAACTAAAACACTAACTAATTAGAATTCTAGAACTACTAAAACTCTAAATAATTATAATTCTAAGGTTAATAAAACTGTAAATAAAGTTAGATTTGAGAGCAGGATCAATGGTGGTGAACAAAGAGCGAAAACAATAATGCAAACTTGAACTAACTCAAAAATGTTTTAAGTATCAATGGAGGATATATGGACGTTTAACTTTGTTGACCATACTTGCATCAAAATGTTATGGTAAATTAACATGAATGGTCTAATAAATAAATATTACCGGCTTTCCTTTTATTTACAAAAATTCCTTCGATCGGATAATTTTCTTTGTTGATTAACTAATCAATATCCTACGATCAGATATATTAAATAGCAAACAAATTATGTACAAGGAACAATATGCTATTCAAATCAATGCCATGACTAGGTCATCAATTTGAAGTTTTGATTAAGTTTGTCAAAATGTAGTCAAGATGACATTCCTAAAATCAAACTCTAATATTTTTCAATTTAATCTTGAATCTCGAATTGGCCCATGAAAATTCATAATTAAACATCTAAATATATTCTTAATCAAAAGGCAATTTTTATTTATTTTTAAGCAATAAAAATATCCACCATAACAATTCTAGCAAATATGGCAACACAAACTAAACATCCATAATAGATTTAGCCAATCATGTTTGAGTTAATATTCATAGACAAATATAATTTAACATACATCCCAAAGAAGCAAGAAGAAAAGAACAAAATTCTATAACAAGAAGAACCCTAGATCTAAATACCACAAATGGATTGGATGACGTTTCCTTCCCCAAGAGCTTAATCTTTGATCTTCAATGGCTTCTTGTCTCCTTAGAATTGATTCTCTTGCCTCTTTGAATGTGAAAAAACTCCAAAAATTTGATTAAATCTCGTAATAATTCGCAAAATTGAGTTGTGTGTAAAATGGAGACTTAATGAGGTATTTATATGTGTAAGGGTTACATAAAATTCGAGTTCCTAAAAACACAAGCGCACCGTAGCACAACATTATCCCACCGCGGCACAGAAATATTTCTGAAAATACTCTGAAACCCGAGAGGCTCACGCCGTTGCACAACTTTTCCCATGTCGTGTGTCGCGGCGCGCTTTATATTTTGTGTCTTCACAGGTACCCCTTACATACTGGTTGGCTTGTTATCAAGCCACAATGTCTCAGAATAATTCCTTCAATCCCGAGCAGATGGAGTAGTTATATAGAATGTTCTCAAAAATTCAAACATCTGGTCAGTCCTCTCATGTTCACTCTGGTGCATTAGCTCACAAAGGTAATTATCTGACTACTTTAAATGCAACATCTAAAAAGGCTCAATGGATTATTGACTCTAGTGTGTCAGATCACATGATTGACAATCACCAGCTTTTCTTGTAGTATACTCCATGTGCTGGAAATTTGAAAGTTAAAATTGTCGATGGTACTCTTTCACTAATTGTGGGAAAATGAAGAAAACAAATATCTAATACTATTATTCTTGAGTCTATTTTGCATGTTCCAAAATTATCATGTAATTTACTATCTATTAGTAAATTAACAGCCCACACAAATTGTTGTGCTACTTTTACCTCTTCTTCGTGTGTATTTCAGGACCTGTCATTTGGGAAGACGATTGGCAGTGTTAGAGAACATGAAGGTCTCTACTATTTTGAACAGGTTACTATGAATAAACGGTATCAAATTACCAATTGTAACTCTACATCTATCTTAGGAATAATGAATTAGTATTATGGCACCGTAGAATGTGTCATCCTAGCTTTCAATATTTAAGACAATTGTTTCCTTTTTTAATTACAAATAAAGAGTTACCAGAGTTGCAATATGAAATGTGTGAACTTGCTAAACATCATTGCACTTCAATTCCAAAATCTAAATATAAGCCCTCAAAACCATTTTTCATAATTCATAGTGATTTATGGGGACCAACTCGTTCACCTAATCGTACTCACACAAAATGATTTATCACATTTATCGATGATCATACCTGTGTTTGTTGGCCAGGTATACTTATTGAAAGATAAAACTGAAGTTTATAGTGTGTTCGTCAATTTTCATTTAATGATTAAAACCCAATTTCAAGCCCAAATTTAGATCCTATGTACTGATAACGGTACCGAATATATTAACCAAACTCTCAAGAGCTACCTACAGAGTCATGGTATTCTTCACCAGACTTCATGTGTATATACTCCACAACAAAATGGGGTTACTGAACGAAAAAATTGACATCTCCTAGAAGTTGCCCATGCTCTCATGTTTACTACAAATATGCCAAAAATGTTCTAGGGTGATGTCGTCCTTACGTCTTCCTTCCTGATAAATAGAATGCCTAATCGTGTTTTATCCTTCAAAACACCTATCCAAATACTCTAGAATAGTTGTCCCATATCCTGTCTTATCTTTAATATTCCACTCAAAGTATTTGGATGCATAGCCTTTGTCCATGTTTGTCCCCATGCTTGAGAAAAATTAGACCCTCATGCGCTTAAATGCATATTTATCGGGTATTTCCAACTCAAAAAGGGTATCAATGTTATGATCCTACTACAAGATCTATATACACTAGTCTTGATGTTACATTCTTTGAGTCAACAACATACTACTCATCTAAAACTTCTCTTCAGGAGGAGAACATGAGTAAAGATCAGTTTTGTTCCTTTGACCTTTCATTTCCTGAACCTAATCCTAAATCCATTACATGTCCTTATCCCAGTTCTACTACATCTCTTCTTCCTGAACCTATTTCACCTCTCCGTTCTACTACGCCATATATAGAAGATGATTTAGACCTAGGAAATGATGTAGACACACAACCTGGTAAAGAATTACTTATTTATTCAAGAAAACCAAAATCAAAGTACAAAGGAAAATTTGTGTTCGATGCACTACAAGACTCAGACCTAGCGATGGATCTGATAAGTCTTGAACCTTTAAATGATCCAAGTAACTCTAAATCTAATGATGACTTACCCATTGCTTTTAGAAAACAGAAGCGAACATGCACCTTCCATCCTATATCAAAATTTGTGTCCTATAAACAATTATCACTCAAATTCCATGCTTTTACTACTAATCTGGACAGGACAAACATTTCAAAAGATATTGACGAAGCTTGGGGGATACCAGAGTGGAGGGAAGCAGTAATGGAAGAATTACGGGCCCTAGAAAAAAAAATGGAACATGGGATATAGTGGACTTACCGAAACAAAAAAAAACCAGTTGGATGCAAATGGGTGTTTATTATAAAATACAAAGCAGACGGTACAGTTGACAGATACAAAGCCCATCTAGTAACAAAGGGATTCACTCAAATATATGGAATTGATTATACATAAACTTTTGCTCCAGTCGCAAAATTGAATATTATTCAAGTTCTACTCTCATTGGCAGTGAACTTGGACTGGATTGTTTAGCAGTTGGACATCAGGAATGCCTTTCATAATGGGGTATTAGATGAAGAAATCTTTATGACCTTGCCATATGGTTTTTGTGAGAAAAATAAACAGAATATGGCTTGTAAATTAAGAAAATCCCTTTATGGGCTCAAACAATCACCAAGAGTTTGGTTTTCCAGGTTTGCGAGGGTATTACGGAATCAGGAGTATTAACAAGGACAGTCAGATCACACAATATTCTTTAGGCATTCTAAGAACGGATCGAAAACCATTTTGATTATGTACGTCGATGATATAATACTCACAGGGGATGACACAATTGAAATAGAAAGGTTGAAGAAGGTTCTATCCACTGAATTTGAAGTAAGGGACTTGGGCCAAATGCGATATTTTATAGGGATAGAAATTACTTCATCTAAAAAAGGTACAAGTGTCTCGCAAAGAAAATATATCCTTGACTTACTAAAAGAAACAGGTATGCTCAAAAGCAAACCACTTAATACCCCAATTGACGTCGATAAACGACTTAGAAGTGATAACAAAATAGTAGAAATTGAGAGATATCAGAAATTGGTAGGAAAATTAATCTACCTATCACATACAAGACCAGATATTGCATTTACTGTTAGCATTGTGAGCCAACATATGCATGTCCCGAAGGGAGTCCATTTAGAAGCTGTGTATCGAATTCTCAGATATCTTAAAGGCTCTCCGAGAAGGGGACTTCTCTTTAAAAAAATAAGAGGAAGAAAAGTAGAGATTTTCTCATATGCTGATTGGGCAGACTCAATTGAAGATAAAAGATCTACCACTGGTTATTGTACATTTATTTGGGATAATTTAGTAACATGGAGGAACAAAAAATAAAATGTAGTGGCCAGAAGCAATGCAGAAGAGAAGTTTCAAGTAGTTGCACAAGGAATGTGTGAAGGTTTGTGGTTGAAGAAACTTCTAGAAGAATTACAAGTTAAAACAGAAACTCCACTCAGATTATATTGCGACAACAAGGCAGCTATTAACATCTCTCTCAACCCAGTTCAGCATGATCAAACAAAACATGTGAAAGTCGACAGACACTTTATAAAAGAGAAAATTAAAAGTGGCATTATATGCATTATATGCATGACATACATACCGACTCAAGAACAAACTACAAACATTCTCACCAAAGGACTTTCGAGACAGAACTTTGATAAATTCATAAATAAGTTGGACATGATTAATATTTATGATCCAACTTTGAGGGAATTCAAAATATTTAAAATATTCTGATAACAATCGTAAATATTTAGTCAATAAATATATTATTATAACTATAAATATTTAATCAGTATTTATTTTTACTTGTTTGGATATTCTAGATTTTGTACAGCTCTATTTAAAGAGCCTTATTTTATGTAAATGATATAACTTTGATTAATAAAATAGATCAGTTATCTCACACATACTTTGGATAAATTGCATATATTATTGTACATTATACAGATTGCAAGTATTTGCATTACACTACATAGTGGTGTGGCTTTGTTGGTGAGTTGGATCAAGAGATGATCAAAATAGTTGTAATGACCTTTGGTGATAGTAGCCTAGGCGTTAGGATAGGTAGTTCTTGACTAATAAAGGTTGATACGAACCAACTTGCGCCGTAAAGTAGGCAAAACTCATGTCAAGGATTGTGTCATGAAAAGGGTGACTTACTAATACAAAGAAGCACGCCGTAACACGAGCAAATGCAGAATGGATGTGTCAAGTTAAAATTATGGAAATCCAGAATTTGGAACTGAGCAGCGGCATGTGTTTTTGGCCGCTGCGGCACAAGACTCTCTGTTTTGCATGGGAGTGCTAGACAGACGCGCTCGCTAATGTAGACAAATGTGCGCGCCAATGTGGATAGACGTGCGCGCTGCGACATGTGTTTTGGGCCGCCGTTGCACAAGCCTCTCGGTTTGGATTTATAGGTTTCATGCCGCGGCATGGATTTTCATCCGTTGCGGCCCGCCTACGTTTTACTATAATCTAAGTCCTCCTCGCCGCAGCACAATTAATTTATCCGTCGCGGCACAGTTAGATATTTTGTAATTTTTGACCATTGGATCAAAATCAATGGCTAGGATCTTTTTTCACTTTAGGTTTTTGTTTGTATGCTATAAATAGACAAATTGTGGTAGCTGAAATGTAACTTTTGTCATACATGATATTTTGATTCACAAATCAAATTTGAGAGCTCAAAAGCTTCATGTCCTTTCCAACCAAAAACTTTTTAAAGAATTTGCAAACCTTTGTGGCGTTTCATCTCGTCTTATTTTGTGGTGCGTAATATCCATGTGTTAAGGTAAGTTTTGCTAACCAAAAAATATGATCTTTCACAAGGAATTTGAATGCTATTGTTGTGTGAATCATAAGCCCAATTTTTCGTAAGATTTGTGCTATTTGGGTTCACATCATTTGGTATCAAAGCTATAGGTTATGATTTCATATTTTTATTCTTAGTTTTGTCATTTTTATTTCCATAGAAAGAAGAAAATTCCGAAAAAAATTTGTTGTTCTTGTCGTTCTTCATCTTTCCTAGTTATTTCTTTCAATTTCATGATTGTTATTGTATTCCTAGAATTAATCTGAATTGTTTTGTTGTTTCCTGCTTTTCTGGACTGATTTAGGGAGGTTTTCATATTGAAAAATTTTCTAAAAATTTGTTCGTAAAAGGTAGAGGGTAGTTTGGTAATTTTTGTGTCTTGTTAGTATCGAAAATTCAGAACAAAACTTTATCTCTTGGATTTAAAAAAAATCTCACAAAAATATCTCGTGAAAATATCTTCCAAGATATTTATATATAAAAAAAGATATTTTTGGGATTATTTAAAAAAAAAAAGAGTGGGAATTTAATTTCCAAGAAATTCTTGAAGTTTTCGTTAAAATGTCGTTTATATTTTTTAACGAATCTTCTCTTGTTCGTTTTTGTTGTCACGAGTTTAATTTGCTTGAATTTGACTTTGTTCCATTTCATAGAGTTAGAGTTTCTATACACTTTGAATTAGTTTCTTTGTTCCTTACTATTGGATATTGCACACTACATTTTTGGTGAGTACGGAATTCTACTTTGGTTTGAAAAATTCGATAGATTTGGTTTGCTAAAGAACGAGGAGCATTTGGGCAATCAAATTCATACATTAAACATGTGAGGTAAACGAGTGAAATTACAAATTTTATTAATTACTGACTGTTTGTTCGTGTTAGTCGTTTTTAAGAATGTTTGACATGAATAGTTCTGATGATAGATCGGATACAGCATTGCAACAATCCATTGAACGGATAAATGTCGTTATGGGAAGCATGAATGAAAGGGTGGAGCGACAAGAGGCCACTATTGCCAACTTATAACGAAGAGCAACATAAGGCTTTCTAAATGTTAGGAGGCCCGATAGGCGAGTCGATGTTGAGGAGGAGTTGGATGAGGAAAGTGTGTAAGGAGAATTTGAAGATGAAGAGGGAAGGATACCCATGGGAGGTAGACATGGGCTTAAGGGAGGAACACTTGGAAGAGGACGTATATGGAGGCCACCTCAAAGGCATAATGACAGCGTAGATAGAAATATGGGTAGCATCAAGATGAAGATTCCATCATTTCAAGGAAAGAACGACCCGAAACTTTACCTTGAATGAGAGAAGAAAGTTGAGCACATCTTTAAGTGCCACAACTATTCTAAAGAGAAAAAGGTAAAATTGGCTATAATTGAATTCACTGATTACGCTTTAAATTAGTGGGATCAATTAATTGTAGGATAGAGAAGGGATGGTGAGAGGACAATTGATAGTTGTGAAGATACGAAAGCTATCATAAGAAAGCGGTTCATTCCAAGCCATTACTATAGAGAGCTTTATCATAAATTACAAAGACTCAATCAAGGATTTCAAACAGTTGATGAGTACTACAAGGAAATGGAGGTTACCATGCTTAGGGCAAATGTAGAGGAGAATAGAGAAGCCATAATAGCTAGGTTTGTGAGTGGTTTGAACTCAGACATTGTCAATGTTGTTGAACTTCATCACTATGTGGAGTTGGAAGATATGATGCGTATGACAATCAAGGTGGAAAGACAACTAAGAAAAAGAAGTAACCGATCACCACCACAGAAGCCAATTGCTCTAACACCTTGGCTACAAGATTGTAGTAAAAAGGAGGGAACAAGTTCCAATACTACCTCTACACCAATCAGAAACAAAGAGGTGGAGATAAGTAAGGATAAGGGTAAGGGTAAAGTTGAAAATTTTACTCGTAATCGTGATGTAAGCTGTTATTGTTGTCTTGAAAAGGGTCATTATGCGTCCCAATTTCCAAATAAGAGGGCAATGATTGCTCAAGCCAATGGGGAGATCGAGACAGATGATGAAAGTGATGAAGGGGAGATGCCACCACTAGAGGATGCTAGTAAGGAGGAAATAGGTCCTGTTTCGAGAGAACTGCTTATGGTGAGGCGAGCACCAATTGATCACTTAAAAGAATGTGACATGGATCATATGAATGGCAAAGTCTACAGCTTAATAATTGATGGGGGTTTTTATACCAATATTGCTAGTATTACCCTAGTTGAGAAGTTAGGATTACCCACAATTGAACACCCTACACCTTATAAATTAGAATGGTTGAATGATAAAGGCGAGGTGAAGATAGAACATCAAGTGATAGTATCCTTTGCTATAGGCAAATATCAAGATGTTGTATTGTGTGATGTGGTACCAATGCAGGTTGGACATTTGATGTTGGGCAAACCCTGGCAATATGATGGAAGGGTGACTTATGATAGGTTTAAAAATAGGTACTCGTTTGAAAAGGATGGAAGTAAGATAATTCTTGTACCCCTTATCCCAAAGGAAGTTTTGGAAGATCATATGAAGATTAAAAATGAGAGAGAAAAAGAAAAACATAGAGAGCCCAAGGAGAAGCATGGAAACACAAAAGAGAGGAGAGAGAAGAAAAAAATGAGAAAGTGTTTATTTTCTAACATTTCTATCTTGTAGGGATATTATGATGAAAAGCATAACAAGGATGGACTACAAAACTTACCCCATGATGAAGGTCCAAATTTAAGGATGAATTTTCTTGAAGAGGGAGGGAATGATAAGAACCAACTTGCGCCGCAAAGTAGGCAAGACTTGTGTCAAGGATTGTGTCATGAAAAGGGTGACTTACTAATACAAAGAAGCACGCCGCAACATGAGCAAATGCAGAATGAATGTGTCAAGCTAAAATTATGGAAATCCAGAATTTAGAACTGCACCGCGACATGTATTTTTGGCCACCGCTGCACAAGACTCTTTATTTTGCATGGGAGTGCTGGACAGACGCGCGTGATGAACACAATTTTTGACCTATATTTTATTATGTTTTTAAGCATTCATTTTATGTTTTATTTCATTATTTTCGTGTTTTGGAAGGTATTTATGTGTTTTGTAGGTTTTTGGACTCTTAAAGAATATTGGATTGAATAACACAAAAAGAGAGAAAATGGAGTAACAAAAGCCAGAAAATGTAAGGCTTACATAAGGATTCAAAAACTGTGTAAGGGTTACATACAAGACAAAAGCAACGCGCGCCTAGGCATGAAAAACCTGCGCCTAGGCGAGGAGGTTTCTGTTTTTTTTACTCTGGAGCCAAAATAGAACGCGAGCCGAGGCATGAAAAAGCTGCGCCGAGGTGAGCGTGCAAAAAACTGCCCAGAAACCCTAAAACGCGTATTCCACTTCATTCCTCCTATAAATACCACATTATACCTCTCCCAAACATAAGTTTTCACACCCATCTTCCTCCCCACCTTAGCTGCTACTGCAGCAAGGATTTTTCACCCAAATTCCACCCAAAATCAAGAGGAGACCCTCCATTGTTGAAGCTACTCCAAGGATTTGAGAAAGAGGATCAATCAAGTTCAAGGATTTGGAGCTAGAGGATTCATTGGGGTATTTTTAGTGTAATATCTTTTTCTTCTCTGATTTTGTGGTTTGCCTCCATGACTAAATTGATTGACACCAATTTAGTTATGGTTGGCTAATTTATGTATTTGGGATTTTAGTATTGCTTCCAATGATTGGAAGAACAATTTTGTAATTTAATTATATATGATTGGATTTATTTCTTGTTCATGTTCTTATTATTTTCTGATTGTGAATTAATGGTGGACCAAACCTTAGTTTGTAATTAGAAAGAATATTTTAGAATTAGGCATTAGAAACACCATCTTTGCTTAATTGTGCATTATGAACAAGAGCCTAAATTGATTGCATTGATTTGTGTTAGTTTAGGTGGTTAGAACTATTTCCTTGAGCTAATTCCAATTATTTAATTAACGGTCCGGATCAAAGAAGTTAATTAATTGATTGTAGTGAAAATTGCCATTGATTTGGGATTTTCTAGGTTTAGCGGAAAAATCATTAAATCCAACTTTTAATTGAATGCTTAATTTGTTTTTGCCATGAATGGATAGCGAACTAAAATTCCCATTTACATCCATCATCCCCACATTGGTTGTGATTACTTTTATTTTCATTTTATTTTAGTTTTTAATTTAATTCCGAATTTACAATCTGTTCTTCAACCGACAATGGTTAGAATGTTTAGGATTGTTTGTTCGACTGAATAAGAAAATAAATAACGTTTTAAAACCACCGCAATTCCTTGAGAGAAGATCTTGGGAGTATACTTATCACTTATTACAAGTGATTCGTGCACTTGCGAGCTTTTTATAAAATACAAAATTTGACTATCAAGTTTTTGTGCATCAGCGCGCTCCAATGTGGACAAACGTGCACACCGTGGCATGTGTTTTGGGCTGCTGTGGCCCGCCTACTTTTTACTATAATCTGAGCCCTCCTCGCCACGGCACAATTAATTTATTCGCCACGGCACAGTTAGATATTTTGTAATTTTTGACCATTTGATCAAAATCAATGGCTAGGACTTTTCCCACTTTAAGTTTTTGTTTGTATGCTATAAATAGACAAATTGTGATAGCTGAAATGTAACTTTTGTCATAAATGATATTTTGATTCACAAATCAAATTTGAGAGCTCAAAAGCTCAATGTCCTTTCCAACCAAAAACTTATCAAAGAATTTGAAAACCTTTGTGGCATTTCTTCTTATCTTATTTCATGATGCGTAATATCCATGTGTTAAGGTGAGTTTTGTTATCCAAAAAATATAATCTTTCACTAGGAATTTGAATGCTATGTTGTGTGAATCATAAGCCCAATTTTTCCTAAGATTTGTGCTCTTTGGGTTTGAATAAGAGGTATTTGACATTTTATCTTTATCGAGTTTGTAATAACTGTTTTATTTCATTTAGAAAAATTTGGCTGCTGGGTGGATGTTACACTTAGAATTATAGCCTAAGTGGGTTTATCATGTTATATTGTTGCATTTGTATGCTCTGTTGCATGAGTTAGTACAATCTGAGTATTCAAGATATATGTGACAACATGTATGATATATACTAAGGTTGGAAAGCACGTACTACATATACTTCTTTATCTATTCTTTGTCTTATTTATTTATTTGCAATTAAGTGTTCTTTGTTTATTGCTTTCCGCTGCTTGTATGAGAGAGACGAGTCCTTAGGTGTCCGTATTATCTTGCCTTGGTTGTATAACCAGTTTAGGACTCTCTCAATTGGTATCAGAGCAGGTACACCCTTGTTGGGCTTAACCACTTCAGTGTTGATCAGTTTCTTGTACTTTTCACGCACACTCACTTTTCACCAGAATGGACTCTAGTGAAAGAGGAAACGTAGGTATTGCTTCTCAATGGGCATAACTATGCCTATTGGAAGTCTCAGATGCAAGCTTCTTCTGTTCAATGGGAGATCATGTCAAGTATAAAGTAGAGAATGGCTATATGCCTCCTACGAAAACTCTTGAAGATGGAACAGTTATTCCCAAACCTATGATAAATGGACTAAGGAGGAAAGTTGTGAGTGCTACTAGAACAATAAAGGACTATACGCACTCACTTGTGCTGTTACCCCTTAAGAGTATTGTCAGTTTTTTGCCTGCACTAATTTGAAAGAAGCTTGGGATATTATGAAAATAATGCATTAGAGAACCTCTATGGTTAAGAAGTCCAAGTTGATGAGGCTAAAAATAAACTATGAGCTTCTTTAGATGGAAGAAGATGAAACTTTTGACAACTTTTACTGCCACTTCTCAGATATTATCAACAATTTTTGCAACATTGGCCATCCAATTGACGAAGAGTTATAAGCAGAGAAGATTCTTTGCAGCTTGCCTCCTAGATTCAAAGAATAATTTATTGCTATAGAGACCGCGTTTAAGGGAGAACCTATTAAAGTCAATGAGATCATAAGTGATCTCCAAGCCTTTTAAATCCATCATTTCTCCCCAAAAGAACTATTACTGTTGATAAAGGAAAGAGTCTTGCTTTAAAGACCACCAAGACTCAGAAAAAGAAAGTTAAAGTCACTGTTGACAATGATGAATCATCCAGCATAGATGAAGAATTTGCTTCGTTAGTAAAGCAATTTAAGAAATTCTTTAGGAAGAAAGTCTAGTTGAAGAGATTCTAGGACCAGAGTTCAAGACTCTAATGATGAAGAAGAGAAACCTCAGTATAGAGGAAAGACTAGACAAGTTAGGTGTTACAAGTGCAAAAAACTCAAACACGTTACTGCTCAGTACCAGTTCAAGGGACGAGAATCTAGCAAGAATGCCATAATGGCAGATGTTACTATTTTGGATAATAGCCTTAGTTCAAAAGAGGATGAAAGTAACTTTATAACCTTTATGACGACTAGAGATGATCATCCCACTACGACCTTTCAATCTTTTATATTCCTTGATGAGGACGAGCATGTTAAGCTCCTGGATACTTACAACGAATTGCTTAGAGAGCATATTAAGACCGAGAAATCTTGAAAAAAAGGCATTGAACAGCCTTGAGGCTAAAGAAAAGGAGTTGAGCACTCTTAAAGCTGAATTTGACAATAAACAGTCCACTCACTTACTTGACAAAGTTGTTCTCACTAAAAAATGTGAGATTATGCAAATAGGATTTAATGCCATGGTTGTTGAAGCTGAGTCAAACAAGTAAAGAATGAGATTTCTTGAACAATCACTGAAGAATTTTCAAAGTGTTATAGATCAGCGGATAGTTAGTCCGGATTTGTCAGAGGATGAAGTTAATAGAATCTCACTTCTAGGAAAGAAGGTCAAGATTCTAGAAAGTGAAAAGGCATACCTTGCTTATGCCGTTTCTGAAAAAGATGAGGAGTTGTTAACTTTTCAAATAAAGTTCAAAGCTTGGGTAGTTCTGTCAAATTTCTTAAGGCATCTATTAAGAAAAAGGATGATCTGCTCACTGTTTTTAGTGCAAAGCAGTTTGACTTTGAGAAGGAGTTGGAACACTCCAAGATCACTGTTAAAAAACTTTTAATAGGTACTCAAAAGCTTGATAAGATTTTTGTTGGTATCAAGGTGCTGGGTAATAGACGCGAGCTAGGTTTTACTAATGATAGTCATGCTGCTTTTTCTCCTACTACTGCTTTTGCTTTTTTCTTTTTCTTTTTTAAATCAGCAACTTTTATTGCTTTTGTCTCTACTATTGCTTCTTTCTTTATCTGACCTGAAAAATGTTTATAGAAAATATATTGCTTCTCTCTTTCTTAAAGATTTCTGTTGTTTTTTCATAATAATTTAAAAATATATGAATTTGTATCGAAAAATACAAATAACCATGACATATATACGCTTAATATATACCCACAAATTGTCACGATGATTGTGGAAAAATAAAGGTGAGGATTGCAAGTAAGTTCGTTTTTCACAAATATACCTTCCTCCAATTTGTAGTTACATGCCTAAAATTCATTACTTGCTGAAAAGGAAAAGACTAATTAAGCAATTAATTTCACGTAAAAAGTAGCCAACAGCTTTGCAAGCTTATAATTTATACTATTTCTAGTGATATTCTACTTCTAAAAAGAAAATTCTCTCTGTTTTATAATAAAATATCTATGATCAGTGTTTTACTTCACATATAGAACTTATATATTTATGAGAATAATTTTAGTTCAACAATAATATATATTACCTTAAATAAAGAAGACATTTGAATCCATGTAATAATAAGAAAAAATATAAAACTTAACAAATACGTGGGACATAGATATTTGATTATATCTTTTTTTTAGAATATGTCTATTTTTTTTATATTATGGTAGTATATAAAATATTCCCATTAACCTACAAGGCTACAACAATAAATAAAAACCAATCATTAAAAATTTTAAAATTTAATTAATGAAAATTTTCTTCCTTAGCTAAAAAGTAAAATTGAAATTACCCCTACTAGGAAAAAAATAAATAAATAAACATGTCCTATGAATTGTATTTAAAGTATCACGAAGTCTCCTCTTGCTAAGAGTACTCCTATTACTTTGGGGTGGCATTTTGTAGTTTATCGGCTTCCCTCAACAGTTTTGGCTTTGAAAAATGGTTATGAAAGATACATATAACAACATGAAATAATAGGGGTATTTTCAATTAAAAAATTATAAATTTTTATGTATTTTAAATCTTAAAAAGTTTATAGATATATAGGGGTGCATTCAATTTTAATTTTTAATGACTTTTATAGAGTTTTGAAATTTAGATATATTTAATTAAGATTTTCAAAGATTTTAGGAAAATTATCAAAAATAACACTCCTAAAACTTATAGTAACAAAACTAGCACTTTCATAATATTGAACGTGAAATATTGAACGAGTCTAAATTGTACTCGTTCAATTCTAATTGAATGGGTGTTCAAAGAAAAATGACATATTAGTCATTTTTTTTTAATTGTGAAAATATAAGTTTGAACATAAAATGTGCTAATTTTGTTATTATAAATTTTAAGGGGTGCTAGTTTTGTTGTTTTCCCAAGATTTTATTAAAATTTTAGGTGTATTCAATTAAAATTTTATAAAAATCTATAAAATTCAGGTGTATTTGAATAGAATTTTATAGAAATATTTAAAAATTATTTTAAAGTTACGGTGATTCAATTAGAATTTACAACTCTTCAAAAGTCTCTCAAAATCTTAATTGAATACACTTTCTTTGTATAAACTTTTTAAGACTTTATATGAAATTTTATAGACTTTTTTTATATTTCAAGAGAATTTAATACACTTTAATTTTAAGATTTTCATAAACTTTTACAGACTTGAAGTAAATTTTACGTAATTTCATATATTTTTATTATCAAGTTTTTTACATATATCAATTTCTTTTTTTCTTTTTTCTTCTCTTTTTTCTTTTCTTTTCTCTACTTTCTAAATATATTCTAATCTAATTTCTATTAACAAGTAACATTTAAAGGTATTCCTACATTTAACTCTAGGTTCTAATAAAAATTTATTATTTATGTTTTACTAAATAACAAAATATAAAATATTATGCATAAATAAACATTTAAAAATCAACGATGTAATTATTTTACATTAAATATGCAATAATGCTAAAAATAATAGAGAAAAAAACAAGTACACTTTGATAGAACTAATAATTAAAAAACATATAAAAATTCAAACTTAATTAAATATTAAAAATTCATTATTAAATACTTTTGCACTCCTAAAAATAAATTTAAAAAAAATACTAATAACATAGAATTTTACGATGTCGTTACTAGCTGAAAAATATATTATTTTATTTATTTTTGTAATAAAATTTTGCGTTCTCACTTTCATGAGAGAAAAAATAAATAAATAATAAGAGAAAGAAAGTATCTGTATTGAAATAATTAATTTTGTATACTAACAAACTTACGAGATATAAAGTACTAAGAAACATAAGAAAATATAAGATAAGAGAATATTGATTCTATTTTTTAGCCTGTTTCGACCCAATTAGAAGTTGAATATACAATATATCTTTTTCAAGAAGAGAGCAATGCATCTATCGATGAAAACTGCAATGTTCAAATGCAAGCTGAAGAAGAGGACGAGATTAAAGAAGAGGGTTAAAAAAAAGTCCTCAAAAATCTCATAAAAAAATATGTTACTTGTAATAGACTTTATTTATATATAAAAAAAAAATGTTTAAAATTCTCAAAAATCTCTAATTAAATGAAATTTTTAAAAATTATTGGTATTTTTAATCCCCTAAAACTTTTGTTAACTTTTTAAAAAATAGTAATTGAATACATCTAAACTTATATAGACTTTTTCAAAGTCTTAAAAAGTTTTAATTGAATACAGCTAAATTTTTATAGATTAAAAAAAAAATCTTAAATAAATACATTTAACCTTTTAGAAATTTTTAAAATCCATACAAATTACTAAAAATCTCAATTGAATAATCCCATGTAAGTGAAAAATGTAAGAAAACTTAAAATTAAGGCTATTTTTAGCAATTTAGAGAATATTAGTATAATTTGATCTTTTTATTTATTTTTAAAATAAAAATGGTGGATAGAAGCGACAAAGAAACAAACTATTCCTTAAGTAATTAGTTTGTATGAGAATAAGAATCTCTGTCACATAAATGGTTCACTTTTCTTTCTTTATTCAAAAGATAAGTATGCTTAGACCATCCTTTTAGATATTGATTTTTATTTATGCTTTTTTATTTTTTAAACTCTTATAAAATTTTATCTTTATATTTATACAAACTCTCATTTATTCTCTCCAATCTAGCTTGTAGAGGATACAAGGAAGTCGTTAAAAGACCTCCACAATGTCGAACAATACTCAAACTTTATATCTGAAAATTAGCACAAACATTGTTTAACGAAATGTGCTTAATTACATATTACATCTTAAAAATGAGATCTACATAATCTTATTTGTTGGTTATTGACGAAAACAAATTTTGTGATACTAGTAGTACTTGAACCTCCTATATACTACTTAAAATTATAAAGTAAAATCATTAGACCAATTTATATTAATTTTGATAAAAATGGTACAAAAGAATTAATTAGACTCTTGTAAATATTTAAATCACATATATTAACTTGGGTAGCAATCAAGTCTAAAAAGAAATAAAAATAAAAGATAAAATAGAAGTTGGCCTGTTTCTTATCTGCTTGGAATTTTCTCTTTTCTTGTCGAGCACAAAAATATCACTTCTTATTCTTATGGTGTTATTGTGTCTGCTTCCGTAACTATCATCTTTTTGTTTTTTTTTTTTTTTTTTGCCAACTGTTTAGTTTGCTTCTAAGTTGGTCATTCGGACAATGTGGACCAGGGCCCAATTTTAACTTTTAATCACGGAACCTTTTCTTTATTGATTGGACCAGAGTTCATTTAGGAACTATCAGCTTGTAGTACTCATGAGTTGACGTCAAATTGTATGGTCATTTCCTTTTTCAGCCAATAAAGAATACGACTAAAACCTAATATTTTAGGTAGAGCTGGCAATTTTAACACCATGATATAATCTATTCATAAAATAGTAAAATTTGAATCAGGTTTATGTGAATTTAATTATAAATAAGTTAATTTCTTTAATTTATTTAAAAAATTTAATTTAATTTGAATAATTCGTGATTAATACAAATAACATGAATAAATAATTAAAATTATTAAAGTATATAAATAATTATTTATAATTTAATAATTTTGTAGGTTTATTATTTAAAATATTCTTAAGATGATATTTAAATTTATTTCATCTTTTATTTTCGTATTTTTATCAATTTATAATAATATTTTGTTTAGTTTAGTTTAATTTTATATGTTTTGATTATTGATTTTTTTTTTAAACTTAAAACAAGTTTTTACTTAAAAAAAAATTATGATATATATTTTTGTTAGACCTTTTTGTTAGTGTTTGAGACTTTAATACCTTGACTTTGATGTACCACAATACTTATAATTATTTATATTATTTTTATTTTATATTAGTTAATTATTTTAATATTTTTTTTGTTAAAATAATGCTTAAATTTTAATATTTTAATAATATATTATATAAATATATGTAGATATAATATGCCAAACTGTTTTAAATAAAAGGCGACCAGGATCCTATAATTTTCACTAAAAGTGAATATAAGTTTTGTTGTTATTAAATGGAACACAAAATTTCTATTATTTTAAAAAATACCACAAAGTTATGTTACTTTTAAGTAGGATCATGTGCCAAGTACATGACCCCTAAAGTAAGGCCAATTTTGGATTTTCAATAAATATTATTCCATACTCCTTGCAATAAATTCACACATTTCGATACATCCCCTTTTCTTTTTTCTTTTTTTTTTTTATTTCTTTTGTATATTACCATTTGTTTTTCAATGTCAGCGAATACAACCCCCATTTCCCTTATATTGAGATTGCCATGTTTTTTTATTTAAGTTCTTATTTCATTTTTTTTTTTTTTAACATATGCTTGTTTCTAAATTTTTTTTTTTACTATATAATTATAATTAAGTATATTTAAAACTCAATCTATATAATTAGTAAATAATTACTATTAAAATTAAGTATAGTAATTCAAATATGACATTACAATAAAAAAAATCAATTGAATTTTAAAGCCATAAATTTTGAACAATTTTAATAGAAACTCTAATACCTATACACAGATATTATAAACCATCAATTACAAAAATAATTGAAATTTCAAGTTCTAAAATTGTTCAAAATTTCTACCTTTAAAATTCAATTGGTTTTTTTTTTTATTGTAATGTCATAGTTGAATTGTTATACTTAATTTTAAGGGTAATTATTTACTAATTACATAGATTGAGTTTTAAATATACTTAATTATAATTATATAGTAAAAAAAATTAGAAACAATCATATGTTAAAAAAAATGAAATAAGAACATAAATAAATAAAAAACATGGCAATCTCAATATAAAGGGAATGGGGGGTTGTATTCGCTGCCATTGAAAATAAAGGAAATTGATAATATACAAAGAAAATAAAATAAGATAAGATGTACCAAAATGTGTGAATTCACTGCCTGGAGTATGGAATTAATATTGATTGAAAATCCAAAATTGCCCTAAAGTAGGGGTTATGTGCTTGACACATGGTCCTATTTTATTCAATATAGGATTTTTGTGGTATTGTTTTTTTTTTAAGTATCAGGACTCTTGTACTCCACTTAAATTCTGTTCTTTTATTCAAAACTACAGGAACCTGGCAATCCTTCACTTAATTTTCTTACATTATAAAGTATAATATATATTATTTAATATATTTAAATAAATTAAATAAGTCCACCTATTTATTAAATAGGTTGAGTTAGGATTACACTTTTCAACCTGTTTAATAAACAGGTTGAATCTAAATCAAGTTTATACATGTCGGATCAAAACGGGTCATTTCGAATCCAACACAACCCACCTATTTAAAAACTCTAATTTCATAACAAGCACATTGCTAGCACTCTTTAATATTTATGATAACAAAAAATATGATATAATTTTTATTGTTTTTAATTTTGTTGGTTTATATAATTTTATTTAATATTGTTATAATAAAAAATGGGCGGCGTTATTGTCTTAAATTAAATTATTATTTTTACAGTAATTTTTTATTAATGACAACTCTATCTCACATTAGTAGCATTAAAGTATAGTTAATTATAGGGAAAAAAAATAATAAAAATAACACCCTTCAAAATTTGTAATAATAAAAATAGTATTCATTGTGCTCAAACTTATATTTTCACAATTAAAAAAAATAATTAATATATTATTTTTTTTGAACAATTATTCAATTGGAATTGAACCACAACAATTCAAACTCGTTCAATGTTAAACGTTCAATATTACACTTTCAAATTGAATTATTGAGGTACTAACTTTATTATTATAAATTATAAGAGTGTTATTTTTGATAATTTTTCAAAATATAATTCTTATATTTTTGTTGTAACAATAATAAAAAGAAATTGTAACAATACATGCATTACCCTAAAAAGTCAGTTTCATACAAATTAATTACGTAAGTCGCAAGCTCTCGAAGCATTTACTCCAAAAATATTAATTTGAATTTTAAAGAAAAAAAGTTCATAACTTTGGTTGTATTCTTGAAAAGAATGTGAAACTTAAAAGAGAATGCAAGTTACAAATTGAAGGGAGGGAAATTTGTGTACATTGATTCATGATAAAGATGATAATAATTATAACAACAAACCATTTTTATTCTCTCTTCTTCCTCACCTCACATCTCTAACAACAGCAATTCAAATTAAGATGATTAATAAAATTGAAGATCAAAATCTCCAGAACCCATGTTTTATTGAATTTTATTTCACTTTGTACACCTATCTAACCTCATCAAATTTCTTGTTTTCTCACTCATTAGTGCCTTATTTGAACAGAAGTGGAAGCAGAGAATGAGAGCCTTTTCTTTACAGAACCAACTGATCCCGTATCCGGTGTTCCATTCTTGTCTAGTCCTAGAGGGCTTGGCAGTTGAGACCTGGCCTTAGCTGACTTGGTTGGTGTCATGTAACTTGGAATAGAAGATGAGCTTGCAAGGCTCTCATCGTCTCTGACTGAAGATCCTGCAATGCTATGTCTTCGGTATCGCTCTGACTGAACACTGAAAATGCTCCTTGAGTCATCATTATCAACACACCAGCCCTTCTTCCCTTTTGGGGACTTCCCAGTAAATGAAGACGATGAGCCAAACTTTGAAGTGGGAGTTGAAGGGGATTGGCCAGCACGGTTAGCAGAGCGTGGTGTTGACTTTTGAGAAGTTGGAGAAGGCTTATGATCATTGAGGTTAAGATCACGCCGATAGTGAGACAATGTGTGGCTCGTTGAACTCTTCATAGAGGCACGTTCATTGTAGTCTATTAATGTGCTTCGGCTCTCCCATGGACGTGCTGCCATCCACCTTTCTAACCAACTCCAACCCCAGTGAGGATTGGTGGGATCCATAAATGTAGGATTCTTCGCAGATTTTGATGAGTTCTTCCATGTTTTCTGTTCAAATTAAATAAAATTTATCCTTGAAATATGTGATGAAAGTTGAAACTAATCTACTAACTGGAACCAAGTGTTGCTAACCGCAGGACACAAGTTGTTTGAAGTCGCTTTAGTATACATATGTAGAGAATTGGAAAGTCTCATACCTGATGAGAGAATGCATAAGCCAATGCCCTTTCTCTTCTAATGGCAGCCTCTTGTTTGTTTTGTAGCTTTGCTTCGATTTGCTCCTTCGACTTTGAGCTATCATCCCATTCTTCTCCCATCTGTTGCAAAAGTGAGCTACATTTTATTTTAACCATGAAAAGTACAACATACTTGTGATTGGGAAGGAAAAAACGGTAAATAACATTATGGATGAAAATAACTAACATTTTTAGAAAGTTAGAAATAAAAGGTAACTGTTATAAATTGGCAAATGCAGGAGCCAGATACAAGTTGTATTGCGCAAATAAGTAATTATGAGTTAAGGACAAAATAAACGCAAAGCGGTTCGACTTTTGAATATGAAAAGCTTATTCCACTGGCTACGGCATACTAAGAAAAATTCATTAACAATAAGAAGAAGAACAAAAACACTAATATCCAAAAGCCATTAAAAATCAAATCCTAAATACACCCAAATCTCTCACAACAATAATTGCGGTAATACAAAAGCAATATAAAGTAACAAGCTTGCAAAGAGCAGGTAATACCACAAAGTAACAAAAACAGCAAATCTTCCTAATAATTAATAATACCAAATTGGAAGATAATTTTGAAAAGGGCAGCGACTGTTTGCTTCAAATGGTGGCTGATGGCTGAAACTTTGTGGCTTGACTCCAACGCAATTCGCAGGAGCTAATAGATAGCCTAAAGTAAGGTTGCTTTCTTAATGAATAAAGATTTCAACGTCAGTACTCGTTAAAGACATTCCTAATTCAACATGAATTAGCTACAAGCATCCAAGTCTAATAAGGAACCAATATATTCGATATCCATGAATACAATCCTAATTATACTAGGACATTTTGAAGTCAACTAAATAACAGTAACATACTAACACTGCCTCCACTTTGCCATATTATTTTTTAAAATTCCAAAATAAAAACTGATAGTTGTATTTTTAAAAACATGCTTCAAACATTTTCGTAGTTCCATTGTTAGAACTTAGATTCAAATAGTTTAGTAGTCACATGTGTACCCTCAATCTTGGCTCTGGAAGAAAGTTAGTTGGGAAAATAACAAAACTAACACCCCCTAAAAATTATAATAACAAAACTAGCACCCCTGTGTTCAATTAAAATTGAACGACGATAATTTAGACTCGTTCAATATTGAACGTTCAATATTATCCGTTCAATTAGAATTGAATGACGACAATTAGACCTATTTAATATTGAACGTTCAATATTTTACGTTCAAATTGAATATTGAACGTTCAATATTAAACGTTCAATTCTAATTGAACACAAGGGGGTGCTAGTTTTGTTATTATAATTTTGGGGGTGTTATTTTTGGTAATTTCCCAAGTTAGTTTTACTTCAAAGTATCAGAAAGTTCACCAAGATATGACCAAGCAAAACAGATAGGAAAGTTCATGATTCGACCATGACTCCTAAACTAACCAAGAGTTGAAGAACATGAAAAAGTACTTCTAAAGTACTCTTTGAAGTACAAAGACAGTACAAGAAGAAGAAAGAAACATGGGAAGGGGGTAACGTCCTTGAGTAAGTGAAGTGAAACAACACTAGTATTAATGGTTTACAAACCAAAAATTGAAAACACGTTGAAGCGAAATGAAGTGAATAGGTTAGATCAACTGCTAAAGAACACAAAAAAAGTCTTTATTCAGAAGAAAAGTTAAAACAGTGCAGGAAGAAAAGAGATTCTACCACCAACATAACAAGAGTAGATGAATCAAAGTTAAGAGATAAAAAGTTGGACGTGGATAACATATGGTTAAACAAAAATAATAAAATGGAAAACTTACCTTCAATTTCTCGAGCTCTTTCTCTTTCAGTAGGAGTTGTCGCTGAAGGGCCTGATTCTCCTTAGACATTCTAATTCTCCGAGATCGAATTTGAGACTGCACACAAGCAAGAGTCTGCATGCATCTTAATGCGGAAGCACCTTGTCTTTTAACAGACTGCCCCTGCAACAATGATTTCAATCTTACCAACCCTCTTGATGCTCTCAATGCTCTCCTTGCCTGAAAAACACAAACATTAGTGTAAATACATTCAATTCTTTGCAAATTATTACTCAGTAACAGATACTTTTAAATAGTGATACCAGATCATCATTTATTGCATTTGCAAATTGGGAAAATAATACTTTTCCTATATGCTATCAACGCTAACATTGTTTTTGAAATATGATGAAAATTTTTCTCAGCCCGTTAATAGAGGATGTTGAAACTTTTCCCGAAAGAGAACCATGTTCTATTAAATGCAAGCACCTAAAACTCAGACGACTAAAAATAAAAACATATTAACTTGGAAGATTTTAAGAGCCATGGTAAAAAGAAAACACAATTCATATTTTCAATGATAGTTAAAAGTAATAAGTTACTTGCATGCTTAGAAGATCCTCTTCATAACAAAACTATCCTATGATCTGAAATAATGGGTCGCCTTTTAAATTCACGCATTTAAAGTTTTCAATCTAGGATGTTATTATATGACTACTATTTGAAATAAGAGAGTGAGAAGAATTCAACTTATAAACATACCAAGTACGCCCGAAAAGCTGTCTGAATCTGAATAGCTGCTATTTCTTCCTTTGATTTTCCAGGGTAACGTGGCAATGAAGAGAGACGAACAACCTCTGCTGCAGCATGAGCAGCAGCAACTGCAGCCTCTGCAGCCACAGCAGTAGCAAGTGCCACAGAATAGGCATGTTTGCTTTGTTCATTCGCTGCCTCAGTCAACTTCACATCTTCTACTAGAAGAGGCTGTGGCTGAGGCGGAGGCGGAGGCAGAGGCGAACAAGAGGGAGGGAGAGGAGGAGGCGGGGCAACTGCTGGATATTCGACAGAAGAGGATTTGACATCCTTTCTACTCTTCCCAAAACATCCTTCCTTTGACTTGCGGTTTTTCTGAGATTAAAAGAGCACAAATAAATCACATATTCATAGAATTATAAGAGGCAAGTAAATCAAAATAAAGAATTTTCATTCAAACCTGTTCATTCTTTTCCTTGGAGTCGGAGCTGAGAGCTTTCTTTACAGCAGCAAAGCAGCCCCCTTTCTTTCCCATCTTCTAATTGTTCATCTATGGAAAACCAACAAAAATAATTAATGAAAGTCAGACTCGGATAAGATCAAGTGAATATATTTTAATGACTTGTAGTTGAAATAAAAATCAACATAATGTGCAAGGTCATGCCTTTGAAAATTGAAACATAAGCTAGGAAAGTCAATAATCGAATGAACTGTCCAATTAAACAAGCATAAAACCAATAACATAAAATAAAAAAAACCTTGAAAAAGTCAAGTCTAATGTAGAAAATTCATGTTCTGAAAACTTAAATGAGATAAAGACGGCCTAAAATAAAAGGCAAAAATGAACAGAAAAGTAATAATAACAATAAATTTAAAAACCTCCCCTGCAATGAAGAAAGTTTGAAAACTACCCTACTAATAAATTGTGAAACAACCAGATAACAAAATGACATAATGTCGACAAATATCAAAATCAGATATCCCAAATAAAGCAATTTTAGAAGCAAAACACAGTAAGAGAAAAAGTCAGTGAAGACACAAAAAAGGAGCAAATGGTCAAATTCAACAAAATTAAATGGCCAAATCAATAGAAAAGACAATTCAATACCTCTCTGCGTGGAATTTCTGGATCTCAGAAAGCCCAGAAACTACTTCTTATCTCCCCGGGTGAAATATCCCAAAGGAGTTGAGGAGGAGCACGCGGCTTCTGTGAAAAGAGAAGTGCAGAGAGAGAAAATGAAGGGAGAGAAGAAAGGGGACCAGATCTTTACAAAATAAATATGAAACTAACGGAAAGTGAACAAATTCTCCCAGCAGAAGATTGGGATTTGACCATTTGGGTACCCTTCCGGTTATCTTATGTTATGTCCTTCCGGTTTAACTTCTCAAAAGATATCTGTTTTGGACAAGAAGGCGGTTATTTTGCCGTTAATGTTTACATTTTTTCATAACTTCATAAAAACTACAATTTAACTTTTGTAAATAAAAATTTTACAATTATTTTTCCATCCAATATTTTTAACCTTATATTTAATTAAATTTATACAACAGCATTGTAACATATTTATTTGCTGTTACGTTCTTATTAATATCGATACTCCATTAATTCAAACCATGCCACGTAACCTATTTTTACCGAGGAATTATTTATCTGTCTGGAGCCTTATTTTTCGACCAAAAGTAGTTTTTACGGTGACAAAGAATAATGCTGTAATTATTTTTATATTTATATTAATTATATTTTAATACATAATAAAATTATTAAAAATTTAAATTATTTTATATTTTTTAAAATAATTTTACCATATATTATAATTTAATTTATGTGAATATAAAATATATATGCAAATTTATATTTTCTTAATATTTATTGAGTAAAAAATTGTGCCAGTTATACTTGTCTCTTGTTATCCTATCTTATTTTAATACTCATTGTATCGTATTATTTATATATATAAATATTTAAAAAAATTTGTATTATTGATGTATAAAAATAAAAAATAATGATTTTTTTAAAATTAAAAAAAAATTTATTAATTAACTAAAATTAAATATTTTAACTATATCGTATCTTATTTGTATGATATTATAGTGAGCTTTTAAAAAATTTCAACCTATTGTCTTCTAGGGGTGGTAGTTCGGGTCATATTTGGATTGACTCGATTTTAACCTGGCCCTAACATGACAAACCCAAACCCTGTTAGAAATTGAATGAAAAAAACAGTAACGGCTTTTAAGCAGTTGGAAATTGAATTAAAGGAAAAACAGTAGAAAACAGATAAATTAAATCAAAGGAAAACAGTAGGAAACGAGGAAACGTTTTCTTATTAATTCTTTATGCCTGTTTGGGCTGTTTTTCTTTTTTCCTTGAGCCGTTCGGCTCATAATTTATTACTTTTTAGGCTCTCTTATGTGTATATATATGAGATGCAATGGAGAAGAACAAGATACAACACAACACATCAAAGAAGGAAAAAGAAAGCATAAATATTTTTGTATTTTCAATCTAGAATTAGGTTCCATTCCAATAGAGTTCAGACACAAGAAAGTTCGTCAGAGCAGTAAGTTAGTGGTGTCTAATTTCTGCTTGTAGATCGTTTTATCCTGGGAGATAAGTTTTTGGAGTACTCAAACACCCACGGTGAGCGAAAAAATTATCTTAAGGACACCGTGTGTTACACGGGACTCGGTCATTTCTAAACTTTATCTTCTTTTTATTTAAATTATGATTTATAAATTGTATGTACTTTATTTCTGTAATGTAATTATAATTTAAATAAATACAATTCTATTTATAAATTGTTTGTCCACTACATTTTTTCCTACAATCTTAAGATAATTTTTTTCCCTTTTTCAAATCTATATTTTATGGACAAACAATTTATTGATAAACTTATTTTTCAGTTTTCTTCAAAAGAACGACATTAGACTGAAGTAGCTTAAATTAACTTCTTATATCATCTATTGTTAAATTTCTGCAAATTTATTTTATCTTTATTTTACTGTTTGCTCTAACATGTTTTCTTTTGCAGATTTTGCATTGTAATGTATTAATGTTAATTCCAATTTTATTTAACTGTTTACTATCAGTATTGTTGCTCTCTCTATAATTGTTTTTCTACTCTTATTGCTACTGTGTTTTCTTTCCTTTCATATCATACGGATAAAAAAAAAAAATTGGAAACATTTTCTTCATTTTTTCAAGAAAAACTGAAAACTAAGAATTAATAGTTTCTGCTTTATTGACTTTATTGGTCTATTCATTCATATTTGTTTTTAAATTCATTTGTTAGTTCTTAATGTACTAAAGATTCATATTGATTTGCTGCAAATTGCTTTTATTATTATTATTTTTTTTTTCTTCAATATATTAATTAACTCATTTCTAAGTTTCTTTATTACCTTTTAATATATTTCTTTTGCAGATTCTTTGTTAAAACTCTAATTTCAGTTTTATTTTTATAATCTAACAAACTTTTATATGTATTATTCCTTTTAACAAACTCCAATTTCAGTACAATTTTGTTGCTTTAAATTGTTTTTCTTTTATTAATTTAAAAAATAAATAAATAAATAATAATAATTCTTTAATTCTTATAAGTAGTTCTAAGCTGTTTATTTGTATCATTTGTTAATATTATTTTGATAAACAATACAAATATTATTTGAAGGTTTTAACACTTTTGATTATTGAAACCAACTTTTCAGAAATATAAAAAAAAAATGACTTCTGAGATGACCACTCTTGAGATTTCCACTGTGAATGCTGCTAACCCTTCTGTGGGTGGTTCAAATGTGAACCAAGTGGTGAGGCCTACTGTGGCTCACGGGGTTACCCCAACGTTACCGGTTTCGGTTCCTATGAACCATGCTGTGCCAGAGAAACCGGAAAAGTTCAATGGATAGAACTTCAAGAGGTGGAGGAGTAAGATGATGTTCTATCTTACCACCTTGAATATAGCAAGGTTTTTGACTGAGGAATCTCCCAAACAACCTGAGGGTGAACAGGATTTTCAGTTTGCTAGTGCTATTGAAGCATGGAAGCATTCTGATTACCTATGTCGGAATTATATTCTGAATGGCCTAAGTGACTCCCTATACAATGAGTATAATAAGGAGAAGACGGCTAAAGACTTATGGGAGTCATTGGACCAGAAGTATCAAACTGAAAATGCTGGTGCCAAGAAATTTTTGGTTGGTCGCTTTCTTGATTATAAGATGGTGGACAATAAACTAGTATGCAGTCAAGTACGTGAACTCCAAGATATCATAACAGAGATGCATGATGAAGGGATGGTACTGAGTGAGACCTTCCAAGTGGCAGCTATTATTGAAAAGTTGCCCCTTCATGGAGAGAGTTCAAGGCCTACCTTAAGCATAAGCGAAGGGAAGTATCTATGCAAGACTTGCTTGTAAGATTCAAGGTAGAAGAAGACAACAAGGCTTCTTCCAAAAGAGGTAATATCCCATCAGCACCCAAGGCTAACATGGTAGAGCATGGTCAAAACTCCAAGCACAACAAGTATATAGGCAAGGGTAAAGGCAAGCTGAATAAGGGTTCAAAGTTGAAACCTAAGGAAGCAACTTTCAAGAAGTCAAGCTTCAAGGGGACTTGCTTTAACTGTCAGAGGACAGGGCACAAATCTCCAGACTGCACGTTTCCAAAGAAAAACAGAAACCGTGAGGCAAACATGGTGGATGACACTCAAGATTTTTCTAACAGTGACTTGTGTGCAGTCGTCTCTGAAGTGAACCTGGTTGGGTCCAACCCAAGGGAGTGGTGGATTAACACTGGTGCGACCAGACATGTTTGCTCAAACAAGGGGCTATTTACCACCTTTGAAGCTGTCAAGGAAGGTGAAAAGCTATTCATGGGCAACTCTGCAACTTCAGCTGTTGAAGGGCAAGGAAAAGTTGTACTGAAGATGACCTCTGGAAAAGATCTGACTCTGATTAATGTACTGTATGTACCTGAGATTCGTAAGAACCTTGTGTCTGGTTCATTGCTGAATAAACATGGCTTTAGAATTGTATTTGAGTCAGATAAGGTCGTGTTGACCAAAAAGGGTATATTTGTGGGCAAGGGGTATGCTTGTAATAGGCCTTTTAAGCTTAATGTAACAACTGTAATGCCTAAGAAAATTAATAAAGTTAATTCTTCTGCTTACTTGCTTGAGTCTTCCAATTTATGGCATGGTAGACTAGGTCATGTTAATTATGAATCTTTGCGTAGATTAATTAACATGGAACATATACCCTCTTTCCAAATTGATTCCAAACACAAATGTGAAATTTGTGTTGAAGCAAAAATGACAAGGTCATCATTCCAATCAATCGAAAGGAACACTGAACCTCTTGATTTAATCCATAGTGATTTATGTGACTTAAAATTTGTTAAAACAAGAGGTGGTAATAAGTATTTTATTACTTTTATCGATGATAGCACAAAATACTGCCATGTATATTTGCTTAAAAGCAAAGATGAAGCTATAGAGAAATTTATTCTCTATAAGGCAGAAGTTGAGAACCAACTCAACAAGAAAATCAAGGTACTACGAAGTGATCGTGGTGGTGAGTATGAAGCACATTTTGGTGAGTTTTGTGCAGAACACGGAATCATACATGAAACCACAGCACCTTATTCGCCTCAGCAAAATGAAGTAGCTGAGCGAAAGAATCGTACCTTGAAAGAAATGATGAATGCAATGTTACAAAGTTCTGGGTTACCCCAGAACTTGTGGGGGGAAGCCATTTTATCGGCTAACTACCTTTTAAATAAGGTTCCCAAGAAAAAGGCACAAAAGACATCGTATGAGTTATTTAAAGGAAGGGTACCTTCCTATAAATATTTACGAGTGTAGGGGTGTCTTGCTAAAGTAGCCGTACCTATACCTAAAAAGGTAAAGATAGGTCCGAAAACAATAGATTGCATTTTTATTGGATATGCATATAACAGTAGTGCTTATCATTTTCTTGTGCACGAGTCAAAGATTTCAGACATACACAAGAATACAATAATGGAATCAAGGAATGCATCGTTCTTTGAACATGTATTTCCATGTAAATCCCAAGGAGAATCGAGTTCGTCTAAACGAACTTATGAGACTATGAATGAAGATAGTCATGAACAAGAATCTGAACAAGAGGTTGAAGTTGAACCTAGACGTAGCAAAAGAGTTAGGACAAAAACGTCCTATGGTCTAGATTTTCTAACTTATTTGCTAGAAAATGAACCTCAAACCTATGAAGAGGCTGTAAACTCTTCTGAAGGTCCTCAATGGAAAAAGGCCATTAATAGTGAAATTGAGTCCATTCTGCAAAATCACACTTGGGAACTAGTCAATTTACCTCCGGGTAGTAAAACACTAGGATCCAAGTGGATTTTCAAGAGAAAACATAGACCAGATGGATCAATAGAAAAGTATAAGGCCAGACTTGTAATTAAGGGTTACAAACAACGACATGGCCTTGATTACTTTGATACTTATTCTCCCGTGACGAGAATAACATCCATTAGAATGATAATTGCTATCGCAGCATTGCGAAATCTTGAGATACATCAAATGGATGTTAAGACAGCCTTTTTAAATGGAGATTTAGATGAAGAAATCTACATGGATCAACCTAAGGGTTTCTCTGCCCCAGGGCAAGAAGAAAAATGTTTGTAAATTGGTAAAGTCATTATATGGCTTGAAGCAAGCACCTAAACAATGGCATGAAAAATTCGATAATGTCATGAAGACAAATGGATTTAAGATCAACGAATGTGACAAATGTATATACGTCAAGGACACTAAAGATGGTTATGTCATCTTATGTCTGTACGTTGATGACATGTTAATTGTGGGTAGTAATGATCAAATGATCAAATCTACCAAAAATATGTTAAACTCAAGGTTTGACATGAAAGACATGGGACCTGCTGATGTAATTCTAGGAATTAAGATATCAAAGATATCAAGCGGTCTCATTCTTGGTTAAAGTCATTATGTTGACAAAATCCTTGAGAGGTTCAACAAAGGTGATTCTGGTATTGTTAGAACACCAGTAGATATTAATCTGCACCTATCCAAGAATAGAGGTGAGAGTGTATCTCAACTTGAATATTCTAGAGTGATATGAAGTCTTATGTACCTGATGAGTTGTACAAGACCGAACATAGCTTACGCAGTAAGTAAACTAAGTAGATATACCAGCAATCTGGGATCTGACCATTGGAAAGGTATTACTAGATTACTTAGATACTTAAGATACACACGTTGCTATGGACTGCACTACACAAGATATTCAACTGTATCAGAAGGATACAGTGATGCAAACTGGATATCTGATATGAAAGACTCTAAGTCTACCAGTGGATATGTGTTCACACTGGGTAGTGCAGCTATTTCATGGAAATCATCTAAACAAACTTGCATAGTGAGATCCACGATGGAATCTGAATTCATCGCTTTGCATAAATGTGGCGAAGAGGCCGAATGGCTACGCAATTTCTTAGAAGATATTCCAAAATGGCCTAAGCCTGTGCCTGCAATCTGCATCCATTGTGATAGTCAATCTGTAATTGGTAGGGCACAGAGCAACATGTATAATGGTAAGTCTCGACATATACGTCGCAGACACAATACCATTAGACAACTACTCTCAACTGGGGTTATTTCTGTTGACTATGTGAAGTCAAAGGATAACATAGCGGATCCGTTAATCAAAGGGTTAAATCGAGAGTTAGTTGATAAGTCATTAAGGGGAATGGGACTGAAGCCCATGAAAGAAAAAGGATTTACAAAGGAAACCCAACCTAGTTGACTGGAGATCCCAAGATCTAGGTTCAAAGGGACAACCTAGTTGTAAAGACTTGGTGAGATCACTGTAGGGGTTTACCCTTAAGTCCATTCCTATGATGAAAAGCAGTGATACCCGTAAGTATAGGTTAAGTTAATGCTTTTAATGATTATTACGAAGAGAATACCGAGCAGAGTACAACGGGTTACTCTTTGCGGATAACTCTTATCGACAAGAGATCACCTATGTGAGAGAGAAGTGGGGCGGCTTCGAAAGGGAGTTGTGTAGGGCTTAATTCTTTAGAAACTCTCGCAGAACCAGGCGTGTGTTCATGGCCAAAACGAACACAACAGTGAGAACTGAATTGTGTCAGGAAAGACTCCTATGTGAAATATGTCATCGCTTACATAAACGGCAGGACAGTTCAAAGACATTATGTCTACTGATCAGTCAGTAAGGTAAATATATTCTCACAAGGGAAGGTTCAAAGGTTAGCACCTACCTATCCTATGCAGGCTTCTAACTGTTGAACTCTATTTCCGTGTCAAAATTGATTTGAAAACTCCGTCAATTTTCATTCATGTGGGGGACTGTTAGAAATTGAATGAAAAAAACAGTAACGGCTTTTAAGCCGTTGGAAATTGAATTAAAGGAAAAACAGTAGGAAACGGATAAATTAAATCAAAGGAAAATAGTAGGAAACGAGGAAACGTTTTCTTATTAATTCTTTATGCCCGTTTGGGCTGTTTTTCTTTTTTCCTTGAGCCGTTCGGCTCATAATTTATTACTTTTTAGGCTCTCATATGTGTATATATATGAGATGCAATGGAGAAGAAAAAGATACAACACAACACATCAAAGAAGGAAAAAGAAAGCATAAATATTTTTGTATTTTCAATCTAGAATTAGGTTCCATTCCAATAGAGTTCAGACACAAGAAAGTTCGTCAGAGCAGTAAGTTAGTGGTGTCTAATTTCTGCTTGTAGATCGTTTTATCCTAGGAGATAAGTTTTCGGAGTACTCAAACACCCACGGTGAGCGAAAAAATTATCTTAAGGACACCGTGTGTTACACGGGACTCGGTCATTTCTAAACTTTATCTTCTTTTTATTTAAATTATGATTTATAAATTGTATGTATTTTATTTTTGTAATGTAATTATAATTTAAATAAATACAATTCTATTTATAAATTGTTTGTCCACTACATTTTTTCTACAAACCCAACCTAATTTTTTTCGAGTCATTTTGGGTTGACCCATTTTGACTCAAAATTAATACGGTTCGAGTTTGAGTCTATTTTTTCGTGTCGTGTTTCGTATGGTCAAAAATTTCTACCCATAATGATATGTATTTATCTTTAGTCGTATTAGACTATTAAAGATTTAAGGTTTACAAAAGTTATGTGAGTTATGATTTGTGAGTGAGTGTTTAATAGATAGTTATGGTTAATTTTTTAATTTTTTTTAAAGAACGGGTTGAACTGGTCAACTCGGATCCGACCCTTTTTTCGTGTCATTTCGAGTTGATCTATTTTTGACCCAAAATTAATACGATTCAGATTTGAGCCAGATTTTCATGTCGGGTTTCGTGTTAGTTTTCATGTCGTGTGGAAAATTGTCTCCCCTAAGCTTACCTAAGGGTGGCAGTTCGGGTCGTGTTTGGGTTGACCCGATTTTAACTTGACCCTTACATGACAAATCCAAACTCGACTTGATTTTTTTCGGGTTATTTTGAGTTGACCCATTTTGACCCAAAATTAATACGGTTCGGGTTCGAGTCAATTTTTTCATGTCGTTAAAAATTTCTACCCATAATGATGTGTATTTGCCTTTAGTCGTATTAGACTATTAAAGATTTAAGGTTTATAAAGTTATGTAAGTTATGACTTGTGAGTGAATGTCTAATATATAGTTATGATTAATTTTTTAATTTTCTTTTCAAAGAACAGGTTGAACAGGTCAAGCCTTTTTTTGTATCATTTTAGGTTGACCCGTTTTTGACCCAAAATTAATACGGTTCAGGTTTGAGTCGAATTTTTCATGTCGGGCTTCGTGTCATGTCGAAAATTGCCACCCCTAAGCATACCTAAGGGTGGTAGTTCGAGTCGTGTTTGGGTTGATCCGATTTTAACCCTACCATAACATGACAAATCTAAACTCGACCTGATTTTTTTGGGTCATTTTGGGTTGACCCATTTTGACCCAAAATTAATACGATTCGAGTTTGAGTTAGTTTTTTCGAGTCGTTTTTCATATCGTCAAAAATTTCTACCCATAATGATGTGTATTCGCCTTTAGTCGTATTAGACTATTAAAGATTTAAAGTTTATAGAAGTTATGTGAGTTATGACTTGTGAGTGAATGTCTAATAGATAGTTATGGTTAATTTTTTAATTTTTTTTCAAAGAACAGGTTGAACGGGTCAACCCGGACCTGACCCTAACCTAACCCCTTTTTTCGTGTCATTTTAGGTTGACCCGTTTTTAACCCAAAATTAATAAAGTTCAGGTTTGAGTCAGATTTTTTGTGTCAGTTTTCGTGTTGTATCGAAAATTACCACCCCTAACTGCACACCTAATCGCTGAGGCTGCAAGTCTGAGACAGAGTAAGTGAGTTTTTTCCAGCACGTGATCCTCACAAGTATCGTTCTAAACTATTACTTTTGCTAATAAATTGATTTTTGTTATAATTTAAATGTAAAATTTTAAATATGATATATTTATCTTTAAATTTATTTCAAATGAAGATTTATTCATATCGTATCATAAATTTATATTTAATTAGAGATTTAATATCTATTATATCTTATATTCAAAATTCATATTGTATCTTGTAAACTCTATATATAGGGCCTTTAACAGTATATTATATATATAACAATTAATGAGAATTATTTCTTCTATTTTTCTTTCTCTTTACTTTTCTTCTCTTATTTTTTTAATTTTATAACACGTTATGGCTATTTTATACCACAAGTTCTTGAATATTTTTATTCTTTATGATTAAACTTAAATTTTATTTTCATTCAAAATCTATCAAAGTTTTTTTATTTCTTTATCTTTTTAATTGGATATCATAATCAATAATATTTATGATTTATAACTTTTAGAATGTAATCCTTATAGTATCTTACTTAAATAATATTTATTTGGCAGAATTGTGAATTACTTGAAAGTTATTTAAATGTAATTACCTTATAGATCCAAATTTATATGTTTTCATTTATTGATGATACTTTTTTAGCATTAATATAATTTGCAATCACCTAAATAAATTTTTATAATATAATTTAATTATAAATTTTTTATGTGTATCTATTCATTTATGTTTGTTAATTAAATACACATAAATTTTGGATTAATTTTCATACTAAATTGATATTATTTTTTATTGTGACATTTTAAATAGTAAATAAATGGACTAAAATTTCATATTTTGATAACCTACATAAACTTTTCAAGCGTGTGGTTGCATAAATAATAGGATATAAAAGAGTTCTGTCTAAAAAGCTAGTACTTAAAGCCTTTGTATCACTTGTCTTTCTTGGAAACGCTGCTCTGTTTAGGAGGATAATTTTTAAGAAGGCATTGCCTCACCATTCTTTCCTGTGAGCGCTCTTAGTGAATATTAATTTTGTTGTTACAGTGCTACTATGGTCATGATAAAGTAATCCCAAAATTTACATATATATAAGAAAATAAGAGGTTAAATTATTATCTTGAAACTGTAAAATGTAATATTTTTAAATTACATATATGCTATTTATTGAGAGCACACAGACTACTGTACTAATAAAAATATATATTTGAAAGTGTAAAATGTAATATTTTAGAATTATATATATGTCATTGAATGAGAGCCCACAGCTACAATACTAACAAAATATATGAAAAAATATATTCAGTGTCTCATATATGCTATTACATAACAACATTGAGAGCAAAAATGACCTCATATTTATATGCTATTTTATGAGTAAATTATGCTAATGAAGTAGTACGATAATAACATCTATATAAACAGTATATGTCCTACATATGACTATAAATATAAGAACATTTTGATTATATGAATGTCATTTAATGTTGATATTGAAATGAATATAATCAAAGGAAAAAAAATATATCTTGAAGGGTTACAAGATATTAATTTGATATATAATAATCACTATCCAATCTTGATCATTCAAGTTTTTTAAGTGCTCAATATCATTAACCTTTTATTTGAAAAATTTTAGAGAAAAAAATGTTATTCAATCATATATTTTATTAAGAGCCAAAAGAAATATATGCATAGATCTTGTGTATGCTTACATAGTAACATTAAGAATAAAATTAGTAACAGTTATAAATCATTCATATGCTATCTTTATAAGTAAAATTTGATCATAAAATAGTAATAGAGAAACACACATATATATTTAAATATTATGTACTTGTATAAATTATTAAGAAAATAAAAATATTTTGATCATATCATTACTAGAAGTGAATATTATATGATAATCTTATACATAATTTAAGCTATTGTGTTAATATTGCTAATGTGGTAGTTACAATTTTATTGCGTTATAAAAAAATTGAAAGGCCATACAGATAGATAAAATTTATTTTGGAGTTATTGTTATATCATAACGTATTTGAACTCAAATTTTGTAATGAACCATGAGCTTCCACAAAAGCAAAACAAAAGAATATTAATTAAGGTTCAATATTTATCAACACTATTCAGAAATATAAATTAAGCTTGTAATTATTACCTATCAGTTGAAATAGTGAACACTTATGTGTTGACAATGCAACCATACTCATTATTGTTGAATGATATATGAGTTAACACAATTTCATGAATAATATGATAAAAAGTTTTGAAGAACTAAAGTATGATGAATTATATTATATATAATTGTGCTCAAATTTATCAAACTTGAGGAATTATTGCCTATCAATTGAAATAGTGAACACTAGGGACGGACCCAAGAATTTTTTTCTAGGAGAGCTAATATATATTAAAAAAAATTACAAAAAAATTTATTTATAATATCAAGATTTATAACTAACATTAAAAAAATATATAAATTTAAAAAGAAAACAAAAAATATATATATAAACTTAAAAAAAAAAAAAAGCAAACAAAAAATTTATTTAAGTTGTTCTGACGATACTTCATAAAATTCATCAATTATCAAATAAGGTTCAATAAATCTAATGAAATAATAGTCAACTATTATGAAGAAAGAAGAGTGCTAAATATATACAAATTTATACTTATATGGCACTCAAATTAATAATTATATGATATTTGTCGATCAAAAGTTATAATTTTTTAAGATATATAACATACAATTATTGATTTGATTGTAAGTTTAAGTACAAATATTTTGAATATTTAATATTTTTTAAAAAAGAATATAGATAACTTTAATAATTTTTTTAAAAAAAAAATAGTAGACTTTGACTTTATGCAATAAGAACAAGCAACAGACCAATGAACATAATTACATAGCAGAAAATGAGTAGAGTTGCGGACAATATAATACCAAAAAATGGTATATTAGTCTAAGTTTATTTATAAAATTTTGGTGATAAATAATATATTGTGCTTTACAAAATATTAGTAATATTTATTAAAAATAAAAACCTTAAAAAGGCTATATCAAGCATGAGTCCATCACTAAATATAGCTTTTTATTTATTCATAAAGGTGACACTACCAACAATATTTTTTTTTTATATAACTAATTCTTTTGATTATATATATATATATATATATATATATATATATATATATAATAAAATAAAAAATAAAAAAACCCTCAAAAAGCTATCTGGGCTCAAGCCCAGCATAGCCCTTCACATGGGTCCGTTACTGGTGAACACTTATGTGTTGACAATGCAACCATACTCATTATTGTTGAATGATATATGAATTAGCACAATTTTATGTATAATATGATAAAAAGCTTTGAAGAACTAAAGTATGTTGAATTATATTATATATAATTGTGCTCAAATTCTTCAAAGTTGAGGAAGAACTTAATATTTTGAATATATTTATCGATAGTGACATTCAAGACTACAATCAAAATATAATATATAAAGTCACAGATAGAAGCTTAACTTGAAAAAAAAATTGAAAGATCAATCTTATGATTAAAATTGCATGAATGATGCATATGTTGGTTTAAAGTATAATCCCACAAATATATGATTAAAAGTCAATATTTGGAAAGCTTCTTCCTATTTATATCGTAAATATAAAATAAATTTTGATTGATAAAAGTTTGAATAATTATCATAACTAAAATTAGTCATGAAGAATCAAAATTGGTTCAGTACATAATAGAAAGTTAAATAATTATAGACCAAAGTCCAAACTTTTCTTTGTTTAGTAACTATATGTGTTATATATTTTTAAGGCAAAATGAACTCACTATATTTGACAAAAATTGGCAGTGAATCTCACACCTCTGAAAAATATTATATTATGAAAATAACATTGTCAACTTTATTATAAAATATGATATATTTTGGGTTCAATTTAATCTATAAATTTATTATTAAATATTTTTTAATTGCAACCACTAAATGCATTAGTGGCAAAATAAAGTTGTTTTAATCTTATTGCACTAACTCAACACATTAAGATGGACTCACTAATAAATTTAAAGACATGTTTTGAGTTTTATTTATATTGAATATATTGGACTCTTTGAAGGATAAATAGACTTATTAAATAATTTTGATAAATAAAAATAATTTTCACTATTAGGGGGAGAAAAAAATGATAATAGCGTGAAATTATTTAAAATGCATTCATTTTATGAAACATAAAGTTTAGAAAATTACTCGATGATAGAGTATTATATATTGTCAATGCATTTATATAATAAAAAATTTAGTTGTAAAAGCTCGAGTAATTATTAAAGGACCTATAGAACAATGAAAAAAAATTGTAACAAATATTCATAATTTATCTAAAATTTGTTAATTATATTAGCGCAAAAATAATACTATTATTGTTGAAATAATTGAGTTAAAACTCTAAAATGATATCGAAAAAGTTTATAACCATTACCCCTATAGAGTCTTAGGTATCCGATATAAATGATATCATTTCGATTACTGGAGTAAGAAAATATTAATATATTAATGTTGTATAACATATTTTCTTTCATATATCTGTTTAATAAGAAAGAGATGACAAAGATCCTTAATAATATTAATTAAAAGTTATTTATAGTCGACTAAAAAAAGTATTGGTCAAATACAAAATATTATTTTAGATATATATTTATTTACTTATGAGCAAAGTGAAATAGATATAGTATGAATATCTGGGATGTTCGTTATATATTTATAAGGACTAGTTGTCCAAATACCAAAAAATATAAAATGTGTTGAAAACACATAAATTTATGTAAAATATGATGAGGCTGTGAGATACAAAATTTTACTCTCATACTTATAAAATGACTTTAAAATGTGACTAGTACTCACATAACATTGTTTATATACAGTTACTAATGTAAATAAATTAATAATAATTATTGCTTATAAAAGCATTAACTTTAAATGCCATATATTGTTATAATAATTTATAGGTATGTACTATTAAAGCAATTTAAATAACTATATGAGTTCTAATATACATCTTCTGCATTCACATTAGCATTAAAATTTAATATTTTTACAAATTATATGACTTTGACATGGATACAAAGCATATTAATTTGTTTTATGTGCTCCTAAAAATATGACAAAAATAAATAATTATCTTAAAAAGAGATAAACTTTTATTGATTTACTTTTTATAGATAAAACATATTCACATTATATATTCGATTATTATTTGGTTGCATGATATAAAAATTACCTCATATTGTTCTTTATTTTATAGTCGGTTGGCACCATTTAATGATAATTAATACTCAGTATATTTATTAGTATTGATGAATATTATAAAAGCATATACAAATGTTAAATCTTACAGAAAAATAAAATGATAAGTTTTATTATAAATTGAATATATGAATTATCATTATTACTGCAGTTTTATAAGTCCAAGATTTCTAATTAATTTTGTAATGCCTGACAAAATAAATTATTTTGTAAAATAGCATGTACCTTGCAAATTAGTATTTAAATGTAATATGTTATCGAAGTAAATATTTTTAGCCTACAACTATGAAATTATAATACATATGAAGTCAATTAACGATCAAGTAGGCTTACTCACCATGAATTATTATATTTACTTCAACATTTGAAAAAATTTTATAATTATGTTAAAATGTGCCAATTAAAATGATATCTCATATTGAATAATTGTTATCATCAAAGGGAGCACACTGTATACACATTGTACTTTTTTTCCTTTCTACAGTTTTTTCCTACTCGATTTTTCAATAAAGGTTTTAATGAGACAACTTAAGCTTATTACATGAGAATAATGTACTCTGTTTTTTGTCCCATTGAATTTTTCTAATAAGGTTTTTAACTAGGCATATTCTCAAATTTTAAATATGATATAATTTATTTTAAATGAAGATTTATCTATATTATATCATAAATTGTATTTAATTAGAGATTCAATATTTATTATATCTTAAATTTAAAATTTATATTATATCTTGTAAAGCTTATAAATAAAACCTTTAATAATGCATTATACATGCAATAATTAATAAAAATTATTTCTTTTTTTTAATATTTTTACTTTTTATTTTTATTTTTATTTTCTTTAATTTTATAACATTTTTTTCTTTGAAAAAAATACCTTAGATGTCCTTTAATTTTTTGAAAAGAAACAGTTTAGTTCTCCACCTATTTTTAACAACGCTTAAGTAATTTTTTTTTATAAAAAAATGATTGATAGTACAATCTTTTTCTTATAAAAAATAATAGCACAAGTTCTTTTTTTAAAAAAAAAAATATATCAAAAATATTCATGTTCAAAAACTCATATAAATTTCATCTATTAATTATAAAAATTTATTTGTACATATTATAAATTTTATGTAAATACAAGTTTAAAAATGAAAAATTGTTCTGAAAAATTTATCTGCTTAAATATTATAAATTATTAAAAACAAAATGTTGCATAAAATTTTGGTATTGAAGTCAGTAAAAAATTAAATAAATTTTAAAATTAAATTTATTTAACCTAATATAACAAGAAAAGTAAATTATATAAAGTATTATAATGAATAATTAATCAAATTAATACTCTAGTAAGGAAAAAAAAATATATAAAATAGGTAAAATGAATTTAACAATTAAAAAAATTATAATTAAATTAATAAATTATTATAAATAATAAATTATTTTTGTAAAATGTTACAAAAAATACTTAATAAAAATTTGTAAAATTTTATATAATGAAAAAAATTAATGTTGTTATTTTTACATAAAAAAAAATAAAATATAAATAAAGAATTAAAATACTTATTTTTATAATATAAAAAAAAAAAAAAAAAGTATTGGAGTCTCCCGCCCTGTTTTCTTTTTGCGAAGGTGATCTGGACTGAGAAGTGTTTCCACGCACCGTTGAAGTGGGATTATGAAATGACATGTTTGCAAACAATTAATGCAGTGGGCCACGTGTATGAGGACGATATTAGAGTTCGAGAAAGGTGCGGGTGTGTGGTGGTTTGGTGTAGACATTAATGGCAATCACGTCTTTTTACCTTTATTTCGCAGAGGAAGATAATATGATGACAGAGACACCTTTCTACTTTTCCAAACTCACTTGTGGGCCAGGGCCAGTCTGTAACTCTGCCTTGGTGATTAAATTTATTCTCCGTCTTTAAAAAAATAAAAAATAAAATCATTTTAAGTTTCTTAACTTTCCATATAATATTTTCACGCAGCTAAGTTTTAAGTCTAGCATCTCTCAAGATAGAGGAAGAGTGATCAATTTTATCTCCTCCCCCAACGCCCAAAGAGACTGATTTACTTGTAGTAGAATAATAATGTTGATTGTTGGTACCATTAAGGTATATGTTCAAATTCCAAAGTTGTATCCTGAAGAAGTAGCCCTACCTTTTTTTTTCTTCATTTCTCTTTGATGCGTGGGCTTGGGTCGATAAGAAAGAGTACGCCCTTAGTTCATATTGCAGAACAACAGCACACAAATAAATCTAATTTTCAGTAAACTTAAACTTACTACGATGTTCCTAAATAAAGCTCATTTTCTTCCTTTCAAGGGAAAGCAAGTGCAAAAGGTCAAAAGTCGAACCAAGTTTAAAATCTATACATGTTTAAATATGTAATTATTATATTATTTAATAAGTGAAATTATTGCTGAATGCTAATGATAAGTTAGCTCTGTATGAAAAAAAAAATGTAAAATAAAGCTCTAATTTAGGAAGGAATTGATATATACGTAAGGTTTCTGAATTTCGAGGCTTATCTGCTATCAAAGGCGGATAATAACATAAAGGCTAAACTAACAAATATATTTTCAATAAAAAAAAATAACAAATATATTTATATAAAAAATTAAAAAATATATCATTAAATTTTATTTAATGATAAAAATAATATTTATATATATAATTAATAGTACAAATTTATTACTATTGTGATAAATCTATCATCTAATCTTTTATTATTAGTACAAATTTATTGTTAAATTTTTATTAGTCGTACACCTCTATAATAAATTATTTATTAATAGTATAAATTTATTATTAAACTATTTATTAGCTGTACAAACGTAATGCTAAAAATATAACGTTATAATATATCTATATTATTAATTATACTTTAGTATAATTTTTATCAAATGATATATTTTTACTTTTTACAAATTTGATGGTACGTTTATTTGTGTACCTAATAACATGTTCAAACTGAATTAAGCTTGAGATTTATACAATATTAAAGATACTAATACTATAATTTTTATAAATACTGTATTTGATTATAAAATAAAATTATGGATAAATTTATAGAAGGAAAATGAAGGGTACGTGCATTCTTTCAATTTTTGACAATTTTTATATTTTTAATAATTATAAAATTATAAAAGAAATCATGCATAAAATATACGGGCTGATAAGTCATGTCAAAGTTTGAATCAACTTGATATTAACCTAACATGATAAGATTAATCAAAACAATACGATAACAAATCAGGTCAAATTTCACCGACCCAATAAATTAACAAGATACCCGATACCCTATTAATAAACTAATGGGCCTGACACTATAGCACGTAAACTTGTTAACCTGAACGTGACTTTCATTTAACCTGAATCCAATATTTTTGACTGGAATGTGACCATTTAGTTTTTAACTAAATTAAATATAAATAGTTATATAAAAAAAATTAAATATAAATAATCAAATATATAGGTAATAGCCAATAACCCAACTTAACAAAAATTAAATACTCAGAATTAAAGTTGCAAAATCTAGTAAGAAATTCTCAAAATAAATATTATCCAAAATTCAAAAGATATAAAATAATAATCCTTGGTCAAATATTCAAAAGTTTTGGCTGCCATCTCCCTCGTGAATGAATGATGATACATCTATAGGCTGCAAATGCATTGTTACTTGTTAGTTTCTTGCATTGACCACATTACATAATTGGAATGAAAATTTCACATAGTTTATAGGAATTTGAATTAAAGTCGGCAACTAACGACCTCAAATTATAACACAACAATCACGCAATTTGGCCATGCCTACGTGAACGCACTTAATAAGAGTTTGAAATTCAAATCATATAATTAGAAAGACTAGTTCCATTAACTTACTAACTCATTATTACAACAATTTGGACACCATCTTTCTTGCAGTTGAGAACAAGTCTTGTATCCCAAATTTAAGATTACCTTTCAACCATAACAGTATACAACTTTGGGTAGCAGCTAAATTTGCAACATCGCCCAAAACATCATCCAATAAATCATCCAAAGGACAAAAGAAAATACATAGATCATGAGAACCATATGAAACAAGTTACTCTTATAAAAAAATATATATATATTACAGTACCTTTTTCACAAAACAACCAATTTCTAGGACAAATTAATGCCTCAACTGTGCTAAGCAAAATTTAAGTGCAAAGTTGATCTAAACTCTCCCACCAATACTAAATGCAGATTCAGTTGCAACTGTTGAAACAAGAATGGTTAAGATATCACGAGCCATTGCAACAACTTGTGGAAATCTACAATTATTTCCCCTCCAATATTCAAGAATATCAAAATCAGGTTTTCCTATTAGTTGCTGTAAGAAATAATATAGTGGACAAACAATTTAGAAATAAAATTGTATTTATTTAAATTATAATTAGATTACAGAAACAAAATACATATAATTTATAAATCAAAATTTAAATAACATAAAGGAGATAAAATTTAGAAATGATCGAGTCCTGTGTAACACACAGTGTCTTTAAGATAATTTTTTCGCTCACCGTGGGTGTTTGAGTACTCCAAAAACTTATCTCCCAGGATAAAACGATCTACAAGTAGAAATTAGACACCACTAACTTACTGTTCTGATGAACTTTCTTGTGTCTAAACTCTATTGAAATGGAACCTAACTCTAGAATATGGAAACTGATGCTAAAATTTTTGCAATATTCTTTTGTTTTTCTGTTGTCTTTTTCCCTTCTCTTTTTCTGCCATTTTGTTCTGTTGTGTTTTTCCTATCCATTGCATCTCATATATATATACATAAGAGAGCCCAAAAGTAATAAAATCAAATAATGAGCCAAACGGCTCAGAGGAAATTTAAAGAGGAAAACAGCCTAAACAGTTGAGAGAAAATTAAAGAGAAAACATGATCGTTTCCTACTATGTTTTCTTTGATTTCAATTTTCATTAATTTTCTAACAATCCCCCATATGAATGAAAATTGACAAAGATTTCAAATCAGTTTTGACACGAAAATAGAGTTCAACGGTTCGAAACTTGCATAGGATAGGTAGGTATTAACCTTTGAACCTTCCCTTGTGAGAATATATTTACCTTACTGGATGACAGTAGACATGATGTCCTTGAATTATTCTGCCTTTTGTGTAAGCGATGACACACTTCACACAGGAATCTTTCCTGACACAATTAAGTTCTCACTGTTGTGTTCGTTTTGGCCATGAACACCGCCTGGTTCTGCGAGAGTTTCTAAAGAATTGAAATTTGCACAATTCCCTTTGAAAGCAGCCCCACTTCTCTCTCACTTAGGTGATCTCTTAACTATAAGAGTAACCCGCAATACTCTGCTCGGTATTTTCTTTGCAAAAATCATTAAAAGCCTGAGCTTAATCTCTACTTACGCATATCACTGTATTTCATCATAGGTATGAACTTGAGGATAAACCCCCACAGTGATCTCACTAAGTCTTTACAACTAGGTTGTCCCTTTGAACCTAGATCTTGGGATCTCCAGTCAACTAGGTTGGGTTTCCTTTGTAAATCTTTTTTCTTTCATGGGCTTCAGTCTCATTTCTCTCGATGACTTATCAACTAACGCTCGATTTAACCCTTTGGTTAACGGATCCGCTATGTTATCCTTTGACTTCACATAGTCAACAGAAATAACCCCAATTGAGAGTAGTTGTCTAATGGTATTATGTGTGCGACGTATATGTCAAGACTTACCATTATACATGTTGCTTTGTGCCCTACCAATTGCAGATTGACTATCACAATGGATGCAGATTGCAGGCACAAACTTAGGCCCTTTTGGAATATCCTCTAAGAAATTGCGTAGCATTTCGACCTTTTCGCCACATTTATCCAAAGCGATGAATTCAGATTCCATCGTGGATCTAGCTATGCAAGTTTGTTTAGATGACTTCCATGAAATAGCTGCACCACCCAGTGTGAATACATATCCACTGATAAACTTAAAGTCTTTCATATCAAATATCCAGTTTGCATCACTGTATCCTTCTGATACAGTTGGATATCTTGTGTAGTGCAGTCCATAGCTACGTGTGTATCTTAAGTATCTAAGTAATCTAGTAATACCTTTTCAGTGGTCAGATCCTGGATTGCTGGTATATCTACTTAATTTACTTACTGCGTAAGCTATGTCCGGTTTTGTACAACTCATTAAGTACATAAGACTTCATATCACTCTAGAATATTCAAGTTGAGATACACTCTCACCTCTATTCTTGGATAGGTGCAGATTAATATCTATCGGTGTTCTAACAATACCAGAATCACCTTTGTTGAACCTTTCAAAGATTTTGTCAACATAATGACATTGACTAAGAATGAGACCGCTTGATATCCTTGATATCTTAATTCCTAGAATTACATTAGCGGGTCCCATGTCTTTCATGTCAAACCTTGAGTTCAACATATTTTTGGTAGCTTTGATCATTTGATCATTACTACCCACAATTAACATGTCATCAACGTACAGACACAAGATGACATAACCATCTTCAGTGTCCTTGACGTATACTCATTTATCACATTTGTTGATCTTAAATCCATTTGTTTTCATGACATTATCGAATTTTTCATGCCATTGTCTTGGCGCTTGCTTCAAGCCATATAATGACTTCACCAATTTACAGACCTTTCTTTGTTGCCCTAGGGCAGAAAAATCCTTAGGTTGATTCATATAGATTTCTTCATCTAAATCTCCATTTAGAAAGGCTGTCTTAACATCCATTTGATGTATCTCAAGATTTCGCAAAGCTGTGATAGCAATTATCATCCTAATGGATGTTATTTTCGTCACGGGAGAATAAGTATCAAAGTAATCAAGGTCATGTCGTTGTTTGTAACCCTTAATTACAAGTCTGGCCTTGTGCTTTTCTATTGATCCATCTAGTCTAAGTTTCTCTAGAAAATCCACTTAGATCCTAGTGTTTTACTACCCGGAGGTAAATCAACTAGTTCCCAAGTGTGATTTTGCAGAATGGACTCAATTTCACTATTAATGGCCTCTTTCCATTGAGGACCTTCAGAAAAGTTTATAGCCTCTTCATAGGTTTGAGGTTCATTTTCTAGCAAATAAGTCAGAAAATCTAGACCGTAGGACGTGTCTGTCCTAACTCTTTTGCTACGTCTAGGTTCAACCTCAACCTCTTATTCAAATTCTTGTTTATGACTATCTTCATTCATAATCTCATAAGTTCGTTTAGACGAACTCAATTCCCCTTAGGATTTACATGGAAATACATGTTCAAAAAATGACACATTCCTTGATTCCATTATTATATCCTTGTGTATGTCTGAGATTTTTGACTCATGTACAAGAAAATGATAAGCACTACTATTATGTGCATATCCAATAAAAATGCAATCTATTGTTTTCGGACCCATTTTTATCTTCTTAAGTATAGGTACGGCTACTTTAGCAAAACACCCCCACAGTCGTAAATATTTATAGGAAGGTACCCTTCCTTTAAATAACTCATACGGTGTTTTTTGTGCCTTTTTCTTGGGAACCTTATTTAAAAGGTAGTTAGCTGATAAAATGACTTACCCTCACAAAGTTCTAACATTGCATTCATCATTTCTTTCAATGTACGATTCTTTCGCTCAGCTACTCCATTCTGCTGAGGCGAATAAGGTGCTGTGGTTTCATGTATGATTCCATGTTCGGCACAAAACTCACCAAAAGATGCTTCATACTCACCACTACGATCACTTCGTAGTACCTTGATTGTCTTGTTGAGTTGGTTCTCAACTTCTGCTTTATAGAGAATAAATTTCTCTATAGCTTCATCTTTGCTTTTAAGCAAATATACATGACAGTATTTTGTGCTATCATCGATAAAAGTAATAAAATACTTATTACCACCTCTTGTTTGAACAAACTTTAAATCACATAAATTACTATGGATTAAATCAAGAGATTTAGTATTCCTTTCGATTGAATGGAACAATAACTTTGTCATTTTCGCTTCAACACAAGTTTCACATTTGTGTTTGGAATCAATTTAGAAAGAGGGTATATGTTCCATGTTAATTAATCTACGCAAAGATTCATAATTAACATGCCTAGTCTACCATGCCACAAATTGGAAGACTCAAGCTAGTAAACAGAAGAATTACATTTATTAATTTTCTTAGACACTACAGTTGTTACATTAAGCTTAAAAAGCCCATTACAAGCATACCCTTTGCCCACAAATATACCTTTTTTGGTCAACATGACCTTATATGACTCAAATACAATTCTAAAGTCATGTTTATTCAACAATGAACCAGACACAAGGTTCTTACGAATCTCAGGTACATACAATACATTATTCAGAGTCAAATCCTTTTCAGAGGTCATCTTCAGTACAACTTTTGCCCTTCAACAGCTGAAGTTGCAGAGTTGCCCATGAATAGCTTTTCACCTTCCTTGATAGCTTCAAAGGTGGTAAATAGCCCTTTGTTTGAGCAGACATGTCTGGTCACACCAGTGTTAATCCACCACTCCCTTGGGTAGAACCCAACCAGGTTCACTTCAGAGACGACTGCACACAAGTCATTGTCAAAAAAGTCTTGAATGTCATCCACCATGTTTGCTTCACAGTTTCTGTTTCTCTTTAGAAACGTGCAGTCTAGAGATTTGTGCCCTGTCCTTTGACAGTTAAAGCAAGTCCCCTTGAAGCTTAACTTCTTAAAAGTTGCTTCCTTAGGTTTCAACTTTGAACCTTTATTCTGCCTGCCCTTACCCTTGCCTTTATACTTGTTGTGCTTGGAGCTTTGACCATGCTCCACCACGTTAGCCTTGGGTGCTGATGGGATATTACCCCTTTTGGAAAAAGCCTCATGGTCTTCTTCCACTTTGAACCTTACAAGCAAGTCTTTCATAGATACTTCCCTTCGCTAATGCTTAAGGTAGGCCTTGAACTCTGTCCATGAAGGAGGCAACTTCTCAATAATAGCTGCAACTTGGAAGGTCTCACTCAGTACCATCCCTTCATCATGCATCTCTATTACGATATCTTGGAGTTCACGTACTTGACTGCATACTGGTTTATTGTCCACCATCTTATAATCAAGAAAGCGACCAACCAAAAATTTCTTGGCACCGGCATTTTTAGTTTCATACTTCCAATCCAATGACTCCCACAAGTCTTTAGTTGTCTTCTCTTTATTATACTCATTGTACAAGGAGTCACTTAGGCCATATATAAGCTCATACATTAAATCTTAAAATTTGAAGAGATGTCTAACTTAAACTTAGTTTAGAAATATATGATGCAACCACATAATTTATTAATCACATATGGCACTTTATAGCATATATTTCATTGCAATCAGAGAGATTATCAGTCATGTACGGATAACTTAACATTAAAACAGTTAAGATTCCTGTCTTTTGCTTGGAGAAATTAACTTTCAAATAATAAATATATCAATTCATGATATGTTAGGGAGTCAAATTAAGAAAAATTAACCATAAATTAGCCACCGCTTAGACTCTCGAGATCTTGTGAGGTATTTCCACCAAAATTGATTAGTATTGTTTATACTCATCAAAAATGAGTACATCAACTAAAACTCATTAAAATAAAATAATTAAGCAATATATAAATATTCATTTCTCAAGCTGAAAGAATCCATGAACATAATAGTTCAAATCAAAATAATAAGGTAATTAGCAAATATCAAATTATTAATACTAATTAATATTGTAAAATAATTATAGTCATAATAAAAAATTATAACTTAAAGAGCCAACATGGAGTTGTTAAATTGAATCGGCAAAATTATAAAATATAAAGCCAATCTTACCAAAAAAACTATTGGTACAAGTAATATAACACCAGTAGAGTTTCACAACCATACATGCATGAAACCTCCGTCAATCAATTTGGGAGATAAACTTGTGGAAAACTTAAACTTGACAGGAAAAATTAAACGAGGTAGACAATGTTTATTTAACAGCATTAATTCTTTAGAGAGAAAAAAATTGGAATATAAAGTAGTTTCATAAATAGAAACTGATTATTACATAAACAAAGTAACAAAAAATAATATGTATCAAAATCAAAAGTAATAACAACCAAAAAGAAATATAAATCGAAGAACAATAAAAGGATAATAAACAATTACAGCAAGCTGAAAACGATAAACGGAAAATAATAGATGAAAGTTGTTTAAAACAGTAGAATACTGAGAAATTAATTTTTTTTTATTGCACATAAAGGAATTAATCGGACAGTAAAAGAAAACAGGTAATATAATATGTTATAAAACAAAGCTGCAAAAAGAAAGAGTAAAATAATATGTAAACAGTATCTAGAAAACATTAAAACAAATAATATCAGTAGGAATATTAGATATTTAATACTGTGAAAAAATAATTAGCCTTTGAAAAAACCTCCACTGAACTAATATATATATAAAGTAAAAGATCAAGGTAAAGGCCAGTAAACAAGTACCCCAAAAAAATGCAAAAGCAGTAAAGGAATCAAACAGTAATCTGAAAATGGAATTTAATAAATGACTATTTCATGGTAATCTGAAAATGGAATTAACATTAGCAATTAGAAAAGAAAACTGCAAAACGTTTCCATTTTTTTTCCTTCTTCTTTGTATGAATGGTGAGGGAAACACAGCATCAATTGTAACAGCAGAAAAAAAAAAAATTTGTAGAAAAGAAAATATCAAACAATTTGAGTTTGTCCATGATTAAATGTCATTTTGAGGTGTCATTTTGAGTGAGACCCACTTGATATAAGTGTATGATTATGATTGATTTTGATTCTCCTCCGTGAGGGCTTCAAAATAGTGTATTTACATGCTCAAAATGATTTTGGGGTGAATGAGAAATTGAGTCTCAAAGTTCACTCATTGAGAAGGAAAAATAGAGTGTTTTGTATTTGTCCCACATGGGAAAAACAACAACACATGGAATGGTTTATAAAACATTTGCTTTCTTATGATAAGTAAACTTGTGTAGCAAAGAAAAAAGGCTTTCTAAGTATGGATATGAATGTTATCCAAATTTGATGGGCCTTGCATGGTCCATGTTTTACTACATATAATTTTTTATTTTCCTTCTCATAATAAAAAAATAACTGTTGAAATTTTATGTGATTGTTAGAGAGTTATGACAGCAGTTATAAATGAATTAATTTTAGCAGTTTCGTAAAAATTAATTTCAGCAGTTTCATGGCATTTAATTGTTACGGTTTTATTTAGTTTCCAACAGCCATATTTGAATGAATATAAATTGGCTTCGAGCTGAGGAAAAAAAAACAAAAAATGCCATTATCTCTCAAATATTTTCCTGCAGCAAATTCCTTTCTCATCTAGAAATATTTAAAATCTAGAGTTATCTATGTTGGCTATGTGAATTTAAAATAAAATATTAATAAAGCGCGCAACAAATAAGAAAGTGGTAATTTTAAGTAATATAAGCAACTACTTTTATTAGTTTAATAAGAAGAAACAAAAGTAATTCCAATTACTGTTCGGCAAAACTAACAATTACAAGTAAATATCAAGGCGCAACGTTTAAAATTTTCTAGGAAAAAAAATACTGTAACGCAGGAAAATGTTTGGCGACAAAACAAAACAATGTGAAAATAAAATTGTTCCAGTTTGTCTAAGGAAATTAATACTTAAATTATCTTAAGATTGTAAGAAATAATGTAGTAGATAAACAATGTAGAAATAAAATTATATTTATTTAAATTATAATTACATTACAGAAACAAAATACATGTAATTTATAAACACAATTTAAATAACATAAAGGAGATAAAGTTTAGAAATGATCGAGTCCTGTGTAACACACGGTGTCCTTAAGATAATTTTTTCGCTCACTGTAGGGTATTTGAGTATTCCGGAAACTTATCTCCCAAGATAAAACGATCTACAAGCAAAAATTAGACACTACTAACTTACTGCTTTGACGAACTTTCTTGTGTCTGAACTCTATTGAAATGAACCTAACTCTAGAATATGAAAACTGATGCTAAAATTTTTGCAATATTCTTTTGTTTTTCTGTTGTCGTTTGCCCTTCTCTTTTTCTGCCGTTTTGTTCTGTTGTGTTTTTCCTCTCCATTACATCTCATATATATACACATAAGAGCCCAAAAGTAATAAAATCAAATAATGAGCCAAACGGCTCAAAGGAAATTTAAAGAGGAAAACAGCCCAAACGGCTGAGAGAAAATTAAAGATAAAACAGAACCGTTTCCTACTGTTTTTTCTTTGATTTCAATTTTCATTAATTCTCTAACAGTTGCTTCACTAAAGGTTCTTCCAAATAAGACTCCAATTAACTCTTTTGTGGAGTATCATCACCAAAAGCTTTAAAGCTCTAAAATAAGGAAAGAACAAATGTTAATAAATATGATTTCTCTTTGACTTATAAATAAAAAAAAAAAAGAATATTAAGAACTCTACCTCCATTAGATCTTCTCCTCTTCTAAAAAGCATTTCTTCTTTCAACTTATTATTATCGTTGTCTGTACATGTTGCCATCGGTGTACACAAACTTTGAGAAGAAGCACCATCAGTGTAATCGTCATAAATTTGTTCCAATTTTTTCTTGAGATTTCTCAATGAAACAACAAATTGAGCACTTGATTACCCATAAATCTTTTTGTAGGTGAATTCCACAAGTTTTAATTTTTATCGAGAGTCTAAAATCAAAGCTATTGATAAAATAATGCTAAAATTATACTAATATTTTTCAAACTTTGTAAGCATTCTACTTGTCATGTCTTTAAGATGCTCATCATTGCTCTGCTCTTTTTTCTTTAAAGTTATATAACATGAACTTACAAATACAAGTTTGAAATAGGCTACTTAATTCTAGAAAATACACTAGTTATTTTTAGCGTGAGTCATGAAATTTACTGTATAATAAATATGTCTATTTGTAATAGAACTCTAGGTTGTACAGGATTCTAGTCTACTTAAAACTCTTGTAATTTATTTTCTATATATACCTTTATTGTAAGGTAAGAATTAATAAGAAATATATTTCATTCACAGCATATTTGACTTGGTATCAGAGCGAACGTTCAAAAAGGGACTTTGTATTTTTTCTTCGTCTCTTGTCAGCACCACCGTCTTTCGCCTGTCAGCGTCGCCGCGCGTCTGTTTTGTCACCCGCCTGTCGTCCGCCAGTCCAACCACGCCAGCAGTGCCAGTCCGCCTGTCTCTCCAGCGCGCCTCCACCTGTCACTCCCGCCCGCCGCTGTAGCCCGCCTGTTCGTTCAGCGCTCTGTCTCCTCTATGTCTGCGCACCGTCAGCCCTCTGCTCTCTACCACCGTCGACTAACCCATCTCCACGTCGCTCCCAACTGTCGACGTCTCTGCCTCAAATCTCTGTCGGCAATTTCCTCTTCCCTAGCAAAACCCTAAACCTAACCCTAGTCCATCTCCTCAAACCCAAACCCATTAATTCTTATTAAATATGAAACCCTAGCCCATTTGCTCATCAGCCTATAACCAATCAGCTCAACTCATAACCCATCAGCCCATAACTCATCAGCTCAGCCCATCAGTCCAGTCAACAGACACAGTCAGCAGTCAATAGACACGGTCACCAGTCAAGTCAACTGTCCAGTCAGCAAACCCAAAAAAAAAAAATCATTCTGCTACATATTGTCTTTTTTAATGAAAAATTCGAAAGAAAATCAAGATTCTAAGACCAATGAAATATTTAGCCTAGCTATTCAAGCAAGGTCATCAATACCAAATTTTTATGGAGTAGCTGGACAAGATCATTATACGACATGTGGCGGTAACCCTACAACTTCTATAGCTGGTCGTGGTAAGATTGGTATGGTTTCAAACGTTTCTCACTCTGTTGGATCTGATACTTGGATTATTGATTCTGGTGCATTTAATCACATGACTTATGATAAATCTTATTTTACTGACTTGTCTTCATCACCAGTGTCTTATGTTACGAATGCTAATGGTGAAGCTTTTCCTGTATTAGGAATGAGACCAGTTTGTATTACCCCAACCTTACAGCTCCAAAATGTTTTATATGTATCGAATTTATCTCATCACTTAATATATGTCTCACAGTTGAATACTGAGTCTAAATATTTTGTAACCTTTTATCCTATATATGTGATTTTTAGGGATCTTCTTACCAGGTAACTAATTGGTCAGGGGTATCTGAGGAATAGGTTGTTTCGTCTGAATCAGAACTACGCAGGGGAGAAACCAGGAGCACAGTCCTGCACCTCTTTGACTTCAAGTTCTGACCAGCTAAGTGAAATTTGGTTATGGCATCGTCGCTTAGAGCATCCGTCTTTTAGTCTTATGAAAAAGTCTATGCCTACTCTGCTTATTGGTGTGAGTAAATCTGCTTTACGTTGTGAGACATTTGTGCTGGCCAAGAGTCATCGTACTACTTATTCTCCAAGTGTTTCTAATAGAAGTACAATTCCTTTTGAATTAATTCATTCTGATGTTTACCGTCTAAAGAGCCTACTATATCGAGTATGAGGTATTTTGTATCGTTTATTAATGATTGTACACGATTGTCATGGGTTGGTCTTCTTAAAAACAAAGATGAAGTTTTTCAAGCTTTTCAAAATATTCGTACTCTTGTTCAAACACAATACAATAGCACCATTAGAATCCTATGTTCTGACAATGGGGGAGAATATATTAATCGTGTTTTTCAAGATTTTTTCTAAACACATGGAACTGTTCACCAAACTACTTGCCCACAAATATTAGAACAAAATGGGGTATCCAAAAGAAAAAATCATCATTTACTTGATATGGCTCGTGCTCTCCTATTTAGTGATAATATGCCAAAATATCTTTGGGGCAATGCCATACAAGCTTCTGCCCGTCTCATCAATCGTCTCCCATCTAGTGTCCTTCACAGACAAATCTTGGTTGAGGTTCTCGCATCTCATGTATCTCTATTATCATTTCATAATCTTCTTGCCCGTGTATTTGGTTGTGTTGCTTTTGTCCATGTTCCTAAAAATCAAAGGTCTAAATTAGATGCTCGAGCAATTAGGTGTGTGTTTATTCGTTATGGAGGATATCAAAAAGGGTACAAGTGCTACCACCCACCTACCAGAAAGTATTATGTCACTATGGATGTCACTTTGTTTGAAGATATGAGCTATTTTTTCTCATCTGATACTTCTCTTAAAGGAGAGAATTCATACTTTGAAGAGCTATATCATGGTAAGGGGGAGGAATTGTAAGGAACTATGGAAGTAACGCAATTAGGAGATATTACGATGGGTCCAGTTAAGGTTCTTATCCCGTTGAGTTCAGTAGTAGAAGAAGCAGATGCTTCAAGTATCCAAGCACCAGATCCGATCACTGAAAATCAAAATGAAGACACAATTGTTCCCTCTCCTACCCTTGATCAACAACGCCCTTGTACTGAAGGTCACTCATCTGAGGTATGTAGACCCACTGATACTAATAGCATTAAGTCTAATGTTGGACAGTATGGGTTACCAAATAGGTCTACTCGGGGTCAACCAGCCAAAAGGTATGAACCAAATATTCATACAAAATCAAAGTATCCAGTAGCTAACTACATGTCCACTAAAAGATTATCTAAGTCATATAAATCATTTGTAAATCAAATATCTGATGTATCAGTACCTAACAAAGTGCAGGATGCGTTGGGAGATCCAAAGTGGAAGAAGGTAATGGATGAAGAGATGGAGGCGTTACAGAAGAATGATACTTGGTAACTGGTGCCTCCACCACAGGACAGAAGGCAGTTGGTTGTCGCTGGTGTTTACTGTGAAACATAATGCTGATGGATCTGTGAATCGATATAAAGCCCGCCTTATAGCAAAAGGGTTCACTCAGACGTATGGTGTAGACTACGATGAGACTTTTGCTCCTGTTGCCAAAATGAATACTATCCGGGTTCTGCTTTCGCTTGCTGCTAACTTAGACTAGCCACTTCAACAGTTTGATGTTAAGAATGCGTTTCTTCATGGAGAGTTAGACGAGGAGGTGTACATGAGTCTTCCACCTAGGTATATAGCTGATTCTCCTAGTAATTTTGTATGCAAATTGAGGAAGTCTTTGTATGGTCTCAAGCAGTCCCCTCATGCCTAGGTTGGAAGGTTTTCTCTGTTCATGCAAAAAGTTGGTTACAGACAGAGTAATTCAGACCATACGTTGTTTCTCAAACATCAACAAGGGAGGATAAATGCTTTAATTATTTATGTTGATGATATGGTAATTACTTGCAATGATACGGTTGAGATGGATAAATTACAGAGACAACTAGCCTCTAAATTCGAGATGAAGGATTTGGGTGAACTGAAATACTTCTTAGGGATTGAGGCAGCTAGGGGGAGATAAGAAATTTTTCTATGTCAGAGAAAGTACATTCTTGATGTGCTAACTGAGACAGGTATATTGGATTGCAAACCCATTGACACTCCTATTGAGCAAAACCATTGTCTAGCAAAGTATCTAGATCAAGTACCAACTAATCGAGCTCGCTATCAGAGGTTGGTTGGGCGCTTAATTTATTTAGCATATACTAGACCAGATGTGGCATATGCGGTAAGTGTAGTAAGTCAGTTCATACATAACCCGAGTCAAAGTCACATGGATGCAGTTGTGAGGATTTTAAGGTACTTGAAGTCGGCTCTAAGAAGAGTAGTAATGTTCTCTAAACACAACAACCCACTTGAAGTTTGCGGCTTCACAGATGCAGATTAGGTAGGAAATATTACAGATAGAAGGTCGACATCAGGTTATTTCACTTTTATGAGAGGTAATTTGGTTACATGGAAAAGTAAGAAGCAGAAAGTTGTGGCGCGATCTAGTGCTGAGGCTGAATATAGAGGTATGACTCATAGAGTATGTGAATTACTGTGGATAAGAAGTTTGCTATCTGATTTGGGTTTTGAACCCAAAAATACTATGAAGTTGTATTGCGACAATCGGGCAGCCATTTATATATTACAAAATTTAGTACAACATGATCGCACTAAGCATGTAGAGGCTGATCGTCACTTTATAAAAGAAAAGCTAGATGCCAAACTAATCAATTTCCTTTTTGTTCCCACTAAAAAGCAACTTGCAGATGTGCTCACCAAAGGAGTTTCCAGGAAGGGGTTATATGACTCACTAAGCAAGTTAGGCATGGTCGATATGTATGCTCTAACTTGAGGGGAAGTATTAGCGTGAGTTATGAAATTTACTGTATAATATATATGTCAATTTGTAATAAAACTATAGGTTGTACAGGATTCTAGTCTACTCAAGACTCTTGTAATTTATTTTCTATATATACTTCTATTGTGAGGTAAGAATTAATAAGAAATATATTCCATTCACAGTATATTTGACTGTTATCTCATAAAAAGAAGCCAAAAAACTACAAATTTTATCAATCTTTTCCCATTCAACTTCAATAGGGCAATTAACATAATTAGAATCAATAAAAGCTAATTGCTGAAATGCTTGTTTGTAGCATAAAGCATTTTCAAGCATTAAATAAGTAGAATTCCACCTACTCACAAAATCTTGCTTCAATCCTTTCTTGGAATCTAAAATAGTAAATTTCACGGATTCTTTAAACTTTTCTTTTCTTATTTGTAACCCACTAACATATTTAATGCATTCACGAATTTTACTAACAGCTTCATCAACATTTTAAAGCCTATCTTGAACAACTAGATTAATTATGTGTCTGATAACTCTAATTTATTAGAGTAATATTAGCTTTTAATTATTGAAAACTTACTTAATTACTTGAGAATATTTGCACAATTTGCTCATTTGAATATTATTTGTGCAATTTGTAGAAATGAGTAAATTCTTTGATATTAGATCTAAATCTATCTTGCATTTCATTAAAAAGACCTATATTTTAAAGTTCACTCATAAAACTTTCATGATTTATTCGCAAAGAACAAAGAGAACAAAAAAAGAAGCATTAATCAGGTTTGCCACAGCTTTGCTACAGCAAAGCACACCAGAATAAAAACAGCGTGAAATATAAAATTTGGCAACTAGGCTTGGGCTCTTAATTAAAGGACGATAATAGACAGTTAATAACTCAAATATTTAAGAGCAAATTTGGAGGTTAACACAAGAATCTCATCTTAACTTAAACCTAAGGATTAACATATAAAAAGGGGGCTAGTTTGCATATCAAGAACAGACATGCAAATTCGACAGAAAAAGAATATCAAAACAGAGGAGTAAAATAGCAGCAAATTCTGGATCAGGAAAGAGACCAATTGCATTGATCAATTCAAGGGCTTGGTTCGCAAGGATTATTAGTGAGAAAAGTAAGAGAGAATTAGAAATTTTGTAACTCAATTAATTGAGAACTTAATTAAAGGAATTTCTTAATAATTTACTCTTTCTTCTATTGTTCTCTATCTTCTTTCAATCTCTATAACTCAAATGGATATAATTTTGAATATTTATGAATTGATATTTGACTTTATGGATATTATTAGCTAATTTTCATCCAGTTAAGATTGTAGATGTGTAAGTGAGTGTAGTCTCTGTTCTTCAATTTTAAAAATCTGTGCTTTACCTTGACAAGAGGGTGCTAGTTATTAAATGCTTATTTTATTGATTAATTATTGTTGATTACTTGATCACCAATTGATAGGATAACAAAATTGAGATTAATACTGAAAAGATTAGTTGATGTTAGATGAAGCTTGATTAATGTGTGTTTAATTTGAATATAACGATAAGAATTAAAATTGTAATTAATATAAGAATATATAGTTGTCTCACATAACCCAAAAAGAATTGATGCATTGAATATTGTTCCTAGACTCAATTGTGCAAAAGAATGTGCTTCATTGAGCCTTAAGAATTATAAACGCTGCAGATTCGAAAGAATCCATTGTAATTTTTGAATTCTGGTTACTGGTATATTTTGCCACAGCAGTCGTGATCTGACTGCATCACTTGTTACATTTACAATCCTAACTGATTTATCCACTTAAGATTCTTGTTATCCTTCTTGTTGAGCTTTGTTTTAGTATTCTAACTCTTGTTATCTCGTGCTTATTAATTTATTTTATTTTATTTTGTTACACAAAACATCAAATATTGATTTTATTAGTTAAGTTTTACAATACTTTCTAATATTTCAATCTCCATGTGAACGAGCTTTCTTATCATTATATTACTTATTTGCGACACTTGCACTTGCGTAATATCTTATACACTTTTTAAGCAACAATGTGCACAATAACAGATATGATAAAATTCACCATTATAAATAAGAGATCCATGTAAACTCAAGTTGTTAACCAACTTAGGAACAAATTTAATATTGGTAGAAGCATTGTCCAAAGTCATGGAAAAAGTTTTCTTATCAATTTCTTACTCACGTAACATAGAATGGACTTTAGCACATAAAGATGGGGCATAATGTGAATGTAACATAAAAGAGAAATTCAGTACTCTTTTTTATAATTTTCACTCACTATCAACAAAATGATAAGAGAAATGTAACCATTATACGTCAAAGAAGACCAACAATAAAAAGTAAGACAAATTCTTCCGTGACATAAATCTAGCATAGATCTAATCTTTAACTTTCATTTAAATACATCTTAAAAACATCAGAATTTCTAAACACTACTTTAACGTAAATCAGGCATGATGATAGCTTTAATGCCATCATATTCAATAAATTGGAAAGGTAAATCAGGCATGATGATAGCCCTAGCAATGAAATCTCTATATATTTATGTATCACATTTAGTAGATTTAATTGTATATCCTTCGTTACTCTTTTGAATTATTATTTGAGCAACATCATGATTAGTACTGTTAGGACACTTCTCATAATGACGCTTAAAATTACATGTTCCATGTGAAGACTCAGCTCTATAAGTAGCACCACAATATATGCACTTAGCTCTTTCCTCATTGTTAGGTCCCAGTGCAAGTTTATCATAATGGTCCCAAATTTTTTATCCGTTCTTCCTGCGTTTTATCTCTTTTGCTTTTGATTCTGTATTAACATTAGTTGTCATGACCTCAACCTTTTGAATCTCATCACTAACCTCCCTTTCTTCGTTTTCAAGATGTCCCGATGGTTCATTCAAGCTAATTTTAATCTAAGTATCAAATGAGATTAAATGAGAAAGAGTAAACATATCATGATACGTTGAAATATTGTTGAATTTTTTTTTTTAATAATGAATAATGAATAATGAATGGTTGAGACCATAGCAAGGAGATTAAAAAAATTCTAATTTTTTTATTAAAAAGAAAGAACTTTTGATGATAACATATCAAATGTAAGAAAATAGCATTCATAATCAAAATAAATGCAAACTTGATAAAATAAAAAACTAACAGTAGTAACTAAATCATGAAGATAAAGAACAAAACAAAAAATTGAAGAATATATTCTAGTAAAAATAAATAAGAGTTACTTGGTTACTGGAATGGAGTAATTAAATAAAAAGAAAATAAATCTAACATCCCAAATGAAGAAGAAATAGAAGTAAACCTGATGATTGATGGGCTAAGGGTGGGCATAGGTCTAGTAGGTCTGCTATTAAGTCATTTTACAAGCCGGTCTTATTTTGACAGTTTTAAAAAATTTAAAATCTTAGCCGACCTATAACTCCTAAAAAACCAATCTTCAAGCTGACCTACAATGTCGGTTTGAGGAAGGTTGGTTTGGAGGTTTTTGACCTATAATTTTACTTAAAAATTATTATCATAATAACTACTATCCTTGCTCATATAATTTTACTAAAGTTAGAGTATACAGATGTATTACTATCGATTATAAGAACTACTATCCTTGCTCATATTATGTGCCATATGTGAATGATATCTCATGCTTCACAGTTTGGTTGACCTATTAACAATCCAAACTCATGCTTTTATCGTGTTTAAATGGGTTAACCCATTAATGACCCAAAATCACATCAAGTCTTATTCGTGTCGTTTTTTTTAAGTAGTGTTTGAGTCATGCTAGATCGATACTATATTTTATAAATAAAAATTATATGATTATGTAAAAAATTTGTCCCAACATGAATGCAAGTCTAAGCCATGTTGGACGACTTAATTTAACCTATATAAATTTTCATGGATAAAATTAATTGTCTTAACTTTTTCTTCCATAAAAAAATAAAAATAATATTTTTATTTTTAAAATACAAGAAAATATAAAATAAATTGAATAATAATTTAAATAAATTTTTATAATAAAATTATTTCGTTGGGTAAGAAAACTACACAAAACAAAATTAAATTCTATTTTTAATATAAATTATTTTATTAAAATATATATCATAAATTTTATTTACTATATATAAATTATCATCAAATATTTTAATGACTTCAACGTAATATATTCAATTCTTTCCACTAAACATAAACTCCTGTAATCATAATTCGTATATGGTCTGCATACAGCCCTACACTCTGTTTAAAGTAATCTTGGAAAATACACCATAAGTCATAACCCAGCTCTAAATGACAAGTCTAAAAGGTGCTTTAAAGGAAAATAAATATGAGATGTAAGATATACAGTAAAAGAAAAGAAAAAAAAAATTGAAACAACAGATGGAAGATGGTCTTTTCATATTTGTTATTTTTAATTTCGACCTTTAGAATTGGTAACCTTAATGTGCTTGTCTATGAAGAAGCAAATATGTTTATAATTTCGACCAACCATCCTCTTTTCTCCAAACTATGAAAAGATTTGATCCGTCTTTGCAAAAATATCAATGCTCTAAAGAGAGGTTAGAGTTTTATTGTAGTGTAACACATTGAAAACATATCAAAGTAGGCTTTATAAATACTGGGTATCCTCTTGAGTTAACTCTTTGGATAGAGAGGAATCCAAGTTCAAACTGCACGTAGAAAAACATGCAGCATGTTTCTTCTCTCCCTATAACACCTCTGTTCTCCTTGTTTTCTTTATTAAAAACTGTTATTGAGTCACCCTACCAAAAATTTAGACTTCGCTATTTTAATTGGAGGTTTCATGCAAGCCAGTGTAAAAATGAAAATAGGTACGGTATAAAAGAAAAGAATTATAAAGAAAAAGGTATGTCAAGGCATCAGAAAAGAAGTGGAGATCACACATCTTTGCTGAAATACTGTATTAAGATATAACTTACAAAATTTATCAGTTTACTATATGGAAGCAAACCAGAATGGAAACAACAAAGCCAATCAAGTAGCAGACAACTAAAGGAAATGTAGAGAGAATAAAAAGTGGATGTACTAAATCTAAAAAGAGGCAAACTATCACATAAATTATGCTTACTACAAACTAACTAGTTTTGCAATACAGAAGCATAAGTCTACTCAATCGGTCAATCCTAGGCAAAACATGACACTCACATTCAGATGAGAGGTTCATTGGATTATGGAGAAGGGAATTAGATACCTGTACACATGCTCTAAGCATTTTGGTAATGATGCAGCTTGTATAACACCACCTTTCCAGCAGCATTCCCAATGGCCATGAAGCCTCCCCCAGGACTAAAATCCAAACAGCGGGGATAATGCAGCATCCTGTTAGGTGGCGGCCAGTTGGAGAATACAGTAAATGATGGTACGTGTATCAACCTTAAGCTGTTCTTTTTCATGCTTGAGCAAATAGCCAATATTTGGGCATCGTTATTGAACTTCAGGTAATCTACTTTAGTTGTAAGATTCTCAATCGTCTTAATGGGTTTTCTTTTGCCCCCCAAAAACTCCTCTCTGTTATAAACATTGACAATCCCACTGTCTGAACCAGCTGCAAACAAGGTTCCATTTGGAGAGGTACATAGGGATGTACCATTAATGCAACCTTCATCAACAGCCTTATGCAAGCAAGTCCTTGTTCTCAAATCCCAGTGGTAAACCTGTCCATCCCCACCAGAGCTCAATAATTGCTTGCCATCATCAGCAAAAGCTAAAGAGCGAACAGTGCCATTCATCTTTAGTGTCCCAATCAATTCTTTAGTTTTGGACGAAACCAACAAGATGTAACCCTCGTTTCCCACAAATGCAATTGTACTAGAATCAGGGGAAATCTCAAAAACTTCCAAGCTTTTTTCTTCCCTACCAACAAGAGGACCTACTTTGTCAACTGTTGCTTTTACTAAATCAAAGATATAGAAAAACTTTCTCCTTCCCGCAACAATAACCTGAGATCCATCAGGCATAAAGGATGCCTTCCGAATGGGACAGTCCTCAAGAAAAATGCTTTGTATTTTAGTATTCCTTTTTCCATCTATCTGAAAAAATCGGAGCTTTTTATCTAATCCAGCAGAAAGTAGCAACTGTGCATTTCTATGAAACTGCACAGAATTTATAGGACCATTAGAAGGCTCTTGTATGTTTGCATCAACAAGTTTTGAGCATTCAAGAAGTCCAGGTAACAAATTTTTATTACTTTTAACAACAAGATCCTCATTTGCTCTGAGAAGATCAGCAACAGCTCCAATATCCTTGTAACCATGAGCAAGCACTTCCCGATTCTCTTCATCTGATGATTCATCATCAGAAAATCTATCATTCCTTGCTCTTGAATCAAGTTGGGCCCATTCTGTGCCAGGATTCAGCTTCGCATGTTGAGCCCTCAATCTTGAGACATACTCAGAACCAGAAATCAATTTTTCATCCTCTGCCTGCCTTAGCTTCCTCAATCTGTTAACTTTTGCAATATCAATGTTGGTTCTATCCTCTTCTTCATCCTTCCAGACAGGTCTCCTTACCTTAATTTCCTCTTCGTCACTGCAATCTGCACCCTCTTCATAGGCAGAGGACACATTCTTTGCAGAACCAGATCGGTTAACATAAAACAAAGCTGAGGATTTATCCACACCACCATGGACATCTTCCTCATCCTCCTTTCCAAAGTCAACTGGAGAATAAAGGGAACCAAACAAAAAACTTTCCAGTTTCTTAATTTCTCTTTCTTGCTCTAATGCTATTTGTTCATCTTGTTTCTGGCGTGCTCTTTTACTCTTCTTCATCCTCAAAGTATCCAGTTCAGATTCTTTTCCACCTTCAGCGTCTTCTGTGCCTTCCAAATTTGAGGCCTCATCAATATCCACCCTCTTAACCTTGTTGCTTTTATTTATAGGGACAACATTCTGAGATATTAAACTCATCTTCAATACGATATAGGCTACTTCTGCAAAAGTATCAAACAGAACTTAGACAAATGGAATTAAAGAGACTGGCTCTGTGATATATTTATCTGAAATATAATTTAATCTAAAAGCCTAAAAAAAAAAAAAACCTAACAGCTAGAACGGGAACTACAAACTGAAACTTATACTCACAGACAAACAAGTTAGCAACCAGAGAGAATATTGACAAATGAATACATTAATACAATCGAAATGCATAATATGGAGGAGCAAACCCCATTAAATAAACTTCAAAGGTCAATATCGATGCAAAGATGATTCGTACAATAGTCAATAAGTTGCCCTATCATTCTATTCGAACTAATGGGAAAATCAAATGTTAGATTCATAAGCTTCATGTAAACTGCTAACACCTAAGGAATATCTACATAAGGATTGTCTTATTATACAAGAAATTTCCAAAAGAACTATTAATATTATACAATATGGTTGTTTCACGAAGATTATGCTGGACACGCAAACTAGTGGACCCTCCCTAAACTTCCATTCTATCTTGAAAATTAAACTTTGATATAACAATTCAGAAAAAGCCTACAACTTTAAGCCAAATCATTGTGGAATAGCTCTCGTTAGAGCATAAGGTCCTAATTTCCAAACTTCTCTTGCACACAACAGTCATAAATCAATGAAATACAATACAACTTTTTTCCTCAAAACTTGTCAGAAATCAAACAGAAATAACTGGATAATAAACTACTTAAACTCATGTATCAACAAACAAGCCGACAAACGCAAGCATCCATCAAAAGTCTAAACCCAAAAACGAAAAAGACATCTCAGTAAAATAAGTGGACCGAAAATACCAGATGACGCAGCTTTGAGGAGACTCGCGATGGTAGCAGCGCAAAAATTAGTGAACTAGGTCTGAAATTCTGTCCTGATGGCGCCTGATTTGAAGAAACAAAAGAACCAGACGGGTACATACCACGTTCGTCTATTCTTGGGGCTTAATGAGCTGGACTGGAATATCTGTTGGGCCTTAAATGGGCTTCACCTCACAAAAGAATCATTTTATTTCGAATTAAATACCTAAAATATCAGGCATTATGGATATATAGTAGGTTTTTACAAAATCATGCTGCGACTTCATTTTGAGCGTAAGCATTTACAATTTTGTCCTTTAGATTTCTTCTAGCTAATTGTTACAACACCACCTAGCAAGCCCTTCAAACCCTCTGCTTCTTTGGACTCCACACAACTTCAGTTTTGTAACATGAAATAGAGGGCTTTTTATTTGGGTTGTAAACAGAAAATTCAATAGTCTAAGTATCAGTTAGGATCTGTGACTCCTTTAGCTCACAACAGGTTGATTCTCTTCTACTTCATCTTCTTCTTGTTGGTTTTGTTCTTAGAAGAAGGCATCGACTACCTTTCTGACAAAAGCCTTGAATGGGGGTTTGGTAAGGTCAAGGTCAAGGTCTGTCGAGGCATGCTTTCTAATCTTGTGCTTAGTCACCTTGTCCACGTTCGATTCTTCTAGAGTTTTTTGCACAACTTTCTCAACTCTCTTTTCCAATTCCTGCTCCATTATTTTTTTGGGTTTTCATTTTTGCTTCTTTTTTTTTTTTTTTGCAGGTGACTCCTTTCAAACATTTTATTTAATTATGAGTTGTTTTTATTTAGAATCTAAAATGTTAAAATGAATACATATAGATAGAAATAGAGAAAACATAGAGAATGAAATAAAAGAATTGGTTGAAACTGAAATTTAGAGTTGGAAATATGGATTGGGGAAGACGAAAGGTTTTGGTCGAAGAATTTGCTCAAGCATAAACTGTTACACCATTACTCTTCTAAATGTAAGTATCATTTTATTACCTATTAACTCTACTTACATTTTACTACCTATTAACTCTTATCTTACCCACCAGTACGTGTATTCCTCAATTACTTTCTTTTGATTGTGGTGTCTTCTTTAGATGATGGTTATCTTGGCTTTCTTTTGATTTGATATTGTATATATCATGTTACATACACCTCTGTTGTTGTATATAATATATTACATATATTTCTGTTGTTGTATGTAACATATTACATATATCTCTATCGTTGCAAGTAACACGTTACATACCTATCTGGTGAGATTGCCGGAGATCTAGTGATGTCATCGGCAGACTTGCAGACTTAGCGGAGCTTTGGTCAATTTACCAACAAAGTCACGTGAGCTTTGTTGTATTTATTTGTTAGCCCTAAAGGACATTTTAGTAATTTTATAATTTTTATGTAATTAAAACTTACAATTTTAGACATATTTTTGTTAATTTTAGAAAATATTAGCTTACAATCTAAATGTATGCTATTTAGGCCCAAAGTTCTTGTATTTCAGTTTTGACCAATTCTACTTACATTTCACACACCTCTCTATATACATACTCTTAAGATATGCTTTTTCATTTATATCCTTTATGATATAAAATTTTACTTTTTTTGTCCAAATAATAAATTCTTAAGATTCTTAAGCCAAAATAATTTTTGTTGAAAAATTAATAATTTTCTCTTCTTTTATTTCTTAAAAGAAATTATTCTGTTGATATTTTTAAAGAATTTATTTTAATTTTTTTTTTAAATAATGTCTAAAAAGACTTTAAATTCTTCTAAAAATTTTCTTTTGTTATTGTATTTTTTAAATATTTTAATTTCTCTTTTAGTATATCTATTTATTCTTGTGATAGTATTATGTTGTTCATTTTTTATTTTATATATGCTAAGAACATTTTAGTAAAATTTTTCTTAAAATTTTATTATTTTTCAGTATTTTGTACTAAATTAAATAATTATTTTAAATTAGAGATTTGTAATAATATAAGCATTCTTATTCTTAATAAGTCTTTTACTTATGATGTAATCGTGTTAATTCCACGTTCCAATTGAAAAGTACTTTATAAATTATTATTTGTGATATTTCTTTGAGTAATTCTTTTATTAATTCCTTAATTAATAATACTAATTATATTGTTTCTTTTTTATAATATTTTAAATAATTTACTTCTTTATTAAAATTAGGTTAGGTGTGCCTAATTTTAAACATTTTATTTATAGCCTTTTTTGTAAAATATGTTTATAGCTCTCATACTAAATTTTTAGCTGAATTTTTAAACTTCAATTAACTTATCTTCCTATATATTATTTGAATAAATAAAAATTAAAAATTAGATTGTCAAATTCGTTTACCTTGACAAATTTATATGTGAAATAATTTCTTAAACAATTTTATACTGGATGATCTATTATGTATAAAATACTAAAAATATAATATGTATAATAATCTAAAATAGTGTCAAATCTTTTAAAATTTTATAAACAAGTTTCATAATTGTCAAAATATTGTTCTAAGAATTTCATATATTTTCCTTCAAAATCTTCTATCTTGATCATAATTTTTTATTTTATTTTCACTTACTTTTGATTATAAATTTTTTCCATGTCTACAAAATTGAGGTTAGTTAAACACTAGTTGTTTCTTCTTGAGTTTTAAGTTACAAATTATCAAGTTCTTCGTCTATCTAACGACTCAATTCTTGAATTAATTTATTTTTACTAGTTTAAGGCTTGCTTCAAGATCCAAGTAATCTTTATTTTGGTCTTTTACTAAATTGTACTTTTTTTATTGTTTAGAAAAATAGTCAATTAATTATTATAAATTTTCAATTATTTTTTACCTTCTTGCACTTCTTTTAAAGTTGCCTTTTACAAATGTTTTAAAACAAACAAGAGCTTGTTTGAGATATATTGTATCTTTTAAATTTTCTTTAATTTTAGGATATTTCTTAATTTTACTTTTATATAAACATATGACTAATTTATTGGTTTTATTATAATTCATTTTCATGTCATTATGATTGTTTTTTAATTTCTCCATAAATCAAGATATAGTTTATGAATTCAACAATATTAATAAAATTCAAGGTATACTATTTTCTAATGTAAATTGAGTTGTTTTTAAATATGGGTTTACATCGTACTTTTGCTTCTTAACTATCTCCTTCTTGTTCCAAATAACTAAACCTCATTCCAAATTCAAACTTATAGACCTCCTATCCCTGCTGATCTTGTTAAGATTCGTACTCAACTTTTTAGATTTAAAGTAAGAACTAGATTTGGAATTTAAACTAGACTTTTATTCATTAAACAAATAGTTTACAACCTATAGAACTAGCAATATTGAAAGGGTTTCTAATTCATAATCATTCTAAAATACAAAGATAGAAATGGATAAGAGCTAGAGTGAAGTGATTTCATATCCCTCTAACAGAAGAGTGTTTCATTTTATTGACACAAGGGTTCTCTATTTACATTGGTGAAATATTACTATTTTACGTAACTTTTCTTTTAAGCGTCTAAAATGTCTACATTATTGCTGGCTTCAGTACCAATTCTAGAGGTGGTCCTTACATTATTTATACATTTTCTACCGACACTAAGCTCTGTGAAGACTCTGAGTCCACATAAGCTTCCTTATTTCCAATGCAATAAATGCATTTGTGGTTTTCAGATTGCTTTTTTGAATAATGGCAAAATACTTTCTGGATTTCTTCATCTACTTCAAGCTCATTGCAGTTGAAATTAGTTTTATATGTAATTACTTTTTCATTATCTTTCTCGGTTATGACTATATTACTCTGAAAAGTAATAATGACTTTATTGGTGCAATAATTAACCTTGATTTCAAAAGAGTTATTAATTCTTCTTATTTCATGGTAAATTTGGCTTAGCATTTATTCTCTTTCAATACAATGATAGGGCTTTGGGACGAAGGATTTCTAGTTTAGTATTAGCTAGCCCAAGTTTAATAAAATGATATGAACTTGTTGGTTTTTTTTGTCACAATTCATTTTTGAACAGAAACATCTTAAATAAATTGACTTGTCTGTAGTCCTAATTTTATTTTTAAAATTTTTGATAGATTTTTTAAAACTATCAGAAAAATAGTCTAATTATTTTAAATCATTTTCTGGATATAGATTTTGTATTAATCTAGCATGGAATGCCCTGTAGACAAATACTAGATCAACTCATTTTAAAATATTAAATTTGCCACCTGATGAAAAATCTTTTTTTGTGGTATAGAACTTCATATTATCAAGATATTCTTCAATAGTTTTATTGGCTAGGTTATATAAGCTTATTCAGTGTTGTTTTGTCAGGTTCCTATATCTTTATCTTTCTTCTTATAAGAAATTGCTTGTTACTTTCTTGAAAATTATTGGTTTTTGAATCTTTCCAGGGTTCTTTAACCTACTAATTTCTTCAGTAGGTTGTTGTATTATTTGAGAGTAATTCCTTGTTATTTCTGTTGGTGATATCAACTTTGGGACCTTATAATTAGTATAGCTTCATTATGCTTCCATTTTGTTATTGAAAACTATGTGGATGATGCTACTAAACTCTAATATTGCTCTGCTTGCCTCTAGCCAAATTAGTGTAAGTTCATGATTTTAGCCCATTGTATACAACGTAGACCTTGTTTGAATCTTCCTTCTCGGTTTCATCTGCCTAATTAATCGTGTCTTTTTTCTTCTTTGAATTGTTAATATTGGTTTCCTCATTTCCTGTTTTTATAATTTTAATTCTTTTATTTTCAATTTCTTTTGAAGATTCAACTTCATTACCCTTTGAGTTTTTACGTTTTTTAGGATTTTTCTGTTTAGTTGATTCAGCTAACGTACATTTACTATTTAAAGACTTCTTAAGATATAATACCTCCAGTTGTTTCTTGAAGATTTTGATTTCATTTTACCGAATTGAGATTTTCTTTTCGTTGATCTTGATTTCTATATCAACATGAATCATTTCTATAATTAAAATATAGTTAGAGATGCTAATTTTCTTGTCAAAGCATCTGTCAAACTATTTTTAGTTCTTAATAAATATTCTACATTAAATTTATAATGGTTAAACCATTGTTACTCTATAATGAGTCTTCCTTGTTTATAATCACCTGCAATATTGATTCTTAAAAAATGTTCAAAATTATTATTGTTACTTCTAACAATAAATTTTGAACTTATAACATATACTGTAAATTTTTTAATACTTTTTTAACAATTAAATATTCTTGTTCATTACTATGATAATTTAATTCAAGGCATTGAAAAGATCTTGAAGTAAATCTACAAATGTATTCATCTTGCTATCAAATTTTGCTTTTAACATTGCTTCCCAATATTCATGTGAAGTGTTTCTTTTTATTATCATTTTATCATCTGATCTTAAATAGTATGAAGCTACTAAATCTTTTACCTGTGCTTTTACTTTATCCTTATATTTAGTGTCTTGATGAGTCTACTGTCAAACACAATCTTTTTTCAAGCATAATCTTTTTTCAAGTTTTGTTTTTAATAGTTTTCTCATTTCTGCTAATTTTTTCTATATATGTTTCTTCATATGTTAAATATCTTAAAAAAATTTGTAATTGATTTTTATCTTTGATCACACTAAGAAAACTTTGTATGTTTTTTTAAAATATGGTATTGTATGTGATGTTTTTCATCTTCTATTCTAACCCAATTGTTTGTTAAGTAATATTTCCTTTCTTTTCTGATAGTAATATTCCCTTTCTTTTCTGATAGTAATATTTCAGATTTTTTATATTATTGTAAAACGTTAATAATATTTAAATAATGTAAAGTGTGGTGAATTATTGAAAATAATTATTTTCAATTCCAAGAGTTCTTGAATTTTGTTTTAAATTTTTTTTAATCCTTTAGAGTATAAATTATTGGTTTAACTTTTATGACATTTGAATGATTTTTTTTAGTTTTATGTTTGCTATTTAATTGAATTTATTAATATTTAAATCTAATAAATTTTTTGAACATAATGTTTTTAATAATCTTCGTATACATGTTAATACTTTATTTCATATAGAAAGAAATTTTAGTCAATCTCTATCTCTAAATAAATATTTTCTAAATATGATTTTTATTTTTCTATATTCTCACCACGTTTTCGTTTTTTATGCTGCAACATAAAAGTTTGTAATGAAACAATTAATAATTTTCTGATTTTTGATACATAGATAGTCTCACCATCTAGGAGTGTTAGGCTTATATTATCTAGGTACTTGATAAAAGGTTGATACAAATTTTAAAATATTATTTTTTAATAAAATATCAACTCTAATTTCTTGTTGATATATTGTAAGTATATAAAAGATTTCTCCTCATATTAATACATATGTATTTTTTTAGACTTTATTAAGGTTTATTGTAGTATTATTTGATATTCTTATTACTAATTCCTTTTGTGATTGTTTCCAAAATTCATTTAAAAATACATATTTACTAGCTATACGCATACATACATCTGTGTCAATATATGCATGTAAATGATAATTTTTATATCCTTTAAATTTTAATTATATTTTTATATACGTACTATTTAGTTTTGTTATACTGAATAATTCATTTATTAATTATAATTAAAATCAGAGTCAAAATCAAATGTTTTTGAGTCTATTATTTCTTCTTTAATTTCTTTTAATAGATAGATACTGCATGTATCATTTATATCAAATTTCTCTATTGATTCTAATTCCATATTAAAAGCTTCTTATTAAATTTTTGTTTTTTGGGAAAATTCATTTTAAATTATTTCTTATGTTGAAGCCTATTAGAACATTCATTTGCATAATGTTCTTCTTCATTACATATCCAACATCTACATTTTTTCTAATGGACAATAATTTTTCTTCTCAGGTGTATTATATTTTCTTCTTTTAAAATATCTTTGTTTATAAGGTTTTCTATTATATATTCTTTTATACTTTTGAAAATCTTGCTTCTTATATTTATATTTTCTTATTTTTTTGAATTTTTATGTTTATTATATTTATTATAAGATCTTATGTTACAACCATATTTTTTTAGCATTCTAAAATCTCTTGAATCACAACAGATTTTATCATTTCCTCTTACTTGTTTGATTCTTTTGTTTCTTGATATTTTACTATTATCCAACTTTTAAGACTTCTTATTCTTCCTCCTAACATATCAGATATTGTTTCTCTATTTCTATTATTTCATCATTCTGTCATAGTTTTATGCAATTTTTCTGGTAATAGTTGAAAAAATATTTTCTTATAAGTTTCTTGCATCAAAAGTGATAACTTATGATAATAAATTTCATATTTATATACAAAAGAATCTATGTAACACATATTGCATATTTTCATGTTTGCTAAATGCAATTTAACTTCATTTATTTTATTTTTACTAGATTCATTAATCTTTCTACCTTTATCTTCTCCAATGATTTTCATATATATCTCATTTATTATAATGTTTAAGTATTCTCTTCTAATAGTTGCATTTTCTTGCATTATTATATGTTGTTTTTCTGTTAAATTTGTAAACTAAATTTTTACATTTATTATCATTTTATGAACTACTAATACTCTACAAGTTAAGATGTTTGTTTGTATGATTGCAGAAGTTTGTATAATTATACTCATTCTACTAACACATTTATCTAAAGCTTTATTTCTATCTATTATGCAATCTAAATCTAGAATTTTTATGAGGTCTAAACTCTAGCGGCATACTAGTTTTAGTACTCCAATATAATCCTTCTTTTAGTTTTGGTTGCTGCCTGCTTTAATTAAAATGTTCAAGTTCTCCTAGTCTTTGTCTATTCATTTTTTCTTTATGTGAGTTAGATATTTCTTTTCTTTGTAGATTTGATTTTTGTGGGGTAGATAATACAGGTTTTATGTAAATTCTTTGAATTATATTTTATTTTTCAAATTCACTTTCAATAATTACTGTCATATCATCTTTTTCTTTATTTGTACAAAGCTTTTTTTCATAATATTTTTCTAATTTTTCATTTGTTAAGGCTAACAAATTAATTAATTTTCCTATATTTGTATTTTTGGATTCATGAATTATTCTTCCAAATCTTTTCTGTATTTCATTTAGACTATAACTAAATTTTTTTTCATTTTTTCTTTTATAATTGTTGGGTATTAAAGTATCAGATTAAAAGGGTTCTTCTTTAAACCTTTTAATAGATCAAATTAAAATTCATTTTCTTTAGGTATATTATTAATATTTCTTTTTAATTATATAATTTTCTTATGTATATCTAAAATTAAATATGCTAAATAAAATGTATTTTTTTATTGTATTACTACCTCACAATAGAGGTATATATAGAGGATAAAATACAAGAGTCCTAAATAAAATAGAACTATGTACAACTTAGAACTCTATTACAGATAGACACTAATTACATAACTTACGCTAACACTTCCCCTCAAGTTGGCGCATACATATCGACCATGCCCAACTTGCTTAGTGAGTCATAAAATACCTTTTTGGAAACTCCTTTGGTGAGCACATCTGGTCTTGTATGTGTCAAATAAATTAGGCGCCCAACCAACCTTTGATAGCTAGCTCGATCAGCTGGTACTTGATCTGGATACTCTGCTAGACAATGATTTTGCTCAATAGGAGTGTCAATAGGTTTACAATCCAACATGCCTGTTTCAGTTAGTAGGTCAAGAATGTATTTTCTTTGACATAGAAAGATTCCTTCGCTCCCCCTAGCTACCTCAATTCCTAGGAAGTACTTTAGTTCACCCAAATCCTTCATCTCAAACTCAGAGGCTAGCTGTCTCTGTAATTTATCCATCTCAGCAGCATCATCTCCAGTAATTACCATATCATCAACATAAATAATTAGAGCTGTTACCTTCCCTTGTTGATGTTTGAGAAATAACGTATGGTCTGAATTACTCTGCCTGTAACCAACCTTCTGCATGAACTGTGAAAACCTTCCAAACCAGGCTCGAGGGGATTGCTTAAGACCATACAAAGACTTCTTCAATTTGCATACAAAATTATCAGGAGAAGCAACTACATACCCAGGTGGAAGATTCATATATACCTCCTCGACTAACTCTCCATGAAGGAACGCATTCTTGACATCAAGCTGTCGAAGTGGCCAATTAAAGCTTGCAGCAAGCGAAAGTAGAACTCGAATAGTATTCATTTTGGCAACTGGAGCAAAAGTTTCATCGTAGTCTACACCATACGTCTGAGTGAACCCTTTTGCTACAAGGCGGGCTTTATACCGATTCACAGATCCATCGGCATTATGTTTCACAGTAAACACCCATCGACAATCAACTGCCTTCTTGCCTTGTGGTGAAGGCACAAGTTGCCAAGTATCGTTCTTATGTAATGCCTCCATCTCTTCCGCCATTGCCTTTTTCCATTTTGGGTCTCCCAACGCATCCTGCACTTTATTAGGTACTGATACAGTAGATATTTGATTTACAAATGATTCATATGACTTAGACAATCTTTTAGTAGACATGTAGTTGGTTACTGGATATTTTGATTTTACATGGATACTTGGTTCATATCTTTTGGGTGGTTGACCTCGAGTAGACCTATTTGGTAACACATACTGTCCAACACTAGACTCAACGCTATTAGTATCAGTAGGTATACATACCTCAGATGAGTGACCTTCAGTACCAAGGAGCTGTTGATCAAGGGTATGAGTGATGCCTGAAGGAACAGCAGTATCTTCATTTTCATTTTCATTGGTTGGAACTGGTGCTTGAACACTTGGAGTATCTGTTTCTTCCACTACTAGATTCAATGGGTTAAGAATCTCAACTGGACCCATAGAAATATCAGTAGGTGATTCTTCCAAATCCTCCTCCTCACCATGATACAGCTCTTCGAAATATGAATTCTCCCCCTGACGAGCAGTATCAGGTGAGGAAAAATAACTCATGTCCTCAAAGAAGGTAATATCCATAGTGACATAATATTTCTTGGTCGGAGGGTGGAAGCACTTGTACCCTTTCTGATAACCTCCATAATATTTCCTGCTCGGGCATCTAACTTAGGCCTCTGATTTTTAGGAACATGAACAAAAGCAACACAACCAAATACACGGGCAGGAAGATTATGAAATGATGACAAAGACACATGAGATGCGAGAACCTCGAATGGGATTTTGCCGTCAAGGACACTAGATGGAAGACGATTGATGAGATGGGCGGAAGCTTATACAGCATCGCCCCAAAGGTATTTTGGCATATGAGCACTAAATAGGAGTGCACGAGTCATATCAAGTAAATGACGATTTTTTCGTTCAGACACCCCATTTTGTTCTGGTGTTTGTGGGCAAGTAGTTTGGTGAACAATTCCATGTGTTTTGAAAAAATCTTGAAACATACGATTAACATATTCTCCCCCATTGTCAGAACGTAGGACTCTAATTGTGCTATTGTATTGTGTTTGAACATGAGTACGAAAGTTTTGAAAAACTGAAAAAACGTCATCTTTGGCTTTTGACCAAAACACACGTCTCACAATGTAAAATAGACTCACTAACACCAATAAACAAAGTAGGCATAGATTTTTTCATAAGACTAAAAGAAGGATGCCCTAAGCGGCGATGCCATAACCAAATTTCACTTAGATTGTCAAAACTCGAGGTCAATGCGGTGCAGGACTGTGCTCCTGGTTTCTCCCCTGCGTAGTTCTGATCCAGACGAAACAATCTGCCCCTCAGATACCCTCGACCAATTATTTCCCTGGTAAGAAGATCCTGAAAAATCACATACATAGGATAAAAGGTTACAAAACATTGAGACTCAGTATTCAACTGTGGTATAGATATTAAGTGATGGGATAAGTCAGGCACATATAAAACATCATGGAGCTGTAAAGTTGGAGTGATACAGACTGACCCCTTTCCTAAGACAAGAAAAGCTTCACCGTTAGCATTCGTAACATAAGATACTGGAGGGGAAGATAACTCAGTAAAATACGATTTATCATAAGTCATATGATCAGACGCACTAGAATAAATAATCCAAGTATTAGACCCAACAAAGTGAGAAACGCTTAAGGCCATACCAAACTTACCACGACCAGCTATTGAAGCTATAGGGGTATCTTCACATGTCACACGATGATCCTGTCCAGTCACACCATAGAAATTTGGTTCCTGTACTACTTGTACAGCAGTTGCTTTCGCTTTAGAACGATAATTTGGCCTTTTAGGTCTAAGGTGCGGGTTCAGTTTCCAGCAAGTCTCTCGGATATGTCCTCCTTCATTGCAATAAGAGCAATGAGGACGAGGACGATTGGCAAAGCCTGGTGGAGGTCCTTGCTGATGAAGTGGAACTGAACTCTGCTGCTGGAGAGAAGGTGCCTTTGAATTGGCTTGAATGGCAAAGCCTGGTGGAGGTCCTTGCTGATGAAATGGAACTGAACTCTACTGCTGGAGAAAAGGTGCCTTTGAATTGGCTTGAATGGCTAGACTAGATTTTAACCTGTGCCTGATTAAGACTTTCTTGCTGAGATTCGTCCTTACGGATGTATGTAAAAGTTGTGGTCAAGCTCGGAGGGTCTGGCATTTGGAGCAATTCGCCCTTAGCACTGTTATGTTTTGTATCAAGTCCTCTTAAGAATGCACGAACTCGCTCAAGCTCCTTTTCTTTCTGGTACCATATAAGGTCCTCTTGATTTTTGATTTTGCACGGACGTTTCTGATCAATTTCAGCCCATATATTCTTCAGCTTGGTAAAAAACATAGACACTGGTTGCCCATTCTGTTGCATGCTGGCAGCTTTGCACATTAATTCATGGACCTGTATAAAGTCAGATTCATTAGTGTAGAGGTCTCCCAAAGTTTTCCATATGGCCTCAGCTGTGTTACATTCTTCCACCATCTGTAGTACATCATCAGTGATGACTCTAAATAAAATAGACATAACGAGGCCATCATCATCTTCCCACTTAGTATAGGCCTCCACATCATTTTCACGAGGAGCCTTGATTATTCCAATGACATGTCCCATTTTGTGTATCCTGCGGAGATAGACGGACATAACCCTTTTCCATGTTCGAAAGTTAGTACCATTGAGTTTGGTACCACCGAAAGAGCCACTTTCTGAACTCTTGACAGAGACTTCAAATTTTGGAATTTCAGGTATCGTAGAACTCTGATTTTCTCTTGAATCTCCAATTGAAACAGACAATAAGATGCAGCGGAATAAAAATTATTTATCTCCTTTTTTTTTTTTGAGTTGACCGTTGACTGTTGATCGTTGACCGTATATGGACTGCTGACTGTGTCTGTTGACTAGATTGATGACTGTATGTTGACTGCTGACTGGACAAATAAAAATGGGCTTGGGTTGGATGAGGGAGAAGAGATTGGGCTGAAATTGGGCTAAGGCTTAGTGAGTTTGGGCTAATTTTTTTTTTTTAAGTGTGCTAGGGTAAAATTGGGCTGAAAGTGGGCTAGGGTTTGGTTTGGGCTAGGGTTTGAATTGTTGGGCTAGGGTTTGATGTGTGTTAGGGTTTGAATTGTAGGCAAATATAGAGAGAGGCAGGTCCGGTGGCGGCGTGGACGGCGACAAGTGAGGACAGGCGGCAGACGGTTGCAGATCTGGCACGGCGGAGACAAGCGAGGCGACTGAGACAGGCACGCGAGCGGAGACAGGCGCAAGCGAGCTGGCGGACAGGCGCGGTAGGCAGGCGAGCAAGTGCTGCGCGACCCGGCGCGAGATAGACCAGACAGGCTAGGGCGGCACGGCGCAGGAAAGACAGGCGCGGGACTGGCCGACTCACGGCGCAGGAGAGACAGGCAGCGCGGACAGACGGTGGCGCTGGACAGGAGATCGTGCGAGACAGGCGGTGAGGGACCGGCGGTGAGGACAGGCGGAGGCCTTGGACAGGCAGCGGCGCTGACAGGGTGATGGCGACGCTGACAGGAAAGAGACGATAAAATTTCTTTACGAACCTTCGCTCTGATACCAAATTAAATATGCTAAATAAAATGTATTTTTTTTATTATATTACTATCTCACAATAGAGGTATATATAGAGGATAAAATACAAGAGTCCTAAATAAAATAGAACTATGTACAACTTAGAACTCTATTACAGATAGACACTAATTACATAACTCACGATAATATCTAATTATATTTTTTTTAGTTCTTTTTGAGTTTTGCTTATTTCTTGCAAAATTTTAATACTTAATTCATCTTTGGTATTTAATTTTTCTGTCAAGAAAATTAAAACTTTTATTATAGATATTTAGATATGCTTGTTAGATTACTATTTCTTTCTAATTGTATTCTTAGTAATTTATCTTTTAACATAAGTTTTTAATCTAATATTATTATTTTATTGTATAAATTAATTTTTTTTACTTTTTTAATTTCTTGTTTTAATTCTTCTATTCCTTTATCCTTTTTATTGATTTCTTCTAGAGTGTCTATAAACTTAATTCTTTGTATATTATTTTTTCTTACTAGTATAAGAGATTTTTCTTTAACGTTTACATTCATCAGGTATTTTATATTCAGTTAGTATTTTTAGTTTTATTATTTATCCTATTCCTTTAAATATTTGATCTATTTTTATAAATTTATTTTGTCCATATATTGACCTATTGTCGTTGTTTGTTAGTGACTATCCAACTAGATGATGTATTAAAAATTGGTAGTTTTTTTCATTAAATTTCATCTTTCAAAATTATAAGCTAGACTTAATACTTGGTTTAAATTTTTATCATCGATATTAACAATAAACTAGGGGTATTTTGTAATTTTAATTTCTGATAGCCTAATTTTTCATTAATCATTCATATTAAAGCACATCTTCTATTTGTTATCATATTATCTAGTAATACTAATTTTATTAGTGTATTTATTCTTTCTCTAAAATTTACTTTTATTAAAATTTGTATTCTTCTTAAATGAATGTATCCAATTTTTCCTTTGTCTTTATTGAAAATTTTTGATAATTTTTTCATAATAGTTTATTTAACAATTAATGGTATATTAAACTTTTCTTTTGCATATATTATAATAATATTCATTTCTTTGTTACTTATTTCATAATATTTTATGTCTTTTCTTGTAAATAATTTTCTTATTTTAGAAAATGATTTTTTTCTAAATCCATCTCCTTCTTTAAGGTTTAATTTTGACTTTTAAATTTATACAAAAAAAAATTTACTAAATATTATTTATGTAAAAAAAAATATATCTTAAAATATTTTGTATTTTACTTTTATTATTTCTTTTTTTTTTTGATATTTTTACTGAATATGATTTTTTACTATAATCGGTAAGATATTATTGTTTACTTTTATTATTTTGTAAGGTTTATATATATTTAAAATATGGTGGATATTAGTAATAGTTTTTTTAGATTTTTCTTCACCAAAATATCTCCAAAATATATTAGTAATATTTAAAATATGGTGGCAATTTGTGCAAGTTGGGCCAGTTCAGGCTGGCTCGAACAAAATCAGCTCAAATTCACCTAATTTGAACACAATAAAAATTTAATTTTAGCTAATATTATGAACCTGAACACGAATTTTAAAGTTCGGGCTGGTACGAATTGACCCAAAATATCAAAATAATCATAATATTTAAATAATTTTTTTTTCTCACAGCATATTTTATAGCAAGCTAGCAACTAATTGACATACCATTCAAAGATTCAAAAAAATATAAAAGTATAGGATTTAAAAAAAAAAAAAGACATAAAGATTCAAAAAAATATAAAAGTACAGGATTTAAAAAAAAAAATACATACATGATAAACTAACATATTACAAAATAAAATATAAAAGAAAATGTATATATGATAAACTGATATATTATAAAACAACTCAAGAGAATTTACTTCAAGAAAATAATGGAATTATAATTTCTATTCTTATACACTCATGAGTCAAGAGTTAATGTCCCGCTTGATCTCACAAAATTCAAGTTTTTTTTTTAAATTCTCAATTTGAGTTAAACGGGATAACCGAATTTTTTCGTTTTATTTGGATCAACCCAAATTTGACCTGAATTTGAATTGTTCGTGTTCATTTCGTATTTTTTTGGTTCGTTTATTTAAGTTTCGACACGAATTGTCATCCTGATCTACAAATCCCTTAGCTTTTAAAAAGGTTCATTTTAGTCCCTAATTTTGTAAAAGATGCATTATAAGTCTCTTAACTTTTTAAAAGGTGCACAAAATTTTAAATTAAAAATTTATTTACTATTTAAGCATGTGAAGATCATATGACATTATAAATGAAGGGCATACATTGTCATTAATGAAAATATTAATTTTCTTCTAAAAATAATCCATTTTTTCTCTCTCCACTTTTTGTATTCTCCTTTTTTTTTTTTAAAACTAAATACTTTCAACTCCCTAATTATTTATTTTATATTTTTGAATACTGAACTAGTTATTATTATTATGAATCAACTTTTATTTTTCTTAAAAAAGGTATTAAGTTTGAGGAACTTATAATGCATTTTTTAAGAAATTAGAAATTAAAATTCACCTTTTTAAAAGCTAAGGAACTCAGTTTCAATGAAAATCAAATTAAAAATAACAACTACAATAATAATAATAATAATCAAAATCAAAATGTGAATATTATAATTGTTTCAATTTTTAATAGATCAACACAAAACTTGATTATCACATATGCCCAGTAATACTTATCATATTCTCTAAATAACAAAAAAAAAAACATGTATTTTTTTAATACAAGCACTCTCAACAATTAATACATGCTATCGAAAAGGACTTTAAATTATCAAGTTGTCTTTTGGTTTGATGAGAGAACTGAAGCAAACTTCTTTAAACCAGTCAAACTTTTAGCAATGATTTTTCGCTTTCTCACATTCAATTTTTTTACATTGCATTCTTCCTTCTCTGATTGTGCCTTCAAAGATTTCACATACCATTTGCACATATCAAAAAAAAAAATTAGTAAAAGATAACTTTTGCAGCATATTAAACCAAACAAAAAGTAAAATTTTCAATTCAATTTAATAATTTAATCATGTGTATACTTGACTTTGTTATGTTAAAGAGATCTCTCTATTTTGGCCCTAAATTGTACATGCAACCTCTTGCATAGCTTGTTTTTTCATACATGTTAACATGTTATGTCCACTAATGTGATAAAAACTACATGTTATAACCATACCAGTCTTTCTTAACTGCTCGGGATCATTAGGCTTTTTCTTTTTCTTAATATAATCTGAAACAACCGACTTTCCTCTTATGGTCCTTGGCTTTCCTCCCTTGTTCTTTGGAATCGGTGGTTGGATATGAGTAGCATCTTGGTGATGAGCTTCCCAATAGTGCCAACTTGTGATGGGCATTAAGATATGCATGTATGACTGCTCATATGCATGTCTCTTCAATATTTAATGAACATAATTCATAGGATCCTCTTTTGTTTAAGAATACACCTCATAGCATGACTACAAGGAATGCCACTAAGGTTCCAAGTTCTTCAAGTACAAGTGCATTTGTTTAAATCCACACAAACACACGTATTGTTACTAAGTGACACCTCAAATAGGTTTCCTCTACTATGGTGAGCGTGACAATCTTTTGATTGTTCTAAATTTACAGTATAAATTTTCATTATGTTGTCTCCAATTTCATGTTACCACCTGAGGAGAGTAAGTCTAACATAATTAAGTGAAATGATTGAAATCAGTTTAAGATTGGATGACTAAGAGTCAAGGATAAAATGCATATTTTACCTCAGAGCAGTTTTTTTATTCTCACTTCATCTATCTCTGATATAGACTCTAATCATCTCCAACATTGCCAATATTGGTTCTTTTCTTACATCCATCATTTTAGAATTGAATGACTTACAATCATTATTCATCATCTTGTCACATATTGAGTCTTCCCTGTGTTAGAACATAAACATTAAATTTTGTTAGTAAATAAATTGACATATAACGGTAACAATATTTGGTCATTAAATAAATTTACCTATAATAGGCTTGGCACCAGTGTTTAGGATGCTTTTTATCCAGCCATTTCCAAGCTATCTCATCGTCTTCTTTTAGCTTATTCATTAAGTATTCAAATTCAGTCTTTGTGGAAGCTCGAGCACATTTTCAATAATACTCAGACATTGCTGTTGTGCTTTCTCTATTTGCTTTCTTAAAATTTTGCAAAATGTGCAAGCACAATGTCTATATTCAACTTATGGAGTCTTGATTTTGATACCATCATAATGCATACTTGTTCATCAGACATAAATGTCCATCCTGCTCTATCCTTTATCTCTAAATCATCTTTCAATAAACCAATAAACCAATTCCATGTATCTTTTGACTCCACCTCAACCAATGCATAAGCAATTGGGTATATGCCATTATTTGCATCTACCCCTATGGCAGATATTAGTTGATCTTTGTGAGGTCACTCAAAAAGGCACAATCTAATCCAATAAATCTTCTACAATTAAATTTGAATCCTTCCTTAATAGCTCTAATATATATATATATATATATATGTAAGTATATTATACCAAGTTTGAAGAAGAAAATCAATAAACAATAAAAATCAAAACTAAAAAAATGCTTATTTAAATAAAATAAAAAAGGTTATAATTGAACCTATCTATTCCAGCATTATCTTTGAGAGTATAAAACTCTGTTGTTGTGTTAGAATTGGTACTCTTCAAATGAGAAACATATTGTTGTAGCAATGAATATTGTTGATACCATGATCCATGGATGAGATTCTTCGCTTTTCTCTTGGCCCTCTTTGCTTGATATATTGATATTTCAACATGAAATCGTTCTTGTACTTTTTTGATAACTTTTTTCCAGTTAACTCTTGGATTGTCTTTGAACATTTGCATGAATTCCTCAACCACGAATTTGCTATCAACATGGTTCAAGTCATGGTTCCTTTGACACTCATGTTGAACTTCATTGTGACACTTTATAACCATGAAAGAATTTGTCCCTTTAACTCTTCTTGCTATCATTTCCTAATAACAACCTTTATTCATACACTTAACTTTCAACATATACTTGTCATTTTTTATCTTTTTCAGCTCTCTACCATGTCTAATCTCATAGTACTTTAACGCTTTTCTTAAGCAATATATGCTAGAAAATGTCATGGGAATTTTGAATTGAACATTTTCTAATGTAATATTTTCTACAAACACCATGTCACCATCATAAGCACTTTCAACTATCTCAGAATTAGAATTTAAACTAGAGTTTTTATCTTCATTAACATTCTCATTGTGAATATCATTGTCAAGCTAACATTCATAATCATTCTCATTTGAATTATTGTTTTTAATTCTATGCTCAACCTCAATCTCGAGCTCATTTTGAATTTCTTGATCAATTACAATACCATGCTCTTTTTGAAACACATACTCATCAAAATATATGTCACCTAAGTTTGAAAAAAAAAATCAATACAAAATATATTAAATATTAAACAATTGACATGTACATTGCAATAAAAAACATAAAATCAAAGCAAAAGTCAATACTATAAAATATACTAAAAATGTGTTTACAACTATTATTAAAAACTAATTTAAAAAAACAGTTGAATATGGAACTAAAAATAACATGAAAATAGTAAAGAAAACAAATTAATAATAGAATAAATGTCAAAATGAAATCAGAACCAATTGTCAAAATCATTATAAAAATCCAAACTTTGTATAAAACCTATCATAATGAGGTATAAAAATCCATATAATTTGTTTAACTATGAAAGATCATATAAATAAAGAGATAAAAAGCTTACCACATTCTAGGAGATCAATTTCCACCATTAATTTATTCAACCCAGTTTTGATTAATTGTGTAGAGATAGATAGCACTAAGAAAGAAAGACACGCTCTGCGTGGATTAGGGAAGATGACAGAAAATGGCTTAGTACTGCGTGGGTTAGGGTTTTATTTTAAGGGATTTTCTTTTAAATATATTAGAATTTTTTTAAATAGTGTAAAATATCTAATTTACCCTCATCTGTAACTCATGTGGCATGCATATGTAGAATTTTATTTTTAAATAATGTTGATATTACTTAAATTGAACTTATGTGTACCTTTTTAAAAAGTTAAGGGACTTATAATGCATCTTTTAAAAAATTAGGAACTAAAATGTACATTTTTTTAAAATTAAGGGACCTATAGAGTTCCAGACCCAAATTTAGGGTGGATCCTGACTAGAATCGACCACTTTATTAGTTTATTTCTTGGTTAGTTAGTGTGCCAATTTTTTATAACATCTATTTTATATTTTTTTTAAAATAAAGAATTTATCAAATAAAGTTTATTAAGATATTAATTGTAAAAATTATTATTTATTTTAATTTTATATTATTATGGTGGATTTGTCACACAAAAAAATTTTGTTGCTTAAAAAAATAGTGCATGAATGATTATTTTATATTTATAAATAAATACACTTAGTGATACTATTATTGAATAAATTTTTTATTAATGAATAATAGCTGTGAAAATAATAATTTACATGTTATTAACTAATAAGAATAAGAGATAAATGTTGAACAAGTCCATTAAATATTGCAGTTAGAACACTTAAATCTAGTAATTTTTATTTGTAATAGTTTAATTCATTAGCTTTGAAGAAGTAATTGTTTAAATCAAATAATCAATTTTAATGATTTTTTTAAAAAAACATTTTTTTTTTTATGTTTTCAATTATATTTGAAAAAGACATGAATAAGTATTAAAATATTTTTTTAAAAATAGGAAAAAATGAAGAAAACAAAAAACAATTGATCATTTGAATATTTGCTACCACTTTTCTAAAATTAATTACTAAATTATCACACACAAAAATTATTGAACCTAAGCAATCTATTTAAAAAAAAAAAAAAAATGAGCATGACTTACGCACCCTAATAATAAAGATAAACACTTATTATCTATTAATTTTATTATATAAAAAAAACACTTAAGTTTTCTGAATAACAATACAAGTTCCTTAATAAATTTTTTTTTCCTAAGATTATGCAAACTAATAAAAAAAATATCATAATATGTATATCCTCTTCTCTTTTTTAGATGTACTAGTTTTGGTATACAAATTTCAGTAACAAACCAACTATTTTATAATTATAAAATTCATAATTTTTAACTTAATAGTTAAACATACGTTGGAAATCGTAATGAAAATTAATAAAGAAGTTAATTAGAATAATAGAAAATGGATAACTAACTACATCAACACAAGAGTCAAGACATGTGGTGTGCCACCAACACATTTTCTTTTCCGTCAAAGTGCAACTAACACATAATAGAAACAAAAGAAAAACATTTAATAAAAAACAAATATCAAAAATGAAGTATTCAATAATTTTATACGAAGCCCCTCAAAAACATGTTCCATTAGATCATGTGAGAATAGACACGTAATAGCTTAAGAGTAAGAGGTATATGCATAGTAAGAGCACTCACAAACCCAAGACAAATAGTCAAATACCTTTATCACCACCCTGAATTGGAAATAACTTGCTAATTGCAAAATTTGTAATATCAGGCTCCAAAAGTTTTCCTTTTGTACTTCTTATCTTCTTCAAGCGAATTGGACAACAAAAAATCAAAATAATTATCAAGTCATCTATAAGCTAAAAGTATTTAAAGTTTTGTCGGAATATCATATATTTCCTTTTTTCTTACTTATCATACTTTAAAATTTTCTAATTTATAATGTGTTAAAAATTAAGGGCTTTATCATAAAGCATTCGTTTTATCATACCATCCAAAACTTTAAATTTATTTATAAATAAGCATAACTATGGAGCTATATTATATATAAAAATTTAAATTACACATATTACTTTTTAAACAAAATTATTTATATATTTTAAACTATTAATATTAGTTATCCTTTTATATTATATTATCACGTTAAATAAGAACTCTAAACATTATAATAAAATAAGAATCACATCCGATTAAAATTCTAATTATGTGATAATTATTACATTCAATAGACTTTAAATATTATTTTATTTTCATAATTAATTTTAAATTTTACAATTAATTTGAAAGTATAAGATAAAAGTCTAAATTACATATAATATTTTTTTGACAAAATTATCTTCATATTTTAAACTATTGATATTAGTTGACATTTTATTTTCTATTATCACATTAATGTCATGTTTGGTTCATAGAATGAAATTATAATGAGAATAAAAATGATAATATGAATGGAATTCAATAGAAATAATATTACTATTACTATATTTATTTTAGCAGTGAAATCAAAATAATAATAAATATTAAAGTAACATTTATAGAATTATAAATGAAGTAAAATTGGGAAATAAATTTTTTTATTTTTAAATAAGATAAAATGAGAAAAAATAATAAATAATTATATAAATATGTTAAAAAAATATAGCATTTCAATGTATTCTTGAAGAGTGTGAGAGGAATGAGTATTCTTGATACTTTTGGAATACTTTACATTTTAATCTAGATTAAGAATTAAACCAAACATAAGAATAACCTGCATTATTCTTATTATCATTTTTATTACTGTCAACCAAACATCCTGCATTATTCTCATTATCATTTTTATTACTGTCAACCAAACATCCTGCATTATTCTCAATATCATTTGTATTACTGTCAATCAAACATGACTTAAATAAGAATTTTAAACAATATAATAGAATAAAAATCACATAAAATAGGAACTCTAATTATATGATGATTATCATATTGAATAAATACTCTAGATATTATTTTACTTTCATAATTAATTTGAAAGTATAATAAAATTAATTTCATATTTATTTCAAATATATTATAAAAATTTATGTAAGAGAAAAACTAAAATAAGACAATTTACGTGCAAAATACATATTTTTTTTAATATATATATATATACAATATTTTTTAAAACAAAATTATTTTTAAATTATAAGCTATTGACATTAGTTGTCCCTTTAAAATATATTATCATATTAAATAAAGTCTCCAAATATGATAATGAATAAAAATTACATCAATAAGAACTCTAATTATATAATGCTTACTTTATCTAATAAATACTCTAAATATCTTTTTACTTTCACAATTATTTTAAAAGTATAAAAAATTAATTACAATTTTTTTAAAATATATTGTAAACATTAAAAAATAAAATAAAATAAATAATTTATATATAAATCACATATTTTTAAATAATATATATATATATACACACACACTCAAACTCACATTTTAGAGAGATTGGTGGACTTTTATTGCAGTTAAACATAACGCTATTTATTGTCTTTGAAATAAATTTTATTAATTATATTATATGTTGGAATATATTTCATTAGTTATATAATTTTTTTTCTTATTATTTATTTAATATTTATATTTTTAAAAAATTTATTTATAATAATTTTAAATTTTATTAATATGAAGTGTCAAATTATCTTTTACTCTCCTAACAATAACTACGGAAGGATTCTAATGTCGTTACAATTCTTGACAAGGCTATTTCAGGAACTGCAGTGAATCAGCACCTATTTAAACCTCTTCAAACCCTATCACCCTTCACATTCTCTCGCTCTATTTTCTCTCGCGGCTAGGGTTTTAGGCTGCTATCAAGGTTCGATATCGATCCCTTTTCCGTTCTTGTCCATGTGTTTTATTTTAATCCATGCATCGTTTATTGCGATTTTGATCTCAACTTTATGGATCGTTCTTGTATATCTGTCGATTTAAAATCTATCTAGCTGTTTTATGTCAAGCCTTTCATCTTTCGGTTGTTTGTTTATCCATATATGCATTGATGCTAGATATATCTGTTCTTTTTAAGAATTCTTATGGTGTACTCAGTATTTTTATGCACATCTTCAATTATTCAATATTTGAAATGACGTTTAAAACTGGTGGTTTCTTTTGACTTCTATCTGGATTGTGCCAAAGCCTTTATGCCCTGCGGTTTCCAGTTTATGATCTTAGTTTGTGTTCTTTTTGGCTACTCATCGCTTATGTTAGTTTGCATGCTATATTGTGTACGTACTGATTTCGTTTGATTAGTCAATTTGATATTGAATTATTCGACTTCATCTTTTTCATTTGCACCGTGTCACTGTTGGTGTTCAATTTTTGTTTTGTCAATTTTTGTTTTGTTTTTGAATAGTATAATTTGAGTTTGAAAATTTTATGGAGTGTTGATCTTATATAATTAACTACTGTTTCAGCATGCGAAGTTGATTTATTTTATTTGAGATGTTTGAATTTTCTCGATGATTTTATCTTTTTCTAATGAATTTTTGTGTTAGTTTATTGAATTAGAATGTTAGATATATATCAAGCATATTTCTATAGAAATTTCTTGGTATTCTTTTTCATTTTTCTAAAGTTTTTTTTTGGATGTTTTGTCACAGAAATTTATAATGGGTAAAGAAAAAGTTCATATCAACATCGTTGTCATTGGCCATGTTGACTCTGGGAAGTCAACTACTACTGGCCACTTGATCTACAAGCTTGGTGGTATTGACAAGCGTGTTATTGAAAGGTTTGAGAAGGAAGCTGCTGAAATGAACAAAAGGTCATTCAAGTATGCTTGGGTGCTTGACAAGCTTAAAGCAGAGCGCGAACGTGGTATTACCATTGACATTGCTTTATGGAAGTTTGAGACCACAAGATACTACTGCACTGTCATTGATGCTCCTGGTCACCGTGATTTCATCAAGAACATGATTACTGGTACATCTCAGGCTGACTGTGCTGTCCTCATTATTGACTCCACCACTGGAGGTTTTGAGGCAGGTATTTCCAAGGATGGACAGACTCGTGAGCATGCACTCCTTGCCTTCACTCTTGGTGTAAAGCAAATGATTTGTTGCTGTAACAAGGTATTTTAAACTGTTAATGGCGTTTTTTATGTAGTTTATCGTTATTTCTTTTTGGTATTGTAATGAGAAGGCAGGGTGACTTACATGATCGGATTGATTTTCCAACAGATGGATGCAACCACTCCTAAGTACTCGAAGGCTAGGTATGATGAAATTGTTAAGGAAGTTTCTTCCTACCTTAAGAAGGTGGGTTACAACCCAGATAAAATTCCTTTTGTTCCCATCTCTGGGTTTGAAGGTGATAACATGATTGAGAGGTCTACAAACCTTGACTGGTACAAGGGTCCCACTCTTCTTGATGCTCTAGACCAGATCAATGAACCTAAGAGACCCACAGACAAGCCCCTCCGTCTCCCCCTTCAAGATGTCTACAAGATTGGAGGTATTGGAACTGTCCCTGTTGGACGTGTGGAGACTGGTGTCCTGAAGCCTGGTATGGTTGTTACTTTTGGTCCTTCTGGATTGACCACTGAAGTTAAATCTGTGGAGATGCACCATGAGGCACTCCAGGAGGCTCTTCCTGGCGACAATGTTGGTTTCAATGTGAAGAATGTTGCAGTCAAGGATCTCAAGCGTGGATATGTTGCCTCGAACTCTAAGGATGATCCTGCTAAGGAAGCTGCCAACTTCACCTCGCAAGTTATCATCATGAATCACCCTGGCCAGATTGGAAGTGGTTATGCTCCTGTGCTGGATTGCCACACCTCCCACATTGCTGTCAAGTTTGCTGAGCTTTTGACCAAAATTGATAGGCGATCTGGTAAGGAACTTGAGAAGGAGCCTAAGTTTTTGAAGAACGGTGATGCTGGGTTTGTCAAGATGATTCCTACTAAGCCAATGGTGGTGGAAACCTTCTCTGAGTACCCTCCACTAGGACGTTTTGCTGTTAGGGACATGCGTCAGACTGTGGCTGTTGGAGTCATCAAGAGCGTTGAGAAGAAGGATCCAAGTGGAGCCAAGGTTACCAAATCTGCTGCCAAGAAAGGTGGCAAGTGAACCGTGCGGGTTTGTGGAGTATATTCAACTGAATGTTACCATTTTTATTACAATAAAGACTTCGTTGTGTCTAGTATTTCCCTTTTACTTGCATGTCTAGTCGATTTTATTTTGAACATTCCCCCATCTTCTCGTAGCAGTTCACAGAACTGGGTGCTTGATAGGCGGTGGCGTCTGTGTTTGTGTGTTTCTTTTTAAAAAGTGGAGTCATAGTTTTACTTTATTTATGTCAAAGCAGCTATATATGGAATTGTATGTCTGTTTTCTAGATGCTGGATATTGTCAATTACTATTTTTGATGTTATGTTGCGTGTTTATATACATATTTTTGTTCCTCATCCCAAGTTTGAACGTTGGTATAATTATTGATTTTGCTGTTAGGCTAAATGCATAAGTTATCACCGCTGGAATAATTCTGAGTCACCCGGGAATAGTGATTATGAATTTGGCTGATTATCATATTTTCAGATGCTCTGAAGTCTGAACACACTTTCAAAAGAGATGTGATAGTGGTTTGAACTTCTATTTAGGCGTTTAATCTTTTGCAGGAGAATTATTTCTGTCCAGCTAAAAAAAAAGGATAAGGGAAAGGAGAAGAGACTATGGATGTCTATTTTTCTTCTTGGGTCTTTTATTTGGTCATGGAAATCTATAGGAAAATAATAAAACTCACACCTGATAAAATTAGCATTTTTAATGTCATCTTATTTTAATGTTATCTTTGTTGTTGTGACTTTTAGAATACTAATTTTACAAACCTATTTTATACTAAATTTACTTGGGTCTTGATATTTTCTCGTCTCGAGCAAAGACTAAACTAAAATATGGATGTTTCTTTTTTCTATTTAAACAAACTTGAAAAAAAAACTTACGCCCTACTGAAGAAATGTTATATTTTTATCACCCCCTAAAATCTTAACACTAGGCTAGATTTCATATTCAAATTCTAACGTAGAGCGAGCAATTTGTCTTAAGTTATAAGAGATTTTCTAAGTCGATAAATTGAAAATTTTAATATTTAACGTTGTTCAAAATTTCAAACTAATACCAACTATGGTTTTTGGCCTTGCGCTTCAGCAACGGACAATGGTATGGCCTAATTGCCGCCAAAGGACTCTAGTTTATTCGTATAATAAGCATTGTTGGTTATGTGGCTAACATGCAAGTTCAACTGGACCATGAAAATTGTTATCTAAGGGAAGGAAAAAAAAAAAAAAAAAAACCTGAAAGTCACGATGTGAATATTTAAAAGTGTCAAATAAGATGCGATGGCATAGCTCATGTGAATATAGCTCAACTTAGCTTATTTATATGTGAGCAACTCATTTAAATTTTTTTATTAAACTCATTTAATTTTTTAAAAAATATTTAATTAATTATTAAAAAAAAACTTCCAATGTTTTTTGAATTTAAACAATCATTAGTAAAATGAGCATAACTTTCTATAAAAAAAATTCAAAATTATACACCGTAAAATTTCTTAAAACTAAACTTTTGAAACTTGCTAATGGTATATGAAATAATTCATAATATTTTATAAATTAGTACAATTTATATTTCAAAAAGTTTACTGAATTTGAACAATCTTTAATAAAATAAGCATAACTTTTTATAGAAAACTAGAAATCACAAACCCTAATTTCTTTTAGAAACTAGACATCTAAAGATTTCTAATGATATATGAAATGAATCATAATATTTTGTGAACTAGTACATTTTATATTTAAAAAATGTTCAATAGAATTTGAACAATATTCAATAAAATAAGCATAATTTCTCTAAAAAACACAAAATTTTCAAACGTGATATTTATTATAAAATAGCTTCTTTAATATTTTCAATGATATATGGATTCAATTATAAACTAATACAATTTAAATTTTACAACTGTATCAAAGATCATTTCTATAACCTTAGTTATCTTGGGTATATTTTTTAAGTTACTATTTACCTTAAAATTTATATTTATTAGAACATTTTTACCTACATTTAATTTTATCTTCTTTTATTTTTTAAAAAATTAGTTTTTATTTTTTCTATTTCTTATTTTGATTAATAATATCATTTTTGTTAATTTTATAATAGTAATTAATAATTATATTTTAATAATATCTTCATTTTTTCTCATATTTGTTACTTTTTTAACTCAATGAGCTAGGCAGATTTGACACCTCTGTTAATATCTATGCGAGTTTTTGTAATGGCTCGGAAATGGGAAATTCTTCTTGCGTACCCTCTGTTTTTTTTTTTACTTTTTAATGGAGCCCCATTTAATGGAAAACTCTACTCTACATGTAAACTAAATGCAACATTCCATCAATGATAGCGAAACTCATACATTACTGGGTACATAAAGAATTTAAATATTAGGAGGGACTATCTGAAGAATACAAACAGTTAGATGAGTTGGATTTGCGGCACTCGTAAAACCTGCACAGCGTTCAATATCTCATCTTTTGTGTATCGTAATATCTTCCTCGGAGCCGTGCTTAATAAAAATAAACATCAGCCACTAGCATTACTGTACCAACTAAGAAAGAATAAAAACGAAATCAGGCAAAATTAAGAAATAGGCATCATCACTGACCTGAAAAATCACGATTATAAACCGAAATGCCAACTACATATTATTTTTCTGATGTCCAGAAAACTGAAATCCGAGGTCTAATAATCGAGGAAAAAAAGAATAAATAAATAAATAGAAAATGACAGCATAGGCTGAGATTACAAGAGTATCATTGCGATACACAGAATGCAACAAAATTCAGCCATTATCAGAAACAGGTTTATAACCCACCCAATCAAAAAATCACAAATTTTTAAAAGCAGAGTCATGAGATGTTTTCTGAGGGGTCAGCCTTGCTAATAAGGCTTTGTTATGACAGTGTTCGGCGTCAACAAAGTAGAAATTTCCATTGGCTTTGAATGTCACAAAGGGCCGATTGGTCTCTGGTGGCCGAATATCAGCAAACCTGATGGTCTTTGGAACATGTGTTGCTAGCCATGACAACATCTCCACCTCAAAACTGTCTGAACTGGGCTTCCAATTCAACTTGTGAACGTAAGGGCTCACAAACCAGTGAAGAGCTGCAGTAGTGGAGGCACTGAAGAATATCACTGTAGATGCCACTGCGCCCTTAAAGATCACATTCGTATCAGTTGATGTCATGAAAGTTATCACTGGGCCCAAGGATACAGATAAACAGCAAGTTGAAAGCGAGAGAAGCTTAACTTTCTTTATGGTGGATGAGATAGGACCATGATAAACAATCCCAGTGTCCTTTTCATCTCCCTCACTATTTCCTCCTTTGTGCCCATTGCTGATGCTGCTATCATCTTCTGCTGCTGAGCCATATGAAGCCCACCTTTTATGGGCAACGTTCATTGGCATGGTGGAACTGAAATTGAGGTGGGTATTCAGAGTCTGTGCCCATATCACTGACTGGTAGCAATGATGCCCTGATGCAGAAGGATATTATGAACAACTAAAAGGTAAAAGCATATGGTGCTTACCATATGTATATCCTTCAAAACCAAAAAATGTAGGGAAAAATTAGGGTTTGGTACTTTAGTAGTCCTCGTATTGAACAAAAAGTATGTATATGGACTTATATTATCAAACTAGTACACTAGTTTGATAAAAAAAATACTGCAATGGTCCAATTTTGGGAAAAAAAACTTGATTTATAGAAAGACAATTTAGTTTTTATGAAAATATTTATTATTTTATGCATTATCTCATTTGTTTTTATTCATTTCAATACGAAAACATCTCATATTATTTTAGTAATTACTGTCAACCTTCAACATCTCATATCATCCTAGTTTCGATAAAAAAAAATGCATTTTTAATTGTTGTGAAGGATGGTTGGTGGGCGGATGAATGGGATAGTATCAAAGTTAAGACAAAGATGATGTTAGAGGTAGACATGGTTATTAGGGTGGATAGGGTTATTTTCATAATGAAATGGAAAAAAATATGAAAGAAGTCATTCCTATAATTAGGTTTTTCTTTCTTTTTCAAAATTGGACCATTATTGCATTTTTTGTTAAATGGGGGGCTACTAGTGTATTAGTTTGATAATATGGGTCCACCTGCGTACTTTTTGTTGAATATAGGGACTATTAAATTACCAAAACCGAAAAATTAAGTTCTAAATGTCCACATGAATGATAAGAAAAAAAGAGTACAAGGATGAAAGGATTTCAACAAAGTCAAACACAACTTTTAATAAAATATTATGAGAAAAGGGAGGGGGAGAAAGAGAGAATCACAGTATACTCTATTAAATAAAGTAGAGCAACATGTAACACACATATTGATAAAAAATTTGTGTATGGAAACTCACTGCACATAACTTGATGCATGGATCTTGGCATTTGACACTAAACGTGATGTCCCGAAATTTCCAAATCCAACAAAGAATACCCATATAGTTTTCCTTTCTCTTACAATTCTCTATTTTTCTACAACCTTTTAAATTTGTGAAAACGAGGAAAAAACAAAAATGAGTCTCCACTCACCAACTTTACCATATATACATGAGATGCAAGTATTAGATTCAGAACTTCCTTGATGATTATTGAAGAGAAATTTGAAATGGAGAAAAAATTGACTAACAGTTGCCTGACAGCTTAGTTGAAGTTAATTACTTAAAATAGTATAAGGCAGAATAATTTTATAAAGTCATATTTCATTATAGAAGAAAACTATGTGTTTTGATACTAATCCTTGCTATTTATGTCATTTCGTAAATTTTATACATTATCATGCTATATTAATCATTAACTCGGTTAGTTGTTACTTGTTAGTGGGCTAAGTTTGAGGTTTGAGTTCTTGCAAACAAAGTTCAAAAGCATTAAAGAAAGGAGCAAACTTTGAAGAAGGTATTCCAATAATGAAAGCCTTACAGTTACCACATTCATTCAAATTGAAATAGAGTGATAAAAATAAGTTATCTATCACCAAAAGGAGTCATTCATTTCTCAAAACATGTTATTGTTAACAAGTAGCAGCCGATCCTTGTATATTAGGACTTCAAAATTAAAAGGTAACTTAAAAGCCGTGGACAAATTGAACAAACAGAATTGACTCACTAGGCTCAGTACATCTAAAGCACGGTTGATTCTTTGGAGTTTGGACTATGTAAAAAACAGATTTTAAAGGTTAACAAATTAGGACAACAAACTGAGAAAAATATAGTGTAAATAGTTAAAGCAATGGAAAGTGAACATAAAACAAATGAGCATCGAACATTGAGACTGGTCTGCACGGTTCTGATGCTCAAAGGACCTTTGTCAATAAATACAGAGAAGGGTAAGGGTACATATAACAAGTACATGAGTTGGCATCAACTTTTTTATTTTTCATTTTTTATGAAAGAGTGGGCATCAATTTAACTACAAGTAATATTCTAATCCGCCAACACCAAGGAACCCTACAGCACAATGAGCTGAATCGATATTGTAAATTTGGTAAGGAAGATAAAAACTTCACGGAAAAATCTAATATGCAAAACGAAACGAAACGAAACGAAACGATCAGAAAATAATTCCTAGTGTTTAAAAAGTTGAACAAAACGAAACGATCTAAATCTCACACTGAAAATTTACCCCTGCCAATCTGCCATTGTCACCAAATATTTCACTTAAGATTTTATGTTAAGTTGAAATTAGAGATAAGGGTTGACATACAAGAACTTGGGTACAGTTAACAACAATACCCCTTTTATTTGTATGTTCTCCAGAAATTAGAGAGAGAAAGATCAAGTGAAGAAAAGAACAAGGTAGACTGATACATTACGGAGAGAAAAGTAGAGGCGTATCGGAAGTAAAAACCTGGGACTGGGAGGAAAGATAGCTGCTTGCACCGCGATCGAGCCAGTTGAACCAGAGCCGTTCTTGCCATTTTGCTCTTTCAATTTCTGATGCCCACTTGCACTGTACAAGGGTTTAAAGGGTCTCATAGGAGTTGCTTGTGTTAAGTTTTTAAAATATATATATATTTCCTTATGAAAAAATGAAAGGGCATTTGGTCTAGTGGTATGATTCTCGCTTAGGGTGCGAGAGGTCCCGAGTTCAATTCTCGGAATGCCCCCTTGACTTTTTTCCATTGCTTAGTAGTTTTCTCGTTACACTCTTTTTGTTTTCAGCTGCTTTTATTATGTATTTCGTTTTCTCTTAACAGATTACAATTCTTAAAAACATCTACAATTATAATTTAAAAAAATATACAATATATTATAATTTTTAAAAAATTCGTTAAGTACAAATCAAGATAAAAATGTCAAGTGAAATGTTAGTTTAGTCCATACATTTAAAAAAATTAATTTTAGTCCTATTATTAAAGATAAAACTCTAAAGATTAAATAATGTCAAGTGAAATGTTAGTTTATGTCCTAGTACATTTACAGAAAAATTAATTTTAGTCCTATTCATTAAAGATAAATAATAAAGTGATAGATAATATAATTTTGTCACAAAATATTTATTATAATATTATTTAATTATCACAATTTTTATTTAAATATTTTATTTAAACATTTTATTTAAATAATTTTGTGTTAAAATATTATTCTTGTTTTTTTTTTCTTAAATAACATAATATTAAATTTTACTTTTATTAATATTAAAGCCCATATTTATCGCATTTTAATCATATAATTAAAAAAATATAATATTTTAAAAAATTATTAAAATAATATAATTTATTTTTAAATGACCCATTTTAATGCCCAAAATAACACTAATCTCAACCTATCCATAAAATCAAGGAAAATTATCAAAAATAACACCCCTAAAATTTATAATAATAAAATTAGTACTCAAATAATATTGAACGTTCAATTTGAACGTGAAATATTAAACGAGTCTAAATTATCGTCGTTCAATTCTAATTGAATGAGTATTAAAAAAAAAATGACATATTAGTCAATTTTTTAATTGTGAAAATATAAATTTAAATACAAGAAATTCTAGTTTTATTATTACAAGTTTTGAGAAATGTTATTTTTATTATTTTTTTCAATAAAATCAATGATCTAATAACTTATAGCAAGCAACACACACTCAAAAAAAGCCAACTCTTCTAGTAAGTCTTTGTCTTCCAGTTACCATTCATTCTCAATAAAAAAAAAAAAAATTCAATTCAACACCTCCTTCTAGAAGTCTTAACACCAAAGCAACTAAGGAACCATATTGTCACAACCCTAGACTTTTGCTAGCAATCGTGCGGCACTTAGCACAGTGCATCGCACTAAGTAAGCCTTCCGAACCAATCCGAACTCTCTAAAGAGAGGTTTAGGGACTTAGAGTGCTTAGAGCACAAGAACAAAGAGAAAACACTTAGAGTTTGGGAAAGAAAGCTTTGTATTGCTCTTAGAAAGGTTTTCTTATAACTTCCCAAGATTGGGTACAAATGAAGGCCAAGATGCTTATTTATAAGGGTGTCATCAAGCCTTGGTTTCTACTACTCTTTTCTAGATCCTACCTTTTCTAGAATATACAAAGTTCTAGAACCTTCTAGCTAACTCTAGAATACTCTAGGATTGTCTAGTTTCTTCATCTAGGTTCTAGAAGGTTCCAGGACCTTCTACATTCTTCATGTATCTTCCGGCATGTTCTAGAATCTTCCAGTACCTTCTAGAGTCTTCCAACACCTTCTAGATCCTTCTAGCACTTTCTAGTGTACTCTAAAACATTCTAGAGTCTTCTATAATACTCTAGAGACTTCCACCATATTCTAGCATACTCTGGGCCATCTAAAACTTTCCATAGCTCAAGTGACTTGTAGAAAAGTCTAGATCTTGTAGACACCATTTCTTTGGATTTTTCAGAACAAGATGGGCCGAATGTGACAATATGCTCCACCTCAGAAGCATCCACTTTATATTTAACATTTTCTCCTTCTAGTACCTCCAATAATCTACTTTATATATAACTCTCTCAAATCTAAATTCATCAAATTCAACTTTATTTTCCTTGGTTCTCCAAATTTTATCAATAATTAATCTTCAATTTCTCTGTTTTATTACTTCACTTCCTCACTATATTTAATTTCAATCATGTTTATGGAAGACAACGTGAAGAACGACAATACCAACCACACACGCGACCTCGACGAATATTCAGAAGATGCACTTTCATTGTACGATCTATTAATGGGCAAAGACAGTGAGACCGAGCTCTACTACGCCTGCCCAAAAAATCCAAATACCTAAAAACAAGACTTGTTTGAGTTCTTTGTCAATCCCAACCAGTCAGAAACCTTCCCACTCAATTCTTAAATCGTCGAATTTTGTGGAAAAACCGTGTCTGCGATTCTGAAGACAGTTGAAGAATTTCAAAGACACCCAAATAACAGTTAGGGGCGGCAATTTTTAACACGATACGAAAGCACGACACGAAACCCGACACGATTTCGCACGAAATAATTTTGGGTCAAAAAACAAGTCAACCCGAAATAACCCGAAAATAACGGGTCAACTTCGGGTCGGTTTCGGGTTGACCCGTTCAACCTGATTTTTTTTTTTTTTTTTATAACAAATAAATTCAAGACTATAAATACCAAATTATAAACAGTCTTTACATTCGGAGAGAGTCTTTCAAGAAACGTCATAGTTTTCTATCTGAGTCTTCTTCTGTTAATAAACCACCATTGATGGCTCAACCAATGACTGTCACAACACATTCAGAGTTGGTGGGTCTGTGTCTTCACTGGCAACTGGGAATTGCCAATACAAGAACAGTGGGTCTCAGAAGCATAACGTTTTGATTGGGTTGGTGCAAGTTCAGCCGAAAATGGAGATGAGTGAGATTAGGAAGAGGCAAAATCGGAGAGCTCTGGCGCCAATGTTCTCTATTGCAATTGGCGGCAAATTGGCTGTAATTACTGCACTAGAAGTTATTGGGTTTTACCTATAGAAGCGAATATTTAGAAGAAGTTACCCTAATAAGGTGGTTAGAGGAAGAAGTTATTGGGTTTTACTTAGACCTTTGCACTATCGGTCTCACCTTGTAAGCAGTTGATTAAAGTCTCGTTTGGTAAGCAATTGGTTAAATTTTTTTTTTTTTTTGCTAGAGAAGCAATTGATTTAAATACGAGCTATTTAAATCAATTGATTTAAATAGCTCATATTTTGATTAAAGGTTATATTTTTTAAAACTATCAATAATAAGACTAAAGTTGTGAGTTTAGTTACATCAAAATAAGATAAATTATAGAAATATCCTTACTTGTGTGATATGTGATATGTGATATGTAATATTTGTTACATACCTGCATTATGAGTATGTAACTTACATACATGCACCATCACTCATGGTGCAAGTATATAACTCGAATTATATATATAATATGTAATACTTGTTACATATATGCACCATCAGTATGTAACAAGTTATATATAATCATAGTGTAGGTATGTAACTCGTATTACATACATGATATGTCATATGTAATACATGCTACATACATACTGATAACACAAGTTACATACTCATGGTACATGTACGTAACTCGTATTATATACAATATCAGAGGTGTATGTAACGTGTTACATACAATGATAGAGGTGTATGTATCATGTTACATACAATGACAGATGTGTGTGTATCATGTTACATACAACAATAGATGTGTATGTAGCACATTACATACAACAATAGAAATATATGTAACATTTAAAATATTATGTAATATGTTATCTACAATAGTAGTATTGTACGTAATATATTACATACAACGATTTATGTAACATGTTAAGTTAAAACAATTTAAAGCTTTCCTAACATTTTCCCCTTTTGTTTTCCACTTTCAGCAGAAACAGAATTATGTTGTAGCTTTATTTAGCCTTTTTGAAATAATCATCTTACTTTTTTCTTCTTCTCCTTCATCATCAAGAAATTCTCAATTACTTTTTTTTTAATATCCTTGCTCTTTGTACAATTTGTCTTCTCTAAGGATATTTTCAGTAATATTTGTCATTTGAAATCCCACTCCTAATGCAGTAATCATTAAATCTACATCAGGCAATTACCATCGAGATTCAACCTTGATCTCCTTGCCATTTGTTTTGAGTATCCAATTTTTTGACGACTTCTGTCCGTACTTGGCCAACCATGGTCTTGGCCAAAAGACCCACAATCATTCTCGGATGCTTATGATTTTCAAGAACACTCTGGTCTTGGAACAATACATGGAGAGAGGAGGAAGAGATTGAGAAAATGATAGAGTGATTATTAACGAAGCGTGCTCGGAACAATTGGAGAAAACAATAGAAATGTTGAAGGGCAAAATTGTAAAATGACCGATGTCGTTAAGCAAGAAATGAAAAATTGAAAGTTATCGTGAAAATTATACTATATTGTTGCAATTATTCTCATTTGGTTGTATGCATCGTCATGTTTAAAAATTGAGATCATGATTCATCGTTGTGTACTTGTGATTCGTATTGTATAATTGTTTTTTTTATTTCTTAATTTATCATTATATATGTAACACGACCTTTATTTTTAATATATATGACATTAATTTTTGAAGTGTTTGTTCATTCATTTAGTTCTTTAGAAAATATCAAAAATAATAATAATTTTTAATTTTTTTTTCTTTTGTTAAGGCTATAATTCACATCTATTTGGATAGAGATTATTAACACATGCTAGCTAGCTCCACAAATAGAGCAAATTGAGGATCTTTCTTGGAGAAATAAGGATGTAACCATAATTAGGATTGATAAGGTTGAGCAACAAAATCCTCATGATTAGCATCAAATCACCAAATTTGTGGAGTTAATTTTGGGAGATAAGGTTGACTAGAGTATAGGTCTTTCACAAACAAAAAGTTAATCTAGCTTGATTGTTCATAAGAATCATTGCCTAAAATCAAGGCATAATTCCTTCAATGAGATTATGTCACAATTAACTTCCTTCTTTGCTTAGTCTTTTAGTCTATTTATATAGATTGTAAATCTCTTCTTATGCTCACGTTGAATAAAAATATATTCTCTGTTTTTTTTTCATTTGGTCCAAATTCTAAAATTTTTCTTGGTATTAGAGCAATAAAGTCCTGGGATCGAATCCTTGTGGTATCAACTCCCAAACTATATAAAATTTTCAAGTTGATGAGAGATCTTACAAAAAGATAAAGAAACCCACTCTTGAGGAAGTACAAGTGATGGGTCTTTACAAAGACAAAGCAGCTCACACTTGAGGGGAAATGTTAAGGAGTATAAATGATTGTTAGACCCATCTCTCATAAGCTTGAGCTTTTGGGAGAATTGATACTTAACACTTCTTTATTAACCTTATCACTTTCACAAGGAAATTCGGAGCCTGTAGAACCCCAACAAGAACCATTTGAGATATCTGAGCTTTATGGATCATCAGAACCTCAACCCCAACGAATGGTCACCCGCTCTCAACTTGGCACTCACAAACCAAATCCTAAGTATGCTTTTTCTGTTGTCACCTAAGATATTCCAAGAATTCCACGCTTTATTAAAGCTGTTCTCAGTCATGATAGTTGGCGAGCAACAATGCAAGAGGAAATGGATGCCCTTCATCATGATAATACCTGGCAGCTTGTTCCTCATGATCCTACCATGCACATCATTGGTTCCAAGTGGGTGTTCAAGCGAAAACTTAAACCAAATGGGACACTTAATTGTCTCAAAGCCCTTCTTATTGCCAAGGGCTATCATCAGTTGGATGAAATAGATTACACTGACAGATTTTCACCTGTTATCAAACTTGGCACTATTTGCCTTGTACTCAGTATTGCATTAGTTCGACATTGGGATATTCAACAATTAGATGTTAAAAATGTTTTCCTCCATGGCATACTTTCTGAAAATATCTATATGAACCAATCTTTTGGCATGATCGATCCAAGGTTCCCTAAGCATGTGTGTAAACTCCAACGAGCTCTATACGGATTGAAACAAGTACCTTGGGCTTGGTTTGACCATTTCAGTGCTTTTCTCCTACAACATGGTTTTTTTTGTCTAGCTGATCCATCTTTGTTTATTTCACATTCATCTCATACGACTCTAATACTCCTTTTATATGTTGACAATATGCTTCTTATAAGTTCCAACTCACAGACTCTAGCTCAGTTTATCAAACTCCTGCACATTGAATTTGCCATGAAGGATCTAGGCCCTATTCATCATTTTCTTGGCGTTGAAATCATGCACACCTATGTTGGATTGCACCTCTCTCAATCTCACTATGCTCTTACCATTCTTGAGAAAACTGATATGGTGGATTATAAACCAATGAGCACTTTACTTGAGGCAAAAACTAAAGGTCTTGACAATAATGCTCTACTTAATGATCCCACTCATCATCATGGAATCATTGGTGCTTTACAATATCTTACTCTCACTTGCCTTGATCTTTCCTATAGTGTTAATTTCGTCTCTCAATTTATGCATGCTCCTACTCATTCACATCTTAAAATGTTTCGAAGGATTTTACGTTATTTCAAAGGCACTATCAACCTTGGTCTTGATTTTACTTCTCATACTACACTTGACCTATGTGCCTTTTTTGATTTAGATTGGGCAGGTTGTCCTATTACACGTCACTCCATGACCGAATATTGTACTTTTCTTGGTCATAATCCTATCTCCTAGTGCGTGAAAAAGCAGCACATTGTCTCTCGTTCTAGCACAGAGGCAGAATATCGTGTTATGGCACATATTGCTACTCAAGTTTCATGGTTAACATTTCTTCTCAAAGATCTCGACATCCCTTAATCTTAACCTCCAGTATTATTTTGTGAAAATCTCAATGCTCTTCATATGACTTTCAATCCAGTCTTTCATGCTCGTAGTAAACATATTGAACTAGATTATCACTTTGTGCGTGAACGAGTTGCGCTTGATCTCCTTGTTACACGGCTTGTCTCCACTTCCCATCAAGTTGCAGTTATATTTACAAAGCCAATGTTTAAGGCTACACTTACTTTCTTTTGTCTCAAACTTTGCCTCCAACTCTGGCCAAGTTTGTGGGAGGGTATCAACACAAGCTAGCCAACTCCACAAACAGAGCAAATTGAGGATCTCTCTTGGAGAAATAAGGATGTAACCATAATTAGGAGTGATAAGGTTGAGCAATAGGATCCTCACGATTAGCATCAAATCACCAAATTTGTGGAGTTAATTTTGGGTGATAAGGTTGACTAGAGTACTGCTCCTTCAAAAACAAAAAAATTAATCTAGCTTGATTATTCATAAGAATCAGCCTAAAATCAAGGCACAATCTCTTCAATGAGATTCTATCACGTTTAGTTTCCTTCTTTACTTAGTCTTTTAGTCTATTTATAGAGATTGTAAATCTCTTCTTATGCTCAAGTTAAATAAAAATATATACTTTTTTTTTTTTTCATTTTGTCCAAATTCTAAAATTCTTTTGAGATAATACACTAGGTATGTCAGTGACAAGGAAGCTACCCCATCTCTCATTTAAATATTTCGGGGGTTGGAGTGGGGATTTTTCATCGAATGTTTAGGTATTTTTTGGGATTGAGTTTTCCCACTAATAAATAAATTATGATAAATTAAATATTTTATAACCTAAGTACCAAAAAAAAATCTTAAGCATATTTCTTTGTTATGATATTTAATTTAATAAGTTTGAATTTAGAGTACAAGTTATAGTTATAATTAAAATATTTATTTTATTATTTTAAGGATATTATAAAAAAAAAAATTGTCTCATATATTATAATATTAAATTTTCATAATTAAAATATTAATTTAATGATAAAAACATTATATTTAATAAAAAATATACTTAATTTAACTCTAAAATCTTAAAAATAAATAATATATTTTAAAAGAAATTATATGAAAAAGGGATCGAGAATAGCGGGACAGAGAAAGTAATTCCCACAACCACCTCAACCCTGCCGGTGCTAAAGTTGAGGTTTCTTCACGAGTTTTGATTCTAACGAAAAAAATGACATCCTTAAGATACACTCTTTTGTATGTACGACTCATTCCTTAAATAGATAAAATATTCTAATTTTTTTGTAAAACTTATTCTATGTTTAAAAATTTATAGTAAAAATTAATATATTAATTTTAAAATATTATTTGGGTGGCAATATTTTCATAACATAATTTTTTATTGCTGTCAAAATAATGCATGAATTTCTTACTTTTAATTATAGATAATTGTATTTTAATGTTATTATTGTGTGATAAAATTAATGAATATTAATTGCGGAACTAAAAATTTACATATTATTAATTATTAATAATAAGTAAGAATAATTATTCATTCTTAATTTATTAAAAAAAAAATAGATTTTATAGAGGACAAAATCAATATATTTGTGTTTTGTAATAAGCTCTAGTTTTTCTTCGTTAAAAATTTTGAGATTATAGAAAATAATATCAAATAAACATGATCTAATCATCTCTTTTAATGGTTTTTTTTTTTGGATAGGTTTATCTTCCTTACTTTTTTTTTTTTTATGTGTTTCTTCCTCTTTTTAAATTACAAATATATCTTATTTATATATTTGTTTCATTTGTATTTTAAAAATAAATATTGTAGTATTTAGACACTTCTTTATTTATTTAAAGTTGTCTAAAAAAATATTTCAATTCTAATATTTTCAAAACAAAATTGTTATTCTTCGTCACTTTAAAAAATTTATTTATCATTTAATTATTTATATTTGACAAAAATGCATAATTAATTAATTCTTATCAATAATTAAAATTTAGATTTATGTAAAATATTAAAGCCTCATTTTTATGTTTTGTCTTAGGCTACGTAAATTCTTGAGCCCTCCTATCACAAATACATTGTTGAGTAATTGCTGAGGATTGAGGATATGTAAGATTTTATATCAAATTTGATCTAAATTGAACCAAGGTTTTTTTTTTTTAAATAAAATTTTGATGCTATTGGCTTAACTAGTGTATATTTGGTTCTTAAAAGTGCATCCATTTTGATTATAAATTTATACAGTTTATTTTAAATTATTTTTAATAATACATGTTTATGTTTTTTCTATGTTTATTCTCCCTACATGTGTTCTATTTTTATTTAAAATTTCAACAATTAATCGTTACATTTAATACTTTTTTTATTTATGATAGTTGTGTTAACTAAAGAAAAAGGGATAAGTTTGAATAATAAAATTTGAAGCTATAATTAGGGATGGGCATGGGGACGGTTTTTGCCATAATCGTCCCCAAAATCGAGCATATAACTGCATAATCGAAACTGCCCGAAACCTGCTCCGGTTCGGGTACGGTTATAACCGGTCGGGAATCGGGCGGGGATGGGTATGACAAAAAAACCGCCCCAGAACAGATTATTTAAAAAAAAAAAAAAAAACAGAACTTGTATAACACAAGTTGGCTCTAACAGAACTTGTATAAAAAAAAAAAAAACAGAACTTGGCTCTAACAGGAAGGGAAGCCAAATGTAGTGAGAGATCATTTTAGCTATATATATTTGTATAACACAAGTTTCCTCACGTAAAAACACACATTGTATGCGTGCAAAATCAGTCAAGCACATTTAGAATCATAAATTCATAATGCCAAGATTGGTTGATATTCATGCTGATCCAAATGGACAATATCATTTGCATCTATAGGACAATAGGAATATTGAACACACATTGATGGCATAGTATGTAAATCAGTTTACATAGATTTACATAGTATGTAAATCAGTTTACATAGTATGTAAATCTATTTACATACTTTGTAAACTGGTTTACATACACCGTAAATCAGTTTACATAGTATGTTTACATAGATTTACATAGTATGTAAACTGATTTACATAGTATGTAAATCAGTTTACATACTATGTAAATCTATGTAAACTGCCTCTCTTTTCTTCTTTTTCATATCCGTGAACAGATTTTCTCACCCTTCTTGCCTGGAAAATTTATTTATTCAGAGGTAGCCATGGATCTATGGACTATTCATGCCATTAACCCCAGTAGAAGCCCTTTAATGCTTGAAAAATTGTTTGTCTTGATAATAAATAACCATATCCTTTACTAAAGATACTAGCATAGTTGTTTTATCTTCTTGTTTTGCTCATGACACATAGATTTACATAGTTGTTTTAAGCGTGTAGGAGCCAGTAGGTCAGACAACACCATTTTTTCTTATTGCATTCATTGAGTTACATAGTATGTAAATCAATTTACATATGTAAACTGATTTACATAGTATGAAACCAGTTTACAAAGTATGTAAATAGATTTACATACACCGTAAATCAGTTTACATACTATGTAGTAATTTGAAATCTCCAATATCAAAAATCACGATGGAATGAACAAACAAATTAATTAATTGCATAAAAATTTTGAGTTCAAAAGAATCCTAATAATAAGTTTAATTATTCATAATCATATTGAATTAAATTCCAAAATAGTGATAAATTACAAGAGAATAAATAAAATACAAAAGTAGAGAAAAGATACAACCAATCTTTTGGCTTGTTTTACACCAAAACCCTCAATCTTTTATCATTCTCTTGATTTATTTTTCTCTAAATCTGCTGTATCTTTCTTTAATAATTTTCGTTAGATGTAAAAAATGTTGAATAATTTGTTTGGCTTCCAAAAGGTTTTATTTATATGTTAGCAATAACTTAATCTATCCCATTAAACCTAGCAAGTGATTCAACGATCGAAATTGATGCAAAAGAGTGAAAATGGATCTGATGTCACAATTTTTGTCTAGGAAAACAATGCAAGTATAAATAAAAAGAACACCACTAGCTCACACAATAGTGCCAAAAACTTGTTAGTTGCTTAAGCACACATAAGTATTCGTGGTCAATGTGCCACTGATAGGTCAATTAAGAACAAGAGTTGTCCAATAAGTTCTTAACTAATTTATTTGTAAAAAAAAAAAAAAACTCACAACACCACTAGCCTTATAAACAAAAGAGAATAAAAAGATTAGAATTAAAGATAAGTTTGAGGGAGTTATAAAGTAGCTAAAATAAATGTGGAATAAAAGATTGAAAAGAATATAAGATTGAGTGCACTAAAATATCAAATAAAAGCTCAATTATATAATGAATATTGCATGATAATTAATAAGCAAGCTAAAGTGTGGAATGAATCTAAATATCATCACTTATCTACCATACCTAAGTCTTACATTGCAAGCATGCAAAGTTCTTTTGATCTTTAGCTAAATGCATAATTTATAATAGTGGATAGGGTATGAAAAGTAGACGTATGACATGTTCATATAAGTTGATTTCGTAAGTGCATTGGATGACATTATGTGCAATTCAAACACACATAAGTCACTTCATCAAAAATTTTGCATACATTTATATTAATGAAATGTTGATTGTTGGCATGTGAACCTCTTTATCATAGGATTGTGCAATATTTTAGGAAAATAATTTTTATTAAAAATACATGTATTAGGGGATATGTGTTTATGAATATGCTATCCATATTTGGTTAGTGTTTTGTTCTTTAACGTCTAACTTTGGTTTTGCTTAATAACAAGTAAAAAGTTAAGTTTGAGGATGTAATAACTATATAAAAGTAGAGTTATTTAGCTATTTTTAAGCTAGCTATTAGTTTTATTTTGGACTTAATGTAGTTAAAAATACTTAATTCATATCTAATTGTGCTAATGTTGGTGGAACAAGAGCAAAATGGGAGAAAAATGAGCAAAAAAGACACAATTAGCATAGTCAACCATATGTCGTGGCGACCAATTTATTGTGTCGTAGTGTAGTATGCTTAAATAGAAGATCCGAAACCTGTATGCTGGGACATGCAAAAATATGTGTCGTGGCATGCTTGATCGAGTGTTTCATGTTGTGGTCCACATGTTTCATTGGGCAATTTGAGAGCTCTGTGTCATGACAAGCATTGTTTTCCTATACCAAAATCACCACATCAAATATGTTTTTACTCAATTGCATCAATTTTGAATGTTTGATCACTTGCTAGGTTTAATGGGCTTGGTTAAGTCATTGCTAACCTATAAATAAGACCTTTTGGAAGTCAAACAAATTATTCAACACTTTCCACATCTAACCAAAATCATTAAAGAAAGAGGCAGCAGGTTTAAAGATAAATAAATCAAAATAAAGATGGAAGATTGAGGATTTTAGAGTTTAAACAAGCCAAAAAATTGATTGTATTTTTCTCTACCTTTGTATATTATTTATTCTCTTGTATTTTCTAGTTGTTTTGGGATTTGTTTTAATATGAATATAAATAGCAAAACTTGTTAAGATTTTCTTGAATTCAATTTCTTTTTACAATGAATTAATTTATTTATTCATTCCATCGTGATTTTTGATATTGGAGATTTCAAATTACTACTTTCAATTTAATGAGATACTTATATGATGAATCAAGAGACAATTTGATTATTAGTCATGAGTAATTAACATGCATTGTTTCTACATAGAGATGTACGACTCATGTGTATGTGATTCATAAATGCGAATTTACTGAGTAATGTACAATTATTTGGCATAGGAGTGTGATTACTTTAACCATTATATGACATGTAATTTACTTGAGAAAAAAATTCATATTGGTGTAGGGCGTTTAATTAGATATCATATTATCAATTGCTTAAGATGGTAGATTAATTCATGTATAATAAATTAAAAGAGAGTGAATCCATATGACTTTTATTTCAAATTAATTAGTGTGAGTGTGTTGAATTAATTAATATAAATATTATATTTTCATTATTTTTACCTTTCAGTTTTTTTAGCCTAAATAATTAAGTGTAACTTTAGTTTGGCACTCAATCTCTTAATAATTCAATCCTTATTAGTACGACAACCTTTATTTTTAATTTCTTTATCACTTGTTCATTGACTTTGTATACTTACATGTGTTCAAGCAACCAACAAGTCACCATATACATGGTGAAAAATAGTAATATGTACCCAGTAACTATTTATTTTTAATTGAAAGGAAGATACTATTTGGATCTTATTTTAATAAAAATATGTGTAATTATTGAGTTTGTAATATGTTATAGAGTGTTAAGAGCTTACAATTTAAAATTTAAATGGGATACAATTATATTTTGTGCATATAATTTATCTATAATATTATAACTATTATACCAAAATTTTTATTATTGAGACTTGAGGTGGGACATATGCCTCTCCTAACACTTAAATACATTTGCCCCTAGATAAAATCAAGAGCATATGTATGCATAATTGAAGAAGAGCACTAGGGAAGACAATTTGACCCGACGGTTCGGGTACCTACGGGTATTCGACCCGTTCGGATCAAATCGGTTTAGGATGAAACAGTTCGAAAACGGGTCGAGACATTATCCATTTAATTTAGAACAGTTCGATTCAATTCGGTTCGGATCAAAAATTTGTTCGATTCTGAGCACCATTCGGATACCTGCTTATTTACTACAAACTTTAATTACATAAAAAAAAATTTCATTTGAAAAAAAAAAAAACTGGCCAACGGTTAGACTTTTTTGACCCGCAGATATTACTCGAACCGAACCCATTTTGTTTAAAATGATTCAATTCAATTTAAACCGCATGTTAAAACGGGTGGGTGTCGAATCTGACCCAAATCGACCTATTGCCATCTCTAAAGAGCACAACTCTCGACAAAGAAAATTTTAAGTATAATATTTATCAAATTATATATTTTTCAAATTATATATAATATTTACAAACTTAATAATTTACGTATATCTTATTAAAATAAGATATAAATAATATATTTTATTAATTAAAAATATATAGTAACTTTGAATATTAATATTATTTTTATTATGTATATGGTGTCCCTTTTAAACACGTTTTAAATTTGCCACTAGATACAATATGACACAACCCATTTTAAATTGGATCAAACATCACACAACATGATAACTCAAATTAATTCATTTAAATTAATATTTTAATATTATTTTACTCATTAAATTTAATCCAATACAACTCAAATGAATTTAATAAATTATATTTAATTAAAATAACATACTTTTGTTCAACTTTTTCGAGTATACGATATGAATATATGATAACCTGACCCAAGACGGCATAAACTCAAAATGACACGATAAAATAATTTGGGCATTTGCCTAAAACGGACTTTATAAGGGGCAAAACTACACATAAGGACCCGTACTGTTTTTTTGTTAAAAGTGGACTCACAAGCAACTTCTGTAATTGGTAGCCGGTAATTAAAAAAAATGCCTACTTCCATACTTCCCGTTCGTCAAATTAAGGCTCTCTATAGAAGAGCTCATTCTGTTATCCAGTTGGCAGATGTGGACTTGGCTGAGTTTGACATCAAGAAGGCTCTAGAGATTTAAGCCAGACAACAGGCATGTGCTTTGTTGCTATTGTATTTTGGGTGCCACTTTAATGTTTACCTTCTCTGTTTTGGTGTCGAGATTTGTTCCGAAATTTACTCATGTACAATTTAAATTGTACTCCACCCCAATAATGAGTTTATAATCAACTGTGTGATGATGATGCTCGCTTTCACAGTAGCTTATTTCTGGTTTTTACAGGGATGTGAAATTGGAGTACAGAACTTTGAAGGAGAAGATGAAGGAATTCAACAAGAAAGAGGCCAAGTTTTATGGCAACATGTTTGCAAAGTTGGCCAAATCAGGGTCTCTAGGTCTTTCTCTCTTCTAAGGAAAGGTTTCAGAGATCAATTATTTCATTGTAAATTGGTATATTTCTGAATATATGTTGTTAGCACAACTACCTGGTATCTTTTTCACTGAAACTACTTACTTGGTATGGAAAGAGAATTAAAGCTAAAATGTATATACTTAAATGAGTTTATAATCATTGATTGTTTAGACAACAACTTTTAGTTTCCAATTTTGATTATCCAACATACAAATCATTTTCAGTATTGGGGCGTAGTTGTTAAAATATTATCTTTTAGTTTGATGTTCAAATGAACAAGGCATGAAAGTAATGTGTTTGTAATTTTTTGAGGCTAGATAGTTTTGCTTGGAAGCGTTTAAGGATCTTGTGTTCAGGGTAGGTCAGTGGCAATAAAGGCTTCAGTGGATAAAAGGGTAAAGGAAAAAAAAAGAAATAAGAAATAATAATAAAAAGAACAGATCCTCCTACCTCAATCTCTTTTCTGTATAAACACTTGTTTGCAGGCAGCAAACATATTTATTTATTTTATTTTTACTTGTATTTAACTGGACGAATTCTTAAAAAAATTAAGCAACAATTGTAGCATTGTTTATAATGTTACTGATTGTACTTGGTTATTCAATTCCACTTGGCGTAAAAAGAGAAAGGAGTAATGTGGACACTGGTCCCGTACAAAAAAAATTGCTTATTTCACTTTTCTTTGAACCACTTCTATCAACAGTACATCTAAATGCACGCATAGTTATGTGCATATATGCAAGGTCGATATATGGTCAATACAAGGTCGATATACAGTCGATATGTAAATATTTATACACATTTACACTTATATTAAATCAATGGAAGTCACAAATTTAACAACATTATTTGTTAGGTCAAATTTAAGTCGAGTCATGGTTGAAATAAGTCGATATCTTTATAATTTAACATTAAGTTATAAAATGCAAGGTTGATACACGGTCGATATATAGTCAATACACGGTCGATACAAGGTCGATACAAGGTCGATACAATGTCGATACATGGTCGATACAAGGTCGATATATGGTCGATATAAGGTCGATACAAGGTCGATATAAGGTCGATATATGGTCGATACAAGGTCGATACAAGGTCGATATATGGTCGATATAAGGTCGATACATGGTCGATATAAGGTCGATATATGGTCGATATGAAAATACTTGTACACATCTACACTTATATACAAGGTCGATATATGGTCAATACAAGGTCGATATATGGTCGATATGCAAATACTTGTACACATCTACACTTAAGTGGATAATAGTGATATTGTCCATGGAATGATCCACATTAGTGTAGTTGTAGTGTACAATTATTTGTTTCTTAAATTCATATCGACCTTGTATTTTAACATTCATATATGCCCATAGAATAAACCACATTTGTATGATCCACATTAGTGTAGTTGTAGTGTACAATTATTTGTTTCTTAAATTCATATCGACCTTGTATGTTTAACATGCATATAAGAATATGGAATAACAATTTTACTATGATCCACTTAAGTGTAGATGTAGTGTACTCATATTGACCTTTAAAACGATCTTATATCGACCTCATATCGACCTTATTATAAAAATATCACATAGTTATATCGTATACAATATTTTAAATACTAACATCCAATCATAACAAAAATTACATTAAAACACTTAGGTTCGTACAATGCCTTATTATATTAATAAAAAGTTCATGTTAACGATGCTGATTTTTTCTAGTCACTTCATAGACAGACCAATTCCCAGAGCAGACTACTAATTGTTTGATGAATATTGACATTGAGGTGCATATATCATTCCCTGTACTGCAGAGCTTTGCTGGTCGTTTTTTTTTTTTTTTTGTTATCCTGTTTAAAAAAATATGCATTCTTCTCTGGCTGTCCTGCCGCAAATAAATTAAACATCATTTAGAAACTTTGCTGGAATACATCAGGAGATTTCAGAGTTTGTATCTCAGTAAACGTACTAAAATATTACACTGTTAACATTACACTCTTATATATATTAATAACCAGTATGGACAAGCAGAGATCATTCCTTGTTTATTACTTTTACTCTGTTACGTGCAGCATGCCTAAAAAGTATATACCAATGAAAATTTGCAAGGAAAATTATAATGCAACAGAAAAGGATCTTCGAGCAAGCACACATAGAATGCAGATATTCAATGTTGTCATCAACTGAATTGCAGAATGTGTAAATGACTAATGTGATATGATTTATAATCAAAACAAGTCATATAGTTTATTGATTAATCAGTAGAGTTTGTGACAAAAAAGGTGTAAATTATTTTGATGATGATAATAAATAAGAATTACAATTTCATCAGCAATTACCTGTATAATATTAACAATTTGTAATGTCTGGCAACACATGAAGCCCTTGTTCCATGTTGAGTACAAACTGGAAACGCAAGATACTGAGTGTCATATGGGGTGAAATTTATTAATTTCAAAAACTTTTCAATAGCATACCATTGAGGATCCATGATCAACAGAACCCGTGTACACAGTTTCAAATTTAGCAAGCAACATATTATCATGGGTCTTGCCACTGTAAAACAAACAAAAAGAGAACAAAAAACAAATGTATATTAGCACATTCATCTAGAAACCTATTAAGTATACCAGCAAACTAAATATATGATATGGAAAACAATAAAGAAAATTTTTTTTTACCTCCCAACCAGTATGGACAAAGGACCACTTGTGATTCTACAATTCAAAAATAAAAAACCAAATTAATATGATATGGAAAAATATTAAGATAAATACCATATAGGGGTTTGTTTACCTGCATATTTCTCAAGAATATTGTATTGTTTATACTAAGATTGCCTACACTACACTGCACTACTATTTTAACTGATAAATCTATTAAGGTTAAAGATGCACTTAGAGGTGAGATCTGGCTGGCTAAAATCATTCTTCACATGTCAAATTTAAAAGGAACTAATTAGTCATTCAATATTTATTCAAAATTAATTTTTCAAGATAAAGGTTTAAGCAACACTAAAATGTTAGCGTTAAAACAATTCATCGTCATTTGATTGTTTAAATCCCAGCATGCAGCCACAAATTGAATAAGTAAAATATTGAACATTATATTTATTTTTGCATAAAATGCATGTCATGGTCATTCTAGGTGACCCTACTACAATAAGGTAAATATTCAGCCACGTTCTGATTCAAATTTCATTCAAAAGCAAGAAATCTGGTAATAATTATGTTAAATATTCCAGACAAATTCATGCATCAGCAGCACTTATTAAGACATCAAGCAGATACAGATCATTAAAAAATAATTGAAGATCATAGCTCAAATTTAACCTGTAGGTTGTGGAATATTCTAACGTCTTCCATGATTCCCATTGTCAATACAGTCTCCACATCTCTTTTGGCTTGAAGCATACTATAGACTTAAATAAGGATAATTTAAAAAAGTGGAAGTATTAAAATAACTCATGCATATATAATTTAAACTACTGCATTTCCAGAAGATTGATAATGACCAAATTACTAATTCATCACAATGAAATTTGGAGGAAAGACATTCAATTAGATCCAAACAAAGTGAATTAGCAGGAACAGTCATAATGCCATAACTGTACCGCGTGAGCGATCCTGAAGATGAAGACCAAAGGAGACGGGCTCTAAAGAGAACAGAAGCTCTGGAGATCACAGGTTGTCGAATCCGTGTGTGGCTGTGAGAGGATGCGAACCAGCGTTTCAAGATTTCAAACGAGGGAGGGTAGGAGGGGAGAAACGCCTTTGGGCTTTGTTCTCTGTTATGTTTTCTTCTTTCCTTTTTTAATTTTGATTTTTTTTTTAAGTTAACCGGCTAGCTTAACCGGTAAAGGGGCAAAAACCTTAAAAGGTCTGTTTCTAAGTGAAAAGTTCACTTAGGGACCATCAGTCATTACAAAAGAGATAAAAGGCTTGTAAGGCCTTACAATACAATACAAAAAGTTCAAAAAATTATAATGTCAGAAATAACAGAAACAATAGAAAATCAGGAAGTATTAGAAATACAAACACAAGACATATCAGGATATTTTTCAAAAGAAATGATATTTAGCAAAAAGAAATTTGAAGAAATTCAAAAATCTAAGTTAAATCTTAAAGAAAAGAATGGATTTAGGGAAGAGTCATTTTCTACAATTAGAAAATTATTTCCAAGAAAAGATATAGTATACTATGGAATAAGCAATAAAGAAATGAGTATAACTATAACAGATGCAAAAGGAAGGTTTAATATATCATTAATTAATAAGGAGACAATTATAGAAAAATTATCAAAGATTCCAGAAAAGGATAGAGAAAAAATTGGATACAACCATTTAGGAGGAATACAAATTTTAATAAAAGCACACTTCAGAGAAGGAATAGATACACCAATCAAGTTAGCCTTATTGGATAATAGGATAACAAATAGGAAAGATGCTTTGCTAGGAATGATAAATGGAAATCTAGGATATCAGAAATTAAAATTCACAGCTTATCCAAGGTTTGCTGTTAATATTCAAGATAAAAATTTAAATCAAGTACTCAGTTTGGCTTATGATTTTGAAAGAGAAAATCTAATGAAAGAAGGAAATCACCCATTTTCAATACACTATTTGGTAGGATATTCTCTAACAAATAGTCATAATAGTTCGATATATGGACAGCATGAATACATTGAAATAGAAAAAACTTTTAAAGATATAGGACAAATAATAAAGAACCCAGAAAAACTATCAGAATATGAAGTACCAGATGAATGGAATTTGGATATTAAAGAAAAACCACTAATAACATCAAGAAAGAACAATGTACAAAGAATAACATTCGTAGATACACAACCAAAAGTTACAAATAGAGAAATAGAAGAGTTGAAAGAAGAAATAGAAGAAATGAAAGAATTAGTTTATACAATGAAATAATGTTAAAAGAGAAATTATTAAGAATACAATTAGAAGTAAATAACAGTTTAACAAGTATAAATAAGAATCAAATATCTATAATGGAAGCTTTAATTCATATAGCAGAACAGATAGACAGCACAGGGAAAAAATTATAGAAATAAAAAAGAATATTAATAACTCAGGAAGTGGATTAAAGATTGATCCATTAAAAGGACTAAAAGAAGAACCTCCCAGAAGATCTGATGCATTAATACTTATAAATGAAAAAAGAAAAGCAGAAGAATCTAGACAAATAACAACAACTTAATGGACTTAACAAAATATAGAAGAAGTTTAGAAGAACAATTTATGAATCCTGAAAATAAGGATATAGAAAAATTAATTAGTCTATTAACATTAACAGATGAAGAATTAGAAAAACACTATGAAGAAAAATCCTACATAAATAAAGAAGAAGATGATATGACAGTAATAAGTGAAAGTGAATCTGAAGAAGACACAACCCAAAGAATTAATATGGAACCAGTACTAATACCCAGAACAAACCCAGAAAGATCAACTCCAGAAAGAGGAGAAACATCTGACCCACATAGAGAAAATAGGTATAGGCCAGAAGAACCTGATCCAATATATAGGAGAAGACAACCACCTAAAATGGAAGAAGGATTACATTGGGGTACTAGAGGAAGTATTCCACCAGAATTTAGACCACATGAAAACTATAAAACATATATTTTAGATCTAGACTGTATAAGAGATAGAAAGAAAGCCTTAGATGAATGGGCTAGTGGAATGAGTGTAATTATACAAACATCATCAACTACAAATACAAACCCTTCAGTTTGTAAAGTTTTAGTGTCACACAAAATGACAGGAAATGTAAAGGTATGGTTTTCAAACCTAACTGACCAACAACATCTAGGAATGACAGGAAATTCTACAACAGGAAGAGATTATTTAGACAAAGTAATAAATGAAATATATAAAGATTTATAGGAGAAGATAAAGGAAGGAATATAACAGAATCTAGTGAAAATGAAATAAATGAAGCCAAATGGCATTTAACAAACATGGAAATATGTGATATGTGTTATATAGACTCTTTTATATGCGAATATGAAATGTACTATCATAAACTCCCACCATCTATGCAAGAAACCTATAAAGAAATGTTTTACCAAAAATTACCGGGAACATTACACAAAACTATGACAGAAGAATGGAACAATAGAAATACACAAACTATACCTGATACCCTAGGAGGTAGGATAAGAGGACTAAAAAATTAGATAATAATAAAATGCCAAGAAAGAAAAGAATTTAAACAAATAAGAGGAAATGATAAAATTTGTTGTGATTCAAGAGACTTTAAACTTCCAGGAAAATGTGGTTGTAACATAAAACCATATAACAAATATAAAAAACATAGATATAAAAAATTCAGAAAAATCAAAAGATTCAAATTCAGAAAACAAGATTTCCTAAAGTATAAAAGAAGATATAATCGAGAACCTTATAGGAGAAGATATTTTAGAAGAAGAAGATATAATATACCTGAAAAGAAAAACTATTGCCCTTCAGGAAAAAAGAAATGTAGATGTTGGATTTGTAATGAAGAAGGCCATTATGCTAATGAATGCCCCAGTAGGCTACAACATAAAAAAGAGTTTAAGAAAGAATTCCCACAAAAAGCAAAAATATTAGAAGAAGCCTTTAAAATGGAATTAGAACCGATAGAGGAATCTGACATAGATGAAACATGTAGTATTTATCTACTAGAAGAAACTGAAGAAGAAATAACAGACTCAGAAATGTCTGATTCTGATTATGAATTTGATTTAGAACAATGGATGAAATATTAAGCATAACAAACCCAAATAGTACCTATATAAAAATAGGACTAAAATTCAAAGGATATAAAAATTACCATTTACATGCATATATATAGACATAGGAGCTAGTATGTGTGTAGCTAGTAAGAATGTTTTCCCATACGAACTTTGGAAACAATCCCCAAAAGAACTAATAGTAAGAATTGCAAATAATACTACCATAAATTTAAACAAAGTATTAACATATACAGATATAACAATAGGAGGAGAAACCTTTCATATACCCACAATTTACCAACAAGAAACAGGTGTTGATATTTTATTAGGTAATAACTTCCTAAATCTATATCAACCTTTTACACAATACCTAGACAAAATAAGTATAACAACTCTAGATGGAGAAACAATCTATGTATCAAAAATCAGAAAAGCATTAACTGTTTCATCGCCAACTTTTATGCAACAACATAAAAAGCGAAAATGTGGTGAGATAGAAGCAAAACACAACAAACCACATTTAGAAAACATTTCTTTAGACATAGAGGTTAACCAAAACCCCTTTCTAAATGAAATTCAAGAAAATAAAGCCTTAACAGGAATAAGAAAATTATTAAAAACTGTATGTTCAGAAAATCCTTTAGATCCAAACATAAATAGATCTAATGAGATAGCAAAAATAGAATTAAAAGACCCCTTAAAAGTTATAAGGGTAAAATCAATGATTTATACTCCAGAAGATAGAAAGGAATTTGAAAAACAAATTCAAGAACTTTTAGAATTAAAAGTAATTATTCCCAGTAAATCACCTCATTCTAGTCCAGCATTTTTAGTAGAAAAAGAGGTTGAAAAAAGAAGAGGAAAGAAAAGAATGGTAATAAACTTTAAATCTTAAATAAAGAAACAATTGATGATGGTTATTTTATACCAAAGAAAGAAGAGTTATTATCTCTCATAAAAGGAAAGAAATATTTTTCAAGTTTTGATTGTAAAAGTGGATTTTGGCAAATAAGACTTGATGAAGAATCACAGAAATTAACAGCATTTAGTTGCCCCCAAGGACAATTCCAATGGACAGTTGTTCCATTTGGACTTAAACAAGCACCAGGTATTTTCCAAAGACATATGGATAATATCTTCAAAAAATACTACAATTTCTGTTGTGTCTATATAGATGATATACTAATATTTAGTAATGATTTATCAAAACATTATTTAGATGTTATTAATGTCTTACAAGAATGCAGAAAATCTGGAATTGTACTATCAGAAAAGAAAGCAGTTTTAGCTCAACAGAAAATAAAATATCTAGGGTTAGAAATAGAAGATGGAAAACATCATCTACAACCCCATATTTTAAACAATATACAAAACTTTCCTAGTACAATCAAAGATAAAAACCAATTACAAAGATTTCTAGGATGTTTAACATATGCAGAAGCGTACATAAAGAAACTAGCAGAAATGAGAAAACCATTACAGGCAAAACTTAAGAAAGATCATGTCTGGCAATGGACTGAAGAGAACACTAAATACATGGATAAAGTAAAAGCACAAGTAAAAGATTTACCAACTTTATATCATCCAGGACCAGATGATAAAATGATAATAGAAACAGATGCTTCACATGAATATTGGGGAGCAGTGTTAAAAGCAAGAGTTGATGACAATAATGAATATCTTTGCAGGTATACTTCAGGCTCCTTTCAAGGACCAGAGTTAAACTATCATAGTAATGAAAAAGAATATTTGGCTGTAAAAAAGGCTATTAAAAAATTTACAATTTATGTTATAAGTGCACGATTTATTGTCAGGACAGATAACAAAAATTTTGGACACTTTTTGAGAACTAACATTGCAGGTGACTACAAGCAAGGAAGGCTTATCAGATGGCAACAATTGTTTAATTATTACAAATTTGATGTAGAACATTTACCAGGAGTAAAAAATAGTTTAGTTGATGCTTTAACTAGAGAATTAGCACCACTAACTATTTTTATGATTACAGAAATGGACAAAATCAATCTAAAAATCAAAATAAAGGAAAAGGAGATAAAAATCCTTGAAGAACAACTTGAGCTTTTAAAGCTTGAGAAAGCCCTTATGGAATCAGAAAATGAACCTAATGGTTCAGAAAAGGACGAACCTAACAGTTCAAAAAAGCAAGAACCTAGTACAGAAAAGGACGAACCTAACAGTTCAAAAAAGCAAGAACTTAGTTCAAAAAAGGAAGAGCTTGATAGTTCAAAAGCCTCTGACAAAGGAAAAGGGAAGCTCAACTGGGCAGATGAAGCAGAAAAGTATGAACAAAGAAAGGTCTATGTGGTATACAATGGACCAAATCCAGGAATATATAACAACTGGGCAGATGCCAATAGAGCCATCATGGGAGTTAGTGGAGTAACCCACAAGTCTTTTACCAATCGAGTAGAAGCAGAAGGTAGCTATGCTAACTATAGGACACCAAAACTTATCAGTCCTGAAGGAATAATAAAAAACTACTCTACAGTACTACAACAGACATCTCCTACCAGTAGGATGAGAACTTTAGGAAAAGTGGTTCGACCACCCATAAGGTTCAGATCCCCTGAAGGAAATTCAGAAGATGATGAAAAATTACAGTACAGGAATATCAACAGAGCTCAGTGGTTAAATTTATACAATTTAGCCCAAAAATCTACCCAAGAACATTTGGAGGACATGAAATTTTACACAGTAGAAAAAGATTATCCATCTGGAAGCAAGTTCAACATTTTCGAAGGAGCAGATCCTATTTTTGTATATAAAGCATACCATGCAGGACTAATTGAAAATCTCTATCCAGGGATCAATCTAAGTGAATTAAATCATTTTCCTGAAAATTTCAAAAGGACTATTAAAAATTTCAGAAAAAAGATAAGAGCAGGAGATAAGCCTGTTTACTTAAGATTCTTTAGTTCTATTATGGATTGGAATGACGAGGATTGTATGAGTCCTTATCATTTCATTAAAGTAGGCATTGCCAATACCAACAGGGAAGTTCCTAGACCTAAGGCATTACCAGAAAAAGAATTCAACGAAGAGGAACTCAACATAACCAGAGGACAAATGTTAGGACAGATTTACTATGAAGTCAGAAAAATTTGCAACTCTTCTGAACTCAAAGTAAATTACTTCACCAACAAAGTACTTATTACTTTACATAACAACATAGCCATTAATGAGGAAGATGGAGAAAAAGTTAGCAAATTTGAAGCTAATTTCAATTCCAACAATCTTGAAGTAAGCCAAAAAACAAAGAAAATCTTTTGTTTCTATGCCAGGAAGGTCAGTGATGATCACAGATGCATTTACTGTTTGAGAGACAGAGAAGATGAAGAGATGTCATCATCTACGTCATCAAAATTGTCGGCAGAACAAGACAAAGAACAGTAAAAGAAGCCAGTCGGTAGAAGAAGCCAAAATACAGGACCTACAAACAGTGACAGTACAACTCAAAAATAGTAAAAGTTGTCGAATGAATTATTGTAAAGGAGATTCCTTATCTAATTATAAAAGGAACTCTTATAGGAGAACTCACCAAGGCTTTTACAACTACCACCAGAACCCTTAGAATTTTCTAAGAAAACACTCTCAACTTTTACCTTCAAAACACTCAGGACACCTTCTAATGTATTTAGAAGTTATGTATGTATTAAGAATGAGTGGCTAAGTAACCTTTTCAAGGTTCTTAGTTGGCTCTAGGATTGTAATAATTATTATATCATAAATAAGATGGAGTGAATACACTCTTTTCATCTCTTTGTAAGTTTATTTTGTTTCCATATATATGTACGGATGCAAGTGCTTCTTAGCAACCAGGAGGGTTTGAGAATTGGAGCAAGCTGAGGCATATCCCAGGAAGCAAAAGAAGACGAACAGAGGACGAGAAGACCGTGGTGGACCCATCAAGTTTAGGTATAATAATTATAATCTATAGCCAATTAAGAATCTTGAATATTTACATAATTGATCTCAACTGATTTATATCATGATTAACATAGAACTGTTTGAAAGAAAACTTATGGAAAACCTAGAGGAATATTTTGATGGCGAATGCTATGAAACATGTTTAGAAAATTTCAGGAGATTTGATAATATTTTAGATATATATACAGATTATATTTCCAGCATTTTATATTTGATTGATCATCCTGTAGGACAAATTTTAAGAAACCATTTCATTAAATATTTTGTCAAAGTAAGTGATACAGAATTTGATAATTTAATCTTTGGATTTTATTTATTTAAGGAACATATAGGAAGATAAAGATGTTTAGAGGAAATATTCAGAGACTTATAACAAGATTAGAACTAGTAAATTTAACATATCAACATGAAATCCAGTATTTTAAGGAAGAACTCTTATCCTCATGTGTTGAACAAAATCATTTACATCATACATATCACGATGAGAATTGCACTTGTTTAGAATACATTCATAAAATGGAATTACTCCTTACAATTATACAATATTTAAATACACTTCTATAAAAATATAAAAATAAATAAAATTATCAATAAACAAATTTAATTCCAACAATTTCAACAAATTCTGCACAGTAATTGGTATCAGAGCCAGTTTTAAAAAAAAAGTTATAAACAATTGTAATAAAATGCTTTCTGAAATACAAATAAATAATTTGAAAGAGTTAATAAATATAATCATAAATACAAACAACAACAAAGAATTTAATAAAGATTTTATAGGGTTATTTTTAGCCTGTATAGAAATAAAAATGAATCATATAAATTTATCTCTTCAACAGACATAAATATTAAAGGAAAAATTAAAATATTTAGAACAAATAAAAACAAAAGAAATCTTCATAAAAGAATATAAAGACTTTATGATATTTATTCTAAAAAATATAATTGAAAATATTTAATGAAAAACAAAAATAGAACAAACTTTGTTATAAAAGTCTTTATGGGCAGATTTTTCCTCTGTAAGGCCCTTTATAGACAAATGCCCACCGATAAAGAGACTGTTTTTAATAAAAAAACACAAGCGGTCCTAAAATGAAGTTTTGCACTTTAAATGGTACCGTTATAGACATCTTATTAGGTTAACTCAATACATCTTATTTATCAAATATTCAAATGGGTCGATACGATAACACGATTTGTCACCCTTAAGAAATCCAATACGTTACCGTTTTGTCAATGGAAAGTTGGAAAACCAAAACCCCATGGTCAAGAAAAGCCCGGTGTTGTGCGGCCGTAGGCGCAACTTCAAAGCACACCCTCCCTAGCCCCTAGTTCCTTTTCAACATTCGAGTTCCCCAACGACCTTCGTCCTGGAAGGAAAATTTTTTCCTTCTTTTTCTGGGTAAAATATATTCCTCTTTTTTTTCTTTCCATTTACGTCTGTCTATTTACCTTTTCATATCCACTAGCTCGATAATTTTGTTTTCTTACACATGGCCTGTCATTCTTTTTGCTCTGCCGCATATTTTGATAGTTAGATTCGAGCCTTCAAAAGAAAAAAGATAGACTATAATGATTATGGTCAACTGATGGCGAATTATTTATTTTAATTGTTATTTTTGATGGCGATGTTGTTAATAATTTATATATAACAGATGGATAAAATAGTTTTATTGGAATGTGTTTGTAAGATTCATAAATTTATTAGCCTTGTTATATTCGTATTTTGAATGTAGATGACTAGAGCGAGCCAGAGTATAAATATCTTAATTTGGTCAGCTTTTAGTTAAGTAATTTATCCTTAATAATTCTCGTTCTTGCTTGTTCTATATGGGAAAATATAAAGGAAAATACTCCAATTTTTTATACGCATGCTTTTCTGTATTGATTGAGCATACACTGATATAAGTGGCATTCTGATTTCTTATTGTCAGGTAGATTTAATGGATGCAATGGCATTAGGTTCAATAAATGTTGGAATGGTTGGGGTTGACAGTAATGGCAAAGAGAGAGAGTTTTTCAGAGACCAGGTTGATAAAATTTTCAACAAGGTTGATACGGTAAGATTATAATGGTGGCTATACTGTTCTACAATGTTGATCGTAAGGGGCTGGTAGGTCTTCTCTTCTTGCTAGGTCCTGATGCTTATAGATTGATACCGGTATTTCATTTGCTTGCAGCTTGAGAAAAGAGTGAATGAGATGGAACATTTTTACCTAAATAAGGCAAAAGCCTCTAAAGGCAGTTTGAATGTGAAAGATAAACATATTCCAAGTATGAAGAAGCAGAAGCAAGATGCATCTCGTAGAGAAGCAGGTGCTGCAAAGAGAATGCAGGAGCTCATGCGCCAATTTGGAACAATATTGCGTCAGGCAATAATCTTAAAACATTTATTTTACTTTTGAGTTTTGACTATTTGAAATTCAAGTCATTGACGTGCAATAATTGTCAGCTAAGGGATGGATGTTGCAGCTAACACTAAGACATAATGATTGTAACATGTATCAAGTATTGATATGCAATTATAACTGATATTGTCTAGAACTATATATATATATATCATGTACCCAATTTGAATTTTCTTATGGTAAAAGAGTTTGACCCTATAAACATTTTTTACGAGGATTGCTTTTAAAGGAAAATATTACTGAAATACCTGATTTATATTTATCTTCATTGGTGGTCAGATTACACAAGATAAAAACGCGGGGCCCTTTATGCACCCCGTAGATGTAGAAGGTCTTCGTTTACATGACTATTACAAGGTAAAGTTTGCCTCTAGTATTACAAGGTAAAGTTTGCCTCTAGTATTACAAGGTAAAGTTTGCCTCTAGAAGTTAATTATTAGAGCTTAATTAGTGTATTAATGTATGGTTATATGCCTCTCACCTTTTGTTGTTGAGCCAATTACTTTTGTTCAATTGAATTATTCTACTCTTGCACTTAACTAGCAAGTCACTTCTGAACTCTGGATATGTGCATGTTTTTGTGTTAACGAGCATGTAGATATGATTGATTTAGTGCATTTAACTGAATTTATAGCATATTTATCTGCATGCATTGAAGGAACTAGTGGAATTGTGTGTGCGGAGATCAAGTTAAAAATTCTCTTTATGTCCTTTATGATGAAATGGTGAATATTTCTCGTCATTATTGATCACAAGGATTCAAATGTTGACTCATCAATGGATTTTGATAAGGCAGTTTCGTGTTGGCACCAAATGTTATTGCTTGCAAAAGGTTATACTTATTTCTTGAAAATTTGTCACACTCACCAGGCAGAACTTATTCAATCATGATTCATGAGTTTGTGGGATTTGAAATTGTTTCATTGTCTGTACACAACTAATAGAGGGCCACGGGGTCATACAATGAAAGGTGTGCTGTTCTTTATGTACTTTATTTCTTACATCATTCATCTCATTGGGTATATGATATGTGTTAATTAAATCTTCAGATGATATTAGTTGACTAAGAAACTTGCCCTGTGCAAAGATTTGTTACTGAGTAGTCTGTTACTTCATTCCTTGACTTTCTACTGAGATCTATTTTTTTGGTGTCTATGGTTGGTTGGTTGTGTGTCATTTATTAGGTTATTGATAAGCCAATGGACTTTGCCACAATTAAAAATCAAATGGAGGCTAAGGATGGCACTGGATATAAAGATGTTCGGCAAATATGTGCAGATGTAAGATTGGTTTTTGAAAATGCCATGACATATAATGATGAGACTAGTATTTTTCATATTAAGGCCAAAACTTTGCTGAAGAAATATGAGGAGAAGTGGCAACGGCTTCTGCCTAAAATTATAGAAGAGGTAATACCTCAAAGTGTCAATCAAGGTTCATTAACTTGGTTTATTATTATGCTTGAAGTGCTACGGTTTGATGTTTTATCCGTTTCACGTAACATTTACATAAGTTGATTGAAATATGCTTTTAGGAAAACAGACGAGAAGAGGAAGAAGTAGAGACACAACTGAATTCACAGCTTGCTCATGCCAAAATGGCTAGAGATATAAGTAACAAGGTTTGTCTAACATTAACATGTAATTGAAAACATTTGGAGTAATATTCAATATATCTTCAGACTTTTCAAGCATTTTAAAACCTCACTTCCTTCCCCATCCTTGAATGATTATACTAACTGGTATTATCATCAGCTGTGCGAGGTTGATAGACATTTGGAAGAACTCCGAAACATAGTTGTTCACAGATGCAGGTGTGTGTTTCTTCCGAAGGTGTTACATCTTGTTATTAGAACATGTATGTGATATCTTTCTTGAATAAGTTAGTTCTCTTTTGATATGTATTTGTGGCCATTTTCCCCAAGTTCTCGAAAAACTAGAAGTAATACATGGTCACAGTATAAATGAGAATTAGGGTATTGCTTTTACTTGGTTAACCAATGATCTATACTAGAATGGAAGAATGTATCAATTTAGAAAACTTCAACATCAGTTAAGACAAAAGCTGACCCACATGTCGACTTTCAGACTTAGATTAAATAATCTCTGGGGTAAAGGTGTCAAATGAGATGGGCTGGCTCAACTTGCTCAAGCTCAAGCTTAGCTTAGCATCTTAAGCGAGTTGTAACTCAGCTCAAATAAACTAAACTAAACTAATTTTTAAATGAGTTGAGTTGAATTTAGCACATGAGCAGCTCATTTATTTATTTTTATTAAACTCATTTAAATTATTTAAAACATTTAATTAATTATAGAAAAATAAAAAACATATCTTATGTTCTAACAAATAAGTACATGATTTTTTAACCACGTGATACAAGCTTCTTTTTTTTAAAAAAAAATTCTAATTTTTTTGACAAATAATATATACACTTTTCAAATAATATATAATGAGTTTTTGTATTAACCTAAGTTTTTTAAAAAATATATTTTTAAGATTTTTTTAGTAGCATAACATATTTCTATTTATGAATAGTCTTAGATGAAATGAGTATAACTTTTTATATTAAACCTTAAAATCACAAACGATAAGGTGTAAAATAAGATGAGCACAACTTTTTTATGCAAAATTTAAAATCACCAACCGTAAAATTCTTTAAAAATTGACATAAAGTTTTCTAATGATATATGAAATTAATCATAATTTTTTTAAAATTAGTAGTAATTATATTTCAAAAATAAGTCAATGATAAATGGAATGATTTCTAATTGTATATGAAAACATAACTTTCTATACAAAACTCAAAATTATACATCGTAAAATTTATTAGAAATTAGACTTTTAGAACTTATCAAACAAGTACATAAAAGAGATTTAAACAAGCAAATATCAATACTGTAAAATAAATTAATATCTCTCAATTAATAAGTAATAATTGTGTTTTTTAATTATTAACTTACCATGCTCATCAATTATCATGAAGATATGATCATTTTATTTCTCAATCAAACATTTCTCCTGAGTATAGACCAAAATACCCTCGTTTTTCCCACTAATTATATAAACACAAGATAATACTATTGCAAAAAAGATGTGAAAAACGTGGTTATTTTGGTTAATATTAATTCAACAAAATTAATTAAACAAAATGATCGATGAAAAATGTAAAAAAATTAATTTACTAGTTGTGAAGAGGATTTGGGCAACTAGGTGCTTGTCGTTTGCTGTCTTCAAATCCGTTATTAGTTTGGTTGAAATAGAGATCACTTCTTCCGAAAAAGTACTATGAAAAGCTCCTTTTTGCTTATAACATTAATTTTACTCACGACGAAGTTGCTACTACTTTTTTTATCTTCACGACCAAGTTGCCGCTACTTTTTTTATCTTTTATTTTAAAAAAATCAGTCGTTTCCTTTTTAATTTCTTATTTTAACTAATAATAGTATTTTTGGCAATTTTGTAATAGTAATTACTAATTATATTTTGATAAATTCTTCATTTTCTCTCTTATTTGTTAATTTTTTAATTCAACATATTTTTGTCAAATAAGCTAGTGAGCTGCTTAGTTAAGCTCGTGAGTCGGGCTTTTTTAGTTCATTAACTCAATGAGCTAACTTTAAATGAGATGTGCTGAATTGAACAGCTCGTTTGATATCTCTACTTTGGGGCATAGGAAAATATGAGGATTATCTTTTTTCCTAACAATAGGGGTGATAAATCCTATCAAAAATTCGTATTCATGTCTTATAACGTGTCATATTTTGACATTAATCGTGTCATGTTAACGTGTTAGTTAATACATAAAAAAAAATTTAAATTTTTTCGTGTTCTTTATGTATAATTGTGAAATAATTCTTATTTCATTGAATTTTCTGAATGAATTAATTTACATGAAACAAGATCCTTAAATAAGAGCTGTACAAAATCTATAGTATCTAAATAAAATAAATAAATCATAAATAATATTAACTAAATATTTACAGATATAACAGCTATAATATTTTTTTGAATATTTTAGATTTTCCTGATTTCATGGAATCTCTACACTCTCCTTCAAGTTGGATCATAAATATTGATCATGTCCAACTTGTTTATGAATTTATCAAAAATTTGTCTTGGAAGCCCTTTGGTGAGAATATCTGCAATTTGTTCTTGGGTAGGAATGTAAGTCATGCATATAATGCCACTTTCAATCTTTTCTTTTATAAAGTGTCTGTCGACCTCCACATGTTTTGTTCAATCATGCTAAATTGGGTTGAAAGAGATGTTAATAGTTGCTTTGTTGTCGCAATATATTCTGAATGGAGCTTCTATTTCGATTTGCAGTGCTTCTGAAAGTTTCTTCAACTACAAACCTTCACATATTTTTTGTGTAACTGCTCGAAACTTTACTTTTGTACTGCTCCTGGCCACTACGTTTTGTTTTTTGCTCCTCCATATTACTAAATTACTCCAAATAAATGTACAATATCCAGTACTAGATCTTCTGTCTTCAATTGAGACTGCGGGCCCAGTCCGCATCTGAATAAACCTTTACTTTTTTTTCTCTTATTTTTTTGAAGAGTTCCTTTCTTGGAGAGCCTTTAAGATATCTAAGAATTCGGTACACAACTTCTAGATGAACTTCCTTCGGAGAATGCATATGTTGGCTCACAACGCTAACAGCAAATACAATATTTGCTCTAGTATGTGACAAGTAAATCAATTTTCTTACCAATTTTTGATACTTTCTACAGGCTGGTCATCACTTCCAGGTCGTTTATCGACCTCAATTGGAGTATCAACTGATTTACTTTCGAGCATACCTGTTTTCTTTAGTAAGTCAAGAATATATTTCCTTTGTGAGACAATTATACCTGTTTGAAATCGAGCAATTTTCATCCCTAGAAAATACTGCATTTGACTGAAATCTCTTTAAATTCAGTGGATAGGACTTTCTTCAACCTTTCTATTTCAGATGTGTCATCCCCTGTGAGTATTATATTATCGACGTACACAATCAAAACGGTTTTCAATCCATTCTTAGCATGCCTAAAGAAAATTGTGTGATCTGATTGTCCTTGTTGATACTCTTGGTTCCGTAATACTCTTGCAAATCTGTCAAACCAAGCTCTTGGTGATTGTTTGAGCCCGTAAAGGGATTATCTTAGTTTATATGCCATGTTTTGTTTGTTTTTCTCACAAAAACCAGGTGGCAAGGTCATAAAGATATCTTCGTCTAATATCCCATTAAGAAAGGCATGTTTGATGTCCAACTGCTGAAGTATCAGGTCCAAATTTACTGCTAATGAGAGTAAAACTCGGATAGTATTCAACTTTGCAACTGGAGCAAAAGTTTCTGTATAATTAATCTTATATGTCTGAATGAATCCCTTTGCTACTAGACGAGCTTTGTATCTGTCAATTGCACTGTCTGCTTTGTATTTTATAGTAAATACTCATTTACACCCAAATGATTTTTTTCCTTTTGGCAAATCAACTATATCCCATGTTTCATTTTTTTTTAAGGTCCGTAATTCTTCCAACACTGCTTCTTTCCACGCAGGTATCTCCCAAGCTTCATCAACATCTTTTAGAATTTTTATCCTGTCTAAATTAGTAGTAGTAAACGCATGAAATTTGGGAGACAAATTCTTATAAGACACAAATTTTGATATAGGATGAAAGGTGCATGTTCGTCTCTGTTTTCTAAGAGCAATAGGTAAGTCATCATTAGAATTATGGTTACCTGGATCATTTGAAGGTTCAAGGCTTATTGGATCCATCACTGGGTCCGAGTCTTGTAGTGTATCAAACACGATTTTTCCTTCATACCTTGAGTTTGGTTTCTTTGAATAAACAAGTAACTCTTTACTTCTTTGTGTGTCTACATCAATTTCTATGTTTAACTCATTTTCTATATATGATATAGTAGAATGGAGAGGGGAATGAGACTTGGATGAACTAGGTCCGGGAAGGAAAGATGCAATGGGTTCAGGATTATTAGGTTTGGGTGAACTAGGTTCGGGAAATGAAAGGTCAAAGGAACAAAAATGATCTTTACATATGTTCTCCCTCTGAAGAGAAGTTTTGGATGAGTAGTATGCTGTGGATTCATGGAATGTCACATCAAAACTAGTGTATATGGATCTAGTAGTGGGATCATAACACCGATAACCCTTTTGAGTTGGGGAGTATCCAACAAACACGCACTTAAGCGCACGAGGGTCTAATTTTTCTCTATCATGTGGATAAACATGGACAAAGGCGATGCATCCAAATACTTTGAGTGGAATATCAGAGATGAGACGTGAGATAGGAAAATTATTCTTGAGGGTTTGGATAGATGTTTTGAAGGATAATACACGACTGGGCATTCAATTTATCAGGAAGGCAGATGTAAGGATGGCATCACCCCAGAACATTTTCGACATATTTGTGGTAAACATGAGTGCTCGGGCAACTTTTAAAAGATGCCTATTTTTTCGTTCAGCAACCTCATTCTGTTGTAGGTATAAACACACGAAGTTTGGTGAAGAATTCCATGACTCTGTAGGTAATTATTGGGAGTTCGGTTAATATATTCCGTACCGTTATCAGTACGTAAGATCTGAATTTGGGTTTGAAACTGTATTTTAATCATTGAGTTTAAATTGATAAACACATTGTAAACGTCAGTTTTATCTTTCAATAAGTATACCAAACAGATACGAGTATGATCATCAATAAATGTGATAAACCATTTTGTATGGGTAACGATTAGGTGACCGAGATGGTCCCCATAAATCGCTATGTATTAAGAAAAATGGTTTCGAGGGCATGTATTTAGATTTGGAAAAGGAGGTGCGATGATGTTTAGCAAGTTCACACATTTCACATTGCAACTTAGGTAACTCTTTATTTGAAATAAAAGAAGGAAACAATTGTCTTAAATATTGAAAACTAGGATGACCCATTTTACAGTACCATAGTATTAATTCATGATTCTTAGAAATAGATTTAGAGTTATAACTGGTAATATGATACTGTTTATTCGTAGTAATCGGCTCAAAGTAGTAGAGTTCTTCATGTTCTTTAGCACTGCCAATCGTTTTTTTCGATGTAAGTCCTGAAACACACACGAAGAAGAGGTAAAATTAGCAGAGCAATTTGTGTGGGCTATTAATTTACTAACAGATAGTAAATTACACGATAATTTTGGAACATGTAGAACATATTCAAGAATAATAATATCAGAATTTTTTATACTCCCTTTTTCTGCAATTGGTGAAAGAGTACCATCGGCAATTTTAACTTTCAAATTCCCAACACACGGAGTATACGACAAAAAAAAATGGTGATTACCAGTCATGTGGTCAGAAGCACCAAAATCAATAATCCATTTAGCATTTTCAGACATTGTATTTAAAACAGTTAAATAATTACCTTTGTGAGCCAATGCACCAGAATGAACATGAGATGACTAACCAAATGTTTGAAATTTTGAGAACATTTTGTATAATTGTTCCATCTGCTCGGGATTGAAGGAATCATTTTGAAAGGTTGAGACTTGATAACCTCAATTTTTAATATTTTGTCGCGGTTTCAAATCAACCGGCTTTCCATGTAATTCCCAGCATGTATCTTTTGTGTGGCCTAATTTTCGACAGTGATCACACCATGGCCCTTTTTTCTGTCTATGACTATTTTGGGCTATTTTGGATAACAGTCCTTGTGGCCCGTCTTCATTTGTTGGGTTGTAAACAGGGCTAAAAAAAATTAAAATTTTGGGATCCACGACCCATTTGCTCTATAGTCAGTTTTGGCCCATTTAGCCCACTCGACCGACTCTGTCCAATTGCTCCATTTGGCCCATAAGCCCAACGCATATTAAAGCTATCTCCTCTCTTCGAGCAAATCATTTTCTGTTTCTCAATTCCAGCGGCACCGATATCGTAGGAATTGCTCACATCTCAGCCATCTTGCGTCGTTCTCAACCCCACGACCACTGGGTTCTCGTTGGCTAGTCCACTCGCGGCACCCATCATTATCTCATACCTCCTCTTCTCTCCTGATCTCAGAAAAGGCTCCTCTGATGTTCGTAATGGGCTTCGACTCAAGACCCGACTCCATACATTATCGAACACTTGATTCAATCAGGCCAAGAACTGAAACACACGTTCATCTTCGAGTTTTTCTCGGTATTTGACACTATCCGAACTGCTTTTCCATTCTTCTATATTTAGGTCCAGCTCTTGCCACAATCCTAACATTTTTGTGTAATAATTTGTCACGCTCATATCCTCTTGTTTCATCTTCTAGAGCTGGGTTTTTATCTTAAATAAGCGAGATGCACTTTCACTGTAGGAGTATGTTTCTTTGACTGCGGAACAAATATTCTTAGCTTTGGGAAGGAATAAATACGTCCTTCCAATCGAAGGTAGCATGCAATGGACTAGCCACGAAATAACCATGGAGTTTTATGCTTCCCATTTCTGGATACCACGAGTATCTATAGGTTGCTTTTCTTCTCCAGTGAGGTAACCCATTTTCCTTTTTCCTTAGATAATAAGTTTGGTTGACTGAGCTCACTCTCGATAATTTCTCCCATTGAATTTTTCAATGGTGAGTTGGAGAGGGAAGATTTCGATTCCTCCACATTCTAGTTCTATTCCATTTGGAAATGTACTTGCTGTCTCCTCTGTTCGATCATAGGGACGAGATCAAAATTTTCTTACATTATTGATGAGCGTAAGGCTCTGATACCATGTGAAATAATTCTTATTTCATTGAATTTTCTGAATGAATTAATTTACATGAAACAAGATCCTTAAATAAGAGCTGTACAAAATCTATAGTATCTAAATAAATAAATAAATCATAAATAATATTAACTAAATATTTACAGTTATAACAGCTATAATATCTTTTTGAATATTTTAGATTTTTCTGATTTCATGGAATCTCTACAATAATAGTAAGGAATAACAATACTTTTAGAAACATGTAAAAATTATTAATCATTTATAATTAAATATCTTATCTGTTTCATATTATTATGTCGTGTCATAGATTAACACCCCTACCCGATAGGTCCACTTACATGAAGACTAACTCTAACTCTAGAGGGAAGCACCCTGGCCCTTATATTTTCGTTTGTGTTATATAACATCAGGGTTTGTTTCTCCTCCAATATATAACTATTAATGGACTTTGTCCACATTTTTCTTTTCTGATTGAAGCCTGAATCATCTTCCAGTTCAGTCTAAAAATTCTAAAGCATTTACATATATCTGTGAGAACCAACCCAAATCATCTGCATTTTGTTAAAGGCTAAGTGTGTTAGGTATGTAGTGGAATGTTTTGGATGGGGACAGGATGCGAGCTATAATAGATTCCTGTTTCCACAGAGAATTGGTAGTATAAGTCATTTGTTGAGGGTATGCAGGAGAAATCCATCGTTGTAATTGTTTGTTCCTCTCTTGGTGTGTGACCTGAATTGTGAAGAAATTTGGGCTCTACTGGAAGTGTCAGTGGTTTAAATATTTTTTCTGACCTTAAAAATTAAAATACTATTTTTATAATGAAGGCAACTTCATTTTATGAGTAGTAAAAATTTAGTTTGCACATGACTTCACTATTGTATCTCTATATTCAGAATTTCCAGAGGAAAATTCCCATCCCGAATTTACTTTGTGAATATTGTTTCAGAAAAATAACAACTGAAGAGAAGAGAAAGATTGGGGCAGCCCTCACCAGATTGTCTCCTGAAGATCTTAGCAAGGCCTTGGAGATTGTTGCTCAGAGTAATCCTGGTTTTGAAGCTACTGCTGAAGAGGTGAACCTTAACATCGATGCTCAGGTTAGTTTCACATTTCACTCTCAAGTATTGTTCCTTTTTATTCACTGTTATAATACAACATGCTCTAGTGCTTATTCAACTATCACATTCCTTTCCAGTGTGAATGGACCTTATGGAGATTAAAGTTTTTCGTGAAGGATGCCATAGAAGGTCAGGGCAAGTTATCAGCAATGGGTAGCAACAACAGTCACACCAACAATCCTTTAAAAAATAATGATAACAATAACAAAAATAACGTCAGCAATAAGCGAAAAAGAGATGTTTCTGATACTAGTGCTAAAACTCTCAAGAGAAGTAGTAGAAAGTAGTCTTGATCATATCTTGCAATGTAAGAATGCGGTTACACATTCAGATCAATTCATTACAATTGCAAAGCCTTTTCCAATGAGTCTGGATCAGAAAACTAACCTGGCCAACTACCACTCTAAAGCTGTGGAGCTTCTATATATCAATATTATAAATTTAGTATCAGAGAGTTTGCCATCTCGAGTCAATTGAGCTGCTGTCTGTTTTTAAGTGTAATACTATTCAGATTTTGAGAATTGCTGGTACTTGTTGAACTGCCTTTCAGGTGGTGTCTGCTGTACTTGTGGGAAAAATATCAGTTTCACCACAAGGTTGCATTTTTAATTGTCAATGGCATTTTTGTAATATCTTTAAAATCAAAGGGTATTGTTGATTTTAAGCTAAAATTTTAATATCTTATATTTAATATTAAACTAAAAAATAAAATAAAAATTAGAAAAATAAATAAATGCACATAAAATTAAAAACAATATACATGTGATTATCTATTAAGAAAATAAAATTGAAATACATACAATAATTGGATTTTTATTTTATCCCAAATCACATATAATAAAGTGACTTTTTTTTTCTTCTATAAATGGTTTAGGGTGCAATTTTAATTAAATTCAGTGACATATAATTCAATATGTTATGATAAAAAGAAAATTATATTTTCATATTTAATATATATGGTTGAATTAATAATATTATTAAAAATGGTAAGAAATTAATGTTTGCAATTAATTGATTTGAATAAAATTATAATTAACTTATTTATTAATGAATCATTCAATTATTATGTACACATATTTTATTTATTTTATTTTTTTGAAGTAGCAAGTAATTTTTTAATTATGTTAAGTATACCAAATAGTTTATTTTTAATTTTTTATAAGACACTATAAAAAAACCTTCAAAATATTTTCTAAATTTAAGTAACTAGTTAATTAATTTTATCATAAATAAATATGAACAATGAGATAAAATTTTGACAATGTAAAGAAATAGAAATATTTTTTAAAAAATTAACGATGACATAGAAGTCAAGAACATTTGATTAATTTTTTAGGACTATTTATTTAATTTAAGGAAGCTTATATATTTTTATATATTTATTTATTTAGTGTAGATTTTTTTTAACCATAATAAATAAGAAAATATTTATTCTTTGACTTTATTATTACTTTTAAAGGGTATTTGAGTAATTTGGCAATAATTAAAAAATATGTGAGAGAAATAAATGTAAAAGTTAGCATTGTTATTATTTATAATAATAAATTTAATTTTAGTGTTATTAGAGATATTTGTAAAAAATAAATAAATACAAATATGAGAAATATGAGTATTTTTTCCGTACTTGTGAAATAATGTATAGCTCATTGGAAACCCTCTATTGCCTGGTTTTGTTTTCGACCTAAATATATAATTTGTTATTGTTATGTTATCCCAGTGATTGAAAAGATCCTGATTTGACCACTGTTACTCTAGCACAATTTAAAATAATAGATTAAATGTGTTAGAATTTAAAATTTGAAGATTAAATAATGTAAAAAAAAAAATAGTAATTTTGACTGATTTGTAATTTGTGCTAGATATGTTTAATTTAAAAATATAGTAACGAAATATCTATCCATTAATTTTATATCAAAAAGAGTATTATTCACACAATATTTATTTAATAATTTATTTTATTATCTCTTATAAAAATAAAATAAAAAAAAAAGAAGAGTTTCTCATATTTTAAAAGAGAAAATTGCCTACAATATTTATTTAATATTTTTTGTTTATTTTGTTTATTATTTTATTATATCTCTCATATAAAAAAAATAATTGCATCAATTTTTCAAATTAAAAGAGATTTTTTGTAATTTTACATTTGATTTGATAACTATAAAAGAGAGAATTGCTCACATAATATTTATTTGATATTCTTTTGTTTGATAAATTTTTTTATTATTTTATTATCTCTTGTAAAAAGAAAAAGTTACTCAATTTTTAAAAGAGAGAAAATTGCTCACAATATTTATTTATTTAATATTTTTTGTTTGATAATTTTTATTATTTTATTATATCTCTCTTGTGTTAAAAAAAAAAGAGTGCACCAATTTTTTAAATTAAAAGATAGATTTTTTTTAATGTATTATTAATATATATATATAAATGAGAGTTTGTGATTTTGTATTTATTTGATAATTTTTTTTGTACAATTTATATTTTTTTATTTTTATTCATTTGATATATTTTGTTGAATAATTTATATTTTTTCAATAGATATTTATGTAAGTATATTTATTTCATAGTAATTGATAATTTTATATTTATTTAAAGATGAATAATATTTTTATTTATTAATATATTTTATTTAATAATTTATATTTTTTCGTAGATTTATTACTTTATATATCCATAATATTTATTTGATAATGGCTTTGTTTGACAATTATAAAAGATAATTTTTTTATTATTATTTTTAAAAACGATAAGGAATGTATTAGGCATGACTTAAAATAGAATTGTGAGAACTTAAATTATAAAATATGTCTTATCTTAATATATTTTGTACTTTTGGTACTTTGACTATTATTATAAATGAGAAATAAAAATTATTTTCTATTTTATTTGTTTTTCCTTTTCCTTTATTTATTTTACGTCTATCATTTCTTGAGTTTTGTTTATGTTTTTTATTTTTTTGACAATTATTTTTATTTTATTTAATATTTGAATTTTTTTTTTCTAAAAAAGTTGATTGAAATATATTATAGAGAAGGTCATATTAGCTTATCACCACCCACTATTATTTTTTCTTTGTTAATCTTACTTTGTAGCTTCATTTATTTGACATAACTTTTTTACTATTTTTAATTATGAGTATATTATATAAAATGTTGTCACTCACATGTTAATGTTATTTCACATCAGAGCACTCGCTTAATATGAGTCTATTTTTTAGTGTTTGAATTATATTTGAATATTTCTAAATATGAGTTCTAAAATATTACGCAATATTAAAAAATTTTGGTGAATAACCACAGTCATAGCTTATATAATGTAATACCATATATATTATTTGTAGTGGTCTCTATTAAAATTTTTGTTTGAGTTTGAATGGTTTTGATATTAAAAATTTTGTTTGAGTTTGAATGGTTTTGATAGGCAGCTCATTCTTATTTTTTATCTTTTAGGTTATATAATAAAGATAAAATTTTGAAATCTTTGAAAGTTAGTTCGAAAATATAAAAATATATTTTTTAAATAATTTTATTATTGCGTGTGATGTACTAATGTAGTGGCCCCAAGTCTCATTTATACTAATCTACTGTAAGTTGTATATTATTTTAAAAAATATATATATTATTATCAAAAATTAAAATATTTGTTTTTTTTTTTTTTAATTTTAAACTAATTATTTTAATTTGTGATATTTATTAAGATACAATTATATACAATTTGCATGTAACTAAAACTAGTTATGAAAAAAAAAATGTGATAAATTTTGTCGACCAATTCTCTAGTCGAGGACCTGTCAGTACAGTTATATCATATTTTGGGTTGATAGACATAATACTATAAGTTTAAGCGCTACTTTGGATATAATTTTAGATTTATTTTTATGCTTAAATATTGGGTAATATTATTTTCATTATGTCTCTTCATATGATCATGTTGGGTGAAACTAGTCAGAAGTTGAGATTTATTTTTATGCCCAAATATTGGGTGATATTATTTTCATTGTGCCAACTTGGATAGTGGTGGGTAGGGATGGACATAAAATAAAAAAAACCGATCAAACCGACTGAACCGAACCTAACCGAACCTTCTAAGTTGGTTTTTAATGATTTAGTAGGTTCGGTTCGGTTCAACTTTCTAAAAAACCGATTAAATAGGTTCGGTTAAGGTTTAGATGAAAAAAAAACCTATTTAAACCGAACCGAACCTATATATTTAAAATAATATTTTTTTATGTAAAATGACGTGTTTTTTATTTCTATTAGCATTTATATATGATAATATTTACATATTATCATTATGATATATTTATATAAGCTTAAAACTTATTACATGACTTTAATTTTGGTGATTTTATTCAATTAATGTTATATTATAGTACAATTGATATTATTATGTGTATATATTTTTTTAATAAATATAGTAGGTCCAAACCGACCAACCGACCAACCGAACCGAACAAACCGATTAAATAGGTTGGTTTGCGGTTCGGTTAGTTTTGATAGGTATGTCGGTTTTTGTTTATAAAAATGCCTAACCGATCAAATCGGTTCGGTTAGTTTTTTGAGTCAAAAACCGAACCGACCAACCTACTCCCATCCCTAGTGGTGGGTGCATCCAATTAAAAGTTGTAAAATTCTTTCATTATGGACGTTAAAGTAGATTAAAAGTAACCGTTCTTATAAAATTAAAAAAAAATAAGAGAATAAAAATAAAGATAAAACAAACAGTAAAAATAATTTTTATTTATTATTGTGTTAATAATATATTGTTAAAGACTTTATTTATAGAATTTACAATATACAATATAAATTTTGAATCTAAGATATGATAGATATTAAATCTCTAATTAAATACAAGTTTATGATATAATAAAGATAAATCTTTATTTGAAATAAATCTAAATATAAGATAGATATATCATATTCAAGATTTGACATCTAAATTATAACACCTCCTTAGATTCAAATACATTGAGAATATGTCTCGTTAAAAATATTGCTAGAAAAATTCAATGGAACAAAAACTAGCAAAGGAAAAAAGATCACATTATTCTCATGCAATACGCTTAAGTTGCCTCATTAAAGCCTTTACAGGAAAACCTAGTAGGACAAAACCGTGAAAAGAAAAAAGAGTACAACGCGTATACAAATATGCTGCCCTGATGATGATAATCATTCAACATGAGACATCCCTTTAATTGGTACATTTTAATATCACTATAGCAATCTCTCAAATATTGAAGTAAATGTAATAACTCATATTGAGTGAGCATAATTGGTAGTTACTTGACTTTATATGTAGTACAATATCATAGTTGTAGGCTAAATGTAGTTACTTCAATAACACTAGTACATTTAAATACTAATTTTTAGGGTACATGTTATTTTACAAAATAATTTATTTTGTCAGTCATTACAAAATTAATTAGAAACCTAGCACTTATAAAATATACTGCAGTAAGGATAATAATTAATATATCAAATTTATAATAAAACTCATCATTTTGTTCTTCTGAAAGATTTAACATTTGTATATGCTCTGATAACATTCATTAATATTAATAAATATACTGAGCATCAATTATCTTATTAAATGGTGCCAACTGATTATAAAATGAAGAACAATATGAGATAATTTTTATATCATGCAACCAAATAGTAACTGGATATATAATGTGCATATGTTTTATTCATAAAAAGTAAATCAATATAAGTTTATCTCTCTTTAAGATAATTACTTATTTTGCCATATTTTTGAAGAGCACATGAAATAATTAATATATTTTGTATCCATAACAAAGTCATATAATTTATAAAAATATTAAATTTTAATGCTAATGTGAATACAGAAGATATATATTAGAACTTATATAGTTATTCACATTATTTTAATAGTACATGTCTATGAATTATTATAATAATATATGACATTTGAAGCTAATGCTTTTATAAACAATAAGTACTATTAATTTATTCAAATCAGTAATTATATATAAGTAATATTATGTGAGCATTAGTCACATTTTAAAGTCATTATATATATACGGGAGTAAAATTTTGTATCTTACAGTCTCATCATATTTTATATAAATTCACGTGTTTTTAACACATTTTACATTTTTAGACACTTGGACAACTAGTCTTTATCTAACAAACATTTCAAGTATTCATATTATATTTATTTCACTTTGAGCATAAGTAAATGAATATGTGTCTGAAATAATATTTTGTATTTGGCCAATATGTTTCTTTGTCAATATTTAACAAATTTTAATATTATTAAAGAATCTTATCATCTCTTGCTTTTTAAATAGAGATATGAAATAAAATATGTTGTATAATATTAACATATGAATATTTTTTTCCTCTCGTCATCGAAATGATATCATTTTATATCAGGTACCTGAGATTCTATAAGAGTCCATAATTGTTATAATCTTTTTCGATATCATTTCTTAGAGTATTAACTCATTTATTCCAACAAATAGTATTAATTTTATACCAATATAATTAGGAAGCTTTAGATAAATTATGAATATTGTTGCTATTTTATTTAATTGTCCTATAAAAATTTCAATAATTGTTTGAGCATTTTGCAACTAAATTTTTCACTATCTGAATGCATCAATGATATATAGTACTCTACTATCGAGTAATTTTTTAAACCTCATGTTCTATAAAATGGATACATTTTAAGTAATTTCACGTCATTATATTTTTTCTCTCTCCTAATGGCAAAAATTATTTTTATTTATCAAAATTATTTAACAAGTCTGCTTACCCTTTAAAGGGTCTAATATATTCAATACAAATGAAACTCAAAACACGTCTTTAAATTTATTAGTGGGCCCATATCAATGTGTTGAGTCAGTGCAATAAGATTAAAGTAACTTTATTTGCCACTAATGTAAGTTACAATTAAGAAATTATGAGTTAAATTGAACCCAAAAATATATCATATTTTATAATAAAGCTAACAATATTATTTTCATAATATATGATTTTTCATAGGCGTAAAATTTATTATTAATTTTTGTCAAATATAGTGAGTTCATTTTGCCTTTGGAACATGTAACACATATAGTTACTGAATAAAGAAAGGCTTGGACTTTGATCCACAACCATTTGATTTTTTATTGTACACTAAACCAATTTTGGTCCTTTATGACTTATTTTGGTCATGATAATTATTTAAACTTTTATCCATCAAAATTTATTTTATATTTGTGATATAAATCGAGAGAAGCTTTCAAATATTGACTTCTAGTAATGTACTTGTGACATTATACTTTAGACTAACATATGCATCATTTATGCAATTTTAATCGTAAGATTAGTCTTAAGATTTTTTAAGTTAAACTTCTATCTGTGACTTTATATATTATATTTTGATTGTAATCTCAAATGTCACTATCGCCAAATATATTTAAAATATTAAATTTTTCCTCAACTTTGAGAAATTTGAGAACAATTGTATATAATATAATTCATTATACTTTAGCTTTCAAAGCATTTTATTAGATTATAGATGAAATTATGCTAACTCATATATTATTCAACAATAATGAATATTGTTACATTACCTTTGAGATACATAAGTGTTCATCATTTAAATTGATAGACGATAATTATAAGTTCACTTTTTATTTCTTTATCCATAATTATCCATCAAGATCAAAATGAGATATATATTGGATAATATTGATAAAATATTAGACCTTAATTAATATTCTCTTGTTCTGCTTCTATGGAAGCTCATGATCATTTACAAAATTAGAGTTCAAATACGTCATGATATAACAACTCTAAAATAAATTTTATTTATCTGTATGGGCTTTGAATAATACAATAAAATTATAATTACCACATTGACAATATTAACACAATAGCTTAAATCAAGTACATAATCATCATATAATATTCAATTCTAGTAATGATATTATCAAAATGTCTTTATTTTCTTAATAATTTATACAAGTACTTAATATTTAAATATATATGTGTGTTTCTTTATTGTTATTTTATAAGTCAATTTTACTTGTAAAGATACTATATAAAGGATTCATAATTGTTGCTAATTTCACTCTCAATATTGCTATATAAGCATATACGATATCTATATATATATTTCTTTTGGCTCTCAATAAAATATATGATTGAATAACTTTTTTTTTCTCCAAATTTTTTTAAATAAAAGGTCAATGATATTGAACACTTAAAAATCTTGAATGATCAAGATTTGATATTGATTATCAAATTAATCACTTATAATCCTTTAAGATATATTTTTCTTCTTTGATTATATTCAATTCAATGTCAACATTATATGACATTTGTTTCAATGATCATATAATCAAAATGTCCTTATATCCATAATCATATTTAGAACATATGCTGTTTATCTATATTATTATCTTGCTACTTCAATAGCATATTTTACTCATAAAATAATATGTAAATATTTTATAATGTCAATTTTGTTCTTAATATTACTACTTAATAGCATACACGAGGTACTGAATATACTTTATCATATATTATGTTAGCATTGTAGCACATGGACTTTTAATCAGTGACAAAGATACAATTCTAAAATATTGTATTTTATGCTTTCAAATATATTTTCTATTAGCATAATAGCTTATGGGCACTCAAACTATAAATGCAATTTTTATTACATTTTTTACTTTAAGGGAATAATTAAATTCCTTATTTTCTTATATATATGTAATTTTTTTTTTGAATACTTTAGCAATATAGCAACATAATTAATATTCATTAAAAGTGCTCTCAAGAAAGAATGGTGGGACAATGCCTCCTTAAAAACCATCGTTCTAAACAGAGCAAAAACCAACCTCCTAAACAGAACTTCTTTAAATCATATTATTTATGCAAAGTTTATTTGGGTTACAAAAATATAAGATTTTAGTCCATTTATTTACTATTTAAAATATCACAAATAATAATAATAATAGCAATTTAGCATAAAAATTAACCTAAAATTTATGTGTATTTAATTAATAAATAGATATACATAAAAAAATTATAATTATACCATAAAAATTTATTTAGGTGATTGTAAATTATATTAATACTGAAAAAGTATTATTAATAAATAAAAAATATGAGTCTTGATCTATGAGGTAATTACATATAAATATTTTTCATGTAATTTACAATTAATGTCAAATAAATATTATTTAAGTAAGATATTAAGGGCATTACATTTTAAAAGTTATTTTCAACTCTTTTTTTAATTAATATAGTTATCCTATATGCGTGCTACGTATATAATTTATTAATAATAAATTATTAATTTAAAATAAAGAAAAATACTAACATATATTCATAGGACATTTTTATTTATCAATTTAGTAAAAAATATTCAATATTTATAATTTTTTAAAATAATAATAATAAATATTAATATTGATAAACTTAAATATATATTTATTAAATATTCATAAATATATTTGCAAAATATTTATATATAATATTATCAAATGATTACAATATATTTAACAGGAGAATAACAAATAAAAATTAGATTTGTTAATAACAAATAATATATTTAGTATCCTATAATAAATTAGTTTTAAATTTTATTGGTGAGCACAACATTAAATTTAATTAAAAAAATCTATTATTAGATAATATTTATCTTCATACTAATATTAAATTTTAATCTTAAATAATTTGTAATATATTATAAAATAAAAAAGTTTAATTCGAGATATTTTTAGAATTTGTTGGCTTACCAACATGATATGGTATATAAGATTGCTCTTCAGAGTTTGTTGGCTTCCCAACTTTGTTAAATTCCTAATCTGATGTGATATTTGAAACTATTAAAAATAATATAGATATATATAAATATTGATATATAAATCAAACAACTTAACAAATTTTAAAAATCAATTACAATATGAATATATATAGATATTGATATATAAATTAAACAACTTAACAAATTTTAAAAGGTAAATAAATCATAAATATTATTGATTATGATATCTAATTAAAACGATCAAAAAATAAAAAAAAATCTTGATAAATTTTTAATGAAAATAAAATTCGAGTTTAATCATAAAGAATAAATTATGATATGACATTATACTACAAAAAGTATGTGGTATATTATGGTCAATCTCATTCTACATGTATAAAATCATAAGTCTTGAATAAACAATCGTGTTGATAACATATTATAAAACTAAAGAAAATAAGAGAAGAAAATTAGAGAGAAAGCAAACAGTAGAAGTAATTATCATTTATTATCTGCTAAAGGCCCTATTTATAGGATTTACAAGATACAATATAAATTATGAATCCAAAATATGATAGATATTAAATATCTAATTATCTATAATTAAATAAAAATCTATAATATAATAGAGATAAATCTTTATTTGAAATAAATCTAACCATAAGACAGATATATTATATTTAAGATTTAACATATAAATTATAAATGTTTTATTTTATAAAGGTTTTAATTTTAAAAAAAATAATACTTGGGGGTAAAATTTGATATAAAAAATAAATAAATATTGTAAAGGATTTTATAGGGAGGGGAAGGAGAAAAAAATAATAAAGGGAGGATGAGTAAAAAAAAAAAATTATTAAAATAATATTTTTAAAATTTATAATAATAAAATTAATATTTTAATAATATTAAAGTGTAATATTGGACATTCAATATTAAATAAATTTAAATTATTACAATTTAATTTTAACGATTTTTAATTAAATGGACAATTAAAAAAAATTATATAAAAATTATTTTTTAATTATAAAAATTATATGATTTAAATACAAGAGGTGTTATTAGTTTCAAGATTTTATTTTTGTTGTTAAAAAAAAAAAACTACTCTCGGCATGTGTCTCAGCCTCTTTATAATTCTCATTATGCTTGAGGGCATATTTGATTGATAATAATCGTAATCGTAATAGAAATTATTTAAGATATTACTATATTTAGTTTGACTATACTTTGTAATAGAATGTAAATGGATTACAACAGTAGTAGTAATTCTTATTACCCATACAACCCTCTATAATCCTTATTACGCCTTCATTTTTCTCTATTTTTCTCACAATTTATATAATTATTTATGATTTTTTGCTAATTTTACCTCTTTTAGTAATAAAAAAAAAATTATTTTTTAATTTTACTTCAATATAATTTTATAATTTTTATTTTAACATTATTATTTATTTTAATTATATTACTTAAACAAATATTATAATAATATTATTGATTTTTTTACATCAAATTTTATTACCATTATCATTCACATTAGCAAACTAAACGTCACCTAAGTGTCTGTCCTTTACGCTCACCGACCTTAAAAGGAACTAAAACGAAGCGCTGTGTCGCTCACCAACTGCCTGCTTAGTGAGCGATCACTCTCTCACTCATCCTCTCTCCCGGTGATTGATCTCTGTTCACCTCTGGTAAGCTTTCTCTCAACTCCTTCTTAGCTTTTCTTTTTCTAAATTATTTTCTGTTTTCAATTTCTTCCAAGGATGAATCTGACTGCTTAACGATGATGAAAATTATTTCATACCTGAACGCGATTTCTTTGGGTATTTTGCATCACTTTCATGTTCCCTTTTATCCCGTGAAAGTACCGGGAGATTAGGCTTGACCACATGCTTTCATAATAAATGAATGGTTTGGTTGGAGTTGGCTATTATTTTGGAAATCGCCGACGATACAGAAAGTAATGTGAAATAATTTCATTAATTTTTCTTTGATTGAATTTTAGCTGAAAGATTGGCTGTAGCCCGACGACAATAAATGTAGAATTAATTTGAAATGGGAAAATGGTCGTATTAACTTCTAGAGTGTAGTCCAGAACTACCTAGAACTAGGGTTTTAGTTTGTGGTTTTGCTACTCTCTTGTTGCTGTTTCAAATGGAAGAAACATGAGTTGTGGATGTCTGAATTCACATTGCAAACTGAATGAGTGTTTTCGTTATATAATTTTGAACTATTGCTTTTCTTTTGGGTTTGCTGTTAACTATTGCTGAAAGGAGAAGGGGAAAAAAAGCTAACACGAGCAGTTCATGTTGCTTTGCCATTTTGGTTTCAGTTTATGTTTGGAAAGTGCTGCCTTCCTCCATCCCCAGTCCTTTAAGAAATCCATGAAAGTGAAAATCCTTTACAAATGCGTTTTATATTATAATTGAATTTGAAATGACGAGACAAACTTTTATGGGTGACATGTAAGCATTATTGAAAGGTGTTGCTTCCTAGGATGTTCTGTGTAAAGTGAACTTGTAATCTCAAATTTTGTATGTGTGTTCTTTTAAATCTTTGTTATGTCAAAATTATTGTATATTCAAGAGTGGAAGACCCATGCAAAATAGCTGAACCAAATGAAGTATAATTATTGAATGTTTGTTGGTGGTACATTTTAAAACACCATTATATTGATTAGGTATCAATGGAGAATCAGAATCCAGATGCAAACCAGCTTCCTGAAGTGGATTCATTGCCAGATGGGTTTGTTGATAGCTCTAGGGAACCTTTGGCCCCTTCAACACAAAACATTGAACAGGAAAAGCCCCTGGGTGATATTAAGGACAACATTTCAGAAATTGATAGTCCAAGCAACCATGTAGATGAGGTCTCAGCAAATGAATTCGATAAAAACGACAATGGGACAGAGAAGACCCATGAGCTGAATACTTTTCCTGCTTCATTTTCTGAAAAAGATAATTTTGATGGTTCAGAGGGCTTGTTAGAAATGCCCACAAAGGGCCACTTGGACCAGGAAGAAGGCACACAAGTCAAGTCAGTTTCGGGTGATTCTGTTTCAGTGGCTTCAGTCAAGGTATCAGAATTTTGTGAAGTAAAGGAACGAACTGAAGCTAAATGTCAAAATTCAGAGAGACGTAACTACTTTCCCTTGCAATATCCTCCCTTTTCAATTACCAGAATGTGTATATAGTTATTAAATTCATTGCGCTTAAATTTGTTGATATGTGGTCCCATTTGCAGCCACCGAGGGAGGCTTAGGCGCACCAACAACCAATATGAAGGAAACATCTTCTGTGGAGGGTACCGTTGCTGTAAAAAACAAAAAAAACGTGAGCTAGTTCTATCTGGGTTATTTTGTTTCATGCAGTATCGGAATATAGTTAACATAATTAATTTTCGCTTATATTTTTCCTTTTACTTTTATTCGGGTCAACCATCTTGATATGAAGAGTGATAGCGCTTTCATACACTCATGCTTTATTTGTTGTATGACCATTTTTCTTAAAACAATAGAATTTACATTTCAATTGATATGAAATAATGTTTGTATTATTGTAATTGACTTTCCACCACTGGTGATTTAGATGTCTATTGCATATAAGGGTATCTTCATTTCATGGGTGTTGCCCCATTCTCTAACGTTTTCTAGGATTTGAAGGAACCGCTATAATGTGACCATTACATGCGATTGTTAGATTAAATTAGTAGTTGGTACTAAAGTGAGGAACTCCTCCTCGGGGCCATAATGTTAAGTTTATAGTCTATCCAGCTATTAGGTTTAATTTTTGCTCTAACATCTTGCTTAAAATCTACTTCATACAACATAGCTATTTTGACCCATTTTAATTAATAGAGAAAAATGTCGTGGATGTCTTCAAATTAGGTCATTTGTGTCATTTAGTCTCATAGAAGTTGTGTCATTTGTTCCTTAGTTTTAGAAAAAAAAAATAGTCAATTAAGGACAAAACAGATAATTTTAATGATTTTAATTGAAAATATTATTTTTAAGAGGTGAATTAAGAACAAATTGTATTATTTTAATATTTTTATATTAAAATATTAATTAAAAAAAAAAATATTTTAACTAAAAAATTATTAAAATCATGTGTTTTGATTTTAATTGGCTTATTTTTCTAAAATTAAGGGACCAAATGACATAATCTAAGAACCTCTATAGCCTTGCTACCTATTTAATGTTATCATTAGAGTAATTGATAGTAAATAAACTCAGTTTTAAAAAACCAAATGTCCATACATTTGATGAAGAGATATAAATTAATAATAAAGTAACGGGTCCCGCCTCTCACTCTCCTTTAATAGGATAATGGCTAAAGAGGGTTATGCTTATTTATAAATATTTAGTTTCCATGTAGAAGCCTTATTGTCCTTATCTTGCATGCTAGTTTCAATTAAGTGCTTGATCTTTGCAGGCTAATTTGTTTCTTTATTACTGATAATGTCAAAACATTCGGTATATGATTTGTTTGTTTCCCTTGCCTTTGGTGAATGCGGTATAATGTTCTATGATTATGATTAAAGAGAAATCACTCATCGTTTATTAGGTGTGTGCTTGTTGATGTTATTGAGCTGTGATGTTTACAATGTTTCATGTTTCTTTTTTTCGGCCATCAAGGTTCTCTGTTTTCTTGTTGACCCAAGGGTCTGCAGACTTGTCTTTTATTATGTTAAATATGTAGTTATTCATTTCAACCAATATATTCTACTCGCATATATGTACATCAACAAGCAGACATACATGGAAAAGGAGACACAGATGAACAGAAGCACATACGTGCATGTGTTGCAATGGTCAGTTTAGTAAGGATACTAACTTGGATGCCTTTTTCCCTAGGAAACTGCTGAGACCAAGCGAAAAAATGTAAAGCGTACGTTCAAATCAGAAAAGGAGTTCCTGGAGTTCACTTTGAAGTATCAACAAGTGCTTGCTGAGAGAGATTCAGGTAAATCAGAATCATTATAGTAATATATATGCCTCAACTTATTCAAATGAAGATGCGGATTATCCTTTAACTGGAGATGCATGTGAAAATCCTTACCTATTCATTTCTTATAAATATAGTTAGTTTTCGTAAGTGGTAATATCATTTGCTAATATAGATGTCTCAAAATGATTATATACTCCAAAAACGTGAATTTTCTAGAGTAATGTTGTATATGAAAGTATACTGCTTAACTATGTTAGGCTAGTTTGATATGCGACTTTCTACTTATATTACCTACAAATGCTAATTTTGTAAGATGAAGTTGATGCCCATGTTTAGTAAACCTCCCTAAAGAGAAATAAGTTTTTATCTAGAAATCTTTGTTTGTTGAGTGGCAATCGTGACATGTTAGCCTATTTGTCAACATTTATGGCTAAGCAGTGTTGTTGTCAACTTGGTAATTTTAACTAGTTCTCCCTCTTATATGTTGCAGCCATTATTGTTCGAGACAAGCTTGAGTCACTGTGTAGGGAGTTACAACGTCAAAACAAAGTGTTAATGGTAGGTGCTTTACAAGTTCCTTTTTCTTGAAATGAATGTAGCTGGTTTTACTGCAAAAGTGGATTATTTGGATCCTCTGTCTAAAAATACTTCTTGGGTCTCTTAATCCTTCTCTCCTAGATAACCTGACCCAATTACAGATTAGTTCCTTTGGAACAACTTATATTAAATAATATCCTTCACTAGGTTATAATTAGAGATCGGAAGAGAGATTTTATTGATGATTGGGATATCCTAACATGTCTTTGGTTTTCTGCTCCCGTGAGGAGCTTACATAGCTGATCAAGGCTCAGGTACCCTCATAAAAATAAAAATAATAACATAAGTAATACGTTAAAATATTGTATTTGCTTTATTATTTTCCAGCTAGTATTGCTAAACCGGACTTGTGATATGAGCTTCTAATTCAAAGTTGAAAAGTTTGTGTGATTATAAACTGTTGCAGATTTTCTCTATTCTTTTATCGTTTTTGTTATTGTTATGTTTTTATTAATGGATCATTCTAATTTACCAGAAAACATAACTTTCCACAATTCTAAGGTCTTAGATTTTTCTAGATAAATTCATCCATCAAATTTTTCTCTCTCTATCTTTTTAACCATTTTTTATTGTCGAAATTTAAAGTTTAGTTACTACCCAACATACATGATGCATAACTGGATGTTACATACAGAATCTGCAAGATAGAATTTTCCTATGTTATTATATGTTCTGAAATGGATTTGAACGCAAAATATGTAACGTTGTGACCATGTTATAAATTGATTATTTGACAGGATGAATGTAAAAGGGTTTCAACGGAAGGGCAAACTTTGAGATTGGATTTGTCTGCAAGGTTCCAAGATGCTATAAAGGTTTGATCGAGTTTTACTACTCATGACACTTGAGAATGTATGGTTAGATTCTTTTGCAAGCAAATTATGTTTTGGAGCTCCTCTCCTATGTAATGTTTGAAACAGAAATTAATTGTTATTGAAGTTTGGCAAGTACATTTGATTACTGTGTAAATTGCCAACAAAATCAAACGGACAAGTGGTCAACTTATTCTAAATTCTGTTAAAAGTTTAATGTGAAACCTCAAACTTGTTGCATCCTGTGATGTTACATTCTTTCCTAACAGAGTAATTGTTTCTTGTGAAAAAAAAATTTTGGGCTTGAATTTTTATTTATAGGACCCTAGCACGATAGTTTCCTCAATAATATACTAGAGGCAAATGTCTGCATGTAGAATGATTGCAACATGTTTTGCATGATGGGTAAGCTAACCCTGGATGCTTTGTGATTATGAGCTAACAATGATATGCAATATTGTTGTCAGTCTTGAACCGATAACACTTCAAATGAATTTTTTTTTTTAAATTTTCTGTTGTAGTTGTTACTGCAGCAAGAAGCTTCTTTTTCATTTTCTGCATTGCATTGATGTCCTTTTTGAATAAGTTGATGTGTGAATTTCATTTTAGGTGCTTGTTTAAATGATTTCTCAAACATTTTCTTTGGTTTTAGGACGTGAGCAGTAAGCTGGAAGAGCAGAAAGACGAATGCCTGTCTCAGTTAAAGGAGAACGAGATGTAAGACCACAAATTTTGGCAAAGGAATAGTTGATTGTTTTATGATTCTCTTCTTCTTAAGACTCTCTTAAGACTCTTTGACTGTTCGAAAATCTAAAGAAAAAGAAATAACAAACATATTAGGACTATTTGCCTTGTTATGAACTTTCATTCCCCTGTTGGTGCCAGATTAGGCCTGTCGAATCGCATTGCTACCAAGCTTGATTAATGCTTTATTCAGTATAAGATAGAAACTTCTGAGATGTTAACATTACATTTCTTGTTAATTGGCCCGGTTAACATCATTTCATGGTTTCTATTGCCTTTTATTTTGCCATTTTGTAATTGCATTTGTGATACTCTTATTTATAAATAGTGCATGAAGGAGTTTTTTCAATTCAAATTTTATTTTATTTGCGCTCAGGTTGAGAAGTAAACTGAAGGAGCTTGCTGATCAGTATGCTCTTTCAGAACAGCAATTTGCACAAAAGGTAAACTATGCTCATTACTCAATCAGCTTTTGTTGGTTAGCTAACTTAGTATGATTTTATTCTTTAAAGACCTTGATGTTTTGCTTTCTGGTATGCAGTTGAAGCAAAAAACTTTGGAACTTCAGATTGCTGATCTGAAGTTTAAGCAACACGAGGAGAAATTATTACAAGAACAGTCCCAGATGAAATTATATGCGGAACAGGTGTCACAATTGCTACAAACTGAAAAGAATTTACGCTTGCAGTTGACAGCTGATGGAGAGAAGTTTCAACAATTCCAGGTCAGTTTTTTTCTCTGTGACAACATTATTTCATTGCTGTTTACCAGAACCTAATGATTACAGTAAAGAGAAATCTTTGCCAGACTTTTCTGTAGAGCTAGGGGTTCGGAATGGTTGTAAACTTATGTGGGTTTATTTGGTGGGAATTGCGAATTTGCAGTTGGGAAAACAGGGGGAGTCGTATCTGCAAAACACCAAGAAGAGTAATTAGTTTCTAGAGGGGATTTAAGGATATTTAAATACTGGATTAAAATGAAAAACAATTACGAGTGAATATCCACCTGTTGCCTTAATAGAGTGTAATTGTACTTCTATGCACCGTCCGTCACCTTTTCTTAGACTTGGCAAGTTTTCAAAAACTTATCCTTACTAAACAATGTTAAAGGGGAGTGAGTACCCTTTGAGCTGAAGTCTGATCAATTTCTTTGTGTACTCAACCTAACAAATAATTGACTTCTGGAAATTGAAAATTATTGAGCCAAATTGTCAGGGCACTTCATTAGTACTAACCAGGAACTTTGTGCTTCCAATACATATTGCTATGCATATTGCTCATAATTTTTTTTTTACAAATGTTTTTGGCAGGAGGCTTTATTAAAAAGCAATGAAGTTTTTGAAACATTTAAAAAAGAGATTGAGAAGGTATTTTTTTTCTTGCAATTTTTGGCTTTTTGCTTAATTGTGGTGCCTCTGTTCTGATGGTCCTTGCCATATCTTTACTTGCAAGAAGTGTTAGGTTGACGAATACTGTTTCTTATTGTCAAATATGTAAAATGTAGATGACAAAATCTAGCAAGGAAGTCAAGAAGGAAAATTTATTCTTGAAGAGCAAAACTGAAAAATCAGATGTTACTCTTATACAACTTGTTCATGAGGTATAGTTTCCTTTGCTTGCATTAAGAAGATTATTTTCTTTAATTTAATCACCAGCCAGCAGTGGATATTAAAACTAAAGTCTAAGCGCTTCCAGCAATTAGCTTTTTTGAGTGCAATGTCTTTTGTAAGAATTGTTTTCCTCCTCATTTCTTCTTGTTTCAAGTTTTTGAAAGCACATCTTTGTACATTATCAGCACTTTAGAGTTTGGACTGGCTGCAACTCATATGCCCTTCTGTTTCATATCAATTTTGAATTGCTTGCACTCATATGATAACGTGATAGACTTTATGCTATAGTAAACCTCAATTGTGTTATAATTGCTTTATAATATGCCATCTTATATGGTTTCATCCTCTGGGAATGATTTCTATTTAAACAATATTTATCATCTAAGATAAATGATTCTCCTCTGGTAATGATTTTCTATTCAAACAATATTTTTCATCTAAGATAAATGATTCTCTGTGTTATCAGCATGTTTAATTTTATACTTCATATACTTTGGTGTGAAAGGTTATTACATGAGTTCACGATATGTATCTGTTGGAGCCATTACTTGTTAGAAATGGATGTATGAAGTTTGACATGCACTATAAAGGAGGGTTGTCGTCCGGTGGGAGGGAGGGAGGGGGATGATTGTGTCCAATGTGTAGTCCATGATCTTTGCTTTATGTGTGGATCATGGTTGTTAATTTTGTCTGCCTAGAAATAGGGATTAAATGCACGTTGGTTCTCATAATATTAACTTCTATACATTTTAGTTAATGTACAAAAAATTCATCAAAATTAGTCTCCGATTTATTGTTTTCAAATTCTGTACATGCTCAATATTCATAACCAGTAGTAGTGAATATGTACTAGTATTTATTTCAAAAAAAAAAAAAATAGTGAATATGTACTAAATAGATGAAATTATTATAATTTGAGAACAAAATTTAATGGAATTTTTGTACCGGGACTAAATTTGATAGAGGTTAATGATATGAGGATTCCATGTGCATTTAATCTAGAAAATTGAGAGATCTTTCGCATCGAAAGCAATATGATTTTTTGTTTGTCTGAGCAGCGTGAACAATTGAAGAAACAACTGGTGAAAACAAAGAATCAGAAAGAAACGCTTGAATCTCTGTGCCGCTCGCTTCAGGCAGAAAGGAAACAGAACACTGCTGGAAGCAATAACGCTGAATCTGGTATGAATACATAAGAATGAAGAACTATGTCAAGTGTGCTCGAAAAAAAAGTAAATTATTTTTGAATGAGAAATTCGAATTTCACTCTATCACATTCTTATATGGCGTTTTGTGAAGAAACGAAAGAGTTTACTATATTCTGATGTATCTACATTGGTCATGGGAATTTTGGACGTGTTGCTTCAACATGTATATCTTCGGCTGGTCATCATTTTCACTGTTTTATGATCTCCAGTATGATAAAGTTATAATTTCAAACAAGTTAATGCTTTGATTTCCTCTCGTTTTACCGGTTGCGAAATATGACCTTGAGCTAAGCCTAGATATTCCCATCACTTGTGAAGAAGAAGCATCAAGATTAAGGCAATACTAGTCCAGTCTAAACTGCCTTTTTCTTTCTTTCTTTCTTTCGTTCTCCCCCATCCCCATCCCCATCCCCACCCTACCAAAAACTGCTACATATTATAAATTAGCTCGGTAATTTTCTGCTGCTTGGTTTTTTCAATTGATTGTAGTAGGTATGTGGGTGTACTTATGGCGTTTGTTTTCGTATTAATGGAAAAGGAGTTTAGAGGATCTCGATGTGTTAAATGTTACCCACCTAGGAATCCAATAAGCATAAGAACAAAGTAACGATTCCATGGACTAATGGTATGAAATATCAATAATATATATTGGTTTCAATTAATTTTTGTCCATTTTTAATTCCATCCTAAACACTATGCATATGTTTATTAAAAAAAAAACATTTATACTTTTTTCGACTTGTGTTGACTTACATGAATGCATTTTGAGAGCAAAGACGGAGCCATAAAAAAAATTTAGGGGTTAAAATTTCTTATTTTTTATATAAAATAAAAAATTAGTAAGAATAATAGTAAATTATATTTAATTTAATATTGAATTTTTTATATCATATTATAATAGAGATATAGAATTAACACTAAAAAAAATAAAGAGCCAAAATACATTATAATTAACTTATAAAGAAAATTAAATAAAATTATAACAAGTTAATAAATATTAATATCATGAATAAAGTGAATTTATTAACTAAAAAATTTAAGCAAATAGATATATTATTTAGAATGCAAAAAGTAAATATGATTTAGAATTTTAAGCTTGAGATTATATTTAAAAATATATGGTTATAAACATTATAAGACTGACTAATAGTAATAAAAATAATAAAACTTTTATATAAAAACATTTTAAATAAATTTTAAAAAATTATTAAAATAAAATGTCAAATAATATAATATTAGATAAAGTTAAAATTTGGGTTACAATAAAATATGATAAACATAAACTTAAAAGCTTTAATACGAAGCTTCTCGTATACTTATTTTTTTAAAATTTTATTTTTATAATGTTGAGTTTAAAGTTAAATATTTAAAAAAAAAATTAGATTATCACATTTTTTTTTTGAACAAATAGATTATCACATTTAATAAATTTTTTTTACATAATATATGATTACAATTTTATTTATATTACTAATAATTATCAAATACGTAAAAAAAATTATATATTTAACCACTACAATATTGTTAATATATACCAAAATATGTACATAAAAATTATACACAATATATTATTATAAATAAAATATTTATTTAATGTTAAAAATATAAAAAAGTTAATCGAACCCCGCTCAGCCCATGATGCTCCAACCTGGTTGAGGGAAAGAAACATGATGCAAACGGGGCGGGTTTTTTTTTTTGGAGATATGAACAGGTCAATTCTTGATAAACATGTTTAACAAATAAGAAAATATTTGCTTGTTCCTTCTCTCCGGTATGTTGTGTTGTTTCTTAAAAATAAATAAATAAATAAGAAAATATGGTAATTTACTATAAAGTCATGAATGAAACTCAGGCTATTATAGCAACTAGCGAGTATCTCCATATGCTTCATAATTATTTCGAAGTGTAAATGTGTAATAAATCTCCTCTTATTGGGAGTCAAAGTAGGTTTGGTTTCTTAGTTGGAATATTAAAGTAGTGACTTCAAAGTTGAACACATTCTATCAATAGTTTTTTTTTTCTTTTAAAGAGAAAAGTATCATCTAGATCTTTCAAATTATGTTATTTGTATAGTTTATTTGTTTATAAGTGGTATCATTTGGTCATTTAATTTTAGAAAATAAAAAAAAGGTTAATTAAGAACAAAACACATGATTTTAATAATTTTTTAATTAAAATATTATTTTTTAAGAGGTCAATTAAGAACAAATTATATTATTTTAATATTTTTGATATTAAAATATGAATTTAAAAAATAATACTTTAATTAAAAATTATGTATAATTTGTGGGATCAAATGACACAAATGTCATCATTTAGAGGACCTCTATAGCCTCAGTTTCTTTTTTATATTAAATTGTACTTGCTAGTATATAAAAAATTTACTTGGTTAAGTGTATTTTGTTGTATTTAATACGAAAAATTCTACTTCACTAAGTTTACTATAAATAATAAAGAGATGAAAGTCGAATCTCACTCTTTTTATTTTGACATAAAGAAGAACAAAATGTATAGAACTATAGAAGAACTCGGCCTAAAATCAGGCTTGGTACTTTGTAACGAGAAAAATGTTTTAGAGGTCCTATAATTTTTTATCTAATAAGCACATTAATTTTATAATTATTTGATTAGGTATTAGAAGTTCCATAATTTTTCAAAATGAACATTTTAGTTTCATAATTTATGAGTTAAACATTACAAGTCCTGTTATTATGAAAAGTAAGTAATTATAATCATATTATTTTTTAAAAGAGCACTTATAATCCCTAAAAAATATTAAAATTGAGGACTTATAGTATTTTACTTTCATAAATAACAAGACTATACGTGCACGACTCAAAAATTATAGGACTAAAGTGCTCATTTGTATATAATAACGAGACTACTATGACATTTTTTTAAAAAAATATGAGAGCTCTAGTGCCTAATGTAATAATTATAGGACTAAATTATTTACATTAAATAATTACTTAGTCCCTAAAAAGTATTAAAATTGGGGACTTATAGTCCCTTACTTTCATAAATAACGAGACTATAAGTCCATGACTCAAAAATTATGAGACTAAAGTACTTATTTGTATATAATAACGAAGCTATTGTGACATTTTTTTTCAAAAATTATGAAAACTTTAGTATCTAATGTAATAATTACATGACTAAATTATTTAAATTAAATAATTATGGGACATACCCAACTTTCCTTTTATAATACCTATAAATTGTAAAAAATACTAAAAGTCGACAATGTTTCGAAATATTTCAAGTTTAATATCTATAATGTTTAAAAAGTTCTAATTAGGTCCTTTTTGAACAGTAATGGTCAAAAGCAATCCATTTTTGCCACATGTGACTATTTGGACAGGGGCATAACGGTCAGCCCACATATTCGCTAGAGATTTTATTGTTTCTTTTTGTTTTAGTTAGCAAAGGTCACGATATTAGAAAAAGAAAAAATAAGTTATCGAAGGAATGAAACAACACAAAATATCCAGGGTTGAAGAGAGGTTTGATGTGGTACAAGGGAGAGGGAATCTGACCGAATAAGGTTCAATTTGTGTGGAGTAGAAAGAATATCATACGGTGTTTGAAGGAATATTGCATATTGGTTCAGGTGAAATGGACGATCACAATAATACTCAAATGAAAAAGTTTGTGGTTAAACCCATTGATGGATTATGACTATCGTACGGTAAAACCCATTCATTTTAGTGTTCCCTGCATTGCATGTATAGCTGAAAAGTAGTAATATTTCATTTTGTTGTGATTAAAGTGAAAAGTAGAAATATTTTGTGCGGTAGTAATTCTGTGAATTAATTTATTGTGAGTGAAGCATGGGGAGGGAACATTTTGAGTATTTTGGTACTTTTACCTCAATTTTTTTATTGATTGTACAGGTTTTAGTGGTCTCTTACATTATCTAGTACTTGATACTATTTGTTTTTTTTTTTCCCTTGTATTTTGCTCTCTCTAATGTTGTTGTTGTATGAGTTTATGGACTTTAAAAGTGATATGTTTGGAAATTGGTTTAGATTATGAGAATTTAAGATTTATTTAGGGGACTTTTGGGGTTAATGATGATATGAGTTTACACGAAATAATGGAGGATTCAGATGCAATGAGAGTGGGTGAGATATATCCTATAACAAGGTTGGTGCACTTATATATTATTGAAAGGGATGAGAATAATGCTGATATTGAGGATCAAGATTATAATGCAAGTCCAAGTGACTTGGAAAATGAAAATGAAGATAGGGGTGATGGTGGATTTACTTATGATTTTGGTTATGAGGACATGATTGATGTAAATGCAAACATTGACACTGAGAGATATGATGATAATGAAGATGCATTAGAACTGGATGATGATAAAATATATTTCATGGAGAATTTGAAACTTGAAATAATTCAATTATAGATTGGAATGGTGTTTGCTAGTATAGATGTTATGAGGAGAGCTGTAAAATATTATGAAATTAGGTATGAAAAAAAAATTGTTTAAGAAATAGAATATGAAAGATAAATTTAGAGTTGTATATTCAAACAATGGTTGTGATTGGATAATGAGAGCAAGTAGACAAGTTTTCATTATCATCAGATGTTGTAGAGAAGAGGAATTTGTGAGATAAACTATGACATGAATCAATGGATTACAAGTAAGCTTCTAGCAAAAGAGTTTCTTCCAATTTTTAAAGAAAATCTATCGATCAAATGGAGAACTATTTACAAGATAAGAGAGAGATTATCACATAGATGTCACTCATAACTAATTTAAAAAGGCAAGAATGAAGGTAAGGAAGATGCTTCATGGATCCCATTCAGAATAATATGAAGTATTGGTATGTATACGAATGAATTAAAGAGAACAAGCCCAAACACCACTGTTGAATTGGTTACTTTCAAAAGAGATGATGGATTTGATGGATTCTAGAGTATTTATGTGTATTTTGGGGTAATGAAAGAAGGATTAATAAAAGGTTGTAGAAGGTTTGTCGGATTGGATGAGAGTTTTCTAAGAGCTCCGCATAAGGGGGTGTTAGTAACTATTGTTGCATTAGATGTGAATAATGAAAGATATACAATAGGGTTTGTGGTTGTTGGTGAGCATAAAGAATCACTTGAATGGTTTATAAGTTTGATGAATAATGACCTACAACTTCAAGAAGGTGAATTATGCACAATAATTTCATATGAACATCTTGAGATATCTGCAACATTGAAGAATAGATTGTCTAAAGCTGAGCACAGATTTTGTGCATGACATATCCTACAAAATTTTACAAAGTATTGCAAGTGATGTGAACCTAAGAACACGGACCTTGTAACCCATGAACGTGATTTGATTTGAGAACTACAAGAAACACGGCCTCAGACTCGACAAGATATTGAAACCGATTCCTAGAAAATGAATGTTCATATTATATATTACTCATCTTAACTCAATGGATATTACTCATCACAAGCAAGATGATAGAAACACCACAAGATTTGTCAATCTCTTGATAAGTTGGTTTGGAGAAGAACATGGAGCATTCAAGCTCTCAAATTTGATTTTAAGAATCAAAATGTATTAATTTTAAAGTTTTGGAGGCAATTGTACCTCATAATGTATTTATAGGTTACAATAAAAAACTTAAAGCAAACAAATCCTACCCATTGATTTTAATCTAGTAATATGAAATTACACCAAAAATGTTCATGAGTCGCGGCGGTGAGAACTTTTGGTCACAGCGCAAGGGCCTTTGTCCAAAAATGAAAAAACCATCCAAGTACGCGAGCACGACGGTGAGAACCCCAAGCTGCGGCGCTGGTGCTCCTGTTCGAAATCCATCATGCTCGAGCCGCAGCGGTGAAAATACTAGGCTGCAACGCTAGTGTTTCTATTTGGAAACTCACAATGTGTGGGCCACGGTGGTGAATACCCTCGACCATGGCACATATACTCGTTCCTGAAATTAGCCAATTCCTGTTGTGCCTATTTCTGTTGGTGAATGCATATTCATGACATGTTCCTAGGCACGTGTTGTATTTTCTTTGTAGCACCCCTTGAATCGTATCATTCCCTCCATCTTCAAAAGAATTCAACCTCTAATTCAGACTTTTATCATGGGGTAAGTTTTGGGGTTCATCCTTGTAATGCTTCTCTTCATGATAGCCCTTCAAGAGAGGAAGGTTAAAATAAAATTCTCTCAATTTTTTCTCTCTTCCTTCTCCTTTGTCTTTCCACTCTTTTCCGTTGGTTCTCTCTTTTTCTTTTTCTTCCTTTTTTTTGCATCCTCAATTGATCCTCAAAAAATTCCTTTGGGGTAAGGGGTACAGTTATGTTGCAACCATTTTTTCCAAACATGTACCTATTCTTAAACCTATCATAAGGCACCCTACGATCATATTGCCATGGCCTTCCCAAAAACAAATGCCCAGCTTGCATTAGTACCACCTCACACAATACAAAATCTTGATACTTTCCTATGGCAAAAGATACTAACACTTGACTATCTACCTTCATCTCTCTTTTATCATTCAACCACTGTGGCTTGTAAGTAGAGCTGTCAAACGGGGTGGGTTATGTCGGGTTTAAGTATGCTTGTTTACAACCCGATTTGTATAGGCTTAACCTAGACCTAACCTGTTTATTAAACATGTCAAAAAATGCAACATTGACTTAACCTATTTAACAAATAGATTGACCTATTTAACCTATTTAAATATATTAAATAATATATATTTAATTATTTATACTTTATAATACAAGAAAAATTTAACATATATTGTATCAATAATATACTCGTATTTAATAAAATAAATTATAATTAGACTATAGAAAACTAAATTAATTTAAGCATTATTGGCAAACTACAACAAAATCATTAAAATAAGTAATGTAATACATCAAAACGAAAGTACTAAAGTCTCAAACACAAACAAAAAAAGATTAGCGAGGTGAACAAAAAAACATAGAACCAACCCAACCCAGCCAACTCAAAAAAATTGGTTTTTGAATTTTTTTGGTTTGGTTCAGTTCGATTCTTTATAATAAAAAACATATTAATATTGAGTTGGTTTAATTTTCATTTATTAAAATCTTAAAAAAATTAAACCAGCCCATTTAATTTTATATTGTTATATTTATATTTATATTTATATTATTATTTTATGGAATTATTATAAAAAAAATATATATGTTCAGTCAGTTTATGCTTTATTCTTAATAGTCATGCCCCTTTAGCCCTTTTTGAATTAGTTTTCTCACTTTTTTGTTTTCTCTTAAAACCCTAAAATAGCTCGTCTCGATTACGACTCCTCTAGCTTCCAACCTCAACTAAGTTTCAATTTCACCATCGTCCAGCTCGAGTCGCCATCTCCTTCAGCCATCCATCTTCTAGGTACTCTAAAAGCTTGTGTTTCCAAGCATTTTCCTAAAAAAATATAGGGTTTATGGTCTTCATGAAACATAGGCATCATGTTGGGGTAGGATTTGAATAAATAATGTTAGTTTTGAAATCTCAAAAAGAAAACAAATTTTTGAAAATTTCTTAAAGGAGAGAAAATGAGTTGTTCGTATCATAAAAAAGAGGCAACAGATGATCCGACACTCGGTGGTGGATGAAGGTAAATTGTGGATGCTATGCCTATGAAGCTCGAGACCATTGTCTTGTCTTTCTCCATTTAACACACTCCCCACTTTTAAGTCCTCTTTCTTTCCAAGTCTTCTTTCTTTTCTTCTAGTTTTTAACCACTGAAATTGGCATGAAGATTCTACTTTAATTTTCAAAATTCAAACAGTTTGTTTTCTGGCTTTTTGTGTTTTTATCCCCAATTATTTCTTATTTATCTTAATTTTAAAATTTTCTTACACTTTGTATTTGATATGGATAATGATATTAGATAAGTGACCGATATCTATATTTTTAAATTTATGTATTATAATAAAATTAACATTAAAAGCGTTAGAAATATATATAATACAAGAGTTTTAAAAAAATTTAATAAATAAAATTCATTACCAAAAAAAGAGGAAGAAATTTCCTTTAACCAACTCAAACCAAACCAAAAAAATTAGTTCGGGTTGAATTGGTTTTTCAAAATTTTTGGTTTGGTCTGGTTCTTGTTTTTAAAGAACCGATATTGAGTTGGTTCCAATTTTAATCTAAACCCAAACCAACCCATATATGTTCACCCCTAATGTAGATATTACAAGTTCTTTATAAGCAAAAACTTCTTTAAGTCTAATAACTCTAAGTAATCAATCCCCACAAAATTAAGCTTAAGTTACAAAGTATGGTAACAAAAAGATAGAATAAATTATAACATCATCCCAATTCTCAAGCTAAATTCCAACAAGTCATTGACAGTTCAAACCTATAAAATAATTAGATTATTCTTCAAAATAAATATATTTTACTTAAAAAAAATTAATAACAAGCTACCTTAATAGGTATCTCACAAGTAGAATGGTTAGTTTGTATTAGTTAAATCAATACTACCAATTTTCTTTTCTTCTTCAATTAATGAATCAACACTTGCCAATAGTTTTTCTAAATAAAAACATTAATAAAAACAACATAATAGATATTATTTTTAAAGTTTAATAGATATTTACTTATAATTTGTAATCTTTTTCATCAAATAGCCAATCTCTTGTACAAATAAGAGCCTCGACAACATTGCACTACAAAATTGATCCATGCCTCATCCACCAACACTAAAAGAAGATTCAGAGATTACTGTAGATATAGGAATGCTTAAAATATTGCGTGCCATGACAGCAACTTTTGGGTAGCGACATTCATTTCCTTTCCAAAAATCTAGGATATTTAGTTCAACATTGGTGAGTAGTCTTGGTTCATCTAAATAGAGATCTAACTGTGACTTTTGCAAAGTAGCTTTTAGCTCTTCATCAAAGGAATCAAATTCGTTAATTTGAAAGAAATAAGGGAAAAAATTAGTACTTCATAACATAAGTAATAGCTAATAAGTGAAGAATATAAAAAAGCAAAGATATTTTACCTCTAATATGGCTTCATTACTCATGCTTGAGCTACATATATCTTTAGAAGTTGTTGAGGCAGGTTGTAATGGTTTAGCATACTTAGAGAAGATGAAATACAAGCTTTGTTTCACATTCAAATATGGTTTAGTTTGAGAGAAACCATAAATTTTCTTAAAAGAAAAATCTACAAATTGAAACTTGTACTAGGATTATCACTGCTATGACCAATACCAAATTAAGTTCATACCAATATTTCTCAAATTTTGGGAGCATTTGGCTTGCCATCTTCTTAATGTAATCATCTTCACTTTGCACACTTTTCTTCAATATTACATAGCAGTTGCAAAGTCGAGGAAATTAGCAGTAGCATAGCTAGTTCCAAAAAATGCTTTGGACACATCTTAAAATAATTTCAAAAAGGTACATATCTTTTCTATCTTATTCCACTCAAGGTTTGTTGGACAATGTAGATAGTTGGAGTCACTTAAAGATAGATGGAAAAAGGCAAGATGATAGTATAAAAGACTCTCAAGCATAACATAAGTTGAATTCCACCTAGTAGGTACATCTTGTCTCAACCCTTTCTTGCAATCCAAAGAACTAAGCTCAACAATCTTAAAAATGTTTGTTTCCTTACTTGTGATCCCCAAACATATTTGACACTATCTCGTACTTTGGTAATTGTCTCAACAATATCTTTCAACCCATCTTGTACCACTAAATTGATAATATGTGCACAACAACGAAGATGAAAAATAGAACCATTTGCAACTAATGATTTTGTTAAATTAAACTCTTTTTTCAAAAGGGTAACAACAACATCATTAGCGGATGCATTATCTAAAGTCAATGAAAATAATTTTTTTCTCAATCCCCCAATCAACGAGCATAGAAAAAATCTTCTCAAATAATGATAAATCATTGTGAGGAGGAGGCATTAAACAGAAATTTAGCAGTATTTGTTTTAAGCACCAATCTTTGTCTAAGAAGTGACAAGTAACACAAATGTATCCATTAATCGTAATAGAAGTCCAACAATTAGAAGTGAAAGAAATTCTACTAGAAACATTGCTCAACATAGATTTGATTTGATTCTTTCTTTCTCCCTTCCATATAAGTTGAGTATATGACTTTATGGTATTTCTAGAAACAAACTTGCAGTTAGGATTTAAATATTCAAATATAGCTGTAACACCAACATACTCAATAAATGAAAAGGGAAATTCATGCATAATAATTGCAGCAACACATAATTCCCTAAAGTGTACAATATCAAATTTAGAAGAATTTAAAGCCATATCACCTTTATCTTGAGACATAATCAATTGGCCAACATCACGAAAATTTCTCCTAGGACTAGGGGTGATCAAAAAAATACAGAACCAAACCAACCCACCCAACCCAACCCAAACCAATCTAAAAAAATCGATTTTTAAGTTTTATTGGTTTGGTTCGGTTCTTCATAATAAAAAACCGATTAATATTGGGTTGGTTTGGTTTTCATTTATTAAAATCTTAAAAAAACCGAACCAACCCATATATATATATATATATATTTATATTTATATTTATATATTTATATAATCATTACAATTTAATTTATTTAATTCATAGTTTACACTTAATTTTCTATTTTTGTAGACATGTTTAGAAAATAACATACCTCAATAAACTCAATGACGAGTTAGCGAAATCAATGATTTCAATATAATATTTATGTTTTATTAATATATTAGAATATGGGAGCTTGGAACATGTTTGAAATTTTATTTTATTTTTATGTTTTTTTTGGATAATTTAAGTATTTTATTTTTATTCTCTATTTTGTAATATATTGTAGTCTATATGTACTAAAGATTTAAATTTATATGTTTGGATTTGTTATTTGTTGCTAATTAGTTATGTTTATGAGGGCAACCTTTTTTATTTTCGATAATATTTTAGAAAAATTTGTCCTCTACTTTGTTAGTGAGAGATAAACAAGTTTTGTCCATTTTTATCATTACAATTTAAATATTTAAACGGAATTCGTGCAAGCACTTCTCTACCAAGTACTCTCATTTATTTTATCTTTTATTCACATGATACACGAATTTGATATTATTTAATTATTTATCCATTATAAATTTATAATTACATCATCTTTCATATTTTTATCGGTAGAGTTTTCATTGCATGAATAACATTGGTGAACAATATTATTAGATCTGAAAGTTAGTAAATTTTGTCAAGTATGTGATTACTATTCCTTATTGCTTATTTGTCTTAATTTTAAATTTTTCTTGCACTTTGTATTTGATATGAATAATGGTATTAGATAAGTAATCGATATCTATATTTCTAAATTTAGGTATTATAATAAAATTAACATTAAAAATGTTAGAAATTATATATAATACAAGAGTTTTAAAAAAATTTAATAAACAAAATTCATTACCGTAAAAAGAGGAAGAAATTTCCTTCAACCAACCCAAACCAAACCAAAAAATTTGGTTCGGGTTGGATTGGTTTTTCAAATTTTTTGGTTCGGTTCGATTCTTGTTTTTAAAAAATCGATCATATTGAGTTGGTTTCAATTTTAGTCTAAATCCAAACCAACCCATATTTGTTCACCTCTACCTAGGACATTTTTCATAATAACGTTTCAAATTACTTATCCCATAAGAGGAATTAGTGAAGTACACTTGAGGGGAATTTTTGCACTTATGCCTTCTCTTTTTATTAGGTTGTAGGGGAAGCTCTTGATAGTGCTTCCATACCCAAGAAGTTTGATTCCTTTTTCGTTTTGACGATTTCAATTGCCCTTGTGCTGTGTCAACTTCACTCTCTCCAATTTTATTAACATACTCATTGATATTAGCATCAAGATTGATATGAACTCCATCCATATCTACCTGAAAAACAAATAAAAAGATAAATATTACAAAACCCTAAATAGGAATATAGGTTGAGATACTTAAAAATCACAAATTACAATTTACATAATCGAAACAAAAATGAAGCCATGTTTACTTCTAACAAATGAGGACCAATTAGAAATGAAGCTAAAATTTTGCTAGTTAAAACAATTAATAGAATTTGTAATTAAGATGTGATAATGCAAATATGCAATATAGATTATAGATATTAATTTCTCAATAGTTTACAATAATTGCTTCTTCACCATATTCAATTAAAAGAGATTCTTTATCTAACAATACGTAGTTTATTGGTAAATGAAAGAGACATAGTTGTAATATAACGTAACAAAAAAAAATCCCTTAAATCATAAAATTTTATTATGATAAAAAATAGAGTTAAACCAACCCATGTTCAATCCCTTACACTTCAAACTAATTACTTTGATCACACAAAAACAGTAAGGATAATATTGATTCTACTCCTAATATGAAACATTGGGCTTAATCGTTCCACAAAAAAAAGGCCTTAATTGAAATCAAACCAAGCTTCATGAGGAACATAAAAAATAGCTTACAAAGGTCGAAGAGAAAATTAACTACTCCTTGAACTGTGAGTTCTCTTCGCGTCGCTTTTCTTGATTGAAAAAGTGAGATTCTGTAAACTAAGAAGGTGGAGAAGGAGAAAGAAGTCAAGTGGTCTCATTATCTGGTACTCTGGTAGATGGTGATGAAACAAAAATTGCTTGGTGAATAATGGTGGAAGTAACAAATGGGTTATGGTTGGTAAGAGAAAAGCCAAAAAGAAAGATTTGGATCCTTGGAATAGGAAAAGTCGAAGCTTTTGAGCTTCACTGAGTAAAAGAAAAAAAATTAATGGGAAGGTAATAATGAAAATAAAGTGATTTAAGTCAAAATTACATACATACCCTTAAATGTGTTAGTTAATTATTTATATTTCCTAAAGGGTCACGGGTTATTCGGGTAAACACGTTCTGACCTAATTATTAAAATGGGTTAAACAGGTCGATCTGTTTTCAACCCAACTCATGTAAGCCCAACCCGGACCTAGTTGTATTATGGGTGGGTCATGTCGGGTTAATGGGTCGTGTCAAAAATTGTCGGCTCTACTTGTAAGGTATAGGGTGTTTAATCATTGGTAACCATAATTTCCTAACTAAGATAGTACTAGCTATATTGGTACAACTCCCTCATCAATTATTAAGCTGTAGACCTTTTCACTCACATGACACCTAGTATGAAAGATGTTTTCTCTTTGTTGTTGTAGGTCATCTTCTTTAATGTGAACAATTAATGCCTGCCTTACCACAAGTGATTCACCAGTAATCCCACATTCTTCACCATTCATATCACTAGTATCCTCCAATGGTGGCATTTTTTCATCTTCACCTTCACCTTCACTTTCCATCTCCATTTCCCAATTGGCTTGAATTATCATGGACCTTTGGTTTGGACATTGAGATGTTATATGGCCCTTACCAAGACAACGAAAGCATTTAACATCACAATTATGAGATGGGATTTCATTGTTACCTTTATCCTTATCTCTACCTCTTTGGCTCTGATTGGTGAAAATGTAGGCTTGGAACTTGTTCCCTCATCTTTGTTCTAGTTTTGTTGCCAAGGTGTAGAAGCACTTTGGTTTTGGGTAGTGATCGATTACTTCTTCTCTTGAACTGTCTTTCCACCTAATTGCCATGTGGACCATGTTTTTCATCTCTTCATAGTGATGAAGTTCCACAATGTTGGCAATATCTTGATTTAACCCACTCAAAAACTGAGCCATTGTGGCTTACCGATCCTCCTCTACATTAGTTCTTATCATGGCCACTTCCATCTCCTTATAGTACTCATCTACCGACTTAAATTCTTGCTTACGTCTTTGTAATTTCTGATAGAGCTTCCTATAAGAATAGCTAAGAATGAACATCTTTCTCATAGTAGCCTTTGCAATTTTTGATAAAGCTTCATATAATAATGGCTAGGAATAAACATCTTTCTCATAATAGCCTTCATGTCTTTCCAATTGTCAATTGGCCATTCACGGTTTGTTCTACTAATCACTAATTAATCCTACCAATTCTAAGCATAATCAGTGAATTCAATAACAAGTTTTACCTTTTTCTCTTTAGCATAGTTGTGGCACTCAAATATGTGCCCCACTTTCTTATCTCACTCTAAGTATAATTTTGGATCGTTCTTTCCTTAGAACAGTGACATATTCATTTCTATGCTTTCCAAGTTTATATCAACTCCAACATATGGCCTAGTTGGTGGTCTCCACATGCCTCCTCTATTCTTATTTCTTTCTCCCATGGATACCCGTCCTTCTTCTTCCTCAAAGTCTTCCTCCCAACTATCATCTTCTTGCACTTCATCTACATTGGCTTGCCTATCGGACCTTCTAACATTTGGAATGCCTTGTGGTGCTCCTTGTTGTAAGTTGGCTATGGTGACTTCTTGCCTTTCCATCTTATCATTCATATCCACCATGACAGCATTTATCATTTCAATTGATTGTTGTAAAGTCCTCATCATGAACGTTGCATCTGATATCTCTTCGGGACTATTCTTGTTGGACATTTTTGTAACAACTAACACAAACAAGCAAATTAGTAGTAACAAAAATTAATTTCACTCAAATACCTCAAGTGTTTAGCACTCAGATTGATCGCTCAAGCACTCTCAATTCCTAAGAAAACCAAATTGTTCGGGTATTCCAAACAATTGAAAAATTCTTTATCACCAAGGGCAATTCACAATGTTTGAAAAGCCAAGCATAAAAAGAAACTAACTCAAGAGATTGAGAAATTCTAACTTTAGAATTTGAAGCAAATTTGAACAAAAAATAGCAAAGAAATATAAGAAAAAATACTAATTTTCTTAAGGAAACAAAAATGTTATAGGTACGAACGAATACATTAACGATAACAAGTGAAATTCTTGAATTTTTTTTTTAAAATTTGGCTCTTTTTTTATATATTTATCTCAACCTTCTTTTTATAATTTACACTAATAAAATTTAACATAATTATTACAATACGAATTTTGAAATAAATTACGATTCGTAGATATCATTGAAAATTCCAAAATAACCCATAATTTACAAACACGAATTTGGGCATTTTTTATTCAAAAAAAGCTGCCTATAAAATTTCAGGAAAAATTAAGTAACAAGCTAAAATTTGCATAAATAAACATGAACAAGCAAGAAATTGAACAAATAAATAGAAAATTGTAGAAAACTTAAATTTCTACGAAGAATAAGAACATAATTTTTTTCTTTTTTTAATCAAAAAAATGAAAAATAAGAACACAAAGATAGAAATATGAAATTTATAACCTAGAGCTTTGATACCAAATTATGTGAACCCGAGAATACGAAACTTGTAACCCACTAACGCGATTCAGTTCAAGAACTACAAGAGACATGGCCCAAGACTCGATAAGATATTGAAACCGATAGAAAATGAATGTTTAGATTATATAACAATCACCTTAACTCAATGGATATTACTCACTACAAGCGAAATGATAGTGTTATTCAAGATTGAAAAAAATTATTTATCTTAATTCCATTGAAAAATAATACATATATATACACAAAGCTAGGATTCTATCTTAAGGAAATCATTTAATTAGGATCCTTATAATTAAGCTAATTAGTTATATGCATCTAAAATACTGTTAATTACAATTAATATATACATCTAACACTCCCCCTGAAGTTGGAGCATAGATATTAATCATGCCCAACTTGTTACAAAATAATCAACCCGAACCCTATTTAAAGCTTTCGTGAAGATATCTCTTAGTTGTTCTCCAATCTTCACATATCTTGTAGAAATCAAACCTTGCTAAATTTTCTCACAGATGAAATGACAATAAATTTCAATGTGTTTAGTTCGCTCATGAAACATAGGATTAAAAGCAATATGAAGAGCAGCTTGGTTATCATACCACAATTTTACTGGTACTAAAGATTTAAGACCTACTTCATTCAAGAGTTGATATATCCATATTATCTCACACGAAGACTGTGCCATAGCCTTATATTCTGACTCTACACTCGATCGTGATACAACATTTTGCTTGCTCTTCCATGAGACCAAATTTCCTCCAACGAAAATACAATAGCCTGATGTGGATCTTCTATCCATTTTGGATCCTACCCAATCTGCATCTAAAAAAATTCAATATGAGTGTGCCCATGATTTGCATACAAGATACCACGTCCAAGTGCTCCTTTCAAGTAACACAAAATTTGCTCTAACGTTGCCTAATGATGAACTGTTGGGGATGACATAAATTGACTAACAAAACTGACCAAAAATGCAATATCTGGACGAGTCACGGTAAGGTAATTCAGCTTTCCAACCAACCTTCGATATCTCTCAAAATCTTTAAATAGTTCTCCATCTCCTATAAGGTGGATGTTCGGAGTCATTGGAGCACTACAAGGCTTTGCTCCCAATTTTTCTGTCTCAATTAATAAGTCAAGGGCATATTTTCTCTAAGATAGAAAGATACCTTTTTTACTCCTTGTGACTTCAACACCTAAGAAATACTTTAGCATTCCCAAATCCTTTGTGTGAAACTGAGTATTCAGGAAAGACTTAAGAGATGAAATTCCGTAGTATCACTTCCAGTAATAACAATGTCATCCACATACACAACTAAAAGAATGATACCAGCTTCTGATTGTTTGTAGAACACAAAATGGTCAAACTTGCTTTTCATCATACCAAACGTTTCTATAGCTTGACTAAATTTTCCAAACCAAGCACGAGGACTCTGTTTCAAACCATACAGAGATTTGCGGAGATGACAAACTCGCCCAGACTCTCCTTGAGCAACAAAATCAGGAGGTTGCTCCATATACACCTCCTCTTGAAGATCGCCATGAAGAAAAAGCATTCTTGATATCTAGTTGATGCAAAGGCCAATGATGAGTAGCTACCATAGAAATAAACAACCGAACAGAGGTCAACTTAGCAACAGGAGAGAAAGTGTCAGAATAGTCCACTCTATAGGTTTGAGCATATCCCTTAGCAACAAGACGGGCCTTTAATCGAGCAATTGACCCATCCGGATTAACCTTAACTGTGAACACCCATTTGCATCCTATAGCCTGTTTCTTGGAAGGTAAATCAACTAAGTCTCAAGTACCATTCTCATCTAAAGCATTCATTTCCTCTATCATTGCATAATGCCAATCAAGATGAGATATGGCTTCGTGAACAGTTTTAGGGATAGAAATAAAATCAAGAAATAACAAAGGTGAAGTTGCAATAAAAATTAACAAACTAAATTTTTTTTAAGATCTCCACACAAGGCAATAAACTCATTCAGTAACTAAGAAGCACACAACCAATTAAGAACTTATTTTTGCTCAAATTTTGGTTATCCATTGTATAAATAAGTGAGTGAAATAGATAAGCCACACATAAAACAAATTAGCACATTGAATGCTATATTGTCACTAACTCAAAATAGTATACATTTTAGAACTCAACTAGTATATCAATTAATTCATTTATGATTAATCAAGGAAGACCCAATGAAAAATATATCAGCTATCATGAAAAATTACAATAGTCTTTAATCTCATAAAATAAAATATGTCTACCAAAAGAGAACTTTAAAATGATTTAAATGAGACATAATTTTTTTAAAAACTCTTTTGCCTTTTCTTTTTGTGCATGCCAAATAATTTTTTTATGTAAGCATATTCTCTTTTTACACAATTGTTTTAATTTATTTTTCAACATGTACAAGCCATAAACCTAACATGATAACTTTCACACTAGCTATTAGGTAGTCTTCTCTGCTCGCTACGGTAGCTCCACACATTACAGTAGGTAGCCCTCTCAATACTAAATGTCTCCTTACGGTAGAATATTTTTTTTAAAATGCAACAAATAGTACTCAACAAAATTTTCAGTGATGGCTAGCTCAAGTCTGAGTATCTTTCAAGAACAATCATAAACTTCAAGTACAACATACATGTGTGTTCGATAAGTGTGTAAATAAGTTCATGTCAACATCAATCATCACATGTAAATAATGTAAATCAGTGCACAGGTTTGAATTGTAGTATCATTTATACAATAAAAATCAAAATGAGTTAAGCCACTAAAGACTAAGTTGCATGTGTATAAGTATTTTATGAGTACATTATCTTGTTAGTTAAAAATGATTCTACCTTTTTATTATTTTTTTTATTTTTTATTTTTAAATCTTAACCATAAAAAAATACTAACTATAAAATAAATGAAAGCTTTTGAAATTGCTCACCTAGAGTTATTTAAACACTTAAACAAAAGTACCTAGGTAAACAATAAAAGACAGTCAAGTGATCAGAAAAAGATAGTCTCCAAATTTTTTTGAATTTTTGGTTTCTCTATGTCTTTGGGTTGAGAATCAATTACTTTAGCCTTCATAGATATGTTCTTGTATTTAGATATATTTTTCACATTTATCCTATATAAAGATGCAACATGCATGGAAGGATGATGATAATGAGTCCTATCACTATAAGTATGGAAATTATATTGAGAAGTATTCATCATAAATCTACACCTGGGTCGAATATGATTTTTTCTACCACAATGATGAGAAACATGCACAAACTTAACAGTTTTTACTACCATAGTTGTATTGGTGCTTGTGCACAATTAATAACAATATGAGTGGAGTTAGAAGGCCTTACAAATGTGGTCTTTAAAGTCAAAGGAGTAGAGCTTTCATCTAAGTATCCAAGTCCACTTGTATCACCATATGACTTATCAATGCTCAACATTTTGTTTAATCGTTCAGCTCCAATAGTTAATCTCTTAACTGTTTCCTTTGATTGATCAAGTTCTTTCACCAACTTCTTATTTTCCTGTTTAGTTTCTACAAGTCTTAAATTCAAGGCATTAACTTTTTCCTACAATTCAATTTTTTTTTTCCTATGATAGAAAAGTTTAGTTCATATGTTTGATTAAGTCATTCAATGTAGCTAATTCTACAAGCAACTTATCTTTTTCTTCCTTAGAGCTAATGAGGTCCATGAAAAGTTCGTCAAAATTACTAGCATTGAATTTAGCAAGAAGGGAAGAAGAAATAACTCCCTCATCATCTAAGTCACTATCAGACTCACTTAAGTGTCCACCAACTCTTGTAGTAAGTGCAAGAAGGTTGGTCTCACCATCATATGAGTCACTAGTAGTTTCACTGTCACTTTCTGATTCATTAAGTGTTCTTCCATTTTTCTTCTTATTTCCACACTCAGTTGCGAAATGACCAAAACCACCACATGTATAACATTGAGGACAAGTGAGATTAGTTTTCTTACCTTTGGAACTTGGGACCTTTATTTCTTCTCTTTTGCTAAGAAGTTTCTTGAGTTTTTTGCCAAGTAGTAGCAGTTCCTCCTCATCCATATCATTGTCACTATCTGAGACCTCCTACTTGGTACTCTTGAAGGATAAATTTTTCTCTCCTTTCGTGGCTCAAGAGTAAGCTCATAAGTCTGTATTGATCCAACCAGCTCATTAAGATTTAGCATATCTACATTCTTACTCTCCTCTATTGCAACTACTTTCATCTTGAATGGTTCAGTAAAGGCACTGAGTAGTTTTCAGACTAGCTTTGCCTATTCAATTTTCTCTCTAAGATTCGAACAAGTATTAATAATATCATAGAATCTAGTATAAAATTCATTAAATGTCTCACTTTCTTTCATTTTGAGAAATTCAAACTGAGTCGTGAGAAGTCTCAGTTTTGTTTGCTTCACTTGGGAAGTACCTTCATGAGCTAATGCAAGTGCATCCCAAGCACTTTTGGCAGTCTCACAGTCAAAGAGGCGACGAATTTATCCATCGATACTGTAGCAAAAATTGAGTTTAGACCCTTTTGATTTGACCCACTAAGAGTCCTTTCTTCAAAGGTACACTCTTTTCTTTTCTATATAGTTATACCATCTTTTGTAACTAAAGGTGGTTTCCAACCATCGAGAATAGCATCCCAGACTTTTTCATCTTGTCGAAGAAATGCTTGCATGTGAGCCCTCCAATAAGGGTACTTATACCCATCAAAGAGTGGGGGTCTAACAGATGACCCGCCTTCTTTCATTTCGTCCATATGTGTGTTCCTACAAATCAAATCACTAAGTGTGTCTAGTGTAGGCTCTAATACCAATTGTAAGTTCTAAGTTAAGAACCAAATAATACCTAAAGGGGGATGAATGGGTTATTTTTAATTTTATTAAACTTTAATTATGTAACCTAAACACAACGGCCAAACATGCAATCGAGTGTAAAAATACAGTACGGAAATAGAAAATAACACATGAAATTTTTAGGTGGAAACAACCTAAGCTACAATAATAACCTAAGAGGAAAACCACCAGTCTACCAAATTGCCTACCTATCTATTAACTAAATTTAATGTTCAAATACAAAGTCAAGTCTTAGATTACCCTTCACAGATAAAGCCCTCAATGTACTTTACTTACAAGCCCCTGCTCTATCTTCACAATTATCCACAAGATTGGTTCGAATGGATTTGGACCAATGTTCCAAACAACTCTTCTCAAGCTCTGAAACATGTTCACAGAATAACCTGAAAGGTTAACACAAATAACACAAGTGCAATGCGTGTTCTAGAGGGACTAATGCAATGAATAGTCCTATCAAATGCTTTAGTCAGATAATCAGATGTAAGTAGAAGTAAATTGAAAATCTAAAACAAATATTGTTTAAGCACAAATCTGTATTCAATGATTCACGATATAATGAATAGGCTCAAATCTAACATAACCATGCAAATATAATAGATCAAAGATCAATGAATAAAGCATGCATTATTAGGATAGATGTAAAAGATGAGAATATTAAGCTAGGCTTAAGAATATGAATCAGAGAATCAGCAAGCATATTTGAGTCAAAGCCTAGGCACGTCTATATATACAAACAGGGATACATCGTATCGTTTTATAAAAACCTAAGCATAAATACATCACTTGATGATGTGTCAAAATATCATTGGTAGTTAGGAGCTGACTAGGATTAAAAATGCGTGAAAAAAACCTAGTTCCTGTTGGCGGGATCGATCCGTCTTTGAGGTGGATCGATCCGACACTGAAAAACTTACGCCAACAAGGCTTGTGATTGATTCAACCAGGTCTTGGATCGATCTGTCTCAAAATACTGTTATGCTTACGTATAGAGGGATCGATCCGTCTATGAGAGGGATTGATCCCTCTCTTCAGACCCACTATTTTTAAAGAGTATATACATTTTCCTTAAAATAGAGATCTTTTGAGTCTTTGAAAAAGGTATAACCTGAAAATAGTTGAATCAAACAAGAGCGATGACACGACATTCCTAAAGTCTAAACGTTACATAAATTGTATTTTTCTACGAAATTGCCAACTTACCAAACAGAAAATGCAGTTGTAAAAAGTGGGAGTCACATATCATGTGAACATGCTATGAGGTGCTTCTTAATGCAAAAAGAAAGAGGATCTTATGAAATATGTGCATCCCATATTTAAAAAAAGAAGAAGAGCATTTGAACTTGCTTACACACCCGTCCTCTAGCCAATTGAGAGTCTTAATTTTTGGTCAACCTGAAGGAACCAAAAATTTTCCAACATTTACTACCAACAAAGGTGGTAGACCAAGATCAAGGCATAAATCATTTCAAGAAAAGAATGGTAAGAGGAAGTCATCCCAAGTGAAGCAAGGAAGAAATGGTGAACCAAGCCAATTAAGAAGATTTGGGCAAGAAAATACATGCAATATTTGCAAGCAAACTGGATACAATAAGAAGGGATGCAAAAAGAAAAAAGATAATAGCCCACTACTGAGGTAATTTTGAATTTAAAACTGTTGGATTTACATGCTCAAACTGTTTCAACAATTGGATTTACATGTTTGAACTATTTTGTAGAGTCCATATGTTGGGGAAAGCTCCATTGGGTATATGCCACCACACAAGGTGATTTGTTGGATATATATGTATTTAAACTATTTTGGCTGATTAAAATGTTTAAAGTATTTAATTGCCCTAAATTTTATTGTTGATATTGCCTCATAGATACAATAAGATAAGGTTGAACTCAACTTACTCACAAGGACACAATTTATATGCCAACACATGTGGTAAAAATATGACTTTTTAACTGTTTATTTATTTAATCCAATTTTTCATAACTAATTCATATCTATCATTGAAATTGGATGATAGATACAATAATCTAAAATTGAGCTCATTATACTCCTATTAGTTACTCAACAAAGTTAAAAGAATTCAAACTATCCAAGGGGTCTCTATATAAGTGGTACAAAGATAAAGAGGAAAGCTGGACGCATCAAGTACAATTTAAAATGTGTAATAAACCCTTCAAGTCAGTTGTTATGCATAAAATGTTTAGCTAGATACTATTATGTGTAAACTATTTTGGGTTAATTTGCAAACTATTTTAGCAAATTGTTTGTAATAGGCTACTAAGAAGAAAATGTAAACCATAGTGTATTACAATTTTAGCTGTACATGTTATTTTAAATAGGCTTGATAAAACAAGAGATTTATAATGCAAGTTGTGTAAACTACTTGCTTAAATTGTTTTGGCTTGTTGTCAAACTGTGCAACATTGTTTATACTGTTTTTGTTGGTTGTTGAGCAGGTTGTGTAAATTGTCTTGACCGGTTCTAGTAGCTCATTTTAAACTGTGTGCAAACAGGTTGTGTAAACTATGTAGGTGACTAGGTTCTGTAAACTGTCTGTTCAAGTTGTGAAACTATTTTTGGATGGGTTGCTATGTGCAGGTTGTTTAAACTGGATGTCCATTTTAAACTGTATTTAGACCGTCTAAGTAATCTAAACAAATAACATGTATAAGGTGATTTTAACAATTTGCAAACGGGTTTTTAGCATACAAAAAATGTTTTGCAAACAGGTTAGTTAAAAAGGAAAACTTGCTTGATTTTTTTAAACTAAAATGTCTAGACTGGTTTATGTATTGCAGTTTTTCTAACTTAAATTAAAATAACAATAAGTTGTTTAGAATAGCTCAATTGCAGCCTATGTGATAAATAAGAGGCCATTTTTCAAATCACATTTCATTACCAAATAGAAATTACATTCATTCATTCATAACATAACATAAACATTCATTCCATTACATCCATCATAATAAACTATTTTAGGTTATTCCAAACAAAAATAAAAATTGAGGATTACTTATCATCCTCATATCCTAAATTACTAACAAGTCTTCTAATTAAAATACAAAAACACCCTGTTGCAATTAAAATAAAATACTTAATCTTCAATTTCTTTTTCAATTCTTCCTTCAATTTTTCTTTTTCTTCTTCCACTTTTTCTTTGACTTTAAGTTTTTTCTTCTCTTCCTTATTCTTGTTTAGCCAATTCAACAAATCATTAATAACTACACCATATCTATTAGATGGTTCATTGTCATGCCATCTAAAATAATCACACCACTAGCTTAGAATTGGTTCAACTCTTCCATTCATGTTTTTGGTTTGTCTCTATTTTTTTTTTTTTTTGTTTTTTTTTTTTTTTGAAGATTAATAACAAAGCAGACCCAAATCACCTATGCTATGCAATGCACTTAAAAAAAAAAAAAAAAAAAAAAACCAATTCCTTCACAAACGTAAAACCTCCTACCAAGGTTCTGCACTGTCCATGAACAGAGAAATTTTAAAGTTCTACCATAATAACAAACAAGTACAGTCTCATAAAAACTTACTTTTTCCATAGAATGATAGTTACTGGAAAACATTTATTACAAGATAGAAAGAAAGGGAAGGAGAGAAATTTGTTAGTTTCTCAATTTTCATAAATGGAACTCCAAAAATGGCAGTACCTAGTAGTTGGTATTAGAGTAATTAATATTTTATTATAAGGTTATTTTAGTCTTTTTTTTGTTATTTATTTTTTCTTTAAAAGGTTTAGCTTGTAACATTTACAAACACTTTTACATTCTAATAAACCATAACCTTCTCTCTTCCTCTCCCTTCTCTCTTAAATGTTAGTTTTAAATATTTATCATTGTATCAGAGCATGGTTATTGAAGTAACTGTAAATTCAACGATATCAATCACAAATCTGCAATTTTCTTCGCATCAGATAGGTATTTTCTTTTATTTTTGGATATTTTGTTCAAACTATAATTTTAGGGTTTTCGTTTGATTTAGCAAGTTGGAAGGGGTTTTATTTTGCAATGGTTAGTGGTAAAGATGACTCGCTACAGTCAATTAGTGTGAGATTAGATGGAAAGAATTATTCATATTGGAGTTATATGATGAAAAATTTTGTCAAAGGTAAAATTATGTGGGGTTATGTATCTAAAATTGTGAATAAACCTACAGCAGAAAAGACTAATTATGCAACCCTGCGAAATACTTGGGAAGTAGATAATTCAAAAATTATTACTTGGATAAACAATTCTGTTGAACATTCAATAGGCACATAATTAGCAAAATATGATACAGTGAAGAAAGTTTGGAAACATCTTACAAGACTGTATACACACCCAAACTTTGCAAAGCAATATCAATTAGAATAAGATATTTGAGCTATTGAACAGAAAAACATAAGTATTCAAGAGTTTTATTCAGCAATGACAGATCTTTGGGATCAATTGGCTCTAATAGAATCAGCAGAACTTCGAGCTTGTGTACCTTATATTGCTCGTAGAAAGGAACAACGCTTGGTTCAATTATTAATGGTACTTCGTGATGATTTTGAGGGCCTTCATGGTTCCATTCTGTACCGTAGCTCACTTCCGTCAGTTGATTCAGTGGTTAGTGAGTTGGATGATGAAATATGCCTTAAGTCTGAAGCAGGAAAAGGAATTCTCCCACCACCTAATCCTTCTGTTTTTGCAGCTTTTTCTCAACCTCCTGCTCACTATGGGAACAAGACTTATACAAAGGTTGGGTTTGATGCTTGCAGCTTTCGCAAAGAAAAGAGTCATTGGAAAGTTCAGTATCCTAAATTGAATCGAGCACCATATTAGTTTGGAAATCACTCACAACCACATCAGTTTCAACAAAATCACCAATTCAAGCCTCTATAGTTTGGTAATCAATCACAACCATGTTTGTATCGCTCCCTGCAATTTAATACTGTAGCAGCTGTACCTCCATCAAAATCCTCTGACCTTTCAGCCTCATCCTCCAATTCTACATTGGCTGCCTTCACCAAGCAGTTTCAAAGGTTTCTTGATACGCAACTGCATGCCATGTCTGCCTCTTCTACAAGAAGTCAGTCACTCTCTAGTTCTTCCAGTATGTTTTCTTCAACTTGGGATTTGGATTATGGAGCTTCCCACTATATGTCTCCTAGTTGAAAATTTTTTGCTTCCTTGTGTCCTACATCATTTATACCTGTCATGATAGCTGATGGTACTCCAATGCCATTAGCAAGTGTTGGTTATGTTGTCAATTCTCATTTATCTCTTCATAATGTTTATTATATTCCTAAGCTTTCACTAAACCTTGCATCTATTGAATAATTGTGTGATTCTAATTGCTCAATTTTCTTTTCTTCTACTTCTTGTCATGTGTAGGATCTGCAATCCCAAAAGCTGATTGGGATAGGTCATAGGTAAAGGAGATTTTATGTTTTAGATAAGCTAAGATTACCAAAATTTGTAGCTCCTAGTGTTGACCTTTCTTCTTTTCGATTGTGTTCTTCATCTTCTAGTTTTTATTTATGGCATTCACGTCTTGGTTATGTTTTCACTTCCTGTTTACGATACTTAACTTCTACTGAAGTCTTAGGAAATTTACAAACTCATGATATTTCTTATTGTAATGGTTGTAAACTTGCAAAATTTTCTGCATTACCTTTTAATAAAAGTACTTCTTATTCTATTGCACCTTTTTATTTAGTTCATTCCAATATGTGGAGACCTTCTCCTGTTGTTTCAAAAGGAGGGTCTTGATATTATGTCTCTTTTATTGATGATCACACTCATTTTTGTTGGGCATACTTTATGAAAAGTCGTTCTGATTTCTTTGATATTTATAATAACCTTAGAGCTCTAGTAAGAACACAACATCATGTTGTTATTAAGTGTTTTAGATGCGATCTAGGTGGTGAATATGCTTTCAATAAATTTTGTGATTTGCTTGCTTTTGATGGAACTATTCACCAAACTTCTTGTACTAACACTCTTGAACAAAATGGTATTGCTGAAAGGAAACATAGGCACGTTGTTGAAACTGCTCGTTCTCTTTTGTTGTCATCTTCAATTCCTAGTGAGTTTTGAGGAGAAACACTTCTTATTGCGATCAACATAATCAATAAGACCCCATCATTTATTACTTCAGGTTTGTCTCCTTTTGGAAAACTATATGGACATAGTCCTAACTATTCCTCCTTGAGAGTCTTTGATTTTACTTATTTTGTCCTTCATCCTCATGTAGAACGTACCAAATCATCTTTACGCTCTGCCATTTGTGTTTTTCTTGGTTATGGTGAAGGGCAAAAGAGATATCGTTGTTTTGGTCTATCTTCACAAAAACTATATGTATCTCGTCATGTTATCTTTCTTGAGCCTATACCTTTCTTTTCTATTCCTATTACTGTTCATGATTTGACCAAATCAGATCTTATTTATATTGATCATTTCTCTGACCATATCGATGATTCTTCTCCACAAGTTCCTCTAACTACAAATTCTACAGATACTGGTATACCACAGCTTGATACTTCTGATGCTTCCTCTCCTCCTACAATTGCCCAGTTCCTCCTGAAATTGTAGATCCTTCTCGCTATCCTCAACGTACTTGTAAGTCTACTAAACTACCAGATTTTGTTTACTCTTCTTCCTGTTCCACTTCTTTAACTTCATTTTTAGCATCTATTCATGTCTTTCTGAGCTATTATCCTAAAAAGAGGCAATCTTTGATCCCCTTTGGCAATAATCTATGGATGAGCAACTTACTGCTTTGAATCAAACAAACACTGGATCTTAGTACCATTACCGCCAGGTAAACGAGCTATTGGTTCCCGTTGGGTATATAAAATTAAACTTCATTCTAATGAGTCTATTGAAAGGTATAAGTTCAGAGTAGTTGCAAAAGAATACTCTCAAATGAGTGGTATTGATTATGAAGAGACTTTTGCCTCTGTTGCAAAAATGACTACAGTTCACACACTTATTGTAGTTGCATTTGCTCATAGGTGGTGTATATTTCAGATCGATGTTAAAAATGCTTTCTTGATTGGTGATCTACATGAAAAAGTTTACACGGTTCCCCAGCCTGGTGTCCCACATAATCATAGAGAATTTTGTAAGCTTCAAAAAGCTTTATAAGATTTAAAACAAGCACCTTGAGCATGGTTTGAGAAGTTCTCTACTGTTGTTGCCTCTCTTGAGTTTTCTTCTAGTGATCATGACCTTGCTCTCTTTGTTAAGTATACTACTACAGGTCGTATTTTGTTTTATTTATATGTTGATGATATGATTATTAATAGTGATGATGTTGATGGGATTACATTGCTAAAGTCTAAATTAGCCCATCAATTTAAAATGAAAGATTTGGGTTCTCTATGGTATTTGTTGGGTATTAAAGTTGCATTCTCTCCAAAAAGTTATCTTCTCTCTCAATCTAAGTATACTGCTGACATTCTTGAGCATGCTCACCTTACTGATACTAAAATTGTTAATACCCCTTGTGAGCACAATGTTCAGTATTCTCCTTCTAATGGCACTCCTTTGCAAGATCCTACCTTATATCGAACTATTGTTGGTAGCTTGGTCTACCTTGCTATAACTTGTCCAGACATTGCTTATGTAGTTCATATTGTTAGTCAGTTTGTTGCTTCTCCTACTACCATTCATTAGATAGTTGTTCTACGTATTTTGCAGTACTTTTGGGGCATTATTTTTTAGAGTCTCTTACTTCCACCCACCTCTTCCTTAAAGCTGCGTGCATACTCTGATGATGATTATGGTCGTGATCCCACAGATCACAAGTCTGTCACTGTTTTTGTATCTTTTTGGGTGATTCTGTTATTTCTTGGAAGAGCAAGAAACAAACTGTTGTTTCTCAATCTTCTACTAAGGCAGAGTATCGTGCTATGGCATCTACTACCAAAGAGATTGTTTGGTTACGTTGGCTACTTGTAGATATGGGTGTTTTTCTTTCCCATCCTATCCCTATGTATTGTGACAACCAGATTGCTCATAACTCAATTTTTCATGAACGCACCAAGCATATCGAGATCGATTGTCATTTTACTCGTCATTACCTCAAGCAAGACACCATTATCTTGTCTTTTGTTCTTTCTTCTTTGAAGATTGCAAACTTCTTTACTAAATCACATACTTATTCACGCTTTCGTTTTCTAGTTAACAAACTCTCGCTTTCGTTTTCTTGCAACCACATCGTGAGTTTGAGGGGGGATATTAAAGTAATTAATAGTTTATTATAAAGTTATTTTAGTCTTTTTCTTTTTTTATTTATTTTGCCTTTAAAAAGTTTAGCTTGTAACATTTACAAGCACTTTTACATTTTAATAAACCTTAACCTAACTTTTTTTTTTTTTTTCCGTTTTCTCTTCTTTTATATATTTCATAAATGTTAGTCAGTTGAAAAATGTTAAAATAAGTAAGAATAAAAGAGAATATGTGGGCTAACCATTCTGCCCCTGCTGAAAGAGTCACAAAATGGATTATCTTTTGTCTTTACTATTCAAAAAGAATCTAATTAGAATTTTTTTAAACATTATGAGTATTAAATTTTAATTATTTTAAAATGTAATCAATTTTTGATACTTTTATTAAAATATGGGTATTGTTAAAGTACAAATTCCCTTAAAATCTGTAGTGAAAATAAACTTTTTCAAGTGAATTCGGTGAGATTTTGTACTTTCACAGAAGAAAGAGTGAAATAAGTTGGAAATACGAACGAATAAAATGGGGAAAGGCACAATCAATGTACCCTAGTTAGTTTTTTTTATGTCTTTTTTTTTTTCTTAATTTAAATTGGAGCAGGTGAGCAATCTTATCAGAATAGCGTGCATCCAAAAAAAAAAAATTGTCTAAGAAATAGCATACATAATTTTGCTTTTCGAGTAATAAGAATTATGTTAAATTGTTGTGGGTAAATGAGAATGAAAATGGGAGTGTCAACAATTATTAGATTCTTTACAAGGTTGCTAATTTTTTTTTGGGGTCAAATGAGATTACAAGGTTGCTATTATATATTAGTCCCACAGAAATTTCCATTACAACTTGAACAAATGAATTTATTTATTTATTTATTTTATAGATATAGATAAAAATTACTTTGTTGTTGTAAGTTGATATCAACAATGAAAGAATTTTAGCCACCAAACTGAAAATTTAACCAAATCAATTAATCTCAAAAGGATGAATCTTTTTGTTTGTCCTCTTTTGTGCATGTATATCCTAGTTCCTACTAGTCCTGGCTGTTGGCCAAATTACACACAAAATTAAATTTAACTTGGAGTTTTCTGGTTAATAAATATTCAATTTATAATCAGCCAATAAACAACCTAATTCAAATGAACCCAATTCACCTTATTATTAACCGGTCGAGTCGGATTGGTTATGTCAGATTTAATTAAAAAATTATTTATGTAAAAAAAAATTATGTCAAAAATGTTTTATATTTTGAAAAAAAAAATATCTATATAATATTTACCTATAAATTTAAAAAATTTTGAGGTAAAAAGTTAAAAATAATTTAATATTTAAATAATATTCAATAAATTATTCTTATTCAATTTATTGAGTTGCTTAGAATAAATTTAATAATTTAGATAAGATAAGTGTTATATCATTTTATAAATAATTTTAATAAAATATTGATCGTTAAGTATATATTAAATTAATGGTAAAAATTAAATTTTTTAAATAAAATATATTTTAAATGTATTTATTTAAATATATTTGTATAACTTACTTATTTTGACCGGTTCGAATTTAAAAGATTACAAATTTATGAACTTGTAATTGATAATAAAAATCTAATTTAATATATTTATAGTTGGAACTAACCTATAAAATTATGAAGTTAATTTAATTTAACTGGATTGATTCAGTTGGCGAAATTAATTTGGGTTTTGTCCAGCCTGGTACCTTCTTTTCTTGGCATGGACCATGGAGTCCGTAGTAGTTAGCCTGCCCTTTTTGTGGCAACTGGAAAGTCGGAGATAAATAAAAATTCAGAAGAAAAATGATAAAATATAATAAATAACAAAAAGATCGAGTGGCAACCAGCAAGTAGACCAAGAAGCCCTTGTCTGACTTTCTGCTCATTACAGAGAAGAATTCCAAGTTGGACAGCTTCTCTTTTCCAAAATCACGGCAAAGAGGCGTGTGCTGAACACGACATCGTTTAGGTACTTTCCAAGATTCCATCTCTCTCTCTTCCTTTAACACACTAGAAGAACAAAATCATATTATCTCCTTCCTATTTCACCTAAACACTCACCCAATTACTTTCTTGTCTCTCAATCTCTCTGCAGGTCTTTTTGATCTGGGTTAATCGCTCGAGCTAAAACGTCTTTAGAGGTATGACTTTATGTGTTTAAATTTATTTTTTTCCCTTGTTTGATTAAGATCGGTGTTAATGTGTTATCACAGATTGGGGGATCGTATTTGTATTCCTAAATTCTGTCGTCTTTGTTTCTTTTATTTTCTCCCTTTGGTGGGTTCTGCCCTCTTTCATTTATATATCGTAATAAATATAAAATTATTTAAATTGCTTTACTTTTTGCTTTCAATTTTTGGCTGTTCTAGTTTATGGTTGCTTCTCTATGTTTCCTTTGCTTAACGCCTTGAGAAGTGGAATTGGGAGGGTCTGTGAAGTTCTATAAAGCGTGTTATGTGGTTTTTGTATTTTGTTGATTAAATCAACTTTGTAGAATTTGCAATTATTAGTTTCTATTTGATTTCATTAGGCTTCCTATGTTGTTTATGATGAACTGACAACAAGAACTGTGAGTGTGGTTGTGATTTTTCTAATTGCATGGTACATTCTGTACTTATTTGCTCTCAGATTGACGTTCCTGTTGTAAGAAAATTACATGTTTCTTCTCATAGTAGTGAAATTTGTAAATTTCTTAACAGTTTCTTAGAATTGTACCAATTAACTTCATCGAAGCCATGTCATTCATGTATATGCAGGTTAACTTTGATCATAAAGGAATGGGTTCCTTTTTCAGAGACCTAACTGAGGAGTCCATGCCTTCTCATCTAGACATTCTTCAATGTCCATTTCTGAGAAACATCAATGAACCTACCAATTTTTCTTTCTCGTCATCCTTGCCTTTTCCAATGCCAGTAAGTTGTGCCTTTCTACACCTGCATTTCTAAGTAATATTGTCAATATTGCTGTATATTTTTCTTTTGATTGTCATGTTCCATCTTGTGAACTTCTATGTATAGCATTTGGTATTGCTTATTTTGTACCAAGAGTAATCCAACCCTATATTGGAGAACATTCATGAATCATGCATAGGTAGGTTGCTTATTGGGTACATGAATCCTAAGATGGCATTTTCTGTCACTGAGGTTGGCTTTTAGCTCTACGACTGCACTATGCGCTGCCAAAATAGTAGACTTGCTTTGAAATTGAATGAGTTACTAATAGTTATCTCATATTTAGGTGAAGGGAGCTAAAGGTCCAATTTTTGAAGATGGTCCTAATTTTGAAATGGCATTTAGGCTCTTCCATGGTCGTGATGGTGTAGTTCCTCTTTCTGGAAGATCATATGCTTCTGCTGAGAATGTTGAGCCTGAACCAGCCCCAACTCAATTTAATCCATTGGCTGCAAGGGCAGCGACTATAAGTCTCTCTTCTTTTGGACTTGGAGGGCCATTTGGCTTTGATTCTTTCTCAGAGAAGTGGAAGAACCAGAAAAAGAAATCCAAATCATCTAAGAAAGAGCCTTCAAAGGTATAGAATTCTTCCCCAAATCGTGATTTTTTGCAGTGTAGTGTTTGTGCTATTGTAAGTTGGTGTGCGTCTGTTTGATGAATAATATCAAAAAGTAAAATGTAACTGAAATTTTCGTCTCCCCTTTATAAATCAATGCCCGAGGATGCTCTCCATATACATTCAGAAATTGACCCCCCTTTTCTTTTTCAGGGTGGAGAGTCAGGCCATGAGGCTTCAAGTAATGAGTGGCTGCAAACTGGGAAATGTCCAATTGCAAAGTCATACCAGGCAGTTAGTAATGTCCTTCCACTTGTTGCAAAGGTTTTTCAGCTCCCTTCAGGCATGAAATACAAGTGCCCGCCAGCAATAGTAGCAGCTCGAGCAGCTTTGGCAAAGACGGCCTTTGCAAAGAATGTCCGACCACAACCTTTGCCTGCAAAAGTACTCGTAATTGGAATGTTGGGTATGGCAGCTAACGTTCCTTTAGGGGTATGGAGAGAACACACCAAGAAATTCTCAGTGTCTTGGTTTGCTGCTGTCCACGCAGCGGTCCCATTCATAGCAATGCTGAGGAAGTCTGTTTTGATGCCTAAGCCAGCAATGGCATTTACCATTGCTGCATCAATACTGGGACAGGTTATTGGTTCCAGGGCAGAAAGATATCGGTTGAAGGCAGTGACTGCAAGAAAATTAGCTCTCACTGAAACTTCTGCTGGAGGCTCAATCCAGTTACCATTGGTTAATTCAAACACTGGTCATTGCAGCGACACTGCAGACCGGATCCCGATTGTCCTAACATTGGCAGGGCCGTCATCCACGGATGTGTTCTGTTAATTGCATTGTTCAATTTACAAGTATATCTTGGTGTTTTCAATGGGAATTATCCTCTGTTTGTCCATTCATGGATTGATGGGAATAAAAGATGTTTAAAATAATAAATCTGAGTTTGTTTTTTCAGATGAAACTAATGGTTAATCTCTTTGTTTTCTATGTTCAATTGTTCGAGTTTGTCTCGACTTGTTTCTTATGGTTGGGACGATTAGAAATGAGGTGAACTGGTTCTTTATAAGGCCTAATAATATTATTGTGAGAAGAGGGGAGAAAATGATATGATTTAATCCTGCTCGAGGTTCACTTTCTAGCACATTGGAATTGAAAGTCTTAACATCGCCAAATCTCCTAATATATATATATATATATATGTCCTGTATCTGAAAATCAAGGCCCTTAGAGCAGTTAGGGAATCAATAGATAATATTTTGTATAGAAAAGAATCAAAGATATTATTTTAAGAGGTTGAGATTTTTTTTTATCATTGAGAGTAGAAGATGGAATATGTGCTAAGAATTCTCTGTAATTCGTAGATTCCCAGGGGTAAAGAAATTAAAAGAAAAATGAATTGATTAATGGTTTAGTGATAGCTACTGTTACATTTACTATTTTGTCTACTCTCAAGTCTCAAAGTACATTATAGTAGCATTTTACAATAAAAGAATTTTCAAAATCTATTTCAAAACCTAAATTAAAACTCAAATACATAATAATAATAATAATAATTAGATAAATAAAATTCTAATATTTTAACTTTTAAAATTTTAATAATATTTATATTATATATATTAGATATTAATATTTTTTTTAAATTAATAAATTCTTATTTTGAGCGTAGAGAAGAGATTATTAAAAGCACTTTCATTTACCAACCTGCTGACCGCCTGCTAGGTTGGATGGTTATTCAGGACTAGTACAATAACTCATTTTTATTTTTTTTATTTTTAAATAACAAACACACTTACAATTTTCATTAAATATAATTTTTAATATAATCCAGTGACATATATTAGCTTAATAAAAATTTAAAAAGGATTTAAAATATAAATATTAAAATCTATTAAAAAAAAAAAACCCTCTAAAAGTCCAAACTTGATCCTTGAGAGTCTCTCCTTTATTGACTGGTCAGAATGATATTTCGTTCCCACGAATTCAAGAAAGGGATGTTCTACCATGACGTCTCTGTGTCTCCGATTCCGGCCTCTCACTTTTATATTTTTCTACATTAATTTACTACGGTACACGTTTTTTCCATTTGGATCGTTTTTCTGCAAAAAAAAGAGCAAGAAAATTATGAAATCATGTATCGAAATAAAGGCAATATTTGTGGACGTGAAATTTTTTGAAATTCATTTAATATTTTTCATTTTCTCGAGACATATGAATTGCAAGTTTTGCTTATATCGGCACATAAAACGTTTTCAATTATTAAGAACACTGAACCCTTTATTGTTTCACATCTTTTCTGGAACAAGTACAAGCTATGTCTCCTTGTAATACTCGCTCAATTTTGTCATGCCTGAAAAACAAGAATACGTTTAGACATGAAAATATATGAATAAAAAATCCTAGATCAGTTTAGAATTTAAATATGGATCCTCTATTTATTTTTATTTTTTATTTGTTAAATTTAAACTATATATTTTTAATTTAAAAATTAAATATTATTTTTTATTAATAGTTATAAATTTATATCATGTATTAAATATAAAATAAATAATTAAGATTTAAATAAATAAATTGTGAAAAAATAAATAGATGATTTAAAGTTTTGATAAGAATTTTGTTTTTTTCTTGTAACAAAATAATGTCACTATAATCTATTTTTCAACTCCTGTTTTTTACTTGTATGATTAATGAGTCTCGACTCTAAATAAGGTGCATAATATCTACATATAGTAATATCATTAGAAATTTTATTTAGAAAAAGCACCTTGCAAATTACAAAAAAAAAATTTCTCATAGTTGAAACAATTATTGTTCCGTGATATCTTGTGAGGCATGTAAACGTAAGGTAGAAGTTCAATTAAGTTATATAATTTGTATAATATTATTTAAAATAAAATTAAAAAAAATTAACAATATAAAATAAAATGACATTAAATTTATTTTTTTGTTAAAGAGCAAAAGAAGAAATATTTAGAGATTGAATTTTTGAACAAATATATAAACAAAAATATAAAACAGTAGTTATATTGTATTAAAGAAAAATAAATAAATCAAATTACATTACATTTTTTATGATTGAATTTATTATTAAAGAAGTCGTTAAATTGAATATAAATAGGGAATAAAAAAATAACCTAAAAAAATGTTTATATCATTTTTTCTTTTTTCTTTTTTTAAATATAAAAATAATTATATTGTTTTTTTTATAACCAAATCAAGTTATAGTATGTGTTTCTTATAAAAAAAAAAAAAAAAAAGTTATAGTTTGTGTAAATAATTTCAATTATGATATTTCTTGATAAGAAATTAATTATTTTTGCATTTTATATTTATAGATAGTAACTATTGTTATTTTAAATATTGAAGAATTTAAAAATATATTCAAAAATATAATTTTTATTTTAACAAGAATAAAAATGAAAAGAAAATTTAATAATTTTACTAGTTCAAGATATAAAATAATATTTTGAAAAAAGGTTCACAAATTTTTTCAAAACTTAAAATATATTACATGTTTGAAAAATATTAATTTTCATAGGGAGCACTAATCAAATTTTATACTAGAAAAATGCAAAGAACACATCAATATTACAATCAAAATACATATTTTTAAAAATTGAGAGGAGATACGTGCTTACATCATTGTGTACTTAATTAAATTGATCTTAAAATAACATGTTAGTTGTACATAATGTATATATTAGTATATAATATATTTACATATTATACATTATTTTTAAATTGTATAACTAATATATTATTTTAGTACTAATTTAATTATATACAAGTTAATATGTTATTATGGGGTATTAATTTGGAACTTTTAGGAATATATTGCTCTGTGCAAAGACATGGTGAGATTTATATATATCCATGTAGATTATCTTTGTGTTTAACTAGTAAAATGCTTAAAATTAAATTTTATGAAGATTATTATTATTATTATTATTATCTCAGTGTTTAATTCATGAGTTTATTCTCACCATTTTAACTGGTGATCCTCTTTATGACGTTCGCGTGAAGCCAAAACGCTTTGTTTCTAACTTTGTGGATGAAATTGTTGAACATAACTTGTCCTTTTTTCAACTAGTTTCTCTATATCAGTGTCAACTAATTTCTCTATATCAATGTCATATTGTTGGTGAGTTGGCCCAAAAAAAATGTTATATTGTTGGTGGCAACCAAGTGCCATTCCTGGCTGATTTTCTACCTAAATAGGCTTAGGTTTTATGTACAACCAAGGTTCTCATTCAGGGTACTTAATAGCTATATCCATAGTTCTTTGAATTTTCATGTCACTATGAACTTACTTTCTTGCATTCCGCATATTCTAGAATATTCGGTTAGTATATTCAAAATGAATATAAAAAAAAACTTTTTGCTTCAATCACTACTTGTGATTTTCTTTCTATCCTAATGTTATAGGAGGGGATGCCTATAGTTATACTACGTGGATGCCATAATCTATTTGGAAACGGGGAACAATTATAAAAATGAATTAACTGTAATATTCTGGTATCATACTTTTGCATGTAGAGGTTTCGAAGGCCTGCAAAACCTGTTACTGGAGATTATGGCTATAATCTGCGTACACATGATATTAATAAGTGGCAATATCTCATCCAACAACCAATGAGGTAAGTACTAAAATAAGGATCATCTAGGCTCGGATATATAGAGTGCATGATGTTTTCTTTTGTTTTAGATAATCTACATCACGTTTACATAACTCAAATGGCTTTGTAAGTTTTGTGCTATCTCAAGCCATTTTGGTTCATTTACAAAAAATTACATATGGTAAAAAGAAAATGGCTCAAGGAGTCACAATCTTAGTCCAAATAATTGGATACTGCATAGACATTATTGTATCCAAAATAAAATAGTTTAATTTCCACCACAATAGGAGTTTTCTTAAATCCTATGCACAGTTAGATGACCAAGGTCAAAAGAGCAAGGAAAGAGGTCAGACAAAGAACCAAATCCTCCTAATTTGCACAGATTATTCTTGTATTTTCATCAAAATACAACAAATACAAAGAAGCTGCAATATTACAACTAAAGATATTTTACCAAAGAGGACATCTATTGACCTATCCTTCCACTGAACAATATAAAAACTATATAATACAGACTAAGGCAATGAAAGAAAATTGCCGCTGAGGATCTCCTTCGGGAGGAACTCAGAACACATCTACTATCTTCCTACATCCCCCTTACCTCTCCAAGATTCGTCTTCTCTGATCATGCTTCTATTCTGGCCACCAAACTGACTTCTCGCATAGTGCATTTTGATTGCTGCCACGGGATCCGATACGCCTATGCATGAACCCCCAACAATAATCTCTCCCCTCCCTACCACATTCATTCCAACTATCCCACTTCCCTGTTGCTGTAAACCAGAAATAGCTTCATACCCATTCTGTCTTTGTATCTCAGGAAGAACATCTTGCCGCTGCTTCACATCTACCGTAAATGGAGGTACTTTACTACCATCTTGGCTTCTATAAACCTGGCAATCAATCACTCCACTGCTGCCACTAATTTCCTGAGCTGGAAAAACTGATACACCATTAGCATTTCGGTCATTATTCTTTACAATTGCCTTCAGTGGCTGCTGTTCCATGTTGGCAGAGGATGCAGAGTACTTGCCGAAAGCAGCAGGATACTTGGCCAGCAAGATTGCGGAATCAGGCAAAGATGAATATGCGTTCTGTAAATTATTTGGATCCCAATAGGTGTAATTCCTCAATGGAACGTTCTCAAAACCCAGATAATTACCATGATCAAACTTCAGGAGGCCAGAATTTCCATTTGAATTGTTGATGGTGAACTTTAGGTGGGAAGTCTTGTTACTTGACTTATGTTGATGCGTTTCTTTTTCCTTGTTTTCATGGATACTTGAATTTTCCATCGACAAAGATGAGGGATTGCTGAGTATCTGACCAAACAGCTTGACATCACCATTCCTGCTTGGTTTCTCTGAATCCAACAAACTCTGCAAATGAGGTTTTCGAGGATCAATTGCCTGTTCCATCTTTTGTGACATCAGGGGAAAACTAATAATCGAATGCTGAGGCTTAGAACTGTTACATTTTTTGAAGATGGCAGTTTGGTGTCACAAATTGACCGTTGAAATTCCTCTCTGACTTTGGGAGGGTTTGACCATCAGAGAGATTTCTGCAGCCGATATCCCCATTTATCTCTTTCTTAATTGGCATGTGCAATGGATAACCCCTGAGAACCTGGGAAGATTCGCTTAATAAAGGAGGACCATGGTGGGGCTCAGGAGTCTCATCTCTAGGAACTGAGTTGTATGACTTGTCTCTTTGCTCCTGGAAGTCAAGCGTTGATGACAATTTATCTTCAGCAGGCTCTTTCTCATATTGAGTGACTCCATGACCTTGCAACATGCAATTTGTAGCAGCAAGAGATGTGTCCTGAGGTAACGATGTGACACAAGGCTTTTGCATATAATTCAAGTCAACAGACACCTGATGCTGGCAGTCAGCTTCAAGACTTAAACCTGAACAAGAATTTATGTCGGCAGCCAAGCAGGAAGGACTCCCAGTTGACTTGGAATCATGAAACGTCAGTTGTAAACAACTCTGACTACTTGTATTAGCATTCTGTTTTTGACATCGTTCCACTAATTTATTTCCACATACATCAGAAGCATCCACAGGTTTCATCCCAACAAAAGAATCAGCATATTCAGGATCATTTCCCTCACAGACTGACACTGATTCTGCAATGAAAATTCCCTGTTCTGCTGCATCGTCTCTTCCAGCATCTGCATTAACAAAGACAACTTCACTCTTCTGGGCAGGCAACGATTCAAACTGTTTATCCGAATTGTTTACGATTTTGTTGTCACCATGAGAAACTAGCTTAGCCTGATTCTCAGTCTGGCATGCATCTGAAGGTAGAGATTCCAGAGTTCCTACATCTTTATGATCTATTTGTTCACCTTCATGGATTTTGTCAAACCTGCTGAGAGCAGTTCGCAGGTTCATGGGCCTTAATGGATCAGATTCTGTATGATTTATCTTTGCAATAAATGATGGCAAGTCCTCATCCATTTTTGTGTCCGACTTATTGCTGCAAATACCTGAGGCTGTCTCCAAAAGACAACCATCTTCAGAACCACTTCCACCTCCATTAGTATCATCAACCACAGGTGTCCTACCATTTATGGTTCCAGGCTGTAATGAATCGAGCCCAAGGCATTTTCGTGCTTTACTAAAGAATACCTTGCATTGATCACGGGACTTTGTTCCGACACATTGTGAGATCATCTCAAAATTCCGGCCACAGGAAGACACTGCCTGTATAAAAACAGATTTATCCTCTGTCTGTCCAATCAATGGAATCCATTTCCCCACAACTCTCATCAGAACAAGTCTCATCATCAACATTGTCCATAACTTCAGGCAACAAAGGTCGTTCTGTTTCAGAATCAACCTTCTGGCACTTCCAGCTCTCCCCAGGATCAACAGAACCAGTAACACAAGAACTCATTGCCTCTGAAGACAGAGAACCACATATACCTGCCAAAACATCAGCAGCAATTGTTTCCCTTTTATTCCCAAGAATATCGGAACTGCACGGCTCATCTGCATTTCTATCATCATCCCATAATCTTTTAGATTCACTGCACCCTCCCAAGAACAATCTTCTAGAATATGTCTGACGATTTCTTATATTGCTATCAGCACGAGCCACCATAACTGAAGCCGTTCCAAGAATATCAAGGGAAGCAGCATTCATCTCCCTATTCCATCTTTTCCCAGATGGCATTAAGTAGGTATTATTAGAGAAGATCTTCCCTTGCTTGCTGGTATTCAACTTCTTTGTTTTCTTAAAAGAGTCTGATTTGTGGTTTTTATAGTAGAATTCTACACAATCAGCTGTTGTCTTGTGATCAAGAAAAGAAGCAATTTTCCTGAAGTCCTTCCCAAGTGTGGCAAGCTTATCCATAAAAATCTCTTTTTCTTCTTGTGTCCAGGGATTGATCATTGCCCTTTCCTTCTCAACTGCTAAAGGATCTTCAACTAATCCATTACTTGAAATAAATCTTGAGACCTTCTCATTCTCGTCCAAAATCTGAGATGGCATCCTCAAGGTGTTCCTGTAAAGCTTGAGGTCAGCATCCAAAAGCAACTTCCTTGTACAATTAATGATTTCTGTGGTCGGGATGAAATTTAGATTTCCTGCAGATAAAATAGTTAAGAGAATTTAGGTCCAATAAATGCCATCATGAAGTTTGGATTCTATCCTATATAAATAGAGAAATGAACTACCAACTGCACTGGAGCGTATTACAAATAAAATAAAAATCAGATTGTATAAAGTAGGATGACGACATTGCCACAACTCAAATTTGTTATTGCCACAATAACTTTTCATTAATGACAACCTTATCGAACACTTAGGGGCAAGTGTAATTAATTATAGTGGAAAAATATACAATTTATACACTTTCAGTGTAGCAATAACAAAAGTGATTGTGGCAATATCATTCCCATAAAGTATCATAGTATCGAATCGTTTTTTTCTTTTTTTCCTTCTTTTAATGGGTTTCTTACCAAGAGATGCAGCACATGTTACAACTAAATCTATCAAACAAAGCAAATTAAAGATGCCCAGAGAAAGCCAAATTGGCATCCCCAGTCCCTCTCCCCAAAAAGGGTTTAAAGCATTTACCAAAATGTGCACAACACATACATTTCTAAAAACACTAGTTTAAGTTTATAGTGTTTAAGTTAATGAATTACCATTGGATAACACACAGAATCAGTAGCATCATGTATGCCAATACAATTATAGCAATTAAACTCTTAGCAAAAAAAAATATAGCAAATAAGAAGCATGAAAAGTTTCATACGTAAAAAGCAAAACCAAAATTACTTCCTTATTAAGTATATCAAACTACCATAATTGAACTTTCTATCTGTTTAGACTATTGACCATCCACAACACTAATAGATCCATTATTTAGTGTCCTTTTTCATCCACCACATAAATATATTCCACTAGGTTATATACCACAAATCTCTAAGAGAAGACTAGACATAATTTATATTAAAAAACATAACATTGCAGTTGTAACATACTAAACATATTTAGGAGAAAAGGGAAAACATTTAATTTGACCTTTGACAACTACTATTTTACAAGGAAAAGGTGAAAGGAATTTAGAAATTGACAAAAAATAAAAGGAAAACATATAAATCAATTAATCATAACGATTTACTACCCAAAGAAAGGAAAATCAATGATGTTATCACACTATTTAAATATATTAGTAAAGTCATAAAATAGAAACAACTGCAATTTTCAGGCTGTTACAAGCCTGATAGGATCAAATTTCCCACATTTCAAGCATATCTGACACCTGGATTGACAATTCTGAAACATCAATCTGCAAGTTTTCTATTTTGACTAGTTGTAGTTACTCTTTAATAAAGAAGTGGCATAGGAAAACTTCCTAAATTCCATCGCCAGTCACACTTAAGCATTCTGTTTTAAATTACACTGGAGAAAAAATAGATTAAAGAAACGCTTCCTCACCAGGCGGAGAAAAACGAGTGCGAATGGAAGATCTGTGCTTCTTATATCCATTCTGCATGGTTCGCAAACTCAACTCAAACTTCTGACACTTTGCTCGACATCTCTTTATAGATAGCAAGCGCATGTCTTCCTTCCAAAGGTGCTGGAAAGCTTTAAACTTTAAGGTTAAAACTTGCTCCTTAAACTTTGAAAGGCGCTTACTCATCGCAAACTTCTCCTTAATCAATGAATCATCCTTCCTGAAAGAGGCATTGCTAACTCCAGATAAATTAACCTTAAATTCATGCTGCGGCAATAGCTTAATGAATACTTCATATGCTTCATTTGCTGATTCCTTATTGGATGCTAATACATTTTCAACAATAATTTCTTCCCCACCATTACATAAAACAGCAAAAACAGCAGCACATTTTTCATCATCAGTTTGCAAACTATCATCATCATAGGTAGATGTGCCAGTTTTGTCCACTTCGAAAACAGGCACTGCATATTTCTCTTCCCTGTTGGTCAGCTGCTTTGGATCTAAATCACCAGCTCCATGGTCCACAGTTTCAGAAGAACCCATCTTCATCAGAGAGAGTGGCTCAACGAGCTTTGAAGTCACAGTGCCAGGACTGTCAATATCCTCAGCCTTAGTATTACGACAGATATCTCCCTGGTCTTTACTACATACAGTAATCTTCTCTGAAATTGTTTCAACAGAAGCATCAATTTGTAATGGAGCAGGACGAGACATTGAATTGGTGATAAAATCCTGATCATTACACAATTTTCCATTGTCTCCAGTAGGCAAAGAACTGGAGGTAGCTGGAAGAGGACAGCTACCAGTGGCAGAATTCAGTGACTTCAGTTCATTCTCAAGATAATCAATTTCAGATTCGGTTACTTCCAATGTTTTTGAAATTTCACCCTTCCATAAAAGCAACTTATTCATTGCAGTAGACCTGACATAATTAGGCTCTGCTGAACTTTGCTCATCAGACTGTAGCAATTCCATCAGTGAGGAGCCAATGTTAGCTACCAAATCAGAATCTAACTTCTCTAATTTAAAAGATGAACCTTCAAGATGATTCTGGGGCAAAGGACCAGGTGAACCACATAAATTACTAGCATCACATTCCATGGTCTTTCCAATCAATTTATCCTCCATACCTGTACAGTAAGATTAAAGCTTAGACGCGACTTTTATTTTTAATTTTAAAGAGAGTCAAAAATAAGGATATTGATGTTCTTAACAATAAATTAAGAACATGTATCTGATTTCTGACTTATGCTTACACACACACAAATGTATTGATAATTATCATCAAAATCATTAAAGTTATCATGTTTTTAATAATATTATTTGTCACATTTTGTTTTTTACAGAAATCAATGTAATATTTCCAAAAATGCATCTGGAGGTTACACTTAAGTTATAAAAAAATATGTGGGTGTGTGTGTATACTTGGTTAAAGAAAGTAATAAATGGTTATTTTTTCTTTAGTTTTATACTTTCAATTAAACTTAAAACAAAAGAACTTAACACATCAATGTTTCAAAACATGCCACAAAAACACAGGTAGAACTTCAACAAAAGAGCTTTATTAGATGCCTGGACTTCAGATGCGACTTCTGATGCAGGTTCAACACATTTTTCCATCACACAGGCTCATCATATGAATTTGCATCTAGTTTTCTTTTAGACAAACAAAGTATAATTTGAATGGGTACCCAAACAGATGCTGGTAAAACTCAAGCCTAGTCATCTAGCAAATCAAAACTTAAATGTTTACATGCCAAACCAAATTCTCACACACATATATATGAAGAGGCTATACTATGAATGGTGCATTACCGGATACACCACTAAAAATGGAAACCATCTGATATCCCTACAAAGCTATACAACACTAAATGAAAAAAAAAATAACCATCCCAAAACAAACATACTTCAGAACCGATATTCTCGTACTTCTGCCATGGCACCAAACATTGATACATTTGGTATATTACCAGTTGCCAATCTACATAATAGTCCTAATTCCTAAAAGGAGTGAACCATTGTGTCAATTTGATGGATGACAATCTAATAAATGCAAATATCACATGAATTCCCGAGCAAAACAACCATTGAATTATTTTGTTGGCACAAACAGCTTTCATATCCCCCAAAGCCAACAATTGGACAAATTAGCATTTCCAATCCTAACCTATCAATATAATTTCATTGCAACAAAAAACTCAAATATTTACCTGGTGAGGAGCTGCAGGCAATAGATGAAGGAGTTGCGGGAGATGCACAATCTGGGAAACTCACAAGTCTAGGGCTTGTGTCAACCAAGTTTGATCCCAGGGAAGGGAATGACTCATTGTTGCTAGCAACAAACACAGCCCCATCTTTGTTCAATCTAACCTCAGGGCCCTCAACTTTCTTTTTTTCAAACTTAGCCAATCCCTCACCCCATCCAAGTCGTGGCTTCTTTCTAGAAGTCGCATCCTCTGATGGTGCAGCAAATGTCATACAAGCAGTAGCATCCACCGAAGGGGAATGAACTGGAGTTGTTTTGTTTATATGTGACTCAACCTTAGCTTCATTAGAATCTGTAGCACCAATACTCTTCGAACTACTAGAGTGACTGAAACCTGAGCCACATGAAGACAAGCTTCCTGATCGGGTCCATTTGACAGGTTTCCAATCATTGAAGCCCAAAGATCTCTCTCTCTCAGATTTCTGGACTGCTCCAGACCCATTGCAACCACCCAACTTATCATGCTGCTCCTTTAACTGTGGCTCATTCCATGTGTTTACAAAGTTGGAATTTGACTGAGATGAATATGATGCAATATCTTCACGTGATCTCTGCTCATTGTTCACATCATGTGCCCTTGCCAGTGTGGTTGAAGACCCGTTACAGTTCTCCCAAGAATGACTTCTCCATTCTCTCTGGCTGTGAGACCCTCTATTATCCCTGCTGTGCCTACCACATTTTCCTTCCACATTAGGAATAGGACGGAAACTCTCATCTTCGAGCATCTTTTCACTGGACTGCGAACTGTATCCATGTCCAAACTCCTCTGGGAACAGATGCCAACCACCCTGCTTACCATGACCTTCAGAAAATATTCAAAGAAAAAGGGAAAATGACAAAATCAAACACAAGCAAAGTATATGTCCTATCAAAGCTAAAGCAGAAACAACAAGGGGTATTGTCACAAGAAAAATCTAAGATTCTAAATATTTATAGAGTTATGCTTCCCAATGATCAACTTTAAATTTTTTACCCCCAAAAAAATTATCAACGCTAAATATATTAAAGCAATAATTTCAAATAAATTTAAAGAACTCAGATCTAAAAGATAATCAAGAAATTACAAAACCTATAAAATTAGTAATAGTCAATACAGTGCGGGTTTTGTGCGAACTTAGTAGATGGAGGATAATATGAGTAAATACGAGTCCCTCAATCACAGATCTCGGTTCGTAGTTCGAAGGGAGAAAAATGATAAAAGTAACTAAACAAATAGCAAGAACAAAATAAAAAATATATCTTGAAAACCCGTAACTTCAAGAACGAGAGAAACAAAACATATCAAATTATAAGAGCGGCTCAAAAACAACACACCTGAAGCTCTGCGATAATCTGCGGATGCCCCTCGACCGAGCTCGCGCGATCCGAGGTGGGACGAGTCCCTCCATCGGTTCAGAGACCCAAGGGACTCCGACCTCTCTTGCTTCCTCTCCTTGAAGAAGTCTTTCCGATCCCAAGGTAAAGGTTCAGGCGGCATGAAAACCAACACAATAGCATGGGCAACAACTGCCCCGTCCTCAAAACACTAATTTACAGCTTCGAACACACTCTTCTCACAAGCTAACACCGCCGCTCAGATCTCCCAAAACCCTCCGCCCAACCCAGAGCAAGCCTATCCACCACTCAGCAACGATATCTAGAGCTTACTAATCCACAGACCGAAACGAAACAGAGCTCCAAAGCGGCAAGAAATGAAGGGCAACGGACCTCAGACAATCTATGGCTTTTAGATAAACCAAAACAGAAAAACACAAACGTTGGCGGATAAGAAACTTGCGTTTGAACCCGAACAAACACCGAGATGAATGAGATCAACGTCTATGGAGATACAGAATCGCAGTGGGGCATGAAGTTCTTGTGAGTCTAGGGTTTGCCCTTTTCTCCTCCGTTGTTCTGGCGGGCTTTTTCTTCCTCTCTTTCTCTCTGCTACAAAATAAATTAAAAAATAAAAAACTCTCCTCTTTCTCTCTCTATGAAATACGATGCTGAGATAACGCCTGAGTGGGGAGAGAAAGTGAGAACGTGAGCCGACAAAGGACAAAGAAAGCCATGAGGAGGGTATCCGGATTTCAACGCCTGTCTTAAACCACATTTGAATAAGCCTTCTAGTCCGGAAAAAATTAAAATAAAATATACAAAACAAAAAAAAATTGTCTTTACAAACAATAAAAACAACACAATTAAAATTTTAATTATAAAAATAATATATTTTATAATTAAAGTTATATGTTACCATACCTCTATATTTATTAAAGGTTAAATATAACTTTCAATATTTAATTTTTTTATATATTATAACAAAAATGACATTAATTTCATTTTTTAATTATGATTAATTTTAATTAAATACATGTCTAATTAAACTATTTAAAATTAAATAATTGATCGAATTTTAATAGATCAGTGACCCCACTCGCCAAAACTTAGTTAACACATGTCTAATTAGATCGCTTGGACGAATGTTCAACTAGCACCATTTTAATTTACTAGTGACCCCAATTGTCAGAGCCGAGTTAAAAACATATCCAACTAAATTGCCCAGAGTTGGACAGCTATCCAACTAGATAAATTTTGATAATTTGATAATTTTACTCGCCGGAGTCGAGTTAGACATATGTCAAACTAAATTGAACAATTGCCTAAATGATCAAATTTTGATCGACTGGTGACCCCACTCACAAGAGTCAAGTTGAATATAAATTAAACAATTATTCAACTGGCCGAATTTTGATTGACTAATAATCTCATTTGCTAAAGTCGATGTAAATACATATTCAATTGAATTAAACAATTGTTTAACTAACCAAATTTTGATAAGTTTATGACCCTACTTGCAAGAATCCAGTTTGATATATGTAAAACTCAATTAATCTTTGTTGAACAACTTTTTCTTATGATTAGCAAATACTAGTCTTTACATTACGATCTTTTTCTTTTTTTCTAAACTATTAATGAACTTATAATTTGCGAGTATTTTTTTATACTCATAACATTAATTGTAATTAGTTATGGAAGTGATAGCTTCTGGTTTTTCTTTACATCTAATCAAAAGGAAACCCAAAATAAAGGATAATATTTAAATAAAAGTTTTTTTGAGATATATAAGATCTTACACTACAAGCACAGTCATAGAATACTTAAAAAAGGTGGTTAGATTTTCACTGCTTCATACAAGCAGGTTCCATGAAAAGGCTTGTGTTTGATGATATCACTTGGATCAAACCCTCACTACTACAATATAAGTAATATAGACGGTCTCAAATTTAGAGTGAGAAACTAATAGGACGGTCACATGTATATGACCGTCGTTTAAGAAATATAGGACGGCCATTACGGAAAAAAATTGGCGTTACTTTAGTGGCCGTCTTAAAAAAAAAATTTCAATTTTCTTATAGGACGGTTATTAACCGTCTTATATACTACATATAGGACGGCTAATAACCGTCCTATAAAAAAATTGAACTTTTTTTTTTTTTTTTTTTACTTGCCAGCTCGATCCCATTATGTATTTTTTTTTTTCATTTTCTCACATATAGGACGGTTAATAACCGTCCTATAAGAAAATTGAACTTTTTTTTTTTTTTTTTACTTGCCAGCTCGATCCCATTATGTATTTTTTTTTTCATTTTCCCACATATAGGACGGTTATTAACCGTCCTATAAGAAAATTGAACTTTTTTTTTTTTTTTTTACTTGCCAGCTCGATCCCATTATGTATTTTTTTTTTCATTTTCCCACATATAGGACGGTTATTAACCGTCCTATAAGAAATTGAATTTTTTTTTTTTTTTTTACTCCAGCTCGATCCCATTATGTATTTTTTTTTTCATTTTCCCACATATAGGACGGTTATTAACCGTCCTATAAGAAAATTGAACTTTTTTTTTTTTTTTTACTTGCCAGCTCGATCCCATTATGTATTTTTTTTTTCATTTTCCCACATATAGGACGGTTATTAACCGTCCTATAAGAAAATTGAATTTTTTTTTTTTTTTACTCCAGCTCGATCCCATTATGTATTTTTTTTTTCATTTTCCCACATATAGGACGGTTATTAACCGTCCTATAAGAAAATTGAACTTTTTTTTTTTTTTTTTACTTGCCAGCTCGATCCCATTATGTATTTTTTTTTTCATTTTCCCACATATAGGACGGTTATTAACCGTCCTATAAGAAAATTGAATTTTTTTTTTTTTTTTTTACTCCAGCTCGTTCGAAATTTGAATTCATTTTAATTTCAAATAACAGAGTGGGAAGTTGTTTCTGTTCGAAATTTGAATTCATTTTCCTGCTTCCAAATTTCAATTTATCTTAACTCATAAACCGTACCAACCTTTGAATTTGTTTTACATAAACAATTTTTTGGTCCTCCTCTACTTTGAAGCTTGAGTTGAGTAGTCTCTCCGGCGTTGAAATGAGCAGAGTTCCGTTAGACTTAGAAAACCCAATTCGAGACACAATATCTAGTGTCCGTTTTGCTCCAGAATCTGATAATCTTCTTATATCTTCTTGGGACACGGTGAGTTTTCTTTTTCATTTTCAAGTTTGTTTATTATTCTATTGACTCCTTTTGAACTCTATGCATTGGTTGTTTTGTACAGACTCTTCGTCTTTACGATGTGGGTAGCTCACTCCTTCGATTAGAATCTCCATCCGACGCTGCAATTCTAGATTGTTGTTTTCAGAACGAGTCTGTGGCCTTTAGCGCTGGTTCTGATGGTTCTGTTAGAAGGTTCGCCATTTCCCCCCTGAACAGAAACAGAAACAACTTCCCGCTCTTTTAATTCCGGGCAAACAAATTTTTTTTTTTTTTTTTATAGAACGGGCAAACTATATAGGGCGGTTTTTCACCGTCCTATATAGTTTTTATAGGACGGTCAAAAACCGCCCTATATGTTTTTTTTTTTTTAATTTTTTTTTAAAAATTTTGTGGTCGTCCTATAAACAATTTATAGGACGGTTAGTGACCGTCTTAAAAAAAATTTATAGGACGGTCAGTGGCCGTCCTATAAAAAATTTTTTTTACGACGCTCCGCGAACGTCCTATTTTTTTCGATTCTTTTAGGACGGGAGTTTATAGGACGGCCACTGACCGCCCTATAAGTCATATAGGACGGTCAGAGGCCGTCCTATAAATGCAAATTTGTAGTAGTGCCTCTAAGGCTTTTAAAGTTAATGACATTCAATGTAGGTTTGCCAGCCAAACAACCTTGCAGCAAACAGTACATTTTAATTCACTTCTAAATTCTTTTACAATGTTGCATAATTTTGTAGATGGTCGAACAGTAGAATCAATCACTATCAAGATAAAGCCGACTCGCTTTGAGGATTTTTAATTTTATTGAAGAGAGAATACACATTATCGGTTTCATCCATGATACTTCGATACTCTTCCTTTTTCCCATAATTGAAATTGAGTGATGTATATTTACCTAAGTATTCTTGTTGCAAACTCATATTATGTGGCAACCATGCTTCTAAAAATACTTAGTAGCAACATGTAAGATGTATGAAGAGATACAAGAATACGAAACACATATCCATTGATCATAAAATAACAGACGATCAAAAAAATAATTATTAATTCTCAAACCATATCTTCAATAGAGACATTTAGCGTAAATCATACTAGATTCCATCATTGATGCAGGCTTGGCCTTTGTTAAAATTGTTTATAAAATAACATAACAGTTAACAGAGGAAGAAAGAAAAGTTGAGAAATAAAGCTATATGCCTTTCGATGGGCGGTCAGGAGGCAATGGTCATGATCCATCGCCGTCGTTGTCGGAAGTCCAAGAGAGCAACGGTGACGACTATAGGATTGGAGATGGATGAGAGAGAGAGAATAAGTTGGGTATGGTAAATACCTAAGAGTATAATGGAAATATTAATAAAATTACAAGTTGGGATCCAATCTAAAATAAAGATGGTGGTAAAGGGTCACTTCAGCCTATTTTCCTTGTATCTATCTCACATGTTTTTTATATTAAAAAAAAGTTTACATCATCACCTTCTATTGCTGTATAATTAGATTTTGTTTAAATTAAAGTTATTTAATTCAACTTATTTATAATTTAATCTATTTAATTTTAATTTATTTAATAAATTAGTCAAAATTAATTAACATGTTTATTAATCAATTTATTTAATCTAAACCAAACCGATTTTAAAATTTTATGGTGCCATTTTTGTTAATGGATAATATATGTGTTAATTCGTTTATAATATAACTAATTTAACCCTAATTTGTTTAATAGAAAATCAAGATTGATTAACCCATTTATAATACAATTCTAACATAAACTCAAATTTGTTTGAACTCATCATGTTAGTGTCGGGTTCATGTTAGAAATTTTTGACTCTAATTTATACTTATTTAATGTTAACTTTATCTCTTTGAATCACATTCGGTGTTATTATTATTTTTATTATTATAAATTTTAAGATATTATTTTTTGTAATTTTCTTTTTAGACCGTAAATTTGTTTGATTTTGGGTTAAACTATATCAGTGATAGCAAATTTTAAATAAATTTATACATTAGTTTCAAAACCTTAGAATCTGGTCTGGTCCTGAAATTTTTAAAACTTCAAACATGTCTCTAAATTTTTAAATCATAAGATTTATTTTCAAACTTTTGAAACTTTACAATTAGGTCCTAAATTTACAAATATGTATATTAGTAGCCAAGTTATAATATTCGTTTAAATTTTTAAAAATTCGACAATTAAATTGTAAGATTTAAAAATTTAAGGATTTATGCGTCAAATTTTAAAAGTTTGAAACCAAATTATAAAAAATACTAAAAATACATAAATTTACATACATTTTTACACTACACTATCTATACAGTAGATATGGCAGAATTATCTTGAAAAATTAAAAAGTTACTTATTTTTTTTAGATAACTCTTCTAGGTGACACTACATGAAGGATATAGGTACAAAATATAAATTTATGTTATTATAATATTTTTTATTATATAATTTAAAATTTTATGAATTTATATATAAATTTGTATAAAACTTAAGGATTAATAGTGTACTTAAGCCCTTTATTTATTACTGTGCAGCAACTTTTATTTTTTTCACTTTGGCCCGACTGTGTTCTTGTTTGCAATTCCTTATAATTGCCCATGGTATGAGCAAGAGTTTACGTAAAAGGTCTGTGGTTGCCTAAATTACAAAATATCCTTGTTGGTCCTTTAAATTTGCAATTGGATGGTTGATTATGATGCAATAAAATTGTTATTTTCATAATATAAATACTATTGTTATAATTAAAATTTTAGTTCATAATTTAATACCTTATTACTATTTTTAAAAATAAAAACTATATTCTAATCGGTGACAAAGTACGTATATTTTAAGAAGGACAAGGGTCTCCTCTTAATTTTTAAAAATATATTTTATGTTAATAATATTTATATATATTTTTAGTATTTTTTATATAAAATTTGAATGCACCTCATCTCAATTTTTATAAATATGTCTTTCATTTATAATATTATGAACGTTTATACTAAATATAATTTTATATCACATATTTTTATATATAATAATTAATACAATTGCTAAATGTTCTTTTCATTTTTATTCTTGTTAAAAAAATTTATATATTTTTAGATTATTTTTAAATTCTTTAACATTTAAAAAAACAAAAGTTATTATCTATAAATACAGAATACAAAAATGTTTAATTTCTTATAAAAAAAATCCTAATTGATATCATTTCATTAACTATAGCTTGATAAAGACCAAGGTTAAAACGACATTTTTAAACAATATAATTACTTTTTATATTTAAAAAAAATTAATTATTTTTTAGTTTTTTCTTTATTTTCTATATTCAATTTTTCATTCAATTTAACAGTTTCTTTAATACTAAATTAAATTATAAAAAATTTAATTTAATTTTTATATTATTTTCTAGTACAATATAACTACTATTTTATATTTTTTGTTTGTACATTTTTTAACAAAATTTATCCTTAAATATTTATTCTATTATTTTTTTGAAATAATATTACACAAATTATACACCTTGATTAAATTTCTACCTTATATTTACATAACTTATAAGAAAATTTTGATATTATTGAACTATTATCACTCTAATTATGAATAAAAAGTTACTCGTAATTTATACGATGTTTTCTCTTAACAAAAATTCTGACTAGGTCCCTGATTCTAACATAAGCAAAAAACTGTTATAACAATGGAATTATTCTATAAAAGTATCTTGCAGTTGATCTCATTCTTTTCTTAATGTTAAATTAATCGTACCACCACATTAATTCTGTACATAACAAACCAATACAATATATAAATTGTACGTAGTTCATTTTACTGCGAATTAAAATCCTAGTTGTTGGAACAAATTTTTACATTTTTTCTTAAATGACTTGTTATTGATTATGTGTTGGATGTTTGATTTAGATGCGGATGATATATCAAAATTAACGTGTACTATATTCATATAATTGCCCAATAATATGATTTCTTAGTATTATGATTCAATATTTTTAATAATTAAATTAAAATTTTATTACAGTAATTTTTGGCACGATATAATAATATTATATAATATAGATAAAAAAAAATAGTTATAATTAATAAATAATTTTTATATATTTTTTAAAAATGTTTATTTCTAATTATTATATATAAATAATAAAAAATAAATATATATTTTTCTAAGTATAAATTAATGTGTTAACATGATAAATTAAAATCAAAATACAGACATTTTTTTTTGGGAAAAAACGAAGCCCGTAACAGCGGCATGTAACTCAATTGTTTTGTCATTACATACTTTTTTAACTCTTAACCTATAATGTTGCATATATATATATATATAGCTAAATTGTGTATATATAACTCAGCTACATTATTATTTTGACTATTATAAAATACTGACACAATTCAAAGTATCATTTTCTTGCTTGACAACGTGGTAGGCCCAATTTCTCTTTGAATTCGTTAGTACTGACCTTTACATGGCCTCGATCTATCGGATACTTGTAATCTTGTACATCGAATTGACCTTATATTTCCACTCGAGTGTTATGTCTTCAAAAACTTGCATATTAAAGTTCTCTAAATTTAAATAAAATTTATTTTAATCATTAAATAAAATAAATAAATTAAACAAAAATACTTATAGAAAAAAATAAAAAGTTCAAATAACTTAAAATATTAAATAATAATATAACTTTTTTTTAATATACATTAGGATAAAACTTTGACACTATTACATAATACATAATTCTCAGGATAATATATTAGTTAAAAAAAGAATAATACAATATGGGCTGATAAAAGGTTTGAAGTTTTACTACAAAAACTAATACCTAATCAATTTAAAAATAGAAACTTTAATATTAATTGAAATTAAAAATAAATATTTTTTTTTAAAGAGTTAAGTAGATTTAAATGCTAAATGCATTAACATAAAACAATGTAACATAATATTGTGACAAAATAAATAAATTATAACTATTTATTTTATTATCAGTTTATTTTTCAAAATAAAATGAAAAAAAATAATTAATATTTTATAAAAAAAAAGTGATAATTTTAGTACCAAATAAAACATTTGCTCATTTTTATTTTATTTTTTACATGTTAGTGACGTACCATTAACATATACTATTAATCCAAAACTTATGAATAATTTGTCCTTAAGTCTTTAGGATAGAGGTGTCCAAAAACAGACTAAATTGGACAAAATTGAAAAATCAAATCGTACTAGACCGAATTAAACAATTTTATAAAATATATGGTCTGATCTGGTTAAAAATAACACAAATTATTGGTGAAAATGTCCAATTCGATTTTGTAAATTTTTTATCCAATCAGACCGGGCCGTTATAAATAAAATATTAATTTTTTTAAATAATATATTATATTATTATAAAAAATAAAATTATTTGAAATAATAAAACAACAAACTTCTCTGTTTGTTTCGCAACAAGTAACAACAGACTTTTCCTAACAAGTAGAAAATTTATAAACCTTAAAGCCGCTAGCCGCTTTATGGTCCATTGCTCTTCCATCGTCACCATGAGTCGCCTCGTCCAACTCTATTGTCACTTCCATCGCAGCCTCGTCTCGCCTTCTCTAGCAACCGGCGTTGCTTTGTGAGTTGACTTCCAACGAATTGCTCCTCCATCGCCATCACTTGCACAACCCACCAGCATTGTCCATGAAAGAAAGTTAGCTCAGCAAATTTATTTCCTCATTTAGAGATCCAAATCCATACTATGTTTTTATTTTTTAACATCTAATTCTAACTCATGCGAGTGCAATTAAGTTCTGCTACCTAAAATTAGGTTTTAGGTCTGCCTTGGATTTGCCTTATTTCTTTATCTGTTTTCAAAAGCAATATGTAGTTAGCGAGTCTTAATGAGGTAACAAAAACCATAAACGTTTGAGGTTAGTAGTGATGTGAATAAGCATTTGGTATGTATTGTTTGCTATATGCTTGTGGTATAAATTCATTTGAAATAAGTTATTTAGTCGATGCTTATTGGGAAATGGATAGTCGAACTCTATCTTTTTTGTTTCGATAATGACTATGGATTGAACGTTGAATTGAACAACTTTTTGCTTTCATCTATTAAGCGGGTTTGAATTGTTGCAATGGAATGATAAAAAAGTCAAAGTTTAGAAAAAAAAAAATTTAAAATCATTAATAAAATTGGATTGGATTGTTCGATTTTAAACTTTTTTTTAATTAAATAGTCCGATCTAATTTAATTAAAATAATATGAACGATCCGATTTAATTAATTTTTTTTTACTAAAAATATGATCAAATTGGACTATAAACACTCCTATTTTAGAGTTAATTTATTTACATTTTTATGTTAGAAATGAATTTATAGTTTAAAAACACATTTTTTTAAACCACTATCAAGTAACAAACACGTTTTAATATAAACTTGTATTATTAATGCGGTACGGGTATGGGACGAGTGGGAATTGATAGCAAAACTATCAAATTTAGCTAATGGAGGAGATTCCTCCACCCAAACCATCTCCCCATTACATTTAATAGCAAATTTAGCTAAAACTCGAGCAACATGATTACACTGTTTTGAACAATAGTTCCATGTCACTGATAAATAATAGACCAGAGAGACTGACAATGTCGTTCACCAGATTTCAATTAGCAGCCCAACACTCACATCCCTTGCTTAAAAATAATGTGTGCTTAATTTTTTAAAATTTAAAAATTGACATAATACTTGCTTTATTTAAAGTGTTGTGTGTTTTTTAATAAAATGCTTTATATGTAAATGTATACAAAAATAATATTAATATTATTATTTGTTTGTTTTTGTTTGATCATTGTTTCATACTTGCAATAAGTGAATGTATCATATATAACCAATTACGGTTAATTTCAAGAAACAATTGGTCAACCTTTTACAAATAACCACGGTTGTGGTTGTAATTATACGTTTATAAATTAAAGACTCATATGGATTTTTCTAATTATCACTTTTATTTTAAAATATAGTTAATTACTATTTAATTACTTGAAAAATATTTAAAATAACATGATTTTATTATATATGTGCATGTAAAGATGTTACGGTGAGGACATGCTAGCTACTTGACGTAACTTAGGTGATGTTTGGTACATTGTAATAGAATATATAATATAATTGATTCAGTACATTATATTATTTGGTTTATATAAATACATGTAATGTAATGTAATCAATTACATGTAGATAAGAAATAAGGATTACACATCCTAACACATGTAATGGGGATTACATTACATGTTCATGTTCCTGCGTGAGCCAACAATCAGCCGTCGCGTCCCGTTCCTACACTGCAGTCGTCGTCGTCCAGCTGGCGGCATCATCCTGTCCCGTCCGTTGTCGTCGTCCCTTCCAGCGGACCAGCATCCCGTCCAGCCATCGCAAACGCCGTCCAGCTCGTGTCCCGTCCATTGCGAATGCCATCTAGCTCGCGTCCTGTCCAGCCTCCGTCCAACCGTCGTGCTCCAGCCATCGCGAACGCTGTCCAGCTCGCGTCCCTCCCTCGCGATTGCTGCTCTCGTCTCTTTTTTTTTTTAAATTGTATTTTTTATTAATTGTTGTTGTAAAATTGTATTTTTTCTGAAATTGTATTTTTTTTTTTCAGAATTGTATTGTTTTTTTTGAAATTGTATTTTTTATTAATTGTTGTTATGAAATTATATTTTTTCTGAAATTGTATTTTCTAAAATTGTATTTTTTTTTGCTGAAATTGTTGTGATTAATTAAAATTTATTAATTGTTATGAATTGTTGAAATTATATATGTTAATTTTTTTTGTTATAATTAATTTTTTTTGATGAATTGTTGAATTTAAAATAATTATATAATTTTTTTTCTATTCCATTACATTACAGTGGTCAAACTAAACGCTGTAATACTGATTCCTTTTTTGATTACAGTGACTAAACCAAACACTGTAATAGTAATACTGATTCATTTACATTACATTCCATTACGATTACGATTACGATTATGATTCATCGAACCAAACGTGACCTTAGTTTCCAAATGTCATAATTGTCAAAAGCGGATCATGGGTGGAGCAGGGCTGTAATTTCATCTCTTTTTTTTTTTTATTTAATTATATGTATATTTTTAATATTAAATAAATATTTTATTTATAGTAATATATTGTGTTAATTTTTGTGTATATATTTTGATATATATTAACAATATTTAACAAATATATGAATAAAAATAACATAAATTATAAATAAAGTGGTTAAATATATATATTTTTTTATGTATTTGGTAACTATTAGTAACAAAAATAAAATTATAGTTATATATTATATAAAAATTCTTCTTAAATATGATAATTAATTTTTTAAAAAATATTTAACTTTATATTCAACATTATAAAAATAATATTAAAAAAAGAAGTATATGATAGTTTATATTTATCATATTTTATTTTAATTCAAATTTTAATTTTATTTAATATTATATTATTTGACATTTTATTTTAATAATGTTTTAGAATTTATTTAAAAAAAAGTTATATAAAACTATATATTATTTTTATTATTATTAGTTACTCTTATATTGTTTATCAACATATATTTTTAAAAATAGTTTCAAAGTTAAAATTCTAAATCATATTTTATTTTTTTAGTTTTAACAACTATACTTAGATTTTTTAATTAATAAATTTATTTTATATATAAATAATACTAATACTTATTAATTTGTTATATTTTATTTAATATTCACTATAAATTAATTATAAAGCATTAACTCTATATTTTTTGAATGTTAACTCTATGTCTCTAATATAATATGACATAAAAAATTTAAATATTGGATTGAATATAGTCTTTTATAGCTGTTATTAATTTTCTATTTTATATATAAAAAAAATTAAATTTTAACACCCTAATTTTTTTTCTTTTCTGGCTTTGCCCTGATAACGGGCATTGTTCATTATATAAATAATGAGCATATTTACACCACATAATAGAAAGATAATTTCTGTTTGTAATAATCTAAATCATAACTTATAAGAATTAAATTATAAACCTTACAAATTAAACAAGTTAGTACTAAAATTTATAAGAGTAGTTTTGTGCCTTCCATAATATGAGCATGGCTGCTATATATATATTTATCGAGATAAAGGACTATGGGATCAATCAGTAGTGATCCAATATGATAGATATACGCAGCGGTGGGCCTCCGATAGGTATGCTATTAAGTCATTTTATAAGTCGACCTTATCTTTGGCGGCTTTAAAAAATTTAAAACCTTAGTCGACCTATAACTCCTAAAAAACCAACCTTCAAGCCGACCTATAATGTCAGTTTGAGGGAGATTGGTTTGGCGATTTTGGCCCTATAATTTTACTTAAAAATTATTATCATAATAAAAAATGCAATAAAAAATACAAACAATATTTTACCCATATAAAAACTTTTTTTAAAACTAGAGCATACAAATGTGTTACTATCCGTTATAAGAACTATTATCCTTGCACATATATAATGCTTGATAAATTTAAAGCTATCAATATGTGCCATATGAAAATAATATCTTATTATTGACAATTCATGTTTGATGCTCCACTACTCACCCTCCTAAATTTAAAATCATAATTTCACACGCTAAATATTTGTTTAGGACTTTTACATTGTATATTTGTATAATATTAATTAATATTTCATTTTATTTATTTTTTTATAACATTTATTATATAATATTTAAAAAATATATTAATATATAAAAGTGTAGGTCGGTTTGGTTTTGTCGATTTTTATTTTTGATAGACCTATAACCGAGCCGACATGGTCGATTTTGTAATATTTTGGACCTGCCGATTAACCAACCTCCAAAAATAAAAAAAATATACTCAGTTTGGATCTAGACTAAGGTTGGTTAGTCGGTTTTTGAAAAAAAATGCCGACTCCTAGATATACGTTTCACATACACCTATTTGATGTGGGATTTAGTGCTACACTTTTTTAATAAACTAGAATACCAAATTGGGTTAGAAGTCCGTGGATTGATTGATATAGTGATTTGGCTGATGAATCACGTCCAAAGATTCCAAACAATATAAAGCGTTGTAGAAAGTTCCGTCAAAGCAAAGTTGGCATTTTCCCCCTTTTGTGTGTTCCTTGTAGGTTGTAGCAAACTGATACACACCCTAATTATGTTAATATTTTTAATACGTTTTTCAGTTTTAGATGAAAATGATTCATGAAAGAAAGAAAACATAAAAGAAAGCGAGGGATTTTAATGGAATTTGCAGTAGGGGCCAAGCTGCCAAGTCATTGATCATCATTGACTTCCTCTATGGGCACCATAACTCTTTCCATGGACAGAGTAGGCTAACAAGTACAACTATATAAAAACACAAATATGTTTATGTTATTCCCATTATTTAATCTTGTATTATTTTTGCGATTAGTTAAAAACTACTATTATATGTATCTGTTTTTCGAATCAGTTGATTGAATGAAAAATAAGATATATGAGTGACGAAATCATTATGAAACTATTTTTTATCAAGAGTTAATTAAATTATGTCATTTTGACGAAAAAAAATATTTTTGTTAGTTAAATTATATTTTTCAGTAGTTTATTTTCTGAATTCTCTCACCTTCACACCGCATTCCTATTATATTACATTCGTTTAAAAGCTGTTGAACTTTTTGGGCTTTATATGTTTTTGTTTCATTCTAAAAGC